>JAQISU010000033.1:2865000-4275000 GCA_029339505.1 Unio delphinus
TAAACATCACTATGAACTGTCACACTGCAGACATCGTAGCGATCTGACTGAAAATTTTTTAAAGCTACGTTAGAAATCCAAATCACACACACATACTAATTACGGACCAAAATAAATAAAACCACATGTCTTTGAAATGTAATCAATCTAAAACGTAATCTCCAATCATCTGTTAAGAAAACGGAGAAAAGTCATTCGCACGCACACACACACACACACACCCACACACACACACACACACACACACATACATATATATATATATATATATACATATATATATATATATATATATATATATATATATATATATATATATATATATCCATATATACATAATTCATTCTCTTAGGCAAGGTACGACTTGAAAAAACATTTGCTAATTACATCGAAATAATTGGCCAACATTTCTACTGACGACCCCCCCCCCCCCCCATTCACGCACACTATTCCCTGACAACCTTGTTTATTATCCTCTAGAATACAAACATAGAAAATTTCAGCTTGACACCATCTTGATGGTCAAGGTCGCGTGTCCTACGCTGCGAGATAGTCCCTTAGTATTTAAATTCTACATTGCTTTGTTTCTTTATTTACAAGATTATCAGTGTATTACCGAAAACAAAATGTAAGCTCTCTGAATTTGACTGATGTATTGCTGCGAACTTGGTGGTACATAAATAGCAACTGAAAACTATTTTCTACTTAATGCCACTGTGGCAGATGGATGATTAGTATTTCATTGTTTTAGGCAAGATAGTATTTGCATTGAGATTCTGAGTAGCATCGAAAATTTTGACGAATATTTATACTCCACACCATCCACAAAATCCTTGGCAAACATTATTATTATTATTATTATTATTATTATTATTATTATTATTATTATTAATTGTTTTTATTATTGTAATTATTATTAATTGTTTTATTATAATTATTTATTTATTATTATTATTAATTGTATTATTTTTTATTGTTTATTATTATTAGTATCATCATTAATTATTATTATTATTATTATTATTATTATTATTATTATTATTATTATTATTATTATTAAATTTATTTTAGTATTTTTAAGATGTAGCAATTTTACTATTGTACTAGAATTGCAATAACAAGTGATGAGAACTAATATCTTGCATTTGGTTGCTTCTTATAATGCGTTGTTTTGTTTTTTTTAACGGTATGGCACAAATGTGCCGTATATAACGTGTATGGTGAACGGACGTGGGTATTTACGGACGGAGGGACAATACAACGCAGTCAAGATTTGTCCCCCTTCGAACAGCAAGAGACAATACTTGCTTACTGATTAAACTTGCCTTTCTTTTCTTGCAGATTGTATTTAGCACGCACTGCAGTTCAAGAGACATCCACGAGCTTATTGCTCATGCTGCTGGAACCAGCAAGTAAGTTACCCCTCATTTTCATTTAAACTTTACCGTCTTCACTCACCTAAAAGTCCAGTCTAATTGCAAACAACATGGATCGTGATCTATCGTTGCATAATGCAAATGCAGTTCACGGTCGTTGTTGTTTCTTCTACTAACTACTGAAAACAGGCTGCACAGATCCAAATCTATCGACGTATAATGCGCCGACAGATATGGGTCTGTGCAGTTTGCAACTGGGCTGATCTTAGAGTGTGTACGAGACTCAATGGCGTGACGCTCAAGAAACAACATACTACCAATGGCGATGCTGTTACTGGTAGATACAACCAGCACCATTGATTTTTCTTCGTGATATTTTACCAGATACGGCGCTTGGGTTTCTACATTTGTGCTCTTCGTAGTGTTTGTTCTCTCTAGTCATTGCCAACATCACCGTCTTCATTGCCGGTGTCATCAACCTGGACTTGTCTTATTTAGCTTGATAAACATCATTATCATGTATTGGCGTCGATACAAAAATTGTATACCTACTTCGTCTTCTTTTTCTTTTTTAACAGACACAGTGTTATTTCCCTCAAAGATCAACAGGGTGCGCACGTGTCACTTTCACCCACAATTCCAGTCAATACGTCAGGGTAAGTTTTGGCACTTCAACCACATACTGTCATACGAGGAAAAAACGGAAGTACTCTATCAGGTTAGAGATTAACAGTTTTGTACTTGAGTAGTTGTGGTCCTTGCGGACGTTAACGGTGTTTAGTGTTACAGTTTTACTAGCATAGTGTCCGACATCTGTTAACACTAAAATTTGTAATTCTGTGAAGTAAATGTATTCGGTGTCCCTTTTGTGGTGGAAAAACAGTGTGTAGATAGCTTTATCTCTTTGACAAGGTAAATTAAATTGGTAAATCATTACAAACTAATTTTGGATATATTGTTTGTTAGACTGGTTTACATATTTAATACCCATATCAAATATAAATATCGATAGTTTTGTTGTTACTAAAGAATGAATATGGATTCCACTGCTGCTGCTACTACTAAAAATAATTTGTTTGTTTGATTAGGATTTTAACGTAGCTTTAACAATTTTTCAGTCATATCGCTACGATGTCTGCAGTGAGGCAGTTTATAGTGATGTCTAGCACTGAGACATCATGCCGCAGACATGTAGCATGATGTCCCACCCAGTCACATTATCCTGACACCAGGCCGACCAGTCCTAACACTAACCTCTTAATGCTGAGCGTCAAGCGAGGCAGCTGTTAGTACCATTTTTGTAAGTCTTTGGTATGACTCGGCCGGGGATCGAACCGACGACCTCCCGCTTCCGGGGCGGACGCTCTAACCACTAGGCCACCGGAGCGGTTCTAAAAATAATAATAATAATAATAATAATAATAATAATAATAATAATAACTTTACAGAGCTATTATTTTTTTTTTTTTTTTGTCTTCTTTTTCTTCAGGACACCGTATAAAGTTTTCATACAATCACCGCCAGCAACTAACGGTAAGTTCGCTGAAAAATGTTGATTAATCATTGAGGGATGCATTTTTTTTAAATTTTAACCTATTCCCCGCCCCACCCCACCTCACCCCGCTGTCTTAAACAGTTAGATGGTTGGCTTTTAACCATACGTTTAAGACTTTATTGGTTGTATCATGTCAAAGAAATGGGAGTTAAACGCCATTCACAAGGAAACAGCGAGGCTGCCGACCTGGTTTGGTCCAAGTGTGACTCCTCATGACTTATGTATCTAAATATGCAGCGAACAACAATTTACCAACACATTGTTTACATTACCAACATATTGTTTACATTACCAACATATTGTTTCCATTACCAACATATTGTTTCCATTACCAACACATTGTTTCCACATTGTTTCCATTACCAACACAGTGTTTCCATTACCAACACATTGTTTCCATTACCAACACATTGTTTACATTACCAGCACATTGTTTACATTACCAACACATTGTTTACATTACCAACACATTGTTTACATTACCAACACATTGTTTACATTACCAACACATTGTTTACATTGCCAACACATTGTTTACATTGCCAACACATTGTTTACATTACCAACACATTGTTTACATTACCAACACACATTACCAACACATTGTTTACATTACCAACACATTGTTTACATTGCCAACACATTGTTTACATTGCCAACACATTGTTTACATTGCCAATACATTGTTTACATTACCAACACATTGTTTACATTACCAACACATTGTTTACATTACCAACATATTGTTTACATTACCAACATATTGTTTACAATACCAACACATTGTTTACATTACCAACATATTGTTTACATTACCAACATATTGTTTACATTACCAACATATTGTTTACATTGCCAACACATTGTTACATTACAAACACATCGTTGACGGCCCCGAGTTGCCGAGTGGTCTCAAGCGCTCTCCGTTACGGATCACTGCGATCTCTCCTCTGTCTGCGTGGGTTCGAGTCTAAGATTCGGCCAATGTGTGTATGTGAGAAATCTTGCCAGTAATTTCTCGTGGATCGGTGGTTCTTTCCAGGGGTTTTCTAGAGTTCTTCCTCCACCATTAATACTGGCCGCCATGTATAGCCTATCGTGTGCTGAAAAATGGCGCGTTAAACCATACAACAACCAATACATTGTTACATTACCAACACATTGTTACATTACCAACACTGTTTACATTACCATTGTGTACTTCTGCTCGTATACAAATTTACTCGTTTGTTCCTATATTCATTCATTTTGATGAGCCTATTTACTCCTCTGCATTTTATTTTCTTAAATACAGTCTTTCGATCAAGAAGATTTTTCCTTGATTGAAAATAGACAATGAAAGAACAATACGTGTATATCTGTGTAGAGGTTTTCCAGTTATTTAGGTTGGGTGGGGTGCTCCCAATATTATTTAAATTATTACAGATGATCCACCCTGGTTCGTTTTCTTAGAAATTGAAGTACTGGTAGAGAGATGCAAAGCTCTGAGCCCCAGGTCAGCGATGCGGAGAGTTAAATTAATGAATACACAAAATGTGAAATTCAAATAACAATAATTTAATATCATTCAATAATAGTCATCTCTCAAATAAAATTCAAATTAAGACCTTATCACTCGTCTTTCACTCGACCAAATGACGGCCTATTTCATCATCCGACTTAGTGTAATATACTTTTCTCGTGTCCTGTGTTCCTACTCATCTGAATTATCTTTCTCTGGACTGCTAATCCAATTCCCTCCAGTCCATCTAACGTATGCCTCTGTTCTTCCTTTAACTTGTCTCCCAGAGACTCGGACCAACTGCAATAGGGTAATTCCCTCTGTCTCCTACAGTTCCTCTGGTCCCTAAAAGCTTCCTGTGTTAACACACAAGGGCATTATCATTATTTTCCCCCAGCTATCTAACTCATACTAAACAACAATATCATCATATATATATATATATATATATATATATATATATATATATATATATATATATATATATATTCTTAATCTTATTATCCAGAACAATATCATAGAATTAGACGCATTTCTGTACATTGCACATTCTACAAAGTGTACACAGATATCTACATATACATGCGTTGATATATCCTTACACATGATTATCCTACAAAGTATACACAAATATGCAAATCCCTATTAGCTAATGTTGCACACTGCAACCACTATACAAAGTGTATAATTCAATTCAGCATTTGCAAATCTATAATATCAAATGAATAAATGCACGAGGATACTGTGAATGAACCTAGTAGCGAATTACAATATTATTTCTTAACATAACATTGCTCACATCTCAAAATATGCATGTATATCAAACACTACGATGAATCAAACCCTACAAATGGTAATTCTACGTACTAAAGTGTACATACTGCAATAATTGAGATACACTTACTTTGCCCTAATATTTTACAACAATCGAGCAAATAGTCATTGATATATACTGAAGCTCCTTGTAAGTCCCAGAATTACCAGTTTCCCGCCAATTTCGAATGACATCGGAGTAGCTGATCTTCCCTTATAATTCCCGCAAGTTGGTTTAGCGACTACTGCTGTTTAGCTCTCAACATAATAGATTTAAGCTTGTGATTCTAATGTTGGCCACGCCTTGCTCAATTCTGAGTGGATATTTATTCACATAATTATCAGACACTGCCCCCTCCCTACAGTCGGTCAAGGGTGATTTACTACCCCCACTTGATGTTCCTTTGATCCGAACACAGAATTTCAATTCATCACTTACCTGTGAACCATGTTATGGTAATATTACGTAACTGGCTTGCCAAAAATAAGACCAATCAAAAATTTTATGACCATGTCAAACAACTGACTTGACATCTCATTGTTCACAGAGTTGGCCTTCATACATATTTACGGCGCGAAAGTATTCGCCTCAGGGTCTAAAAAGTACATGTTGAAATCTTGTTAATCCTTACAACGTGACAGTCTACTTTTCTTAAGACGAATTATGCGGCAATTTTAGCATGCCTCTTTTAACTTTGATCTTAATATCGACATTTTTTCTTCATTCCATCCTACCTTCATTAGTATAAAAGAATTAATGTCATATACGGCTTTATCCGTGGGTGTCTTAAATGCCTACAATCTTACTAAACACCGCATATTGCTTTTATACAGCTTTATGACGCTTTTACATCAACCTTAATCCTATCAGGAAGGATGGAAATAAACAGATAATTAAGCTCGTTTTCACCTCTAGCGATAAATACAGCTTCTCAATACTAATTTGCATTAGGTGCCAATGGGAAACGCTTTGACGTTCTTTCTGAACGGTAAATGATCTCTCTCTCTCTCTCTCTCTCTCTCTCTCTCTCTCTCTCTCTCTCTCTCTCTCTCTCTCTCTCTCTCTCTGCAATGAAAAATATTTGTTTGTGAGGCTGTATTTTAATTGCTTATGTGTACCGCCTTCTTATTTATTTATTTATTTTGAGAAGGGATGAGGGGGTAATGTTTCTCCTCCCTAAAACAAAGTTATTTTTTTTTTATTTTAGAAGATGCTGCCATGTTTTCTGAGGTGATCACTCAAGTGGCGGATCAGTTCAGCAAGTTAGTATCAAATGATGATTTGCTCTGCACATTTCTTTCATTTATGTCAGAATATATTCAGTCCATAGAGTTTTGTATCGAAGTAATATGGAATCGCAAATTGATTCTCATTTGTGAAAATAATTATGCATACTTGTGGTGATTTATCATTGGAATAAAGTTCACTTTAATTTAAAGAGATTTTCTGTAAAATTATATAAGTACATCTTGCCCCTATTTTCATGTCCCATTTACGTATGACTGTAATATTACATTGTATAAACGAAGAAAATCTTCTCTATGGGTCCAAAAAAGATAAATAAATTAATTAAAAAATACCCTGTTGAAAGTTGAAATAAATCACTATCTCTGGTCTCTCTGTCTGTAAATGCTATCAACGTTTGAGTAATTAGGAGGTGTCGAGATAATTGGATCAAAATAATGTAATATATACTTGGCACAGACCACGCTAAGTTAGCCGACCCAGCTGAAACCACTGTGTTTTAGAATCCCTTTCCGGTGAGCTCCCGAATGGGTTACCGCGGCTCCTGCGTGTTCTTTTTCAGACTATTGGGATGATACTTCAGTTGTCAATTTTATTGAATTACTTCCTGAAGATATTTTATTAATTACATCTGAAGACATATAACATTGTTGATTAAGAATTCATAAAACGACTTTGATTTATATAATTCTAAAAATCAAATATAGAACAAAATTTGTGACCTGAAGTGAAGCACGAAACGAGAGTCAAGTTAACAATTTCTAGAAAAACTCGACGCTTAGAGATTATGGCTTTCTGCCAACATGTGCAAAGGATTTTAATGTTACTATGCGTATAATGCATGCGTCAGTATTCAGTGGCAATGTACGCCAAAATATATGCAATTGAATCTTGAACGTGGATTTTTTTAAACCCGCTCTCGTTTTGGGTCCGACTAAAGGGAAATTGATTAAGAGATGCAATATAATGAAAATACTTATATCGAATGTAGTGATGTCTTTGACAGGGTTTTTAAGGTGGAAGAGATGAAGCTGGAGATTAACAGTCGACTGAGTGCCTTAGAGAGAAGACTAGAAGGTAATTACAGGAGAGGTAGCCTCTTACTAGTGATTTACTCGTACTAGAAATAACAGAACCTTTCGATGAACGCATGAAAGCGTCAACTTGCTATCCAAATTGGTCAAGAAGATAAGCAATCATGGCATACTACATACAGTCTTATTTGAAGAAAAAAAACGATTACAAGAATTTCAAAAAGTATTGATGGATCTTAAAATGTACAATAAGTTGATTTACTAGAAGCACAACAAACACAAGGAAACATTTCAACACTAGGGCAAAACTTGTTGGTTCTCGAAAGAATTGAAACTTAACATATTTTCATATTCACTTTTTTCTCAGTGTTTTCTTCTCTTCATCGGTAGCAATGTTTTAATTATGTATTTGCTTTCAAATAAAATCCGGCAATGTTTTTCTTTGAAATCAACAAACAGCTACATCCAATAAACGATTTTGTGTGTAAACATAAATCATTTTTGTCGCAGAATCACGAGAACAGATCTTCGAGAATAATCGGAGCATTCCACGCTATTTGCAAATTGCCCTGATGAAAGCCTTCTGATAAAGAAAAATGATGTGATTTTTTTTTACGTGGATCAACTGCTTTCACAAAGCTGGATATTTCGGTCAAGCTGGAATTCGTTTAATGTTAAGTATTCATTCAACATCAGAGAAGTTCGGACTGGAATACACTTTTGATACATAGTCCTACTTAGATGCTTGTATTGGTACTGCAAATAATTGTATAATGTATAAATATAATTTTCAGTGCAAATGTTATATTTATCCCCTTTGCGCCTCGTCTCGGTGACAAAATATGCAAATTTCCCTTGGCTCGACACACCTGACGCATACAGGTCACCTTTAATACATGTCGCCTGTTTGCTAGTCGTAGCGTGACTCGAATACCACCTAGAGAACACGTACGTTTAATTTGCTCGTTAGTACAATTAAACTGTGAAAAGACAGAAGAGTAAGTGTCGAAATTGGTTCTGGTGCAATTTTAGACTGGATGGTGAAATGCTGATTCCTACTGATATCTTTAAAACGGATGGTGTGCTTAAAATTGAAGGGAAAAACCCTGCAAGATTGTCTATTTCATTCGAAAAATGTCAAAGGAATATCGTATATTATACACACAGTGACATAGTGTGCAAAGTTTTTACAAATTACACATGGCATTCCATTTTTCGCTAATGCACAAGTCAAGTTTGTTAAAGGCATTTGAATAAAGAATTACAAAATGGTGAATTCAAACCGTCCGAAGAGAATGTGTTCCGTTTTCATTCCAACTCGTTGGACATGCAATCGACCTGGCTACTTTTGGATGTATAACACTTCTGACTAGTGATTTCCAAGAGGACTTTTGTGTACTTAAGATTCGTAATCAACCAAATTGAATGGTGACAGATTGCTAAAATAAGTTAAACGTCAAAAAAAGATAATAAAGTAAAATAAACACACTGCAAACGTTTTATTCTGCTGTTAATCTATAAATATTTTAATTTCACTGAGCTTCTTGACTATATAAAACGCTGGTTCCAGTGAAAGAAAAAAATTGTCCAATGATTTAAATCTGTCATAATTTCTCTCCTTTTTTCAGTGGAAGGATTAAAATCAGTGGAAATTGAAAAGTGCAAGCGAGACATTTCTGACATAAAGGACCAAATCTGGACAGCGCAAAAGAAGTTTGTCGACTTTAATCGAATGAGGTGAGTTTTATTATTCTTTTTACATAAACAGTTAAAAATAGACAACATATTTAATGAGACAAAATATACTGTTTTCATTAAGAAGTCAATAATTAATAACTTTTTATATCAGACTTACCTACCTTATAATTGTTAGCGGTTTCAGCAACAGTCAATATAGTCACCATCTGGAATTTTGCAATCGACACTATTACAATTTTTTTCTCTCGATATTATTGAATTCAGGAATGTCACAAAATAACACAATTACGCAATGACTCCATTTTTTGGTGGTCATTATTGATGCCGACATCAGCATTAATTAATTAGTTATCTTCAGTTAGATGAACAGTATGCAAAATAAATTTCCCTCGGTATCCTGCTTGCATTTAATTAGGCGTTTTGTGAACACAGACACACATTTGGAATAGGTATGTGAACATCATTCAGTTAGTCATTAAACATATCTGCCCTTTTTAATTTGCATGGGAAAATTGTCTTGCACGAACATTTTCAGTTTCTTAGTTTACGCCATAATAAACAAAACTGAATATTGTTGATATTGTACATGTTATAATTTGTTTGTTTGTTTGATTGATTAGGAGTTTTAACGTAGCTTTAAACAAAATTCAGTCATATCGCTACGATGTCTGCAGTGATGCAGTTTATATTGATGTCAAGCACTGGGGCATCATGCCGCAGACATGTAGCAGGATGTCCCACCCAGTCACATTATCCTGACACCAGGCCGACCAGTCCTAACACTAACATCTTAATGCTGAGCGCCAAGCCACGAAAAGTACTATGTGTATTATAGACAAACAACCTAGAAAACACAATTACAAAACCTAACCGCTCCGATGGTCTAGTGGTTAGAGCTACCGCCTCGGCTGCGGGAGGTTATGGGTTCGAACCCCGGCGGAGTCATAAAAAAAATATACAAAAATGGTACTAACAGCTGCCTCGCTAGGCGCTCAGCATTTAGAGGTTAGTGTTAGGACAAGTAGGCCTGATTTCATAATAATGTGCCTGGTGGGACATCATGCTACATGTCTGCTGCATGATGCCACAGTGCTAGACATAACTATATACTTGTTACCCCGAGTGGCCGAGTGGTCTAAAGCGCTGTCCGTTATGGATCACTGTCGTCTCACTCTGTCTGCGTGGATTCGAGTCTAAGATTTGGCTAGTATAGAGAATGCTTGCCGGTAGCTTATCGTGGGTCGGTGGTTCTTTCGGGAGGGGGGGGGGTCCCGGGTTCTTCCTCCACCAATAATACTGTCCGCCATCTATAGTGTGCTGAAAAATGGCGTTAAACCCTCAAAAACAAAACGAAAGCACTATATACTGTCGTGGCGATATAAGTGTTAAAGCTACGAATCAGAATAAAAATCACACACACACACACACGCACGCACACACACACACACAAAACAAACAAAACCTAACTAGAGATAAGCGAGCAAGTTAGTACTAACGTAATGATTCATGATTGGGCTATCCACCAGACTCACTATTTATAGCAAATACATAAAGCCGCTAAGAAGAACGTCACAAACATAGTCGATGCAGCGAAATTATCCCACTACAGTACTAGGATCACGGAAAGTTCCAGCTGCAAAGAGAGACAAGTTTCTTCCGTGACAAGGTACACACCATTAAAGATATGCTTAACAAGACAATTCAACTGACTCGTCAAAACCGTTCAGTTGCGATACAGAATTCAGCGGCATCCTTTAGCAACATTTGAACCTGTCTCTATGGATTTAATACGTACACTCGTGACGAAGAGTGCACCAGCGTCATGTGAACTTGATCCACTTCTAACATCACTGCTGCTTGAGTGCTTAGATCCAATATTTCATTCACTAACTGATGTTATTAATACCTCTCTCTCATCCGGGAATTCCATTCTTTTTCAAAACTGCCATTGTAAATGCTGCAGAAACCAATACTCGACCATAACGATTTAAAGAACTACCGCCCAGTTTCTAATCTCCCATTCATATAAAAAATCATTTGAAAAAGTTGTTCTAGCCTAACTTGTATCGCATCTGAATTCTACCAGTCTTCTTAGCTATGTACAGTCTGTTGTTATTGTTGTTGTATGGTTTAACGTCTTTTTTTAGCACACGATAGACTATACATGGCGGAAAGAACCACCGACCCACGAGACGCTTCTTGCAAGCTTTCTCTCATACCTACATTGGCCGAATCTGAGACTCGAACCCACGCAGAAAGAGGTGAGATAGCAGTGATCCATAACAGATAGCACATTAGACCACTCGGCGACTCGGGGCATCGCAATTGTACAGTCTGCATGTCAAATTTCCTTGACTACCAAGATCAGACTGTTCGACTGCAACTTAAAGTCAGTCCTACAGTATGGAGCAGAGACCTGGAGAATCACCAAGTCCACAGTAAAGAGAGTTCATACCTTCATCAACAGCTGCCTAAGAAGAATTCTCTAGATCCGCTGGCCAGACACCATCATTAGCAACAACCTGTCGTAGAGAACCTCCCATCTTCCGGTAAAGGATGAGATCAAAAAGAGAAGGTGGGGTTGGATGGGACACACCCTACGTAAGCCACCAACCAACATTACCAGACAGGCAATGAGGTTGAACCCTCAAGGCAAGAGGAGAAGGGGACGACCAAGAATAACCTCGGGACGCGACCTTGAGGCAGACATCACTAAGATGGGTCACATATGGAGTCAGCTTGAGGGGATGGTACAGGACAGAAGCCTCTGACGACCTTTTGTGACCGGCAAAACTAACAGACATCGTAGCGATATAACTAAAACATTGTTAAAGCTATGTTAAAAATCTTAATCACACACACACACTGAAACTACTCTTCTGAAAGTATTTAATAACATTATATCTGTTTTGATTAGCGGAAATGTGTCTGCAGCATTTGACACAATATATCATGATATATTACTTCACCTATTCCAGCAAGTATTTTCATTCACAATACAGCCTTACTTTTTGGTTCGAGTCCTGCTTAGTCAGCAGGACACAAATTGTATCTGCAAATTGAATACACTCCAGTCCAGTTGATATATGTTGTGGTGTTCCACAGGGGTCTGCTCTTGGGCCTGTTCTCTTCATTCTAACACTCATCCGCTCTCAAGTGTCATAGATAATCATCCATTGTCTCACCAGTTGTACGCTGATGACACCAAAATATACAATTTAGCCACACAACTGAAGTTGATGCTACCATCCAAGGAGTAGAGAGATGCATTTCTGATGTGAAATCATGGATGACATGTAACAAGATGCAGATGAATGGTGATAAAACAGTCAGTACAGAACCTAGGTGTTACTCTAGACAGTACTTTCACATTGCACTAACATGTCATGAACATATGCAAAGCTGCATATTTTGAGCTGAGACGCATCAGCTCCATTCGCAAATATTTTTCAGTTGATGCCACTAAAACGTTTGTGTGTTCATTAGTACTTTCCAGACTGGATTATTGTAATTCAGCTCAGTCTGCTTCGTCTCTATATCTACTCTAGAAACTTCAAAAAGTTAAAAACACAGCTGCTCGGATCATCCTTAGAGTACCACGATCAGAGCACACCTCCCCGCTGCTCTGTACCCTAGATTGGCTATCCATTTGATCCAGAATCAAACACAAACTTTATTCTCTGCGCTACGTTTTACTGACCAACTCCAGTCCAACATTCTTATCTGGCTACACCCATGTGTAAGCACCAGCAAGATATTTACACTCCTCTTCTGACAATCGTATACTCGTTATTCCCACTATGAAAACGGTTCTTTTACATATCAGGACCCAGCAACGTGAAACGAATTGCCCATTGAAAATAGACACAAAGACAGTGATTCCTTTCAAGAGAGCTCTTAAAACCCACCTTTTTTGACTGCAAGAACAAACTTAAAGACCTAATAATGTTTCCTACCCTAAATAGTTTCAGCATGTTGTATTTTTTTTCTGATTTCAGGGTGTTTCTTTTATTTTGTAGTCATATCATTATATAAGTTGTAAAGCGCTTAGAGCTTCTAATGATTAGGCGCTAAACAAAGTCCTCATTATTATTATTATTATTATTATTATTATTATTATTATTATTATTATTATTATTATTATTATTATTATTATTAACTGTGAAATTTGCAATTAAAAGGATGTTTGTAGCAATTTTTGTATTAGTACATGATAGTCTGGTAACCAAGCAACCAGGAATAATATTTTACAATGGTCGCCAAATCAAGGAGATGGTAAGTGCCATATCGATATCCAATTATCCCTGCTGCACCTTTGTATTCATTAATTGCTAGCTAATTCATTGTTGATCTCGAACTTTGCGAAATCTCATTATCATTAAAACATAAACAACAGTATGTATAGTAAATGGATTGATTTGATGGATGTAAGTATAGAAACAGGAAGAATACATGATAATTTTTTTTAGCCATAGAGTTCCTCTCATTACTTTAATATTTTCTGCAGTTCACAAAGGATACAACAGAGCTGAAGTGACTTTGTTTATTCCCTCGTTATGACGATTTAATAAAGATATGCAATAAAACCAGACTTGGTTACCTGGGTAAGATTCTGTTCAACATCGACTATTATTGACACATCTATCTCGGTGGCTTTAAGTTCAACCTTTTGAGATTGAAATCAGTTTCGTTTTTATACTATAATTTATCAGAACGATCAAAATCAGTAGATTTCGCACAGTCCAGATAACTGACATCAAACCGTATTAGATATCGTTATCCCAACGATAGCGCACAAAAAACGCAAAAGCCTCTTTTTCAGTTTTGTCTGTAGTACGTTGTTTCTAATATTTTATTTACCCTGTATGTTAAGAACGTAGTCATTTAGTATACACTCAGTCATTTAGTATACACTCAGTCATATAGTATACACTCCATGCATTTGCACATTAAAATATGTTAGTAGTCAAGCCAATGACGTCTTGTGAAAAGGGTCAGTGTTTCTATTCACGTATCAGGCATTAAAAAATAGAATACTGACCGAGGGCTAGTGACTAGACAGTGAAACCATCGAAACAGACCACAATAAATTACCGTATAGACTTGCTTAGAAATCTAGTCAAACTTCTAACAGCAAAGATCCTGATCTGTCAAAGTATACTTCACATTCACACCACGTATGTTCGTTATACTGACTTATAACAGATCGCAAAGACCCTGCTCGGCCAGCGCTTTATGTGCCGGCAGATCTGGGTCTGTGCAGTTTTATTCGACGAACCTTATAAGCTATTTTATACGGTAATCCGAAGATATTATGTTTTTTTTTATAGTGTAAACGGCTCGGTTATATTCGCATATTTGCAGATTTGCAAAACAAATACAAATTAGCCAAGATAGTACTCATTGGTCTTGTAAAATTGTTTTCTTGCTAACGACGCGTCCTACAGAGAAAGATATATCCATTCTTTGTCTCCTTGTATCGCCCTTATTGTTTACAGTGGTCTCAAGAAAGAATAATTCGGGTTATAAGCTCAAGAGAACTTGCACAGCACAAACAGTCAGCGCCATCCTGTTTCGAGATTATGTTTTCGGTTATTATTTGAACAAGTAGTTGCCCGATTTATCTAGCTTTCGTTTTCTTCCGTTTTCGAAATGCTGAAAAAGAGAAATTCTTTGGGAAATGGATATGTGATCATTATTTCTTTCGTATATTAAAATATTGTTTGTGACAAATTTGTAAGTGCTTGACTGCATGCATAATTTCAGTTAAACTGAAAATTGTGAAATTGGGTGGGGGGATGTTCATGCACTTGGCGCGGTGATTGCAGAGACGTGAATTATACTCAGAAGTGGCCTGGTATTTAGCTATACGTTTGTCCAATATTCTGACATGTACGAAAAATGTGCACAATTAGATGGCGTCGATGCGTGATCGGACGCCAATGCCACCTGACTGTTCCAAAACAAATTTGCACCGTCAGCTGAACGTGATTGCAAAAGGAAAGTCATTTCCTCCTCGATAATGGTCTTCTGTTTCTAATTATGACGTAATTGTTTAAATCTAACGGCACAAAGCTTACAAACATGCTGGCAGTTATGTTCCTCGTTCAGGTCAGGTCACAGAATACCATAAAAGCACATACAGCATACAGGGATATGATCAAATGCAAAATTGCATGCATTGTTTGCTTTAGAAACACTTGTTATCTTTTCCATTTGGTTATTTTTCCCCAGCAAACCGTGAACATAATTAATCGTATTTTTCGTTGTAATTAGCAATTATCATGAACAAAACGTCAGGAAAAATATTTTTAAAAATATGTTCGTATCCCACCACTTCTACATAGTTCAGATTAGTTGCATTTGTCTATATATAGCTATATATGTGTGAAGTATCGAATTTTTTAATAAGCAGTGAACCTTACAGTTGAATGCGCCGCGCATTAATATTTTATCACATTTAGACCAAGAGAGTATTTGGGATGGTTATTTCGACCTCTATTCTTAATTTCTTCTATATCACTGTTAAGACTTAAATGAGGCCAGTGTTCCGATTCAATGAAACTCACAGGATATCTTTAAATGGATTTGAGAAAGAGACAGCTCAACTTCTGATCCGTGTCAAATAGTCAGTTCTTCAAAAGCAAAGGTTATATAACGTAGTTCGGATATTCTCGCTGACGAAACCAATGAATATCTTAGTAATTGTTTTTCAAGAAACCGCTGCTTATGAGGGCGTACATCTGTGAAATAATGTGAATTTAAAGTGACAGCCTTGTTCGAAATACTCAAATACGAAATTTTATGGGAGAGAGAAGGTTGGCTCCGAGGAAGCCTAGAAAAGAAAGAAAAGTGCTTTCCTCGTTAGAAGATAAAGGGATCAGGTGTCTATCTTGTGAGAAAGACGGGGTTTAGTGCTGGATGCACAAGTTCTAAAGTTGACAGCATTAAGGTAGGCAATTTTAATTTCACGTACTATTATATTTTATTTTATTGTTTGCTGTATGCAAATCTGTTTGATATGACTTTGTTCCATATTATTTATAGTTTATTTAATTTCATGGAAATGTGTTGATGCTAGAGTTGTTATGCAATTTATCTTTTAATTTTACCGTTATTAGTTCATTAGCAGAATTAATCGCATGCGATCCAAATGTCCATCTGTGCAGGATTCCATAGGGTTATACGAATAAATATGAAATAATTAACTTTGTTAGGACGATACGGATTATCGTGAATTAACGATAAGTTATTATATTTGCCTTTGTAATGTTTAAATAATCTGGAAATAGTAAGGATCTGTGAATTTTGTATGAAATACATGTAGTAATATCCGGTAAATTTTCGATAGAGAGGTCACGTGGATATGTATGGCATGGTACTACCATAGGCAGGCTCTACGCAGTGTCTGAATAGCTAGTGTGTTCTGAGTAATGTAAGTGAAGGAATTGTATGTACATCTAGAATCTGGTACATCTAGGGATATAAGGATAATTGTGTCCTTTAAGGAAACGGATTTCCGAGGGAGAGGGGACTCGGCAGTCCGAAGACGAAGTCCGAGAAAAAGAGAAGTGACGAGTGAAGTCCGAAAGGAAGAAGTGACAAGTGAAATCGGAAAAGGTGAAGTGACGAGTACAGAGTAAAATCTAGGATGTCCAAGAACGACAAGGCAGTCGAAATAGGAAGACCCGAGGGATAGGAAACGTTGGAACACGGTCGAGAGTTTGGTGATTCAATCAGTCGTGGACATTGCGCTCATTTTACCACTCGTAATGATGATGAAATAAATCCAAAGTGGACACTGCTGTTAAATGCTGTTGATATAATTTAGGTGGGGTTGAAATAACCACTATTCATTTGTTTGATTAAATTTGTTGTTTTTCTCGCCTTAGGGGGTTCGTATTGCATTATTTCTTCCCAATAAGATGCCCAGTTCTCTGTTGATATTCTATCTTTCACTCGCACCGGGTCTTACTGTCGAGGGAGGTCATTCCCTAGATCACGTAGCTTAATCCAATTAAAGTCTCCCTCTGACTCCGACGAAGACGTTACAATAAGATTTTTATTTTATTATGCACTTTAGTATTTCCCGTATTTCTTTTGTTTCTTTCTGCGCATGCTCCCTTATCCAATCAGGCCCCTGTTATACGGTAACCAAGGTAACGTCAATGATCGTTTTTATAGTTCCTTGAGCGATGAGAGGAAGATTTGCTTGAAACGTGATGTACCGACATATCCTAAGGTAACCAAATGGAGGCATACTCTGTCAAGACTATTGAATCGCTCATTAGTGCTTCGTCTATGCTTCCATTATGTGATATTTGCATGACTGAAACAATACCGGAAGGGCAATAGAAATTAATGTTGAAGAAATATGTACTCAGGATTATCAAAGGATAAAAATATTGAATGTTGGATAAACGTTAGTCCATGGAAAAAAATTTAAAGTAACCATTTCACTATTTCTATCGAAGAAGGATTCCTTCAAAAAATTGATTTGATGTTATTTACATGGCCATCACGTTTCTACTTGCCCTTCCGTTGAACTATGTATTTATGTTTTTACGTGCTTTTAATTCAGTCATTTTATACTTGTGTATTTCTTAATGGAATATCATGGCGATATACTATTCATATAATTAACGGTAAACATAATGAATTATATATAGTAAATTTCCAGTTTATGGGTCTGCAAAATATGGAGAAAAAAAGATATGAAAATGAAGCCATGATATCCCTGTAGCACTGCTTTTCCCTTTTCGAACGTTTTCTGCCCGGATATTTTGCTTGAATGAATATCTATTTGCTCTAAGTGGAAACTTAGCAACACTCGCACACTCATCCTCTTTCAAATATTTATAAAACGTGTGAGTTACAAATAATATTTAGATGCATACAAATATCTTGGAACAGACTGAACACTTGTGTTTCACAAAACCTTTTATTTTGCGCATCATAAATCAGATAAATTTTGCAAATGATGATCATTCGAGCACACATACATACATACATACATACATACATACATACATACATACATACATACATACATACATACATACATACATATGAGTGCTTTGAGTCTGAAAAATAGGTTACCAGTCTCATAAAGATTACAGAATTTCGTCACAACACTGAAATAAATTTAAAAAACCTCATATTTGGAAGAAAAATGTGGATAAAGACTAATAGATTTGGTATTGGTTCATGTATTAACAGTACAATTTTGCCAATTTGCAGATACCGACGATGCCGAGTAGATCTCTAACACATGTATTGCGTTACGTTTGAATAGAAATTAAATAATTAACAAGTTTTGCCTTTTTTCCAGCAAGCAGTCATAACTTACTATAATTTGCTGTCAAAGCGTCAGAGAAAGTGCTGGTCTTCGCTAGTTTTAGAACAATAAAAGCAAATATACAACTGTAAACACTATTTACAATTTAAATAATCTGCACATTTGAGTTCGAACGTATTTTGAAGCACCTGTACAGACATTTGTGCTCGAACTCGTCCACCGTGTCAGCAGTGACAGCTTACTGAGGGAGATATTTCCACTGAAATAGAGACAGTATAATCTTTTGCTGTTTTAAAAGTACGAAATTAAAGAGTCGGATTAATTCTTGAGTCTTTGTAAGGGTCAAATCCTCTGATGGACACGTATAGCTACAAAATATATAAAGCTAACGCGAAGTCCACGCTTTTTATGTATACATGAAGACCAAAGTCCATAATTATAGTGCCACTCTATTTGGCTACTTTTGTGGATAAAGTCCATGCTAATTCTTTTAATCAGGATAATAAAGTTGTTGTCTTGGGCTAATTCATTCATTCGTTCATTCATTCGTTCATTCATTCATTCGTTCGTTCGTTCGTTCGTTCGTTCGTTCGTTCGTTCGTTCGTTCATTCATTCATTCATTCATTCATTAACTAATTCTTGTTCAAAAGGCTATTACAGCTATTATGTTCTAAACATTCAGTGATTATGAGAGAAACAACTCTGTAATTTAAAAGGTCGTAGTTTTCCTTTGTCTTTAATACATGGTTTGCATAGCGTGTGTCCAGTCTTTTGGTACTTTGCTATCATGTGTAAGCCATCAGTGTTTGAAATGATTGTAAGGATGGGACTGTTATTGGTGTTTGACTTTTATAGTGTTCTACCATGTATTTGATCTGTTTCCATAGCTGTATGTGGTTGATTTTGTACACAAGTTTATCGTGTAATCTTGGATTTCTTCTGTACTACGCATGTGAAGTGGGTGGCCTTAATCAGGCATGGGTTTGTCAGCATTTGTGGTGAATGCGTTTTAGAATTGCATGTGTTTGCATTTGCACTAATGTCATATATCCCATGTCCTTTTTTTGGTATGAAAAGATGGCAGCACTTGTTAGTTGCGATATATGAAAAGAGGTTTTCTGGGTTATTAATGCTAACAGTTCAAGTCAGGTTTATTCACCGGTAGATTCTAAACTCGATTTGTATATAGTTCCTGCATTCTCCTCTTGTTTGGTAGTTGGAATCTAAATTTAGTATAATTAACCAATGTTTTGACCTTTTTATATAAAGTTTTGTGGTTTTCCGTAATTTCCTGTTGTGGTGTAAGTTCATCCACCGAAGATTGTCACTTTCCGTTTAAACTTCGTTTCGTAAAATGGTTTTAAAAAGTACATAAAGGTCAAAGTCTATACTTTTGTGAGTTGAATATTTTGTCTGATGGCATCACGGTTTCTTTTTTGCACCGACAATTTAATTGGACATGTTTACTTCGAGTATATTTTTTTTTTATAAGATTCTACGTAAACAACATCGAGATTCCTCTACAGTCTCATAAATATTTAGAAGGCGACAATCAATCTTGGATTATCTTCCCTGGTTGTTTAGTTTAAAATTTGAGACAAGGGAGTGATCATTTATTGTCTGAAGTGAAACAAAGGAGTGATCCTTTATTGTATAAAGTAAGTGGCTATTCTGATGTTCCAGAATAGCATGTAGTAAGTACTAATCGTTTACTGAAGCCAAGCGTCAATTCACCAACAAAAGGATTGTTAAATTTGAGTTTTTGTTATTTTTGTTAGGCTGGGGAATCGTTCGAGCTCTTCAAAGAAAGTATCTTCATTTGGAGGTACTCTATAGAATGCATAATTAGATATCTACTCGGATATTTTTTGGAAATAAAGTTGTTTGTAATTTATATTAAGTTCTGACTGGGTTTTATTGTTTTTGCAACAAGGTGAAGTGGTATTGTTTAGCATAACTCCAGTACCAGTCATGACGACAGGGTTTTCTTATTTCCTATAGATTTATTGGAAGTGTATCGACACAATATGTACAGGGTGATTTATATTAACAAATGGTTATCCGTTATCGTGAGCTGTTGGTGGTATTAGACTCCAAAATAGATATAAAGTCAAATAGGTTTATTGAGCTTAACAATATTCACAGGCCCCGTTTGAGACAATTCTGTGATATGATGCTAGAATCTCTTAGGGGTAAACTCCGATCTTAAATCCGGCCAATCGATGTAGAACTGTTTTAGATTAGTCCCATTGTAAGCCTTTCTTAATATCTCATTTAAATTATCTTTACAACAATCACATTGCCACTTTGGAGTTCTGAGTACTTGCTGTATTAGATAGCTGAAGCCAAAACAAGTTAATTTATATTAGTTAATTTATATTAGTTAATTTATATTAGTTAATTTATATTAGTTAATTTATATTAGTTTAGTACATTTTCTTTCTAAACTATTCACAAATGTACATTAAATATGAATAAAATGTTGACTTTATGTATCTGCTGATTGAGTAGTGTCATGAGGAGACTTGAAAGACCGGGGGGGGGGGAGAGGAGGGAGGATGTTTTGATGTGTGCTATATTGTTTACCAAGTAATGACACGTTAACGTAAAAAACAAACGAATGTATGCTTGACATGTATGTGATGTATGCTGTAAATTACAGTAATAATATGACAATAAAAAGGATGAGAAACCAATTTTACCATTTGGTTCAGAAAATTTAGAGCAGAATTTTTTTAGCCGGAAGTTACCTGATGCTCGCGATGAGCTGCATTGCTTTTCTATTTTATGTTTTGATTGAGATCTATGGATTGGGTTTAGAACATTTGCAAATTAAAAGAAATTGAATAAAAATGAAGCACTGAGACATCTCTCTGATTCAAAGAAACATGGAAACAATAATAAATGATCCAAAAACGTACGAGCAAAATAATTGACTAGCACTTCTCGACGCATGCGCACATTCGATAATTCTAAACAACTGTAACTCCCTATTATATAAATGCTATAAAGACGCTCATCTTTTTTCTTTCATTGTTATAGTGCCATTGTGGACACAACAAAGTGGTGCAAAAAGAGATATATAGCTAGCTTTCAAAAGGTAACCATAACAACTGGATACACACAGAACCTTTCTGCATGGAGTCAACAGATTGACGTAATAGGAGATGTATTTTGATTAATTAATTACACCAGAAAATTGTCTCTGTTCGGATCATGCTAGCGTTCATTATATTAGGACATCCAAACAATTATTTTAACATGTTTACATTAATTCCGTGACTGTTTCAATAAGTGGCAAGAAATGTAAAATCACTTTACTTTTGTATGTCTCCGACGATATGCAGATAGAAAGAGAACCAGACTATTAAGAGCTTTATTACATGTTAGAGCTTCATTAAAATACGTTTATTTTATGCGGCATGTACCGGTTCATGCCAGAAATCAAACCCATTTAATTGTCAATTCTGTGCTGCTAAATACAAGGAACATATCTCCAAACAAAAACTACCACTACTTATATGTCTTTGAGCTTTTGTGCTTTTGTATTTGTGATTTTCGGTTATGTTTTATTGTCATGCAGTTTTTGTGCTAAAGAGACGATCCAACGTAACGTAGTCTTCATCGAATTGTGAATTGTCTGTAGTGAGTCTCAGACTATTACTTGGTGTTGTACTAGCAAGAAAACGATAAATTTTAAGCACGAATGTCCGTTCTTGCGCGACTCAAATATAATGTACGGTATATACTCACTTATAAGACGGACCCAACGGTCCTCACCACTTATCCTGATGAACTGTTCCATAATAAGTCCGTGGGTCAGGATCCCTGTTGTTTTGTTCTATTAATTAAATTGAACAAACTACATGCAGAAGGTGATGGTTTCGCATTATGCGACGGCTGGTCATTATTTATGGAGTGTGCAGTTGGATCTGATATATTTGTGAGTACATACGGAATATATATTTTTTTTTAAATGTAACGGAACAACAAATGATCAAATTTAGATTATATTTTCATGTACTTTGTCATGAAAGAATTGCTCGATATCTCCATCCGGATACATATTTGTTTCCCTCATATTTTCAAAAGATAAACGCAAAATAAAATTAAACGTGAAGTTTTAAATAGATATTTGCTGTAACGGGCATTGGTGTAAAAATAGACCGTAAGAGCTGGCTAAGTGTGAAGTTCAAAAATGGGAACCTTCCTACGTTATAGGAAGACTTTCATATGTCATAAAAAGCAATAAAGCAAAGACTTTTTCCTCAAAGCTTTCCAGATTGCCACAAAAAAATTGTTATATCGGTTTTAAACATGGAAATTAAGAAAGACTTATAAATTTCAGTGACCTCAGATGTATACACATGAGGAAAATGTTGACTTAAAGTGACTGTAATAAACAGATGAATTAGTCACTTTACAGGACGTTAATCAGGGAGACATTTTTCTCCTGGATTTTATCTCCTTTTAACTAGTCTGTCCATACTGAGGTCCAAACAACGTTACGTTATTGTTTGATTTGTATACTTACGGAACAGATATAAGAAACCTGCACAAATTATGTGAAAACCTAACCCTGTTTCGTGTAATGAGACCAGTCATTGCCACCCCTATGCTAAG
The DNA here is from genome assembly GCA_029339505.1 of Unio delphinus. NCBI lineage: Eukaryota > Metazoa > Mollusca > Bivalvia > Unionida > Unionidae > Unio > Unio delphinus. The sequence goes on from JAQISU010000033.1 coordinate 2,888,146, forward strand.
TGTTTGACTTTTTCCACTACGGGAAGCTTTAGTTTGACTAACATTGAACTTAAGTTGCGTGTATTTGTTAAAGAAATAGCTTTTCGGGTTTGTTGTTGTTGTTGTTGTTGCAAGGTTTTAAAACCACTTTTTTTTAAAACACAAGATAGACTATACATGGTGGCACGTATTAATGGTGGAGGAAGAGCTCGGGCAAAACCCCCGGGAAAAAAAAAAACACCGACCCACGAGAAGCTACTTGCAATCTTTCTCACATACCCACATTGGCCGAATCCGAGACTCGAACCCACGCAGACAGAGGTGAGATAGCAGTGATCCGTAACGGAAAGCGCTTTAGACCACTCGGCCATTCGGGGCATCTCTTTTCGGGTTTCACGGGCTTTTAGATGATTTGGTAAATGTACAGTAAAGAAAAAAGTCTCAATACTATCTGATATGCATTTAACTTATACAGCAGCCTTTGCATCTTCCACAAAACGATGTAATTTTATCTCGTTGTCGAATGAAGAGTCAAGAATTGAACAACTTTCTGGGTGAAACAAAATGACGTAAGATAATTGCAAGTGCCTGTAATGTATTATCGGAAGATGGAATTCGAGCAAATATTTTCACCGCTCAGATGGCCTAAGTGGTAATAGCGCCCGCCTTGAGTGCGGGATGTAGCGGGTTCGATCCCCTGCCGAGTCATATTAAAGACTTTTAAAAATGGTACTAGCAGCTGCCTCTCTTGTCACTCAGCATTAAGAGATCAGTTTTAGGACTGGTCAACCTAGTGTCAGGATAATGTGACTGAGTGGGATATGATGCCCCAGCGCTGTTGACATCTTAGTGATATGACTGAAAAATTGTTAAAGCTACTTTAATAAATCCAGACATATATCTCTTACACACACACACGCACATACACACTCTAGCAGCTATTTATCTAATACTACTTTTTAAACTTTCATTTTTTTTTTGATACATTTAATGACAAAACAACACCGCTATGTTTTTTCTGACTCTTTGTAAACAAGAGCCTTTGGTTAAAATAAACTATTTAAAAATACCTTTTGATATATTGTGGTAATATTGCCACTTATTATAGACATTGCCACCTGGTTATTGTTGTTGTAGATTTTCACGCCATTTTTCAGCACACGATAGGCATTACATGGCGGCCAGTATTAATGGTGGAGGAAGAACCCAGGAAAACTTCCGGAAAGAACCAAAGAGACGCTACTGGCAAGCTTTCTCACATACCTACGTTGGTCGAATCCGAGACTCGAACTCACGCAGACAGAGGTGAGATGGCAGTAATCCGTAACGGAAAGCTCTTTAGACTACGCGGCCACTCGGGCCTCCTTTGCCGCCTGGGATAGGCTTTACCAGCTTGCCACCTGGGATAGGTTTTACTAGCTTACCACCCGGTATTGGCATTATAACCCTACCACCTGGTTGTTGTAGTGTTTAACGCCATTTTTCAGGACACGATAGGTTTTACAAGGCGACCAGTATTAATGGTGGAGGAAGATCCCGGTGAAATCACCGGAAAGAACCACCGACCTACGATAAGCTAATGGGAATCTTTCTCACATACCCACATTGACCGAATCAGAAAACCGAACCCATGTAAACAGGTGAGATGGCAGTGATCCGTAACGGAGAGCGCTTTAGACCACACGGCCACTCGGGGCCTCTCCTTACCACCTAGGGTAGGCTTTATCACCTTACCATTTGGGATAGGATATACCACCTTGCCGCCATGAAATGGGCTTTATCAACTTACCAATTGGGATAGGATTTATCAATTTACCACACGGGATTGGCTTTATCATCTTACCACCTGGGATAGGTTTTACCTCCTTACCAACTGGGATAGATTTTAGCACCTTACCGTCTGAAAAAGGCTTTTCGACCTTACCAAATGGGATAGGCTTTGCTTCTAGCTAACCATTTTGTCTTTTGTAGGCAGCTCTTATTGCGATGAATTGTAGGAAGGCTTTGGACATTTTACCATTTTGTACATGTAACGTTTGTAACTTTTGTTGTGCTATTGACGTATTTTGTATTTTCCTAAAGAAGTGATTGTAGTTGTGCTTTTCATACCTAAAATTGTCAGTAATGTTCATACCTAAAAATGTCAGTAATGTTCATACCTAAAAATGTCAGTAATGTTCATATCTAAACATGTCTGTAATGTTCAAACCTAAAATTGTCAGTAATGTTCATACCTAAAAATGTCAGTAATGTTCATACCTAAAAATGTCAGTAATGTTCATACCTAAAAATGTCTGTAATGTTCATACCTAAAAATGTCAGTAATGTTCATACCTAAAAATATCAGTAATGTTCATACCTAAAAATGTCAGTAATGTTCATATATAAACATGTCTGTAATGTTCATACCTAAAAATGTCAGTAATGTTCATATATAAACATGTCTGTAATGTTCATACCTAAAAATGTCAGTAATGTTCATACCTAAAAATGTCAGTAATGTTCATATATAAACATGTCTGTAATGTTCATACCTAAAATTGTCAGTAATGTTCATACCTAAAAATGTCTGTAATGCTCATACCTAAAATTTCTGTAATGTTCATACCTAAAATTGTCAGTAATGTTCATACCTAAAAATTTCTGTAAGGTTCATACCTAAAAATTTCTGTAATGTTCATATCTAAAAATGTCAGTAATGTTCATATCTAAAAATGTCAGTAATGTTCATACCTAAAAATGTCAGTAATGTTCATATCTAAAAATGTCAGTAATGTTCATATCTAAAAATGTCAGTAATGTTCATACCTAAAAATTTCTGTAATGCTCATACCTAAAATTTCTGTAATGTTCATACCTAAAATTGTCAGTAATGTTCATACCTAAAAATTTCTGTAAGGTTCATACCTAAAAATTTCTGTAATGTTCATATCTAAAAATGTCAGTAATGTTCATATCTAAAAATGTCAGTAATGTTCATACCTAAAAATGTCTGTAAGGTTCATACCTAAAAATTTCTGTAATGTTCATACCTAAAAATGTCAGTAATGTTTATACCTAAAAATGTCAGTATTTTCATACCTAAAAATGTCAGTAATGTTCATACCTAAAAATGTCAGTAATGTTAATCCTCCTCGCATTTATCGTAACACATTTTTATCTGGAAAGCAGTTACCACTTATCGATAAATAAAATACAAATGTTTCTCATTTTATTTTTGTGCATGTGTCATGTACATTGTTAAAACTAAATATAACATAAAAAAGAGCAAACTATTAGGAAAATAAGCGGGGAAATATTAAACAATGTTTTTATTGAGTGCTAACGAAATTGTTATCCTTTGAATTATATTTTACATGCTTATGTTCGGTGAAGTAATTGTTATATTGTTTCATATTTAAAGTACAGAACTTTACGTAAATAAACTTTGAAGACATAATTAAAGAGCATTATTTTACATTCCAAAGATAAATTATAATTGATTACAGATTGTGCTCTTCCTGATTTTTTAATTTTTTAGAAAATAAACTTCATGAGATATAGTTTTGATATATGCTAATAACTTTAAAAAAAATCGTCTGTATTTTTGCAGTATACTTTATCGCAGGAGACAATAGATTACCTAAAGAAGCCAACATTTGATATCTGGCACTGGGAACCAAATGAGGTAAGTGTCTGTCATTAGACAAAAATATGCCACTTTCGGTGTTTCGTTTTATACATTGGTTTTACTATTTGATTTCCCAGACAATTCATCTTTTGTTCAATCATTAAAACATTGCTGAAAATACGATAGTGTTTTGCATCCAATGTCAATAATATCTTCATCGTCTGCGCGTTTCATGCTTAGCAGAAATTTTTATTACAACCATGGCCGTCCTCGGCATCAATTTCCAGTTTCTGGACAAGTCCATTTTCAGCGAAGGGGCGGATACGTAATCGAGGGACGTATCCGGGAGTAACCAAAAAGGAGCAATGACGTCACTCTGGAAAATAGATTTGCTCAAATTGTGTGCAATATGGTGTTGTGTTAGTATGAAAACTTCCGCTAAGCAAGAGACGCGCAGCCGATGAATGTGTTATTGACACCCTGGTCGCAATCGGGTTAGAAATTATAAATCAATGAATGAACTGAGTAAGATTTATGGATTGTTTATTTTGTTTATGACTTTCGTTACGGAAATCGGCAGGGGGGTACAAACAAACGGGGATGTGTTCACAGACTATATTCTAAACGGAAAATAAACTGTTTTCTCAAATAAGCTTCCTGGCTTCTGCGTAGAAAGAATTAGCAAAATCACGTGATTAAGACTGTCCCGGAAAGATCAATTGCACTAAAACAGTTCCAGGGATTTCCTTCAAATGCAAATGTTTCCATAAAATGCAACAAGACCTATTCTGTATTTTGTGTATCGTGTCCCAATTAGTGAAAAACGTAAGTACGATAGCCTTGGTGTATTTGATGTACCGGACTTTATCCAAACGTAAAGAAAACGAGGAAATGCTTCAAGAAACATTGCTATTATCAGTAATACATTTTAGTGAAATATAATGTCCATATTTAACGGAATACTTTTCTTTCACAGATGTTGATTTTACTAAAAAGAATATGTCCATATTTTAGCGGAATATTTGTATTTCATGGATGTTGAGTGTACTGAAATGTGATGTTCATATTTTAACGAAATATTTGTATTTCATGGATGTTGAGTGTACATATATGTAATGTTCAAATTTTAGCGGAATATTTGTATTTCATGGATGTAGACTCTGTTGAGTGTACTGAAATGTGATGTTCATATTTTAACGAATATTTGTATTTCATGGATGTTGAGTGTACTGAAATGTAATGTTCATATTTTAGCGGAATATTTGTATTTCATGGATGTTGAGTGTACTGAAATGTAATGTTCATATTTTAGCGGAATATTTGTATTTCATGGATGTTGAGTGTACTGAAATGTAATGTTCATATTTTAGCGGAATATTTGTATTTCATGGATGTTGAGTGTACATATATGTAATGTTCAAATTTTAGCGGAATATTTGTATTTCATGGATGTTGATTCTGTTGAGTGTACTGAAATGTAATGTTCATATTTTAACGAATATTTGTATTTCATGGATGTTGAGTGTACTGAAATGTAATGTTCATATTTTAACGGAATATATTTATTTCACAGATGTTGAGTCTACTAGAGCACATGTACCACGATCTCGAACTTGTTCAAGAATTTAATATTAATCCGATCACGCTCAAAAGATGGCTGGTAAGTTAAAATGTCTTCAGCGAGTTCAAAGAATATTTTGTTTCTACTGTAAATTTTCAGTTGGTAATTCACGGGATTCAAGTGAATTGTCCCACTATTACGAATGTATTTACCTGTTTTGTTCAGTTGTTACGTAGAACATTCTTTGTGATTTCCCAGGTGTTATTTTTTGTAAATTAACTGAGCATATGAACTTCATTGCATGCGACATGCCTATCAGCAGACAGGAGCTCTGAGCAAATTGACAAATGGAATTAGTAAGTAATACTTTTTATGAATAAAGCATTAGTAAATAAAAACAAATTTATACTAAGTCCCAACATTAATCTACTCTCAGTTGCATCAGTGTATACAGGGGCCCCGAGTGGCCGAGTGGTCTAAAGCGCTCTCCATTACGGATCACTGCCATCTCACCTCTGTCTGCGTGGGTTCGAGTCTAAGATTCGGCTAATGTAGTTATGTGAGAAAGCAAGCCAGTAGCTTCTCGTGGGTCGGTGGTTCGTTCCGGGTTTTTTCCCGGGTTCTTCCTCCACCAATAATACTGGCCGCCATGTATAGCCTATCATGTGCTGAAAAATGGCGCTAAACCCTACAACAACAACAACAGCAACAGTATATGTACATTTTTAGTTAAATTTAGACACTTTAAATCGTCATTTTCATTTCGTTATTGCTCCAGTTTCTTGGCAAACGCTTCCATCAACTATGTCGAAGTGGAAGAGGTGTCGGAATTCATTATTCACGCTAAACTGCATATCTTCTAGGCAGTCTCAGATTGCATATCTTCTAGGCTGTCTCAGATTGCATATCTTCTAGGCTGTCTCAGATTGCACATCTACTAGGCTGTCTCAGATTGCATATCTTCTAGGGAGTCTCAGATTGCACATCTACTAGGCTGTCTCAGATTGCACATCTTCTAGTCTGTCTCAGATTGTATATCTAGGCTGTAGCATATTGCACATCTTTTAGCCTGTCTCAGATTGCATATCTTATAGGCTGTCTCAGATTACACATCTTTTAGGCTGTCTCAGATTGCATATCTTATAGGCTGTCTCAGATTACACATCTTTTAGGCTGTCTCAGATTGCATATCTTATAGGCTGTCTCAGATTACACATCTTTTAGGCTGTCTCAGATTGCATATCTTATAGGCTGACTCATATTACACATCTTTTAGGCTGTCTCAGATTGCATATCTTATAGGCTGTCTCAGATTACACATCTTTTAGGCTGTCTTAAATTGCATATCTTCTAGTCTGTCTCATGTTGCACATATTATAGACTTTCTTAGATTATCACAGTTATACACGTGTGATAGGACCTTTGCGGTGTCCTAGTGAATTCAGCGTCTGGGACACTGTGAACCAAGAAGAATTTTACGGATGGTCCATTATATCTAAGTATATTATATTATAGCATGTATTCACTGGCATGACAGCACAATACTGACTACATTGTACCAATTATTTAAGTTCTAAAAATGTAACGATAAAGAATTGTATTTATAAAAAAAAAAAAGAACTTTCTTCGAAGGTAAGACTTTGGCAAGGTTCCTTAAACAAAATTATACCCATCTCTAAGACTCGGACTTAGTTCGAAAGTATGTTGTCTGATTGGTAGCTGATTTCAACCAATTAAACGCCAGACGATAGAATTTTGAACGGAGTATTGTGTGATCTAAACTGTATTCATTTTTTTTGTAAATTTTCGGGCTACGCATCGCTTCTACAAAAAGAATATCGAAGTATAACCTGACCTTGAGCAATCCAAAACGCTTTTTACTACCTATTCCTACCCCAATCCCTCACTTCACCCCACCCCCATACCGAGTGAAAAAGCGATGGAACACAAACATCTGCCAAACTGTCACGTGTCTTTCCACTAAGACTGCATGTAAGAAGCTTGGTCAGAACATATCTATAATTGTTTTTGTAAAATTCTCTGCATTTGACCTTTCACGCCATCGTGAACCAGTGGTGGGAGCCAAAAATGACAACTCTGACGCACAAGGTTACGTATTGGCAAAGCAACTAGACCAATTCTAGTTTCCACTATTTGAGTTAGTAAATGTGGTGACAGAAGAACATAGGGAAGGTACAGGCAGACAGCTGGACGGACCAACGAGTGTATGACAATATATTCAGCGTGAGGATAACAGTAATGTTATTAGTTTGATCTGCCAACATGATCGGCGATGAAGCCATTTCTCAGTCGGTCTCCAAATTCCAATTGATAAGTCTTAGAAACAAGCTTAAAAAATGTTAAATCTTGCCTACAAAACATTTAAAAGGCATTAATTTCTTGAAGTATGAACCATCAATGTTAACACGATTATTTTTTGTCACGTGGTTTAAGTTCGTGTCATTATTGGTATATTTAAGATCTGCATTAGGAGTACGATACTTTTTAACACCGGATCCTGTTTATACTGCAATAAATGGCATAGCCGAAGTAATTTACTTAAACACACGTATAATAAACTTCTTGTTACAAGTTCAAAAATACGCCAAGTTTTCCTTATTTTTCAGTTATGTGTACAGGAGAACTACCGGAACAATCCATTCCATAACTTTCGGCACTGTTTTTGCGTGACGCAGATGATGTATGGAATGATCCATCTCTGTGAACTCTGGGATCGTATGTCACGTGAAGACTTGGGGATTCTGCTTACAGCGGCAATCTGCCACGACGTCGACCATCCAGGTTATAATAACACGTAAGGATTTAAGGGATTAAATAGTATATTGCTTCACTAAACATACATGTCAAAATGTTGCACATAATTATTTCCTCACGTGGCTATAATAGAACAAAAAGAACAAATAGATCACATAAATTGACAGTGGCAAACAGAGTAAGTCTATAAAGTGTGCTTCTATTTACGTTCATTAAGGTATATTTATCCAGGATCCTGTCCCCCCATATATAAGATATACGTTGAACATTTACGTATTAGTTCCATACAAAATGATCATTAAACTAAAATAAAGAAAAGGCAACAAGATTATGCGTCTATCGATCATATACTTTTTTCTACATGTCCGCTCCGGTGGTCTAGTGGTTAGAGCAACCACCTCGGATGCGGGAGGTCGTGGGTTCAATCCCAAAGACTTATAAAAGTGGTACTAATAGCTGCCTCGCTTGACGCCCGGCATTAAGATATTAGGTTTAGGACTGGTCGGTCTGGTGTCAGGATAATGCGACTATGTGGAACGTCATATTACATGTCTGCGGCATCATGCCCCAATTCTAGTCTGCCACACTCCAGACATGGCAGCGATATGAATTATTTTTTGAAACATCTACGTTAAAAATCCAAATCAAAAACACAAACACACACGTCCATCGAATAATGTTTTCTATATGTTCATTATATATTGTTTTAAACTTGAACATCATATACTTTTTTATACATGTCTTATCATATACTATTTTAAACTTGTTCATCATATACTTTGTTATACATGTCTTATCATACACTGTTTTATACTTGGTCAAATAATTAAACAAACACTAAATAATACTTTCTTCAAACTGAAAATCTGTTATAAAAATGCTGCATCTACATTGAAATTACTGGACATGAATACTTGCCAAATGTCAACTAACCATGCTACATCAATAGCGTTATCTGTAATAAAAAATATTCATCATCCCATTTGTAAAGTTGTATTTTCCTTGATGCGAGTCCGAGAAAGTAAACACCTTTCAAAGTTAAGTTAATGTTGCTTATGATGTCATTCAGATACCAGATCAACGCCCGGACGGAGCTTGCAATACGATATAATGACATATCCCCATTGGAAAATCATCACTGTGCCGTAGCATTCCAGATACTCTCCAACCCAGAATGTAACATATTTGCAAACATCGACAAAGACACATATAAAAGGGTCAGAGCGGTGAGTCGACTAGTATAGTTAAAGTTGTTTTGAGTTAAAATCCTTTACTAAGCGCAAGATATGCTCTGTGTGCGCGTGCGTGTGTGTGTGTGAGAGAGAGAGAGAGAGAGAGAGAGAGAGAGAGAGAGAGAGAGAGAGAGAGAGAGAGAGAGAGAGAGAGAGAGAGAGAGAGAGAGAGAGACTTTAATACTAACTACAGTGGCTCTTCGATTTCAATTTTCCAAATTTTCGACTTAATTATAAAGTTAGGCTATCTGTATTTTTTTCATGTAACGAAGAAAAATGTACAGTCGGCTCTGTTTAATGCTGGAAATATTTCTTCCATGATGCTCATCTTCTTGGAATTATTGCGCATGAGAATGACATCATCTTGTATTGCATTGCATCATATAATATTCTCATTGATATCCTTTGTAATAACCTTAAATGTACATTTGACAATGAAGGTATGAATAGTGACAAAACTGTTCCAGCTATTTCGATTGTCGCATTCTTATGTCATACTTGCTATCCTGTTTGAGAATTTCGGACATGAATAATAACCTTTAAGTTCCTTATAGGTATGTTAAGTACGCAATTTTGACAGCATTGTATTGTATTTTCTTTAATATCGTAATATGCCTGTGATAAATCTTTCCCACTATGCTAATGCTAATGCTGACCTGGATGTGAAGAACTCAGAACATGCCGGCATATAAGAATTTTCGTTAATACTGTGTATATTCGTTTAGAAGACGAGTCTAGCTGCAAACTGCACAGACACAGATCGGCCAGTGCATAATGTGCGGCAGATCCGGATCTGTCCACCTTGTTAGGAATACTCTATAGAATAAACAACATAGACCCTGATCCGCATGCGCATTATGCCTCGTCAGACCAGGATCTTGGTTGTTTGTAGATCTTGTTGAACCAGTTTCAGCAAACCAAAGCTGTTCGCAACAGGTTTCATGTTGTGAAAATGCAAATAATATAATAAAGATAATTAAGTATTGTATTTAATATGTTTTAATATAGTATATAATATAATTAAATATTGAATGAACAGGGAATAACCATGCTGATTCTGGCCACAGACATGGCGCGTCACGGCGAGATAATGGAAGGCTTCAAGAGCAAGGTTGTCAGATTTGATTTCAAGAGCAAGGAACACATAGACACGGTATGCAGTTCACCCATACATATAAATATATACAATAGTACTGGCATACAATAAACTGTATCGCACACATCTTTCTTATCTTATCAACTGATGATTTCCGTTATGTTAATTTGTTTTATCATTTTAAATAATTGCTTGTTTTATAATATTTTTCTTGTTGTAATAAACAGATATATTTTTTTCTGAAAATCTGGAAGGTATACAAGACAAATGTAATCAAAACTTATTGCCTTTTTATTCTGTTCTGCAGAAAATATAGTTTAAAAACACGAGAAAACAATAGTGAAAGTGGTTTTTGTCAAATCTCACCATGTACAAAGCTGCAGGCAACTATCTTAAACAATACCATTCACATATATGTGTGTTTTCCTTTTCAGCTGAAAATGGTTCTCATTAAATGTTGTGACATATCGAATGAAGTCAGGCCAATGGCAGTTTCAGAACCCTGGGTTGACTGTTTATTGGAGGAATATTTTAATCAGGTAAAATATTTCCTTTATGTTTCACTATACTGATTAGGCATCTTATACATTTATGCAATAACTTTAATGAAGTCTGCTGCCTTGGTTTCAAGTTCAAATACACGAAGAATATATTACGCATGTTATGCACTAACTCTGGCACAACACATCAAAACCCGACAGTACTAGTTTCAGTTTCCCATAAATAGTAACATTTAAATGAAATGGCTAAATTAGGAGCGTTTTTAGTGATATTTGCTGAACCGATCGAAACTACACCTAATCTCCATGTCATCCTCCGTAAAAGCTAAAAGGCTGACGTCAATAAACATCTCATTTTCTGTTTAGGATTTTCTGTTTTCTATTGAATACATGCAATAATCTTCACTGGTGAGATAATCTCCAGAAGAGAATCAGATGCAAAATATTAATCCTATTTGCTGGTATGCATCCGTAGAAGCTTGGATGAGTAAAATCTGTTAAGACCTTATCCTTGAAAATCAAGAATCAAATATTTAAATGTATGAAGAATCTTAAAGAAAGAGATAGGTTTTTTCCCTTCATTTCTTTTCATTCTTTTTTGCAAACGTCGACTCAATATGCACTAGTTAAACTTTGCATCATCTAGGAGGTTTATATTATTTCAGGCCATTCAGAAATTTTCTGTACAAATAATTTAGAAACTATTATGACCACTCCGGCAGCCTGAGTGGTTAGAGCGTCCGCCTCCGATGTGGGAGGTTGCGGGTTCGAACCCCGGCCAAGTCATACCAAAGACTTATAAAATGTGTTAACAGATGCCTCGCTTAACGCTCAGCATTAGGAGATCAGTGTTTGGACTGATAGGCCTGGTGTCTGCGACATGATGGTCCAGTGCAACATCATTATAAATTGCCACACCGCAGACATCGTAGCAACATGACTAAAATTGTTAAAACTTTGTTAAAAATCTAAAAATCACACATGATTAATATAAGTTCCGATATATCAGCCAGCATTTTATTGTAATTGGACATCCTGAATCATATTCTAACAATGTTCTTGTATGATCTTTGTTGATTTAATTTTTGAAACGATGGACTGCATTCAGTTGTTATCATTTCATCTCCAAAAGGAAGATGTATAGAAAAAAATGCTCACATGAGATTTAACTTTCGAATAAAATTTATCAAACTAATAAAAAGTCAATATTTTTTAGCGTTCTTAGGTGTTATGCGTGACATGATGTAAACTGATGATATACTGAACAATAGATTTTGCAGAAAACAGAAAGTTATATAAGAACTGACGGTAATATCTGATATTTAGGCGAGGGTCGTTCTTGTTTTGTCTGTAAGTGATTTTCAGGCTGCAAGACTTTATGACTTCCATGAAATACGAAATTCAGTTCGTATTATTACAAAGAGCTAAACACATCTTTAACAGTCGCAAGTAATAGATGTCATAACTATATTTCTACAAGTGTTTTCAAAAATTATCACAATATAAGAACGGTGCAAGAATACACGTTCTTTCTTTTTGGTTGGAGTTGGCAACATATTTTACATAGCGTACCACCTTTTTCCGGATTAATTATAAAATGAACGAGCGCGTGCCACGAGTTAGAGAGTAACACTTTTAAAATCGAGTTAGGCTGCCCTTCGCGTGCCATACAAAACCTCGTGGCGTGCCACATTGTCACGCGTGCCGTAGATTGCAGACCCCTGAACTAAAGTAAATGCCAATATGGTCATCTAGGCCCATTTATACAAAGTAAATTAAATATTGGTTGTTGTTCTGTAAATTAATATTAATATATTTTAACCAAACTTCCATTCAGTCATGATGGCCGACTGTTCTGCACCTTAAATGACGTACAAAGTCTTCCAGATTACATTTACTGATTTCTATGGACTTTTACAATGGTTAGTAAAATGGGTTATGAAAAGAAAACATCGGGGCCTTCGTGACTACTTGCACGGTAGTACGATCGTTTTCAATACATGAGCTTTTATTGTGACATCACAGAACCCGATATTTACTCAGAATTTACTGGATCACACAATGAAGTTGGCATGGTCAAAAAATGTCCATCTTTTTTAACATTGAATTTGCCATACGTATTTCTCGTGGCTTTTTTAACATTGATTTTGCCATACGTATTTCTCGTGGCTTTTTTAACATTGATTTTGCCATACGTATTTCTCGTGGCTTTTTTAACATTGATTTTGCCATACGTATTTCTCGTGGCTTGTATAAATTGCGATGACCTACCAAGGAATAATGTGGATCAATGTGAATAATCGCAATTTAAAGGCATGCGTACTCAAATTCTAAAAACGTCCACTCATTACTGTAATGGTTGGATCTGTACTGTGTGATATACTTTATAAACTTCTATATTTTATGTTTCACATGGTATGATTTGGACGACTCCATACATTTCTTACAAAGGCTTGGTAAAAATATGTAACAGCTAGGTCATAACAAATGAACGACTTGTATATATTCATGCCCCCTTATTTACGCTATTTTTAATAACTAATTGAAGTTAATAACAAACAAAATTGTAGTTCCTACTAAAAGGTACATTCTAAGCTGCGCTGCTCCATTCGTGACGTTAGAAAAACTGATATTAAATAAAGTTAGGTCACGGCTTTTTAATAGTCAATACGAAGGACATTATATTATAAATTATTTGCGTTTCAGTCGGATAGAGAGAAAATGGAGGGATTGCCAGTTGCGCCGTTTATGGACAGGGATAAAGTGACCAAACCCACCTCCCAAATCGGTTTCATCAAATTTGTCCTTATACCTATGTTTGAGACTGTCGCTAAGGTAACTAATTTTAGTTATTTAGTTAATTATTTATTTTAATATGAGGCAGTCACTCAATAGCGTCGTTTGACAAATGACACATTTGTCGTTGTTCAGGCAAACGTTTATAATCTACTTTGATATTTACAATAGTGTATACAGAAATACTTTTTTAAATATACACAAAATACTTTTTAAATATACACACAATACTATTTAAATACAGTATACACAAAATACTTTGTATAATACTTTTAAATATACACACAATACTTTTTAAATATACACAAAATACCTTGTATAATACTTTTAAATATACACATAATACTTTTTAAATATGCAGACAATACTTTAAATATACACACAATACTTTTTAAATATTCACACAATACTTTTTAAATATACACAGAGCATGACATACATCATACAACAGGTTCGTTTCAAAAGTGTAATAACATTTATATTAATATTACATTCCAAATTGATAAGTATGAAATAACATTTCTATTGATATTACATTCCAAATTGATAAATATGCAATAACATTTCTATTGACATTACATTCCAAATTGATAAGTATGCAATAACATTTATGTTGATATTACACTCCAAATTGATAAACATGCAATAATATTTATATTGATATTACATTCCAAATTGATAAGTATGAAATAACATTTCTATTGATATTACATTCCAAATTGATAAGTATGCAATAACATTTCTATTAATATTACATTCCAAATTGATAAGTATACAATAACATTTATATTGATATTACATTCCAAATTGATAAGTATGAAATAAAATTTCTATTGATATTACATTCCAAATTGATAAGTATGCAATAACATTTATATTAATATTACATTCCAAATTGATAAGTATGAAATAACATTTCTATTGATATTACATTCCAAATTGATAAATATGCAATAACATTTCTATTGACATTACATTCCAAATTGATAAGTATGCAATAACATTTATGTTGATATTACACTCCAAATTGATAAACATGCAATAATATTTATATTGATATTACATTCCAAATTGATAAGTATGAAATAACATTTCTATTGATATTACATTCCAAATTGATAAGTATGCAATAACATTTCTATTAATATTACATTCCAAATTGATAAGTATACAATAACATTTATATTGATATTACATTCCAAATTGATAAGTATGAAATAAAATTTCTATTGATATTACATTCCAAATTGATAAGTATGCAATAACATTTATATTAATATTACATTCCAAATTGATAAGTATGAAATAACATTTCTATTGATATTACATTCCAAATTGATAAATATGCAATAACATTTCTATTGACATTACATTCCAAATTGATAAGTATGCAATAACATTTATGTTGATATTACACTCCAAATTGATAAACATGCAATAATATTTATATTGATATTACATTCCAAATTGATAAGTATGAAATAACATTTCTATTGATATTACATTCCAAATTGATAAGTATGCAATAACATTTCTATTAATATTACATTCCAAATTGATAAGTATACAATAACATTTATATTGATATTACATTCCAAATTGATAAGTATGAAATAACATTTCTATTGATAGTACATTCCAAATTGATAAGCATGCAAAAACAGTTATATTTTAGATAAAGCAGCAGTTTCTGAATTTAGGCATCTCTAAACGTGACCACTTTGTCAAATCTAGTTTGACCTGCCACCGCACCTCTTATCCAGACCCCACACCCTCCACCTTAACAGTGATTCAGGGATAGTAATCCAGGTTTTGTTTAATATAGTACATGTCCTTTACCATGGAATGCGTGCACAAAGTGTGATGAGATATATTGTTTAATGTCACTAAATGCAATATATTGTTTGGTAAATTTCCAGACTGACGGCGGATATTAATAACCACCCATCCCCGTTCCCAATCTAAATCGTTGTGATAGTATGGAATAGTAATAAACATGGTCATGTGACCTTTCCGAAATTTATTGACTGCTTCTTGTCGTGATTCCATCAAAACTGAATGACTTTCAGAAACCTAAGTTTGTTCATGAAAAGCGTAAACAAACTGTTACACTAGATCATCAAAGATTTATGCAAACTGGACTTGGATTCATTTAGATTTATTTTATATTATCTTACAAAAATATTATATCTGTCAAATAAAGATTGTATGAAATGTTGACCACAAAAGTTGCATATTGGCAACAAGAAGCACGATAAGCTTCCTCTTTATCAACATTTAATTTGTTTTTTTCTCTAATTTTTCAGCTTTTCCATCAAACAAGTGACGTCATGGTAAAACCGCTTCAAGAAGCTCTCGAAAGATACGAAGCAATGAAAATAATAGACGATAAAAAGTTCGAGGTATAATTCTGAACAGGCGCTGTCATACTTACTATATATTGTGATATAACAACTTTTGGTATAGAGTTATTTACAAGAGCTTGGTTCCCATGACCACCTTTCTATAAATTTATATGTAGAGTCCCGAAATGCTCATGATTGGGGAAGATTTGGAGAACCTTAAACTTAGATGCATAGCTTTCCCATAGTCCTCTGTATTTACCTCGTTATTAATCATACTTAAGCTATCTCAAAACATCACGCTAACAAAATAGAAACTAGTATTCGTAAAACCAGTGGCGATTTAAGCGTTCAAGGCGCAGGATGGCAGTGTTCTTTAGTGGCTACCATACCGAGGCGCTCGGGGGCAGTGCTTTTGAAAGGAGCCTCTACTTTGCTTCATAACACAGTTTTTATGTCAACTGCCACTTCCTATTGTGTTTTATGAAGAATTGCCCCCGATACACTAAGATTAAGGTGAAATGCCATGACAATTTCAGCTATGAAAGATACAAATCTCCCGACGGTGGCCAATAAGCATGACGCTTAGGAACAATGGCCCCCTTCCAACCCAAATCCCACGCGCTGACACTGCGATCAACATAAAATGTAAACTTCCATTGAGCACAGCCATGTCGCCATTGTTAAACTTAAAATATAAACTTTCAAACATAACATGATTCATTTTGATAGTGGTTTGACTGTTTACGTCTTAAAAAATGATAATTTAGTTTAAAAAATTATAATTATAGATCTATGGAATTAAATGTTTCACACAATAAGAAACTATTTTCATGCAATTCGACAAAATCAACTGGCAAAATAGGAAAAATCCTATTTATGCGAATTGGTTGGTAAATACAAGTAGTCGGCTGAATAGAAACGTACGTTTAACTGAGACTATTTGACAATAATTACGACGAGAAAAGCAATGACAACTGGTATAATATTCTTATTAGATAATGAAATAGTCATTATTAATTTATTCCTTGTTAGTAATACTTTAAAAGGTTTCACCTTTGCCACACAATTTCTTTTTAATAATGAAGGATTTTGTCTAGGGTGAAATAAAATGTATCATTTGATACCATTTTGTCACATTTACCACTTCTGGTAGAATAGACCGCACTAAACAGGCTCCATGCCATATTATGGGAAACGCTCTTATCCAAAAACATTTGATAAACCGTATATAAATCTTCGTATCGTATCAACTTAGGTTAGGTCTAAGAAGGTGCTGTATATATGTGTTAACAGGTATTACTTAATGCTCTGTACATTATGGATTTTTATTGTACAAACCCATGCTCTGTTCGACATATTGCTAATACAGGTTTTTTTAAGACAGACTAGTACAACACATATCCATCATGTATAGTTCACGTCTGTCGATTATATATATATATATATATATATATATATATATATATATATATATATATATATATATATATATATATATATATATATATATTATATTACAGTTGACTTTGTTTTTAATAAGTCATACGTTTTTTTCCTCTAAGCATTCTTTGTTATCAATCATCTGAAAAAAACAGAGACTTTATCAAATTTATCATTGTTATGTATAATTGTGCACAACGTTCCCTCTAAGCGAATGGTAGGTGTGCGTGCAGTGCTCGCGAACTGCGCAAGCATTAGGGAGACGAGCAAATTTTAACGTTGGATTGAGCACAAATTGACAATTCAGCTGCGCAAGATTAGAGGGAACATTGCTTGTGTATGCCTTTGTAGAAATCCGTCTTACAACACATTTAGACCTTAATGTTTTTAAAAACGTGGATACTATATCAGAAGAAGCGAAATGCCAAAATGCCATAAAAATCAAAAGGCAAGTATCAGTTATCCAAAATACGTGAAGGTTCTGCAATATTTAACTCTGTTTTTGGTTTGGAACGAACAAAATAAATAAAAAATAAGTGACTGGCATCAATAGAAGTGAGTTACTTATCAGTTTAAAACATCCATTTTCTTGCAAATGTTGAGAAGGTGTGGATTTTGTTTCAAAATCAACTGAAAGAGGAAGTCGTCTAATTTCCACGCTAGAGTGATCACGGTACATGTTTTACACCCAGCTGCATGCAATAAGCCCGACATGGCAAAATCGGAAGTAGGGGTTCCCTTACACGTTTGATATGGTCGAAGGAAACTCTTGCCGTACTAGGGAACGTTTCTGAGAGCGTTTTCTTTCAGATGTTTAGATGGTTAAAATTATGCCCTAGAAGGACTTAAAATGCAGTAGCTACCACTAGATTCTTACTAGGGGTTTAATGCAAAATATCAAAACGTTTTGATGTAAACATGGCCAGGTCATGTCAAGTGTTGGGGGAATTAAAATTTGAAAATGTCCCTGACTTTCCTCGACAGGACACCAAGACAAAAGTCTGTGTGTCTATTTTTTTCGAGTGTCCATAACACCTCCGAAACGTGCGCAATAAATAAAACGATGGTCAAATTTCAAGTCACTACTGACTGTGTGCAGTTTTTTTTAGCAATTGGAGGGATGTCCGGAAATTTCTCCGCGCCCTTTTAGGCTTTGGTTAAAAAAATCATTAAAGTTGGTCCTGTAATGAAAAAGTAATTTTAAGGAGATTCTATCACTTTAAACAGTTGGCATGATCGCTTTGGTTAAGACTTAAATGACTTTTTGAGGTATCGTGTTCCATTGTGATAATATGAAATAATCTTTGAGGTATCATGTTCCATTTCGGGTAGTAATAAATAATCTTTAAGGTATCGTGTTCCATTTCGGGTAGTAATAAATAATCTTTAAGGTATCGTGTTCCATTGTGGTAGTTTGAAACAATCTGAGGTATGTTCCATTCTGGTAGTATGAAATGATATTTGAGGTATAATTTTCCATTCTGGTAGCATGAAATAATCCTTGAGATATCATTTTTCATTCTGGTAGCATAAAATAATCTTTGAGGTATCATTTTTCATTCTGGTAGCATGAAATGATCTTTGAGGTATCGTGTTCTATTGTGGTAGTATGAAATATAACAAATCTTGGTCACTTTTGCCTGGTTAGTTGGACATATCCTAATGAGGGCTTTATATCATCGTTGGATTGATGGACTGCATCTGAGGTAATCCAAATCCGCCACCTCGTTCCCAATACCCTGACCTGACAAGAGATACTGTATGTTTTTAAAGAAATCTCACAGATTGCTGTCCTGCAGGTTAATAACATGAAAAGTTTACTGGACAAGGGAGATTTCAAAACGATATTTAGTATCTAAACACTTAAATGTCATTACCTTAAAGGTCATTACCAAACGCCCTGTACGCTAGGCAGTGAACACGCATTAAATTGATTTTTCATCCCCAATATATACAAGATTTCTAATCAAGAACTCTCTTACCCGCCTTAGGTAAAATAACTAATGAGGAATACCACCTTTCATGAGGTTTCACACGGCGGGGGAGGGTGATCATTTGCACACAAAAAAGTACATCACAGCATACATGGAGGTTGACTGATAAAGCAGTAAATTAAAAGATCTTATCAAAATGAAATATCAACATAGAACTAACATTTATGAATATTTAATGTGCATACTACATAATCTGTTCATAATATTGCATTGAAATTCAGAACCATGTTAAATTCATTTAGAAAACGGGAACTATTGATACAATGTATCGTTTTTTCATGAGTCAGTAATGATTAATGAGTGGAAATTAATAATTGATCTATAGGTCTGCAATTGAAAGAATTATTTACCAGTACATATATTTTTCCAATTCAAACCAAGAGCAATGTTCCAAGCCCATAAGGATTTGTAGTGTATCAGTGCCATTATAGACTATTACACGAAAACACGACAACACTTATCCAACATGGTATAAAGCTGATTAAATTATCTGGGTCAATGTTCGTTGTTCATTTCCTGGTCAATCAAAAATGGTTTGCGACAACATCACACACAGACCTTACATGTTTACTTTCACGATCACAGTGACATGCATATGATAAAATGAAAACTTCCCAATTATTTCAAGGTAAAATACGGTTTCTGATATAAATATTTCACAATGAAAGTTGCACAAAATTTACCGCCTTGGAGAAATCGCAGACATTACTTTCACGACCACAATGTCATGCTAGTACATGCATTACCAGTAGATCGATATCTAACCGCTCCGGTGGCCTAGTGGTTAGAGCGTCCGCCCCGGAAGCGGGAGGTCGTCGGTTCGATCCCCGGCCGAGTCATACCAAAGACTTACAAAAATGGTACTAACAGCTGCCTCGCTTGACGCTCAGCATTAAGAGGTTAGTGTTAGGACTGGTCGGCCTGGTGTCAGGATAATGTGACTGGGTGAGACATCATGCTACATGTCTGCGGCATGATGTCTCAGTGCTAGACATCACTATAAACTGCCTCACTGCAGACATCGTAGCGATATGACTGAAAAATTGTTAAAGCTACGTTAAAAATCCTAATCAAACAAACAAACAAACAAGTAGATCGATATCGAGATATATGCAAGAAAATGTGTGTTTTCTTTTGTTTTTACAAAGGACTAACAATGTTAGGACTCCTAAACAATGCAGACATAATTTAGGACTCCTAAACCAAAGCAGGCATATTGTTATGACTCCTAAACAATGTAGGCATATCGTTATGACTCCTAAACAATGCAGGCATATTGTTAGGACTCCTAAACAAAGCATGGATATTGTTAGGACTCCTAAAAAAGCAGGCATATTGTTAGGACTCCTAAACAATGCAGGCATATTGTTAGGACTCCTAAACAAAGCATGGATATTGTTAGGACTCCTAAAAAAGCAGGCATATTGTTAGGACTCCTAAACAAAGCATGGATATTGTTAGGACTCCTAAAAAAGCAGGCATATTGTTAGGACTCCTAAACAAAGCAGGCATATTCACAGACACATTTCAACGGTTATCTCAAGGCCAGAGAGTGCAATCCTGTACATATTCAGTGCTAAAGCATTGATTAAGATGTTCAAAGTTGAGACATTCAAGTACTAATTGCGCGGATGTTAATTTTGGTGCAGGCCATTAAATAAGCCAGTCATATTTTATACAAGACTTTGCTTTCATAATATTTTAAGGAAAATCCTCATGTTCTGTAAACAAATTACTTTGACATTTGTTTAAGTGGTATCAGCTTTAGAAGCACTTTTATCGTTCTTTCTCTTCTACTTGATTCTCATCAGTGTTTTCAGAACAGGTAATTACACTGTTTCATGCAATCGGGCCGTTATCATTTAATCGCATTTTTTAACAACTTCAAACCTTCGTGATAATAATAATGATTTGACATGCACACTGATTGTCAGCGCAGGCAGAATGCAACATTGTGAATTTAGTTTCGTCCTGTTTACTCAGTTTTCTACTCTGGCATTACGCTTTTTGTTTCAATCATTTGCTGAAATAATGACTTATTGTTCAGTTGACAGTAGTAGTTGTTGTTCGTATTGTGTTTCTTTATTTAAATGTAATAATTTCAGCTGTAGTAGTAGCAGTTACGGGAGTATCTTTTTCGAAGTGTTGGAAATGTAAGTAAACAGCAACAACATGAATACTACTACTACTACTACTACTACTACTACTACTAATAATAATAATAATAATAATAATAATAATAATAATAATAATAATAATAATTACAACAAAAACATACAACTGCAAGAATGTCATTGTTTTGGCTGGTCGTAAGGCAGTGGACGACTTATACAGAGTTTCAACAGACAATGTTAGACTGAGAATCATTTGAATACATCTATCTTTTTGGACTAAAAGGTGTGACGGTTTTACTTTTGATTCCAATATTTGTAGAGTTTACTTCACCTGAGAAATATACAGATTGGATCGCATTTATCATGCATATTTCATACGTGCGAAACTATTTCCAAATACAATTCATTCAACGCAGTACCCATAATTCATGTGGACCTGATCTTCGTGACTATTCCACGGGGAAACAATTGAACTGCTAGGTAAATTTGACGTGAAAATCAAACGGACGGGAGGGGCCCCGAGTGACCGAATGGTCTAAAGCGCTCTCTGTTACGGATCACTGTCATCTCACCTCAGTCTGCGTGGGCTCGAGTCTAGGATTCGGCCAATGTGGGTATGTGGCAAAGCTTGCCAGTAGCTTCTCGTGGGTCTATGATTCTTTCCGGGAGTTTTCCCGGGTTCTTCCTCCACCATTAATACTGGCCGCCATGTATAGCCTATCGTGTGCTGAAAAATGTTAAACCCTACAACAACTACAACAACTACAAACGGACGGGTTACTTTGATTTTAAAAAAACCCCACATCAGTTGACAGTTTATTTTAAGATTCAAAATATTATCAAATATCTATATATATATATATATATATATATATATATATATATATATCTATATATATATATATTTATATATATATATATATATATATATATATATATATATATATATATATATATATATATATATATATATATTTATATATATGTGTGTGTGTGTGTGCGTGCGTGTGCGTGCGTGCGTGCGTGCGTGCGTGCGTGCGTGGAAGGAATATCAAAATCGCAGTTGGTGTTTCCAGGTGAACATTTATTTAGCAGGGCAAAATATCCAAGGTCACTAAGAACAGAATGTGCTTCATTTGCAATACCTAACAACTCTTGTTACTTTGCAGGACTCCAAAAGCACGTGATCACCGCAAGAAGATGGAAGATAAAAGTGAGAGGAGAATAACTAGGAAGACACTACGATATAGTTTTGCCACCATTCAGCATAATCTAATAACGGATACTTGAATATTCAAATATGTTCTTCAAACATACTCCAGATCTCAGGATGCGCTCACATATTTACAATTTAGACAACCCCACTGTTGTGAAACATAGGTAAAGCAAAGTCAAGAATCGTAACGTTATTTGATCCACCCCACTGTTTGTAACTTGGGACAAAATATTTAAACACAGCCGACATTTCCTGTATATAATGTTTCTGCAATGTTTTAGAGCAACTCGCAGTGTAAGTTCATTATCTTGTTGTTTTTCTGCGTTTACTTGCACAACTTTAGGTGTATGACTTTTTTCAAGAAGCCGAAGTTCAGAACTTGATATAATCTGCCCAATGCAAAACCGTTACTTCAAGCAGACGAAAATAAAAAGAGGCAATAATGACGCATCAATAAAAAAAAAAAGATGAAATAATATAGACGTATCTATAAATAGCATCCAAGGGACCAAGTTCAGAACAGATCAAAGCTTATTAGAAAATATCTCATTCTATATAACTTGATAACAATGTCTGGATCTGATTCGATCCAAGCATAAGTTTAATATCATCAAGTAAAAAGGGAGAATGAAACAATAAAATGAGACTTACTGCAGTGTTATATACAATATAACAAGATGCATACATGTGTGCATTATGGTTCTTCAAATCTTCAATTTCTCTATATAAAAAAAACAAGGAAGAATGTTGACAGGTAAAACGTATGAACGCAAGAAGAACGGGCTAGCATGCAAAGGAAACGCTTCCCTTGTAAAAAAATATGCGTCTCGAAGAATTGAAAGTCTATAAAAAAAATTGACTGGATAATATAAAAAGTGAATTCAAGACACAGTGACAAGTCTGACGTTCTGGAAATAGCAAAAAGGAATTTGATCCTGGACTCTTTCTTTTTTAAATTTTTGCCATATAATGTTTGAATTTGCAATAACCTATTTATTATCCCATTATTTACCAATTGACAGTTTTGGTAAAGTGTAGTAATAACAATGTATTATTTTCAACCTTTCTTGAATACAATTGATATGAGTCTGCAAATATATAAGTGTGTGTGCGAGTTGTGTTAAAACAAATTTGAGTTTATTCGAGGAACCAACTAGATCTCTGAAACTAATATTGGAGAGTCGTACAGTTGGAACACATCATGCCTTTTCCTCCAAATACCATCTCGGAAATACTTCCATTGAGTGGTACAGAGTTAATAAAAGAAGGGAAATATCTGAAAATTGACAGAGAACTCAGATTCACGCTCAAATAAAATAGGCAAATAAGAATAATATCAAACTCATTTTGGTACCTTTACTGAAGTTTGGCACAATTTCATGCTTGAATAAAATCCAATTGGTGAATGCTTATGCAAATAATAAATTAATTTAATCCGAGTCATGATGTAACGTATTATAGACGACATTTCGTAGGCAATGTACCTGTATATGCTAAGGCGGCTATAGTATTTCTGAGATGCTTTTCCTACCATTGGTGGAAAGGCCGAATGTAAATCCGGAATAGTGCTATATAAAGTTATTTTATTCAAATAGGAAACATATTTACGTTTAAACAAGGTACATAATGGCAAATTCCAACATATTGAGGGAATATCTTATATCTATGTAGTTCAGATTTTGCCAGCATGCTGCAGTGATCAGCATGTACTTAATAAGTATTTCGCAAATATTCAGCCAGTATGAGCAATCACTATTATATATTTATATATGAAAGTGTATGGGCTGTTTTATCAACAACCATACCGTCTGCAATAAAATCGTGTGTGTGTGTGTGTGTGTGTGTGTGTGTGCATTCATGCATTATGTATTTTGGAATGCGCGCGTGTGTGCGTGCGTGCGTGCCTAGGATAATTTTGTTATGACATGTTTGTATATATAGTTCACATGATAATAAAGATATGTAATGTGATAAATTTATAACATTAAAAAGAACCTATTAATATTAGCAGCTAGTGTACAATATATATCACATGTTTACTTTTGTACGTGTATATAGATCGTATATCGTTTCGAGAACATAGCGGTCCATACATTATATGCGTAGATTTGCAAGCTTTTGTTATCTGTGCCTTTTCAAGTTTAAAGCTTTTGACGTTTTCTAAATCGAAAGACCTCTGTTTACAGACTTACCATGTTTGTAACTCTATTCTCAATAGCAAATATCATTTCGGCATGTGTTAACTAGGAATATTGTGACCTGTATTTCCTTTCTCAGCTTCTTACATATACTTCATAGAGAAACTTGATAGCTTTTATTTATTGGTAGCCATCTTGAAGAAGTTAATGAAGTATGGTTTTGCATTAGTTTTCCTTATTTAAAATCTGTAATACATGTGCATGCGCTACGGTATAAATGTAATTTCGATTGGAAATATTTTCCGTCTTTGTTTAAGAGTGACTAACTCTCATATGTTATGTCTCAAATTTTGTCAACATTGTTGCTGCATTATTCAAATCACATTTTACTCTGTCAAGGTAATCGTTTGTAAAATAATCTTTTTTTGTTAATAGTGTACAGCAATGGTGGTAGGTGAGAGGGTATAATTGCCTCCAGGCATTAGACGAATGGGCGCTTTGTGGAGAGCTTTTGATTCAAAGAAACAGAAAAATTCAGTTATCATCTTCACCTTTATTGCCATTTGGATAGTTCTTCACAATACGTTTTATTGGAAGTGGAGTAGAACAATCTGATTAAAATCAGCTATCCCCTGTCCTACGGGAATATCTGAGGACGACCGCTTAAGGTCCATATTATGTTAATCTTTGAATTAGCCAATGGAAATGCAGCTTTCAAAAATCTGAAATTGCATCAAATCATTCGGTACACATGATGATGATAGTTTCATTATAGTGATATATCGCCCACTGGGGGCATGTAGCACTGGTTTAAGTTTCCAGCAAGGCTGGAAATTTAATTCTCCTGGGGGAGGAATGGTGCCGCATCCCCCAAGCATTTATGTACTCAAGGAGTACTATTTAATTTGGTCGTCAGGTCGGGGTTTCTATTAAGTAACCATCGACCTGAATGGAAGACCCAGGGTGAGTGGGAATAGACCAAACACACACTCAACCCTAACAGTAAATTCGGTACGCATGATGATGATGAAGTTAAATTTTAGTGCTGTATCGCCTGCTAGGGATATGTAGCACTGTTTTAAGTTTTCAGCAAAGCTTGATATTTAATTACTCATTGGGGGAGGATATTTAATTACTCATCGAGGTACACATTCATGCTTTTCTTCCATACTGCTCGATCTCCAAACGCTAAAATTAAAGGCTTAATCTGATTGGTTGATAAAATTAGCGATTATGGTAATAACATAGGTTACCAGACCATGACCCCTATGTCGTCACTGTCAGATCTTCGTGTCTAACAGTGGAGATCTTATTTTAATCAGATTGGGAAGGAGGGCAACTGACAATATAGCTGTTCTCTGTAGCGGAGTAGGGATGCCACTAAAGAGCATTGCCCCACGACTCCTTGAACCAGTCCCGGATTACCCATTAGGCAGAGTAAGCAACTGCCTATGGGCCCCGCGACTTTTATGGGCCCCATCAGGGGCCCCCATGAGACCGTGACCGTGGGTCTGGGGCCCCAAAAGTTTGACTGCCTATGGGCCTCCACGGTGCTTAATCCGGCGCTGCCTTGAACCTCTCGCCGTCACAGTCATAACATTTTAAACCTCTTCGATTAATATCAATGTTACAACAGACTCGAGCGTTCCTGATTTATGCAGTGTCAGATGCATGAAAAAATTTGGATCACTCGATCTGTATCCATATTTTCATGCGTACATTTCCAGATCTGCCCATTTAGTAAACTATTAAAACTTAATGATATAAACTTAATGGAGACAGTCGCCATTTTCTCAACACACCTTCTACAGAGACCATGAAATAAATTAACTGTTATATTTATAAATGATGTAGCTACGAATGACGCAGATGATATATCTACCATTGACGTAAATGGAATTACATTAATAAAGTAAAACATCAATAACCTTGATATCAGACATCTACTGAACAGGGCGAAACACAACTTCGTGTTGATGAATAATGGACATGACGTCAATGTAGCGTAGATGTGTTATACTCAACTTCTCGCCTTCTGTGTCGCAGATTTCATTCGCGATTGTATACCGTCATAGGTATCTAAACGGTACCTTTCACGATAATGTATAATTCATAACAATTTACCAAAATGTGCTGTCTTCCTTTCTTTTCTACATACTATTTGAATATGGTTCGAAACCTTAAAATAACTGCATGCACCCGAAAGCAGACTAACTGTTTATATAAACTTCATCTCGAGTTTCCATGATGAATCTTTTATTTGCAATTAAGGTTTCGAACGCTAGACTTAATCATAGCTTTAATCCGTCCTTGGGATTATATTCATTAAACTTAGTTTTCATATTCATTTGTTTTTGTCTTTTATATAATGTTAATGACTATGGAACTACACTGACATTGAACTATATAGTTTATTAATATTGAAATAAACATTTTTACCATCAATAGCTTTCATCAAGAGTTGCACCATAAATAGCTTTCTTTGGAAAGAGTTAAAGCAATTAAAATTTAGATTTTCATTATTCTATATTTACATCTAATTTCAAAGAAATCAGACTTTTTGTGTGTGACATGTTAAATCTTCTGTCCGTCCATCCGTCACACAATGTCGGTAATCATACTAGTTGATCGAGATATAGATTTGACCATCAAACGTTGTGTGTGTGTGTGTGTGTGTGTGTGTGTGTGTGTGTGTGTGTGTCAATTTGACAATAACAAAACCAGGCACTCCATTGCATTTAAGAGATATAACTCTGTTGGAACTAGACGGGTAAGTTATCTAGTCATAACATGCATATTTTATCCCATGTGTGCTATGTTTTGTTTCTTCAAAATCGTAAAAAAAAATACAAAATATGGTCTAGATATGAATTAACATAATCTCACATGTTACCAAGAGGCTTAACGTCTTTTAAGCCTAACAGAAAGTATAACTCTTACATAATTCACCAATCACAGCTAGTATTGTTGTTTATTTCTGAATCCAGTATTCCCTACACCTTAAGCTCCGACCACCTGGGGTTGTGCAGTTGGTACCGTTATACTTTAGCCAACCTTATTTTTTTTATTAAAAAAAACGGTGATATAATTCGGGACTGTACAAGTAACAAGTGTACTTATTCGCGCTTGTCATAAACAATTTTAGGAGGTACCAAGCTGTGTCTTATATTAATGTGTATGCAATGGTCTTTGAACTATTTTAACTGATGTTTCCATATTTGTGCTTTAATACCAAACTACATTTTGGGAATAAAATTATTTTAACTATGGGTTGTGTTTTATTCATATCAGCACTTATTGAACTTTACATGGGTGAAATGGGATAACTCATATTGTATCATTTTATGTAATAATTAGGCCACATTGTATCATTTTATGTAATAATTAGGCCACATTGTATCATTTTATGTAATAATTAGGCCACATTGTATCATTTTATGTAATAATTAGGCCAAAGAGCAATTACCAAATAGTACGTAGCTCTCTTTCAAAAAGTACAATTCACCTAAGATAAAGGACATTATAGTATATTTGTTTCGTAGATGCAAAGCTTAAATGAACACTTTACACTCTCTGCAGATACATGAGGTCACTAACCCCCAGTCCTCGCACAAAGGTCAACCTATCCATCCTCTTTGTCACGCAAATAGAAAGCTTCCCTCCTTTGTGTAGTAAATGAAATTGATGCAATAAGCCAATCTGACACCAAATATAGTAGCTCACAACTTCTAAGCTTATGTTAGATTTGGGGTGAAAATTGGGGAATAAAATACCGAATAAAGCCAAAGATAGTATAGTGACTTCAGTGGAGTGAAAAACAGGAGGAAAGGGATATGATAAAATAAATAAAGGAGACAAAAGCAGCAATGAGAAAAATGAGAAGTGAAAGCTTGATGACCTTACCGTGGACAATATATGGAGGCAGTGCCCCATAGGTCATGTACTATCACATCTCTTACAGGCACCAACATTTCAGGTGAAGTGGTCTTCATTCTCATCTAATATAAAAGGGTGAATAGCGTATATAATATAGATGCATATAATTTATATTTGTTCTACATAAGAAATTAACAATAATGTGCTTCAGTTGGGCAGAAAATCACGTAAACCAAACAAAACGTACTTTATCAGCTTTTAAACTTGTAAACTTTACTGTGAGAAATTATTAAATTACTTCTAGTTACATTTGCATCAAGACTGAGGACTAATATAATACTTCACAAATTTCTTTATTTTCATAAACAATCACTGAAAATGTGAGTTTTTATTTCTTGAAATGTTATGTCTGGTGTAAGGGAGATAACTGAATACATAAGGTGAAATATTTTTATTTCCTCCAATATATTACCCATGTGTGCCACATTTTAAAAAAAAATTCAAAAATGCAAAATATGGTCTAGATAGGAATTAACATGATCTCACATGTCGCAACATAATGCGCCATTCACAGTCAGAGTTGTTGTTTGTTTCGGAATGCAATGTTGTGATTGCCGCTTGTCGCGCAGATTTGTATATATCGTTGTGAAGATAGATACATATTATGGTGAGTTTATAAAAGGGCGATGATTGACAAATCTTTGTACTCTCGTGATTTGTGTAAGAGTTATTACCCTTTATCACTATAGCTGAAGATGACACAATATTGTGTATACCTCTACTCTGAAGTTTCTTTTTAGATTATTGTGGCACAGTAATGCTCATCACGAGACTGCATGCAGGCTCACTGGTTATTTTACTCGAACTTGTTTTAGAAAATTGTTTTGAGCACTTTTTATTTAAAGACTCGTATCCATCTTGGGATGCGGAGGGGCTATAGGCATAACGGTACCAATTGCGCATGACCAGGTGGGTGGTGCTTAAGGTGTAGGGTCCATTGCAGGCAGTACTTAAAGGACAACACGAGCTATGATTGGTGGATTATGTAAGAGTTGTACTTTCTGTTAGGCTTAAAAACTAGTTTAGCCTCTTGGCAACATGTGAATTTATGTTAATTCCTACATAGATCATATTTTGTATTTTTTATGATTTTTTGAAAATGTCATAGACATGACTGAAAATAAGTATGTTGTGACTAGATAACTCATACCCGTCTAGTTCCAGCAGAGTTATCTCTCTTAAATGCAATGGAGTACCTGGTTTTGTCATCATCAACTTGACAATCTAACATTGTTCTCTATAACAGTGTGTGAGATGCATGCTAAATTAGGATAGAAAATATATTTATCTCTCCAAATATTAGCAATGAGGTCTATGGAAAAACAATTGGTACCGTGATACCTTTATGTACATGATCAAATTGCTCGCCATTCTTCTAGTTTTGGTCTGGGTTTACATTTATGTTCAGGAAATTTTATATCTGGGTTTTGTCGTTATCTAGTGTCACATCACTATGTTGCTACTGCACGTACACAGTTCATTTCTGATTAATGTGAGATAATCTTCCTAAAGGGCATTTGTGATAAATATAAATTTGGTTTACAAGGGAATAAATGTTCAGTGTCGTGTTTCAGTGTCGGCTCTAGAAATATTGTTTATGGAGTGGGGGCCGGCGTAAACAAATTAGGCTAATGTCCTTGGGACGAAACTCCTACGCATTTCAAGGGCGTGTTTTAATCATTTAACTGTTCAGAAAGCGTACTCCAGGAAATGTACCGGTTGTTTCGTTCTCTGGCTGGGGGTGGGAATGTGGGAAACCATTGTCCCCATTCCCTAACCGTCCTTGTATTTTCTGCTGCAATTCAAACGACAACCGAACACAAAATAATAAGTGTCAGATAAATTTAAAGACAGACTTTACCGCCTAGGTAGGCCTCGGCAAATTAGAGTCAACATGTCAGAGTGCCACTATAATCGATGAAGAGCGCCCCCCACCACCACCCCCGCCATGTATCAGAGTAGACGACCTTTACTTTTTCGTGTCGTTTGCCGTTACGCTTTAGTTCGTTGACAATATGACTTTTTTCCAACTGATAAATTGAATGACAAAAGGTTTTAATTTCGTACACAAACGTACTTGTTCAACATTCAAGACTTTTACAAATCCTTAATTTCGATTAATTCTCCAATGCACTAATTAATGAGTAAAGCATTTTGAAAATAATTGTGGACATCGCAGGTTATGTTTTCTTTCAGCTTTTCGTTCAAAGAAAAAGCACTGCAACGTATTAAACGTATGCTTTTACTTTTTATTCCAAGTATTGGGAAAAAATAGTCTGATGGAAAACATTCAGTTATTAACTGACTAAATAGTTCGAAGGCAGTTAAACTTCTTTTCGAAATCGCAGTTCTTTCCTAATAAAATGAGTTACCGTCTCTACTCGTAAACTGCACAGACCCAGATCTGCCGTCGCAAACATGCCTGCAGATCTGGGTCTATGTAGTGTATTAGGATCAGGATTTTTGTTGTTTGCAGCTTGACTCGATCCATAAGCGAATGAATACGGTACTTATGACGCAAAGGTATATACAATGTAACATATATAGGTGAAAAACCATACTTACCGAAGTTTTGCTTTTCGGTTGCTATAGAAAGGGATCATTTCTAACTTTCTTCGCCACAATTTACAACTTTCATTACAAATGGATTGTCACCATGTTTGTAAAGTTCTTCAATTCTTATGTAGTCTTTCCGTGAAGTTGCTTAGTCCATTCCGGTCATGTGACGAGTCGTCGGTTGAAAGTGACTCAAAGTTTGGACAAAAGTTAATAAGTCTGGAAATAATTTGAATGTAATTTCATTTCATATTAAAATGTACACAATTTATCTGTAACTCATGACAAAATATTTCATTTATGGAAACGAAACAGGAAATTCTGTCAAACCGTAGTAGTTAATTATATTTTTGTCATATTTTGAAGCAATGGCATTGGACATATTTTCTAATAACGTGTTTAAGCCCCCTCCCTACATAATATAAGTATAGCAACATATTTTAACATCAGAAGCATGACTAATAATGAAAAAATGATCTTGAGAAAGAGGGGGGATGGGACATTGTGATAGCATTTGTAGTAGCAATCCGTAAGTTCCTGTAGTAGGTTGTGCATATCTCAAAACATCCTGATGCTGTTTCCTCGTGCTATCCGTATAACCTAAGTTCACATTAATTATATATATATATATATATATATATATATATATATATATATATATATATATATATATATATATATATATATATATATATAATTCCAATTTTTATGAATGAAACGAATTTCCTGTAATATGATTGGATGTAAACGGTCACGTGATGTTGATCAGGAATTGTTTACACTTCGATAAATTCTGGGACTACTTTCGGTTTTTGAAATATAAATAAACATTGCAGACACGTTATTGTGAAACGATTTTGTCATCTGTAAAATATATAATTCTGCAAATAAATATAACTTTTACACTTTTTATACTTTTTCCAATATTCTTTGATTCAAATGCATAGTTTAAACGTAACTGTGACAGTAGTCACATTTCATTTCTCACTAGATCACCGAGTGGGTCTTGTTAAGTATTAACGCTGCTGAGAATGACATAAAATGTTACTCTTGTATAGAATTTATTTCATTGTTACCTTTATATAGTAAGGGATAGCATCATCTTGTTCATATTTCCATAAAAATTGGAAGTATTCACTGAAAAAATCCATAATGATTTCAGGTTTGATTAAAATTTAATTTAGCACACTTGTTGAGTCGGTATCAGTTATTATGTAAGGTCATGGTCATCTGACGTAACAGATGGGACTGACTAAAATTGAACAAGAATGTTGTCAGTAAACAAAATGTGTTAAAAACCACGGTAACCATTGCCTATGATGTAAAAGATGAAGTTTATGAATAAACGTAACTGTGGCTGTAGTCAATTTCTTCGTGTGATTCTGTACAGGTTATGTACTGGATATTGTTCGAGTGTGGCCTCGTGACGTATGAGCTTTAACATTATGGCGGATCTCGAAAACAATGGGATACAAACGTTTGAAATTAATCCACCACGTTAAGAATGTATATATACATCCATTTAAATCACAATGTGAGAATCGGGTTTCTTTAGATATTAGTAGTTAATGGGGACTATCTAGCGTCAATGGGAAAATCCTATGTAAAACAGCTTGGGACACTCTAGCGTCAAGGGGAATTTAACATGGTGGGGACTATCTAGCGTCAAGGGGAATTTAACATTGTGGGACTATCTAGCGTCAAGGGGAATTTAACATTGTGGGACTATCTAGCGTCAAGGGGAATTTAACATTGTGGGACTATCTAGCGTCAAGGGGAATTTAACATTGTGGGACTATATAGCGTCAAGGGAAATATAACATGGGAAATAAAACAAGGAAAAAAGGGGTGGCAATGAAAGCTACTATCTTTTCGAGACTTATGAGTGGCCCTGAAAAGGACCGTTATATGTAATGTTAACAGTATTTTGTTAACATAGAGGACATCTCACAGATCTTCTTCTCTTCCTTAAACTTCTCCTTACTGTGGGTCCATAGAAGAGAACTCTCTTCAAACAACCTTGTCTTTCCACATAGACTCTTCTCTTCCAATAGGTTGTCTCCGTCCTATCAATGACACTCCATGATGATCTGACATACATGGGTATGTCAGTCCTAAACAGCATACTTGACACAAGGGTTGACGATTCAACATTAGTCCACATCTTCTGATGAGAACAGGTGAATCGAATGCCGTGTACTGCGGCTATTTATAGGGGAAGAGCGGATTGAAACGGATTGAGTGTATCCACCAATTCAAACGTGCGTTACAAAAGTCAGTCACAACCATCCAATCGGAAGAGAGCAGTCTGTGACGTCACCTTTTCTATATAGAGGTACTAGCGCCTGTGCACAGTCCATCGATTCAAGAGAGTTGTCAATCATGGCGGACAGTAAGAAGACAATGAATTGGAGTGAGCCAGGAGTAGAGACAGCAAGTCATGGACCAACAGTGACTACTAAAGTCATGTCAAATCTACATCCAGAAGAAGTGGATTTTAACTGGGATATTGTGGATTTTTTAACATCGCAAGAATTTATTCCGGAACCTTCGTTGCCTTCTGTATCTTCTTATGGACACGTCGATGATTTTAAGCAGAGACAAAAAGAAGCATTGGAGCGATTTTTACAACAACAGAAAGTAGAAGAACAAGCTTTTCTTATGCAACAGCAGGAAGAAGAAGAAGCAAGAAGAAAACACCAGGAAGAAACAGTAGCAGCAACGGAGAAGAATGAAGACCAAGGACAGAAAGAAAATAGTGAAAATCAAACGGTTACGACGGTACTTTTAGATATTTTAGCTGAGTTAAAGAGTCTGAAACAAATGTATCAGACTTCTTTATCACGACCGAAGAGAAAAAGACCTTCTCGAGCGAAACAACCCGATCTCTCTGTGACTACGTCTACCTTACCACCGTTAGTGATTTCTACCAAATCATTGACAGGAACCACCAGTCCCGAAGTAGGCCTTGGCCGTGGCAAAGGCTTAAGACAGCTCAAGAGGATTTCATCCCGTTTCTGAGTTTGTTTTGTTTTAAATACACAAAACACCAACGGTCCTTTTCAGGACCACTCCAATTATTTCGAAAAGAAATACTATGTCAATTGCCTATTTCAATGAAAACTCAAAAGTCCTTTATGTTTTTAAAAACCCATGATGTACGTGTGAGTGAATGAATGTGTGAGTGTAGGTAATTATACTATCAAATCAAAACCAAGAGACACTTACGTTTTTTCTCTTTAGTTTATTCTAGTACAAACGACACAATTCAATATCACAACATAACATAACACAAGACCACTTTAAAAAAGTTCATAGGTTTTCTTCTGTTTCACTCTTTCTGTTTTTTCATTTTCTTTACTGTCACAGCTTTTTTTTCTTCCTCTTCACTTTCGTTTCGTCTTCTTTTCTTGTTTTTGTGAACGTGACGGGGTTCTTCCTTGGAGGAGGGTACCTCTTTCTCCTCCTGTTCAGAATTTCTTTCCTCCTCCTCCTCCTCTTCCTCCACCTCCTCCTCCTCCTCCTGCTCCTGTTGTTTCTTAGGGCAGTTTGGAGACCAATGTCCTTTCTCTTTACAATAATAACAGGTATCTTGACTTTTGTCTCTATTGTAGCCTTTTCTGTTTTTGTCACGGTCTGAACATTCTGTAGCCCAATGTCCTTTCTTCTTACAGATATAGCAAGTATCTTGACTTTTATCTCGATAGGAAGGAGAGTAGGCTGTCGGCTGGTCTGAAGAATACTTTCGTATGACCGCACGTAAACCTCTGATGAGAAGTTCCACTTGTGTAGGTTCTTCCATCGTTCTGGTCAATGTGAGAGTGAAATGAATACTGAATCGTTAGACACTAGCCTTTATATATGCACGGATCGGACATGAATATATAGGGGTTATGGTCTTTAAAAGGTAGTCATTTGACTTTTTGCAGACAAGATGAAAAGGTCACATCATGCTGTGGAGAAAGGAAAAGACAGT
The DNA here is from genome assembly GCA_029339505.1 of Unio delphinus. NCBI lineage: Eukaryota > Metazoa > Mollusca > Bivalvia > Unionida > Unionidae > Unio > Unio delphinus. The sequence continues at coordinate 2,923,410 of JAQISU010000033.1, forward strand.
AAGAGACAGAAACGTAATGTATCGCCTAGTACAGTAGCTGAAGTCTTGGCTCAAATTCATGCCAGTGATTTTGAAGATGACATGAGTGAGCCCGAATTTACACCTAAGCAATCGACGTCCAAGCAAAGTACACCACCCTTAGTTAACCCTGAAAATTACTATCACATTCGAGAGACTGAAAAGCGTTCCTCTCGAAAATTTAGAACAATGGCTTACACGTATGCCGTAAAGTTTAAAGATTTCAAGTCCAATGTACCTTTGGAGAATACAGATGGGTTCATTACTGAGGTGTGGGATTCTGTGTTAACTGCACTGAAACAGCAATGTCAAGCCAAAGAAGACGATCGCTTGAGACTTTCTATTCATCACGATAATTTAAAGTCTCCCGTTTGGATCGAATTTACTAGTCCATCAGAATTAACACCTTCCAAAGTCATTGACAAAATTCAACATGTGCAACAATCCAACGACAAGTTTCACATTGACGATGGAAAAGCCACACTGTTCATGACCCACGTGTCTCTTCCCCAGGGGACAGGACGCAAAAAAGTATTATTGGTCGACAACCTTCGCATCACCAAACTAAGTCTCGTCCGAATTAACAATCCTCAAGACCAAATGTGTTTAGCCCGTGCTGTCGTCGTGGGACGAACGTATGCCAACAAGAACGACACGGTAGAATGGAAAAGAGCCTGGAAAACTATTCAACAATCGGACCGAGCCAAACAACGAAGTGAAGCAGAACTCCTGTTACAGCAAGCGGGGATATCCAAAGACACTCCTTGTGGCATTCCAGAAATGCAACAATTACAAGACGTCTTGTCTCCACGTTACACTTTGAAAGTACACCCTCAAGAAGTGCGTGGACCTCTTTTGTTTCGAGGCCACGATTTCAAAGACGGAAAATACATTCACGTCTATCATCACAATGGTCATTTTGATACCATTACCAGTATCACTGCATTCCAGGGATACGGTTACTACTGTGAAAAATGTGACTATGGTTATAACAATCGAGAACAACACAAACATTGTGGATCAAAATGTGAGGGATGTTTAGCCTCACAACCTTGTCTGGACCAAGGAAAAGAAAGAGTACATTGCCCTGTGTGTCAGCGCACTTTTGTCAGTCCTACCTGTTACCAACAACATTTGAAGATGCAAGGTTCACAGCAGAAAAACACTTGTCAACTTCTGAGATTGTGCCCTACTTGTGGACAAGACATACGTACCAATAGTGTTAAGTTACACGTTTGTCGAGGGAAGAAACGATGTCACATTTGTCACCAAATCGTGGACTTGGAACACGAATGCTTCATTCAAAAATACCAACCCCAACCAAAAGATACCCAGAAGAAAGGGAATTTTATCTTTTTTGATTTCGAATGCATGCAAGAAACCGGTATTCACATTCCCAATTTCTGCGTAGCTCACCGTGCGTGCGAGCAGTGCATCCAAGAACCTATCTTTAGTTATTGCCCTCACTGCAACAAGATTCCTGGAGGACGTGAAAAAATCTTTCGAGGGTCAAACACGTTAGCCAAGTTTGCCCGATGGATCTTAAACCCCATTGACAAAACGTGGAGTACAGAAGACATCGAACGTTACGGCAATTGTCATTGCCATGCTACGGTCATGGCTCACAATTTTTCGGGATACGATGGGCAATTTCTGCTCAGATACTATGCGGAACAATGTACCGAACGACCTCAAGTGACTTTGAACGGAGCTAAAATCATTTCTATGCAAGTTGGACAAGTACAGTTTAAAGATTCGATGTGTTACTTGGCCATGCCATTGAGTCGCATGCCTAAAACGTTTGGAATGACAGAATTGGCTAAAGGTTATTTTCCACACTTTTTCAATACCGAAGCCAATCAACATACCGTTCTACCCCATTTGCCGGAGGCTCACTATTACGACCCTGACAACATGCGTACCGAACAACGAGAAGCTTTCTTCGCTTGGTACCAGACTCATGCCTCGGACCCTTTTGACTTTCAAGAAGAAATGTTAAAGTACTGTCGATCTGACGTGGACATTTTACGACGTTGCTGTGGAAAATTTCGAGAATTGTTCATGGAGTACGGAGGGATCGATCCTTTGAAAGAAGCTTGTACCATTGCCAAAGCGTGTTCTTTAGTGTACCGAAAACGCTTTATGCCTGAAAATACTCTAGCAGTCATCAGTCCTCAAACGACGAACTTTGTTAAACGTCAATACTCGGTCAAAGCCCTGCGCTGGCTCCATTACTTGTGCGACAAGGAAGACAAATGGATCCAACACGCTCGCAACGGAGGAGGCGAAAAGATTATTGGAACGTATTCAGTGGATGGTTGGGACTTAGAAAACCCTCAGATCGTGTACGAGTTTAACGGATGCTTATTTCACGGATGTCCTATGTGCTACCCTCAGCGTGACATCAAAAATCAGTTTTTACAACGAACTATGGAAGATTTGTACCAGACCACGTGTCAACGACGTTTGAAGTTAGAACAACAAGGATACCAGGTAGTGGAAATGTGGGAACACGAGTACGATCAGCGTTTGAAAACCGATCCCGAGTTTAAACGCATCGTAGAAAGTTACAAGTGGGTGGACCCATTGAACCCCCGGGATAGTTTGTACGGAGGACGAACGAATGCCACTTGTTTGCTGTACCAGGCGGACGAGGAGAAAGGAGAAGAAATTAAATACTTGGACGTGTGTTCATTGTATCCTTACGTGTGTAAATATTGTCACTTTCCCGTAGGGCATCCAGAATTGATGACAGAACACATTGACTTGGACCACATTCGTCAGTACGAAGGATTGATCAAGTGTAAAGTCTTGCCACCCACAGACTTGTACCATCCCGTTTTACCTCACCATTGCCAAGGAAAACTGATGTTTCCTTTGTGTCGCACATGTGCTGAAACGTGCAACCAAGACCAACCTTGTCATCACACTCAGGAAGAACGTACCTTGACAGGAACGTGGGTGAGTGTGGAATTGTTTAAAGCTCTGGACATGGGATACCAACTGTTAGAAGTGTACGAAATTTACCACTTTCCCAAAACACAACAATACTGCAAGGGCGACGAGAGACAGAAAGGTATTTTTGCAGACTACGTGGATTCCTTTTTAAAACTAAAACAAGAAGCTAGTGGCTATCCTTCCTGGTGTCACACTCCCGAAGACCAAAAGATATTCAAAGAAAAATATCGGGAGCAGGAAGGTATCACTTTAGACCACATCGAGAAAAATGAAGGAAGGCGATCGTTTGCCAAAGTCATGTTCAATTGTTTGTGGGGTAAAATGGCACAACGTCCGTCTTTACCCAAGACGGAGTATTTGTCCGAGCCGTCTCGCTACTTCCAGATGATTCACGACCCAACCAAAGTCATGAAACACGTGGACGTCATTCGTGAGGACTTGATCTTAGTCAATTACGAAGAAGAACTAGACTTTGTAGAAGCCGACAAATTTGGAAATGTCATCATTGCGGCTTACGTGACAGCCCACGCTCGCTTAAAATTGTACGAAGTGTTAGAACTGTTAGGAGATCGTGTGTTGTATTTTGACACAGACAGTTGCATCTACATTCACCGACCGAACCAGTGTAACCCTACCATCGAAGGAGACCGTTTAGGAGCCTGGACCGATGAACATCCCGACGACAAGATTCTATGTTTTGCAAGTGGCGGTCCTAAAAATTACGGCTACGAATACCGAGACCCCCAAGGAAAAATGCACACTGAATGTAAAGTGAAAGGATTGACTCTTAATTATCGCACCAGTCAAGTGGTGAACTTTGACGTACTACAAGAAGCCTTGCAGTCGGGGCAGGATGAAACGTTTCAAGTGACTACCCACGAACCGCACAAGATCGTACGGTTAGCCTCACACCAAATTGTTAGCCGACCTTTGAAAAAAGTCTACCAAATCGTGTACCAAAAGAGAGTACGACTTCCCAATCACTTCACTCTACCGTACGGTCACGTTGACATTGAACAGCATATAAAAAGGGACATTGTCCAAGACCAATAGTTCATTTGTCACTACAACGGCCCAGCGAAAAAAAGATGAATCCATTTAAACAGACATCATTCAAATTTGGGAATTCTCAAGTGGAGTGCGATGCTAAACCTTGCGATTGTAGTGATGCCAGGCGCTGTGACATTAGCGATTCAGCAGGATATCGTGGGAACTTTGCTATGACTACTACCCCTATATCTATCCTGGAAAGTGATGCTGTGCGTGTCAAACCTGAGGGATGCGAAAGCGGTGCGACACGTTATCGTGGACTCCTAGGAATTTCACCGTACCTGCATCGAACCGAAGTGAGGAGAGTCGAATATTCGTTCCCGACGAGTTTGCCTGAATACTGCCACTTTAAAAGTCGATTTCAAACCTTCAAAGATAAATGGCCAAAATATCTGCCTGGACCAACTCCTGAAGAATTAGCCAGAGCTGGATTTTTCTACTTGGGCGAAGGGGATAAAGTCAAGTGTTTCAGTTGTGGTGTATCCATTTACGAGTGGGAACATAAAGATTCCGCTTACCTGGAACATGCTCGATGGTCTCCGAATTGTCAATACCTACCTTTAGTAGGACCTAGTGATTGGAAGTGACACTACTACTGCTCCATGGCGTTGAACACACCTAGACCAGTATATAAGCCCTCTCTAAAACATAATATTCAAGGATTACCCTACGAATTGCAAGAGAAGATCTACAAGGACGTTTGGCAAGGCCTTGCTAAAGAAAAATCTCAATGGGTGACTGTAGAACTTTTGTGTCGTGAAATTCACAAGAGGAAAGTGACAAAAATTAACCGACGTGTTAGATTTCTCTGGATTAAGGGTATTTTTTTGCTCTGTTACCAATTTACTACGTTTACCTCTGAAGATGATTTGATCCTTCTTAACCGTTACCCTGAATGGCAGTGGGACGAAATTACACGTTATATTAATCACTTTCGCTTTTTGAGCAAATTTAATTCTGTGTTTAATTCTGAGTTGAATCTACACTGATAGTCTTCGACCTAAAAAGAAGTATAAAAGAGAACAACCATGCCACAACCTTTATCATTGGTGATCCAACAGATTCCGTGGAAGGATATCAATGAGAAGATTCACACGGTGAAAGATTACGAACACTTATTGCAAGAACTATACCCTATGAATTGGGGTCGACGTGTCGTGTGTGTTTTAGTGACTTGCTTTCTGGGATTTCGTTTACCTGCCGATTCCTTGTGGACACTTTACGAACACTACCTATCAAAAAAATAAGACAGTATGGTGACTCCTTTAAATGTCCACGAGAGACTTATTCTGTTCAAAGCCTTACGTTTTCATCTGGATACGTCTCGACCTTTCCAAGAAAAAAAGATTCGTCAACTTTTACGTACGGAAGCAGTGTACGAAGATGTGTGTGTAGCTTGTGATTTACACCCTCATTGGACAGATGTACGTGACTGGAAAAGTTGGGATTTTGAGGCTTGGACAAACGAAGTATCCCATTATGCCCAAGCGTTGTGTTCCTAAAATGCATCGTCGTGTGAAAAAAGTCACTTTTAATCCTGTGTTAGTAACAGTACCAGAAGAAGAAAAAGAAAAAGAATCTATGGCCCCAAGACAATCCTTCTGTTCAAGACAAAACTGTCATGGACATTTCCCCACAAAGACCCTTTCGAGAAGACACCTATGTGACTGTACCCCCTGTAGAGGAGACTATAAGAACATTACACACTACCTCTAGGAGACGTTTGTTACCCAAACCATGTTGTACAGTGACTTGTTTATATGCCACTTTGATCGTTTCCCTAGGTATTTTATTCCTGTATTTATCTATTTGGCTTTTATGTATTTTTGTCTTTCGTGTTTATCCAATTTAAACATACATTCAAATAAACGTGTCTTGAAAAAAGTATAAAAACCTCTTGTCTTGTCTGTTTTTGTGTCAATACTGTCATACCACTACACGACTATGGCTCACTCTACTCTTTCTACTACTCCTTCCTCCTCCACATTCAAAGTCATTGACGAACACTTAGATCAGGCTAGTTGGAAAGCCTTGTATCTTCGTCATCCTTTTAACATGTTAATTGCTGGACCGAGCGGTTCAGGCAAAACCGAATTTGTCAAACGTTTGATCGAACATAAACATCATTTGATCGATCGTCCACCTCAACGTATCGTGTGGTGTTACAAAGAGTGGCAATCGGCATACAGCCTCTTGCAAGAAAGTCAAGGTGATTCCATTGTGTTTGTAGCAGGCATTCCTAAAGAAGACGAGGGTATCGTGTCTGACCCTAGTCAAACTCATTGGGTTATTTTTGACGACATGTTAGGAGAAGACGAAGAAGAAATTAAACTATGGTTTACACGTAAAGGGCATCATCGTAATGCCAGTGTCATTTACATTACACAAAATTTATTTCAACAAAGTAAAGCCCATCGTACCATTAGTCTCAATGCTCATTACGTGGTCTTGTTTAAAAGTCCTCGAGATAAATCACAAGTGCAAGTTTTAGCCAAACAGTTAGGAACACCTTGGCTAACTCATGCGTACGATGATGCCACTCAAACGCCACACGCCTATTTACTCGTGGATTTAAAACCCACTACCCCTGATTATTTGCGATTTCGTACCGATTTGTTTCACGACTGGTGTCAAGACGGAGGACCTGTCGTGTACACGTCCTCCTCGTCGACATAACACTATGAAGCACTAAAAAAATCTATAAAAACCTTGGGTTACTTTGACCTGGTCTCATACATCGTCAACATGACGTCCCTTCAGTCTCATCTTCCGATCAAATTGATTCGTGCCTTGTACGGCATCAGTCGCGAAAAAAATCCACAAAGACGTGCTCACGTCTTAGAAGCCAGTCTCAAAGAAGTCTTACGATGGTTTACGGTGACAGCACGTCAAATACTGCAAGGCATCATTCACCTTCCACATCAAACCAAACGCTTTTTTGACAGAAACAAAGTAGCCTTGACGCAACTGGCCAATCCTCGCATTGACACTCACACCAAAAAGCAAATCATATTGAAACCTGGAGGCAGTGGTTCTCTAGGAGGTGTCATCATTCGTTCCCTTTTAAAATGGGATCCCAATACTCCCAAAGTTCACCCCAAGAAGAAAACAAAAAAAGCCAAACAAGCCCCTAAGAAAAAGAACAAGGGTACCAAGACCAAAGCACAGAAAAAGAAAAGTCCACAGAAAAAAGCGGTCACCCGCAAAAGAGGCACTTCGGCCAGGACACAACCTTACCTTCGTCAACCACGACCTGTAAGAAAAGATCTACAAGGACGTTTGGCAGGGACTACGTTGCCAGTAGCCTCAGGGTCTGCCACTTCTCCGTTGCGGGTGATGCCAGCCAAACCCAATTTGACACCCGTTTTTCCTAATTTGATGAAACATTGGAAATCTGCGTCTCCCAAAACGTCTCCTCCACCGGAGACACCCTCGTCCACCTTAGCGTCAGTAGCAGCTGCTCATAAAGTACCTGCCCCCAAAGTCAAAGTCCAAGAAAGATCTGGTATGTTAAAGAGTTTACTAGATTTGTCCAAACAAGAACTGTCCCGATTGAGTCCATTGCGAACTCCTTCACAACGTGTGTTACCTGCCATGAAGTTGATACGACGCAAAGATAATCAGTGGCGACGCATTCCAGTATAAAAATATGACTTGAAAACCACGACGTCAATCAGTATTTTTTCTGTACCACTGATGAACACTCAAGGATGCCTCCTCAAAAACGTGCACACCATCACCCTCGACGTTCTACCGTCCAAAAAGGAAAAGGAACAAGACAATCTCGTCATCTCACCAAAAGCTTTAAAACCAAACATCAACGTCCTTCCCTCCAAAGACGTAGACCTTTAAAGAAAAAGAAAAGACACCAAAAAGGAGGATCCTTTGACAATTTTGGGAAACACATTGTTACCTTTTTGACAAAGCGCTAGTTCCCAAAAAAAAGTAAATAAAAGAGAGTGTATACCAAGTCATTGACACTAGTGGTATTGTGAAACGAACAAGCAAAGATGTCACCTCGCAGAAAACATTTTTCTACACTCCACAAAGGAAAGAAAAGGAAAGGACGTTTAGCCAAACATCGACACGTTCTTCGTCAAAGGACACAAAAGAAAATACCCAAACGTCAAAAGAAAAAGAGAAGTCACCAAAGAGGAGGCATATTTACTGGTTTTATTAAAGGTATGCAGAAACTAGACAAAGCAGCTAATAACCGAACTGGTATCTTTAGCCCTGCTTTTGAGGATTTAGCGAAGCATGCCGTTACCTTTTGGAGAAGCCAATAGGAAAAAGAAGATAAAAGAGGGTGTGTACCAAGTCTTTGACATCAGTGTATTTCTGAAACGAACAAGCAAAGATGTCACCTCGCAAAAAACATTCTTATTCACCCCACAAAGGAAAGAAAAGGAAAGGACTACCTCCTCGTTTAGCCAAACACGGAGACGTGTTGTCCGTCCTGTCCAAAGCCTCTCCGTCCATGCGAAAACAAATCATTAAAACAGCCTCCAAAGATGTCATCGATACCGTGTGTGAATGTTGTTTGAATGTTTTGAAAGGCACGATACCTTTGTCTCCACACAAGAAAAAATGCTTATCCAAACATCGACACGTTCTTCGTCAAATGGTTCAAAAGAAAATATCCGTCCGTCAAAAGAAAAAGATGTTGGTGCAACGCGGAGGATTTTTACCCTTTCTTGCTCCTTTGTTGACAGGCATAATACCAGGTTTGCTACAAGGGGTGACCCAAGGGATATCCCAAGGGTTTAACCAAGGGATGGGTAGAAGATAAAAGGACACTATGGAGCACCACAATCTCAGACATAACCTTTGAAAGCCCATGGAAGGACGAAAACTAACTTTGGTTCCTTACAAACGATGGATGGAATACCATCATTGGCAAGAACAACGATCCCCCCATTTACCACCCAATCCCAATTTAGCTGAGATGTCGCAATTACAACACGAATTGCAATCCTTGATCCATCGCCACGATTTATCCGAAACCGAAAAATCACAAAAGTACGGTCAACTCTTGAAACGGCTACAACTCTTTCATCAGAAAGCTGTGGAACAAACAGCTCAACCCACTTTGTCCGATTTTAAGGCTCTAATGAATAACCCGACACCCTCACCCTCACCCTCTACAACAGTTAAAACAGACGTTACCCCACCATTACCCAAGGAAGAAGAACCCCATGATCTCTTTCAAACACCTACTGCTACTCCCATTCCGAGTAAGATTGCCACTTCCTTGTTAACCCCTTCCCCCACTCCCCCACGAGAAGAACTCAAAACTTGGGTTAAAAAGATGATGGCTACTCCTTCTTCGACAGATGTGAAAAAGAAAGAAAGGAAACCAGAAGTGAGAAAAGAAAAGAAGGCCAAAGAAGCTATCCCATTACCTCCGCCACTACCATTACCCTCGACGTCAACTCCTGTGGCACATCGGACACGTAAAACCGTTTCCAAACAACCCGCATTTCGTCCCACCCAAAGCAATATCCTCGAAGAGTGGGTCCCTTATTAACAAAAACCATGGAGAAGGTCTTAGCCAGCATTTACTACGATCCAGCTCACCCTGCAGGTTACGGAGGCATTCAGAAATTGTATCGTGCTGCCAAAACTCGCCTGAAAAAGCTCCGTTTACCAGCAGTACAACGATGGTTACAAGAACAAGCGACGTACACTTTACACAAACCCATTCGACGAAAATTTCACAGAAGTCGCACTCAAGTGGAAGGCATCGATCATCAATGGCAAGCCGATTTAGCTGATGTCTCTCATTTAGCCACCTACAATCGCGGCTACAAATATTTGTTTTGTGTCATCGACGTCTTTTCTAAATTTGCCTGGGTCGTACCATTGACATCCAAATCGAGCGGAGAGTTAGTACGAGCTTTGCAACTGGTGTTGAAACAAAGTGGTCGTCACCCTCTTCGATGGCAAACCGACAAAGGCACCGAATTTCTGAACCAAGCTTTCCAACGAGAATTAAAAAAACGTGACATTCATTTTTTCACCACCGAAAATCCTGAAACCAAAGCCAGTATCGTGGAACGTTTTCAACGTACCTTGAAAGAACGCATGTGGAAATATTTTACGCATCAACACACTCTCAAGTACATCGACGTCTTACCACACTTAGTCCAAGCCTACAATCAATCTTACCATAGAAGCATTGGACGTGCCCCACAAGAGGTGACACCTGACAACGAAGTGACTGTTTTTGAGCGTCTGTTTGGTACGTCCCGGACGAGGGCTGTCCCAAAGAAAGGTAAAGAAGTGTTAACCCCGGGAGATTGGGTACGCATTGGCAAAACCAAACGCACTTTCGACAAAGGTTACTTACCCAATATTGTGTCATTGGTGCAGCCATTGCTAATTTGAGTTTGCAACAAGGAGACAAACAATTGTGGACCATTTTACTCAGCAGTTGCATCGGGTATCTTCTTCCCAATCCTTCCCTGAAATACTCTTACAACGGGAACAACAGTAACAATATTGGGAGTCTGGCGGCCAACGTTAGTCCTTCTCCTGACAGTCACCCTTCCAATCACAATCCTCTTTTAGATACTCCTTTAACCTCGAGTGACTCCTCGGACAGAAGAACATTGGAAATATGAACAACACTATGAACCAATTTTACTTAACGTTACCCAGTGACAGTTCCATGGAGGTGTTTCCTAACAACACATTGTGTTGTTACACATCTAAATTACCTCAAGCCATGCATTTGGATCAAGATGATCACTGGGAAGCAGCTTTAGTGGAAATAATACACCCGACACAAATCAAAAACGTCGTCGAAAATCAAAACTTTTTCACAGTTGAAGTGTACGACAAGCCATTGCAACTAGCCTTAGATGAACGAGGTATCACTGGCATTGACAACAAGAAATCAGATGGACCCACAACTAAACATCTGTCCACTCATGTGTTGACCATTCCTGCAGGCTACTATTTTAGCGGTCAGCATTTAGTGACTACAATTGCAAGCAGGTTCAATGTTGTGTTTGGTAAACCTCTGGACAAAATCAAAGAAAGTGTTACCTTTGAGTACATTAAAGTGGCTCGCCGCTTCATGATCAAATTTTCAGAGAAGAAAATAATAGTCATTACCTTTTGTCCTGAATTGTTTGATATCTTAGGTGGAGACCTCAAGATGCTCACGAACAAAAAAGAAATACCAGGCATATCCAGTAACTTGGATTTTACCAAATATTTTCGATCCCCTGTATAAATGAATCAAGGACTCAATTTGATGTTTGTGTACTCCGATGTGGTGGAGTACAACGTGGTAGGACACACCTCTGTGCCGTTACTACGTGTCATTCCTTTCAAAGTAGATACTACTACCGCTGACGAGGAAGGTGGAAATACCTATCACGTTCACCGTGAATTTGTACATCCTCATTATTTACCCGTCAGTAAGTCGTATTTCGACAGTGTCAACATTACTATAAAAGGAGAACTAGGTCAAAATATTCCATTTACCAAAGGGAAAGTCACAGTGAAACTCCATTTTCAAAAACGATTCTCCAACCACTGAAAAAGTGATGTATCCTGTGTACCAAGGAGTCACTCGACAACGAGGACATGGTTTAGGAGATATGTTTAAATCAGCCTTTCGTTCCGTGGTCCCTGTTTTAAAACCAATGGTGACACGAGGATTGCACACCTTAAAAGATGCCGCATTGACTCACGGCAAAGATTTTCTTTACAATGTTCTCATTGACAAACAAAACCCTAAAGAAGCTTTTTTGAGAGCAGGCAAAAATACCTTGCTTCAAACGGGTAAAGAGCTTTTGGGTCGACGAGAAAGTCCTATAAATGCTCTGAACGGTGCCGAGTCTAACATTCCTGCTTCCCTGACGACACAGCAAGGACAAGGTAGAAAGCGTCGACGAAGGCACCCTTTCAAAAGTCTCCGTACCTCTAAAGTTCGAAAGACAAAGAAAAAAAGAACCGCTCGAGACTTAGACATTTTTGATTATTAAAAGTGAAGAAAAAAACCCTAAAGAAAAAATGATGCACCAAGAATCTTGTGCCTGTTCCAAGTCGGAACTGGATCTCTTTGCCATGCCACCCACGATGATGACCATGCAAGAAGCTCAATGGGTCGAATTTCATCCCGTCTCCTCTTTGACGGATTCAGCTCCCATCGAGTTTGAAATCAAAGGACAACCCGAAGATTACATCGATCTCAACAACAGTTACTTGTATTTGAAAGTGAAAGTAACCAAAACAGACAACACCAATCCAGAAGTCAATGCTAGAGTAGCTCCTGTCAACAATTTCATGCATTCCTTGTTCAGCGATGTGGATTTGTACATGAATAACAAACTGATCAGCAGTAGCATGGATACTTACCCTTACCGAGCGTACCTCGAAAATCTCTTGACGTACGGAAAAGAAGCCAAGAACACTCATCTAGATGCTTGCGTGGTATGGAAACCTGACACTGCAGATAAGTTTAACGACACAGAATTGACCGCAGCCGCTGTGGGTGACAATCCTGCCAATCCTCACAATGAAGGTTTTAACGAGCGTCGAAAGAAAATTTTGCAAGGACGTAGTTTAGAACTGTTCGATCGTTTGCATTTGGACATGTGGTTTCAAGAGAAGTATTTGCTGAACGGAGTAGATATTCGCTTGAGACTGAATCGAAGTAGTACTGCTTTCCATTTGATGGCTCATGCCAACGAATACAAAACCATTATCCAAGAAGCCAGGTTATACGTGCGTCGCGTGGAAGTGTTACCTAAAGTGGGAAATGATATCAGTCACACTTTGAGCAGAACAACAGCCAAGTATCCGATACGACGCGTGGAAGTCAAAACTTTCACCATTGCCGCTGGACTCCGATCTAAGATCGAAGATCATCTGTTCCAAGGACAGTTACCCAAACGTTTATTCATTGGTATCGTCAGCAATGCAGCCCTCAATGGTGCCCACGATGAAAATCCTTTCCAGTTTAAGCACTGCAGAGTATCCAAAATTGAAGTCAGTCGCGATGGCAAAACTTTGTGTACCAGACCCTTTGAACCCGACTTTGGCGAACAGAAAAATTACTTGAGGTCGTACTTGTCACTGTACGAAGCCACAGGACAGTTAGGAACCAACACCAGTCACGGTATTTCCTACGACGACTATGCAAGAGGTTACACGTTGTGGGCTTTTGATTTCACTCCAGACCAAGGCAGCGACGAGGGACATTTTCACCCTATAAAATCTGGGCAACTGCGTGTGGAACTTCAGTTTGCAGCACCTCTTCCCGAAACGGTGAATATCATTCTGTATGCTGAATTCGATAATACCATAGAAATTAACAGTTTGAGAGAAGTCATTCTAGACTATTAGACATTATGGAAGGCCCTTGTCCTTCTTTGAATAGTGGAGAATCCATGGAATGGGAGGTTACAGAAAAAGCAAACCCTCAAGACCAAAAAGAAGAGGTAGTGATCATGCAATCCAGATGGCCAGAACAGGAACAACAATTAGTGGCTTGTTTTGCACAACACTTGGAAGATACAATGAGGGACCTAATTAAAAAAGATTGTTATGGATGTCAAATCGATCATCCCAGTCAAATTCAACACGATAAATGTATGATGATGAGTCAAGAAGAAAAATTGGACAATTATCTGAACGAAGCTTGGAGTCTCATCTCCGAAGAAGCTGTGTTACTTCAGTGGTATAAAGGCTTACGTGATCATTCCTCTCCTCCATTGTTTGCTCGAGAAATCGATCGCATCGAAGCTCTCTTGGCCAAAAGTAAAGAGACGAAGCAAGCCATCAGTTACTTGTCAGACCGTTTCAAACAAAAAGTCTGGATTGAATTGATGACTTATTATCACCAGTGAAGAAAGGAGAGAAAAAAAACAAGGCGACACAAAACAAAAAATGGATACTTGGGAACTTTATTATCTTTTGAACCGTAGTTCGTACACTGCTTCTTGGAATCCTGTGGTGTGTGCTAAAGATGAACTACCTCATCGCAAACCTCAAGAGAATCAAGCTTATGTCATCAACACAGATGACAGTCATCTTCCAGGAACTCACTGGGTAGCAGTCTACTTTCCTCAAAAGGGTTGTGCGGAGTATTTTGATTCGTATGGATTGCCTCCTTTCGAAGATGATATCATTGACTTTATGAGAAGAAATGCCCAGACGACACGATTCAATAATGTGAAATTACAAAGCACAGATTCTATGGTGTGTGGACAATATTGTATCTATTATCTGCATCATCGCAGTCTTGGATATTCTTTAGAACATTTAGTGACTTATTTTGATCGTCATTCGTCTCGAAACGATGACAAAGTAGATCGATGGTTTTGTGACCATTATGGTTATCTGTTGTCTTTAGCTAGGAAACGTAGTGTACATCAATCGCCCAATGATTTCCAACGGTGGAAATCTCAATTTAATTCACAACGTTGTCAACCATGTCAAAGATAATGTATTAGTGTTATGGAAGAAAAACATGTTTGTTCTTTGAAAAAATGTTTGTTCTTTGAAATAATGTTTGTTCTTTGAAATAATGTTTGTTATTTGAATAAAAATGTTGTGTTTTGAAAACCAATGCGTCTGTCGTTTGTTTTACATTTGTATTCATATAAATGCTCTTTGACTTTTCTTTCTATCCCTCACATCAAACTATCTAAACGTTTCAAAACCCTAAACCGCAGAGGGGTGTTTTCCATCACGTCCGCGCTTGAACCATATAAAGCAGGGGTAGTCTCCAGTCTGACCATCCATTGTTTGACTCATCCTCCTACGAAGATGTGCTCAAGACTAGCTAAGCTGAACGAAGCTTATGTCACTCTGCATCGTATCAGACACAATCTGATGCCAAAGCCTGAAGAGATTGAGAATGTAAGAATGCTACAAGTAACGGAAGACCTCATAGAAGAACTCTTCAGAGAGGAAATTCAAAAAGAGAAAGAAGAATGGACTGAGAAGTATCGACTTCAAAAGCAGCAGAGAGAGCAGAGAGAACAGCATCAGCAGCATCAGCAACAGCAGCAGGAACCAGACAGAAGTTTTGTCGACTGTCGTGTGGACACGAAAGAGTTCTCTTTCTCTTTCCGAAGAAGCAGACCCTATCGTGTAGCCAAACGAGGACGCAATCTTAGACGATAAAAGATTGTCATCCTTCCTCGTACACACAAACACAAAAAAACAGCCCTTTTCAGGGCTACCCAATATTCTCGAAAAGAATTAATTATTCAATTTGCTTATGGTATGTGAGGAAGTTGGAAAAAAATTAGAAGTGAGTCTATAATCACTGTCTCTTTTAACTTTTGTTTTGAAGTGCGTCAAAATAACTTGTTCAATGTATAATTAATAGGAGTCAAGTATAAAAGTGAGTGAGTGTTTTATTTTAAGTCCGCTTGTTTTGTTTTTTTGGTAATGATAGGGATAATGCAAATTTTTTGGATCTAGGGGGTGTTTTCCATCACGTCCGCGTGTTTTGGTAATGATAGGGATACTGTAAGATTTTTGGGTAATCGTAGGGGGTGTTTTCCATCACGTCCGCGCTTGAATTATATATAAAGAAGCACTCGTCAGTCTGGCTACCCATCGTTGACGCATCAACACCAAAGATGAGTAGACTTCAAAAATTGAGAGAGCTTCAAATGCACCTGGAGAATGCTAGGCGTCTTTTGGACGAACTGGCTATGGAGGCCATAGCAGAGCAGGCCAAAATTGAAAAAGAAGAGGAGGAAAGAAAAAAGAAAGAAGAGGAGGAGAAGAAAAGCCCCATCTTGCCTCACCGCATGATGAGACAGACTAGTGAAGTCAAGCCCATGGTGAGGACACCTTCACCACCAGAACCAGTTCGTCTACTACAGGCGCAACCCCCACCGCAACAATCACAGCCTCGACCGCAACAACTTCAGCCGCATCCACGGTTGCGGAATAGAGGCAGAAATGAAGAGACTTTCACTATCCCTCAAACAGAAGATTGGGATAGTGAAGCCACTCATTCTTCCTCTGCACTCCCAATCACAAGAGTGAATTGGGAGAATGATTGGAGTAGGAGATGTGTGTGTGGGGCTAGACCTGGGAGATGCCAGCATTAACCAGATGCAATTTGAAGTTTTAAAAACAGCCCTTCTCAGGGCTACCCAAATAACAAGAAAAGAAATACTATGTCAATTGCCAATGGGTGTGAGAGAGGAGTAGTGTGATTATAAACACTGACTCTATTTAGATGGTATATGGTGTGATTTTGGATAGTATATAGTAGGGTTTGTTTTGGCTGCTTCCCCGTGTGTGGTTAGTATAGGGTGTGATTTTGGATAGTATATAGTAGGGTTTGTTTTTGGCTGCTTCCCCGTGTGTGTGGTTAGTATAGGGTGTGATTTTGGATAGTAAATGATAGGGTGTGTTTTGGCTGCTTCCCCGTGTGTGTGGTTAGTATAGGGTGTGATTTTGGATAGTATATGATAGGGTGTGTTTTGGCTGCTTCCCCGTGTGTGTGGTTAGTATAGGGTGTGATTTTGGATAGTAAATGATAGGGTGTGTTTTGGCTGCTTCCCCGTGTGTGTGGTTAGTATAGGGTGTGATTTTGGATAGTAAATGATAGGGTGTGTTTTGGCTGCTTCCCCGTGTGTGTGGTTAGTATAGGGTGTGATTTTGGATAGTATATGATAGGGTGTGTTTTGGCTGCTTCCCCGTGTGTGTGGTTAGTATAGGGTGTGATTTTGGATAGTATATGATAGGGTTTGTTTTGGCTGCTTCCCCGTGTGTGTGGTTAGTATAGGGTGTGATTTTGGATAGTAAATGATAGGGTGTGTTTTGGCTGCTTCCCCGTGTGTGTGGTTAGTATAGGGTGTGATTTTGGATAGTAAATGATAAGGTTTGTGGATAGTATCTAATATGACAAGTGAATGTAGGGGGTGTTTACTTTCACGTCCGTGCTTAAGATATATATACTCAAAGTGACTGACATTAGAACCATTCCACGGAATAACTATAGAAGATGGTAAAAGCATCAAGTTTATTCAACAATTTAAGACACAGCTATTTCTGGATATTAGACGGGGAATATGAAGTGGAAAAACTACATCATAAATGGAAGATTGCGAAGAGTTTGGACTTTGCAAAAAGACTGAAAATAGCCAGGGAGCTCTTAGGAGGAATGCTAGAAGAAGAAGCCAAAAAGTTACGAGGCTGCATTAATCCACCCTATGTTAGAGTGGGGACATTGAAGCAAGTAATAGATATTGTCGGAAACGTCAAGTGTTTTTTGGATAATATCTTGACAGAGTACCCCCATGTCCAAAAGGGTTTGGACCCGCTCAAGAAAGCTGAAGAACTGATGAGAAAGGAACTATTAGAAGAAGTGAAGAAGATCAAAGATAACTGGAGTAAGGAGAGAAAGGAAAGAAAGGACAATGAAAACCAAAAAAAGAAAGAGGACTTTGAAAGATTAAATAACAATTGGATAAAGATACAAGAGAAGTTTAGAGCTATGGGGCATCCTGACTGGATTCCCGAAGAAGAAAAGAAGAAGAAAACGGGAATTATTGGTAAAATCAAAAGGTGGTGGAACAAAGGCAGAAAATAAAAGAAGAAGTATCCAAAGGCCCTTTTCAGGGCCACTCATAAGTCTCGAAAAGATAGTAGCTTTCATTGCCACCCCTTTTTTCCTTGTTTTATTTCCCATGTTATATTTCCCTTGACGCTATATAGTCCCACAATGTTAAATTCCCCTTGACGCTAGATAGTCCCACAATGTTAAATTCCCCTTGACGCTAGATAGTCCCACAATGTTAAATTCCCCTTGACGCTAGATAGTCCCACAATGTTAAATTCCCCTTGACGCTAGATAGTCCCCACCATGTTAAATTCCCCTTGACGCTAGAGTGTCCCAAGCTGTTTTACATAGGATTTTCCCATTGACGCTAGATAGTCCCCATTAACTACTGATATTAAATCATCAATTGTACTTTATACGCAACAAATTAGTCATTGCGATTTTTAGTAGGAGCTGCTTGGCTATACAGCCAATACAGAGAGAAATGTTGTCATTTGTTGTCATTGTTTATACAGTTCCTTAACGTAAATCCAACGGAGTATCGTTATTTGTTTTCGTGTGTGTGATGAAGTTGAATCCTATACTATTACAATTAATAGCTCACTGGTACGATATCATTACTTACAATTAATAGTTAACTGGTTATGTAACCCTAATTACAAACAATTAATCACTGGTATATAAACAATTATTACAATTAATTAATCATTGGTATATAAACAATTATTACAATTAATAAATCACTGGTACAGAAACAATATTTCAATTCGGTAGCACTAGACCCCAGTCAAAGCCACATTCTATATAGAAACTTCTATTAATAGTTACTTAACTCCAAGATGACATCTATGCATCTATTTTCATCGTATTAGTACATCTTACTAGTCTAGGATGACATCTATGCATCTATTTTCATCGTATCAGTACATCTTACTAGTCTAGGATGACATCTATGCATCTATTTTCATCGTATCAGTACATCTTACTAGTCTAGGATGACATCTATGCATCTATTTTCATCGTATCAGTACATCTTACTAGTCTAGGATGACATCTATACATCTATTTCATCGTGTCATACATAAACGGCGTAACAGGTCAACCCTCACCCCCAAATGATTTTGACGTTGCAAAAGCAAATTGAAAAATATTTTTTAAAAATCAGTCAAAAGCTTTGTAATAATTATAAGAAAATAAATATGTAATTGATGGATGAAACAAACCGTACATTAATGTTTGTCATATGATTACAATTAGTAAAATAATTTGATTTGTACATCTAATGTTGACTGACCTCATTAAAAATACAATAATGCTTCTATTGGCATTGTTGTCGGTTGTGTTAACCTTACTACCCGTTTGGTCAGATAACCGCAACAATCAAAATTTATCTTAATTGTCAATTACTAGAGAAGACTTTAATTTTACCAGTTTTCCGGCTCCAGTGGCCTAGTAGTTAGAGAGTTCGCCTTGGATGCGGGAGGTCGTGGATTCGAACCTTGGCTGAGTCATATCAAAGACTTATAAAAATGCTACTAATATCTGCCTCACAAGACGCTCAGCATCAAGATGTTAGTGTTAGGACTAGTCGGCCTGTTGTCAGGATAATGTGACTGGGTGGGACATCGTGCTACTTGTCTGTGACATGATGCCCCAGAGCTAGACACCACTTTAAACTGTCACACTGCAGACATTGTAGCGATCTGACTGAATTTTTTTGAATGCTACGTTAAAAGTCCAAATCACACAAACACAGGTTTAGCAGTTTAATTATTAATATTTGCAACTTTTTTGCTCTTAAAGTGTACTATTATTTTGAATAAGGTTTTCAGTATTGTTTCTGGCATAAATTATAATTAACCTACACCTTGTTTAAAGTTAGCATTTGCAGTAAATTAGACACAGCTTTTAACGGTTTGTCATAAAAGACATGGCACAGAATCAAGGGAGGTAACTTCGACAACCTTAATCTGAATATTTTTTTTCTTGTAGGGTTGCATTTTCCTACAATATTAAAGCAAGATCATAATAGAAAATTAAGCCTTTTTCTATTTCCCATCTGTAATTCAAAAACGATATATCTTAGGGCATGATGCACCTGAACCGGATGATGCAAGATTGATGATCGTTAGACAAGTGTACGGAAAATAAGACATGCATGAACACAACGTGCCAAATTCGGGGATGGCGGGGGGGGGGGGAAGGGACATGAACATTTGAGATTCATTATTGATGGCAAGCAAATATGTAATATTCGCCTCGGTTATACGGCTCCTTGCGTTACCTGAAGATCACCTCAGTAAAATCATATATCATGGGGGGACAGATTGTTTTGTCAATGACAGAAGTTACGTGAATACGTTACATAATATCCGAACTATGTAAATATATAGAGTAATTATATCAGAGCTTCTATCTAAAGTCAGCTATTAATTATTTGCAAAATTAACAATCTAATGTTTTACGCAGAGATGCTAGAACAAGAAATTCAGGAATATTGTAAATGCAAATAAGAAAAAGACATATATGCTAAATTATGCACAACTAATTAACCTTAATGAAACATAGGAAAGAAGCTGCAATGACTGTTAAAAACAATTAATGGGAAAAGGTATAAATTATTACAAAAAGCCAAATGCTGAGAAAACTACAAGATTCAAAGAGATTATTATAAGGCGAGAAACCTTACTTCTTTAATAAAGTAAAGTTATTTGAATATGACATGCAGGTTGCTCCATCCCGTGTCTCCAACAACATGCGGAATACACCATGCATGTTTAAACATCGTATCTCATTTGACCGGCTGTTCCAGGCCTGGAGAGCAACAAAACTGAATTAAGCCTTTTTTTTTATCACCCTTGGAAGTTCACAAATGTTATCATACCTTAAATTATAAGTAAAGAAATATTTCGGCGCCATGAAATATATGATTTTATAACCTTCTAAGACCAGAATTTAATGATGTTTTAAATGGAGTATTGATAAGCATGCCCATGTAAGAAATGTATAGTTGGAACTATTGTTACCCTCATAGATGAATGGTCTTGCTTGTCATCGTATGTATTTGTAATCCTCAAAGATGAATGACAAGGCTTGTCGTTGTATGTATTTGTAATTCTCAAAGACAAATCACATGGCTTGTCGTTGTATGTATTGTACACGTAGTCCTCAAAGACAAATCACATGGCTTGTCGTTGTATGTATTGTAGTCCTCAAAGACGAATCACATGGCTTGTCGTTATATGAAGTGTATTCCTCATAGATGAATCGTATTATTTGTCGTTGTATGTATTATAGTCCTCAAAGACGAATCACATGGCTTGTCGTTGTATGTATTGTAGTTCTCAAAGATTAATCCTATGGCTTGTCGTTGTATGTACTGTATTCCTCAAAGACGAATCACATGGCTTGTCGTTGTATGTATTGTAGTCCTCAAAGACGAATCACATGGCTTGTCGTTGTATGTAGTGTAGTCCTCAAAGACGAATCACATGGCTTGTCGTTGTATGTAATGTAGTCCTCAAAGACGAATCATATGGCTTGTCGTTGTATGTATTGTATGTCTCAAAGATGAATCTTTTGACTTACAGTTGTATATATTTTTTTGAAAAAGATCATCTTAAATGATAATATTTAAAATTAGAATAAAATGTAAAAGAAAGTAAATTTGCATTTTAAGTTAAATACCAACACTGTTGAAATGTCTGATTTCAAATGCTTATGTATTACACAGTCATATCGATCTATTTAAGGAACGACTTTGAGATTGGAACCTAAACCAAAAGTAACAATCATCAATAAAATTTCGAACACTTTGATAGAGCTAGTTTATTATAATTTATAGACCATGTTTATTTAATTTTTTTGGTTAGGGAGGAGTGTTAAAGGTTTACATATGCAAGGCAGTTGGTCGCAGTGAATAACGTCTTTGGCAGTGCCTCCCTGGCTAGGGATTTCCCACGCAGGTTAGGTAAGAGGAGCGCTTTTGATGAAGGAAGGGTACATAATGGAACAAAAGGGCATTTTTGCGAAAGGATGTGATGCATGTGACAACAGTTTACATTATATCCTTTTAGAACCAGAATTTTCTTTTTTTTTAAAACTATATATTTATCTTACATGAAATTAACAGGAAAATAAATGCAAATAAATATAAACAAAACATTAAGTTGGGTTTTAAAGAGGCGAATAGGGTGGGGACAGACTAAAAGGTCATTGAGGCAGTGCAGGATTACCAAATTGGCCGAGTAGGCACTGGCCTATAAGCTTCACGCCTTTTAGAGGCCGCGTCACAAGGAATCAAAATAATATTGACAGGAGATAATTTGAGGGGATAGGTGGTGGTGCAAGATTTCGACTGCCTAAGGACCTTCACAAGTTTAATCCGGTAATGCATTGAGAGCAAATGGAAAAGCCCTGAACGCAAAATGGACAAGAGCACAACTCTGTTTTATCTAACTGGAGTAAGGCCTTGGTCAAATCAAACAAATCCTTCTGTACACATTCTCTTTTTAGTTGAATACATATTAATATTATTAAAAGACAACACAATTCTCTATTATTGTTCTGTATTTACATAAAGGTCAAGAACTTAGAACCAGTATATATCTTTATCTACCTTGTGGACGCGTTGTTTCTTTTTGCGGCAGATAAGGAATAATGTTTTAATAAGGATCTTTGGGTTTGTTGATCTTCACAATATTAACATAATAAAACCCGTCCTAAGTAAACCTTTCAAAACCGTAAAACTTTATGTCTCAGGTTTTGACAGTCTCGAAACCCGTTATATATCATAGCTCGGGGCACAAAAGAAGAGAATTAACCGTTGCGCCTAGTGCGAAAACGCGATACACCTGTAAAGTCCGTTAAAAAAAACTGGGGTGTATTATTACATCCGATTCAATAAGCCTTTCCAACCAGAAACGATAATCGATGATTCAAAATAATAGAGACGTTCAACTTCGCTACAAGAAAATGTGTAACACTGTCCAACATACCCTAGCAGTTCAAAAGAGGGTCAATACTACTAACGTGTGGACTTAAAACAAAATTCTCGATCATTCAAATCGGATAAAGAAAGACTGACTTTTCTTTTGCATATGAGTGAGATGGCATAGATATATGCTTGTATAAGATATCTTATTTGCAGGAGACCTGTACAACGGATCCTCGTGTTATATTTAACTTGTACAACGGATCCTCGTGTTATATTTAACTTGTACAGCAAGGAGAGTAATCACCTGCCAAAAGTAGGTTAGTATTTTCTAGTCATCGTTATTTAGCCATCACCACCACCACATCTTTCTCTCTCTCTCTCTCTCTCTCTCTCTCTCTCTCTCTCTCTCTCTCTCTCTCTCTCTCTCTCTCTCTATAGATAGATAGATAGATAGATAGATAGATAGATAGATAGATAGATAGATAGATAGATAGATAGATAGATAGATAGACAGACATTGGAGGGGTAATCTACACATTAATATTACACGTCCATATGACAATATTAGTGAATTATATTTTGGAGCATGCACGAGGTAACAACGTTCCAAACAACAACGTACGAAAAGTTGCGTTTAATTTTCATTGTTCACGAAAACGTTCTAACTGTTCAAATATCCTCCGACAGACATCTGTATTGCCTCAAAAACGTTTTCTGCGAATATATTTCGTAACTGGGTCTAAATGGAAGGATGACCCACATGGGTGGATTGAAACTTGTTGAGATGGAGAAGAGGTCGATAAGATATCAGTCTTGGAGGTTATCGATATTTTCCAGATCATTGCAACTACCTTGTAAAACAGTAAAGCACAATTAACTTGTCACACGAGTACGAACAGGTAGGTGTTTATGGGTACACAAACAGTGCTGGTGTGGAATCCATAATAAGTTGTGTTTTTCTCCCTAAGTTAGTATTGAGTGCTCAAATACATATAAATCTGTTCTGTGGAAAGCTGTATAGAATTCCAACCGGGGATAAATATTAGGCAGTATTTGGGGGGCTATTCAGCATAGGCAGTGATGAATGTTTACCTAATCATATTTCTAAAACTATTTATTTTACATTGGATCGAAGTGCATCGCGTTGTTGGATTACAGCAGGTAAGAATATTGTAGCTGGTATAAGTATTTACACAAATAGATTTACTACAACTAAAAATGAAATACAGTAATATCTGAAAACAGCAGAAAATATTATGTCTTATAGTTGGAAATGGTATTAAGCTTTTCAAAACTACAGTAATCTAGAATTAGGACAGTTTAAATCTGGTAAAAGTTTTTCAATCTCCGTGCAGTTTAATGGAATGAAGACAACATTAATAATTTATCTGACATAATATTCTCTTTTTATCAGTCATATACATTTTAATATTTAGATAAATGACATATATTATTAGTCTGAGACCTGTAGAATTGGCTCTCGAGTTAAAATCAGCTTTCTCACCTGGAGAAACCGTGATCTTCAGGTATGGATAAAGATGTCCTTGTAGAGTGACTTAATCTCTTCATCCTATTTCGTACTCGACGGGATCAACCATAACTAGTAATGCATCACACTCAAACATCGTGAGATAACACAGTTACTTACTCTTTGGAAAAGTCAGAGGATAACATCATGTAAACCTGTGCATACGTTGTAACACCTTTCAAAATGAATAAACACAGCACATTATCTGAACTAATTCCTATGGGTGAGGTTATAGGGCAATAAAAACGTACAAGCCTGGCTTGCAGGTTGATAAGATGGGGAAATGATGTGTGACAAATCGATATATTCCTGACCAGAACAGCTACCAAGTAAATAGTAAATATATTCAGTTTATCACAGGTGTATCGACAGGTAGTTGTTTGTGGGTGCAGCACAAATACGGGTGTGGAATATAAATGAACTTGCTTTCTTGGTAAGTCGTAACACAGAGATAACTTTGATGAAAGCCTTGTCTAATACTGATAAGGGACTGAGTAATGAGTATTGATGCAATGTGGATCGAATGAAATTCTGGCAATTGATGTTTTGTACACGATTCTAACAAAGAAGACAAGTTGTTATTGTGGATTTGACTCTTTTGTCTCGGATTGCTTGGATAGCTACTAGGTAAGCTTCCACACACTTTTATTGATTGAAACGTTAATCTTCTCGAACTTGAAGCTACACATCGTGATATTTTTAAGTAGATTACTTCCGTTTGTGTGCCCATCCTCTATCAAATATATAAATTAATGTTCTTGGTATATCTAAATGACTCGAAATGATAGTGTAGTTTGTTGTATCTACCTATCTTTTCGCTTGCTCTTTATGACACTTGCTCTCTATAACACTTGCCCTCTATAACACTTGCTCTTTATGACACTTGCTTGCTATAACACTTGCTCTTTATGACACATGCTTTATATGACACTTGCTCTTATGATACTTGCTCTTGATGACACTTGATCTTTATAACACATGCTCTTATGACACTTGCTCTTGATTACACTTGCTCTCTATAACATTTGCTCTTATGACACTTGCTCTTTATGACACTTGCTCTTGATGACACTTGCTCCTTATGACACTTGCTCGTATGATACTTGCTCTTATGACACTTGCTCTTGATTACACTTGCTCTCTATAACATTTGCTCTTATGACACTTGCTCTTGATGACACTTGCTCTTTATGACACTTGCTCGTATGATACTTGCTCTTATGACACTTGCTCTTTATAACACTTGCTCTTATGACACTTGCTCTTTATGACACTTGCTCGTATGATACTTGCTCTTATGACACTTGCTCTTTATAACACTTGCTCTTATGACACTTGCTCTTTATGACACTTGCTCTTGATGACACTTGCTCCTTATGACACTTGCTCGTATGATACTTGCTCTTATGACACTTGCTCTTGATTACACTTGCTCTCTATAACATTTGCTCTTATGACACTTGCTCTTGATGACACTTGCTCTTTATGACACTTGCTCGTATGATACTTGCTCTTATGACACTTGCTCTTTATAACACTTGCTCTTATGACACTTGCTCGTATGACACTTGCTCGTATGACACTTGATCTCAATAAAACCTACTCTTTATGATAATTGCTCTTTAAAACACTTGCTCTTATGACACTTGCTCGTATGATACTTGCTCTTATGACACTTGCTCTTGATTACACTTGCTCTCTATAACATTTGCTCTTATGACACTTGCTCTTGATGACACTTGCTCTTTATGACACTTGCTCGTATGATACTTGCTCTTATGACACTTGCTCTTTATAACACTTGCTCTTATGACACTTGCTCTTTATGACACTTGCTCGTATGATACTTGCTCTTATGACACTTGCTCTTTATAACACTTGCTCTTATGACACTTGCTCTTTATGACACTTGCTCTTGATGACACTTGCTCCTTATGACACTTGCTCGTATGATACTTGCTCTTATGACACTTGCTCTTGATTACACTTGCTCTCTATAACATTTGCTCTTATGACACTTGCTCTTGATGACACTTGCTCTTTATGACACTTGCTCGTATGATACTTGCTCTTATGACACTTGCTCTTTATAACACTTGCTCTTATGACACTTGCTCGTATGACACTTGCTCGTATGACACTTGATCTCAATAAAACCTACTCTTTATGATAATTGCTCTTTAAAACACTTGCTCTTATGACACTTGCTCGTGATTACACTTGCTCTCTATAACATTTGCTCTTATGACACTTGCTCTTGATGACACTTGCTCTTTATGACACTTGCTCGTATGATACTTGCTCTTATGACACTTGCTCTTTATAACACTTGCTCTTATGACACTTGCTCTTTATAACACTTGCTCTTATGACACTTGCTCGTATGACACTTGCTCGTATGACACTTGATCTCAATAAAACCTACTCTTTATGATAATTGCTCTTTAAAACACTTGCTCTTATGACACTTGCTCGTATGATACTTGCTCTTATGACACTTGCTCTTGATTACACTTGCTCTCTATAACATTTGCTCTTATGACACTTGCTCTTGATGACACTTGCTCGTATGATACTTGCTCTTATGACACTTGCTCTTTATAACACTTGCTCTTATGACACTTGCTCTTTATGACACTTGCTCGTATGATACTTGCTCTTATGACACTTGCTCTTTATAACACTTGCTCTTATGACACTTGCTCTTTATGACACTTGCTCTTGATGACACTTGCTCCTTATGACACTTGCTCGTATGATACTTGCTCTTATGACACTTGCTCTTGATTACACTTGCTCTCTATAACATTTGCTCTTATGACACTTGCTCTTGATGACACTTGCTCTTTATGACACTTGCTCGTATGATACTTGCTCTTATGACACTTGCTCTTTATAACACTTGCTCTTATGACACTTGCTCGTATGACACTTGCTCGTATGACACTTGATCTCAATAAAACCTACTCTTTATGATAATTGCTCTTTAAAACACTTGCTCTTATGACACTTGCTCTCTATAACATTTGCTCTTATGACACTTGCTCTTTATGACACTTGCTCTTGATGACACTTGCTCTTTATGACACTTGCTCGTATGATACATGCTCTTATGACACTTGCTCTTGATGACACTTGCTCTTTATAACACATGCTCTTATGACACTTGCTCTTGATGACACTTGCTCTCTATAACATTTGCTCTTATGACACTTGCTCGTATGACACTTGATCTCAATAAAACCTACTCTTTATGATAATTGCTCTTTAAAACACTTGCTCTTATGACACTTGCTCGTATGATACTTGCTCTTATGACACTTGCTCTTGATTACACTTGCTCTCTATAACATTTGCTCTTATGACACTTGCTCTTGATGACACTTGCTCTTTATGACACTTGCTCGTATGATACTTGCTCTTATGACACTTGCTCTTTATAACACTTGCTCTTATGACACTTGCTCGTATGACACTTGCTCTTGATGACACTTGCTCCTTATGACACTTGCTCTTTATGACACTTGCTCGTATGACACTTGCTCGTATGACACTTGATCTCAATAAAACCTACTCTTTATGATAATTGCTCTTTAAAACACTTGCTCTTATGACACTTGCTCGTATGATACTTGCTCTTATGACACTTGCTCTTTATAACACTTGCTCGTATGACACTTGCTCGTATGACACTTGATCTCAATAAAACCTACTCTTTATGATAATTGCTCTTTAAAACACTTGCTCTTATGACACTTGCTCGTATGATACTTGCTCTTATGACACTTGCTCTTGATTACACTTGCTCTCTATAACATTTGCTCTTATGACACTTGCTCTTGATGACACTTGCTCTTTATGACACTTGCTCGTATGATACTTGCTCTTATGACACTTGCTCTTTATAACACTTGCTCTTATGACACTTGCTCTTTATGACACTTGCTCGTATGATACTTGCTCTTATGACACTTGCTCTTTATAACACTTGCTCTTATGACACTTGCTCTTTATGACACTTGCTCTTGATGACACTTGCTCCTTATGACACTTGCTCGTATGATACTTGCTCTTATGACACTTGCTCTTGATTACACTTGCTCTCTATAACATTTGCTCTTATGACACTTGCTCTTGATGACACTTGCTCTTTATGACACTTGCTCGTATGATACTTGCTCTTATGACACTTGCTCTTTATAACACTTGCTCTTATGACACTTGCTCGTATGACACTTGCTCGTATGACACTTGATCTCAATAAAACCTACTCTTTATGATAATTGCTCTTTAAAACACTTGCTCTTATGACACTTGCTCTTTATGACACTTGCTCTCTATAACATTTGCTCTTATGACACTTGCTCTTTATGACACTTGCTCTTGATGACACTTGCTCTTTATGACACTTGCTCGTATGATACATGCTCTTATGACACTTGCTCTTGATGACACTTGCTCTTTATAACACATGCTCTTATGACACTTGCTCTTGATGACACTTGCTCTCTATAACATTTGCTCTTATGACACTTGCTCGTATGACACTTGCTCTTGATGACACTTGCTCTTTATGACACTTGCTCGTATGATACATGCTCTTATGACACTTGCTCTTGATGACACTTGCTCTTTATAACACATGCTCTTATGACACTTGCTCTTGATGACACTTGCTCTCTATAACATTTGCTCTTATGACACTTGCTCGTATGACACTTGCTCTTGATGACACTTGCTCTTTATGACACTTGCTCGTATGATACATGCTCTTATGACACTTGCTCTTGATGACACTTGCTCTTTATAACACATGCTCTTATGACACTTGCTCTTGATGACACTTGCTCTCTATAACATTTGCTCTTATGACACTTGCTCGTATGACACTTGCTCTTGATGACACTTGCTCTTTATGACACTTGCTCGTATGATACATGCTCTTATGACACTTGCTCTTGATGACACTTGCTCTTTATAACACATGCTCTTATGACACTTGCTCTTGATGACACTTGCTCTCTATAACATTTGCTCTTATGACACTTGCTCGTATGACACTTGCTCTTGATGACACTTGCTCTTTATGACACTTGCTCGTATGATACATGCTCTTATGACACTTGCTCTTGATGACACTTGCTCTTTATAACACATGCTCTTATGACACTTGCTCTTGATGACACTTGCTCTCTATAACATTTGCTCTTATGACACTTGCTCGTATGACACTTGCTCTTGATGACACTTGCTCTTTATGACACTTGCTCGTATGATACATGCTCTTATGACACTTGCTCTTGATGACACTTGCTCTTTATAACACATGCTCTTATGACACTTGCTCTTGATGACACTTGCTCTCTATAACATTTGCTCTTATGACACTTGCTCGTATGACACTTGCTCTTGATGACACTTGCTCTTTATGACACTTGCTCGTATGATACATGCTCTTATGACACTTGCTCTTGATGACACTTGCTCTTTATAACACATGCACTTATGACACTTGCTCTTGATGACACTTGCTCTCTATAACATTTGCTCTTATGACACTTGCTCGTATGACACTTGATCTCAGTAACACCTGCTCTTTATGATAATTGCTGTCTATAACACTTGATCTTATGACACTTGCCCTTTGTAAATGTTCACACGCATTTGTCACCAATCTTCGTAAACATTATATTCAATTTTCCTTTACAGGTTTAATTTTTCTAGATATAAATTAAAATTTCCAAACATTTAAACGATTAAGTTTACTAGATAAAGTCAAATTACCAAATATTTAATTTTCCTAGGTCAAGTCAACTTACCAAACTTTTTCTTAGATTCTTAACATTGTTTATATTTTTCTTTTTTTCAAAACTATGTCAACTTATGGTCACGAACAAGAAAATAACATGCAACGATGACCGCAAAGCACACTATATTTAATATGTTATGAAAATATAAAACCGTATCTCCACGCCATTTTTGACAAAAATATTCTGTACTGAAATACTATATTTTCGTTCATGTTTTTCCCTTAATGTCCAAATATATTGGAGCAACACATTTTCATTTTAATATGTGCATACCTAGCGGTCCTCATGACCGAGTGGTCCAAGGCGCTCACCTTTACACGTCATCGAGATGTCGCCTCTATTTATATGGCTTCGAGTCACAGATTCGGTCAAGAGTGAATATGTGAGAGTAGCTTCACGTGGGTCGGTAGTTCTTCCGCGGATTATCTGGGTTCTTCCTCATCCAGATATACTGGCCGCCATGTATAGCCAGCCAATCGTGTGATGAAAAAATATACATGTGCAGACTTCCTGGTTTGAGTCTAGCTGCTATGAAACTGTCAAACTATATCTTCTCGCCTCGCCGTGTTTGATTACATTATTCAGTTTCAAAACCATATACTCTCATCCATATTTTGATATTAATATCCCTACATGTTTGTATGAAACTCGACCATTTATGTTCCCACTTCCTGGTTAGTCAGATTGTTCACTTATATGAGTCTTGGGAAACGTCATGTAATCGAGCGTGTCTTAATAAGCCACCTCGGGAAAATAGGGAACCTTAACTCTAAAGTTGGTGGCTGCTTTTATTTCTACAATAGTCGGGTTAGCGGGACTCTTAAAAAATTCAAGGAGTAACACAAGCTATTGCTAAATAAAGATTACTTTTTAGGCAAGTGTGACTGTACTTTGTCAATGTCCATTGCCGTAGCCAGAAATACTGCCCAACCACCCCGGACGCAAAAAAGTAATCATGGTCTCATCTAAATAAAAAAAAAAATTGCTTTATTGTAATTTCAGGTCTCCAGTAAACACCCACCCTACAATTATTTTATTGTAATTTTTCATTGCACCCCCACCCCACCTCTGGCGCAATTGCGGGTAGTCTTTGGTAGGTTGACACGCCAATGCGCATGTCACTAAACATCTATATTATTCTGTTGAGTGTATTTTGGGCTGCATAAATATACAACAAATAATATATGATATTCACCATGCACAGTCATTTGTGACGACAATGGAAATAATAATTTACATGGAACTGATGTCATCGGTCGATTATAAATAAATAAATAGCTGATCTGATACACAACAATAGTAACAAATCTTTTAATAGACTTTAAAATAAATCTATCATGTGACCTGTGACTTCATGACACAAATACTCGTTTGTAATTTGTAACATTGCCAAGTATCGTTAACTTGCAGACTATTTAGTCGTTTGGTCTATTTTCAATATTCAAATTGATAATTACATATTTTATTAAGAACGTAGACAGTCAATTATACGTTAAATTTATTTCCACTTTTGAATAATGACAAGGATTTCAAATAATGGCATTAATTTAAGGAAATATGTCATTTTGTACCATAGTCTATGAGTTGATTTTTCAACTGGTTTACTCTTTTTCGAAGAAATGTGGGTTGTGGATTATTTAATATAGAATTTACTGTAAAAAGTCAATGAATACATGAACTCGGGTGAATGAAAAAAGAAACGTCTACAGCCATGAGAAAACTATTTGGAAATAAACCTTTAATAATGATATTGCTGTATATATATATATATATATATATATATATATATATATATATATATATATATATATATATATATATATATATATATATATATATATATATATAAGACACGCTTTGTATTAATGACACGCATTTTTTTAATAAAGAGGTTATTATGAATCAGCAGATGTGACAGGTGTCAAAACTAAAGTGGAATTATCAATATCTCCTCTCCTGCTTATTAGTATCGTTGTGTATCAGTAAAGTGTGTGTGTGTGTGTGTGTGTGTGTGTGTGTGTGTGTGTGTGTGTGTGTGTGTAGATGCATGAATGTAACAAGAATAGGTTTAATGCAATTTAAAAAAATACGATTTTCGTTACTTTGGCAATTAGTATATTACAATTTATAACATTGTGAAGATTTAAGTGTAATATTTCATCAGAATCTACTAAGTCAAATCAAGTTTTTATAATCAAAATGTCAAAGATTACATTGCGCATTTGAAATTCGCGTGATACGAGATACTGGACTGAAATAAAACAAAGACGGCTCTGTTATCGGAGCGCAATCCTTTCTGCGAGAAACTTCTACAGCCTACCAAGAGGTTATTTGTTTTTGTGTTTTACCAACAGCGTCACGAGCTCTCACGATG
This sequence comes from Unio delphinus, assembly GCA_029339505.1. Classification (NCBI taxonomy): domain Eukaryota; kingdom Metazoa; phylum Mollusca; class Bivalvia; order Unionida; family Unionidae; genus Unio; species Unio delphinus. The sequence goes on from JAQISU010000033.1 coordinate 2,955,633, forward strand.
GTACATTGAAGCTAAATGAATGAGAGCCATAAATAGTTGTGACATTTAAAACGACATGCAGTGGCATTTAAATTTATTTCATCCACCAATGTTTTTCTCCCAAGATAATATATGCTTTCATAATCCTATTTGTTTTTGTAACCCAGGTTGAACTTTCGATCCAATGAATTTCATATACATGGAAATGTGTATGAAAATAACACTGGACAACAAATTTTTACAAAAGTCATGTTACTGAAATAAAATTAGTCAATTCTTATCAATTTTTATGTGATGAACACGAATATGACAGTCAAATTGCAAAATTGGCTCTAGTTTTTTTGTAATCTGCAAGAAATTAATGTTTACATAACGAAATGCATTCCAATAGTAAAAGGTCAATTGTAATAGCCTACCTATAAAAAATCAAGTCATTGACTACATCTTAGGTTTCTTCGCCTGTCTCTTGTACAGCTGTTCGGGAGCATCTCTGAGGAGTGTCCAGCAGTAGTCAGCCAGCATTGTAGTGGACCATTTTCCTTGGTATCTTTGTTCCATTGTTGCGATATCTTGATGAAAACGTTCGCCGTGTTCATCACTAACAATACCACAGTTGCTAGGAAAGAAATCCAAATGGGAATGAAGGAAGTGAATCTTTAGAGACATATTGCAGCCAAGTTTCTTATACTTCATCAACATGTCTTCTACTAGTTCCTTATAGTTTTCTGCCCTAACATTTCCGAGGAAGTTTGTAGAAACTAGGCGAAAAACATTCCATGCTTGTTTCGCGTCACCTTCCAGCAAGTTGTTGAACCGGTCATCTTTGAAAAGCTCTCGAATCTGAGGACCCACAAAAAAACTCCTTCTTTAATCTTTGCTTCGCTGAGTCGAGGGAATTTTTCATGCAGGTATCGGAATGCAGGCAAAGTCCGGTCAATGGCTTTCACGAAGTTCTTCATCAAACCTAGTTTGATGTGAAGGGGTGGTAGCAAGATTTTCTGAGCCTCAACCAGAGCTGGGTGTTGGATATTCTTCTCTCCAATGGCTACATTCTGCCTGTGAGTCCATTCCTTCCTCATGTAGTGCATTTCCCTTGCTCGGCTATCCCACTCGCATAAGAAACACATGTATTTTGTATATCCTTGCTGCAGTCCCATTAAAAGGGCAACTACCTTCAAATCACCACAGAGGTGCCAGCTGTACTTGTTATACTCAATGGAATTCAGTAGCTGCCTTAAGTTATCGTATGTCTCTTTCATGTGGACAGCATACGCTACTGGAATAGATGGAAGAATGTTTCCATTGTGCAAAAGCACAGCCTTGAGACTCAGTTTCGAAGAGTCCACAAATAGTCTCCATTCTTATGGGTCATGGGTGATTTTTAAAGCATTCATGAGGCCCTCAATATCGGAACAGAATATCAGATTACTTTCCTTTCTGAAGAAAGGCTCCAATTGCTGGTGGCGCTTTCGATATGCAGTAATTGTGACATCTTCTTCTAGAAGATTCCATGGTTGGAGTCTTGATCCTAGCAATTCTGCCTTGTTCTTTGATAAGTCCAAATCACGAATCAGGTCATTTAGTTCTTCCTGTGTTATTCTGTGTGGGGTTGATGATGCACCACAGTGAAAATCTGGATCACTGCATGCTGATGGACCAGGAGAAGAACAGGTCGACTCACCTTTGTCTTCGTCAGATGAATCAAGAGAATATTCTGCTGGAGGTTCTGGAATAGGAAGTCCCTCACCATGTGGAACTGGTCTCAATGCAGACGGAATGTTTGGGTAGACTATTCTCGACTTCTTTCGCTTCGTTATTCCGCCGGAAAGAGGAGGAACCAAGCAGAAGTAAGTCATTTAGGTGGCTGCTTGGCTCTCTCCACACCATTGGGACTGCAAACGGCATTGATGACCTTTTGCAATTCAACCACTGTGAAAGCTGTGTTGTACATGTAGCACAGCATATATGCGGAGCCCAAGGCTTGTCTTGGTCACCAACCTTGCATCCGAAGTAAAGATGATATGCCTTCTTCACTTGAGAATTGATACTTTTCTTCTGGTTGGCAAATGTCACTTCCCCACAAATATAGCAAAAATTGTCCGCGGTATTAACACACTTTCGAGGCATTACTGTTCTTTATTGTACGTAAATGGATAAAATAATAAGTTTTATGTAACAGTAGCTTGAACTGTCTCGCACAACGTCTAAAATATTTTAAATGCTGAACCTATCTGATTGGGTTTTATATAGTACACTGCTTACGTCAGCTTCAGCAGCCGCCTGGCATTAGTATAATAGGCCTACACATCTATAGTACACAGCTGACGTCAACTTACTTCAGCAGCCGCATGGCATTAGTATTGCATTGCATCAGAAAATGATGCAATCAACTGTGGATGATGTGAGCATGATGGTATTATGCAATGTTACATCATTATTTTTGGATGTTGCTGCAGTCCTACTGGAGAAATTTACACAGTGAAACATAGAAAATGAGGTATATGAATATCTTCAAAACGAGAGCCAATAAAAAAATTTCACGGTTATATTCGTGTTCGGCACACCAAAATACTACAGATTATGGCCTTTTCAAGTCAGTAATGATTTCACTGTTGACCAGTGTAATCAATCAAGGATTAGTTCCTAATCCAATGTCACAATACTGATTGTCAACGGGCATTAAAGTCAATGACGTGTGCCAGGTGATGTCATGAACTAAAAGCAAACAGGCATCACGAAAAGTGCACATGCAACTTAAAAGAACTATATAAATAAACTGTAAATGAAATAGAAGTTTTGTGTGTTACGCTGAAATAGAATTATGAAGCCTTCCATATTGAAATTCACACGTGTTAATCAATATCTGGAAAACATAGTATCACTATAATAAAGTAATATATAGTCCAACATATGGCAGTACATCAGTAAGCACGTATGTATGTATGTATGTATGTATGTATGTATGTATGTATGTATGTATGTATGTATGTATGTATGTATGTATGTATGTATGTATCTATGTATGTTTTCAAATAAAGGAAAAACATTTAGATCTATTCAGTCTGTTTGTCCTGATCAAGAAAGAACACAAGCTTTAAATGTTCTTCCCTCAGTACTATGCTAAACGCTTTCAAACATAACACAATTCATTAGATTTTTCTTAAAGGAACATCATTCGATGATTCTCTGCGACTGATTTTGAATTTGACTCGCGTTTCTCACCTGTCTCTTTCAAATGTATTATTTCATATGACCTAACATCTCTCTCTCTCTCTCTCTCTCTCTCTCTCTCTCTCTCTCTCTCTCTCTCTCTCTCTCTCTCTCTCTCTCTCTCTCTCTCTCATATGCTTGATTTCCCTTTGCACACCAGTTTCTGAGAACTCATTGTCTAACATTCTGTCCAATCCTATTGTTGTCCACTTCAACTAACTCTGATTTACCGGCCTAGTTACCGTGAAATGCCCATAGACTGCTCCTTGCTGCTTATGGTACTCTACCTTTATCCCTAGTTACAAAAGCGGCCATTTTCATCCACTATGACTGCGTTCTTAAAATTCCAAACGTGACATTTTTGTAAATGATTTAAAATGTATAGCAATAAATCATTTCAGATATTTTATAAATGAATATTGTTGAATGTGTCAACCCGTAAAAATAGTTCCCGGTTAGGTGTTAGGTGTGTTAGTTCCCGGTTAGGTGTGCTTCTAGGGAAATTGTAAGTGTACGATACAGAATCACACCTTGAAAATTTATATTCATTGCCATATTAACCGTGTAAGATATAATAGGTTTGTAAATTTTGGAAATATTTATTTATTTATTTATTCATTTATTTATTTAGTGTGTAATAGTGTGGAAGTATTTATTTATTTATTTATTTATTTATTTATTTATTTATTTATTTTTATTTATTTATTTATTTTCATTTATTTATTTATTTATTTATTTATTTATTTATTTATTTATTTATTTATTTTCATTTATTTATTTATTTATTTATTTATTTATTTATTTATTTATTTATTTATTTATTTTCATTTATTTATTTATTTATTTATTTATTTATTTATTTATTTATTTATTTATTTATTTATTTAATTATTTAGTGTGTAATAAATTTCACCAAAGTTAAAAGCTCCTTAGAAACAGCGCCGGATTAAGCACCATGGAGGCCCATAGGCAGTCAAACTTTTGGGGCCCCAGACCCACGGTCACGGTCTCATGGGGGCCCCCAGGGGCCCCTGATGGGGCCCATAAAAGTCGCGGGGCCCATAGGCAGTTGCCTATTCTGCCTAATGGGTAATCCGGGACTGCTTAGAAAGTACACTGCTGACTGATCGTTTCAATTGAATCTTCACCCTTTCATTTTTTTTAGGACTTTATGGCCTGATTTATTTTTGAGGGTTGTATTGCGTGGTCCCTTTCTAACTATGCAGTTTTGGAAGTAGACGAACATTTTTTATGAATCGATAAACCTTATGCCATGTTGACATCTTATTCATTTCATACAATAACAGATCATTTCACGCCGAGGCCAATGGTTTTATAGAAGGAACAATGTTTAAAATAGTCCGTGTTTATGCAATTATGTGGAATGGTCTGTGATTACATAATTATGTGGAATAGTCTCGGATTATACAATAATGTGGAATGGTCTGGGATTATAAAATTGTGTGGAATGGTATGAGATTGTACAAATATATGGAATGATCTGTGATTATACAATTATGTGGAATGGTCCGGGATTGTACAAATGTATGGAATGGTCTGTGATTATACAATTATGTGGAATGGTCTGTGATTATACAATTATGTGGAATGGTCTGTGATTATACAATTATGTGGAAAGGTCTGGGATCGTACAATTATGTGGAAAGGTCTGGGATCGTACAATTATGTGGAAAGGTCTGGGATTGTACGAATATGTGGAATGGTCTGGGATCGTACGAATATGTGGAATGGTCTGGGATTGTACGAATATGTGGAATGGTCTTGATTATACAAGTATCTGGCATGGTATAGGATAATACTACAATATGGAATGGTCTGGGATCATACTACTATGTGGAGTGGTGTGGTATTATACAAAAATGTAGGAAGATCTGAGATTACACACTTATGTGGAATGGTCTGGGATTATAAACCTGCATGGATTGGTTTGGAAATAAACAACTAGAGTTTTAATACATTGACTGGTAATAGCTGTTTTAATTGTTTATTCAATATAGTATTGTTCTTGTTTTCAATTGAATGGGTTGATCTGTATGGTTAAGTCAATTTAATGGTTTGATCTTTAAAATTAAATCAATTTAATGGGTTAATCTTTACGGTTAAACCGATTTGATGGGTTGATCTTTACGGTTAAATTAATTTAATTGGTTAATCTGTATGGCTAAATCCATTTAATGGGTTGATCTTTATGGCTAAATCAATTTCATGTGTTAATCTTTATGGCTAAATCAATTTAATGGGCTAATCTTTACGGTTAAATCAATTTAATGGGTTGATCTTTATACGGTATGGTTAGATGCACCGAAACGTTTGTTAAGTGAATACGCAAAACGTGCAGAAAAGAAAAAAGTGTGCATACTACCAAATACACGTGCGCAATAATACAACGATGGTAAAATTTCAAGTGACTTTACGTCTGTGTGTGTGTGTGTGCGTGCGTGTAATTTGTATAGCCAAGCAAGGCTGCTGTACTATTTGTTTCAGTTTTTGCATGACTCTGCCTGGGTTCGAACCCACGGCGTCCCGCTTCCGAGGCAGACACTCTAACCACTAGGCTACCGGAGCGGTGTTCAAACAGGAAGTTAGCTTTCAGCTGTATAAATCCTGCAGAAGAAAAAAAATAATCCTCCACTATTGTAATTTGGGCAAGTATCCCTTTACAGGGTAAACGAGAAAAGGTTAATAAGCGACAAAAAACAGGAATGCATATGGATGAGCGGTACGTAGATGAATTAATTAAGGGATTGATTTGCCTTCAATATTACTTGTTGAATTGGTAAATAAGGAGGTAAATTATGTACAGACTCATTACATTCTTTAGAAGCCGTTTGCAAAAGCATTCAACTTGTACTCACTTGTTCTGGTAGAGTTATGAACTCGTTACGGACTAATCGAAATGAATAATTAATTACAGGTAAGTGGAGATGGTACTAAGACTGTGAAGAAATGGCTTAAATTGATGACAATAAAAAATGCCCCATTTCTCTCAGTTAAGTATCCTGCAACATTTAGCAGTAAGCGTATGAAAAAAATCTTCTCTAGCCAAGGTTTAGATGAAATAACCCTATCTACACCTTGGCGTATCGAGCATATATTTCTGTGTTTCGGGTCGGTGAATTTCATTGGTTGAGACAGCAATTATGATGTTCAAATTTAAACACTTCTATTACATTAAAGGGAGCACGCAACTTGAATGAACTGATAAATAAGAAATTTTCTGTTGCCGGCAACAAGCGAATTAGTCATTTTATAGTATGTATTTAAATGAATGTTTATGAATTGTATTTGGTATGACTCGGCCGGCGTTCTAAACCGCGACCTCCCGCATCCGAGGCGGACGCTCTACCACTATGACACCGGATCGGTGGCTACATGCAGTGTATGCAAAGCCTAATGTAATCTGCAGTGTATGCAAAGCCTAATGTAACATGCAGTGTATGCAAAGCCCAATGTAACCTGCAGTGTATGCAAAGCCTAATGTAACCTGCAGTGTATGCAAAGCCTAATGTAACATGTAGTGTATGCAAAGCCTAATGTAACATGCAGTGTATGCAAAGCCTAATGTAACATGCAGTGTATGCAAAGTTTAATGTGTATGCAAAAAATAACACTAGTAGCATGTAACTTCATTTCCACGTAACATGATAATTACAATGCATCCATTAATACTGGCCGTCATGATTAGCCTATCGTGTGCTGAAAAAAGGCGTTAAGCCCTACAACAACAACAATGCAACGGCTCAGTTCCACATCGGTATCGTCATCTACTGCACGTAAAAAGCAATATCAAAATGTATGGTTTAGATTTTTTAAATACCCGTTTCACCAAAGCAAATTGTTAATAAGTTATTATGTTTCAACTATGAAGTGATTTCCGTGATATTTGGCTAAACCATACCCACCCATTAAACGACGATGATTGATTGATTGATTCGCACTACCGATAGTGTAAGCAGTCAATTACAAAATCCAGGTCAACATAGTCTGAAAACCGCTTCAGTCTAGAACAAAATGAACTTTCTCCATTACGTAATATATGGAAGGCAAATAGTATCATCAAGATCGCAATACGCAGGACAGAGTTTAATTTCTTTTTCACCTTTTATGATCTTTTTTTATTGAAGCAAGAATAGCTTAAGATAAAGTTTGTTGGAAAGAGATTGTCCGCCTAGAAAGGAGGGCTCATCCACTGTTCTGAGGTTGACAATGTTTAAAAATATGTAAGCAAATTTGACCTTTCAAAACCACACAATAAACGGATAAAAAAAACTTACTATTCCATGACCTGTTATATACTAGCAATCGGGACACAAAAGAGAAAAAAGTCTCATATCGTTTGGGATGCCGATACAGTTTGGGTGTATTTTGACATTAAAGTAATGCTTTTCCAGCTCGAAACGGTAATCAACAATTCAGAACAATATACATTTTCTACCTTGTAACTGGAAAGCGTGTTAAAATTTCAGTTACCATTGGTATATGGTTAGCGCATGCCGGAAAAAAGTGCTGATCAAGAAAGCCTTAAATTACGTACATGATAGCAGTTTTCTATTAATAGGAGAACATTAGCCTATTATATTATTTACCTGCGATCTGTACAACGGATCCCTGTTTCACACCTAGCTTACTTTACATTACGGGAGTATTCCAGGGTAAATCCAGGCAAGTACTAATGTGTCCTTATCCAATCCAGACCTCTCTCTCTCTCTCTCTCTCTCTCTCTCTCTCTCTCTCTCTCTCTCTCTCTCTCTCTCTCTCTCTCTCTCTCTCTCTCTCTCGTAAAGGTTTAAACAATTCTAATCTTCTAAATGTCTAAATGGGAAAATAACCTATAGCACAATTAAATATTCCTAATAACAGTACAGGAATGTAAGACAACGCTTATCTGTTGTATGGGCTCTCGATTGCATTCATAAAAGAACTATCACAACAACAGCTTAATTGGCTAAAATGCAATTTAAAGGTTGATTTATAAACTCGAAGAGAGCTGAGTGGCAGTATAACTTACACACCTTAATTGCAGCTCATTGAGATAGTAAAAAGTAGGTGGATCATAAAGGTATGTGTAGATCGATATATTTGATTAAGCCAGTTGCTGGTTCGAACCGTATAACATTCATTTTGTCACATACGTAGAAGTGGTTGGTTCTTTATGGCTGCAGTGCCAGACAGGAATGGATCTTAAAAGACTGTTTTCTTGAGAGGATTGTCATAAGGAAACACTCACGAACACTTTTGTTTTGAAAGAATAATTCCGATTATTTTTGGAGATGAACAGATATGTTGCCTACCACCGGATGGAGTAAACGGAGTATGGATGACTTCCGCTTTCTTTCTCTGTCCGGTAATTTTACATGTATAATTCAACCATTTCTGTAGTGCGTACACAGTTTTTGGATGAATCTGCATGCAAGGGAAGGATGTCATTTCATACAATACTAATATACATTAACGGCGGTTTTGTTATGTATATTTGTAATGCTCTTGACTAACTTCTGTATACCTTGATTTCTGTCTTAGGAATCCAGAGAATAAATTAATGGGTCGATATGCATGTTGTGTTTGCTACGCGCGAATGCATATACCAGCGACTTTGCAGCACCATTTGTTTCAGCGATGTATGTGCAAAGTCGAAATGGCAGAAGGGTTGATACTTACAGGCAAGACCATGGGTACCGTAACGCGGTGACCCGGGTTTAAAATTGTAATTATATAACCTGTATGATAATATTTATTTGTGTTTCAGAATTATGATAATCTCTCTCTCTCTCTCTCTCTCTCTCTCTCTCTCTCTCTCTCTCTCTCTCTCTCTCTCTCTCTCTCTCTCTCTCTCTCTCTCTCTGACTATAATACATACTTAACTATTCATATCGGCAGAGAACTAGATAACATTGCGATACTTACTTTCCTGTCACCTAGTTACCATCGTAGCATGTCATCTACTTAATGGTATATCGTATATACTCGCGTACAGGTAGCTCCAAATGCAAACAGCCAACCTGCTGTCAATGCGCCGGCAAATCACTGCCTATGTTCTTTGTCCCATTGGTAAACCCTCGATAGGTTCACCGCGCGCGTTTAACATGAACCATTCTTCCAGATTTACTTAGATAATAATAAAAAAAATGTAAGTAGCCTAATTCTGTCTGCGTAAATTTTTTTATCGTTAAAAGGGGTGGACAGTTCGTGTTTGCCGCTTAAACCTAGGAAATTAGACTTGTATCAAGCGAAATAGAGTTGTCTTGTCTTCTAAGTAGCATTCCAAGGGGGTCATTCAGTAAGAGATTGTGCGTGACTTTGCTGATCTGTCAGGCTATTAGGTCAACATATGCATTATCAATGATGCTCTCCGCAGTGTAAAAACTGAGATAATGATAAGTTAGCCCTACCCCCCCCCCCCCCGAAAACCACGACGACAGCAAGGCAGGCAGATGTAGAGACTGCATGGTATTTGTGGTTTTCCATCACAAAACGTACAGAATATTCAGGTGACCGACGAGATTCTGAGATAAAATGTTTTAGTCATCATTAGTCTCTGAGCTTATTGTGGCGTTCTTATTAATTCTAATGGCTGGTTGCAGAGACTTAAATCCCGGTACACCAGCTAATAACATGTAATCAATGCAAAGACTGCTTTTGTTGATTCTGTTTCCGAAATTTTAGTAACAGTGTAAGGAAGATGATGATGATAAATAATTAGAATGGTGTTATCCCACCCAAACCACACCTACGCTGCAGCGGAAGCAAACTTGTACTTAAATACGAGGATGAAATGTCTCAACTCATTTATCTGACCTTGCTGTGTAGTATCACATCGACAATAGCTTCAAACCCGGAAAGACTAAAATAACAACTGACAGGTGCAAGCAACGCTCTTTAATTTTCTGTTTTTGGGGAGAAATTTGATTACATTAGAATTTACAAACTTACATATACAATAAAAACACGAGAAAAACATCGTGTTTTGTTCTGAACAGGCGAAAATAGCAATCTTGGCATGTAGTAGAGATACGTCCAGACCGAGACGAATTCATCAGTCATTTCAAGCGAGTTCTTTCCACGCAATAAAATTCGATGGGGCTTTTGTCTTTATTTCCCAAACCCCTCATCCATTTATATGCTTTCTAAATCTTGTAGCTCGTGTGAGCTATATTTAAAATGAATTGAGGTTTCTACAAGTTCTATTGACTGTATCTAATATGTATGTAAGCACAGACGTGATATAAATACACATTCTAGGAAGTTCTTCTTGTCAAGGTATGTGATACGGTCCACGGAAAAACGGATTGAACATTTTAATCGAACTCCATTTCAACACTGTAATATTAAATATATAGGAATTTTACTGCAAAATTATAAATATTTTAAAGTGTAAAAAATGTCGATAGGTAATTAATACAAAACCGCCTTTGTGTTTTGTTCTAAATCGGCGAAGAAAAAAAAATCGTTTGATCTGACTTCTGAAAGCGTCTCGACCTTACTGCCTCGAAAGTATTTAATTGTAACTCTCGACGTATCTCAGTCTAGCTTTCGGCCTAAATACCCAATAAGATCAATCATGAATATATAGATAAACTCGATACCCCGCCATCCTCGATATTCCGCCACCCTCGATATCCCGCCATCCCCGATCTCTAACCAATCTCGATCTCCCGCCATCCGTGATCTCTCTCCATCCTCAATCTCTCGCCACCCTCGATCTCCCGTCATCCTCGATCTATCGCCATCTTCGATCTCTCGCCTACCTCGATTTCCCACCTCCTTTGATGAGCCATATTACAGTCTTAGTCAGCAGTGCTCTTTTTACTTTTTCGATGATCTTTATTTTTAACTGTTTCAATTTGTAAATCTGATTTGTAATTATCTAATTTCTTGCTTTTTGTTTTATGGTAGGCATAGCAGAACCCTTTTTTAACGTTAACACACTGGGGTCTTTCAATCAATTATAGACGATTTCGATATGGATTGCTCCGGTACCTATTCTCATTTTTAAAATATTCTTACAAGTTAGTTAGTTATGGAGGAAACCCGATGTATGTGAAATCTTGTGATCTTATAAGTTTGTAATCATTTCAGATATCAATTAAATTTTGTTAAAATAGTGAATGTTCTTTATCACTTCAAATTTGTGCTATTCGTTCCATATAACAACAAGATAACACTGTATTGGTTTCTTCCCTGATTCGTGGCCTAAGTGGTTAGGGTGTCCGCCTCGGATACGGAAGGTCGCGGGTTCGAACACCTACCGATTCATACCAAATACTTAGTTTTTAAAAAGTACTAGTAGCTACATCGCTTGCCGTTCAGCATTAAGAGGTTAGTGTTAGGACTGGTCGGCCTGGTATCAAGATAATGTGACTGGGTGGGACATGGTGCTACATGTATACGGCATTATGCCCCGATGCTAGACATCATTATAAACTGCGACACTGCAGACATCGTAGCGACATGACTGAAAAATTGTTCAAGCTATAGTTAAAAATCTAAATCACACACACACACACACACACACACACACCTGATTCTAGTTAGCATTATATAATGTTATCAACTATATGGAACCACTCCGGTATCCTAGTGGTTAGAGCGTCCGCCTCGGAAGCGAGAGGTCGTGGGTTCGAGCCCCGGTCGACTCATACCAAAGACTTACAAAAATGGTACTAACAGCTACATCGCTTGCCGCTCAGCATTAAGAGGTTAGTGTATTGACTGGTTGACTTGGTGTCAAGATGATGTGACTGGGTGGTACATCATGCTACATGTCTGCGGCATGATGCCCCAGTGCTAGACATCACTATAAACTGCCACACTGCAGACATCGTAGCAATATGACTGACAGATTGTTAAAGCTATGTTAAAAAGCACACACACACAACACACACACACACACACACACACACACACACACACACACACACACACACACACACACACAACACACACACACACACACACACACACACACACACACACACACAACTTTATGGTGTATTGCAAAAAGTCACGTATAAGTCAGATCCAAATGTAACATATTCCTTGAAAAATAAATTCAAACAAACTGCATTGACGCAGATCTGTCAGCGTATTATGCGACGGTACATTCAGGTCTATGCTCCTTTTAATCAGATCTGACCTGATCGCAGGTTTCCTTCGCTTCCTCCCTTCACTTATAGCAAACACGTGATTTTTTTTCTTTTTAGTTTGACAAATATGATTCTGATATTTAAGGCTGTTTTTATTTCTTGGAGAAAAATATAAATTGTTTGACCACCTTTCTGTGTCTCATGCCATAGAAATAAATATAAATTTATTGGACTGTATTTTCTTACCTTCATCTCGCAAAGGATAACTAATAGTAGAATGTCACGCACTTTATTAATATGACTCAAATTACAAGTTTTTTTTTTCCTTTATAGTCTCATCATATTTTTTTTCTATTGCTGATTGTTTCACGCTATTCAAAATCCTAATTAAGGACAGGTTAATCTAACGTACCTTAACAAATGAACTCACGGTGAATTTCTTGCCATACGGTATCCTCTGTATTTTGAGAGGCTGGTCTGTAAAACTTGTAACATTTTGTATATGGCAAGCTAACTTTCAGCCATTTTGTATATGGCAAGCTAACTTTCAGTCATTCTGTACATAGATGTAATATGCCGGTTCAAACGTATATAGGTAAAAGAAACGACGATAAGTGCTATGTTCCACATTTATTGTGTCAGGTACTCAAGCCAGTTGTTAGTATAAATAATAGAGCACTCAAATTCCCATTTTGATGGAACCAGTACCATATTTCATAGCAAACCTCTCTTGTGTTTCAATGTCAATAACACAAAAGACGACAATATAATGGGGTGGGGTGGGGGGAAATACAACTCCAGAGAGGCTCTGCCTTTCTGAACAATAATGCTGATCTCACGCATAAAGACCTAAGCCATGTGTATGAGGTTATATATATATATATATATATATATATATATATATATATATATATATATATATATATATATATATATATATATATATATATATATATATATATATATATATATATACCAGTGTGGTAGTATGGACTAATTCTGCTAGCTTATGATGGGTACATTGGGTATGTCTTAATGATATCTTGTTATCGCCACCTGTCTTCTGGAGAGCTTCCAAGCTAATCCAACTCTTCCACCTTGTTCCAGAAACCAGGCTAGACCTGCAAATATATAACATGTGCCATGTTTAATCTTAATGCTCAGTAGGATGTAGGTAAATGAAGTTAGATTGGGTTCACGTGAAGATTTAAAAATAGCAACCAAGGTGCAAGACAGGAAAGAAACGTTAAACTGGACAAAGCGACACTCAGAAATGCTAAGTAATGGGCATGCGTTAAAGAACCTAAATCATGCGAAATTTCTACAAGTATTGTTTTATAAGATTATATTCAGCCTTCGACATGCTAAATATCTAATAAGGTCCTCGAGCTATCATAATGTTTAGGGTATTGTGGGGATGGTAAGGTTTGATCATTAGCGCAATAATTAGTACATACCAGTGTACAGGGAAATTAAGTTACAGTTTACTCAGTTAAAAGATATTACCATAAGTAACCTAACAATTCATGATGACAATTTCATTTTTGGATATTTAAAATGAATACGGACCATGGTGTGCCTCTCAGATCAACTGTATGTGCCAGTAGATCTTATTTCATCAACTAAATGGGAAATTCTGATCCCCAAGACTTGTAAACAAGGATGTTTGTATATCTGGAACATGTACAGTGTACTAATAAGGTCAACTGTGCAAATTCAAATGAATTATTTAAACATTTCTAGTGTATTTTTAAGAGTTCTGGTTAATAATTCTTAATTAAAATGGTAAATTGGCATTCGGTATAATTTCTGTTTCGGTCGATGCCAAAAAGTTAGCTTTCGGTTTGCTTTCGGTTTCGGCCGAAACTGATATTGACTTTCGGTCATCAGCCTAGGATCTATTTTAACTTTCAGAATCAAACGCTAGTGCTGCGTCTGTTACTCTGCTTGTCGGTCGGTCAGTCGGCGCTAGGCAATTTGTCATTTAACAAAGTCATCCTACTACTGCAGGCTCTGAATGATTACTTCTAGATTCGTTTTAATTAGTGTAGCATTGCATCATGACCCAGATCTTGTGTTCGGCAACTTCCGTTTATCTTTCGGTTTCGGTTTCGGTCGAAGGTGTAGTTAAACTTTCGGTTTCGGTTTCTGCTTCGGTTTCGCCCGAAAGTCAGTTTATAACTTTCGGTTTTGTTTCGTTTTCGGCCGAAACCACAATTTTAGTTTAGTCTGGTCGCTTCACTGATCCTGAACAAAATGCATATGATCAGTAGCGTATTATATGTTGGTTGCCTTCTCATCCGCTGGACATAGCTAAATACTCTTACTTCAGTCGAAATGCATCAAATGGGTCAATACAAACAAGTACATTGCAGTTGCTAATCAGAAGAAGCTAGTTTGAATGATTTTGTACAGGCGATGCAGGCGAGACACCGTACTGGATAGAATATCTTCATAGTTCATTCTTAGCACATGCGTTCACATTTGTATCAATGGTCAGCGTGAAAGAAAACATGAACTCTTAATCTGGAGTGATTTAATTAAAGGGGAACACAGACACAACTCCACCCGCTTCAAAAAATATTTCACTCGAATTTTCTCTTGGTACGTTAGCATTGTCAGTTTTTGCATATTAAAAGGAATAGGGTTCTTGATGAATTTAACAGGTGGTTGTCTGTTTCTATGTCTGTATGTGTGTAATGTATATTTAAATTGCGTTGTTTGTTGCTTTTAAATGAAATTGACCTACACACTGTCTCTGTTATTATGTCTTAGTTTTCTAATATTAATGCTGTTTACATAAAAATTACTAATTTCTTCCTTAGTATCGTTAGTGGTATTAGTCTTATTGCTGTTTTCAGTTTTTAATCTGGGTGCATCATTTATTCAAATTTTGATTCACTTGAATTGTTATTTTAGAGTTATTGTGAATTCATTCAAGGACCTTGAGGATTACATTATTGTTTTACATCAAGACTGTAAACACATCGCCACATTCCGGACCATTTGTACATTAGCACTTTCGAGACTACAAGTACTCCATCAGTCAGTATTTGTAATATTTTTGGAACACCACTTTCATTAATTCTGAACTCTATATATTTTGACTTGTTATTTTAGGATTTATTTCTCATTATTGTAAGTTCTTTTAAATTGTCACTTAGTATTATAGGGAAATAAATTATTTGTTGAATTTTACAAAATTTGCTGGTTTTCTCTCGTTTCTTGTACTTACTTTGAGACCATATAGTCGTAACGGCGTATTCCTGCTCTGAGTTGATCTCTTTAATGAGAGAAATAAACAGGCTTTCCCTGTTGTAATATTATTTGGCATATTTGCAGTTCACAAGTTCTCATGTCTTTCTTTGGAAGAATTTTCTGATTCATTAAAAGATTTGTATTTTGTAGCAATGATAACTAATGTTTAAGACCAAAACAATGCCATCGTTATTTTCTTAAATCTCAAAGTACATACTTAGAAACGTCGACAAGAACGTAAAATATTTCTATATTGTTTCACAAATAGATCGTAATGTTTGCGTTTTGATTAGTATGTCTAAAATCACAATCAACAACTTTTTTGTGTGTGTAATCATCATTTCCCATATTGGAGATTTAGTATTTATGTATTATAAAATATTGCTTAAAAGTTTGTGGGACACATGACAGCGTGGATTCTAAATGTTAACACTTATGAAGACCATGCCTGTAATATTAGAATGTGTATAGTTAGTTATGAAAGGTGGCCAAATTCATTATTGTGTCCGCCTCGCATGCGGAAGGTAGCGGGTTCGAGCCCGTGCCGAGTCATACCAAAGACTTATTTTAAGAATGGTACTAGCAGCTGCCTCGCTTGGTGTTCAGTATTAAGAGGTTAGTGTTAGGACTGGTCGGCATTGTGTCAGGATAATGTGAATGAGTTGGACATCATGCTACATAACTGCATCATGATGCCCCAGCGCTAGACATCACTATAAAATTCTCACACCACAGTCATCGTAGTGATATAACTGAAAAACTGTTAAAGCTACGTAAAAATCCGAATAGCCCATGCACACAATTGTAATTTTAATTTTTTAAAAAAAAACAATAACAAAACGACTCACTTAAATGCAGGATACTGTATCACTTTTATAGTGGCAATCTGTCAAAATGTCTAGCATTTTGTGTTACAACTAAGCCTGTAGCTGAGTGGTGTCTTTAGACTAAGGCAATGAGGCGTTTAATTAGATGATTACTGTAAGATTAGTGAAGTCAATTAACAGTCTATTAACACCGTTTACAAGGCCATACCGCTTTCAGTAGGTGGTCTGCAGTTGGTAATTTTGATTGACCGCGTTTCCGATGATTTGCATAAGATTACTAGATTACACAAGAATGGATTCGGGTTTTTTTTGGGGGGGGCGGGTCATAGCATTGACTCAAGCCATGTATATTAAATGAATAAAAAATCACACGAAAAGTATTAACGAGAACTTTTCCATCTGAATGTGTGTGTGTGTGTGTGTGTGTGTGTGTGTGTGTGTTCACTTTCTACAGATTTTACTATGGAAGCCTGATAATAGTCGTGTGACTATACTGATGAATCTATTTTAACGAAAGTTAGACTTTCAGTTGCAATGCAACTTGTCCGGTGGCCTAAGTGGCCACAGCGTCTGCCTCTTATGCGAGAGATCGCGGTTTCGAACCCTGGCCTAGTCATACTAAAACTTATACAAAGTGGTTCAGATGTATATGATCACAAAGCCGGTATCATTGTCGGTATTCGAGATAAGCTATCTTAATAAATGGATTGTGAAAATCAGGTTACTGTCTTTGACAAGCAGTTTTCATTTGCAGACAAATTTCCCACCAATTCACGAAGTCTGTATTCATAAATATAATTAGCAACTGTAAATTTAACTGCTCAATAAAATCTACAACCTGTCTAAAACTGCATTTCCATGGTACAGACTGGTTTTATTTCTCATAAGATTGAATCTGTGTTAAAATGCATTATTTATTTGGATTACCGACATTTTGGCATTATTTATTTGGATTACCGACATTTTGGCATTTTTTATTTGGATTACCGACATTTTGGCATTATTTATTTGGATTACCGACGTTTTGGCATTTTTATAAAAATTAAAGAACGTATATTGTAATTGATTTCTATTTTGTTCTCTTAAAAGTAACAAGTCAAACAATGTCCGTTTCTGGATTTAACGCTAATGAAGCATGCGTGGGAATATTGTAACCAAGAGAACATTTTCTGCATGAAACATGAAATTCAAATAAATCAACCTTCCTTGACAAGGGCTTACAATAGCAAGCCAGTTATTCGACATGTTTTGCACTGGATATTTCTTATCAGATGTAACCATGAGGCATTAGATTTCAACAACTGGCAATTGAATTATTAATCGTATAAACACACACACACACACACACACACACACACACACACACATATATATATATGAAGGTTGGGGCGAGAAAAATGCCATGTTAGCTTAGCTTGTGCTCAAATAAATATTTTAGTACTTTGCATTCATCAACCGCTTTTCAGTTATGTTTGTATTTATCAACCCTTGACCAATTATATCAACGTTCTTTTTATTATCCTATGCCACTTTTGTCCATATCTTTGAAATCAGACTGTCCATTAACTGCGATCACTGTAAAAGATCATAGAATATTATTACCTGTCTACTGATTGATCTACATTGATCATATCCTTTGACCACAGCAATTAGGGTATACTACTATTAACTCTGATAAAAATCTGGTAAAGTTGTTTAATAGTTTAACACATGTCCCAACTTGTAAATATTAGTTTTCATTTGAAACCCATCTTCTAAAATTATTTTCCTTATCTCCTTCTCTATTTCTTGCGATTAAAGTGGTCAATCGCGGAGAAAGTGGTTGTTTAAATCTAGTATTACCTTGGTTGTTTAAATCTAGTATTCCTCTGCTTGTATTTAAATCCAGTTTTCCTCTGGTTGTTCAAATATAGTTTTCCTCTGGTGGTTTAGATCTTGTATTCCTCTGGTGGTTCAAATCTTGTATTCCTCTGGTTGAATAAATCTAGTGTTACTCTGAGACTTAACCGATTTCCTTATCTTATAGAGAACATTATATGTCACCCATAAGTAACGTCAGAGACATATATACATACATTTTATAAAACGTCAAGAAAATGGTTTCAATGCCTGTTGTATTTAATCTTTCCTGTCTTTGATCTGACAATTCGTTGAGTATGAAAGATTTGAATGATATATATGTTCAAAAAAAAAAAAAAAAAAAACACAATTCCCCCCCCCCCCCCCCGCATGTTTCTTAAATGCTTTTTCTTTCAATTCAAATTCAAGATGAAATGTCATTATGTTACTATTAATAGTATTCTTTGAATTTCCGGTCTAAACACGAAGACTACGTTTTTTCTTCATATTATTCGAAAATAATACCATTGCGTTATATTTTTTTCTGCAGTTGAATTAAAACAGGTCCATTGTTCCAAGGTGACCATTGTGGTGCTCTATACATTTTCTTATAACTGTTGTAGGTAAACATAACGAGAGACGTTTCTGTTATGTCTTCAGTTGTTCCATTGAGTTGATGCTTTAGATTGTTGTTAATTAAAAGTATATTTGAGTTGTCGAAACGAACCTCGAAGGCATAAGAAATACATGCATACTAGTAACGTTATCTGACAAACATACATCTAATGCTTTTGCTTTTCAAATGGTTGAAACTATAAAGCATTTACATTGTTTAAACCGAAATGAAGTTCCACAAAGAAGCTCATTATTCTCTTTTATAGCACAAAATATATAATACAATGGCAAACGTTTTTAACATTGGTAATTATTTCAAATATATTTATCTTTAAAGTTTTTTATTTCAAAAAATAGAAATCTTTAAGTTGTCAGAACATAATGTACAGTTTAAAACTTGTGGATACGCAGAGTTTGAAAATTACGTTATGTTCGATATAATTGTTCCTGTGAAATTTTACTTGAAACTTAAGTTTTTACTGGACATTTGTGAAGTTCATAATTATAGTACAGGTTAAAGAAATCGAGGTCGAATTCTACAAGCTAGTCATTAGCTGTAATAACCTCGTATTTCTTTAATCACATTTATACGTCAGAGAATGCCATCTAAGAAATGAGTGGAACTGTTTTGCTTGTTTTAAGCTCAAGACTAAATAATCTTTTCTTGTCTTGTTACATTTTTTGTTTGCCTTTTTTAATTTATATATCAATTTTCCTTTCAAAAATGCCGTAAACTAACGCCGTTATCTGGTTTCGACTTTTATTTAGAACATTTTTTGCAATGAATTCGATATACTCACGTGTACAGTTAAGGAAGGACATGCATCCTGTTTTTTTCCTTGTTAAGATATACTGAAAACAAGCAGACATGCATTCAACTATATATGGAGCAAAGCTACGCAACTTTTTTTTTTAAAACGACCAAAAGGGTATGGAAAGCTGATAGAAAAAGTAATTAATTGAAGTTGAAACTGCTATGACACCTGTGCACTAGTGATAATAATAATAATAATAATAATAATAATAATAATAATAATAATAATAATAATAATAATCTTTTCATCGAGAGAATAATATCTTTTGTCTAAAAACATCAATCTGCCACGTGGTCCTCAACACACACACACACACACACACACACACACACACATATGCTATACACAAATATACACAGTTCATCATGTAAGTAGTCATACAGACTTATATAGAATACTTGACACACGTGACTTTTAATTACAGTCGTACATACAAATATTATTTAGAAACACACATGCATTTTGTTCACCTGAACAGCCTCATATTATAAATGGATACATTGATAAAATCTCGTACTCAGATAATTTAACATGACGCTTTTACTTCATAGCACGAGAGAGAGAGAGAGAGAGAGAGAGAGAGAGAGAGAGAGAGAGAGAGAGAGAGAGAGAGAGAGAGAGCGAGAGAGAGAGAGGAGTAATCACAATATCACATCTAATAAAAATGATGCATATTGCATATTAAGGCTTTCATATTTATACTAAGATTAATAGAAAAACAAAGGTTTGAGATGATTTTTTCCACATTTGACAAAGCAAAGCATCCATCTGATTATTAAAGAATATCAATTGCGATGATGGTAATAATGATTACGATTTATCGACAATAATAACTGATAATAACAGACATTATTCTTTGTAACTCAAAAATGTTCACAGCTTTTAATTCTCAACGATCCCGTTCTTAAAGACTGTCAGACAATGTGTTACGTGAAGACTGTCAGATAATGTGTCATTTGAAGTCTGACAGATAATGCGTCATTTGATTTTTAATATTTTGCATATTGTCTAAAATTCGACTAATTCATCTATGTAGACTTATTTTTTTAGATGTGATCGTCTCGAAACAAATCAGAGTTAGAATATATGAGTGTAATTTCATATATATACATATAAACATACATACATACATACATACATACATACATACATACATACATACATACATACATACATACTACAGACAAAGACATACATACATACATACATACATACATACATACATACATACATACATACATACATACATACATACATACAATATTTTGTACTCTACTATATTCTACCTCTTTCGACAAGATGATATATTTGTCTTGAACAAGATTCAAACCCATCCAAACACGTAAATACGTAAGCCAAGTTGGCTACTCATTTGCAGTCCACGTTACGCATTTGATCCCAAATGTTAGTCTAACCGTAACAGGCAGTCACCAACAAGCCAACCTATTTCCAAACCTAACTCAAAGTAAATGTAAACCACATTAGAGATTTAGCTTATATATGAATTTATAAATGCTAGGATTGTGATAATTAGGCCCATTCCCTCTACCTTAAACATTGGGAGGTGTCAAAATACGAAACTACCCAGTCAGACCTGAACGCACGGTATGTAGTGTCGCAGCGGATCATATTATAAAAGACAAGGATTTAGTGACAGCTGGTGGAAAGTAGATGGAGCGTGGGGACGAACTTTCTGTTACACTTGTTTGTTGTTGTTCTTTTGGGTGGGGTGGGGGTGAAACCTATTTGCAAGACCAACTACGAATGTACCTTCAGTTGCTTTGCAAACTGATTCCGCTGAATGAAAAGTGATGAACGATCCACAACACACCTTTTCGACTGCAAGCCGCGAAATTTAAATGTCCTTGACCAATCTTTTATCGGCAAGTGTTTCCCAAAAAATTGATTACCTATCTCTAGGGGCGTAACATACATGAAGTATTAACACCTAGCTTGCATGAAAGCACTCATCTATTGAATGGTCACCTCGAGTAGAATATATTTTGACAGATTTATACTATATTTTGACAGACTGATACTATATTTTGACAGATTTAAACTATATTTTGACAGTTTTATACTATATTTTGACCAATATATACTACTATTGTGACACCTTGTTTCCTTTATTATGGTCTGGTTAATATTTACGATGATATTTCAAAACATGATTTTAAGCAAATCTCTTGATCAGCACACACTCACACACACGTACGTACGTACGACGTATGTATGTATGTATGTATGTATGTATGTATGTATGTATGTATGTATGTATGTATGTATGTATGTATGTATGTATGTATGTATGTATGTATATATGTATGTATGTATGGTTTTCTACAACAGGAAGAAAGTTTAGCATTAATTGAAAAGGAAAATATTTTTTAAAATTTATTTGGACTTACTCTTTGGAAAGGTTTTACAGAATCTTAGAGACGTAAATATGGAAGTATTTAAATTGAAAATGATACCCGAAAATCGGCTGGTCTTTTAAGAAAGGTAATCAATCAGCATGCGTCACATATCAATGGACATGAGGTAAGATGGAACACACATATAAGGAAAGGTTTCAAGTACTGATCCATGTATTCGCCAATTTGATAAATTATAGAATTGTAAGAACTCAATCTAAATTAGTGAAAGTTAGAATTTCGAAAGACATTGTATGGCTATAGTAGGTATTGTGTGGTAATATTAACTAATTAACTATTGAATGGTTATAGTAACTATTAGATGGTTATAGTAGCTATTGTATGTAATATTAACTAATTAACTATTGGATGGTTATAGTAGCTATTGGATGGCTGTAGTAACTATTGGATGGTTATAGTAGCTATTGGATGGTTATAGTAGCTATTGGATGATTATAGTAGGTATTGTGTGGTTATATTAACTAATTGACTATTGGATGGTTATAGTAGCTATTGGATGGTTATAGTAGCTATTGGATGATTATAGTAGGTATTGTGTGGTTATATTAACTAATTGACTATTGGATGGTTATAGTAACTATTGGATGGTTATAGTAGCTATTGGATGGTTATAGTAGGTATTGTGTGGCTATGTTAACTAATCAACTATTGCATGGTTATATTAGCTATTGGATGGTTATAGTAACTATTGGATGGTTATAGTAGCTATTGTGTGGTTATATTAACTAATTAACTATTGGATGGTTATAGTAGCTATTGAATGGTTATAGTAACTATTGGATGGTTATAGTAGCTATTGTATGGTTATAGTAGCTATTGGATGATTATAGTAGGTATTGTGTGGTTATATTAACTAATTAACTATTGGATGGTTATGGTAGCTATTGAATGGTTATAGTAACTATTGGATGGTTATAGTAACTATTGGATGGTTATAGTAGCTATTGGATGATTATAGTAGGTATTGTGTGGTTATATTAACTAATTAACTACTGGATGGTTATAGTAGCTATTGGATGGTTATAACAACTATTTGATGGTTATAGTAGCTATTGTATGGTTATAACAACTATTGGATGGTTATAGTAGCTATTGGATGGTTATAGTAGTTATTGGATGATTATAGTAGGTATTGTGTGGTTATATTAACTAATTGACTATTGGATGGTTATAGTAGCTATTGGATGGTTAAGTAACTGTTGGATGGTTATAGTAGCTATTGTATGGTTATAATAGCTATTGGATAGTTATAGTAATTAGTGTATGTTTATTGTAGATATTGTGTGATTATATTATCTTTTGTGCAATATTACTATGGTAACATCTAAATAGATGTTTTTTTTAGTGTTTTCTCTGAAAACGTTCCCAATCTATATTATATTTCTAACTTTGCTTTTTGTTAAAAAAAAACAATTTTTCAGCACATTCAAGATGTCTGTGTAATACATCCTTTTGAGTCTGTGTCTTTACTAAAATCCTTCTTTCCAATTCTTCACAAATATGTTTGTCATGCATTTCATCATCACCTTTAACGTATTATATTTTAGAACTGACGCCGTTTCTTCAGCATTTAAACTATATATGACCCTTGGATTCACGTTTGAACACTGAAGTTGGTTTTTTATTTCCAGTCAATTAATTAAATATGTTATGATTTAATATCGTAGAGTTGTTAATGAGTTTTCAGTAGTTTTTTAAACACTGTTTTCCAATTATTTGTTTTCTGAAATCAGCAAAATAGGTGTATTGGTACAAAACAGAGCATCTAGTCCACATTATATATTGGCAGTATCATACACTGTTTAAATGACAACGAAGCTATTCTTTTTGTCAGCAAACACAGATGAAAAATACTATTGTAACATTTCAACAATACATCGCAGATTTAAAAAGTCAAATTATACCATGTTGCATGGTTATGAAATTAGGTAGTGTAGGCGGATACAATAACAATTTACAGAAATGCCGTGACATTTAAACTTGGCGTAAACCCTACAGTTAATCAATATTTCGAAAAGGACGGTATTCCATAAGTATAAAAAATCAACCTGTGACAGTGCAACGAGAAATTATAGGGATAAAGCGATGATAAGAGATATGCCGATGGACTTTGATCCCACTAGTCCAACTGTCTCATCTGCCAAAGCAATTGTGTCCTACCTACTATACACATTCTCTGCACAACTTCAGTCGAATTCGCAAACCTTTAACTCTAATAATTGCCTGTTTAAAACACCAGATATTAATGAAGAAAATCCCAAAATGAAATAGATTAACATATTCAGCTTAGAATGAAACGACCTGTCCAGCTGTTTTCAAAAGCCACGTTTAACTGCCAATAATATCAGTCTTTACTGCTATTACTATTTTGGGATAACTGAAACAAATAATTCCTTATATTTATTAAGCTTTTTCTATTGTGGTAAAAATAAAATCATCTTTACCTCCTTATAAAACACTACAACCACTTCTTCGTCCACCTACTACTAATTAACTAAATTTGTTATAAACAGAGCAACAGTCGATGCTTCAGTTGCAGTGGTTGTAGCAGTTGTTGTACGGTCGTAGTATATTGGGTGGTTATAGCTATTGTGTGGCTATATTAGTTATTGACTGGTTATTATATATATATATATATATATATATATATAGTTTGATAGATAGTATGGTAATAGTAGGTATTGTGTGGTTATATTAACTAATTAACTACTGGATGGTTATAATAACTAATAACTATTGGATGGTTATAGTAGGTATTGGATGGTTATTGTAGGTATTTTGTGGTAATATTATATAATTAACTATTGGATGGTTATAGTAGCTATTGGATGGTTATAGTAGCTATTGGATGGTTATAGTAACTATTGGATGGTTATAGTAGCTATTGGATGGTTATAGTAACTATTGTATGGTTATAGTAGGTATTGTGTGGTAATATTATATTATTAACTATTAGATGGTTATAGTAGCTATTGGATGCTTATAGTAGCTATTGGATGGTTATAGTAGCTATTGGATGGTTATAGTAACTATTGGATGGTTATAGTAGCTATTGGATGGTTGTAGTAGGTATTGTGTGGTAATATTATATAATTAACTATTGGATGGTTATACATGTATTAGCTATTGGATGGTTATAATAGCTATTGGATGGTTATAGTAACTATTGGATGGTTATAGTAACTATTGGATGGTAATATTAGCTATTGGATGGTTATAGTAGGCATTGTGTGGTAATATTATATAATTAATTATTGGATGGTAATAGTAGCTATTGGATGGTTATAGTAGCTATTGGATGGTTATAGTAGCTATTGGATGGTTATAGTAACTATTGGATGGTTATAGTAGCTATTGGATGGTTGTAGTAGGTATTGTGTGGTAATATTATATAATTAACTATTGGATGGTTATACATGTATTAGCTATTGGATGGTTATAATAGCTATTGGATGGTTATAGTAACTATTGGATGGTTATAGTAACTATTGGATGGTAATATTAGCTATTGGATGGTTATAGTAGGCATTGTGTGGTAATATTATATAATTAATTATTGGATGGTAATAGTAGCTATTGGATGGTTATAGTAGCTATTGGATGGTTATAGTAGGTATTTTGTGGTAATATTATATAATCAACTATTTAATGGTTATAGTAGCTATTGGATAGTTATAGTAAATAGTGTATGTTTATTGTAGATATTGTGTGATTATATTATCTTTTATGTAATATTACTATGATAACATCTGAATCGACATTTGTAGAGTTTTCTCTGAAAACTTTCCCAAGCTATGTTAAATGTCTAACTGCGCTTTTTTTATAACAATTTTTCAGCACATTCAAGATGTCTGTGTAATATATCCTTTTGAGTCTGTGTCTTTACTAAGATCCTTATTTCCAATTCTACACAAATATGTTTGTCATGCATCACCTTTAACGTATTATATTTTGAAATTGACACCGTTTCTTCAGCATTTTCAGAGCTAAATATGGCCCTTGGATTCATGTGTGAACACTGAAAATTTTATGATTTACTATCGTAGAGTTGTTAATATGAGTTTTCAGTAGTTTTTTATAAACCCTGTTTTCCATTTTTGTTCTTTCCATTTCTTTAAAATCACCTTAAATGGGCACACATAGTATTGTGCTGACGTACCATTTAGCCATGTAAATACATGCAGCAGTTGCGATCGCACATATATTATTGTATTAAATAAGTCATTAATAAGTAGTATGCAGCGTAGGGACAGGTCCAATTTCAAAACCTGAGTCTAACCTAATTGAGGTGGGGGTGGAGCTGTGGTTAAAACAATGAATACAGAGTTTTAAATGATGCTAATGATCTCTAATAATATTTAAAATCAGAATTCAGCTGATTGCCTATATAGTACGACGTCAATTGCAAGTCAGATCTTTTCTTTTTTTGTTGTTGCTTTTTTACTATAGTCAATAACAAAAGGGACGTGCAACTTATTGATAATTCATGTACATGTAATGTACTCATTTATCTACAATGAAATGGTGACCTACAAATGGTTATCTGACAAAAAATGTATCCTTACTTTCGATAAGTATCCATCCACAAGGAAGAACTCTGAATATTTTTGCCTGTTTTATGACGTAATCATTGCTTGATAAGATGTTATTGGGTGTATCTTACATGGCAGTCTAGGAGAAGCAATATTGTCAAGTTCGATAACCAAACCAAGTTAAAGATAGATGTTTTCTTTTTAGACATTACAATTCAAAGAGCAAATATCCTTCAAGTAAATAAAATACTTGACCTGGACACCATTTTTCAATGCTGGATCCCCAGAGAGACATTCCTGTGTGATGTCACATAGTTCACCCGGCCAAGTCAGCTTGAGTAGTTGTGGCATTCCTACAATTCAGTATTTTGGTGAGACTGTTTATAATGTTTCCACAGGGCTGTGGTGTCTATTCCGCTTGGAAATTCACCACAGATGCAGTATTGGATATGGTAGGCGAAATATTTGTCTGAATGAATGATTACTAGATGCAGAAATTGTACTAAAAATAATGCAATGCTGTTGGGAATGGAAGATATATAGCGGTGCAGATTTACATTTATGTGACTCTCTTGAATGGTTTTGTGACCAGATACTTGCAATTTTTGATACAGAAGATAGTTCTGGCTAGATATAATGTTGTCAGTTGAGAGATCGGCATTTATGGAAATTCATTTTATAAAAGAGGTGAATTTTATACTACTTTCGGCTGATATTTAAACCAGACTTTTTATTGGGATGATATATAAGATTCGTACCACGTGATAGTAATAACGAGAAGGTGACAGTTTGCATTACAATAGACATGTTCTTCTTAGACAGAATGATGCATTTTTTTCGGCCCCCCCACCCCCATTTTAGTTTGACTAGGCGAATGTCCGGCGGGTTTCCTCATGTTTTGGTGGCAGTTGAAATTGGTCATATTCCTAAATACATAACAACATAACGACTACTGTGCGTTTACGTAATAGTTGCCCGTCTTTTCACCATTTTTATTAATCAACCTATTGGAAAGATAACGCCTTATTTTTTAAAAATAGTAATAGTAAATAAAACGGTTCCCGAAGGCGGTGAAGGAAAACTCACAATCGCAACAAATCATTACTGAGAATACTGTGAAAGGATTTCGTGGGGAGTTAATTTGATCGAATCAGATTAACAGAAAGTGATATGTTATCATGCTGACATATGAAAAATAATGATCTGCAAACTGTGTGTAAAGTGTACCAATTATGTGGTAAGTGGGTTTATGAACTTGAGTAACACGGTCGTCCTGCGAAAAATATGTGAATTCACTCAAGGACATGTAAAAAAAAGACGTGTATTCTGACTAATTGAACAGGAGGCAATAATGAGACACTTTTCTGAGTGATTAAAGACTTTAAGTGCACCCTAGCAAATATATCAGTGATAGGAGACAGTAGTAACGGAAGACGGTGATTACAGAGCCCCCTTTACCTGTGTACAAGTGTTTGCATTATGGTTGTTCCCTTGCTCCCATAAATTATTGTGTTTTTTTTTCTTTCCTCCTTTCTTCTTTTACCTTTCGATATACTGTAGTTTTATATTATGTTTAAAATATGTAAAGCATAAGTATAAAAGCTTCATTGAATTTGAGGGGGAAACTCATTTCTTAATGGTCAGCATATCAATCGCTGACGCATGCATATTATAATCATGTTCTTTATCATTTTCTCATTTTACAGGGTCAACATGGCGAAATGCACCTTACGAACATCTCATGTTATATTGTGTAAAAACTACCTTTGATCATTTTATCAGAGGTTAAAAAGTAAAAATGTAAATCTAATAGGCACAATCTTATTTCTAAAACAGTTATCTCTTCTAAACATTTCCACGCCCCTTCAATAATTTATTTGTCATATATTGTGTTTTCCGACATACCATAATACTGGTCGATACTATGGACACTAAAATATGGTATATCAAAGTTTAAAGCATCAAAAAACGTATGTGCTGACCATTTACTAGAATGTTCTAATAATATTAATTTGCTGAACTTATATATGAAAATACAACAATATAGCACGCATTTTAAGATTGGTTACAAGTCGAATAAAGACTGACACAAAATTTAACCTTTACAAAGACCGCTCCGGTGGCCTAAGTGCTTGCCTCGGATACGGGAGGTCGCGGGTTCAAATCACAGCCAGGTCATTAAAAAAACATAAAAATGATGCTAACAGCTGCCTCGTTTTGCGCTCAGCACTAACAGGTTACTGTTCGGACTGGTGTGAGGATAATGTGACTGGGTGGGACATGATGTTACATGTTGCATAATGCCCCGGTGCTAGACATCACTATAAGCTACCACACCGCAGACATCACAGTGATATGACTTAAATTTCTTTAATAGCTACGCTAAACACACACACACACACACACACACACACACACACACACACACACAAAATAATATATATTAAGTTGATTAAGGAACATATTTCATTTATAGAAGAAAAACGTTTACCCAAAAGGTATGGTGTGTGCATTTTGTAATCCTATAATTTAGAAAAAGCAACAACACAACAAATCAAGTCTTTGCCATTCGACGAAATCCTCTGACGGTAGTACAGGAGATAATACCTTTCATCCATATATCCGTCCTTTCATTCATCTATCCGTCCTTGAATCCATTTATCCGTCCTTTCATCCATCTATCCGTCCTTTCATCTTTCAGTATATTCTTCCACATACACAGACGTACATAAATGCTTTAATCTGCTCGATGGCTAATGGATTGAATGACAAAAACTTTACCTTAGTAAAAGCCGTGAAAGCTACTAAATTTAAAACCATTTCCCTTCGACTTTGTAGTACATTACTAATTTAAAGACCCATGTCACAAACACAAATAGTCATCAGCTCTTTGATGTGTAGTATACCTTAATATTTAGTAAGTACCGCAATTCCTTCTGGATTATATTCTCATTACAAATATTTATTTTAATTTAAATCGATGTCATGTTCTATTCCACTTACTGTAAATGTGATCACATTAAAGAACACTCTACATAATTAAATTTGTTCGAAATATGTATAACCAAACAACTACAACTCTCTCTCTCTCTCTCTCTCTCTCTCTCTCTCTCTCTCTCTCTCTCTCTCTCTCTCTCTCTCTCTCTCTCTCTCTCTCAGATTGATTGAAATGTCGGAGAGGCGAGGGGATATGTTGAAGCATTGTAAGATTTGTGTGGGCATGCGCGTACAAACAGCTCTAACCTGTAATTCAATATTAAATTTAATTTGTCTGTGAGGAGTTTTATTTATTTATAACGATGGATAATCATTAATATATTGTTTTCGTAGATTATTATAAAACATTTTATTCTTTAATATTTGCTTTACACCTCGGCAATTTTCCTGTATAAGGGTGTCAGACATTCGTACGGAAGCGGTGGAATTGAAAAACTTCAACGGCGTTTTCACTTGGTGCATTATCACAGTTTCCGTACTTTATAGACCTCCAAAGTTGTTCTCAAGTACTCTTTTGTGGCATACTGTTACATTGCCCAAGAGTGGGGTGGATTGGGCTAGAGTTACCGCCCTGCTACTTTTTTATTTTTGTTTGATGGATCTAATCGGGTTTTCGCTATTAATGTAGGTTTCTTGTTCATTACCCTGTTACACTGACAACGTAGGCTTTCAGCTTCGCTTGTTTTGTGTGGCTTCTCCCACTGCATAATTGATCTCGCCCTGCGTGCCGGTAATGCGATTTGGATTTGGATTTGGATTTTTAACGTAGCTTTAACAATTTTTCAGGCATATCGCTACGATGTCCGTGGTTCTTGTGCATGGCTCATATTATGTCCAAACATTAATCTCTTAACGCTGAGCGCCTAGCGAGCGAGGTAGCTGTTAGTATAATTTGTATAAGTCTTTTGGTATGACTCGGCAGGGATTCTTACACACGACCACCTGCATCCGAGGTGGACGTCTTAAGCACTAGGCCATCGGACATGATCTTCAGTCTAGCCGCGTTCGCCCAGTAATTGCAACGACTTAGTAAATTGAGCTGTAGCTTCCACAACTTTCAACAGGTCTTTTTCATGTTTTATCCGTTGTATTTTCTGATCATACTTCCTCTTAGTGGAATCTCTAGATTGTCTACCTAGCGAATCTCACATGCGGGTTGTTTTGTTTCCTTTTGGGGTGATGGTGGTGGTTGGCATGATGATCAAGTATAGTCCTTTTGCCCACATAAGAAGCGAACTTGTTTGTCTTGGTACCATGTTGCCGATGACCAGATTTCTGGCTGCTAAAGTAATTCACTGGATTATGATTGGAAAGCTTTACTGGGATAATCAAGAGATATTCAAGGACGCGGGTTTGGCAAAGTTGCAAAGACTAACCTAAGTGTCTGTCGGAATAAATTTGCCGAATTTTGATTTCTTTACTTGAGACACATTATGAGATCTAAGATTTGTAGACATTGCAGACTCATTACTGCTATCTAGATCTCTTGAGTGAACGAAACCTCTACACGAGTTGAGATATTTGCATGAATATATGTAATGTGTATCTCTATAAACATGAGCTTTACAGATGTGCAGTACAAATAAGTAGCCACGGCTAATTTGAAAAGAATTTTGTCTGGTTTTCACCCTTCAGTACCTTTGCTTTCACAGAATATCATAGGTTTGTTAGCTTTGATTCTCATTGGTTGACTTAGTTAATATATACCGTGGCAAATTTCATTCACTCGAAACGATTTCCTCTTCATAGTCACGGGTTACAATATTCTTGATCCTTTTGAAACTTGGGTTCCCACTATTGACTGTTGTTTTACCGTGTATCCCTATAAAAGAAGACAATTACTGCGTCCCACGTGCACTCCGTCGCCTCAGACCTTAACAACAATACAGCGATAAAGTTGATGCATTGCTCTTTCATTTCATGGTTACATAGCAGCATGATATGCTCGAGTCAAGTAGATATATTGACCCTGTCCACCACATCCAGAAGCCATATTATGTATTGTGCTTCACGGCCCTACAGTATGTTTCCTTAGTCCTAATGGTGACTTTTGAAAGTCTGGAAATATGTGGAGTTTGTCATTGGTACGATCCCATAAGCTTAACGTGACTAAGACATGGAACGTATCGGGTCTAATGATCGCTAGTTAAGTCATAAGTTGCGGCTGAAGTTGTTTGTTGCACTAGACCGCCATCTCCTCTGGTCAACAAGCATCATCCTCTGCTCCACCGACACGGAGCTCAACCCACGGCAAACAAGTTAACTCCATTAATCATCTTGTAAAAACACAAGAGGGCGCATCGGGTCTTTGTTACACCCCAGATCATACAGGTATTCATTGAATATTGCGAACAATTGTTTGTGTTTTCAAATTTAATTAAAATGATATAATTCGCCAAGATTCAAATAGTTTTTTTTTATTGAAAATGTGCGTCATTTGAAACCCCTCTTTTAAAATTCCACAATATCTCTCACAATCTATGTATGCCATGATGATCAACAGAGATTAAAATGTCACGGCTAATTTATACCACTCGAGAAGGTGATCAATATACCTATTTTATTACCACTCGCATGCATGAAACAGGGTTGTTACATATTTGCTCACAGGTGTACATAATCATTTAGAGATAATAACACTTGCAATACACGGTCTGTCTGTTATCAGTTGATATTCGGTGGAGTATTTGCTGAAAATGCATAATAATAAGATGTTCTATCTGTTCGTCTGGCTAAACTAGACCGTGCGGCCAAGTTTACTCAGTAAGTTAGGGGAATTTTTTTTAATACTAATTCATCCCACACGTAAGATCGATCTTCGAAATGTTATAATTAAAACAAATATAAAGTTACACATTCAGAAAGTAATAATATAATCAAAACCATTGTGGAGTATGTTTTCAGACGGTAATGCACCCGTGTGAATTAAGGGATGTTGCGCTTTCAATAACCGGGCCGGTCGTATATTTTTGGATGGTACAACCAATTTATCGTAATGTTAATTGAGCACCAAGGACGACTAATGGGCACAGAAGAGTGAAATTGTATGAGGGCGTGCGTGCTGTATTAAGAGAAAGACAAATAATTATTTCTAAAAGTTATTGTCTCTCTGGAATCGTTCCGTAGTATCTGCTCAGAATGTTCAAATGATAGAGCATCCACCCAACCGTGTTTATGTCCAAAATAATGGTATATCAGTGTTTAACTATGTTGTATATCGTTATTTAAACTGTACTGTGTTGTATATCAATTTTTAACTGTGTTGTATATCGTTATTGAACTGTGTTGTATATCGTTATTGAACTGTGTTGTATATCGTTATTTAAATGTATTTTAACAGTTCTGCGAACACACCATTACTGAAGCAGCTGTTGCATATATATTATTGTAGGTCACATGAACGACTTTGATTCACTAGATTCAATTTGAATGACATACGAGTGTAATTTAGAGAGTGATGTAGCACAATAATCCAATAAACCTACGTAATTTATAATGTGAAGAAGAGCAACTGTATAGCTAATATTTCATTCATGTAAACACGCTCAAAGATCAATACAGACAAGCCATTATTAAACCAAGCCTTACTCTCGACCCCTCCCCCTCCGTGTTACATCGTGACATCATTATGCCATTCAACCGCGGGTGGGGTGGGGGGCGGGCTGTTCTCATGTGCAAAATGGCAATGAAATGCGATTGTCGAAGCTTAGATTTATCTAATAAAGAGATACAAAGTTTTAATGAATCTTCATATTCCAATCCGAAAACTAAAAGTAGGAGTTGAAATAAATATTTAGGAACACAATTTCATATTTTACAAGATTGGTGAAGTCACGAAGCTTGAAATACCATTGCACACGTAGTGAAGAGAAGACTGTCCATGCACAGTGAGAAGCCTTGTGACTTCATGAATCCTGTAAATATGACATCCAATTCTTCTAATTACAAATAGCTATATAAATAAAAATGAACCATTATTTACAACCAGAGTAAGGAGTACGCGGGGCCTAGGTCCGACCATAACCGCGCGGGGGCCAGAATATCTGTATCTCGATTTATATGCTAGTGCAAACACTGAAAAGCGCGGGGCCCACTTGCCACCCCCAAACGCCGATTATGTTTACAACTATTATAAATGTACACAAGAAGGGTGTATGAATACATAAGTAGTTCCTTTCAGGCACTAATAGCTTCAAGTTGACTGTTTCGCATGATGAAATATTAACCAATAGAAATGCTTGTTACTAAGACTTAGTAAAGGTTTGTAATGATTTCAAAACATATAATCCCCTCCGATTATAATTCAAATTCATCATCATCCCCTCTGAGCAGAAACTAACTTTGCATTCATCAAGCCCGGACATAGAGACACAGGGCCCCTAGGCAGTTAACAGAGTCGGGGCCTCTTTTTTTGGTAATTTAGCAAAAACACAAACGTGTCCTCAGTGTGTACCATTTAGGTCTCGTGGGCGGGGCCCCATTCGAGGTTGGTTCCCTAGGCAGAAGTTCGCCGCTGGCATTCATTATCCCTAGCTTTATTAGGACAAATGTCAAATTAAAGTTAAAGAGTGGATTAAATGTTATTAAACAGTGTTAGAGTTAACTTGGGTGTGGTATGTTTGCCCTGGCCGTGGAGATGAACGTACGTCTAAATGCGCATTCCTTTATTTACTGCGAGTCTTACTGAGTGGTTGCAAAACCCTTTCTTTAATAAGAAACTGAGAACGAAAGTCAAGACGGGAAGGGAGGAGGAATAAAAGCCTTGATGAGGGGACGGGCGTATCTTAAAATTAAATATATCCAAATGCACGGATAAATACTTAGATTGTAGACAGATGATCTAATTGCCTAATACAGTTGGAAACCTGTTTGCCGAATCCCGAATCGAAATCATTG
The DNA here is from genome assembly GCA_029339505.1 of Unio delphinus. Lineage (NCBI taxonomy): Eukaryota > Metazoa > Mollusca > Bivalvia > Unionida > Unionidae > Unio > Unio delphinus. Next base: position 2,990,140 of record JAQISU010000033.1, read on the forward strand.
TTATTTTTTTTACATTTCCCTGATTAGAATTCTGCGTTGGAAAAGCAGTCACAATTCAAGTTCAGATCAATAAATTTCGACAGTCACTTAGGTTCGGCACACCTATGTGGATCTATGTTTCATGTGTAAGGTAAATAGTATACTTATACCACTGAGGAATTTATAGCGTTATTGAATCCACGTTGCGAAATACCGACTTTTAATCTTGTTTGCTTGCAGACTGTCTCATTATTTTATAAATTTTATAAATTTCGGATCTTTAGGAGGCATGAATTTCGAGTGTCCGAACTTATGAATGTACGGATTTAGGTACACGCCAGATTATACAAAATTACGTCACAAAACGGACTAAGTTACCCAAGGTTGCCACCATACTTTTGATTATTTTTTTAGGAGCTATGATGGCAGACACTGAAATTTAGCAACAGTCAGGTTTATTTATCAACTTGATAATGAAATATCTTTCATATACAGGCAGCTCATAAAACGTTTCATTTTAAATTAAAATTCTGACGAAGTAATGAGCAAAAATGATTAGATAAAAATGCGTAAAATACTGAACACGTGATCGGGCAAACATAAATATTTCCTGTATGCTATGAAAGCGGCACATCTCCGAATTCTTGTCATTAAACACGGAGTCGGTTTTAGATTACTGGTATATATGTATTTCTCATTACAATCAATACCTGGGTTGGTTGGGCATAGTCCGCTGTAGAGCATTTGCCTTACACACTTTGTGTTCGTAAGGAAAGACTTGTTTTCTTCCTGAAATACATCGCTACAAACCTTGTGAGTAAACACGTACAAATAACATCGTTTTTTCTCTTTTATCTGCAAATGGGAAGGCGGGCACCTCAACGGTGCCCAAAAATAAGCTAGGAACACATCCACAAAAGGACAAAACAGAAATCAGTTTTAGAACGTATTTCTATTATACCTTTTGTAAATAAAAAAAAATAATATCCATTATATAATGCTGATATGATTTCCTTTCAGAAATCAATGTTTCGGTATCAAGCTGGAATTTGCAAAATCGGAATATCAGTCTAGGCGCCTCGGTGTCTCAAGAATAGTCTGATGTTTATCGTTCAAAATGAAATCATATTTTCACTGTCAATTTTGCAATCTCTCTTGTTCTTTTGTTTTGGTTTTTCATGTCTTACAAATAATGATTACAATATCTGACAATAAATAAATATTATCGGTTCTGTGTCTTTGTATTATCTCCACAGACACGGAAATACGAATGATACCAATTCTTTCTTTACGCGGGCTTATGTAATCTGGTAATGGTGAAGTGCTGAGATACAAAACAACTGGGAAACACAAATATGCTCTGTCGATCAATGTTTGAACAACCAAACGGTATTTTCCGGTCACGTGATTATAAAGGCTTCATTTGCATACATTTACTAATAATTTATCATACAAAATCAAGCTGCATGTCTGAATCTACTCTTGTATTTCTCCGGCAGTTTCATAAATCTATATGTTGTTGTAGTTAGAGCATTTTCGTCGCCTGCGTGTAACCTTTTCTTCCTCCGGCTTACCCCTTTCCCCAATCCACGACCAATTATTCTACGCGCTCTCATTCACAGATCCGCCTTAATTTGTCGGTCGTTTTCGAGGTACGAGGCACCAGACAGTAAGACAGGATTCTCCGTGGTTTTAACTTGTAAGGCACGCAATAATTGGTTATATATTAAAAGCAGATTCGGATTATCTATTGATTTCTACGTCATACTTTGATCATGTTAAGTTTGCAAAATACGTGTTATGTTTTATAAGGACCATATATTCACGAGATCGGATGTGCTTAGTTTATACTCGCATATTTAACAGTTGGTAAAAAGTTATTTGCATTTGTAGGCCACATACAATTGGGTCACCAGTGCAGTTTAATATATGATGGGGATGGCAATGTTTTAAATTACGTACAGTGATATAAAATGTTCCCAGTTTGCACGCTTTATGATTTATCTACATACATTTTATTTCTGGCATTATACCCTTTTCAGACTTTTGCATAGGTCAAAGTCAACCAATGGTCGCGGGACTTACTTCCCTCATCACTGTTGCTCATGATATCGAAGCGCCAGGGTATTTGCGCCGTTTTTGACGTGCTTTGATTTCATAATGCTTGAGTTAAGACTAGAAAATAATATTTAAACAAGGATGGCGACTGTTGTCTCTGACTTTTACATTCAATACAGTTCTTTCTATGAGAGGGTTTCTTTGTTTTAGTAGTGATATCTATTCGAGATAAGAAAATTTTGATTTAAGAAAAGCGAATATAGGTTAAAGAAAATATACAAAGCTCTGTATTGTTTGTTCTACTGATTACTTCTAACAAACTGCACATACCTGGGTTTATGCAATTGGATTAGAAATCAAAGGAATTATTTACGGTATATTGTCCTTTTAAACAGTGGAAATAAAAAAATACTGGTATAACACACATCAAGATGACAATACATTTTTAACGATAATTTACATATCTTATGCACCTGAAAAGAACACCCCAACGAGATAAACGCGCTGTAATGGCTTGTTCATCTTCTTGTTGGGTTTAAGCACACGATAGGCTATACATAGTATTACAGGGTTAGGAAGAATACGGGGAAAAACCCGGGAAGAACCACCGACCCACGAGACAATACTGGCAAACTTTCTCACATACTCGAACCCGCGAGGGCAGAAGTGAGATGTCAGCGATATGTGAAGGTAAGTGCTTTAGACCACTTGGGGCCCATTAGTTTCTTATAGGAGTGAATCAAATTGCAGTGATGCCACATGATAGGTAATCTGATATTGTCTATTCCAGTCAGATGAAATATTATTTATGTATGTATGTATATATATATAGTAATTTGTATAATTCGCTCCATTCCCTATGCTATACGAATCACAACAGTTGTCTATTCTGATGTTAAACAAGCAAGAAAGTAAACACTCTTTTTTGTTATCTTTTATGGAAGGGGGAACATTGACTGCATGTCACTGCTTGTTTCAGGTTCTATCTGTTGAGTTTGTTTATGGTGATGCCTACCTTTTGTTGGTTACGCAATTAATGATTTACTCCAGTTTTGAGAAGAAAAAAAATTGGCGCGAGGAACCTTGGGTTGTAAATCTGACATTGAGCCATATTAATATACCGTATATAATCGCTTTTAAGACTACTCCAACTGCAAACTTCATAGACCCAGATCTGCCGTCGCACAATGATGGGTATGTGCATTTAGAATTACTGAGAATAGCAAGCAATATAGACCCTGATATGCATGTGCAATATGATACGGCAGATCAGGATCTTTGTTCATTGCAGTTTGACTCGTACTTGTAAGTGAACAAACACTATGAATATTTGAATGGATTACTACCATTTCCAGTTAAATCTGAATGAAGTTACGATACAAAAGAAAATAATGAATGAAGTTACTTAATGGTACGAGTAAGTTCTGACATATTTTGACATGTGGTTACCGAGCTTAAATTGAACCCTTTATATAAATGTACAGATGTTTTCAACGGGTATTTAGAGGAAAAATTCAATATACTATGATTGAGTGGTATCAAAAGTGAATAACTAAGACGATATTATTTATTATGTTTGAAATGGCAATCCTGCTACTTTAATATATCTTCATGAATATGTAATGGTCTGAATTCCTTATCATTGTGTTAAAGGTAATTTGAACATATACAACAGCAACAAAACTAAATCAGAATTGAAGTTTGTCTGTTGAACTAATGTTATTTTGAAAAGTCTTATTGGAAACGTTAAAACGTGTAGGATCAACTATTAACGCGATTTCTGATTCTTAACGAGAACGTTCCAGGCAGAAATGCGCGGCAAAACAAGTTTCTCGTCTGATTGAATCAAAGTGATGTTGAGCGGAAAGCAATATTTCATTATGCGGATTTATTTTAGAGACAGTCAAACCATCTTTAAAAGTCACCTGTATACATACATCACATGTCTTCTATTGCCATTTGTTAAAAAACTGACCTCTACTTAGCAACCGTCTGTTTTGAGGGTGAACTTTCGTTGCTTTCCTAAGATGATTGCTAAAGACCGGTTTGGTTTGTACTTGACGTAATTCTAACTCAGGACAGAAGTCCTTATTTGTTATAGCAAATCTAAACATACTCAAAAATACATTATTTAAAACAATAAGACATTTAATCACGGTACGGTCAGATTGCACACCGTGAAATACTGGTCAAAATGAATTGCACACCGTGAATACTGGTCAAAGAGAATTGCACACCGTGAAATACTGGTCACAGTGCATTGCACACCGTGAAATATTGGTCAAGCTAAATTGCACACCGTGAAATACTGGTCAAAATGAATTGCACACCGTGAAATACTGGTCAAAATGAATTGCACACCGTGAAATACTGGTCAAAATGAATTGCACACCGTGAATACTGGTCAAAGTGAATTGCACACCGTGAAATACTGATCACAGTGAATTGTACACCGTGAAATACTGGTCAAGCTAAATTGCACACCGTGAAATACTGGTCAAAATGAATTGCACACCGTGAAATACTGCTAAAAGTGACCTAATTATTTTAACAAATGAGTATAGTCATTTCATTAAACATTTACGTATTAAGTTGTTTGGCTATACAAACGGTATCATCTAAAAAAGTGAACTTTGTTGTTGGTGCTAGACGAACAGACGAAATATAAATCAATAAGCCTATTTGCCGTATGAAATTTTAGGAAAGCTTGACGAATATCAGACACTGTGTAAATCCCAGTATATTACATATAAAGTTATTAATATATATTTGACTGAGAGTTTACAGGTCACGTTTTCTAGTAGTTTATGCACGCATGAATGTATTAAAGTAATCAGATCCGTCCTGGTGTAAAACGTTTTTAAATAAAAGTGTTAGTAATGTACAAAATGAAGCCATTCCCACATTCCAGTTCTTTGAAGACACCTGAGACTTTGTCGTCTACAATTACCGCAATGAGAGGTTTACTCACTCGCATGAAATCAAAGCCTACAATGTCCACATCCATTTCAAGGCCAGGCAATGATGGCATCTTAATAAGAAATTTATAAATCAATATAATGGAATTTGATCTTTTCTGCTCATGCTGTCCACGGCAAATCTAGCAGCGGTTTAAGATATATAATAACTATTATGTTTACCCCGCCAGCATAATGACAATCGCTAACACGCACTAACTTGTATATCTTGATTTGTTCCCACTTTCGCCGTTATTTACACTTGACCACTTCACTGATTTTTCTACTACACTCTTTACTACATATGGAAAAAGAGAGAAAATTGGATACCATGTCTAGAAAACCAAGGAAAAGCCTTTTTAGTTTTTGAATCCAGAATTTTGTGTTAAATGCGGGGTACGGAGGGGGTAACGTTAAGTCCTTCTTGAAATGTAGTCATATGTTCTAAGCTCCGTTCTCTCTGGCACTCATGTAGTACATGGAATGTTTAATTATGCAGAGAAGGTCTCTGGAATTTAATATTAGCACTCCATTTTGAAAGAAATGCATGCCATGGATTTAGATAGATTTGTTAAGGGTTTGTGATAAAGTACAAAGATATATAGTTTTGAGTAAGCCTGGCGGAGTAAGTTAGTAATTATGCATTCTAGTAGCGCACTTTTATTAGATTCCAAACAAGTTTAAATAGTCGACCTGTGATGTTCAAGAGAATTTGTACAGGTTCACAGTTGGTGTAAAACTGTAACAACCATACCAGTGGAATCGAGAACTCAACAAACAATAAAAGTCACAACATTTGATTTGGATTTTATGTATTCGCATATAAATGGTGTCAAACAATAAATATCGTACATCTTGATGTGACGAGGCATACTATGGTTGTAGATCAGGTTCTGTGCTGTTTCTTCTGCTGATTAGACATAGCAAACTGCATAGACCCCGGTCTGCCGGCGCATACTACGATGATTTATCTGGGTCTACACAGTTTGCAGTTGAATCAAACGTATGGGAGAGTATATATGGTAAGACTGCATTGATTATAGTCGGGGATATTAAGTGAAACACGATTTCCAAACAGAGTGCTTTGTGTATCTTTTGGATCAAGGATATTTCACCCGGGATATAATCGTCATCTTTGTGAATCTCATCAACCTTTTTCTGAGTGAAAATTCGTGGATGTTTGGTAAACATTTATCTCTCACTGTCAGTTCTGAGAATACTGACCTTGTCTGTTGTTTAAACTGCTCGTACTTTCACTTTTTATCGTAAGGATACATTCTAGTATAAACTGGGTAGTGATATTTTTGGTTATAAGGCCAGAATTAGTGTTATCATATTTCTATAAAGTACGATATTTGACAGACTTCTAAACTCTGCAGATTGTACATTCAACCAATCATCTTTTGTTTGCATGCCTCATGAAACGGCAAGCAAGTGCCCATGGTCTTATTTTGGTCCTAAAAAAATATTTCGCGGTAATATGCTGTCTTTTGAATGCATGTTTCTAGTAGTAGTAGTAGTTGCAGCAGTAGTAATAATAGCAACGCAAATGAACATTTGTCTTTTGTCCCTGCCGGCGGGGGGGGGGGGGGGGAGGGGCAGGCTTTTTTTGCGCCGTCGTCTATTCGAATTTAGAAACTCCACATTTATTTCTCGCACAATAAGGTAAATTACATCCCACGAAAAGAATACAAGTATAAATTCACGTTTGACCATGATGCTAATTGTTCCTTGAATCAATTGATTGAAAGTGAATAGTTTAAACGTTGCACACTTTTTAAAATAGGAAATAAGCATATATATTTATATGATATATACAAACAGAGGGAAAGTATATTGAAAACCCAAATAGTATAATGATATAATGAAACATTCTTCAGAGAGGATCTCGTTGCTATCAGGTGAATTGTTAATGTTCGTAGATGCCACTGTCGTCGATGTGAAGATGTCATCATTGAGATAACTGATAAGCAAGTGTCAAATACTGACGCCTTAATCTATCGATCTTCTTTCTTTCTTTTTGATAGATAATCGAAGAGCCAGCCCTGGGACTTTCTTCACACAGAGGCAAGTGTAATCCATAAAAGGATTTCTCAGAGAAAATATAAAACGTATTGTGGCCATCAATATTTTGCTAGCATCCACAAATCTAATTTCTGGCCATCTGACAGTTCATCACAAGGTACCGGGAACTAAATCCATTAAATTTTGCAAAAGTGTTTAAGCTACAATTTACAGACAACAAAAGGTACCAAACAGTGTTCATGCTTGTATGGGCAGATGTATAGTACTGCAACACATACATATACTTTTTCTTTAGGAACAATAAACTTTATCCACTTGAAGAAGAGAAACAGGTGTTAGGAACCCTTTCACGGGGACAAAATGGCGACCCCTGACATTCTTACTCCCACCGGTGGTGTTGCTGAGGACCTGGCAACGTGTTCGTTATGTGGGCAAATTTTTACTGAGCCACAGTTACTCTCGTGTCTTCACACATTCTGTCGTTCCTGTCTGGAGGACCATATTTCAAAATCAACAGATTTAAATGGACAACGCGGCTTTAAGTGCCCAACATGTGACGCAAAGATCGAAATTCCACTGGGAACGCAACCAGGAAATTATGGGGCGCTTTTTCACCACGATTCTTTTATGGCGAAGTTAGTCGAGCTAATGTCTGCAACGAAAGATGACAAGCATTGCGATATTTGCAAACGACGCCAGGAGACTGCCACGTCATCCAGTATATCTCCTGCAACCGATTGGTGTCTCGATTGTTCTGATGCATTTTGCGATGTTTGTCTCAAAGTCCATCTTCACGGCAAACTGACGGCCACACATACAGTCTTAAAACTGGATGATTTAAGGCAACTTCCGTTGGAGAGCTCGATGAGGAAGAAGAACAAGACGCCATGTGATGTCCACGGAGAGCTTATTACTCTGTTCTGTGTAGATTGTCGTGAACCACTTTGCGTACAATGCATGGCTGTATCCCACAGACGATGTGAGAATGTCATTACGGTGGCTGATGCAATGAGGTCAAGATCTGACGTCAGTGACGTCATGACCAAGCTCAACGCTCTACAGATTGCGCTGGATTCAGTTGATGGCCTGGGCGATCTGGAAAAGAAGCTCGAGGAAACAATTGCATCGGCAAGAAACGACATCAGATCCCTCAGTAACTCCCTGTGTGAATCCATCAGACGACAGGAGGAACGTTTGTTGAAGACTCTTGACGAGAAGGCGGCAGAAGCGCGCTCACTACTTAGGGACAGAATCGAACCTAAGAAGGCAAGCCTCAAACAAATCAAGGCTGCTGACAAAAGAATGAGGGTCCTTCTGAAATACGGTAGTGATGTTGAGATTCTATTGGGCTATAACCAAGTTCAGAAGCAAATGGAAGCAAGCGAAAACTCCACTGGAACACTTAATCCGAACTGTATGCAAGTTAAAATATGTTTTTCCACCAGTGAACCGGTAGAAAAGTTTCTTAAAGACTTTAAATCACTGGGCGAAATTGGCCTTGACACCGGTGCAGAAATTGGATTATCTTCATGGGGTGTCACTTGCACATCTAACGAGGACATCATCGTCACTGATTGTCAAAATCTCAGAATTCAAAAGTTCAGCAGAAATGGCGAACTCGTGGACCATATTCAACTTGATGATGAGCCGCGCGACATAACTACATGTGGTGATACTGATGACGTAGCCGTGACAGTGATTGGTCGAATCATCATGTTCTTGTCCACACGCTCTACTTTGCGTCTGTTGAAAAAGACTAAGACAGAACGCCAGTATGATGGTATCTCATATAGCAGAACTGACGGATACCTTGTTACAAGCTGCGTGCGCGAGAAAAGAATTGACGTGATTCAGCTCGATGGCGCCATTGTGCGCTCATTCTGCAAAGATTTAGCTGGGCAATTCATATGTGATGAACCAAGGTATGTCGAAGCCTCTGTCGATGGAAACATAGTTATTTCAGATATTTCCAATAATCTTGTAAAATGCATCAATATGGACGGTTATACAGTTTTCACTTACAAGCCAGATTCCGACAAGGAATTAAAAAATCCACAAGGAATATGCGTGGATAAAATCGGAAACATTTTTGTGGCAGACAATGGTAATAACAGGGTTCAACTGTTGACCAGTTACGGATCTTTCCAGCGTTTCATTCTTCAGAAAGAGTCTGGATTAGAACATCCATGTGCTATTAAGGTCAGTAGTAGCAACCGACTGATTATTGTACAGAACGATGGCATGGTTAAGGTGTATAGTTACTCATAGGATCTATGCATGCCGTTCCGAATATGTTTCCTGCAAAAACGTTTCATTGGCCAGCTTTTGCATTATGTTTTATGCGGCTGATATACTTTTTGTCGTCTCTTGTTCACGAGTTCGTTTTATTCTTACCGTTGAATTTATTTTTCGGTGACGGCCTAAGTATCTGGTGCGTGCGCAGTTAAATTCCTAAGAATGATTACGAAAGTGGAATTGCTTTATCCTACGAATGATGGACAATACTAGCTTTGTTCGAGATTTAGGATTTGAAATTGTTTTAAACTTAGCACCTGACATCAATGTGAACACCTTTATTCATCTGAACAGTCCCAGAATTTCCAAATAAACTGTAAAGATACATTCAATATTTTGATTTCATTCTCAGCTGCAATCATGAGGATATAGATCATCGACTCAGCCTGAAAATATATAGAATCATGGATATTATGGACGTTTTTTTATTAATGTGATCGTTTCATTAGAAAGTGTGGTTATGTTTGGTGAAAACATGTACCCAAGATTCACCAGACTTCAAATATAGTTATGGCAAGCCTACACGACACGGTACGTTTGTGTTAATCAAATTTACAGACTTCCTTAAGCTGACAAGCTTTGATATCCATCAAAATGCATCCGTCGTCGAAGGAATGAGTGATTCAGATCTCTACTTTAATTAAATCTACAACCTTCACTGAAGTAAAAATTGATTAAATATTTACTTCAGTCAAACCTACAACAAAAGAGTGATTCAGATATCGAATTCAATTTTTAAAAAATACAAAATTTGCATAAGGAACTATTGATTAAAATATTTACTTTATTTAAATCTGCAAACATTGCCAAAGAAACGAGTGATTCAGATATTGAATTCAATCAAATATTTCTTCGAAGGGACGATTGATTTATATATGACTTCAGTCAAATTAGCAAAAGTCGCCAGTGATTGAAATATGGACTTAAATCAAATCTGCAAACTTCGCCAAAGACGCGAGTGGTTCAGATATTGAGTTCAGTAAAAGATAGAAATTTCGTCGAAAGAACGAATGATTTAATCTTTGATTTCGAGATCTGTTTTGGAAAATAACATAACCTGTAGCTAATCTTGTACATTGTGGCAAACACAAACTAATGTTCACATTTGTTATATTTATCGATGCCATTTGTCCATGTACTTTTAGGCGTGTAATGTACACTTGTCATGCTCCTTAAATATTGGGACATAATTTTGTAAACCTATTCGAAAGTTCTATTTTTGATACAGAAGTCTTTATCTTGTTGTATTACTTATAATACTTTAGTAGAAATGCTGAAATTGCTATATATTCAAAGCATATAAAATTACATAATTGGAACATAAACCAGTGTAGATTACGAATCACAAAACAAACACAGCAAATAACCAGATTTGTATTGTATAAACTAATTAGTAATCGGATATAATTAATCAATGTGAACACATATTCAAACCAAAAACTGTGAGCCAAGATTTGTTTTTAAAAATTTTTTATTGGACAGGGTGTTATTTATCACATGTTGTCGTGGATATAATTTATCATAAACGAATCTTTTATTCTAGTTATTACACGCGCGTTAGACATGTTAAAGCATGCCATGAAGTGGCACAAATAAAAAGTCTAACATCTAGAGTTTAGGTCTTAGACCGTAGTCCAAAGGCATATAACTCGACCTTTGAAGCCTTTGTAATTAGGATTTCGACATGTGATAAATAGTACTCCTCTAGTATAATTAATATTGCATTCTTTAAAGCTCATATGACATACTTTTCATATGAAATGAACCTCATGTAAAATGATCTATATCCTTTATTCAGTGTAGAGTGTAGTTTACTGGATTCTGTTTATATCTTGCCCATCAATCTTAGTAATTTTGCAAAACAAACGGGACATTTTAGTCTAATTTTAAAGGTGTTGTTATAACCCTTGTGGTGACGGGATATGGTTATCTTATATATATATATATATATATATATATATATATATATATATATATATATATATATATATATATATATATATATATATATATATATATATATATATATATATATACATACACACACAAATTAGGCAAATTTCAACTTAACACCTGAACGTAATAATTTCATTTAAATAACGTGTATTTGATTACATTAGAGAGTATAAACTTTAATATTTTCTTATTTGTTTGAAAGATCGTGTGTATTCTATATCCAAACTCGATATCTCAACCTTGTATTATGTATATCATTTTTATACAGCGCTTTTCCATTATGATTATATATGAAGATGCAAATAAATCAGATACAATACTGTTTAAGGTTCCTTTTTTAACCTCTCTCTCTCTCTCTCTCTCTCTCTCTCTCTCTCTCTCTCTCTGTGTTTCTTTCTGCGTTTCGGTTATTAAAAACTTTCTGCATTATAGCGTAGCCGCTATATATATATTTTTTCCCTTTCTTCTTCTTTTGTTATTATTATTATTGGTTTTGTGTTGATGATGGTAACTTGGTCGTGGTAATTGTACTAGTTGTAGTCAGTGGTGGATACAATATAAGATCACGGTATGTGGAGAGTGTCGATCAAATCCATAGTTGTCCCTTTAGGGGCAAAAGGAACCAGCATTTTCGAGACACAACATCGTAGGAAAAATTACTGATCTGCCCTTGACAGTGAAGGCACTGACGCTGGTTGAGTTAAATTACCAATATCCAAATGGTGTCATTTTTCTTTTTTGTTACGACATCCTCTTTGAATCGGACTCGTGTGTCTGTGTAGCGACACATAATTCTCGCTGAACTAGATTTAGTACAGAATATCTATCTATCTATCTATCTATCTATCTATCTATCTATCTATCTATCTATCTATCTATCTATCTATCTATCTATCTATCTCTCTCTCTCTCGCTATATATATATATATATATATATATATATATATATATATATATATATATATATATATATATATATATATATCGATCTACATACATACATAATATATATCGATCTACATACATGCATAACTATTGTAATAATTTTGAAAACAATTTTAAAAAGGCATCTTAACAAAAGAGTCTAAATGAATGTGTTACATGTATGCCTTTGAACGCGCTCGCCTGAGTGTATACGTCTGTGTTCATTCTATATTCTAACAAGCCATGTGTCCATCTGGTTATTATACATTGTACGTTGGTCAAAGTGCCAAATGCAAAGAGTGGTACACTTGTTGTTTCAATTTTGTGTCTAACAAAGAATATACAATTCCTTAAGAAGTTATTCTGTTTTCACTAATAATCCTATGATTTCTTTATAACGATATAAAGACATTATGTGTTTACTAATACAATAGGAATGTTTATATATCATCAATACTCGCTTTTTGTGTCGAGTCAAACAGCAAACAACAAAGATACTGATCTGCCGAAGCATAATGAGACTGCAGAATAGGGTCTATGTTGTCCATTCTAGTGATTGCTGGTAATCAATTGCACTGACCCATATCTGCCGGCGCATTATGCGACGACAGATCTGTGTATGTGCAGTTAGCGGTTGGACTCGTTTTGTACACGAATATAGACGGTAGCTTTATTTTCTTATTTCATCTGAACACATTCTATAAAACACCTTCCATTCTTCGAAACGAGTCAGCCATTATTTGGAAATACAATACAATCAGATCATATTGACACCAGGTCGCACCGATTGCGTTTTCATAATGTATCGAAACACTCAACTGTCTATTGATTTGCTTCATAACAAATGCCTTTTGAAGGACCATTTTACATTATTTAATCGTACCATAACCTGCATGCTTTTCTATTTCTCAATATGCAAACACTGAAGTGTCACACCACAAAAAACACATACTTTATATTCATTGTGCTAAAAAGTCCAAAAACGATTATGTGGAAACTAGTTTTAGCCTTCTCAAGCTGAATCTGTAGAGAAAATGTGTAAATCATTAAAAATAGGGCAAAAACGACCCACCCTTGTTAATTCATTAAAATGGACGCATGCATGTTATTTTTAAGATAGAGAAAGTGTTGATGTCACTGAGATTATGACGTCATAATACTCGAGACGGGAAAAGACTAATGACTTATATAGAGCTAAATTGTTCTTAACAATTTCTTTTACTGATATATTAAAGTTGTTAAATTGGCGTGGACTATTTTCATCCTTAAATTTATTTAGTTTATTTTTTCCTTCAGCCCTCACATAACCTCCTAGCACCCACAAAAGATTGGCATTCATGTCTTGCCAGAATCAAGAAATTAAAATAGTTACAAATCCAATAATAAAGGCGAAGATTTACGACAAAGAAGAGAGCGAGGGGGAGCTCATAGAAATAAAATTAAAACACGAAAAATAACAGGAAAACTTGTACAACGGGTTGTATAAAATTAACCTATCACAGGTTTATCGAGAATCTATGCGAAACTAGAAGAACTCAATGTTATGAGAGAAAACAATCTTTTTTTCTATTATATATCTATCTCAAATCCGGTGCATGCGAATATAAAAAAATTAATTGTCTGGTAGTAACTTTTGGTGGACAGTTTAGAAGTATTTAACCGACAAACACCAAACACGTTCCCACCTTACCATCACCATAAATCCATCTTCAAAGCATGTGTAATAATTGTTTATATATATGATAAGCTGATATACTATTGACATGTAGACATTATTAAAAGGAAACGAGTCTTGTCGAGTTTCCTTTTAATGAAAAATTTATACAATGACTGATATATCATTGATACAGCGTACATCATGTACATATATTTTATTTATATTACATACAAATGTATTGTTTGATCTTTTTATTGACCGAGTAAATAAACTTCTCACATCCCCGAGTGTGTCCAAATCAAAATGTAGTTCTATGCCTTTTGTGGCTATTCACAGACACCTTTGCATATTGGTACGTTAATTATGTTATTTTCTAGTTTCTATTTTTCTTCACAATGATTAAATCAGTATAATACACAATTATGATTTAAACACGGACTATGCTTTTAATGATAAAGGTAGAGCACTACAAACACTTGGTTAATTACGCCATTCATATGAACGCTTAGCCATTCACGTACCGGCGAATGGAAATTAATGTGGAAAACAAAAATTTTTTTTTACCACCAATCATAAGTGTAAAGACATCGTGTGATGAGACAAACGAAAATTCAATACGCTCGTCATTTTATAGATTTTAGCCCCTATCTTGATTACGATTGGCCAGAGAGAGAGAGAGAGAGAGAGAGAGAGAGAGAGAGGGGGGGGGGGGCTTTGGAAATTTCATATTTAATCAATAATAATCGATTTTTAGAACACTTTAGTATGTTTAAGAAACAACAACAAAGCATTACATAAATCACAACAGTATATGTACCACGTAACCGAGAATTTTACCACATAATGTCGACATGGTTTGTAACTTTGTATCATTGATAAGCACTGTAGATAAATCCCAAGGAAAGTGCACACATATCATTACAACACACCATATTCTTGTAGGTTACTTGGTGTAACATCTATTTCAAACTTTTAATCCAGTCCAAATTCCTTTTATCGCTAACTCCGTTATGCATGAAAGGGGAGGGGAGAGTTATTATATTAGTTATTATTCTCCCTTCTTGCTTCGTTAACTCTAATTATCCAGACTAGTACTTCATCATCTGACTTGACTCTGTACTTCTTAAGCTGTAAATACAAGTTTCACACACTGACAATTCTTTGTCCTTCACGAAGTAAATCGTTTCTGCCGTTTGGAGTGTTCCACTACCAATAGTAGTCTCTCTTAATTGTCTTGCATTTCGTTCAAGACGGCTTCGACGTACATAACACTTTCATACATATCGAAACTAAATTCGTCCTCTATCACTGGGTATTCCATACAATGTTTCCTATCATCAAGCAGCGTTTGTAATTTAAAAGTTTTGCTTTTCACTTATACCCCTATGCCATATTGTATTAACTCTGTTAGTGGTTTAAGGAAGTCTTTCTAAATCAAGTACTTAGAAAACCTTCTGTTCTGACCTCCCATGTACATTATTTGCCTCACTCCTCTGCCTCCTTTTTAAATGGAAATTGTAAGATTTGAAAACTTTTATGGTTTTGTCTATGTTTAGTTTCTACCCTCTGCTGAAATCACGTCCTCCAAAAAATGTCAATTCAGCTGTTAGCGATTTCCAAGATTGATGTAATACCTTTTCCACTCTGGATTGGTTCTTCCAAGTTTAATAGCATCCACTTTGGACATTTCTTCCATGTTTAATATCATCGCCACCCTTCACATACGCTATTCCAAGTTTAATATCATCCATTCTTCACATACGTTATTCCATGTTCAATAATTTACTGCTCCGGTGACCTAGTGGTTCGAGCGTCCGCCGCGGAAGCGGAAGGTCGTTGGTTCGATCCCTGTCCGAGTCATACCAAAGATTTACAAAAATTATACTAACAGCTGCCTCGCTTGACGCTCAGAATTAAGAAGTTAGTGTTAGGACTGGTCGGCCTGGTGTCAGGATAATGTGAACGGGTGGGATATCATACTACATGTCTGCGGCATGATACCCAAGTGCTAGACATCACTATAAACTGCCTCACCGCAGACATCGTAGCTATATGACTGAAAAATTGTTAAAGCTACGCTAAAAAATCTTAAACAAACAAACAAACAAAGTTTAATATCATCCACTCTTCACATATGTTCTTCCAAGTTTAATATCATCCAGTCTGGACATATCTTCTTTCACGTTTAATATTATCTCCACTCTCAATATACGTTCCTGCATGTTTAATATCATCAACTCTGGACATATAGTCTTCCATGTTTAATATCATTCCCACTCTTCACATATGTTCTTCCAAGTTTAATATCATTCCCACCCTGGACATATGTTCTTCCATGTTTAATATCATCAACTCTGGACATGTGTTCTTTTTCATATCTTTTTCCAAGTTTAATATCATCCACTCTGGACTTATGTTTTCAACGTCTTACATAAACACATTACTATCATCTATACAGATTAGACACGTATAGCTTTTTTTTCCCCACCGGTATCTGATGGTAGCATGTTTAATAGGTCTCGCGTTTCCTGCATCGATGGTTGAACACGTCAAGAATCTAGTTTGTTAATGTTGCATTCTTAGCATCAATTGCGTGCTCATCTAGTGTTGTCGGTCACGAATCTGTATTAAAAAAATTAAGGCGTCCAGAAGTTTTGTCAGCATTTTATAATTATTACCCATTCTTCTTTCCTTCTTGGCTGTTATCTCCTCCTCTATTGCCAAGCAATCGTACGTTTATTTCCTTCTTCACCACCAACCCCCACCACACCCTCACCCCTTCTCTCTTGAGGTAACTTTTACTTTATCTTGAACTCTTCTTAGTTTGGACTGCTGCTCTCGTTATAATCCACTATTACATGCTAAGATTGTTTTCACACGTTGTTACAACATGTTTTGCTCTCTTAACCTTGTTTCTCTATCGGCAATTTAACAAATCAGACATTTGCCGATATGTGCCAGCTTCACTTGATAACATTCATTAAAGATCAAAAAATATTAGAGTGCACCTCAGTATATCAGATGTCAGCAATTTGAGACAACTGATTTTGCTACATGCTCACACCTGTTTTCAATTCGCACTTGTCCTCTTTTACTTTGTTGTTTTTCACCATTGTTCTTGACATTATTAAACTTTGCATCTTAATTGGCACCTTCTAGCCAATATCGTACCGATGTGCCAAACAATGCAAACTCAGGTTTCAGAGAGGCGTTGTCATGGTAGATACATGTGCATCAGTGAGCAGTGGGAACTACTGCCAACATCCCGCATCAAAGGTCGCTGGCAGAGAAGTCAGTACAATCGACAGTCTAAGGCAGAAACGAATTTATTTATTGACATTATTGTAACTAAATGTTGGCTTGTTCAATAATAAAGAGGTGACGTGTGATAAGAAAACCTTACCAATCATAACCCAAACAAGAATTTAGAAATTGAATGTTGGTCCCTATCACCAAGCTGATTGAATGAGACACTACTAGATCAGGGGACACAACTGTTTCTGTGACGATTCTTATTTTATGATTGGGCTATGTCCCTGGTATTATATTGGTTATCATTGTTAATGAAATCGGGTAGGGTTCCAAGCGAAATAATGTGCTCCATAATACACATAAATGTTTTAAATTTGAGTGTCAGGCATATAAAATGTTATATATGATTATAAATATACTCATCAAATAACCAATCATAGATCTAGAGAACGGAGTAAGCATGATGTGAAGAGAGAACACACATAATACATTTACATCAAAATAGGCATGTGTATCATTGGCTTGTTCAATAATAAAGAGGTGACGTGTGATAAGAAAACCTTACCAATCATAACACAAACAAAAATTTAGAAATTGAATGTTGGTCCCTATCACCAAGCAAACTCAGATATACTGGTACAATGAAGACTTGCGAACAAAACTTCAAAAATAAAATTAAGAAAGTAACCTGATTAAAATTTACCAACAAAGAAATTACTCAATAACAGAACATTATGAAGAATATAAATCTTAAATTCAATTGATAAATTAAATTATTGACATTATAAATCATACATTGGCTAAATACATTTTAAAATCTGTCAAAGGACAATGCTGCATCTTGAAAAACATTTATCTTTAAGAATAAATACTAAATAAATAACAGAACAACAAACATTTAAAATAAAGGTAAAAGCTACGCCCCTCCTGGCGATTATTTTATCTAGCTTTTCTCTGATATACTACCGGCGCCCCGGGTGGCCGAGTGGTCTAAAGCGCTCTCAGTTACGATCACTGCCATCTCACCTTTGCGTGGGTTCAAGTCTAAGATTCGGATAACGCAGTTATGTGAGAAAGCTTGCCAGTAGCTTCTCGTGGGTCGGTGGTCCTTTCCGGGGGTTTTGGTGGATGTTCTTCCTCCACCAATAATACTGGCCGCCACGTATAACCCTATCGTGTGCTGACAAATGGCGTTAATCCTACAACAACAAAATTCTGCTATACTACCCAAATGATGCTGGGTCTCGTCGATTGGAAAATTTGGCTTGCTGAAACAATCCTGCAACTATTACACGTATAAACGGCTTAGCATCACTTACTGCTTGTAAACGTTTACAAAATCAGTGAACGAGTGTGTGTGCCCTTTTATATATAAAAAATCAGTGATATCGCTACGATGTAAGCAGTGTCGCAGTTTATAATGATGTCTAACACTGAGGCATCATGCCGGAGACATGTAGCACGATGTCCCACACAGTCACATTATCCTGACACCAGGCAGACCTTTCTTAATACTAACCTCTTAATGCTGAGCGCCTAGCGAGGCAGCTGTTAGTAAGAGTTTTATAAGTCTTTGGTATGACTTGGCCGGGCTTCGAACCCGCGATCTCCCACATCCAAAGCAGACGCTCTAACCACTCGGCCAAAGGAGCGGTGTAAAATGCACGCGTACATATGATGTTAGCAGATGGGCATATCCGAAGAGCAGGTCCTGTTGCTCTATTGGTATTTTTTTTATCATGTAGATACAGTACGTGTACAAAATTAGTATCGCGACGATCTTAATTATTTTTTAACCTAATTTGTAAGATAAATTCAACAAAGACTAAGTTTTGACATAATAAGAGGTAAAGACACAGCAAATGAAACAATTGCAAGCTGAGAGACTTACGCGATGCGCACAGTCAGTGGGTTACATACAAATTACAGACAGCTGCAAGTCACTTATGCAAACTTGGGAACAGGTTGAATATCAAACTGTTGGATTAAATGGCATCCTTTTGGTTAATGTAAACCGTGTAAGAAATTAGAACTCTTTGTAAAAGTTGCAGCCTTATGCAGGATGCCATTTCCAAAATTCCTGGATCTTAAACACCGAATACATGGAACTTAAAACCAGTCAGAAGATTGTTGTTGCAGTTTTGGAAAACCAAAATATTTCATTTAGACTAAAAATCTGCGCAAATAGAGAATGATCTGCAACTAAATGAAAATATTTCGCAAAATTAGCATAATGAAAAAATAACGATATGCTGGTATGATGCCATTTGTTTATTAAAATGTGCAATTTTGCTGCATGCAAATAGTTCCGGATCCCACCTGCCACCAGTGATACGCTCACCGATGTTTGGTAACATCCATATCTAGCTTAACATTTCAAATGGCCACAAAATAGGTTGTGCTATTCCACGTCGATTTACAAGTAGACAAACATATGATTAGACCCAGAAATATAATCAAACTTTAATGACTAGGCGATATATATATATATATATATATATATATATATATATATATATATATATATATATATATACACACACAAGTCAATATCATTATACTTGCACCGTAAACATTTGTATGGTGGTGTCCAACGAGGTCTTCATGAAACTAAAGTAATAGAATTAGAAGGCGATGACAGCCATAGGGTATTAACCCTAGCAAAATCAATAACGATTCCGAAATCACAAGGCCAGTTTATGGGGGCAGAAGTCTATATAACTCTTTGGATAACGTTAAAGGCTGGAGACTGAAAATTTGAGGCTTCGCATCCTACCATCGGATCCGCCTAGGTACTTAAGCTAATTGATTCTGTAGTATATATGCATTGTATATTTTAGGTATTTTTCAAATAACTTATAATTCCTTAATAATTGGTATAATTTGAATTACAGACTTTACAGCTTGACCTCACATCAGATGTGTTTGTATAAATAAAACAAAAAAAATCTACTAGCTCGGATTTGAAATTTTCACTTCTCCGGGCTTCAAAAGTGAATTGAAATAAAAGAGCTATGTTTTGCTTGTCATATATGTTGTCATTAATTCATGACAGTTTTAAAAGCTGGTATTGGCCTATTCTGGCAAAATTTATATTTTAATAACCGCTAAAGTTAGTGCGCTTTCGACTAGTTCAGGCACATAATAATAATAATAATAATAATAATAATAATAATAATAATAATAATAATAATAATAATAATGAGGACTTTGTATAGCGCCTAATCTTTAGAAGCTCTAAGCGCTTTACAACATCTCTAATGATATTAATACAAAAACAATAAACAAAAACAAACACCATTAAATTGGAAAACAAACGACGCTGAAAATATTAAAGTAGAAAATATTTTTGAGTCTTCAATTTTGTTCTTACAGTCGAAAAAGGTGAGTTTTAGAGCACTGTTGAAAGGGATCACTGTATTTGTGTCTAATTTCAATGTTCAATTCATTCCACATTGCTAGGTCCTGGTATGCAAAAGAACGTTGTCCATATGACTTCGCTTTCATAGTGGGAATAATGAGTATACGATTGTCAGAAGAGGAGTGTAAGTATCTTGCTGGTGTGTACACACGGGTGAGGCCGGATAGGTATGCTGGACTGGAGTCCGTCACTGAAACGTAGCACAGAAAACAAATTTTGTGTTTGATTCTGGATTGAATGGATTGCCAGTGTAGGGTACAGATCAGCGGGTGGGTGTGCACCGATCGTGATACTCTAAAGATGCTCCGAGCAACTGTGTTTTGAACGTTTTGAAGTTTCTGCTGTAGATATTGAGACGAACTAGACAGAACTGAGTTACAATAGTCCAGTCTTGAAAGTACTAATGAACACCATTGGAGCAAAACAAACTTTAAGTCTCATAGAGGGAGCCATTCATGGTAACGGAGAAGAAGGGTGGATAGAACTACCGTATCCGGGTAGGAGACAATAAAACGTTGTACCTCCTAAATCTCCTGAAACGTTACCGTGAAAGAGTAACACCCACAGAGTTCATAGTTGCTACTGTTGTATCGGAAGAAGTCGACAACAACGGAGGAGAGGCGGAAGTACTCCATAGTTATCTTTTCATGAGGGAATAAACCTACGTCGACGTGGCGCTTAAAGAGCAACGTAAGGAAGTGGAGTCGTTACTCCTAGATTATTCAAGCGTCTTAACAGATTGACCTGGCAAGACGGAGTTGGAAGAGTTCACCCTGAAATTGCTAGATGAGAAAACAGTAAAGTTAAAAACCATATCCGCTACCATATGCAAAATTAGAAACTGTCTGAAATGAAATTCAAGCTATGATAGACTTGGGAGTTATAGAACCAGATGAGTTGGCGTATAGCTCTCCTGTTGTGTTAGTACAGAAGAAAGACGTTACACACAGATTTTGCGTCGATTACAGGAAGTTGAACAGGATCACGAAATTCCTATTGGAACTTTTACCTTACCCTGAATCCTTATTTGCCGGGGTGACCAATGCGAAGTATTTTTTCGATAATCGATACTGGCAAATACCATTTCGAAGTGAAAACAGAAAGACTCGCCTTCCCAACTCCATATGGGACCTACCAGTGGGTGGCCATGCCATTCGGGGTCTAGAACGCCCAGTGTCTTCACGCGTATGATACGAAAATTACTTGAACCATTAAGAGGGACTGGAGTTTCAGACTTGATGGACGATGTACTCTTAGCAACAGCTACTTGGGGACGATCATATCATTCTGCTGAAAAACGTTTTTGAACGACTTCGACAAACGGGGCTGACCGCACGACCATCTAAGTGTCATATAGTGTTTAGAAAACTAACATATCAAGGTCATAACCTCAGCAAAGACACGTTAACGTCAGATAGTTCAAAGGCAGACCAGCTTAGGGTCGCAGTACGACCGACCAATAACACGAAAGGTCGATCTTTCTTTGGACTAGCAAGGTATTATGGTCGATGTGATGCTAACTTCAGCGCTATTGCAAGCATATTGACTGACCTAACTCGGAAAAAAGCTCAGCCGAACGTTGTATGGACACACACGTGTGAACGAGCGTTTGAGATGTTAAAGGACAGATTGACGTCAGACGCTGTAGTGAAATTACCTTTTGTGAAGCGAGATTTTGTCTTACGTATTGACACTTGTGATAGAGGTTTAGGGGCAGTGCTGTTACAAGAAGATGACGGAAGTTTATTCCCAGTTGCTTATAGTAGCAGGAAATTGTAAACTGCCGAACACAATTATTCGGTCTCTGAAAAAGAATGCTTAACTGTTATCTTTGGGATATCTAACTTTCAATGATACCTGTATGGACGGAAGTTTATTTTGGAAACGGACCACCAACCACTTGCCTATTTAGCTCAAGCTAAGTTGACAGATGGACGATTAATGAGATGTTCATTATTTCTACAGCAGTACAAAGTCCATGTACGTTATATTAAAGACAGCGAGACTGTAGGAGCTGACTGCTTAAGTAGACTAGGGACGTCTGAGGAGAAGGGATTACCCGAGTGTCAGGTTACGCGAGTTATGAGTCCGTTATCCTTTTTATAGTATTGTATAAACCCCGCTTGTCAAAGGGTAAGTGTTAAGTCCCACTTTGTGAAGGGGTATTGTACAATATATAGTAATAATAACTATAACCCACTCCTTTTTGGTATTCGTTATCTAAGAGATGACCGCCCTCGATATAATTGCCCGATTCGAGTATGAGAATGGATAGAGAAAACTGAGAAGGTAAATTGAGCAAACAACTACGAGGCCCGGTAAAGATAAACAAACAATTTAATCAAATACATACACAATTATGAAACTTCCTTTCATTAGGAATACACGCTGTTTAGAAATACACTTTCACAGAATTACAATAAAATTTGAAATAGATTCATACAAATTAGCTGATCTATTGCTGATAGTTTTAAATCATCATAGGATCGAGTGGTACAATCGAAGTAAATGCCTTGTTTGATTTCATAACCTGCTATTCCTCGATCCTCGTTCCCTGTTCCGTTCAACGTTGGTTCTAGAAGACACTGTCTCGTCCAATCTCTAGATACTCTGCACCCGTGGATGTTTCCGCTTGATTCCGGACTTGTCCAATGTATCATGCGTTCACTGCAATTTCCGTTTCCCAATTCCTTTTCCCAAGTGTACGTCGCAATTTACGTAACTTCACGATCTTCCAAAAAGCTATTTTCTCCCTTTCAAAAGAAAATTAAAACAATCCTAAGTCTCTCGTTACAATGGTTACAGTTGAGACTTTCCATTATTCCTGGTCCGAAAATCAGATATTTCTATCAGTAATAACAACTTTAGAACTAGTAATTAACTACACATGTCCTCAAATGAATGTAGTTACACACATTACGAATTATACATCGAGGCTTTGATGTCAGGCCCCTAATTTACACAACACATAAATTGAATACACTGTCGCTAAATCATCTATGAAATCAAAATTCGGTGAATTCCCATGTATTCTCGTAACCCATTACTAATGTAATACATTACATTTTTAGAACATAATCATTATGCAAACAAGATGATAAATTCAAGAATTAACGTAACACTTTCTATTCATAACTCTGCATAGTGTTTTACGACATAAATTAACACTACGTCATTCTTAACTAAGAATTAAGGTAAGAATTTCAATTCAGAATTCAAAAAGCACATTAGTATACAAATGTATCAAATGAAATTATGTAAGACTATTTTCAATTCATTATTCAAAACACATAATTATACAAATGTATCAAATGAAATTATGCAAGACTTCCAATTCATAATTCAAAACACATAATTATACAAATGTATCAAATGAAATTATGTAAAACTTCCAATTCATAATTCAAGACACATAATTATACAAATGTATCAAATGAAATCATGCAGACCTGTAAAGTAAAGCAAACATCATATAAATTGCATCAACAATATGGGTGGAATTGTGACAGTACCTTTGTGTTTCTGGTATGTCCCTCCCTTAGTTTGGCGGGTTTTTCTGGACCACGATTTCTTAACGGACGTATTTCTCTCAAATAACATCCGGAGCCTTAGTAAATAATTCTACCTCTGGTTCTCTCTCTTGCAAAGAAATTTTCAGACTAACTTCTGATTTCGCTATATCGCCGATATGATGTCCTACGAATTTTCGTGTGAAAACACACCCCTTATTTAACCGTGACCAATCAGAATTAAATGTATTTTCTCGCGCTTTTTTCTAAAAGTCGCTTACGTCTGGTCAATATGACATGCTTGTTTTTATGTAACAGAATCCCTGCGTTTTCTCAAGTCTGACACTTTTCGTGAAAAATGAAACTTTAAAATGTCGCTAGCAGTCAGTCTGATTGCTGAGTAAACAAGGTTTAATTAGTACAACGGTTGCACTCTACTATACAGACCCCCCACCCCCCACATAGACACGACGTGTCTCCATAAATCTAACCAATGGTTCATTGGCCTCAACTAATGTTTAATTAATAGATCTCCTGAAATCAGCCCCTTCACACTGAGGTCGTGTAACTGAAACAAAATAGATCTCCAAAATTTTGGAGAGCAAAATCTCTGATTTTACTCTTCAAAAGAGGGGCCTATGTGGAGTGGCAAATTTCTGGCGATCAAACAAGAATACGTTAGTTGAGACCCGAAAACCCTTAATTAGATTTCTGGGCAACATGCGCGTATAATTCGCCATATTGCCATCTTCGAAATGTCCTTTCGAGAGGGAAATGTTATTCTTAATTAAGCATTTGTTTACACAGCAGCAAGACGGACTCTTAGGGACACCGTAAATGTTATTTCGTTATTTTCATGGTAAAGTTGTCACAATTGAAAAATCAAAGAAACTCTGTAACTATCAAACTATCAGATCAAGCTGACCACGATTTTGGGCCTCTGAGAAAAGTCAGCAGAGAGATTTCACTGATTATTTACACTAATTAAGGGGCGTGTTTACCCCACGCAAAATTACCTGTTTTCATATCGCCTCATCGAAAATGTTAATCAGTCTAAGCTTTTCTGCAAGAGAAATCAGAGTAGGCTCCAAGGGATTTGCAAGACATTTCCTTGTAAAAACTGGTGTCCAATGAATCCGGCGAACTAATTTGGATGGACGTTGAAAGCAAAGGTAGTGTGACAATTTCGTGTAATTTGTTGATGTCATATATAATGCTTTGCTGAATTTATTTGTATTTGCATGAAATATGTTCTAATACATTCGTATAATAATTTGCTTTATGAAGTATAACTGTGTTGAGTTTATGCCTAAGAAGTCGTACATTAATCTTTAGATATGTTTGATGATTTGTTTAATTTGTCATCTTTTTTGCATAAAAAGTAGGTTCTAATAATTTAATGCATTACTTTACTTAATATGATTACGAGAATCCGTGTGACTTCACCGAATTAAGAAGATTTCACGTATGATTATAAGTGAGTGCGAAATGACGTAGTAACTGATGTAATGTATCTCAATATTTGTCATTTGACTAACTAGGGTCATTATAGGGCACGAGGAGTCGATTGATATCCTCAGCATCTGTTTAGCACCGATAGAAAATTTTAATAACAAGTAGGGGCTATTGCAAAATCCCCGGTATCATAAATAAAAGGAAATTTAAGTTGTCTCTATTTATATCTATTTCAAAGGGAGAAAATAGCTCATGAGACGTGTAATCTTGAGACTTGGTATCCCTGAGACTTAAAATCCTGTGACGTAATCATGATACATTTATTCTTAAGAGAAATTCCACTTGTGACATTACTCCCTTATATAAAATAAAACCTAACCCAGTCAGTGAAAATGTATCTTGGGGTAAATATTGTATATAGCTAAGTTTCCAGAGAGTCTGCACGTTCTAGTACCGTATATGAACGGCTACCAACAGCGCCGGATTAAGCACCGTGGAGGCTCATAGGCAGTCAAACTTTTGGGGCCCCAGACCCACGGTCACGGTCTCATGGGGGCCCCTGATGGGGCCCATAAAAGTCGCGGGGCCCATAGGCAGTTGCCTACTCTGCCTAATGGGTAATCCGGGACTGGCTACCAAAACATTTTTGGTGATGTGGCGGTAGCCGTGGTAGTAAGGGCACTGGAACGTGCAGGTCGGGCGATAGTTTGATCTCGCATAAAGAGATCCTAGGTTTGATACCAAGCAGAAATCCAATATAGGACGAATAATTGATATTGCTTATTTAGCGATAGGCTGTCAATATTTTTAGTAATCAAGATCCCTAGATTTGTGAAGCAGCAGCAGAGAGGGTGAATCCTACAACATTTTTTGTTTTTATTTTTGATTATACCCCCTCCAAATAACACTAGACCCTTCTCGCGAATAACTAGAAAAAAAATGAGTCTGAAAACATGAGATTCGCATTCGCGAATCATAAAATGTCGCAACGTCGTTGTCACTCACCCTCTCTGCTGCTATGGGTTAACCGAATATTTTATCAAGTCCGATACGATATCGTGTCCTAGGGTCTGCTAAATTTATTGTCACAAATCCGTGTGGTTTTGACTGAGCGTGACTAAAGAAATTTCTAAATTGATTATGATTCATATCACCGCTGCACCAGGTCTGATGAATATTTCGTAGCGTATGAGTATCAACGCCGTTAAATACACACAACACATTGCAGTTATCTCTGATCACTTTTGGTATCTGAGTGTATCGTTGAGTGACATAGATCACATCAGTGTTTTTATGCCTGCCTCGGGAAAATATTCTAGCAGGATTTTTTTGATTATCTAACATGATATCATCGTATACCACTAAATTGTTAATACTTCCATCAATAGCATCAATGCTCGGGGCTTCCTCTATATCAGTAATAAACTCAATAAAATCTTCATCGATTTGAAATTCTTTTGCTTTCTCGTTAAAATCCTTTAGCACTTCATAGCATCGCTGATCGTCTACACTCGGGGCTATTAAATACAATTTGTTCCATTTCATCCATCTCGTTATCAAATTAAGTAGCAGTTGTGTCTTTCCGCTTCCAGATGGTCCGATTATAATCATTCTAATTGAATTCGGCAACATTTCATGATGTTTAATAGGTTCCCTTCGTCGGGTAGCTGAATAATCAATTATATTCATGCCGTTATATATAAATTATGGATCTATATTGTGTGAAGTGTAAAAAACGTACTGGCACAGATGACTTGACGACGATTACAACTAAAAATAACCGATCAGCGCTTTCTGGTAAATGCGTACAATGTAGTACAAAGAAGTTTAGATTTGTTTCTAAACCCAAGGAACTCAAGGAACCTTTAAAAAAAAACGAGGAGGTGATATCGCAGCCAAGCTAACTAAACTCCCTAAAAAACCCCATGGGCAAAATACCCTGGAGAAAAGCACCTTCCAGGATATAGCTACTGTGGACCGGGAACAAGACTTGATATCAGACTCAATGATCAAAATCAGCCCCGACCCGGTGAGGAACCAATAAACGCAATTGATAAGGCCTGTCACCTTCATGATGTATCTTATAAAAGCAGTAATCTGCAGCACAGGCATCTAGCAGATGTGAAATTAATTCATGCGTTAAATGCTATTTCTGATAAATCTTTCAAAGAAAAATTGGCTTCCTTTTTGATAAAATCGGCTATGAAAAGTAAATTGATGTTAGGTGCTGGTAATTAATAACAACATGGAATCTATTTATTATTCCCCAAGAGGATACTGGAGGGGTAAATCAGCAATCCATAAACTCGCTAGCGCTGCAAAAGTGAAAAAAACCCCTGCGGCTCATTGGTTATCCAAACAGGCACTATGGAAAATTTATCTACCACCGCCTAAACAAATTCAATTCTCGCATTTTGATGTGACAGTTCCTAATGAAGTTCATCAGGCTGATCTATTATTTCTGCCACATGATCGTGGTTACAAATACGCATTAACCGTAGTTGATATTGCAAGTCGATACAAAGAAGCAGAACCGTTAAAAACAAAATCAGCCACTGAAGTGGCTTCTGCATTTGAAAGGATTTATCGAAGGAGTCCTCTGCACTGGCCAAATCTATTACAAATTGATCCGGGCAAGGAATTTCAGGGTGCAGTGTTATCAATAATGAAAAATCATAAAGTCACTATCAGACGAGGACATACTGCGCTACATCGTGATCAGGCCATTGTAGAACGGTTTAATAAAACCCTTGCTGAGCGGTTATTTGGATATCAATACGCAAAAGAATTCATCCAAGAAAAAAGATCCCGTGAATGGGTTAAAAGGTTACCAGCTGTGATTACTGCACTGAATAACGAGATTACTAGAACCATCAACATGAAACCTATCAACGCGATTAAAAAGAAGTCGATACCTGAAAAACCACAAAAGGATTTTAGCGTTTCCCAACCAATTCTTGGTAGTAATGTCATTGTGAGGTACTTATACGAACCAGGAGAGCTTGAGGGTGGCACAAAAAGGGCTACTGATCCTATTTGGAGTGTTACTGCACACAAGATATCTAGTATAACACGATCTACGGGTAGACCTCCAATCTATAAACTGGATTCAACTGCCCCTCAACGGGGTTTTACTAGACAACAATTACAAGTGATACCTGAGGATACTCAATTACCACCGCATGGGCTTAACTAGCACCCTTGCGTCTATTGCACTCAAGACAAGTCAACATCACATTATTTCTGACATGACCGAGATTGTTATTTTTTCTGTCAACGGTGATTTGGCGAGGATCCTTATCCGAATACTGCCAACGCATTATACAATTGCAACTTGCGCAGTGATTATTTTGTTGTTGCTTCAAAGTGATTATTAATTCAGCATCAATATCAAATTCTCGTTGTTTTTTTTTTTGTCTTGTTGTTTGTAACCGGAGAGTTTTTTATCAATAATATCATTATCATCGCCAATGATTTCATCATCGCCACTGGCTTCGCCAACGACAATTCTTCGAAGTTGATTTATTTTTCGTACTCTAGACACTGCGAGATAGACTAAATTCGACCATTCTATGCGATTATCTACCATCCAAACAATTGTATCCGATATAGTCAATCCCTGTGAAGAGTGTATTGTTGCTGCATAACCTAGCGTCCATGGGGATTTATTAGCACGCAATGCATCTTCAACAACATTCATATCAACCAGCATAATATCATTTAATACGAGAATCTTCTTTTCACGCCCTGACTCTGTCAGGCCTGGAATATCAACTTCGATGTTCTGTTTTCGTGTATCCGATGGCCTATAACAGAGGGGCACTGGAAGTGTTGCAAATTTTTGTTTATGCAATTCAAATAACTTCATCTGAAGTGTGTCCCTGACTATTTTTCTACTTGCAATGATTAAATCATTTGGTCTCCACGCTTCCCAAAACTCATTCATGGGAGTTTCTGAAATTATTTCACGCGCTATTTCACACTGGATTTTATCCGGTTGTAATCTAATTAGTTTCTTAAATTCTTTTAATTCATTGTCAAGTGATCTATGATCGGTATCAATTTCTTCATAATAGTCTACAAAACCCTTTAGCCATTCATGGGGGGATGCACCGACAAATGGTGGTGGTTGCCCGTGATCACCGCACATGACGACTTTTTAATAACAACCACTCAAGAAATATTTTTAAGACATCTTCGGACACTGTGTCTATTTCGTCCCACATGATGAATTCAGGGATAAATTTCTCTCCCATGCGCTCAGGAGTCCATTTATCTCCCTTCCATCTAAAGAAACTATGATAAGTGCAGGCATTTACCCCTCTCTGTATCATTTCTCTTGCAAGTCTGTGAGTCGGTGTTAGTACAATCATGTTTGGATTGGAAACACGAAATAACTCAATTACCCGGGTTGTTTTTCCTGACCCACCACAGCCGTTTAAATAAACTGTTTTATACAGGCATATTGGATCAGAAATCGGTGGTGCACTAGAAAATTCTGAACACTGATTGCTTTCTAAGTAATTATTTTCAATGGTAACATCTGCTGATGGAATATAATCATGAAGCATTTCTTTCTTAATTCTCCATGACCCCCAATTCTCGTTGCCAGTAGCCTTAAAATCAGCCATTTTGCTATTTATGTAAAATGAGTCAGTAGCAACTCTAACTGCGGTGGTAGGAAATCTATTGATCATTGAAAAAAAATTAATAGAAGCATAACCAAGCATAGAAGCTCTCAAAGGTGTGTACTGCGGATTGTATCCATCAGTGTAAATAACAATTGTACCCAATTTGGTTCCATCGGACATAAATGCGTCCTTACGATTGACATATAGGCCCCTATTCGTTAAATCCATAATTACAAAATCGTATTCAGCATTGTCTATAATCAATCGTGAAGAATATCTCGTATTATCATCTTTACCACCTTGGGTAAATTTACCGATTATTCTTCGTCCAAGGTCTTTTGCTTCATTGTTTCTGATTTCAAATAACTGTTGGGACCAATCCATGATTTGTTGTTCACTGAAATTTGGAAACAGTTTTCGCTCTTCGCTAATTATTTTTTCTAGATCAGGTTGTGGTAACCAGACTGATTTCTGTGCTCGATAGGATATAATTGCTTCACTGACAATTAATGATTTTAACATCTTACAATCAAGCATATACCGTAATAACACTATTGGCATCCAGTGTTTTTCAGACATGTGTTTACCAATCCAAAGATAACTACACGGATGAAGTCCTTCAGCCATTTCAAATGATACTACACAAGCGAATCCGGTCAAATCGAAATGTGGCAGTGGTCCATTAATAGCAACACGGGTCATTTCGTGTGTAGGGTGTCCAAATCGTTTGAAATATTTCTCGCATTCTCCATACCCAAGAAAACTTCCTGGATAACACGCAATCATATCAACGGAAATAACGGTATCAGCGGTGTATTTTGTATTCCATAATCCTCCATGGCCGTATTCAAGACAAGACAATTTGACATCTGATAAGAACTCACTTCGGGTTGGTTTCCACGCGTTTTTCTTTCTAGCAAAATGTGCTGCAACTGATGGAAGTGTAAAACAGTTTGCTAATAATTGATCGTTGTCTTCCCCTTCCCCAGAAAACTCACTAGCTAGTTGTTTCATTTGATTATGCAGCTCTTCAGTACGGTACAATTCTCCGTTGGGCCTTACAAACTGATCAAATCTACATTCTTCGTCTGAAGTACTATGAAATAGCCACATTGACACGGGATCGTTTTTACTCAAATGATAAATAGCATCAAATAATTTCTGCTCTGAAAAAAACTCTTCGGTTCCAAACAGAGTTTGGGATAGATATTTTACGGTTCTATCCCGTGGGAATATTGTTACTGCAGATGACCACGCGTGTTCGTTATGATCAATAATCTGTATTGGGGTTCCATTTTTATTATATTTCGATTCGTATAATACTTCTCCGGTGATTGTCCTTACCGATATTGGAAATCTCAATGATGTTTCTAATTTGGCTATATCTTGAATTGTTGCCCCATGCTGTTTCACTGTCAGTTCCCATTCGGTTATTTTTTTTCGTCTTAGATCAGTTAGTTTATTTCCCCGGGACGCATTTGTGAAGTGTTCTATTATTCGTGTTGCTACACAATTGAGCCCTGTCGAATATTTCATGGGTGCTAGTTTTGAAATATCAGGTTTTTCATTGAGCGGATAGATCCCGTAAACAACTGCTGTGACAGGATAAGATCTTTCGTAGTAGGGTTTATCAAGTCCAGTCAAAATTCCTGGTTTTGAATCCTGATTCACAGTGACAGTTTTTTTGCCCTTAAGAATAGGCTCGTATTTGTCCCTAATGATCCATTTTCCATTATCACGGATAAGGAATTTTATTCGAAAAAAATTTCTTTCTTCCCCAAGACGTGAGATTATCACTGCTGCTTTTTCATCATTCATGGTAGCGTCAACAACACCATCAATTCGAAATGTTGACCAACAATGAGCTGCCCCATCACGCTTGAATTCATTAAAACAGTCTCTGATTTTACTAATCAAGGTTCTATCAAGAATTTTATTCTTTGGTGTATCAGAAACTCTATCAAGATTGAATTGAACACTTTTCCAGGGCTTAATTTTCGATAATCTCTCGAACTCCTCCATACTATAATTAAAACAAGTATTTAAATGAAAGATTTAAGTATAATGAATCATTGCAAATGGCTTATGATTGGATCAGTGACACCGTGTAACAAATCATGCAGAAATGAATTCTGTTGGTATCATATGCAAAGCTTTCGTCGTGGAAGCCTTGGTCCGTTACCCTGTATTCGATGTGGGGTTGGGGTCAGGGGGAAGTCGCAATTATGTCTTATGTGTGGCGGCAAAAGATACAGGGAACTAAAACGCTATTATGATAAAAGAATAAAAAATACTGTCATTGACCCCAACGATGACAAAATCATAAAGACTCCTCAAGATTATATACAGAGACTTATAATTAAACCAAACAATGAATTAGAAAAATAGTGTTATTATACAAATGAACCAAGAATTCAGACCTCACCCGTGCTTGTTAATTATGAAGCATTCCGTAATGGTATTATCAGAAACCGCAGATTGAAGAATCCAGTTGGATTTGTGGTATTTGATCAGTCAGATAGATAGATTAATATGTGAACATTTAATGTTCTCTGTAGGTGTTGAATGATAACTTAATTCTTGAATAATAGAATCAAGGATGGTTATATTGATTCCAATTCTCAGAATAATTCTTTACCATTTCAAAAGAGACAGGACAAAAAATTCGATTTTCGTATGTCTATAACACCAAGAGAGACAACTCTTAAATATAACCAATGGATATAACCAAGGGAGTTATCATTGTGATTTAGCGGCTGGGTATTGTTTTATAGGAAAAGAAATATTTTCTTTTTTTTTAGTGTTTAAGTCAAATATTCTGTCTCACGTGCGATTAATGCGTATTTCATAAACATAGGATGTGATCCGGAGATGCAGGCGTTACAGGATAACACACGTGTATACTTTTTCCCTTAGTTTGTGTTAACTTGTTTTATGGGTTATTGCGATTCAGCGGCTGGGCATTGTTTTGTAAGAAAAGAAATGTTTTCAAACAATTATATTCTTTGTTTTAGTGTTTAAGTCAAATATGCTGTCTCATTTAAATACTGTGAAACACCATTAATAAGTAATTCAAGAAAATAAAATAGCATACCTTGCGGATTGCTGTATTAATTCCCTTTATATACTCTCTCCCTTAGATGGTGTCGGGTTGATAAGGGAGGGAATAACAACCCCTCCCACCTTAAAAATTACATTACAGTATGGCGTGGGTTATTTCCCCCTAAATTGTGATTCAGCGGCTTGGGCTATAATTAATTAGAAAAGAAATCAAATATAAAATGTTTTCAAACGATTATATTCTTTTTTTTAGTGCTTTATGCAAATATTCTGTCTCATTTAAATACTGTGAAGCACCATTAACAAGTAATTCAAGAAAAGAAAATAACACACTCTGTTGATTGACGCTGCTGTATTAGTCACCTTATATACTAAATGAAAGGTTTAAAGCTGGGGCTTTCAAAGGCCAATCCGACCAGTCAAAAAATAACCCACGCCATTGACACGTGTGCGTGGTTGACTTTTACTCAATCATGCAACCGGGTTTAATTTCATGGGTTGCTTTGATTGGTCGAATTGGCCTTTGAAAATCAGCCCCGTCGTTTCATGTTTGATATGTCTGTGCCGTCCCATCATCATTACATCATCATTGAATTATAATCCACCCTTAATTAAGTTAATTAAGTATATGTATACCTACAATCTGAATGGAGATATATACGGTATTTGTGCTGTCCTTAATTAAGTTAATTAAGTATATGTATACCTACAATTTGCCACAACACTCGAGTGGAAATATATACGGTATTTGTGCTATCCTTAATTAAGTATATGTTGTGACGTCACCCCAAGCATATCTTCTGGGCGGTCTAAGATGGCGTTTGCCACGTTAGGCCTCCCTTCCGGAGATGTATGTTTCGGGTTTCCTTTGGGCTTACTTGGATGTGAAGGCAACCAAGGAGTTCCAAAGATGTGTTGTCGTATATATGTAACCTCTAGGTCATTTCACGTAAACATACCCTCTTGTGATTCTAACCCGTTATTTGACGAGTTAGATTCACTCTTAGGGGAATATATTTCCGGTGAATGTAAATATAAATGACCTAAAATAAATAACATCCATGGATGTAATTAGCTCTCCGTCACATTTGGGTAGCCCCGTATGGTGTTCAAAAATGAATTACCGGCCAAATAGTGTCAAATCGAGATCGAAGAAATCTCAGAAAAAAAATGGAAATACTCATAGAAAGAACCCTATGAAAGACACAGTGGCCTATATCAAGGGGGCCAAATGACTGATAACCGCTCATCATGGTTGTTATTTATTTTTGTCTGCATTTATATTTATATATACAGACTGAATTTTAAAAAAGATAGTTATATATACAGACTGAATTTTTAAAAAAGATATTTATATACAGACTGAATTTTTAAAAAAGATATTTATATATACAGACTGAATTTTTAAAAAAGATATTTATATATACAAACTGAATTTTTAAAATATTAACGGCTCTTTTATTTTTGAAAAATGAATTAGAAATATGTATTATCATATATGAATTCTGAAAATATGAATAGCATCATAGTTGAAATTGGAAAATTGAAAAATCAGGATATTAAATTGTCAGATGGGTTAAATCCTGATCAAATCAAGTCGGATTTTCAGGATATAGAATACGGAGTTAGCACTAACAAGTATATGTTACCAAAGAAATATGCACTCATCAAAAAAATTCAAAATTCTATTCGAGACTCTCTTGCATTTTCCAGTGAAGTAGGTGTGCTTGTTCCGTTATATACTATCGTGGAAGGAATACGAAAAGAATTGGGTAACGAATATGAATTGAAAAAGGAAGTTAATTCTAAAATTAGAAACTTACGAGCGTTAATTCAAGAAAATGAACTATTTTGATTGACCGACCCTCAAAAGATTTTGTCAGACAGTAAAATCTCCTTGAGATTTTCATTTTTTTTGTCATTTTTTGATTGAATCAGTGAAAATATTTCACACTGCGAAAATAAAATAGAATCCTAACTTTTAAGAACTTTTTCCCATGTAAAATCGACTACTTGACCCTACGAGGTTTTTTGATGAAAATCGATGAAAAATGACCAAACATCACTGAAAACTAGATGCAATTAAGAAATTTATACCAATTCGTGACTCTGTCAGGAATAAACTGCAACAACGACAGAGTTTACAAACTGATTTTGCTCTGGGGTCTGAAGAATTGTTTAAACCAGTAACCACAGCAACGAAGGGCGTAGAGCGTGCTTTACTGGGAGATGGTCCCGAGACGGGAAAATCTGTTATTGGTGAACTTGAAAAACTAGCAGCGAAAACTGAACAAACTGAAAAAACTGATCCGAAAAAAACGACTGTTTCTCTGTTGAATAAATTTACTGATCATGCTAAAATATTAATAAAAAAACCTAGTTTATTGAAATCAAAGGATTATCAAGCCTTTGGTAATTTTGCTGCTCAAAGTTATAATTCAGAAAAAGATTTTTTAAAGGACGAGTATAAAAATGATAGAATATCAAGTAATGATTGGTTCGATTATTTGTATAAACTAAATAAAGGGATTGGTCGTTTGAATAAGGATGAGATAGGATACAAGGAATTTAAAAAGGGAATTAGTAATTATAAAAGAGAACAAATAGAAGAGCGACAACGAGAAATAGAAGAACGGCAAGAACTAAAACGTCAAACACCAACACGTAGACAAACAAGAAGACAAAAAAAAACAACAACTACCACCTGATGATGATGATTTAGAAGAACGATGTCAAACACCAACACGGAGACAAAAAAACAAGAAGACCCTAATGATGATTATTTACAAGAAACGGATTTAGAAAAACTAGATGAAGCAGCTGGTTATAGCGGAAGTGGACTGCAAAATCCAAGGATTGGAAACACTTGTCCTGATAGTGTTATCAATGATATATCACGATTAGATGTTCTTGTAGGAGGATTCCGAGCTGGAAATAACTCGCCAGAAATAATTAATGAAGCAGCTGATATCTGTAGACGGTTATTTGCCGGCGGTATCATGGATATCAAAACATATCGAGATTTCATTGACGAGTTAGCAAATGGGTATCATAGTGATTAAATAACAATTGAAAACACTATTGTTTTTATAATAATGATCATCCATTACAATCATGATAAACCAACCCTCGTCTATGTAGTTAATTCACGGTTTCCAGTTTATAAAGCATACTATGGAGATGGCCTCGGCAATACCATTTTAGGATTCTTTTCAAGAATGGCCCCAAAAGTGATGCCGTTAGCTAAACAATTATCAATGAAAGCCATTGATGTTATTCGTGATAAGGGTATTAGTACTGTTGGAGATCTTACCGGGAAAGCGTTTTCAACTGCGAAGGATAAAATAACATCATTAGTGAGGCGAAAAAAGAAACCGTTACCGTCTACAGAAGAAATGCCTGCAAGTGTTAGTAAAATTATAAATAACGCAGTAGATGAAAAACTAGCGTCGATGGTAAATCAAGGAGACCAAAGCAATATTGCAAATATGATAGCGGGAAGTGGCTTTAGAAAACTACGTCGATGAAATCCTACGGATTTTCACGCTAGCGTTTTTCACGATGAAAATCACGATTTAG
This sequence comes from Unio delphinus, assembly GCA_029339505.1. Lineage (NCBI taxonomy): Eukaryota > Metazoa > Mollusca > Bivalvia > Unionida > Unionidae > Unio > Unio delphinus. The sequence goes on from JAQISU010000033.1 coordinate 3,026,898, forward strand.
ACTCTGATAAATAGAATAAAATGTTCAAAAGGTCACCTGATCCAGCATTTGATATGGATGCCCCAGTTGGCAAGAATGATTCTGTACGCGATTTTCAATTTTATTCTTATCACGCAGTGCAACCAGATCTCCGATCGCGAATTGAACTTCAAGTTCATGATACCAGTAAATATTTTCTACCGTGTGAGGCATTCATTGAAGTAGAAGGAGAACTTGTAACAAATGATGCTGCACATAATGATCCACCATATGACATTAACTCAAATGTCCGAGTTGGTTTTGTTAATAACGGCATCATGGCGTTATTTGAAAGCGCTAGATATCTCATTGATGTAAAAGAAATTAAATCCATTGACCGTGAAGTTGATATGGCCACAACAATCATAGGGTTAGCAAGATATTCTGATGATTATTCAAGATCAGCGGGTCCATCTATGATGTTTGCAAAGGATACCTCTGATAACGCTGATCACCTTCAATTCATTAAAGTGTTAACAGCACTGGGTACTGCAGAAGGCAATCAACAAGAAGCAGCTAATCCAGAACGTCGAACTAGACCCGCAGCTGCGTTTGATATTCTCGGAGGCGTTAATGGTAATCTCAATTTAGGATTTGCAACACGCGTAGCAACGTTGCATGGGCAGCGTCGACGATTTTCATGTGCGATTCCACTGCATCATATATTTGGATTCTGTAGAAACGTCCGAAAAGTTATTTATGGAGCGAAGCATACAGTAGCACTTGTACGAAAGGGTACTGATGATGATGCAATCTGGCGTAATGCTGGGGTTGCTCCCGGTAAAGTCATTTTAACAAAACTATCATTATGGATGCCAGTGTTAACTCCATCAATCACAGAAGAACAGCGACTACTATCATTTATGGATCAAGGAGGAAAGTCGTTGTTGAGTTGGTTATCAGTGACTACGGATATTAAACTGGGTAATGTTGATGGTACATTCACATGGCACCTGGCATCAAAACAAGGGGTTTCAGCTCCACGTCATATATTTATTGCGTTACAGAATGCTGCGCGAGTTGGTAATCAAGAACGAAGTCATATGATATTTGATCAGTTAGGTGTTAATGAAGTCTCGCTGAGAATAAACGGACAGCAGGAACCATCCGAGGATATACAACTTGATTACGGTCAGAATCATATTGCACGTGTCTATCATAACCTGTTGTCATTTATGGCACGTGATCAAAATGTGGATACCGGTTTGCAAATATCACAATTGGATTTTAAAAGCCTCTATCCGATTTATTACTTTTCATTGGAACATCTTGATTTGATGAGACAATCTGTCGTTGATATACACTTTAGAGCCCGTGTAACCCGTCCGACTGGTGCACCAGTTGCTGGGGTACATCCTATCCTTATCCCGAATTATAGAGCGGTTGCTGTCATTCTCAGTGATAAATCAATGTTACTTGAAGGTGTTGGTGGAAGAATGAGAGTGGTAGATGCCCCAGTAGAAAACATGTAATTGAAAATCCGAAGGATATTTCCATTGAATCGTTTTACGATTTAGAATCAATCTATTATGTATAATGTCATATAGTGTTATTAGTGTTACGTTAACTCCTGGTCAAATCAAAAAATTGCAATCAGAATCGGCTAAAAAATGTGGAACCACAATCACGTTGAAACCTAATCAAATGACTGGTGGTGCAAATAAATTATCGCTGACAACTCGTCAGGTGAAACATTTCAATGATGCTTTCAAGGATAAAAAAGGTGTTCAGATTACTCTTTCTGCGGCTGCTATCAAAAATATGATTAAAACAGGCGGTATATTTCCATTGTTAGCTGCAATACCAGCATTGATTGCAGCAGCAGCCCCAGCGGTGGCTAAAGCAGCGGCGTTAGGAGCCGTTAGTACTGCAGGAGGAATGGCGTTGAAAAAGGCAGCTGGACAAGGATATAAAAAAAGAGACGATCCGTTCACGGATTGGGTCTAAGACTACCAGGAACCCCGTATTCATGGTACAGCGGAAAAGGTCTAAGACTACCAGGAACCCCGTATTCATGGTACAGCGGGAGATCCGTTCACGGATCAGGCCTGAGACTACCAGGAACGGTTTATTAATTCAGAAATCTTCAATTTCCGAACCTATGGTTCCCAAATCTTCGATGGTTCCAATGTCCAATTTTGATTTAATGGATGCGGCTAAAAAACTAGTGATTAAAAATTTCAGAGGTGTTTTTATGAAAGATCAATTACCACATCAACCAAACAAAACTGAAACAGGTATTATTAATCTCGATAACAGCACCGGACCTGGAACTCACTGGGTTGCATACGCTATTGATCCACGTGGGATTGTCTATTTTGATTCATATGGATTAGCCCCACCAAAAGAGTTTATGCGTTATATAAAAACCCTTCCAATGAAGACTTGGTATTCTACGCTACCAACACAACAAATCAATGACCCACCAATATGCGGCAGTGAAGTATTAAATGTCCTTGATGCTATTTCTAACTCCTTGGGTAACCCAAGGGGGAAACCACCTCATATTGTCGTAAATGACTACACCAGCAATCGCTTTTTAGAGAGAGAAAGAGTTTTACAATAACATGATTGATATTTGGGGGAGACCTCTGAAACCCAAACCCGATGGCACTGCAACCCCTGATTCTATCAAGGGTATAACAAAAAAAATTAAAGATGAAATAGCTGAGACATTGAATTTAGAAAGTGTTGAACCCAATGAAATAGTTGTATTTCAAGATCGCCAGGGTAAATTGAAATCTAGTAATATTTCTCTGGATGATATTTTAGTTAAACAACAAAACGCAATCGAGAACACCGTTGCGTTATTTTCCGATCAGGGTAAATTGAAAACCAGTAATATTTCTCTGGATGATATTTTAGTTAAACAACAAAACGCAATCGAGAACACCGTTGCGTTATTTTCCGATCAGGGTAAACTCAAACCGGGTGTACTCGTTTCGACGATTACAGATCGGTTAAAAATTCTCAACGATGAGTTAAACAATTCTGTGGTTGTACTAACAACACTTGAATCTAGAATTGAAGAACACATAAAACAGTTTACCGCATTTCGTAGAAATATCATTGATAAATTTATTGGAACTACATTCGATAAAATTGAACTAAAACTCCCTGATATTAAAAAATCCATCGATGAGACGAAAACTTTCATCGAAGCCGTCAAAGGTGATTTTTCGAGGATGATAACAGTCATTGAAAAAACAAAAATTCCTCATGCGAAAACCAACAATGTAGTATACACAATCCAACACGGATCATTTGAGTGGACACCTGAAAATAACAAATTAGACATCACTGCAACAGTTAAGGGTATTTATCGATTAACAATAGTGAGAACGACTCAATTTAATATTTCATCGTCCAGTTCATCCGGGGTCAATAATACGATTTCAACGATCATCGACAAGGATACAACTGAACAGTTCACGTTAATAGCTACTGATAAAAATTTGGTTAGGGTTACAACAACGTGGTATGTGGAATTCGTAGCGGATTTAAGTAAATCGTAATTGAAAACGATAGCGTATTTAAAATAAAAATGATTTCATCATCGCAATATCGCTATGATCAGGTCAGAGAGTATCAAACTAGACTCAAAACCTTGTCTGAGGAGTATGCAATGAAAATTAAAAAATATAGCAGGAGAATTACCGCAATTGATGTTACTGTGTACGCTGTGAGTGGTGTAATCACCGGAGCCGGTATTATACTGTCTTCAGTGACAATGATGGCTCCGATAGCTGTTCCAATTTGCATTTCTGCGGCAACAACAATCGCTGGAATTATTTCAATAATCACAAAAAAATATCCTCATGCAGCCAACGGAAACTACAAGACTACATAATTCAATTTCATGTTGTGTCCACTGCATACTCGCAATTATCCTCATTGATATCGTCATCGCTCGATGATACAATTATATCAGAGAGTGAGTTTTCAGCGATGGTAGATATATATGATTCTGCGATGTCAAAATTAGAAGTACAAAAACATGAGTATAATAACAATGACAACACAGATGGAATTACTTCAACAAATAGTGGAGACCACAAACCCAGTACAAACAAGCATGATCTCAATAACCTCAACGAATCCAGAATTCAGTGTGAATTTCCCCTCTCCGGTCCCAGTGAAGGAGATAGCGCTAGCAAAATTACGAGTATACCACAGTTGGCCAAATATTAGGTCAAAATCATTTGGTGGTCAACAACCCAATAATTCACTGGTATTTGCAAATAAGAATAAACCCGACGGTACCCCAGACTGGAATGTTGTTTCCATACCAACCGGATCATATCAAATTGAACAAATCAATGATGAATTCGCGCGTAGAATAAAATCGATTACTGGAGTAGAGTCAAAAATAGCTATAACAGTTCATGTGCCGACACTATCATCTGCCATTGAAATAAGCACAGAAGGATACGTCGTAGATATCTATCAGAGTTCTATTAGAACCGTACTAGGATGGCCTGAATTACCACCCGGTGGAAAAACCGTTAAATTACCAGAACCACAAAAAACTGATTATATCACCGACAGGAAAAAATCTGATAATCCAGTAAAGAGTTATAGAGATTATGACAAATTGAATTTTTTCACTGAAAAGATAGATAAGGGAGGGGAGAAATACTACATAACTCGACAGGATAAAATCACTGAAAACTTCACAGCATTCAATAACGATATTTCGTTGTTGTTAATATCCCTTAAATCCGGCTCTCTCACCCGAGATGAATTTATCAGCGTCATAGAAACATGTAACAGAATCCTCAGTGACATTTATATATTTCATTCACTAATTATACGAGAGGTAGCCCTTGCCAGACACCCTAACACGAAAATAGAATTTACGACAAAATATCATATAAGCGTAGAAAATATTTCCGAATTCAATCTACCAGGATATAATCTCTTAGAACTACAAAAATCTCTCAGTGATGCCATCGATGAAGGTTTCAAAAAAATCCATGATACGTGGAAAAAAACAGCATCACCGGAAATAAAAATCCTCAAACATAATAATGACCCAGATGGTGGTGGCAGGCATATTGCTCCGTTCAATGTGAATATTTCAACGGTGATTGCGCTCAATTTAGTATGTGATGTGATCGAAGGAAGCTATCAAATAAATTTAGAGCGATCAAATCAAGCTCAGCAGGGATATATTTTGTATTCATTTGCACCAACAGCTCCTCCAGGGTTTTTAATAATTGAGTCCCCGGTGAATCCAGTCTATATGCGATGTCATAATAATTCATTAACCAGAATTAATTTCAAACTCACTGACCAGTCTAATAATCTGATTGATTTACAAGAGGAGGTTTTACAAATTAGTCTGTTTGTAAAGTCCTAAGGACTTTCATCCTGAAAGGATTTTCGTCGTAGTAAGGACTAGATCAAATATTCGGTTAACCCATAGCAGCAGAGAGGGTGAGTGACAACGACGTTGCGACATCAACGAAAACGCGAATGCGAATCTCATGTTTTCAGACTCATTTTTTTTCCTAGTTATTCGCGAGAAGGGTCTAGTGTTATTTGGAGGGGGTATAATCAAAAATAAAAACAAAAAATGTTGTAGGATTCACCCTCTCTGCTGAAGCATAAGGATACATATTATACTCTTAAGAGTAATTCTCTTTAGGTCAGTGCTTGGAGTAAGGTGACTTTACTCACATAAAATAATACCAACATTGTGGCAGCCATTTTCTCGAATCGATTGCCCAAGGGGCATTGGGAAAAGGAAATGGTTACGTCGGTCATAGTCGGAATATAGCCATTTTACCCAAAAGGGGTTTGATAAAAACTAAACTAAGGGTACCATTAAACGGAAGGGGGATGGGCGGTGATGTGGAGCCTACACAATTCAGGTTCAAACATTGTTCTATATCTCATCGAAATAAGGATAAACATTTATATTTCCATGTTGTATCATGATGCTATCGGTGTGCAATAGTCGACTGATTTGGAACTAAATTTTCTCATTTAATTATAATTCGTATAAAAAGCAAATAAAGTTTTACGATTGAATTATCTAGTGATTTTATTTTATAAAATGCCATTTGTATTGCTATAATAAAATTCTTCTTTATCTAAATAAAATCAGAAATGAACGGCTTGAACATTTCAGTGTTTCACAATGTAGAAAAATAACATAAATTACAAAGCAACGATTTCTCGTATACCACGCTATGTGAACGAGATTTGAATTCATAAAAATTGTATGTATCAGTAACTATATTCAAAAATCACAAGTTTCTATATTATAAAACAATGTTGGAAAATAAACTAAAATACCGGTAGCTGCATTCACACTACACGCGGGCTGGAAACTCATTGACAAACCAGTTATTGGAACGTAAAACGTATTCTAGTGATTTATGTTAGATACTTTACTAGAATCTCGATGCATTTAATTGTTTTAAAAACGCAATTATGGAAAATAACTCAATTTTCTTTTGAAGCATGCAATATTCTTTATTATTTTATTCTTTATTATCAATTATGAATTATGTATATCGATTTTTTTTAGTTTAATATGAAGAATAGAATTATTGTTTAAATTACTTGCTGTCAACTTCACGCTCAATATTAATTGCTTGGGAATGAAATACCTTAGAAGCTGCAAAATATGATATATCAGTACTTACGAAACGACATTTAATAACAAAGTAATTTAGGTATTACTTATAAATATTGAATTCTTACTATATTTTAAGTACAATCTGTCTTTCTATCATGGTTCAATTGATATTTAATTAATTATGTCAAGTTCAAAATGAGAGAGAATTTAGCATCGTATGAAGCTGGTATGCTTTAGATAAGTACTATAATTGTATGTGTAATTCTATGTAGTGGGTATTGTTTGGTCTTGACAATAAAGTGTTGGACCATTGTGGCTTCAGACTTCTGATCTTCTCTTCCAGCTTGAACCCAGTACCTTTCCGCACCCCAGCGATGTAACAACACCCTCATCGACGGAGTGATGCGTTCGCAAAGGAAGGCCAGAACGACACCTTTATTTATCTCTTTTTCGACCTGAGAGTGACCATCAATAATACAGTTTAAAAAAAGCAATATAACAACAAGATAGCAGCTAAAGAGCTGTGAATTATTAATTTTAACTAGCATCTGGGACTATTTTACGCGCAACAAATAAAATGTGCTGCAAGTATGAAATAATTTGTTCTTCTTATTTCTCTCTAAAATAATCCCAGTAAATTAGAAAGGATGTGATAAACATAATCTAAAATGGGTAATGATTTAGTATTATTTAGGAAACTAGTTGTGTAATGCCCAGATTATGCTCAATAACGTATTTCATAAATTCATTATTAAATCATTACCCAATGGAGATCCTCGATCATTATCATGACTTCTGTCTTCTTTAAACTCATCATGAAAAGTGTAGTAACACCACCTCAATTAATACTGACCCGTGGTGTGAGGAAGACAATGTGATTTTTTCCAGATATACGAGTCAATATCTGGCCACTGATTTATTAGATTGACTGAAACACATTCTGACATAGTAGCGTTATCTCTCAATAGAAAAATAATTTTATTGCTAGTGAACTTGAGCAGTATGGTGGAAGATAGCAGCGCTTTATAAAGAAGAAAAACATGATAATCATAAGACAGTTAAATCATTATAAAACAAATCAACTTAAAATGTATCATAACAATTTGATATAGTTTTGGAATGTTAGTGTTCGAGTTAATATTAGTTAAGTAAAAAGTAACTGATGGTTTTAAATTCGACTTTTACATATATAGCCGAAATTCTTTTCTACAAGGATATTTATACTTTGAAACTCTGACAGCTATCGGCCGCTGCACTCTCTGCACTCATATTTATAGCCTCGTATTCAATCACATGACATCAGTTAGCCAATCAAAGCTTTCGTTCTCGGGGCCAGACATGGCGGTAACCAAGTCAAGTGTTCAAACTGAATGGGGAAATGCCTCTGACCACAAAATTAAGACAGAAATAAGTTATCCTCTCAGTCTTCCCAGGTGTACGTTTTTGCTTTTAATCTTATTCGTGGATTCATACCTATGAGTGTGTAGAACGGAACATAACGGACAAGTGAATTTTGATGCGAATCTAGCGCGAGTGCAACGTACTGGTGATACAACGACTTGTAATAGAGTTAGAAACAGTCCGTATTAAATTAAAACTATTTTGCACAGTACTATAAAATAGTATGTTCTTCATAGCCAAGAACTTACAATAATGAACAGTAACATAGTTATAACTTATTGTTCCTTAAACGTCTGACAAAAGAAATGTGATTCTTCAGATGGGCACATTGATTCCATCACTATCTCCTGTCTTGCTGCCTCGGTAACAAAACTCAGCCGGATGGTTGAAGTCACTATTTCATGGCCTACCATCAGATTTTTCCTGCTTTGATATTCCAAACTTCAAGAGTCATGAAGATTTTCTTACCTAAACTATTCATTAACAAAAATTCCAGTACGACACAAACTTGGTCCAGCTTGAAAATGAATAGGACCAAATAACCGCTAACAAGCGAACTCTTTAACTCAACATTGATCTTTCTGGTCTTGTAGAGTTGATGCCATTGGACGAATTCCATGACACTCATGAAAACAGCGTGACATTACGAGGACCAGAACAAGCTTTTATACTCACACTGATTATAAACACAGAGTACACATCCAAAGAAGAATGCAGACGGCGATATAAACGATGGGGTGGGGATGTGTTCAGAAATGGAAAGAGCAATTCATACATGGTAGATATTTTCAGCGACAAATAAAATGAGGTGATCAAAATACCAGTTTGATTGGTCAAATGTTATCTCACACCCAACATTTAACATCAAATTATCTTAAAACATTGAATGGACAACGTTCGTGCATGCAAAAGTTCATTCATAATATTATTAAGGTATTACACAATTGTGAAATGCATAACGTTTTTCTTACTTTGTTTCACGCTGTTTATATTATTATTATTATTATTATTATTATTATTATTATTATTATTATTATTATTATTATTATTGTTGTTGTTGTTATTATTATTATTATTATTATTATTGTTATTATTATTATTATTATTGTTATTATTATTATTATTATTGTTATTATTATTATTATTATTATTGTTATTATTATTATTATTATTATTATTATTATTATTATTATTATTATTATTATTATTGTTATTATTATTATTATTATTATTATTATTGTTATTATTATTATTATTATTATTATTATTATTATTGTTATTATTATTATTATTATTATTATTATTATTGTTATTATTGTTATTATTATTATTATTATTATTATTATTATTATTATTGTTATTGTTATTATTATTATTATTATTATTGTTATTATTATTATTGTTATTATTATTATTATTATTATTATTATTATTATTATTGTTATTATTATTATTATTATTATTATTGTTATTATTGTTATTATTATTATTATTATTATTATTATTGTTATTATTTTTATTATTATTATTATTATTGTTATTATTATTATTATTATTATTATTATTATTATTATTATTGTTGTTGTTGTTGTTGTTGTTGTAAAGGGAATGTAGTTCTTAAAAGTGTGTGGTATTCTGGTTTATTGAGTTAGGTAGTACAACATTTAAGCACAGGCAGGAAATTAACACAGAGGCGTAGCTAGGGGGGGGGGTGCAGGGGGGTACATATGTCCCCGGGCGCCAAAGTACAGGGGCGCCAAAATGAGGCTTTCAACGTTACATTACCATAAGTAAACAAGGGTAATTAATCGATCACATGATCGCTGGGGCGCCAATTTTATAGTTCGTCCCCGGGCGCAAAATATCATAACTACGCCTCTGAATTAACATCAATTAATCGTGTATTCAAACGCTATAGCTCGTATAAGAAAGTTAGCATGACTCACGCGGTATTTCTAATGGAGACGTCAACAGTCATATCCATACATTTAGGGAAGTGAAATTAAAAATTCTAATAAAATCCTTTTTTCCTCAATGTGATAAATCGACTCCAAAAATAAACTAAATTTGGGAGTTTTCGATACTGATAGTCGAAGATTATAACTCTTAAAAAAATTATGCTACAAGAAACAAGCCAAACAAATCAACGTCGCGAGTCACCATCAAGATGATGTAACCACGTGATGCGGCGTCATGCATTCGTTATTCGTGCCATTTCGATTAAACCTTTAAGTTAAATGACAGGTATGTGAACTATATTACCGTATGTGCTCACTTATAAGTCGAGTCAAACTGTAAACAACAAAGATACTGGTCTGCCGTAGCATAATGCGCCGGCACATCAGGTTTATGTTGTTTGTTCTATTGATTACTACCTATATAGACCTAGACCTACATTAAGCAATGACAGATCTGGGGTCTGTGCAGTTTGCAGTTGGACTCACCTTATAAGCGAGTAAAGACAGTAATAAGGTAACTTGATGAATACGTTTGATTCCAGTTTCATAGTCAATCTATATTATTTAATCACATATATGTTAATAATCCTAAAAGTATAAATACTAGATTAGTATACAGTCTGAGTTTTGTGGACTACTTGGGTCTCTTTAGTCTTTAGTCTTCTTCTGTGAACCTTTGGAAAGAGTGGGACAGGGGAGGCAAACCTTACAGCCTTATTATCAAGTACTGCATCTTGTACCGAATCATCAGTAACACGTTCCTGTTTATCCCTCTTTTTCTTCCTAACAGATGCCATTTGTGTAATAAAAGGAGTCAGTTCATCTGAGTCACTGCTAGCATCACTATCGATCTCAGTCGGTTTTCTTTTAGTTTGCTTCATCATTTTCTTGGATGCAAGGGACATGTTTTTCTTGCCGTCTTCCGATTCAGTCAAAACGTTGTTGGGGGTTAGTCTCGGCTTGTGGACGGAATATCCTAGTTGGATATCACTTTTATCTCGTTCGGTAAGTTTGGTGTACGGACGAGCCATGCTTTGAAATACCAGAGGTTCTTTGTCGTTCATCGCTTCTTCCCAAACATTTCGCTTTTTCTTTGACTTTAAAACAAATGCATCTATAGTCATAAGAGTTGACGGTGTTCGAGAACGTGACCTAAGCGGTCTCATATATCCGGGAACTTTTGAATCATCCTCATTTCTTTCGATATCTTCGTTTATCATAAGCGTCATTGCGCGCTTAATGATACCAGAAGATGGCAAGCGTTCTACCAGTATAAGTGGATCGTGATTCAGAACTCCGCTACATTTTACAAAGTGTTTCTTTTCTTGATTTCTCACCTTCTCCATTTTTCTAATTTCTGTATTAATTTTGTTCAATCGAGAATTTAGAAGTTTGTCTTGTTTGGCATGACTGTTGACCAGACACTCTCCGAATTTACTAAATCCAGGGTTCCGGGCTGCTTCCATTGCTTTCTCGCGTTCCATCCATGCTCGACGCGAGGTGAAGTTGCTCAAACGAAGTTCTCTCTCAAGTTTCCTGCCATAACAATATAAATATAATAGTTTTAAAATCAAGGGTAATGGAACAAGTAAACGATAAGTTTGATATATGCCTGTAATGTGAATGTCTTCATATTAAACAAAATGCCGACGAATTTCTTACATTTTGCACCGGGGACATTGTAACGTTCACCGTATTAACTTCTAAATAATATGAATTAAAACTATTACTTGCCCTTTTCATTTGAATTTCGTACAATTCCTTCTCCTAATTAAATCAAAAACATCAATGTATGCAAAGTTAATTTATATGTCTTATGGTGATTCATACTAGCGTCATATCATTTTTTAAATTATTAATTTGTCATTAACAATTTCATGTGTTTTGTTTGAAACGTCATTACATTTTCAACAGGACGTACATACCATTCATTCGGTTGGTTTTATAAATGTAACTATAATTTCAGGAGTTATCTTCATCCCACAAAGTTAGAATTCGCGATTTATTTAATTATACAGCCTCATATTAAATACAGTGAAAAGGTAATTTAGTGTAAATAACATGTTAATTCAAACAAAACTTGAACATGCATTTTCTTTTCTTCCCTTTAGTTTCCAAAAACGGCAACTCTTGTAGAAATGTTGCATCATGGTGAAGCGTCGTTTCACCGCCACAGAGAATGCCAGATTATAATGACGCCGTACTTTAATTTGACATATCAGGTAGCACTGGATATTCTTCGACTTCTATATCCCAAAATGGATATATGTATATAAACGCACGTGCAATCCCAGACATGGAGTTCCATCCTAATATATGGAGCTAGATTAAAGTCTATATGTGCACGTGCAATCCCAGGCATAAAATTCCGTCTTAATATATGGAGGATATCTATATATGCACTTGGAATGCCATGTATGGAGTTAAATATTGATAAGTAGAACCGAGTGAAGCTCCACGTATATGCACGAAATCTCAAATATGAAGTCCGAGCCAGGTATATGGAGTTCATCAAAACGTCTTATATATGCAGACAGTGACGTATATAGATTAGAGTCATATGCCAATATATTAAGTGGATTTAAACTAGCTATCTGAGCATACAATCCCATGTATGGATCCCTAACTTTATCTAGTATATCTCATACAGTTCAGTCCCTTCCTCAACTTTGGTAACCCAACCGGGTCATATAATGCGATATTTTACCAATATTGTACCGGTCCGTATCCGTTTACTAGTCACGCGCTAGTTCGTGGAGTTGCATCTTTCTAAGCTGTTTATCCCCACCAAAGGATCGATACTCCTTTGGTATAACAAAATAATAATAAAATAATAATAATAATAATAATAATAATAATAATAATAATAATAATAATAATAATGAGGATTTTGTATAGCACCTAATCTTTAGAAGCTCTTTAGACAAAGTAGTTCTGAACGGTCTAATGGTAATTTATAGATTAGTTTTATCGCCATCAAATGGTGTATTGCCCACAGATTCGCTTCAGTTCAGATACCTTTTCTGTGGTATTTACCCGTCAATGAACTACCATAAAGACTTAAGCACCCTACAGTAGTTGTAAAATATGAAGCCGATAGAAACTCCATATATGGCATACAATCCTATATATGACGTCTATATGAAATACAACTCCTTATATGGAGTCTATGTGGAATACAACCCCTTATATGGAGTCTATGTGGAATACAACCCCTTATATGGAGTCTATCTGTACGTGAGTGAAACTTATATGAAAAGTTTATATCTGGGATTATTACTTCATACACATATACACATCCAATCATTATGTTAAGGAAGAAAACAAAATTAATGAAACGAACAAAGCGTTATCAGAAGCTGTTAATTACATGCCATCATCGGAACCCTTGCAATACTTTTTTGTAGTGATGTAACTTTTAGATCACGTTTCCTATGAGTACTTACGCTTATTTGTGTCCAAAATACGAAGATGTTATTCTTAATATATATATATATATATATATATATATATATATATATATATATATATATATATGTATGTATGTATGTGGGGTTAGAGAGAGAGAGAGAGAGAGAGAGAGAGAGAGAGAGAGAGAGAGAGAGAGAGAGAGAGAGAGAGAGAGAGAGAGAGAGAGAATCGCCTTATAGCATTAGCTTCAAACATACACTATTAAAACAAGTTCAAGTGAGTAAACAAAAATCATGGCAACTCAGAAAAGAAAATTAGCAATGCTAGTAGCGTATATTTAAATAACCCGCCTTAGCGCCTTATAACTTGATTTACCAGCTCATTACGAACTGAGACTTGGGCATCTGCAGGGAAAGGGAGGATAGAAGGGCCCTGTAAAAATTCCTGCGGACTCCCATGAATGTAGATTAAGGTTTACACTGTTAAATACGGTAATTCGTACTGTGTTGGCTGTGTTGTCAATGGAAAATGTTCTATACATCAAAATTCAATACGAACTTCTATTGAATCTCGTGTAGTCTACGGATTAGAATAATTCCTGTATCAATGGCATGATTTAGATGGTTAGACAGCACAGCTGAATTTCATTAGCGGAAATTGCTTTTATCGTTTTTTTCCACAATTCTTTTGTTCAAAAGGTAACACTGCATAACATACTTAATACCTGAAGATGAAAGTACCCCACCTGGAAGGATTGAAATTTACCTGCTCATGTATGTCGGCTCAAATACATATCAATCAATTTTTTTGAAGAAATCAAACCATCCGTTTAATCTTACTTCCCTTATATGAACGAAAACACACACATCGAAAAGATAAGGAAAAGATAAGTTTGGATGTTTTGAAGAATGCTTTCCAATAATCGAAGTACTTCAACAAATCTATAATCCCAGATTAGAACCAGAAAATTGGACGACGGATTGGTTGCGAAAAAAAATCACCTTCGAAAATTTAAACTGTTAGCATCAGAATAACTTGAATAACATTATGTCTGAGGGGGGGGGGGGAAGGTAGCTTAAAATAGAAAGGCAGTAGTTCTATCAAAGTACGGACACTTCACTCTTATGTTAATTTGACACTGATGAAATCTACAAACACTAAAACGCGTGACATGAACATGTAATAATACCGCTGTGCTGTAGACGCCGAAACTTCTCTGTAATGCAAAATAAATATAAAAGACGGAAGCAAAGTAAACATTTCAATAAATAAAAATAAAATGAGTTTGTAAAATATATACGCATACTTTGTAATTTGTTTAAAGTGTCGATAACAAGTAGGACTGTATTGAACGATAGTTACCTGAGTTTTATTAGATCATTAATTTTTATTTTCTCTCATTTTGCTTGTTTCTTCCATTTTTCTGAGATTCAAGTATATCAATGCTAGTCAAAATACAACCCGCAAAACTGAAAAGGCAGGTGACCTGGGGGGGGGGGGGGGGGTATCCATTAATTTAAAAAAAAAATACTTTAAAAATCACTTGTCCGGACCGCATCCTGGATGGCGGTGCCACATGCCTCACACACACACACACACACACACACACACACACACACACACATATATATATATATATATATATATATATATATATATATATATATATATATATATATATATATATATATATATATATATATATATATATATATATATATATATATATATATATATATATGTATATATACATATGTATATATATATATATATGTATATATATATAGATATATATATATATACATATGTATATATATGTATATGTATATACATATATACATACATATACATATATATATACATATATATACATACATACATATATATATATATATATATATATATATATATATATATATATATATATATATATATATATATATATATATATATATATATATATATATATATATATATATATATATATCGACCCCATACGCATAAGGGTGTATTATTCCCGGAATGAAATGCCAACGGATTTTTGTTTTCTTACACTTTAAAATGATACGCTCAGGTCTCGTCTAAACCAGTACAGTATAGTCATAACTACAACTAGCCTTTATTAAAGACTCTCGCGTGTACGTCACTTTAAACCTGAATACCATCTAAGTAAAGTAGCTTTAGAAATTTAATCGCATCTAAGTAAATCTGTTCTTTTGAAAGAAAATCGCTTTCAGAAAAGCATCCCATGCTACACTTGGCCATGTTAATTGATTGACGCTGTGGTAGCAGACATTTAAATTATTTCCATTGTGCTGTATTCTCCAAGTTAGCTTCAATAAAATGAATATATTAACAATAGACCCAACAACTCGTGGGATGTATTCAAACGGATGAAATAAACTTACCTTGACATCCTGACCTTTAATCTTTAACTTCTTTATCTGAACAAAAATGAAATTTGTCAGAAAACTAGGAATAAAGAAATGTAAAATATGGTGCAGCAAAATTAAAATACCCAGAAAACACAAGAAAATTAAAATACCCAGAATACACAAGAAAATTAAAATACCCAGAAAACACAAGAAAAACTTCACATGATAAAGACTGTTAAGTGATTTATCATTTGTCCTATGATTTCCACTGCCTTATAATAGATTATATGTTCGTATTCAATAATGACGGATCCTTTATTATGGGATAACCTTTTTTTCTCCAAGCTTCTGAATATATATATATATATATATATATATATATATATATATATATATATATATATATATATATATATATATATATATATATATATATATATATATATATAGTATTACTAATTCAGACTGTGCTGATATACTATCGATTTGTTTCTACTAGATAATATTTCATTATAAAATAAAACAGGCAATGTAGTCGTAGAGATCATGTCTCATTCAATATACACATTCATGCATAAAGTCGTCTAGAGCATCCATGATTAAAAGAATACATGCAAACAATTCGGTTAGATATGTCTCGTTCAAGATACATAAGCTGCTAACAAGTCGTAAAAATCATGTTCCATTAAAACTACGCAGACAATCAAATCGTCTAAATCTGGTCTCATTTAAATTTCAGAGGCAAACAAGTCATCTGAATCATGGCTAATTCAAAATGAACATAGCAAACAAGTCGTATAGACCATGTCTCATTCAAGATACACTGGCAACCAATTAGTTCAGTTTTTAATTAAAGGCGTCGTCTGGATTTAATGACCAAAAACTGTTTTTATCTGTCGTGCAATAAATATGTATATAATGAATAGATAGCTAACATTGAACTGTATACAATAACCCAATCTGATTAAATTAAAAATCTACCTATACTCCATTATGTCGAAGATATCCATTTAAATTATTATGACAATAAATAAATATAAATAGACTGGAGTACGTAGATATATTTTATTTTTAAAGAATATTTCATTTTAATATTTAAAAAGAGAGTGAAACACATTTCAAGTACCGTTTTAATTTTTTTTATTTTCATTCGATGCACACCAAGAGCAGTTAATGAGAAGCAATTTATTCATTAAAAATATTTATTAAGATCGTGTGGACTGTCCTTGAGAAGTTTTAAATTTTTGACAGTTTCACTCAATTTTCATATACAGTGAAATCTTAAAGTATTAAACGCACCATTTTTGAAGTTATAAGATTGAAAATTTACCAAAGATACGAATTAAGTTTTTCAAAATTAGATATATGAATAATTTACATTATTGCATGTGACTAAGAAAATAGGTTGACTATTTACGTTTTCGGTTTCTCTGTTTTTGAACTATTCTTTCATATTCCTGTACCCAAAGTCTAGATCACGCACTCCTGGAAATAAACACAAACTAATGTTGAAACTTAGGCATAAACAATATAAAGCAATTGCTCTTTTTCTACTTTGCATTTTTCATTAAGGGATATAATAAATACAAATATTAAAACATTATCCCCAGACATAAACATGCTTACAAATAGATATGTGTGTACATGTATTATCATGCGCTTTGTGGAAGTATCAACCTTATGCGCGAGGTGGGGGTTGGGGTGGTGTATATTTATTACAATATTTTGATATTCGTATATAGCAGCTAATCACCAACATAACTGGGACATTCCATTTTCGATTTGCCAAGCAATAAAGACGACCTAATTTCGTCACACTTACCTAAACTGATTACGACACGAATATCAGGTTAGAAACAGTGTTCTAATAACTTGTTTTGCTTTATATGACATTCAAGGACACATTACAATGAGACAGTGGTGATGTTAATTCTACTTGGACAAAACCCATACAAATCTAATAGCCATGCATTTGCGTTGATGTTATCTGCCTCGGTACTTAATATAATATATATAGATAACGGATTATATACTGTTTTATTAGTTTGCACGTATCAGAATTACATTAGTAGACCTTAGTAATAGGCATTGTCGTTAGATATAATACATTAATCCCTCACTCTACAGTCCCTTGGTATATCGTTTCCTCTCATACAGTTAACATCTGGTCATGTATGCCTCTTATTTCACAGAATTTTAGTTTGTCTCTTTTTTTTTTTTTTTTAACAATTTCACTTACGTTAAGACGATGGTTAATAAGATCCAATTATAATGTTATATCATATAATTCAGTACCATATTGTTACTTGTTTTATTCATTATCGTGACGTCTACTTCTTGGAATATTCCTCGCTATATGGTTCGGGGCCCCCGGGTGTCTGAGTAGTATGAAGCGCTTGCCTTTATTGATCACTGCCATCTCATCTTTGTCCGCGTGGATTCGAATCTCGGGTTCAGCCAATGTGGGTCTGTGAGAAAGCATGCCAGTAGGTTCTCGTGTGTCAGTGGTTCTTACCGGGCGTTTTCCCGCTTTTTACTCCACAATTAGACCCACCGCCATGTATCGTGTGCTGAACAACGGCGTTAGGCCCACAACAACACCAACAACATTATAAGGTTCGCTCACTCATAACGCGGGTATTTTGTACGGTTTCCATAAACAGCGTTACTTCTATGGATCACTGCACACATTCACAACTTTAATGTTTTAAGATGTTAAAACATGTATGCGTTTGTGTTTTCATATTTGTATGTATTTATATTTATACAATATTCGTTTTTATACAAGACACGTTTTGGTCTAAATTAATTTAATGTTTCCAAAAAGGTGTAAAATGCGCTCAAACTGCATGGCAGTAACTATGCCAACATCTTCGCTGTAAATCACTGGTGATGTAGAAAACAAATACAGACAGTAGAGCAGGGCAAAGGATAACCGCCACAAAATAGTCGAAAATTGGTAAGACCAGTCGAACGAAGGCAGGTAAGATGTAGTACAGTCCCATGACCCGCTGTACTATCGACCCCTCTGACGATTGTATCTGCCAGTCTGGAGAAGCTGACAACGCGTGTAACTATGTAAAGATCTCTTATAAACGTTACGTGCAACACGTCATATAGAGATATACATCACAAAGCAAGCAGTAACCATAGCAGTAACCATACTTCAGATGATGTGCGCCCGCACTCAGGGGCAAGGAGGAGAGGTACATGCCTACCCCCCCCCCACCTCCGGATTTCATCTCTAAACATGTTTTGGCCTACACGCCATGAACGGATACTGGTTTTTGAAGGTTTTTCCATCTGATTCAAATCAGATATCTACTCTTTACCTAAGACAGCAGTGGTCTGGTTTTAATCAGGTTGAATGTTTTTTAATCGTTGAATGTAAAATTAAAATTTTAAGATCACTCCAATTCTGAGTTGAAATTTTTAAAATATTTTGCAAACATGAAATTATACACTTTAGAAAGTCTTTCAAAATCCATCACGTGACGAATTCCACCATAATTCGAAGAAACATTGACGAAACATTGAAGCTTTGATGTTTGACACCTGAATCAAGGTCAAAAAGGACAGGCATGCTAACAAATAAACCCGTATTCTACAAAGCAATCGAAAGCTTCAAAAGCCTAGTGTCTCCTGTATGTCAACAGTAGAGCCTAAATAAACATGTAGTCCACTTAGAATTCCACTAATTGAGCAGGAATATCAAAGAGAACTTTGGTCAACAAAGTAATGAATATTTAAAGTAAATGAGAAAATGCTCGTTCCACCTCGTGAACACGATGGCACTTTTATATTAAACTATTGATTTAAAGCGGATCAGTTCAACAAGAATTTCATTGGACATTAATTGCTTGGATGATTGTGTCACTCTACCAGTCTTTACTCTTCATGGTACGACCCCTAGCAGAACTCTTGTTGCAATTTCAGCCGACAACGTGACGAATGTGCATATTATGTCTTTAAAACAAATAATTATTTAGACCCCGATCCGACCAGTCTGAAACTCCTCAAACACGTAGAATATGAATGGGTTCATTCACTCTCCAAAATTAGTTTTACAAATCTCTTTACGATATCTGAGAGTTGGAATATGGTCAATATTGTATCAATACATAATAATTCATCGACTTATTTCAATATTTAATGTCATATGGAAAGCGTTTAATAGTCATATTTAAAAAGACGTTTAACTTCTTGACAAAATCAAATTTATAACCAAGTCAAAATCTTGATTCCTTCCTGTAGATTCAACTGTCGTTTAACTGACACATCTCTATAACAGACTATGTGATGCACTTGTCGAAAGTAAATAAATTCGAGTGATTTTCTTTTACATAAGGCCATTGAGTGTGACAAAAAGCTTTTACACAAAGAGTGCCACAGGAAACTTTGTTTCAAATTGTCAGAGCAAGTACGACTTGCTAGAATTTAATCTGATTTCGTCAACAATACAAGTCATGTACGGACAATAGTCACACATGAATCATATCGGGGTTGGGAAATTTTCAAGGAAATGTCGTTGATCCTTTACTCTTTTTGGTGTATACAAATAATACTGTCGGTGAAGTTGATACTGGCATCACATTATTTGCAGATGAACTAGTCATAGCAGAATTATCAATATTATAGATTCTGCTGCAGCTAGCTAGCCATGCACAAAATAAGCAGCCGGTAAGTTTCGTTCCAAGACAGATTTTAACGATGGTAATGTATAACAGTACTCACATACCTGGTCATGGTGTTCCCTAATAGTGGAAACAGGACTAATCGCATTAATTATATACTTGAATGTCTAAATTTTACTCACCTTTACTGGCATTTGCTAACAGTATTTGAGGTAATTGTACCAGGAAAGACATGATTAAGCTAGAAGAACTAAATATTGCTGCCCTACGAATTATTAAATGTACAACCATATTAATAACAGTATACACACTGCCTGTGTTAAGGAAACCGTTTGAGACATAAACATACATTGCATAACTTAGTCCCTGATGATCTGCATTATGTTTATTTCCTTCAATTAGCGAGTTACGTTAAATGTCTAGACATCATAATACATAGCTAATGTTAGGGTCGGAAGAAAACTTTTTTTTCTTCAGAAATCCTTCGTGCAGTCTTCTCACTAGAGACCTACCACTTTATTTTTTGGGGGGGAGCATGATTTTCTTTCCAGCCCAGGATACTTTTTATGAAAAGAAATATAGATTCAACTATTTATATTTTCCGCACAAAACAGAGTAAGAAGGTTTGTTAAGCATTCTTGGGGTTGGATATTTTTAAATAAAAAATCAAATCCTTCCCAATACCCCCACAAAAAGATTAGATAAAATGGTCGGTCCCGTATTTGTTGAAATTAGCTTCCAAGAAACTTTTCGTGACTCAATTGTTTTCACCAGTTCGAAAGGCTATTCAGATGTATATTTGTACCTAGCAACATTAAAACAGATTCACTCATGTGTATAACATAATGGTGTGATTCACACTTATTTTATTGCCAATAAGATAGCAAATTTGTACACCAGACAAAAGAAACAAAGTTTTTCAACTCACAAATGTCTCTCCATTATTAACTTCACAAAACAATGAATTAGTATGCAGGAAAGTGTTGTGACAAATGTGAAGACACGTGATGTACAAATATAATTAACCGAGGAATGAATGACAGAGAAGAATGGAGTGATAGCTTTTGTTGTTTCCCAATTAGATAATTTAAGTGTTGACATTTGGAAAATTGAACAATTACTTTAGTCCATTTGAACGTATTCTAAATCCTGTAATTATTTGTTGTAAAACCTTATTCACCAGGTGGCCTAGTGGTTCAAAGCGCTCACCTTCATCGACCATTACTATTTCATCCGTCTCAGGTTGGATTTTAGTCTTGGGGTATGGGAAATGTGGGTACGTGAGAAAGCTTGCGATCTGCTTCCCGTGGGTGGATTGTTCTTAATGCGGTTTTTCAGGATTCATTTTCCAACAAGTAAACTGGCCGCCATATGTTATCTATCATGTACTTAATTTTTTTAAGGGCACAATAAATACAAACTTATATGAACATTCACGTAATACATATTTTTAAAACTAACTCTGCCAGAGTTAAGATGTTTAAGATAACACTTTCTACTTTCAAACAAGATATATGCTGGATACTTAACATGTCAGTAGTATTCGCTGTAAATGCCAGATATTCCGCATTTATACATGCCATTCTTTTTTAATAATAAATCATTGTTTACACCTTCCACTCGTTATAAAAGGCAACTTCTTTAAGACCTTGACTAAACGGCAAGCATCCCTGTGATCTTGTCAACAGGAGGGTTACATTTCCGGTTAATTTCCTTGTCTTTTACTTAATACATAGTTATACGGGACGGGAAATTCGTATAAATCGACCATATTATGAAAACAAAGTAACAATTCCGCAAATTATAATTATTTGAAGAAATAGTTTAATAATGATGGAAGTATAATTTAACAGACGGAATAATATATCTGGTATCCAAAATAAGATCTAAACCGACATGGAATTGTAAATTGTGACATACATGCATGTATAATTAGACATATCATAGCTTAACGTGACAATATCAGTAGAAGTAAACGCGGAACAATTATTTATGAATTATCGACATTATCTAAAATGTTAATAATGATACATGAAACCGATCTTGATGTTAAAGACAGAGTGAATGGAAGTTCTAATGTCACAGGTAAATCAGTGTTAATGCGAATCTGAAGGAATAATGAATATATTGTATTAACGATACTCGTATTGAGTATTACAATAAATATCAATACCAGAGCCATCTATGTCAAGAAGAAAGAAGAAAAAAACTAGGAGCAGACAATAATGTTGGAGATGTTATGTACAAGAAAAATCAAATAAAGTACGGTAAAGAAGTTTCGAAATCAATATTTCATGTACATGATCATGACTAGAGTTTTCATCGTCAAACGCAAAACCTGACAAGAAACTGAACTGAAATTAACCTTAGTAAGCCTCTGAACTTGAACAGAACTATACAGAAAAGTTCAGTTCCTATAGCCTCTGAACTTGAACGGAACTATACAGAAAAGTTCAGTTCCTATAGCCTCTGAACTTGAACGGAACTATACAGAAAAGTTCAGTTCCTATAGCCTCTGAACTTGAACGGAACTATACAGAAAAGTTCAGTTCCTATAGCCTCTGAACTTGAACGGAACTATACAGAAAAGCTCAGTTCCTATAGATTCTAGTGGTAACTAAGGATAGTAGTTGTGAAAATTTGAAGTGGAGGACAACATGATACATTCCATGGCAAGTGTTTAGTTTGGTGTTTTGAGGCACAGCAACACAGTTAGGTTATTTAGTGTCGGGGCATTTGCAGAAGGGAAAAACCAAGGTGGCTGAGCCAGGCTGGTCCAATGGTAAGCGTAAAAGTAAACATAATTTAGAAAATAGATCTTACACTAGATACTGGAATAAAAGCTCAAATAAAGAATACGAATTTCAAAATTTACGTGTAAAATGAAGAAATAAATGCAAATAAATATAAAACGATGAAACAATGCACCCACTAAAATTGTTCTAGCAGGAACCCAAATTATGTCTATAATATAAATTTATTTTGTAATCACAACACCTGTATTTTGTTTACAATAGACAAAGAAGGCAAAATCGTACCCAAAATAGACTATTTCGTCAAATTAAGTAGCCTTTCAAAATTACTGCCCACGGGCAATTTTGTCTGTCACAAATAAATTCAGGTTAACAAACAAGAAGTGAGCCGCATGAACGACCAGAACTTGAGAAGAGTTAAAAAAAATATATACGGCAAAATTCAAATAATTTAATATCCAATGTCCTGCCAATGATTCTGAATCATCCAGAAAGGGGGGGGGGGGGAGGGAATCACTTCTGCCAAAAGTCGGAAAAAAATATGTGATGAAGTATCATTCCATTGTGTAAGAAACGGATGCGTAGCTAGAGTGTTTGGAGCCCGAGGACAAGATTCATTTTTACGCTCCCCCCCCCTCCCTCAACACTGCAGCAAAAGTTCCACATGCAACCAATTTCAAAGCCCGTTTTGGAGCCCACGCTAGTCTGTCCCCCTCTCCCCCTCCCCCCACGCCTCTGGTAAGAAACGATAAAGATATAAGCATCATTTGTATAATAAAGATCAGCCTGCTTTCTACCATGTCTTACTAGATTCAATCGCTGAAGTTGAAATGACATCATAAAGGCAAAAAGGGTGGATGATTATTACTTATGAATAAAGATATCAATAATGCTTGTTTTCGAAAGAAAATGATTGCTTTGTTACCTTGATGAGACGTGTCTTCGAGGACAGAATAACATTTTTGAACGCTGTGCCCTGTTCTTATTTTACTCTTTGACGAATACATTTGAAGATGATACTTACCGTCTTTGTGGTAGATGAATGTTAAATTGTTTCCATGACGGAGGCACCTTTGTAGATGTATGTTATGCAGTGGTGCATTCAAGTACACGGGCTCTTAACAAGAACTACACATAAATAAAATCCCAAAAGATGGAAGCTTGAATATTTTATATGATCGCCTCATTCGAGTTTACAACTGTCACATATCATAAATCTCGCCATATCGACAGTCGTTATCCAACTGAGATTACAGATATTGATTTTGGGGATCCGTATTACCTTAGCTGTGAGAACGTGAGAAACGGTACCATTAAGTTTTACAACACTTAGAGTCCTTGATAAAGATCAACCTGTGTGTCTTTAACGGACCCGAAATTAGACACGATCTTCACCAGTAGTACCGTTTATCCCCGTGCATTAAACACTCATACAACCTCGAAATGCACAGACCATGATATGTAGCCTCACACTGCGCCAAAAGATTGCGGTTATGAAATTACAGGTAGGGTAAACGTAAACGACTAATAATGCACTATGCTAAAGTAAATCTGCGTCACCGTTCGTAGCGCGATGCGTATTGAATACGTGCTAATACGATACATATGTTTTATCAGTCAAAAGACGTACAGTCATTGAAGGTTTTGTAAAAGATTATAGTTTGCTATAGGCCTTGAAAATTGGACGGTTTATGTACATCAGGCTTAACTGGAAGACTGTATCTGTCGTGAATGTTGAGTTACAAGATTAGAGGGATTCCAAATGAAGCAATCTGCACCTTTCGCACTGAAATGGGAGCTTCTAACTCAAAGACATCTTCAGATTGGAATACCAGAGTTATTGAAAACGTATCATGTATACAATAAATGTATCCAGGATTGCTTTAAGGTGTATAGACTGGAATATTGCAAAGCAATCGTCAATGTGATGTCTGAGAAGAGATTGGCGACAAAAGACGGAGTTAAAAGCGTTACACTTTAAAACGAAATGAACGGACATGAAAACGGAAAACGTTAAATCATTGTATGAATGTGTTGTTTGGACAGATTGACGATTTTTGTCAAGAGATAGGGAGAGAGCGTTGTTGTTGTTGTTGTTGTTCTTGTAAGGTTTAACGCCATTTTTCAGCACACGAAAGGATATACATGGCGGACAGTATTAATGGTGGAGGAAGAACACGGCAAATCCCCCAGAAAGAACCACCGACCTACGAGAAGCTACTGGCAAGCTTTCTTAAATACCCATAATGGCCGAACCCACACAGAAGTGAGATGGCAGTGATCCGAAACGGAGAGCGCTTTAGACCACTCAGGGCCCCTGGAGTGAGCGTAAAAATAATATAGAGATAGATTGGTGGTTGGAATAATCAATGAAAGAAAGAAAATGAAGGATAATGTTGATCTTTTCAGACGTAAAGCATTAAATAACTAATGCATTTAACTATAATAATGCCACATACTCCATCCGCGTTCATTACCATTATGCTGTCACGCTTCGCATCCACGTTAAAATATCGCGTAAATAGGTAAATAAACGAATAAATAGATAAATAAATAAATTACAAACACTGCTAATACCATTCTTACAGGTAATATCATGATCCAAATGCAATATATTTCCACTCAAACAACAAACAGAGATGATCCAAATGCAATATATTTCCACTCGCATAACAGAAATTAATTTGTGCGATTATGCTGTTCAACAACAGACATGGAAAAATAGAATCGTGCTGTTTTTTTAATAAAAGACTATCCAATTTAAATCGTGCAGATCAGATAACAGACCTAAAATGCTTAAGAAATGGTCCCAATTACGTCACTTCTTCCCGTCTGCTGGAGAACGCCGTCATAATCCTTTTTTCCACGTAAACGAAGGCTAAACGCTTACCCATCAGACCATACAAGACTGAAGAATTTGCTTTCCAACCCGGATTCTTATTTTATATTTTTATACCAAGATAAAATTTTAAATTAATATGACGGACAGGATTGGTTCTTTTCCGATTAAATCAAAGCAAAAGTAACTTGTTGTGTAATGTCTGAGCCGAAGCTCAAAACAACAACAACAGCAACAAACTGGTTTCTCAGCCCCCACCTCACTGAAATATAAATGTTTTCACTTGTATTGCTGGTTAAAATGCCCATAGTGAGCCTCAGCTCTACAGCTGGAAGATATACAGTATCGTAAAGAAAAGAACATCTCGACAAATCATAATATGGGGCTGTATAATATACACGTACTACTTGCTAAACATGCATTCAGGTACGTGGAAGCACGATGCAGACTATAAGCACATACTTTTGCGGGGTCTATGATGTTTGTTCTTTTGACTACTCCTAACAAACTGCACAGACCTGCACATTATGAGATGGTAGATCTGGGCTTGTGCAGTTTGCAGTTGGACTCGACTTATAAGCGAGTATATACATTACATTTTTCGTGCACACATTTACGTGGTAACACTGGTATAAGAGTCGGAAGACTATACCGTTAGATGAGTGTTAGATCGGGCTGAATCTCACTGAGTGCGGGTGGAAAAGTGAAATTTTGGGTAGTTCTTTGTAAACGTTGACAGAAAAGGATAGCTTAAAACAGAATTCACCGTAAGCTGAGAGCAGAAAGCAAAGGAACAACTTGAAGTGGATTATATTTTCAAGTTGATAAAGGAAAGTGTTTGAGAAATGTTTTTTTTTTTAATTTGAGGAAGACATATGATACAAGTAAATGCATTCGCAAAATATATGGACGATCAAGATTTATAAAGATAAATAATTAGATAGACAAGTGTTTTTTTTATGTATTGAGTGTTGCCAGATAATCTGAAAGAGAGAAGAAAAGCAACAAATCGTTTTGCCTTTTAATTATTTAATTTTGATGTGAAAATATAGAAAATTGTAGTGCGTCTTGCAATGTGAGGTTGAATTATGTGGAATAAAATCATTTTCGTCGTCCTAAAAATATAACTGAATCATCCTTATTCTTTTCTTTTAATTTTAGTAGTAAATTGTACTAATAATGGCTACCATATCTTCTGGTGATGATGTAAATAAGTAATGCTGTACAAAGTTCACTCTGATGATATATAGCAGAAATTATTACTCGTCTTCGTTAGCCAAGGTTCCGTTATGTTAACCTCATCTACACATTAGCGGATCGATCAGGTATTTCTGTGCTTTGTCCTTGCGACATCTAATGCATTTCATGAGTTGTCTCCCTTTGAATGTAATGCCAGTTAACCAGTAGTGTTTAACAGCCGTGAATTGTATACATCGACCGAAAACGGCGGAGGAAAAAAGGATACTATGTAAGTTTAACATATAAAGTATGACTACTTCCCAGAGAGAAGCCATAACAGGTGTATTTGAATGAAAGGACGAATTTGTACAAACACGGACCAGCAGTGAAAAATTTTGGTGGCTTGCAGATAATGTTAACATATCGGAAACTGCTGCACGGTTTTCTGAAATTATTTTTAAATTAATTCAACAGAAGAAAGAGACCAATCGTTATCTTTTCGTGACTTACCCATAGTTCGTTACCACTAAAGTATTCCCTTTGGAATAACTACACCACCCAGTTAATATCTCCCCTGTCTTTCCGTCCATTATACCTTCCCGTCCACCATACATTCATCCTGACATGAGACCTGACACATAATGAGTAGTAAGCACGTTACACCTGATTCTTTTGAAACGCTCTTATCGATTATTCCAATTAATGGTCTTCGCTTTATCCGTTTCTGATCATGAGGTGAAGTTCACCTTTAGATTTTATGATAAATAATCGCACTGAGCTTTAATGTCAAAAAGATAATTTTTTCTGGCTGAATGTCAAAACTCAACTTCCAAATTAAACTTAGATATTATCGATCTCAAGGCCCTGTGTTTCTTTGCAGTTTTCTTAGCGAGAACCTCAACTTCGAAGTCAGATACTTTTCATATTCTACAACTTATACGCCTGATGTCGCATGTTTTTGTTTCAATGATGTATATGTTTTTTAGGTGTCACGTTTTAGTTTAAATTTTTGTGCTGAGCTCGAGTATAGTGCTCAAGTAAATTTCGATCATAGGAGGGCTGATCAATAACGTATGCAAACTATTTCATTTTTATATATTTTTTTAATACTCATACCGAGACGCTACTGATAATCCTGATGTTTGATTGGCAAACATCCAGGTACTTACCAATGAGAACTTTTAATTTTGATTCGAGTGTAAGTTTGAACAGACTACTTTTAAACAGCCTTTGCGTTTTGATCAGTCAAGCGTCTGCGATACAAAGATTTGTCTGCATCATATGAAAAGATGGAACTAGTTGTTACATGATATTTCACTGATTGGTGCTCTCGATTTGTTCATTGAATGCCGAGACAACAAGGCAGGGAAGGGAGGAATTGTTTGTCCATTCAAACATTTATATCCATAAAACCTTTAAATGCACAAATATTCAGCATCTTACCTATCACAGGATGTTCACATAAATACCTTGTTAAGACTATCCAGACATTGTTGATACATACATGGTTTATATTAAAATAAGTTCAAGAATAGTCCATAATAAGCACTGTTACGTATACTTAATTTGTATTTTATCTCTCCAAGATTATATATTATATATAATTATATTTTAGATTTGACATTCTCCAAGAATGAAGTTTATTGTGTACCTGACTAGTAACTTTTATTTTGCAAACAAACAATACATAATAAATACTTCTCTATGAGTGTGGATTAAATATTAATGGAAGTAAAACTGTTTTTCTTAATCTATGTCTAGGACCATGGAATTCCCATGATAAATCTGGTCTACCTGAAGTTTGGTTCCTTATTATAATTTTAGTAATAGACCTTATCTTGCTGACAACTTGGAATATTATAGAAAAGAACTCTTGCCTCTCATACTAGTTCTACGTTTGTGTCTTAGCTGTTTATTTAATATTTTTTTTACTTGAAAAATGGTTCATTCTTGCATTCAACATCTAAGGCAGAATCAGTCTTTTTGTTGTGTTCAGTATTTCATTCGGTGTGATTTTTTCCCCAAAGTTTCATTCACTGGAAAAACAAAAGTGATCATCCATAATATTCTTGGACTGAAACTTTATTTGGAATTATAGTGAATTCAGACAAGAACATTTTGGATTATATCATTGTTATACATCTAAAGACTGTTAGCATATTATCATAAGTAAGCCATTGGCACATTGCCACGTTAGAGACATCATGCACTACATTCAGCACGGAACTTACATGGAATACCATTTGGAATCAGGATCAACTTTAAACAGACGTGTGATACAACTTTGGAGTTATTGAGGATTTAAAGCATAATACTGCAAGTTATTGTTTATATTTTCACCTTGTATTCTTAAGAACAAAATTATTTCGTGAATTTTATAAAAACGTGTTTGTTTTCGCTATTTTCATTTACTTAGTTTAAGACCATAGAGTCGTAGCAGTAGATACAAGTGAAAAAAAGATGGGGTTGCCTAACTAGTTATTTCTTACGGTGGGTATTATTGCAATCATACCCTGTCGACTGGATTTTACAATAGCATACAACTGAGCATTGTCCTTTATGTGACATTTTTAAAATAGTATCGTATCTAATTTCTATATCCAGATGTAATGGTGTAAGTATGTCTTTTTTTATAATAATAAAAAAAGAAAATCGCGTGTTAGCGTGCCGTAAATAAATGTGTGGAACATTTTGCGTGTAAAATGTGAATAAAAGTAGACTAAACGCAGTACCAAGACACATGTTTAAATTATTTCTTGATTTCGGCAAGCAAACGTATCCACATAAATCATTTCAGTTTGAAAACATATTTGCAGCTAGTCTTAAGTCTTAATAAGACTGTTTATCAAAACCACACATTAGGTTACGTCTCATGCTAATCGTATGCCGATTTTCGGTTGGTCGTAAAATGAGTTAATAATTTCAAAGTGTATTTCAAAGAAATTGTTTCTTAATTATTTCTTATATAAAGTTCCAATCCAGAGTTCCATACTTTGCAGACGGTTTTCATTTTAAAGAAAAAGAATTATCCAGATTTTCCTCACTGATTAGCCTGGTTAAGATATAACAGTTTGTATATCTTAGATATTGTTAAAATAACTTTAAATTCCCTTTATTTTGGTGTATGACTTAATGGGTGTAATTTAAGATATATGGCAGGGGTGGCCAAAACGCGGCTCGCGCAAGCAATTAGTGCAGTTCTTATGACCTAAAATAATTGGATTTTTAAAAATAAAAAATATAGATAAAGTTTGCTTGATATCTCTTAATAATGTTCAAAAATAATATTTTATTATTACCATTACTTGCCACAAAACAAACTCATCTTCCCAATCTGTCTTAAATCCTATATTCTCGTCTTCATATTTATATTTAGATGTTTGCAAAACTATATGGATGTCTCGTTCCAATATTGCCTCGACTATTGTGGCTCTAAGGTCGTCTAGGTGACCACCTATCTTTTGTAGACTGCTGCTCCTCTCAAAAGACTACTGCATCTGCTTGGTTCTTTTTGCTCCTGGCAAAACAAAGCCGATAACTTCTGCAAAATTAAGTTCCCTATTATTATAACAATTGTTATTACCGCCAGGTTTAATGTATTTTGGATTAGATCCAGTTCATTTCTAGAACAAATAAGAACAGCCATTTCGATCACATTTATGCTTTAATGCAGAATTCGTTTCTTAGTACCACAAGCCAACATTCATTTTCTAGATTGTACTTGTTGCAAATGTACACAACTTCACCAAAAGCGCACAGTGGCTCTATAGGTGAACCTAAATAGTTTATTTTCATATATTTGTTAGTATTCATTTAGTTGATGTCGTAAAACCGGCCGTAAACTAAGCGTATATTTGTTTGTATACTTTACCTTAAACGGGAGTCTTTATTTGTAATACATAATACTTTTATTGTACCTTGCACTTTTGTAAAATTAAAACTCGACGTATTTCTGTTTTATTGATGACCTTTCTTTCGAAATGCATCATATGTATATGTAGGTCATTCGGACGAGAGCCACACTTACCTGAAATACAGAATATGAATTGGACTATTTTCAATTGCAAGATTTCACGCGCATTGATTTTCTCGCATGATTCTTACTAGTTACTTGAACACAGTAAAATGCGTCTGAATAAATGAGATGTTGCCGGTGGACGCTCAAAGGACGCAAAACCACATCATAAACCAACAGAAACAAAGAAGTGATATTGAAAAGAAATTATCAGACTTTAGTTCAACTGTTTTACTTCAAAACACACGTTATCTTAAAAAATTATAAATAAAATAATATTAATATTTAATGTACAATACTCGCATGCAATAGACGCACAGAATAAGGACTTCATGTTTTATGACTATCTTAATTAAACATGCAGTGAAGCAAACGTGTTCAGACTTTGTAATTGTAAACTACTGAATTCAAATTATGAATTATATGCTGTTAGAATATATAAGTAGATACAAATTAACCGCACTTCATGCAGATCGAGAAACCCTCCTGGGGCAATTATCTCAAGCAATGATGTTGAATACAAAAATAGAAGGACTCATTGGAGGCTTCGAGGAAAACACTATCAAGACATTTAAACATTTACATATTAAGGACTACACTGACACATGAAATGTATGCAAATCCGGTAAATTCGTGGTGCTCTGTAAAAATAATTATTTACATCCACTTTTTTCTTATATTTATGCTAACTGCGTACATTTAAACAAAGACGTAATATAATTTCTGATAAAAAGTAAAACAGTTCAAAGCATTCACAACGTCAATTCTAATATTCTTTACAGGAGCTGTTTAGCTCTTTTGGGTGTTATTCTATGGAATTATGGTCTTGCATCTGACGAACGGCAAATATTTGTCATCGAATTTGTAACTGTCACTGCTTGGACGTACTTCGACGGAACCTAAAATAAATGAAATTAAGAATGAGTTGAATAATTTTTATATTTTGTGAGCTTTGATTATTTGTGACGTATTTACACTTTTTTTTTACACATTTGTAAGATAAACGTAGTGATACTGGTTTAGACCTACGATAACACAGAAGTCGTTTAAAAATATCCACTGGTAAAAAAATAGTATGGTGATGGTTGTGGTGGAATTGGTGATGATATTTTGTTGCGGCAATAGTTTCCTAGAGCGGAGGTTACTCCAATGCCTGAGCAAAACATATGCTTGTACTACTTATAAAGGAGGAGGAAGGTAATTTTATAATATGGTCTTTCGGAGATGTTCACTTTTTTAAGTTTGTTTTCTTGGAGGCCGTTTTGCTGGTTTTCAAGTCTTAACCTGTTTTTTTTTTCAAAGGGAGGGTATTGAGCTAAAACAATCTTGGTATCTGTTTGGTTATATCTTGTTATGTGATTGTTTGGGTATATCTTGTTATGTGATTGTTTGGGTATATCTTGTTATGTGATTGTTTGGGTATATCTTGTTATGTGATTGTTTGGGTATATTTTGTTATGTGATTGTTTGGGTATATCTTGTTATGTGATTGTTTGGTTATATCTTGTTATGTGATTGCTTGGGTATATTTTGTTATGTGATTGTTTGGGTATATTTTGTTATGTGATTGTTTGGGTATATCTTGTTATGTGATTGTTTGGGTATATCTTGTTATGTGATTGTTAGGGTATATCTTGTTATGTGATTGTTTGGGTATGTTTTGTTATGTGATTGTTTGGGTATATTTTGTTACGTGATTGTTTGGGTATATCTTGTTATGTGATTGTTTGGGTATATTTTGTTATGTGATTGCTTGGGTATATCTTGTTATGTGATTGTTTGGGTATATCTTGTTATGTGATTGTTTGGGTCACTTTTAAAAAATGCATCTGAAAGCAGTTTTTGTGCGCCCTTTACAGTTCGAAGATGGCATCACTAACTGGTTTGGTTTCTGTGAGTACGTAAGTGGCTGATCAAGCCACTTTGTGCTCTGGCCCGTCTGTGGCACGCTTGACTGGAGACACCGCATGGTGTCGCTTGATCAGTAGAGTATGCTAATACATTTGACGTTTGCGATAGACGGCCTCTGAAATTATCCTTAGTTCAGTCTTTTGTTTCAATAAAGATGAGTAGCGATCCTGTGAAACATCTTCCCAAAGATTAACGGTCAGTGTTGAAGTGTGTCATGGTTGAACTGCGGTAGTCTTTGAAACTGTTTCTTCTAATCACACTGAGATCACTTTACCTCCGTAACATCGCCGTAGAAAATCTTTTTGTGGCAGTTTCTATTCTGACATCCTGGTCACGTTGCGTGCCCTACATATATGTGATTTCTTTGGCAGATGTGGATGCTTGAAATGCTTGATCGTGTGAGAACCTCAGTGTCTGGGATTATGTCATATAGTCTTATTCTCATCAGTTTCCTCAGGGAACACATGAGAAAAAGGTTCAGCTTCTTGGCATGGCGTTTGTACATCATTCATATTTCGCACGCATAAAACAGGGTCAGCAATGCATTGGCTAAGTAGACTTTCCGTTTTGTTCGCATATATATGCTTCTGGGCCAACAAATGTTTGCACCAGGTTGCGAAATACACACCTGCTTTTGTTGTTGTTGTTGTTGTTGTTGTTGTTGTTGTAGGGTTTAACGCCATTTTTCAGCATAAGATAGGCTATACATGGCGGCCAGTATTAATGGTGGAGGAAGAACCCGGGAAAATCCCTGAAAGAACCACCGACCCACGAGAAGCTACTGGCAAGCTTTCTCACATACCCACATTGGCCGAATCCGAGTCTCAAACCCACGGAGATAGAGGTGAGATGGCAGTGATCCGTAACAGAGCGCCTTAGACCACTCGGCCACTCGAGGCCCCACTTGCTTTAGTAATTCTTGTGTAGGTTGAATCATCGACGTAGAGTGATCGTGGCAGTTTACTGCCAACACAAGTAAATTTGTTCACTGCCAGAAGGTTTGGACATTTAATGCGATGTCACACTCTACGTAGGCGCGCGCGCGCGTGTGTGTGTGTGTGTGTGTTATTTGGATCTTAAACGTAGGTTTAACAATGTTTCAGTCATATCGCGACGATGTCTACAGTGTGACAGTTATAGTGATATCTAGCACTTCCGGCGCCATGCCGCAGACATGTAGTATGATGTTCCATCCAGTCACACTAACCTAACCTGATAATGCTGAGCGCCTAGCGAGGCAGCTGTTGGTACCATTTTTAAATAAGTCTTAGGCATGACTCGGCCGGGGTTCGAACCTGTGACATCCCGCATCCGTCTATGTATGTCTTTTCTGATGAATGTTGTTCCATCATCACATTTGTCTTCTTGATAGTGAGACCAATTTTGTCTCAAGCTATAAAGAAATTAGACATATTCTGAATCATGTCAGACTCCGAATTGGCAGTCAGGGAACAGTTATCAGCAAAAAAGAGATCACGAATAGTTACTTTCTGTAACTTCGTCCTTGCCCGTAGTTTCATCAGATTGAAGAGCGTGACGTCAGTTCGGTATCTTGCGTCAATTCCGTAGTCATAGTCACGGAAAGAATTCGTAAGGGGGCGCACACTAGTCATTATGTAATTTTGAGAGAGTGACATGTGTAAAGTGAAGTTGTTTGCAATTAAAACATGCATAATGGAGAGAATGCTGGCACACCTAACGCTACTTTGATTTCTTTGGATGTTGTACTTGTGGAAATTGTGCACAATCTAAGCTCACATCTAACTAAAACGAGCGCTCTATTGTGCTAAAAATATCAGGCTGAATTAGTCTAAAGTACACTATATTTAGCAGCTCTATTAAAATAGGGAAAATGAGTTTCGCCAGACTAGACAATAGCAGCATCTGAAAGTGCAATGAATGAATTACTTAATATAAAAAATGTAAAAACAAACGTTATCGGCTCTTTTTAAAATTTACCTCTCAATCCCGGAAGTGAAAATGACCAAGTAGGGATAGCAATTTTTTTAAAGGTGCACATCTGGAGTAATGCTAAGCTGTATATTCTATAATTCATATTGCACCCATTTAATCAGTGATGAAATTTTGGCGGGGTATTACAGAAAATTTCCAAGAAAGATGTTTGCTTTGCTAGGAGAAATGAAGGATCCTCGATGTAACAACTCAATGATACAGGTCAAACGAAGGAAAGCAATGAAGTACGTCAACTACCTATAATTCTACAGATAATTCTGAAAATGTATTACTGAAGAGGTCTGTTTGATACTTTTGGAGCAAAATTATATGCAGTATTTCAACTTTCCGAGATCGTTGATTTGAAACGTCCTCAATACAAATACATTGCATCGGACGAATATTCAGTGGTTTATATTCCTAACTCGAACAAATTTACTGATTTTGTATTGAACAAAAACAAGTAACATAGATAGCAAAGCAAAACATTTCATAATATAATACAAATTAACATCCACAGTTTGGACACAGTTTCTCTGCAAGCAATTCGAAAAGATCCACGGTTGTTACAAAAACTCTACAAGCAATTCAAAATGGTCCACAGTTGTTACACAAACTATGCAAGCATTTCGAAATGATTCACGGTGGTACACAAAACTCTGCAAGCAATTCCAAATGATCCACAGTTTGTATATTAACTCTAGAAGTAATTCGAAATGATCAACAGATTGTATATTAACCTTGGAAGCAATTCGAAATGATCCACAGTTTGTATATTGTATTTAGAAGCAATTCTAAATGATCCACAGTTTGTATATTACCTTTAGAAGCAATTCGAGATGATTCACAGTTTGTATATTAACTCTACCAGCAACTCGAAATGATCCACAGTTTTTACACGAACTCTACGAGCAATTCGGAATAAATCCCAGTTTGTATATTAACTCGACAAGCAATTCTAAATTATATACAGTTTGAATAATAACTACAAGCAAATAGAAGTGATACAGTTTGTATACAAGCAAATTCGAAATGATTCACCGATTATGTACTAACTCTACACTCTTCTAGGTGAATGCAAATAAGTTTTTCCCCAAATAAATAACACGAAAAGTGATATTAGCCTTGATTTGTTTAATAATTTTTTTTTCAAAAAGAACTTTTTCCCCAAAAAAAGGAAATATAATCATAAGTTCAAATTAACGCTCAAAACCATTTATGAATATGATAAACAAACTAGTGACATATTTGAATGAATGGTGAGTGTTTAAGTCTCCAGCAAAATTTAGAAATTACTATGTCAAATAAATATTACGTGTTTCCCATCTTTATTTTTTAAAGCTGCTATTTAAATTAGATTTTTAAAAAATTAACCTGGAAACACGTAATATTTTTTGGCGTAGTAATTTCGAAATCTTGCTGGAGACTGATTAATAGTCATTGTTAGAATTGACCGAATCAGAAGCTTTTTTTGAATTCTGAAATTTAGTTCGCTATGTGACTTTTCCCCTGCTGTTAATACTTTTATATTGTTGAAGTGCTTGATGAATTATAATCTGTCATGGGTACCTGTCCCATCCCTGATCTATCTATGAGCCATCCCTTTTACCTAGTAAGAAATTGGTATAATACACATGAATGTAAATCCTATGTTCACAAGTAATTTAATTATGTATTTCATCAAATCCTCCGTGACGTTGTACCCAAGTTTATTCTAATCTCGCTCTTTATAATGATTCTTACATCCTGTCTTTTGTGCTATTTATAGACTTTGCTACATTAAAACAGCCGCTAGTCAGTACAATTGAATATTTTTCAAGAGAACCCCCTCCCTCCAAAACAAAAAAATTGTATAGTCACGGTCAAATTAAATATCTCAAACTTACTGATAGCCTTCTGCTAAAGATCGTTTAAATTGCCGTCTAATGAATACGAGGTCAAAAATTGACCCAGATGAGAAAACTCATAGATATCATTTTATCACATAGGAGCTGTATAAACGCCTGCAAACAGGAATATAAGCATTCAGATGATTATTGTTGCTACCCACCCAGAAGCAAGGTCTACTCTACTGCTGGGAGGACGAATAAAGCGTCGGCGGCTGGCATCGAGACCTTTAACGCTAGAAATGCACCAGAAACCTAGGTCCTTGACTTGGTTATCTACACGGAAAAACGTGCACAAAATATATATGAGTGAACAATTAAAGCAACTACAACCACAAGACTGAGTTCCCTCTGTCAATTCTGAACTGCATGCTTTGCTGAGACTGACATGTGTATAATATTCTTCCTGCGGTGATAGGGCCCTTTTCTCAGAAATATTTTTCCGATGCCTTAAAAAAACTAAAACATTGTTTCCAAAATGTATAGACACTGTCTGCTCAACAAGTTCATTCCCGATCTACGTGTCCAAACATTCACAAATTCATGATTTGTTTGCATAATGTTATGTGCCTATTCGTTGGTGATTTTGACAATAAAGAATTGCATTGCAATGCCAAGATTACAAACATTATAAGCATGTGCAACAGCAAAGTAAATATTTTGCTCAAACTAATAAATTTACCAAAAATTCGTGAACATGTCAACCATAAGATCAAAAAAGGATGTTAAATAGTAAAATGACACAACATGAATAGCTAAAAAGGTGACGTAGGAAACTCAGACTTAAGTGACATAGATAACACAAATGAGTAAAACATTACCCAATCATCACAATGAGAATCCACCGAAACACCGACTATTTGGACGCAAACGGACGTTATAGAAAATTACCATCGAATAATTCGTATTCCGAAAGATCACGAACAGACTGGATCTTGATTTTTCAGTTGTTTTCTTACAATAACTTGATGATAAATACCAACGTGACTCTGTCTAGTGCATAATACAAAGAGTCAGCTCAAAATAAAATATGCCGAAATCGATTTTCTAATTTAAAATCAAAGAGAATCGTGTATGTATGTATGTAAATATGCAACTAAAAGAAGCCTTACATTGACAATCCGAAGTTAGAATGGTGTTTGTGTAAATTCTCTCTTGTGATAAGAAACAAACTACATGCTTTTACATGCAACAAATATACACGTTGTAACGAATACATGCAAAAGTATACAAGCATGAAAGAATATACAATAAGGCAAATCGTGCGAGAGAGAGAGAGAGAGAGAGAGAGAGAGAGAGAGAGAGAGAGAGAGAGAGAGAGAGAGAGAGAGAGAGAGATTTTGACGTACTGTTCAAGGTTTGTTTTTAATGGCTACAAAGTTCACATGACTGTCTGGCTTACTTTATAAGTTGTTTCTTTTTCTCTCTAAATTCATTGTAAACTGATGTTTCATCTACTTGTGCCGATGAATACAGTTTGTATATGCATGTATCATTTATGCCAAAGAAACTTGTCTTCTTTCAAATAATGAGTCCGTAATCCCACCATTTTTAATACATTTTATATTTATTTCTATTTCAATTGTTTTTAAATGAAATAAATACATGCTGCGTAACACTGTGCCAAACAGACGATTGGATCCTAACTGTACATTAACTGTTGGAGATTTACTGCAGTTTATCGACTGCCAGAAAAACAACATTACAGTCGATTGGACCCTAATCATACATTAACAACTTGAGACTTGAAACAGTTTAAACATTGCCAGCATGACAGTTGACCGTAACCCTAACCATAAATTAATTTCTTGAGATTTTAAACTGTTGAAAGACCGCCAGAAAGATAACTCAGAAGACGATTGGACCCTAACCGTACATTAACTTCTGAAGATTCAACCCTAACCGTGCGTTAACTTCTGGAGATTCTAAACAGTTAAAACACCGCCAGAAAGATAGTATGACAGACGATAGAACCCAAACCGTACATAAACTTCTAGAGAGTTGAACAGTTTAAAGACCGTATGGCACCAGAATTGACAACAAACAATCCAGCCAAGGTATCGCTTTTGAAAACTAATAACATACTTTTTCAGTCAGCAGTTCTTTACATTTTTTGAATACATTGGTATAATTTCTTTAATTTTAAATGTTGGTTATGAATCATAACATTAGACTAAAAGAAAGCTTAAAGAATTAATAAAATCAGCAAAAAATCCGTTATAAAAGACACGATGCTTTGGATTCATTCAACTTGAAATCTCGTCACTGTGCCTGAATATGATGTTAACGCGCAGAGCAAATACATACCGTAATTACTCTTAGTATATGGTATGCCTTCTTGTTGTTGTTTTTTTTTTTTTTGGGGGGGGGGTTGGGGTTGGGGGTTATAGGTGGGAGGTGGGTGTTTGGTCCATCGTGTAATAAGCGGAGTAAAGTTAAGTCCCTTAGCCTGAATGTTGGATTATCTTCCTTTACATGAACATGCTGTGTCGCAATAGTATGGTGGAAGCAATGCGATCTGGTCAAGTTTCTTTTTAGTGAGTGGGGAGGGGGTTGGTCCGAAATTTAAAAAGGGTCCTGACTTTCCTCGAAATTGCAACAAAGCAAAAGTGTGCATAAAACCCAATAAACGTGCGCAAGAATAAATCGTTGGTTAAGACACTGTTGGTGATTGTTTAGGTTAATATGCGTATACAGTACTGGGGAATTTTTAAACTGGCATGCGTCGATAGTACTAGTTCTAGCTAACTGTTTGAACTAATGTGTCCATAGTACCGACTGTTTAGACTGATAAGTTTTGATACTACCGGGGGACTTTAAACTGATATATGTCGATAGTACTGGCTGTTTAAACTGAGATGCCTCATAGTGCTGACTGACTGATTATATTGGTATGCGTCGATATTACGTTGTCCAAATACTTCAACCATGTTTTTCTTCGTTCTTGTAAACGAAACCTAAACGGTAAAACGGACATGCAGTAAAATTCAAATGATTCAGTTTTACGTTCAGGTATCAGAACCGACTTACGCTGTTTTCAAAAACTGAAGAGGAACTTTATGCATACAAGCGTAATTTATTCTAGCGAGGAAACACAGGACCGAAGCATTTTCCTAAATTTAAGCAAACTGTTACTAAGAAACGATTTTTATTACCTATATTAAAATCGAACATTTGAATACAATATTGAATCGTGAATCAAATGAAGTGCCCAAAATATATCCGTGAATACAAAATATATTTGACTATCACAGCTCGATCTCCAAGTTTCAATAAATATGTAAAAAGTTCTTTCTCCCAAAAAGACTTATAAGTATTTTAGTTATTATCACGAAAAAAGGAAGGAAATTGTGGTATATTATGTTATCACCCTTAAACATAAATGTATCCCTTCTGGTATTTGTCGACGAGGCATCATAGGCGCAGTGCAAATGCATGTCCATTTTTTGTGCCCTCACCTCGTTTTAATGGAAATTTTGGCCTTTAATTATTTTTAGAAGTTTATAATAATGACTTCCAATCAGTGACGGGAACAAAACTGATGTCAAAACATTTAACACCATAAAATATTTATGACAAGCATTCTTCAATAATGGATCATATCGTGTGTTATTACCTGGCTCAATTAGTAGCAAAACTGTATTATTTTCAATAAGTTGGATAAGAATATTGTTTAAGTACATTTCATAATATGATATTAATAATAACTTTAATAGTACATTTAAATTCGTTTCTCTTTAAGATTAATTAGGTTTGGGGGGATTCTTGGCTTTAAGGACACTTTTAACGCATTAATTATTGGCTACGCTATGCCGAGTAAATGGTATTCTTTTCCTAAGGACACGCCGAGGAAGGAAATCCTTGCTGGTTTGGGAGGGTATTGAACTTGCAACTCTTGGATTAAGTATTAGACGTGCTACCACCTGAGTTACCGCGTTTGCCTCCATTCAAAATGAAGTCAATAGCAGTACATCTGTTGATTTCATTTTATCAATAGTACAGAAGGAGAAAAAAGTTACTATCAATCAAGCACGTGATAGGCAACGCTTAGGATATCAATTTATCACTGTATCAATTTCCTGTCTACAGAATGGTCGCCAAGTTTATAATGTCTAAAATCTTTTATTTACATGTACTGAAACCAAATAGAACCTCGTACGACTGTAACTTGAAACTTTATAGTTTAATTGCGGAAGAAATGATACCATTTTTTAAAAAAAAGCCAGACAATAACACCATTTGTATCGATAAGTACCGTTTAATGTAGAACGTGTAAATAGTGGTAAAAACTTAGGCCTGCTTTGTTTTGCACTATGACGGGGGTCTGGATTCTTCGGAAAAAAAATAATAATTAGTTTAAATCAAGAAATAAACCGCTACAAACAGTCAATCTCTGGAGTAGATCAACCGATAAGTATGGCTGACAGTTTCAGTAAATTTGAGATCATGACCAAAC
Source organism: Unio delphinus (assembly GCA_029339505.1). Classification (NCBI taxonomy): domain Eukaryota; kingdom Metazoa; phylum Mollusca; class Bivalvia; order Unionida; family Unionidae; genus Unio; species Unio delphinus. Next base: position 3,068,276 of record JAQISU010000033.1, read on the forward strand.
TTCTGATGCGTAAAAGAAACCAAGAAAAAAAGGGAAAATGGAAAAAGAAAATCAAAAGTGTGTAACATAGACCAACACAAAGATTGTATAGCATCTCCACCCAAAAATCCATCGTATACCCCCCCTCCAAATCTATTTTAAACTTACCGGTAGTCATGTTGGCCAATGGTGGGGGGATATACTTCCTTCTTGAGAAAACGTCCCCGGCAAGGCTGCTAACACTGACCCTATCGAAGGGAGCGCTCTCGCACCCTTTTGACATGACTTCGGCTGACCTGATTGGCTTTGGTTCCAAAGGAGGGTAAATTACTCCGGCAGCTACCCGATAAAAAAAAAAAGATTGAACATGAATCGATAATAAAGTAAAACATTTAGTTAAGTTATCATTTGACGGAAATGGTCTAATACAAATAACGCGAGTTTATTACGAATAAAATATCCAGAAAGTAGCCGTGTTGACGGTATGATGCCGAAAGCGTACGAGAGAAAATGTATCAACAATATGATTTCACGAATTGTTTTAGGAAACTCAAACAAACGCCACAAAACCCATAAATTTGATGCAATACTTCTTACAAAGTACAGAAATAATTTAGCAATCCAGTAGTCCATGAAGGAACCAAAGCTGACAAGGTCTAGAAAGTTCTATTACAACAGGCTACAACATGATACAGCTTTCTGACTTTACTCTTGAGAATGGATTGTCTACTCAAAATATTTCAAGTCATGAAGATGATAGTGGTGTTAAATATTGATGGACGTGGTAAATCACGAACATTGACAACGATGCAAATTCAAAACAGTGGACCGACGTTTCTAGATAAGTAAGCTCTTACTCAGTGGTAAAAAGCACTTATATAAAGAAAGACAAATACGAAACACAAAATATAAGCAAATTCTGGACTCCTACATGTAAGAATCACTAAGGGAATTCAAAATAAGAGATATAAACGAGTGGGTTCTTGTGTCTATACCATAGAGAATCAACAAGTTTTGACCTAACTCAATGTTGCTGACAAAGGATGGTATTACAGTGTGACTAAACAACCTCAACGCCATCTATACAATCTGCTAAAGAAATTATATCCCAGTAGAAGTATGCATGGAGGTTCTAAAGCAACGGTTCAAAACTAGGTCGCCTTTCTATTTTGAGTGGGTCGCCAAGATCAACCTTATATGGCCTTATATGGCCTTAATATGAAATTTCCTACCCGTACTTGTAGATGGATCGTGAGGCCAACCACCGCAAACCTAATCCGGTTCATCGCCCAAACGGCTAAGAACCACCGTTCAAAAGGACAGGTGTATAGAGACTGGTGCAACGGAATAATGGACAACACCAATAATAATAATAATAATAATAATAATAATAATAATAATAATAATAATAATAATACTAATAATAAATGCAATTTTGGCGTATATAGGTATCACAGCTAATGTGGAAAAACTGATGACTGGCTATAATTTTGATTCGATTGTAACAGGAAGTAGAGATATGCTCACTTAGAACTAACTCCCAATGAGTTCTGAATTGTAGTATTCAGTATCGTCCCTTACGTGTGTGTTCTATGTCTGTCCACCGCACGTTTGGTTCAATCTGCAGCATTTCGAGGGACTCGACTGAATGTTCAGTCAAATCGTAGTGGTTAGCAACTTTTGCGTTGACTATTGTTTATAAAATCAATGATTTTGCCAGCATATTGCTTTACTCAGATCATGCCTGCTAGACAATAGATTGCATGCTTGCTTCGACATCCTACTTTTGACTGATTGTGTAGCTAACTCATATTGTCGAACTTATGAAGGGCTCTGTCTCAGACATATTTGTGCCAACAAGGAAACGCTTGTCTTAGCAATCATCCTTGATGTTTTGGTGTCTATGGTACCCACCCTTTGGAACTTCTTGCAATTTACCCTTAGACAAATGGAAGATTCGACTGGGTGCAAATGCTTCCGAATGATTGTATGTCTGAGACATCTGGGCGGAAAGTTTCCACGAAGTGGCTACGCATGTTGGTTTTCTTGGTATTATATTTCAGAAGCTGAGAAGGGCTCCTTTGTCGAGGATGACTGTTTGATGACTCCTACGTAAATTTGATCATATGATCGACGTTATTTGTGAATTCAAAACCTGTCACCTGTTTCTGTCCAGTTCGAATTTATATCGTCAAAAGTAATCGTCAAAAGCTTAGAGGTATATAGGGTGACTCACTGACAAGCTTTTGCTCGATTCTTCCCATGCAAGTAATGGCATACGAAGGTGTAATTTTAGTGCCCACTGCAGTTCCATTAACTTGTAGGAAGTGTGTGTGTGTGTGTGTGTGTGTGTGTGTGTGTGTGTGTGTGTGTGTGTGTGTGTGTTACATAATATGTACATTATGGAAGCAGTTAAATATAATGAAAACTTACGTTTAGTTGGAGCCGGAACTTTCCTCTTCCGAACTAGATACCTGTGCGGGTTCGGTGCTGATGGGAGCACGACCTGGAATATATATATATATATATATATATATATATATATATATATATATATATATATATATAATTTCATTCAATGTTGGGATATATATATATATATATATATATATATATATATATATATATATATATATATATATATATATATATATATATATATATATATATATATATATATATAAGATGTAGTGTGTTCCGTAAAAATACAAAACGTTAGTTAATGTTGTGTATTATTAGAGAGGACAAGTTGACAACAGCCATAAATACTTACTATTAAAAATAATAAATAACGAAGGTAGGATCGTAAAAAACAACCCTAGATGAGAACAAACAGGGGTGACTGAACCAGTTTTCCTCTTATTGGCATCAATGTAATATGTCCCTCAAACTTTTAACGAGTCGATTAAACAGGAGATAGAAAACATCCGTCCGTGTTCGTGTTTGTGTTCATGAAATACTGGTCCGCCTATTCCTAACAACGTATGAAAGAGCGCTGCATTTCGTGTTACGGAGAGATATGGTGAGAAATGATGTTTCGAAAGACTTCTTTCACTTTAAAACATATGTAGTCTTATTAGTGAATGGAAAAGTCAACAGTGCATGACCTTGTATCGGTGTCCGGCAGATCTTCATGTCGTAGATCTCGATTTTGATTTGATTGTGTGACCCTTTCTATTAGATTTTTATTTTTATTTTTTTAATTATCTTTTTTTTTAAATACGATTCAGTGACTTAGCACGGGATGAGAGATTTATTCATTTCGTACATCCTGATTTTTAAAAATCGTTGCAAAAGGTTACTTGAATAATATCAACGTTTGAATAAATTAAATAAAATATTTAGCTCACCGTGCCGGATATAATTCATCAATAAAATTAAAAACATATGTGTTGTGTTATGCAAACTTAAATGTGACAACTGAGTTACCAAATCCAAATGTTTTCAAAATGTTGTCTGACACATGTAAGACAGTAAGACGTACGAACGTACGTACGTTGCAAATGAAAACGTTTAGTTCCTAATTTTGCATTCGTCATAAATCTTTGTAGAGAGTTTTCATGCTAATCTTAGTAGAGACAAGTGTTCATACTAATATGTGTAGAGACATGTTTTCATGCTGACCTGTGTATAGACATGTTTTCATGTTAATATGTGTATATACATGTTTTCATGCTAACCTGTGTAGAGACAGGTTTTCATGCTAATATGTGTAGAGACATGTTTTCATGATAATCTTCGTAGTGACAGGTTTTCATGCTAATCTGTGTAGAGATAAGTTTTCATGCTAATCTGTGTAGACACAAGTTTGCATGTTAATCTTCGTAATGACATGTTTTCATGCTAATCTGTGTAGAGATAAGTTTTCATGCTAATATATGTATAGACGGGTTTTCATGCTAATATGTGTAGAGACATGTTTTCATGCTAATCTGTGTAGAGACAAGTTTTCATGATAATCTTCGTAGTGACATGTTTTCATGCTAATCTGTTTAGAGACAAGTTTTCAGGATAATCAGTGTTAGTCTGGAAGTCAGGCTCACTTTTTACTCGTTTACAATATATCGTAATATGGCATGTTAAACTTACGATCAGGTTTAACGGAGATAGATATTAAATTTAATTGTAAACATTTCCTTTATGTAATTATTTTCTGTCAACAAATAAAAGGTGAGTAAGGAATTTCTTTTCATTTTATTGCTGTCCAAAATATATATACCATGACTTTAAGAGATCATCACCTATATATACCAAACGGTATGCATGTATTTTATTTAGGTAAGAAAATTGTCTCAATAGTAATAGCATGACCAATAATCCAACGGTAAATCATGTATATGGAATTCAGAAGAAACATCTGTGCAGGTGATCGTTTCTTAAAACGTAATAAAATTACAAGTACTCGTAAATCCGCAGGTGTATATAACACGCACGTTAAACTATCGGTTTCACGACGCGTGCCTATGCTAAGTTAAATGTAGCTGTAAATAGCCTAACAATGGCAATGGTTGTCAATATGCTCACGTAAAAAAAAAACAGGGCTTTCCCCGAATTTCACCCGTGCCAATATAATAGCGGATACGAGTCTGTCGCCCAAAAAGTCTATACTTCAGCGGCAAACACCTTGTACAATGATTAGTCAATTTGCATATCTTTTGATGACGACCTTAATAATATTCTCCTTTTTAAAAAATGCTACAATAGTTACATACACAAACTCACATAAACTGCAGGATGGTTCCCCATCTTTAATACCGTTGTCCGCAAGGAACAAAGTAAACTTCGTGAGCCATGCATACGTATTATAGCAATTTGACAATATTTATTGAACTGACATTTTTTGTATGAGCGCGGGGCACACAAAATGACCTGCAAGCCTGTAGTTGGAGCATTATGATATACTTTATCCAGTTGTAAGTATGCAAGAGAAACGTCTCTTATAAAAAATCATTTTCAAAGTTTTGTCAGAATATGCATCTCTGGTCATGCCCATCGTATAAATAAACTATGATCCATGAAACTAAATTCCAAGACGTTTTGCGTGGCTAGATGTTGTCCTTACGAAAAGGGCAATAACTCTAACAATACAATTACTAGTGAGCAGTGATCTTCAAAAGAATTGTTAGACACTACATCAAACTCAAAGTCAAAAGGAGCAATAAAGCCCAAAACAACTTGCAGCCGCAGTGTGATTTATTAGCATGCTCATCTTCAGATGATAACCTGAACATATATCATCCCTCTCAGTGATCTATCGAAGCCTTTACGAATGATTACGTTCAGAAGATTATGTCATATAACTGCATTCAGGCGCGTGACAAAAAGGGCAATGTTTTTTTTTAAACCAAAAAAATGCATGAAGACTGATTTGTCGAAAAGAGGATCTCTATATAAGGATTTGTCCCGCACTACACAGAGAGCCCTGTTTACTAGGGCAGATAAACTATTAATATATATTTGGAAAAGGATTAACTATAAATAAATAGAAGACGACCCAAGTCGAGCCGGGTGAAGTATATTTTTTTTAAATGTACAGATCCCACCTCGAATACAGTCGATCAAAAAAAGAATAAATATAACAGTTGCAAAGTGCGGAACGAAAAACATGCAGTCATCAAACCATTAAGGAAGGAAATACCTTACCATAAATAACTGTAAACTCATATAAATAAGGACACAAAATTTCAATACCAAAAGTCTTAAAAATAAACGGATGGAATGGAATAAATAACAAACAAGTGACTATCTGTTTATAGGTCCAAGTCACTGATAGACAACTGGGAAGATTTGACTAAAACTGGCTATCCTAACAAAAACACAATGTTTACATGCATATACAAATAGCAACATACAAATAGCACAACACAAATAGCACAACACAAATAGCAACATACAAATAGCACAACACAAATAGCAACATACAAATAGCACAACACAAATAGCATACACAAATAGCACAACACAAACAGCAACATACAAATAGCACAACACAAATAGCAGCATACAAATAGCACAAAACAAATAGCAACATACAAATAGCACAACACAAATAGCAACATACAAATAGCACAACAAAAATAGCACAACACAAATAGCAACATACAAATAGCACAACAAAAATAGCAACATACAAATAGCACAACACAAATAGCAACATGCAAATAGCACAACACAAATAGCATACACAAATAGCACAACACAAATAGCATACACATGATACAGGGAACCTCTAGCTAGGGTTAACTAATGGTAAAAAAGAGAAGGAATAAGAAATATGTGGAAAAAAGCCTGACTCATAAACAAAATCTTTTTAGATACATTAAGGAACTAAAATACCTCTTTGTCATGATATAATCACGATGGAACAAAAGTAAGGTTAAAGATTCAAGTTAAAAAGAAAAAAAATCCACATAAACAGCACATCAGGGGGAATACACTCATACATAAACACACTTTTTTCAGTTTTTGTTTCGAAATGGGGGGGGGGGGCATCGATCATGTGCTCTCCCCCTCCGCCTTGCAAAAATAATAAATAACATTTCTCCCAAGTTACGATCCACTGAAACCTTTGATGTTAGTTGCATGTAAAAAAGTCGGTGATACGGATCAGTCAGCTGCAAGTCAAAAAGGGCAATAACCTTTACGGCAAAAAAGAATTTGTCAACATCTTCAGGTCATGACGATAATACTTATAAAGTTTCTAAAGCATCCATCAAAACACAAGAGCTTGACGATGTGTCCTATATTTACCATCGGTGTATAACGGTACCAACTGTACAAGTTCAGGTGGGCGGAGCGTAATGTGTAGGGAGCATTGCATTCAGAAATAAACAACAATACTAGTTATGATTGGTACATTATGCAAGAGGTGTACTTTCTTGTATTATTAAACAAAGTTAGTCCTCTTGGCAATGTCTGAGATTAAGTTAATTTCATATCTAGATCATATTTTGCATATGTTATGACTTTTTAAAAAAAAAATGTGACACACATGGGTGAAACTGGGTCTGTTGGGACTAGATAACATGTACCACTATCTAGTTCCAACAGAGTTATCTCTCTTTAATGCAATGGAGTACTTGGTAGTGGCCTAGTCAGATTTTTATGTAAGATTGTTATCTGTGACAGTGTGTGACATACATGCTCAAGTAGGATATAAAGTGTATTTATTTCACAAAACAGTAGCATTGATGTCTATGGAAAAACAACTGGTACCGTGATACGAAGAGCAGGACGGACAATATCCATCACTATTCTATTCCGTAAACCTATCGACAGATCATTCCCCATTACAATGTTGCTTTCACATTTTTTATGTTACATCCAACGAGTACACTATTCTTTGATGTATCACGCCATACATGGTATAATTTTACGCACTTGGAGATTCCACTGTGAAAATTGTGCAACATCTCTGACAAGATCAGTCGAAGACGGGAGTTTATATCTACCCCCTCTGGCTGGTCTAAAATTGCACCTATACCTAGTAAATGGAGCAGACCAATCAGATAAGGATACTCCAATGCAAATGTAAACTTCCATCATCGTTCGATGGTGAAATTGCAAATCTACATTGTATTTGATTGAGAGATACGACAAAAATGTTAAAACTTTTTGTCCGATCCCAAGGCTTTAAAAGGCAATAAAAGCTATTAAATTAAATGTTTTTTTTTTTAAAATGTATTGTCACTGCGCTAAGACATGGATACTCACTAAAAGTTTCAAAATTACAAAGAATCCAAATAAATTTTGAAAACATGGCTACAAGTGTAATTATTAAATAGAGTGAGTTCCTCTCATTCTTAAAGAGCAAACATGGGTATACAGGTACCGACCGGAATGTATCCTGTCATTCTGTGTTGAATAAGTAAAGCGATTGTAAGAAGAAAGAAAATCATTGAGGACGGTAAACAAACTATACGACGAGATTGTTCTGAATGAATAGTACTTACGGAATCACAAACTGGAAGCATCATTTCATTACGAACATCAAAACCATCCGCCGGATTAATAGGAACTGAAAGAGAAATTGTATTGATTGTTAATGTTCATACTGAAGTCTCGTGAGACTTTCACGAGATTATTTTTTTTGTGCATACTCATTCAAAAGAAAAGTAACAGCAGCAACGGTAGTCGAGGCGATAATAGGAAGAAATGAGAAAGGACGATGTGCATAACTAAAATGGACTTGTGGAAGCAGCAGAAGTAGATAGGAGTAGAATATGAGTTTTAGTAAAACTACCTTACCTTTAAAACATCTTCCCACATTCTATGAATAAAACATTCCTTAGTACCGCCACTGATATGACAATACTATTTTTATTGTCATACATGGATAATCATTATTATTTCCAATTTTAAGCAAGGTACGAGAGATAAATTGGGCCACAGAAATTAAATGTATATTCCATGTGTTGTTGCCAATACACTACAATCATTACTGTGTTTTTTTTTTCAAGAGACACCGACTTCTTGAAACACTTCATTTTGACTGCAACCATTTTCTCCTTCGTATCTTGTAAGAGAGGATGTAAAAGGGTGGCGCATAATGAAAGTATGTGAATTGATAATGAAAGTATGTGAATTGATAATGAAAGTATGTGAATTGATAATGAAAGTATGTGAATTGATAATGAAAGTATGTGAATTGATAATGAAAGTATGTGAATTGATAATGAAAGCGTGCCCTATAATTAAAAACAACAACAAAAAACATACCTATCCAAAGTAAATTATTGCACGGTAGACATTCAGAAGGAAGTCGGTGTATACATCATATATACAAATCTCTCTCTTTCTTTTTCCCTCTCTGTCTCTGTCTCTCTCTCTTTCTATTTCTTTCTCTATGTCTGTATCTGTCTGTCTGTCTGTCTGTCTGTCTGTCTCTCTCTCTCTCTCTCTCTCTCTCTCTCTCTCTCTCTCTCTCTCTCTCTCTCTCTCTCTCTCTCTCTCTCTCTCTCTCTCTCTCTCTCTCTCATGTATGCATACCTATCCCTTCTGCCCGTTTCTCCAGGGAATGTCTTAGTATAAGACGCCGTGGTTCTTTGCGGACTTTAATCGGATAGGATGTCTTGTAGATTGTATTGATACCCTCTCCACTCTGCTGGGCATAAAGGGGCCATGTTAGCACCTGGCAAACTGGCTGTCAAAGAAGAGGCAAAGATTGTATAATACAGTGAAACTTCATTTATCCGAACCCCTAGGAGAACACAGAAAAGTCTCTGGACAAACTGTAATTCTGACAAAAGAATTTGGTTACATAACCAATTTATGATCTTGGGAGTGGGGTCATATGTTTTGGATAAGCCGATAATTCGGATTAACCTGTTTCGGACACTTGAAGTTCTTCTGTATTCTTCATAATCCTCTGAATAATAATAATAATAATAATAATAATAATAATAATAATAATAATAATAATAATAATAATAATAATAATAATAATCATAATAATAATAAGCAGTAGCACCAGCTCATAATGCCGTGTTTTCCGTGAAAAAAAATAACAAATAAGTCCATTAGTTTGTTTTTATGTCACAGCAATACAAGCAGGTTATTTAGCGGTGAAGCAATTCGAGTAAAATGCCTTGACAAAAAGCAAACAACTAAAACCAAACCAGGCTGACCCTCACCATTTCTGTCGCGAGCCCGGCACGCTAACCATTGAAAAAGTGCAGCTCCTTGCGTTTTCGATTGCATGTGCATATATATATATATATATATATATATATATATATATATATATATATATATATATATATATATATATATATATATATATATATATATATATATATGTATATATATATATATATATATATATATATATATATATATATATATATATATATATGTATATATATATATGTATATATATATATATATATATATATATATATATATATATATATATATATATATATATATATATATATATATATATATATCCCACAAATTCTTTTATCCAATCTAAAATTGCAATTTTGTTGTCTGTTTTTCTTATAGATATGAATGTCTACTATATCACTGATTTATTGGCTATTTGTAACTAAATGCTAAGGGAGAAAACATGAACCACATCATATGTCGTTCGGACAGAACACTGAAATATCTGTTCGATCCGCCAAGGTGTAGAACGGAACCTTAGCTAGAGATATTTTAACGATGCATCTTTTCAAAGTCGGGCATCTCTCGTAACTAAAGCAAACGTTATGATTCTAACTTTTGCAATTTTGCTACGAAAAAATTCAGATAGCGACATTTTTCAAATGAGGATTTAAAAAAATATGTAATGTTTGATGCGATACGGTGTAGAAGAACACGTTGGTTTGACGGTAAACCTATATATTTTTCAGAGTGGTGAAAACTTGTAGCACACTGTAGGCTTGGCAGACAGTTAAACAACATTTTCCTCTTTCTTTCTTTGCAACATTTGATGATTTATTCACATGGATCATTTGAGATAGAACGCTGTGTACGATGTATACGAAGTTTGCTTTTTATCACCTTTTAAAAACAATTAAAACCGCTTCGACTAAAAGTTACGTGAAACAAAAGTAAGTGCATGAAAATGACGTAATTGATAAGGCTTAACTATGGATATAAGTGACCGTTCTGAGATAAAGTTTGCATTGATTATTTTAGTGGTATAAGCACAGATAATAAATTTCACTGACGATCATTTAACGTTATGACTTTACTTTGCGCCGTCACAAAGGTAGTTTTCTGTAATTTGCTACATCTAATTCACGTAAAGCAAAACAGATAAATAAATAAATAAATAAATAAATAAATAAATAAATAAATAAATAAATAAAACCGTATCCTATATATGTAACTTACCGCGTGGTTTATCCGTTTGATATGAAATATTCGTTTTGACTGAGGATTATGTGCCCTTGTATCAAGAGAAGTAATCAAAAAATTCTGTTTATCATTATCTTCCTTTTCCGACGTAGAAGGTATGTATCGACTCTGTGCCTCCGATTGCCAATGAGAACTTGGGTAAAGGTTACTGAAAATAAATTTAGATGAATATAATCAAACCAGACTACTATTCTAAAAAAGATATATGTCGCAACTGAGGTTGATGAGGATGGCGATATACTTAATCGATGGATTCAGGTGTGTGTAACATAAATATTTCATAATCAATCATATTTCCTTTCTTTTTTGCATATCAACATGATAGTGACAACGAAAAGAATCAATTATTAAAGATTAATTTTTAAAAAAAAGGTTTTATTGTTTCACACGTCAACTCAAGACAAATGAACTCTTTCTGAACACGCATGTACAATTATGCTCATCCACATACCAGTTGGTCTCGCCATCGTTCTGTTGTCAAAAAGTACTTGAAGTATTTGCTTTTGTAGGTGGTAGTTGTAGTAACAGTGGTGTTGCTGATTTCTTTATGAACATAGTCACTTGTTGTTTTGATAGTGGTCGTCGTCGTAGTTTTGTTACTGGCGATGGTAGTTTTGTTACTGGTTTATTTCATCTCATTTATCTGGTCTCGATATTATGCTTCGCGGATACATCACACTAATTTATTTCGTTTCTAACATACAGAAACATTAAAAGAAACACCAGAGCAAATTCACGAATAAAGCCGAGTAAAAACGAGTTTGTCTGAGTTGGATTTATAAAACAAAGGTTACGATTGCAGGATGAAAGAGATGCAAGATACAGGTTAAAGTGATTCCATTGTTCGGGTGGTCAGTGAAACAAGAAACGAGACGTTTCAACGAGTGAAACTTTGAAACTTGCATTGATTGTGGAAGGTGAACAAAACTTCGTTTTATGGAAAAGTTGTTGACATTCAATGAGAGTATGGCTAACTGATGTATAAGTAAGTATATGGGTACTGTTTAAGTATATAAGTACAGATAAAGCGTACAATCCAACCGCCGAAAACTATTGCCATAAAATAAAATAAAATAAAATTAAATAAAAAAGAAACGAAATACGCTAGTATACAATGTGCGATACTTCTATATCGAACAGTTTTAACATTTATTATTATATACCTGATTTTTTATGTAGCAATTATTTTACTGGCATTGCTTCTGTCCCCGAATAAAAAATAGATTGTTCTTAAAAAGAAATATTGTTTAATTTAACTTTTGTATAACTCAACTACTGCTAATAATACAAAGAATAAACAAGTAGACATATATAATAATAATAATAATAATAATAATAATAATAATAATAATAATAATAATAATAATAATAATAAAGCAGATGAAAAATTATGTCGTTAGAACAAGAAGTTATGTTCAGAACGTGAATTTTCATCTAGTTCATCCAATCAAAAAAGACATGTTTATGACAAATATAAAAGACATGTTTATTACAAATATAAAGGACATGTTTATGACAAATATAAAGGACATGTTTATGACAAATATAAAGGACATGTTTATGACAAATATAAAAGACATGTTTATGACAAATATAAAGGACATGTTTATGACAAATATAAAAGACATGTTTATGACAAATATAAAGACATGTTTATGACAAATATAAAGACATGTTTATGACAAATATAAAATACATGTTTATGACAAATATAAAGACATGTTTATGACAAATATAAAAGACATGTTTATGACAAATATAAAGGACATGTTTATGACAAATATAAAGACATGTTTATGACAAATATAAAGGACATGTTTATGACAAATATAAAGACATGTTTATGACAAATATAAAGACATGTTTATGACAAATATAAAGACATGTTTATGACAAATATAAAGACATGTTTATGACAAATATAAAGACATGTTTATGACAAATATAAAGACATGTTTATGACAAATATAAAGACATGTTTATGACAAATATAAAAGACATTTTTATGACAAATATAAAGGACATGTTTATGACAAATATAAAAGACATGTTTATGACAAATATAAAAGACATGTTTATGACAAATATAAAGGACATGTTTATGACAAATATAAAGACATGTTTATGACAAATATAAGGACATATATCGCATGCTTCATTGATTATTTTCAGAATTCATTGTTATGAATGTATTATCTTCTTGCTTCGTGTGACATGATGAAAGTGTATTGGATACAGGTCTCAAAGGGTTTCATTTCACTGATTATGTTTGGAATGAAAATAAATAAATGTAAAAATGTAAAGGTATGAACCATTCAACCGGTTAGAGTTTACTCTTGACTTTTCCACAATCGCAGGAAATACATGTCTAACAAAATCTCTCTCTCTCTCTCTCTCTCTCTCTCTCTCTCTCTCTCTCTCTCTCTCTCTCTCTCTCTCTCTCTCTCTCTCTCTCTCTCTCTCTCGCAGCATGGGATACCATGGAATGCTAATCACAATCAATATTTTCGATCAAGTTTCCACCTACATACTTTCCTAACAATACCAACGATATCGCATGAACACAGCACAATTGTAAAGTGTTAAGATAATTTAATCTTTTGTAAGACAAAGTTTTCTAAATTGAAATAGAAACGTCGTTTTGAAAAGCCTCATTGATTATCTAATATATAATGCAAGTATTGATAAATGTGCACCGATAATCTTTTGGCACTAAAAGCACATAACATCCGTCAATGTAGAATGGTTTACTAATCAATATTCACATAGCTGAGAATATGACAGATGACCCGTCAGATGATCCATAAGTCTTTCCCTTTTCTTCAAACAGACAAAAGAATATACATGGAAAGGAAACTCATTTGCCCAGGAATTGGGTCAACTCATAAATTAACAAATCCTATCACAATACAGAGATCTGAAGCTTTCTTTGTCCGTGACATTTAAATAAACATCTTCACCAAATAAAAGGGACCTTTCCTACTCAACTTCAAATGTTTTTACATGAAAATATATCCAATAAATATTCACTTACTCAAACAGTTACATTTACTTATATATAAATCAAGTTAAACAAATTTATGGGATAACTATCACACTCACTGACTACAACGATAGATGTTTACTGTTATAATAAGCTCGATCAAGTTTCCCGCTGCATACTGTCCTAGAGTTTTTAACTGTATTTTTTATATTAGGTTTACGTACCGTGTTTATATGCAAGCGGATATTTATTCGTGTTCAACAATCCTAATTAGATTCTAAGAAAGAACCCACCAATGTCGTGTGGCGCTAATATTTCTTATGTACAAAGTTATAATTTCAACGGGAATCCACAATGTTTGGGGTGCAAAAATGGCATCATGTCATATAATATGTTGCATTTTCAACGACCAACAAAGAGGTGTTGGTATTAGACAGTCACGTGTTCCATACACCGTGTCCCTTGACTTTTGAGATTATTTGCAAATGTTATAAGTATTGACCTATCGTACATAAAAGTAAAGTTATCAAAACATCATGCAAGATTTACACAATAATGATATTTTATCTCAGACCAACAAAGACTGCTTAAGTCAACAAATTCAGTTAGTAGTAACTGATATCAAATTTTCATAATGGTGGTTATGAAATAGTTTTGATAAAAGAAGTAATTTTTGTTATTGTTATCATTATTATAATTATTTGTATTATTATTATTGTAGCTTAGATTTTAAGCTCTTGCTGTCAGACTGGATTTGAAACCCCTTAGGACTTTTCGTGGAACAAAGTAAGCATAAAGACCCGAAATATTGCAAGTGACAACGTGAGACTGGCTGCATCAACCATATTGTTCTCGGAATCACAAATTACATGTGAAACACTAATGACATTCCTTCGTACATGGATAAACGAGATTTTCCGAATGTGTCAGACTATAGAAACATAAACGACATTTAGTGATGCACACCAGGCGTCTCGAGCACTATAAAATGTATCGTTTCAAATCTACTCTACTATTTGTTCAGTAAGGTTTTGGGTCCCTTTTCTTTACTAAAAGACTCACTTTAAAAATTTTATTCTGTAGATGTTGTATATATATATATATATATATATATATATATATATATATATATATATATATATATATATATATATATATATATATATATATATATATATATAATCTATTGATCACGCGCAAAAACATAGTATACTCTAATGTTCTTCGAATTCATTATTTTGCGTTTTGTGTTAAATACCTGAATTGAATTGAAACAATCTTTCTGCACTCGTTAATGGATTGCAATGTTTAAACGTTTTCTAAAACTATCTGAAAGTTTTTATTCCGGAAGACGATGCCTAACATGTAAGCTAAAAGTGGACAAAAAAGTGCCGCTGACCTAGTTTATCCGGTAATATACATCAATGGATGTGGCTTTAAGAATCCCTTATCATGCCAGCGCCCTGGAGGAAGTTGTATATGCCTGAAATAAGCAGTTCCTAAAATGGAATCTGATTTCTGTAAGAATACCTCTTCCGGCAGTTCACTAAATTTAACCTATTATTTCTACTCAGACGTTTGAACAACATGGCGATGAAACACACGACTGGTCCATGTAAAAATAGACAAATTCATAGTACCGTATTTATGCCGTTGCAGCACACTAGGTTCATAATAGTGAAGCAAGAAATTTGGCAAATACGCCTTTGGTTCATGTCGTTATCATAACAAGAATTGCAAAGATTCTCCAAAACAATTTTCTTTAAAGGGAAAAAAGGTACATTAATTTTGATGGCAAGACTACGATACCAGACTTTGCGTTCTACGCTTGGTACAAACAAACAATCAAGAAAACAAAATCAATATATTCAACTAACAATACATAAATATGTACGGCAAGTAAGCTTGGATTTCAGAATCTGGGTTTGCTCTCAGATCCGTAGATATTTATATAATGAATGACTTTATGTTGATTTGAAAATTTCATCAAAGAGTTTTAAACATTACGGAAACGAAAATGATTGAGGCATTTAATGTAAAACAGTTCTCGTCTTCACATCGATTTCATTTTTTAGATTCTGAATACATCAGACCAAAAAATAATTATTAAACATACAACTTAGTGTTACATGAAAGAATGTTGCCTGAAGATTTGTACTGATGTCATTATTCATTAATTTACATTAGTTGTTACTTATTTAGTTATTCACTGACACGCCAATACATTCAAACAATAGCAATATTTCATTTAATTATTTATTTATTTAGGAATTAAGATCCGATTTATTAAATATGTTTGGATTATTGTGTTTCTTTAATGAACAGCAACTATCGTGTACTTACGTGTCATCACCAATAACACCAAATGTCAAACCTGGGGTGAAAGGTGTCGGGGGTATAAAACCATTATCTTTCTTGGCTAGATTTACTTTCTCAGTCAATGCCAGTCCTGATGTGTCGAGAATAGGCTCGGAGCGAGTGATTAACACAGGCTGGGGCTCATGGCGCGTAATTTTATAAACTTGGGTTGCCATGGCAACAGATCAGTCACAAAAGTAGTCTAGTTACTAAAATGTCTGCCCATGATAGTCTAGTCCGATTTGTTTACTAAAGAATTGATAAATTAACATTAAGTTGAATAATTATTTGCGATTTTTCAAACGATGAAATCTAAAGAAACACGAGTATCATTATTCCAAATCTGAAATCCATGTATTCCATCTATGTAACAGAAACAATCAACCAATTCACTTCCTCTCATTAATTATAAAGTATATTTTAAAGTTCTGAAACATTGAATTACTTCAATTTACATTAAATACACTTCGATGAAATAACTCCTATATACAATCACTCTGTAAATGCGAGAAGAGACTTTATTACTGGCAGACCAAATGTCATTATGTTAGGTTTCAGTAAATGGTGGTAATCAAAGTTACTATTTATTCAGGTCTACCTGTCTGCTCAAGTAAAAGCCATGGAAATATCAAGCTTTGTTTGGCTTTTGAAAACAATAGTGTCTATATGAAATTAATTGAGCGTTAAGATAGTGTGGGTCGCAACACAATCAAAATCGTTTTCATTGACATTTTAAATACAAAACCACCGCATTGACAGAAAAGGAAGTAGGACAGGTAAATAGTTAGGTAGTTCAAACATACATGCATGTATGCATGCATGCATACACACACACACACAGACATACATACATACATACATACATACATACATACATACATACATACATACATACATACATACATACATACATACATACATACATACATACATACATACATATAATGAAACCTGTATAAGGGGGCAATGGTTTTGGACAGAATGCAACTGGCATGCAGTGAAGACGTGCTTGCTATAAAGAGGTTGCAAAAGCATTATAATATGAAATGCAGTTGTGTAAGATCTTGGAAAATGTAAATGCTTTATGAAGTTAGATGTCTTACAAAGGTGGCTGTGAAAACAAGGTTGACCTACGTCCTACCTACATTATACAGAAGTTGGAATTATTGTTAAAAATTAAGACAAAAATGTAATCTATAGGAATCTACTGCCGGATGAAGTCTAACAATTAACTATACAACAAGGAAGAAAATGCTCTCGATTCATGCGGTTTTCTTACAGAGGTTACCATGTGTCAGCATGTATACAAACAAGCATGTTGATCAGTAGCGGTTTTATTGACATGACACAACGAGATATTAACAAGCATGGTGTATTTTATTTTATTGAATAACCTTATTAAAGTTAAATGTAAGTACCTTACCCAAGCGATATGATAATGAGTACATGTATTTGAAACAGTCTGACCATTTTCCTTTCCAGCGCTTAAACACCTTCGTGATTCCCCTTAACTTCCCCCATGCGGATTTATTGTACACTTGTGCGTCTGTGATTGTAACAGTCCATCTGGAAGTTTTTCTTGTCATTGGACGGAAGCTTCAGTGTTGTGAGCTCGCATGCACGCACACACACACACACACACACACACACACACACGATGATGATTATATGGTCTTAAACAAAGTAACAGAAAAGAGTGATAACCAACAAGTTTTGTAAAATTCTACATATTATTTATTTCCCCTTGCATACAAAGAAAAATTTAAGAAAAGAACTTACAGAATTGTGAACTAGATAGCAAATATTCCTGAAAGTTCTATCACATGTCCATATATATTGAATTCCAGTGGTGTTCCAAATAAATTCCAGTATTTCTAATGACCTGGAATGTGGGGAGGTGTTAACAGTCTTTTGATGTGCTGCAGTAATATACTAGTCAGAATGCACAATATTTGCAGTTAATGTTTTAGTCCAAGAATATTATTGAGCACCTAGTACTTCCAGTGAATAAAAAGTTTTCAAACAAAATAAAAATCCATCCAAATTATATATATATATATATATATATATATATATATATATATATATATATATATATATATATATATATATATATATATATATATATATATATATATATATAATGACATATTGTTTGTTTCAAGTGCTCTGGTGTCCTTAGGGTAATGGAAATAATATTTATTTTATCGATAAACACTGATATCAATTCAATCTACGTTCTCTATTGTAATTAATGGTATTTGCTTTGTCAACTGGTACCCGGATATCAGTTTTAGTAAACAAATGAAAGGAACATGAGATGAATGAGTTATTCACTGCTCTTAAGCAGACGAAATGACGAACACGGAGTAACGAAAATTTGAAAATCCATATCTCGTTCTCTCAGACTGCACAAAACTCTTATGGCACTTCAGCCATACTGTATCTACAATATTGAAATCTAACCTAGTGAAAAAAGTAGGGTACCAGGCTTCGGATACACACTAACAGGTAACATACTTATTGGAAATTCAGTTTGTACATAGTACATATTATGAAGAGTACAATGCCTTGGCAACAGTATTAAATATTGCAATCGGTCTTATTTTGTCTTGTCGTTTCCTAGTGGACCCTGACCTGTATTCCACTCGCACATCTAGATTCATTCAACTCGTTCAATCGTACGCAAAACTGAAAGCCCGAATCTCAGACTAGTAGTTTCAATCGTTGTAGCCATTACATCAAGGCGTATTAAGAACAGTTGCAAAAAAAACTGTTTTGCCCGCTGTCTGGTACCTTGCCTATTAAGAATTTCCGCATCAATCCATCATGGACCTTTACGTTGTTTTATAACGACGCGGCGGTAACAGAATGGTGGTTATTGTATTTTAGTTTTATCTACAGTGTATCGCCACTTATAAGTCGAGTAAAACCTCACACAACAAATATCATCGTCTGCCATAGCATAAAGCACATGCAGACCAGGGTACGTGTTATTTGTTCTACTGTTTATTCCTAACAAACTGACACACCCAGATCTGCGGGTGCATAATGCGCCGATAGATCTGGGTCTGTGCAGCATGCAATTAGGGTCGACTTGTAAACGAGTACTAACGGTGTCGTTATATGGCAGTAGTACAGTATTCCCGAGTAACGACATGCAAATACAGTCAAACCTCTCTTGAGTAGACGATTCAGATTGTTGTTGTTGTTGTTGTTGTTGTAGGGTTTAACGCCATATTTCAGCACACTATAGGCCAATATTACTGGTGGAAAAAGAACCCGGAGAATCCCCCATAAAGAATCACCGACCCAAGATAAGCGACTAGCAAGCTTTCTCACATACCCACATTAGCCAAATCTGAGACTCGAGCCAACGCAGACAGAGGTGAGATGGCAGCGATTCGTAACGGAGAGCGCTTTGGACCACTCGGCCACTCTGGGCCCCATTCAGATTTGAATAGTGGCTTTTGAAGGACTGGTGGGTACTGGAAAGATTGTATTACTTTCTAAATGCTTGTTGAAGACAACTTGAGAAAGTGATTGTTTGCTGAAAGTGCTATTTAAGGCAGGTTTGACGATTTAAAAATATACATTGATTATTGTGGACAATTTATTTTTGCAAAATAAATATACGTGGTTGTCTCCACCACAGTGATAAATAAATTTCAACCAATTTTGTTTTCCGGGGAACCCGCAGAATTATGTTCGGGGGTGGGGTGGGAAAACATGTGAAGAAGGCAGTTAAAAACATGTTCAGAGATGAAATCGCGGTGAAGGAGGGGCGTAGCCCAATGTGCTGGCGCCCATGTTTATGTCGGGCTGTTTACTGTGACTGCTGTCGCTCAGATTTCTTCTTTTCGATATATATGCTCCAATTTGTACCACACTCTCGTGTCACTAGTGGGAAGGGGTGTGGTTAGAACTTCCACGGCGGCGATAGCACGAATAATCTTTTACCTTCACAGAGTGCGAATGTTTTCTTCATATCATGTAATACACCCGCCTGACACATAGTTAAGCGTCACACCCGTCTATGATACTCATAGACATGTGTTTGGCAATACAGCCTATTCCCCACAGAGTTGACTCTGGGACTTAAGGCGCCAGAAATCAGTGACGATCACTGTGAATCCAGATTTTGGTTCGTTTGTATGGATCCCGAGACTCCATTTCTTGATGTATAACGGTCCATACATTCTTTATCGTGTTTGTTATTAGTTACAATATTAGTATATGGGACCATGGTGTGGAGTTCACGCGCATTTGCATTAAACTGTATTTCTACTGAGCACAAATCCTAACCGAGTAAAAAAAATTGCATACTTCATTATAAAACAGCTGCACGCGGATGATTCGCAGAATTAATTGTAGGGCTGGTGGAATGATGGTGGAATATCGTTGTGTTTTTTTTTTTTGTTTTTTGTTTCTTTTCATTTTGTCTGAAAATTGGTAGCAGAAAAGATATCAAGCATAAACCTTACACTGTGACACTACTTTTTGTTCCCTTGGGGACAGTGACCTAAGTAAAAGAGGTTACGCCCTAAATTTCTGCACTTGATTAGAGGAGATAAAATAAAGAGAATACACTCAAGTTAAGGTACCACTGGCACTGCGTGTTTTAAATGGAACGTAAAGAGTATGCACTCAAAAGACTGTACCACTGCGCGTTTTTAATTTAAATTAAACGTTTATTTATCATTAACGAAACTTTACGCAATTGTAAATAACCTGAATTTGCTTGTCAGATACTGTGATTATTTTTGACACTGGAAAATTAGTTGAATTTGCAATTTAGATATTGGGACAACTTTTGATTTGCTTTCATTTCCTGTTTTTTTCTGGGACAAGAAATTTTATCCGAGTACATTTTTTAAAAATTGTAACAGAATTTACTATATGCGCTTTAAGATGTCATTACTGGACACAGAACATTTTCCTTTCTCTAAGTTTTACATGTACGTGATGTGCTGCGCAGTGTTTGGACATTTCAAGAAATATGACTCACCACTTTGTAGTTTTGATTTTGGTATGTTCAGTTCAACATATATCAAGTAATTTGACAAAATCGAATATCCCTTTTACACAAGATATGAGTGTATACGTATGATTTGCAATCTTGCAGTGGCAGCAAATATTTTATCATGTATCAAAGCAGGTGTCGTTCTTGATAATCCAGAAGACAAGAATTTCGGGACCAGAACCATTTTGAGGGTACTTATTGGGTGTTTGGCCAGAAAAGGCAAAATCAATTGCAACTATTTGATGCAAATAATGGCCGAAATATTTTCGCCTGCATGCTGAAATAATTTGAAAAAATAATTTTGCCCGTAAATCTGTATCCTTATCTTAGAGGTATTATCAAGTATTATTGAGTTTTGCTTCAAAGTTCTGAACAAACACGGATACGAAGCCTACACCTGCCGCTTGAGAAACTAAAACGTTTAAAAATAATCAGCGTCCCGCACTCAGTAGTATGTTTTTTTAAGAAAAAATATACTTTGATAAAGGCTATGGTATACATAATGTCCCGAAGTTTTTATGCTAACAGAGAAATGTACTTCATAGTTTACAGGCACAAAAACGATGTGCGCAATACCCAGACTTATCAAGTAGAGCAAAGTCTAGATTTCACGTGCGAGAAAAATGATTATTGAATTCTACTTTATCAAGTAAATTCAGATTTAAACAAATTTTAAAAAAGTGCATGCAGCTGAAAGCAAAAAAGTATACATACAATTTAATAGTCAAATTCAAGTGCATTCTCAAACAAACAAACAAAAAATTGTCCAGCACTGCTGATGTAACTGAAACGGCACAATTTTAACGTCTTTTAAATGGATGATAGCGTAATCTCAAAGAACGTGCATTTTAGTCGTAACAAATATGCAGATATTCCAATCTTAAACAATTCGAGAAAAAAAAAACGCTGACGTTTTGTGAATTATGGCAATAAAAAACCAAGAGCAGCGAACAAACATTGCTTATAAAATATTTCCGGAATTACAATTATAAACCATCTGAGAAATGCGATTATTTGAATATATTTAAATCCAAAACATGTAACGGTTATCTTTAGATATACGGTCATGTTTGTAAACTGTTTGCAGTAAATAAGTGCACTCCAAATAAATTACGGGCCTTTTATATTTTTGACATTGCAATAACCATGTCTCCATAAATTAAACTCTGTGTAAAAGAGAAAGGGGTCAACTTAACTAATGCATCATCGCTAGAAATTTCAGACGTCTATCCTAAGTTCCAGTGACGTACTCTTACGTTTTGACAAAGTTTTTTTTCCTAATTCACCCCCCCCACACACACACATACATACATACATGCATGCATACATACATACATACATACATACATACATACATACATACATACATACATACATATATATATATATATATATATATATATATATATATATATATATATATATATATATATATATATATATATATATATATATATATATATATATATATATATATATATATATATATATTCGTTGCGTCATTTCCTTGAGAGTGACGCTCTTGAAATTGACATATCAGCATTGTTTGAGGAAGTCGTCCTGCGCATAAATATTCAAAGTAAATAATAAAAACATATCAATGTCCACTTGAAAAGAAACTTGTCGATGAATTGCCTCTTATGCCGATCTAGCATTGTAAACAAGGAACGAATGTTAGCCTCTTGGACATAAATTACAACACTCGGAAAAAAGCTTTGACAAAAAGTACAATAGAATGATTGGAAAAAACCACAGATTTTTAGTCTGGGTCTCAAACCTAACTTCCATTCGGTGGCTAAATTAAAGAGCAAGAGACGTTAAGTCGACAACAAAAAATTTGTAAATAATAATGTGCAATTTACTTTCAGCATCCTAGTTCATTAACAAGCGAGTCTTATTATACAAGTAGTAGGAGATTGAGTATGAATGATATGTAAGTGTAAACATGCATGTTATAGTTCTTGTAGGGTCTTTAGTTACAGTAATGTGAAAGAAGGAATTATAGAACGTATCGGTTTGTTGAATTGGCCTGTATGCTTAATTTGATGGCTGAAAACTTGATATTATTCATCGAAGAAAGTAGTAATTATTTCATTAGTTTTTTTTTCATGTACACTTTCCTTTATTTTATCATCTATAACACTTAATATGTAGTAGTGCTGAGTACAGGTGGAGCAGCACGCTCGCTTTGAACTTATGCTGTTCTTTGATCGGTCCTGGTTTCAACATATTGGAAGATAGAAATTCTCCCATCAAAGATAATGTGGTCACCTGAATTTTGTCTCACTCTTATATCTTTCCATTGAGGTATGATAGAGTACTAGATTACCATGCGAGATCGATGCATTTCTCAGAGTTCTCCGATTTCTTCTTTACCTCACTCAGAGATCTGTACCTATATTTTCTTTACTTGGGGTACAATGGAGCAAAACGAAATAAAGTTTTGCAACAGAGGGGATGAACCCACCTTTCTTGGCAGGAACCTTTTCTGAAACTAAGGCTTCTTACGAAATGAAACTATAAGGTCAATAACATCAAGCTGAAGCCTCGAACTAACCGAGAGTTGCTCTAATTGGGTTAGTTTATATGATACTGTGAATTAGGTCATTATTAAATATCAATAATATGGCGTCAGCTATGGAATATTTTATAGCTAGATTAGCTCAAGAGCGACTAGAGGCAACCAACAAATTTCTACCAGTTCATGAGTCTGTTAGACAAAAATTACAAGCATGTCAGGAGTCTCAAGTAGAAATTGGTTCAGAACAACTATTTAAGTCTGTTACAAAAGTTACTGAGAGAGTTGCAGAAGCTACTGAAGATCTTTGTCCAACATTAGAACAAAACAAAAACCAAAGAGTTACAAGCTATGCCAACTGAGCTGCCACACAACCTCCACCTGTCGATGAAGAAATACTTGATGGTATTGCACAAACTAGTGCTGAAATGGGTGAAATAAGAAAAGATCTTAGACCCAACCCTAATGTAATAAAAGATCTTACACCCAACCCTAATGTAATAAAAGAAAATGTTGAACTGATTCCAACATGCAGCTAAAGCGTTATTAAGCAACTTAAAGAAATTGCAGAAAAGTATTTTCCTATTAAGACATTGGAAGGTATTGCTCAAAAAGACATAACTGTAAAACCCAAGTAAGCTATCGTAAGAGATGATACGTCAACTGGTTATATCGTATATATTTCAACAACAAAAACAAGCCAAATATGATGACCCAAAATATATAAGATTTGCGAAAGAACTACAAAGACTTTGTGATGATGCAGTGAAACTATTAAAATCACAGTCTTAACAACGACCACCTCATTATTCACCTCCACCACAGCAATAACAACTTCCCCAACCTCAAACTAAACCAAAATCTCCTAAGCGAGATCCTTTCTATCAACTTTCTCCACCGCAGCAACAAATCGAACGACACCAATAACAACCGCAATCTTCCTGGTCACAAATTTTCTCTGCCACACCCTACAGAGATATTTGCTGCTAAAGCTCTTAAGTATGTGGTTGAAAATCATTAAAATATTCTATATTGCTGCAAATGAAAATAAACCAAGAAGAAATAATTTAAAACGTGATTATCTTTCAGCAGAAGCAACACGTGGACGTTTTACTTCTGCAGTATTTATTTGCAGCTAAAGATTCGCCGGTTAAAGTAAAAGAGTCAGAATATATTAAATTTAAAGAGAATGTACGAGAAAAATTACAACAAACTTTTGCTGATTCTCCGGGCGCTACTAGAAGTGATATTTCTGCTAAAGGAAGTGGGTTTTTTGCTTGTCCTAATAATATTTTTTCTGATGTAGATCAATTATAAATTCTGATTGGAGCAAAACGAGCTGGAAATAATTCTCCAGAAATATTTAATGAAATATATGATATTTGTCGACGATTATTTGCAGATGGCATCATGGACCTTAGCGTTTATCGATCTCTTATTGATGAAATCGTTGATGATTATCACAGTGATTAGATAAATAAATAACAAATAAGATGATCGTACATTACACTCAAAGTGGACCCTTAATAGTCAGGATGATAAATTCACGAGTTCCAACTTATAAAGCAGCTTACGCAGATGGACTCGCTGTTCTTCAGGGTTTATTTTGAAGGATAGCCTCCAAAACAATACCGATTGGAAAGTAACTAGGAATGCACGCTATTGACGTTGTTCGTGTAAAGCTGAGGTGATATTCGTAATGTTGCCGGTAAGGTGTTCTCGGCAATCAAAGAGAGAATAACACGATTAATACGCAGACCGCTTGCGGTCCATCCTCAACCAGTAAAAATTGCCCAGCATTGAAACGATGCCTGCAAATGTTAGTAAAATAATAAATCAAGCTGCTGATTAAAAACTAGCAGAACTGTATGATGAAGCAAAACGATAGAATTGCAAATTTAATAGCAAGAAGGGGTCTTCGTGTTAGACGATAACAATTATAATAAAACGTTTAAACGTATATCCGATCAAGCATTCGACAGGGACGCACCAGTTCTCAAAGATAAATCGATACGCGATTATCAGTATAATTCTTATGAAGCAAGACAACCAAAATCAGCGTGGATGTATCGAACTACACGTTCAGAACACAAGTACATATTTCTTACCCACTGAAGAGTTCACTGCAGTAGAAGGTGAACTTGTAATAAACGTTGCAGGTGATACGCCATAGGATAATAATCTACGTGTTGGTTTTATTAACAATGGAATTATGGCATTGTTTGATAGCGCTACATTTTTTATTCATGGAAGAAATATTGAATCAATTCAGAAATACGTCGACGCTGCTACAACAATAATAGGCTTAGCGAGATATTCTGATGATTACATAAGATCAGCTGATTCATAATTGATGTTTGCTTAAAGATATTGCCAACAATGCCGATCATGTTCAGTATATTAAATTACGGACAGCTGCAGGTACTGCAATTGTACAACCTGATAATTTTGAACATGTAGCTAGACCAGCGATTGATTTTTATGTTATAGAAAGCGTTAATGCAAATTATAACTTAGGATTTACAATACGTGTATCAACGTTGTTAAGAGGACATAGAAGATTCGTATGTGTAATTCCACTGTCTCATATTTTTTTTATTTTGTAGAAATGTTAGAAAAGTTATTTTCGGGGCTAAACATACAGTTGTACTTGTACGAAAAAGTGATAATAATGACGCAATCTGGAGAGGAGATGGTGTTGCTGATGTTGGTAAAGTAAATATAACAAAACTATCACTGTGGATGCCGGAATGACTCCAAGGACTGCTGAAGAACAGAAATTACTGGCTTTCATGGATCAAGGTGGTAAATCAATATTGTCATGGTTAACAGTGATCATAGAAAGTGTTCAAAGCACAGTTCGAGGTGTATTTACCTGGCATATCGCATCACACCATGGTGTTTCTGCGCCAAGACATATCTCCATTGCTTTGCAGAATATGAATCGTTTTTAACAATCAAGAGCATAGTCATTTGATATTTTAACAACTCAGATTAACCGAAGTTTCTTTAAGAATAAATGGCCATCAAGAACCAGCTGAAGATATATTTGTACATTATACCACAGACCATGTTGCACGAGTTTATCGTCGATTGATGACATTTATGGAACGTGATCAGAATATAGATACTGGTTTACAAATATCACAATTAGATTTTACAAAATTATATCCAATCTTTTAGTTTTCGCCTCTAGATTTCACACGACAAACTGTCGTTGATATACATTTTCGAGTCCGCGTAAACGACGTACCAGCTGATAGTGGCAGAACAATCGTTGTTGTACTAAGTGATAAATCGATGTTACTTGAAAATGACCGTGGACAAATGAGAGTCATTGACGCTCCAGTAGAGAACATTTAATTGTACTTAGATCGCTCATTATATTATAAAATGTCATATAGTCACGTTAATGTCACTCTGTCTCCTGGTCAGATTAAAAAAAATCTACAAAACTCGTCAGTGAAAAGAATTCCAGAACCACAATAACGCTAAAAAAGATAACCAGATTGTAGGCGGTCAAAATAAGTTGTCGCTGAAAGAATTCGGCGATGAAGGATATGAGAGCTACAATTAATCTTGTCGCGAAGTTAGAAAAAAAAAACCACTAACATTTCGAATAATAGTAAAACCGATAAAACAGGAGAGATTTTATTAGATTCGAAACATTATAAAAATGGGGAAGCTCTGATAAATATCGTTGATCATAATGCGCATGCGTGGACTGATATGTTAAAACAATATTTTTCAATTGGTTCTTGTTGAAAAATACAGCTGTGGTCATGTATGAGGATCATGGTCAATTAACGCATTTGTTGGATTATTTCCGCACGAATGGCTTAATTATTTTGTACATTATTATAAGAAGATAACTGATGATCAAACAGCGCTTGATCTGGAATTAAGAGAGTTTAAGAAATTAATCAGACTACAACCGAATAAAATTCAGTGTGAAATAATGCGTTAGATTATTTCAGAAACTCCTATAATGACATTTCGAGATGGATGGAGACCAAACGACTTAATAGTTACGAGTAGAAAGATAATTTGTGATAAATTTCAGCAGAAATCTTCAGTTACAACGAGAGAAGTTTACAGAATTGCCTTGTACAATTGTCTTATCGCCCTGCAGATACTTGACGACAGCATATCGACGTTGACATACCAGGACCCCTGGCGTGGTCAAGGACGAAACAAAATCTTGTATTAAATAATATTGTTTTAGTTGATGTCAGTGCTGTTGAGGATGCGCTGAGAATGGACAAATCTGCGTGAATGCTGAGATACGCAATGACGATCCATTCATCACAAGGATTAATCATCTCTGATACAGTTGTTTGGATCATTGATGATCGTACCGAATGGTCAAACTTAATTTATCTCGCAGTGTCTCGAGTCAGAAGAATATCTTAGTTAAGGAGGGTTATTGTAAATTTTACAGAATTACTAGCATCAATAAAGAAGCTGTTAGCCATGATAAAGTAATATTTATAAGCAATGTGATAAAAAAAAGTGCGACGTTTGATCTTGATGCTGAATGTATCATTAAAACAACAACATAATAAGCATTGTGCGAGCTGTAACACAGTAATGGTGTGGAGCAGTGTGGAGCAGTGTCCTTAATAATCCAAGACAATTTACCATGGATAGAAAAGATAGTAGTCTTGGTCACACACTTGAACATGTGATGCTGTACTGTCTTGAGTGTAATCGATATAGGGGTGCTACTTAAGTGAACTGTCTTGAGTGTAATCGACGTAGGGGTACTAGTTAAGTGAAACGGGTGGTAATTGTGTATCTTCAGGAATTACTTGAAATTGTTCACGTACAAATCCTTATTGAGGAACAGTTGAATCTAATATGTGTATTGCAGATCTATACGTGGATCTAACTACGCTGGAAAGTGTATGTGTCTTCACACTCCAAATAGAATCAGTGACTCTTTTTAACCAACTTCCAGTTCACCGGGTTCATATAAATATCTTACAGTTACATTACCTAATCCTGTTTAATTTTGAAAGTCCTGTCGTTGTATTGGTATATGTCTTTTGTGATTGCATTACCGGGTTTCATAGCAGTTGCACGAGTAATTTCATCTTTTAATCCACCTATCAAACTTGGTAATCTTGTAACCCATTCGCGAGATCTCATATATTCCTGAATTATTTCCTTCGCATATTGATGTCCAAATAACCGCTCAGAAATGTTCGATTAAATCGCTCAACAAATGCCTGATTACGATGAATTGTGGTTTGTTCTCGTCTGATTTTGACGTTATGATTTTTCATCAACGACGATACTGCACCAATAAATTCTTTGTCAGGATCAACTTGTAGTAAGGGTGGCCATCGTAGACCACCCTGTGGTCTAGATTCTTGCCGATAAATTCGTTAAAACGCAGAAGCAACGTCGAGAACTGTTTTAGTTAATAACGGCTCCGTTTCTTTATATCTTTTCGCAACGTCAACAACAGTTAACGCGTATTTGGATACGTACTAACGTCTACCAATTGCGATTGCATCGTGAGGTAAACAAAATATATCCGCCTCATGAACTTTATATGGAATACTGACATCAAAATGTGCGTACTCGATTCGTTTAGGTGGTGGAAAATCAATTTGTTATATTATCTGTCGTCTAACCAAGCTGCGACAGCAGAACGTGTCGTATTTTCTGTGTCGGCAAGTTTACTAATCACTGCTTTTCCCTTCCAGTTACCTTTTGCGTTGTAATAAATTGATTCCCATTATTTAGCAATCGGTTGATTACTTACCATCCCTTAGCACTAGTTTACCTTTCATCGCGGATCATATTAGCCAATTATCTAATGATTTTCTGAAGGATTTTTTTAATTATAGAATTTAATGCATGAATCAACTTCTCATGTACAATATGTCGTTATTGTAAATTTTGATTTTTGTACGCTACATCATGAGCGTGACACGCTTTATCAATTTCATTGATCGGATATTCACCAGGCTTTGGCTGATCCTGGTTATCAAGACGGATATCAAGTCAAGTACCAGGACCACAATAATTATATCCATGCAAATGTTTTTCTCCTGGTATTTAGTCCATGGAGTTGCTGTTAATTTTATTACTGAAAATGCAATATCACCGCCTTTATTTGTCGCGTAGATAAATATATGAGTTTTTTTTAAATACATTTCACACAATTACCTGTGACCGCACGCCTTCGTTGTTTGTTATAGTTGTTAATCCATCTGTAGGGGTGGGTGCTCTACATTTTACATAACATAGACCCATATTATTTATCATTTTTGTTTAACATGGATGTCAATGATTTCTCAGCGATAAGAAAGTAAGAACCAATTAAACATCATCCAGCGCTACCAAATTCTACCAGAATGTTATTAATTGGGCCATCCGGGTCTGGTTAAACCCAATTGCTACCTAATTTGATAATAAAATAATGAATCAAATGAGATAAATTGTATTTGATAGCATTATTTATAGATGATCAGAGATGTTACAATGTGCTCAAAGATTTTAATGAGAATGCAAAATTATTAAATGAAGAAGGTGATGATAGTATTAATTTTATTACCGATATTGATAAGGCATCTTATCTTGATGGACAAGTAGTCAAATTCAGCTAGAATATTTTCCAAAGGAAGACATAAAACTCAGATGTTATTTATGTTACTCAATGCAAATACCAAAAGTTTCAGAGATAACTGTACTATTCTTGCTGTATTTAATATAGTTGATACACATGCTCTGCGAAATATTCAACAGATTTGGTGTAACGGAGACATGGGTATATTTTTTTTAAAAATTAAATTCTTTTCGCGAGCACAGTCATTCACACACGGATTTATAACAATTAATTTGCATGATCCTAGATCAAGATATCGTATAGGACTTGATAAAATCTTTGGATGAGAAACTGAAAATGGTAGCAGCAGATGGGGTGTGCGAGTACAAAATAAGTGTCCAAACCAAACTAAACCAAACCGAACTAAACTAAACCAAACATTTTGGTACACTGAATGATGAGAATGTGAGAGGGTAAGGCAAAATGAAAAAGAACGTTGACACCTACTTGGAGTAATCCTTGATTATATTTATACCATTCAGATCTTTGTCGTGGAGCTTGATTGTTCTGATTATTTTTCTCTTGTCCATAAACCTGAAGAAAAAAAATTATATTGACTGAATTTCTAGATGGAAAGTCCAGGCTTTACAGTGCCTTTAAAACATACCTTTATAATAAATAATGTGTATATTAATTAAATGGGACTCGACGAGGATCTATTATTTCGTATTAAAATAACATAATGGTTCCCTGCCTCGGTCAGATCGGTCCTCTTTTATTCGATTTAAAATTGTAATAATAAGACACAGATTAATGTCAACGAATACTTTTGTGTAATCTTATTAAGTAGATGTTCTATTGAGATAGATTAGAGGTAGAATGTGATCATGTTCTTACAAATTAAAAGGATAATTACTTAATTTTTCTTTCTTCAAATTAATTCATTTTCGACTGCTTAAGAACATACCAATCAAATCTATCTCTTTTACTTTTTTAGACAATTCTCAATGACATTTGTAAAAGAAGTAGAATTATATAGCTGTTGCTTGTTGTACTGTATAATGCAAAGGTTGAAAATTTTTATTTTGTAATTCCTATTTCACGATTTCTTCTCCCTCAACTTTTGAATTTCAAAGTATAGTGAGAAAGTCTGTGTATTTTAACGGAAATTTCCCGTATTAACCTTGGACGGGTGGCTAGTGTGGGGGTACGGAGAACTCCTGGGGGTCGCAATTGCTATCGTTGTCTTGTTTGAAACCTCGTCCCCCTGCCGTACAACAATTATAAGGTTTGGGAGAGTTGTTAAAATACCACAGCAGCCGGTAAAGACTTCCTCACCATTATATGGTATTATATTAGTTGTACTCTGCCCATATCCTACGCCCCAGCTATGAACATCCGCATACAGCAACGTTCAAATTCAAACGAGAGAGAGAGAGAGAGAGAGAGAGAGAGAGAGAGAGAGAGAGAGAGAGAGAGAGAGAGAGAGAGAGAGAGAGAATATGAACTATCAATTATTCTGCAGATGTTTTGTATAAAAGTATTTAAAATAAAATTTATTGAATTTTTAGTTCAAATGTTTAGTTCAAAAACCTTGTAACAAAGGTACGTGTATGAATAATGTTAATTTATCTTTTCGATAATTCAAATACCGTCCCAAACTGACTCCAGCATTGACATAATCAGCTGCATTGAGTCTGGGTCAACTGTTAGTGTATTTTATCATATATCCAGTATGTATAAACTAGTTATCAATAATCAAACAAGAGTAAATGAATTCTTGTTAAACTTCCACTTTGAACCTTCGGTCTCTTATTTACTGTTGTACAATGCTAGTACCTGACTTCACCCTTTCAGTTCTTCAGAACAGAAACGTTTGAATTGGTAACTTATACATTATAGTGTAATGCTCAAACTCAAACCATATCGAGGGCCGCATGAGGGATGTTATGATTTTACATGCAACTTCAAGCTGCTTTATTCCTTTGGTTTCTTCTTTGCGGAGACGCGTAATGTTCACAGAATAAAATTAACTTTGTAACCTTCCATTCAAGTCGATTGTATTCCTCAGACATCAAAGAATACTCTCTCTCTCTCTCTCTCTCTCTCTCTCTCTCTCTCTCTCTCTCTCTCTCTCTCTCTCTCTCTCTCTCTCTTGGTATGGTATTTTTGTAGATTCTAAATTACAAACGGTGGATACTCTTTTGATAAAAAAGGGGGAAAAAGGAAAGAAAGCAGATATACAAAAGTATTATTGATTAAACTTTGTTTTGATCTTTATTTGTATTCCATATTTATTTAACTTAACGAGGCTTTTACACAGAATAACACTGTTGTTCCGTGGCTCTGTCTTCGTACTCATGACAGCGCTAACATGTACGTAAAATAATACTGTCTTTTTATAAAAATGAAATATTTTTTTTTACTTGAAACATAAATCCGTCGTACTTTTCACATTTGGGCTCAAGTATAGAATAAAACAAAAAGTTAAAATGAACATTCCAAATAATAAAGCACAAATAATTAATTTTGTTTCAGTAAATGTTTTCACGCCATTGAGAGCAGCAGCAGCAGTAGTAGCAGTAAGATATGGAGGTAAATAAAGAAATGTCAAGACGAAGAGAGATGGAGAGTTATATTATTATTCAAATAAATACGTTACCTGTGCGATTCTCCAGGAAAAGGATAAACCTTTGGTCTAAGATGATAATTATGATAAGTTTTCTCTAACATGGTAAGGAAATAATCTGGCTGAAAGATAGAAAAATATCTTCTTATCCACTGACTTTACATCTTTACTTTCCCTCCTTGTTTCTGTCTCGCTGAAACATCTTCGACGCCATTTGGCGTGTAACACGATGACGTCGTAATTAAGAAAACGCTTCCATAACAACTCATATAATAGACATGCGTATTACATAATTTTGGACTGGCCAATTTTCTCGCCGGTTCCGCGCCTGATAAAATCCAATTTGAGAGCAAATGTTGATATGTACAAATCGATCTGTGATATGATCAATACCGAGATAACAGATGAAAGGCTAAATTTAATATTCCATCGAATCCCTTTACCTGCAATGTAATGCTGCATCAAAGAACCATTCAGTTGAGCACGTTTTGTGCTTTCCGTATCGATATGTTCATGCAATGAGTGTGGATTACACTGGATGAGCGACGTTATTAGACAGCCCAAACAAACGGCGGGCAAATAGTAGATGCAATCTTCCTTATCAAATAAAGGTTTATGTGTGAAGTACGTTCAGTTTTTTTTTTTCGTTTGGGTACACTAAACGTAAAATGATCCGCGAACTCCAGGAGTTAAATTTTACATAAGTTAGGAACCCGTCCAGTTAAGGTGGTGTTTTTTTTTTAAGTAAAGGGGAAAATGAAATTTAATAATAATAATAATAATAATAATAATAATAATAATAATAATAATAATAATAATAATAATAATAATAATAATAAATCACCTTTAGCGACGAGGAAAACACATTTGGTCATGAACAGCCCATCTGACATGTGGTCATCAGTTATTGTAATTGGCTATGTTATGATAATAAAATACACAAAATACAAATACAAAAGCATGCACATAATTAGGTAACTCAATCACACATATTTAACATGAATGACTATGT
The DNA here is from genome assembly GCA_029339505.1 of Unio delphinus. Lineage (NCBI taxonomy): Eukaryota > Metazoa > Mollusca > Bivalvia > Unionida > Unionidae > Unio > Unio delphinus. The sequence goes on from JAQISU010000033.1 coordinate 3,102,203, forward strand.
GTGACTATACTGGAAAACATACAAATAGGAACAATACTCAATACACAGGTACACACATTTCAGCACGAGTCGTATGTATTATATATACCAACCATAACCAATATAAAACATAACCAACCGATTATAACCAGCCGATATATACAAATACATATTTACACACACACACACACACACACACACACACACACACACACACACACACACACACATATACATACATACATACATACATACATACATACATACATACATACATACATACATACATACATACATACATACATACATACATACATACATATATATATATATATATATATATATATATATATATATATATATATATATATATATATATATATATATATATATATATATATATATATATATATATATATATATATCGAATAAGATCTCGACATATCATTTATGTATATGATAATAAAGTTTCTATTTAGTTGGTCAAGAAAGAATTTCTTTAATGATATTTTTAAAAGAAGCCGTGGAAGTTGAATTTTGTATCATGAGTGGTAGAAAAACCATACAGTAGGTGCTGATACAGTAAATGAGCTTTTGTAATGATTGGTTTTCAATTAAGGAATCTGGAGATCGTTGTTAGTCGTTAATAGGAGATTACGCTCAGTATTCGATGATCTTAGGTAAGTTAGGTATAATAATCTTGAGAAAGATCGTTTAAAGTCTTGCATGTCATGATTCCTTTAAAATAAAGATTACGTTTTTGTACAGGTAGCCATTGCAGACGTGAAAACAAAACATTCGAGGAAGTCATAACAGGAAGTTTCATTATTTATTCGGGCTGCCCTTTTCTGTAGTTTATCAATTCTGGACAGATTATAAGTGGATGTGTTTCCCCGTATTGTACAGTCGTAATCTATCAGTGGTATTATATAACCCGAAAACAAAGTTCAAGTGATTGGGGGAGGTAGAAATTTTTAAAGCAATTTTTACATAGTCATTCTTTGAACTACCATAGCACATAGGTGATCGATACATCTATTTAGAGTTCACAAAAATGGATAACAAGATAAACGGTAATATAAGCATGAACATAGCTCTCATAAGAACCATAACAATTCAAAATATGCATAGCTGTATGTATGCATGTATTTAACGAGGGTTAAACAGTATATCAGCACAATCATGATTATACGGTGCCAAGTAAATACTAGGTTGTCAAAATGTTAAGGAAAACGAATTGCTAAAATCATTACGAGATAAACTCTTTCAAATAGAGGAAAACACTAATGGATCAAATATGAAACGATAAAAGGTAAAGATTTAAAAATTATTTACAATGTATATAAAATAGCACATATTTGTGAAGAAAAAAATTAAAACCTTAAAACACAGACATACACACACACGAATAGCAGATGTTGCTGCTTTTATTTCTTGTCATATAACCAATAATGGGAATGTGACTAGCCAGCTAATAGTAAAGATTTTTTTCCTTTCATTTTTTTTAATGAGGAAATCATATTTCATGTTAGCGTGGAAAGAAAATCAGAGCAAAAAAATGATTTTGTGTTTTGATATGCTTTCTCTTCAGTGGTATGAAATATGACTGTATATTAATGTAATGTATAGGACGAAAACGAATGCCGTATCCGCTATCAATAGCTTGTAGCCCCGATGGGTGGTATCTTGTTTCATATCATTTACACTGAAAAACGAGAGGATTCGAACAGGACCTTGTGATTGGCAAATATCAATAATATTTTTTTTTCATACCTACTGCCGTGATTTGGAATGGGAGAAATTTACAGTATTAGCAATATTGATTTTCAGTTTCTAGACGCGGGCAAATTCGTATACCACAAGATAGAGTGAAATTGTGACTTGCAATTGTACAAGGTTGGTTATTTGGACCTAAGGACTATATTCTACGCGAGATTGCATGGATTAGTGGATAGTTGGGTAGTATACTGAATTTAAGGTCCAATTTTTCTCGGCTGAGATAAGTCTGTGGTTTATTTGCCTCAACACAGAGGCTTTGTAAAGGGCACGTTTTACATGCTCCCAGACAAAATCTAAGTCCGTGACTGTGTATCGGATCTAGCATCTGCAGGAAAGATTTACAGGCTTATCCGTACACGATCTGAGCCATTGTCAAGTTTAGAGCTTACCAAAGTCCTGTATAACCGGTATGTATGCATATAGATTAACGGCACGTCAGTATATTCTAGGCTATAGAGTGCTGATTAGAAGTTTAGCTCTTAAACTATTTAAGGGAAATTGCGAAATGAGTAAGGAAGGTAAGCTCTTACAAATAAATGTAAAGGTATAATCACTCAAGATAAAAAAAATCCGAGAATAATATTTAAAAAATGAATGAATATCACGGTTACAGAAATTGCCCAAATATTAAGGAAGATAAACCCTTCCAAATAAAAGTAGACAGATAACAGATGACAAAGGTCTTTAAAAGTATACCAAATAAAACAACGTGGTTATAAGTGTAGAATCCTCAAAACATAGGATTACAATTTCTAATATAAGCAGTTTTCAAATATTTTTTTTTTTATTAAACATCGTTTTTTTTTTTCCTTTCGGCAAAACATCTTCAGACAGCTGTATGATATAACATTCTTGTCTCTTGATACAATCGACAACACTGTGTTCCATTGCTAGTGGATGCTGGCACTGTACTCATTCCGGTCGATGTTCACCCTTTAGGACCCACCACTTCCTTTACTGGCCCGAGATTGTAGAACAGGCCCACGACCTCCCGTTTCCGCGGCGGACGATCTAACCACTAGGTCACCGGAGCGGTTTTACCTGGAGTTGTAGAGTAGGCCCTATGCGCCCTACTACATATCGTAATAGGTGACCAGTGAAGCCTGGAGCCGCAGTGGACCAGTTCAAATCATACCAAACTCGCGACATGAAAGGCGCGGTTCGAATACTACCATTTAATCAGCTTAGGTGATGTTTTTTTTTTTTTTTGTGGCGTTTTCTTTTGTTTGTTGTTGTTGTCCACTCTACTCCATTTGCATGGGCACTGTGCAACCTACCTGTGTTACCGTAAACATCAAACCAAGACACACTTTCTGGTATGCATAGGCCTCGGCTCTCTGGATTATCGCCGCTAAGTATTCATATAAACGGAGCTGTAGATTTTAGGAGCCGCTGCTCACGTATATTAATAATTAATCAAACAAAACCGTTCCAACACTTAACCCGTTTACTTTATCACTAGGTCATGTTAACAACATATAATATATATCTCTACTGTAATCTGAACTATGTAAAATTCTTCGTAAAAAAATGTGTCAACGTGTGCTTTTGCAAAATGAAAAATTGCCCCTGCTCATTGTGGCACTTTGGTTGTAAAATCTTCCGTTTCGGAAGTGAGTAGTTCTTGAATGTTTTCAAGAACTTCGATTTCGGGGATAAGCAAGTATTGATGTGGATTGCAACCGCATAAATGCTTAATTGGAAGCAATCGGGATTGAAAAGCAAAGCACAGGAACTTAAGTTTTTAGCGTTTTAAGAGTTGTGTCCAACGTTCACTCTACGCGCAGCTGCTTAGGCATCCCCGCGCATCTGAATTGTCAAGTTTTGCTTAATCCAACGTTCAATTTTGCTCGTCTCCGTAATGCTTGCGCAGTGCAGCGAGCACTGCGCGCACACATACCATTCGCTTAGAGGGAACGTTGGTTGTGTCAATTAAGTTTTTGAGAGGTTGGTAAAATACATTATCTGGTGCTGATGAAGTGTAATGTGCGCGATTTAAAGAGTCTCGTGCAGAAAAATGGAATATTATGAAATTTTTGCTGTGTGGTTTATTTTCTGTCTTCAGTTCATTTTATTTTGGTGCACTGCTGCATTGAAATTTATGGGTTACATATAAAAAACTATTCTCAATTACTATTTTAAAAATTATTATTATTATTATTATTATTATTATTATTATTATTATTATTATTATTATTATTATTATTAAATTTAGTATGTCATCTTTAAAAATAGATTCAGTTATTTTAGCATCTGTTTTGATTTTGTGCATCGCTACGATATGCTCTCCATGCCTTTTCACCAGAAGCAAACGCGAAAACAGTGAACTGAATTGAATTGAATTACAAATGTGAAAAATAATCGTTGACCTTTTACCCTTGGGTAGACATATTTATACGGATGGCGTATTTGGACGAGGTCAGATGTGTTAACTGAATAATTGAAGGTTCTGTAGACACGCAGTTGCTTGTCTGCTCTTCTTCTCGAGTTTTGAAAAATAAATTATAACAAGACGAAACAGAAAAATCAAAATTAAAATCACTGGACCAGGCTGACGGAAGATTCTGGTCGCAAAATGGACTCTATCGAAGGTGGACTTAGATCCATTTTGAAAATACATAAAATAAAAAATAAAAGCCACATAATTTGTTTGTATATCACCATTAAAACGTCACCAGGCTATGAAAACACTCAACTAACTGTAATTTTTTAAACATCTGATACATCATAAATATTGGTGCAAATCCATATTGAATTGAGCTCAACAGGTTTCAGTGAGAATTATTTCATGAATGTAATATTAAATCGATATAAGGTGATAAAGCGTATTTACTTACAAATTTGGATGCGATAAAAGAGTGGTCAATGCTTATTGTGCTACAAATAACAAATACAAATAAAAATGTCTCCTGATTTTAACCATCCAAAAAGATATCCGGCGCGACATTAAAAAAAGATGTCGAGTTGTAGATTAGATTTAATAATGATAACATCAGCAGCCCAGAATGCAGCTGATTAAAACAGTACTGTATGATGACAGAAGAAATTACGTAAATGATGAAACTAAAGACACAGATGAATATATTTCTAATTATACAGTAAATTGAAGATATCAAAAACATTACAAGGTCAATCATCATTTATCCCGTCATGAAATTTGTGGAGAAGATTTAAAATAATAAATGTTGTCTCAGTATACGAAGTGGCTGTCAGGAATGGCAACATTTGACATAGATCTGAAATCATTCATATATTGAAGAAATTGAAGAAAAGTTGAAGTCGCGCTGCTGACTTGTTGATGGCAGACATTATAATTATCTTGTGTCATGTATTATCTAGATGTAATATTTTGCTTTAAAAGTAAGAGATTTTGCAGAGCACTTAAGCACTTAAGAAATTTGTAATACAATCATGATTGTCAAATTGCTCTCTCTCTCTTTCCCCCTCTCTCTTTTCCTCCCTCATATATATATATATATATATATATATATATATATATATATATATATATATATATATATATATATATATATATATATATATATATATATATATATATATATTGTTACATGCTTAGGCTCGAATAAGCACCAACACAGAAAGAGTGAAAACTAACAAGCTTGTAAAACTTTAACAATGAATTTATTAGGTACAATTATTTTCATAAAATAAATAAACTTACAATTTTAGAGAATCAAATCCAACATAATTCCAATATAGAATTCACAAAAATAATCCACTAATGGAATTGTAAGAGTCCTGATAAATAAATGTTCTAATAGTTCCAGGTTCGAATCTTGACAATGTAATACAAAATGGCTGACAATGTCACGTGATGCAGTTCTTGTTTCGTTGTTCTTTTTTTGTTATCATCCAAATGAAAATCATAAACATATGTCCTTTTTCAGATAAATAGAATAATTCTTCTTTTCCAACGAATTGACACAAAGTCCAGAATAAAATAATAAAATTTAACACTCAAACATGAAATACACACAACTAATATCTTTAAGCCCAAAATTCTACTGAATCTCTCTTCCAAAACACAGCTATATATATATATATGTAATTCCCTCGTAAACAAGAGGAATCATGTGATTCTGGAAGGTCACAGAAAGAAGCTACCTTCTCCAAGTCACGTAATAATGGAATATTCTAGAAGGAAATCATTCACTTTCCACCCTCAAGAACTAAAAATAAAAGTGTTGTCCTTGAAATTGACCAATAGTTTTAGAGGCTTGTTGACAATGTCTAAAGCAAGGTCAGGATTTAGGTCAAACAAGCCAAGGTCAAAAACTTGTTTACAATCTAAGTCAGCCTAAACTTTTCTAGAATAATTTCCCAATTAATGGACATTAAACCCTAAATGATAAATTTGGATTTAACAATTAAAAAAAAATTAAATCCAATAGCCGTAACAATATATATATATATATATATATATATATATATATATATATATATATATATATAAATGCAATAAACTGACAAGCAACAGTGCAAAAACTAGTATCACTCTAGCCTGAGCGCTTTCGACTCTCAATGAGTCTTTATCAAAGGCAAATACAGAACATAGACAAGACAGACAATTAAAATACAAAAACCGTGTTTACAGAACTTTACATGCCTGTTTCTACAGGAATTAAGCCTTGAAATTTATTATGTTACAACTGGTTGCGAATGCTGTAAAATGTGAAATCGATGAGCCAAAGCGACACATATGTTTTTGTATGTAAATTTATGTACGCGCAAATTATATCCCGGACATTTTATATTAGTAGTTAGAGGCTATTAAGCAAATTTAGAGAATTATTTAAAAGAAAATGTGTTAGCTGGGAAAGATAATTAAATTTGTGCATGGCTGTCTTTTTCTAGTCTTCTTGGTTTAAACCGCTTGGTTTTAATGTTCGAAGGCGTCGTATCCAGTAAGATTCCTTTTCTTTCCTGGTTTCGGAACTCCAGTTGTGGTTGTGAGCAATTGCAATAAGTGTTATAGCACTGAAGGTGTGGTCAGGGGAAGAGAAGTGTTCTGCGACCGGACTTCTGTATAGCTTCTTTGTTATCCAATCAGATCTATGAAGGTTGATCCTTTTGTGTAGCCTCTCAGTTTCTCCGACATACTACAGGCTACAGATCTTACATGTGATGAGATAAATTACATTCTCTGTTTTGCACGTTTTGTTTGGACCATGTATGTTTAGTTTTTCTCTCGTCACTGTGCTAGAAAAAGTCCTGGTTTCTATCATGTGTTTACAGGTTTTGCACCTTTTATCGTGACAAGGGCCAGATTGACTAAGGTGGTCTTGATTAGTGATTGGCGCTAGCTTCGCCCTGTAGCCTGCAGTATGTCGGAGAAACTGAGAGGCTACACAAAAGGATCAACCTTCATAGATCTGATTGGATAACAAAGAAGCTATACAGAAGTCCGGTCGCAGAACACTTCTCTTCCCCATGCCACACCTTCAGTGATATAACACTTATTGCAATTGCTCACAACAAAACTGGAGTTCCGAAACCAGGAAAGAAAAGGAATCTTACTGGATACGACGCCTTCGAACATTGAAACCAAGCGGTTTAAACCAAGAAGACTAGAAAAAGACAGCCATGCACAAATTTAATTATCTTTCCCAGCTGACACATTTTCTTTTAAATAATTCTCTAATTTTGCTTAAAAGCCTCTAACTACTAATATAAAATATCCGGGATATAATTTGCGCGTACATAAATTTACATACAAAAACATATGTGTCGCTTTGGCTCGTCGATTTCACATTTTACAGCATTCGCAACCAGTTGTAACATAATAAATTTCAAGGCTTAATTCCTGTAGAAACAGGCATGTAAAGTTCTGTAAACACGGTTTTTGTCTGTCTTGTCTATGTTCAGTATTTGCCTTTGATAAAGACTCATTGAGAGTCGAAAGCGCTCAGGCTAGAGTGATACTAGTTTTTGCACTGTTGCTTGTCAGTTTATTGCATATTTATCTTATTCAATCTCTGACACACGTGAACCCTTGCTGGATCCAGTACATTTGAAAGGACTGTTATATGCCATATGATTTGTATTCTTTATATATATATATATATATATATATATATATATATATATATATATATATATATATATATATATATATATATATATATATATATATATATATATATATATATATATATATATATATATATATATATATATATATATATATATATATATATATATATATATATATATATCGCTCCATCCCTCCCCCTCTATCTTTCTGTCTGTCTGTCTGTCTGTTTGTCTGTCTGTCTGTCTGTCTGTCTCTCTCTCTCTCTCTCTCTCTCTCTCTCTCTCTCTCTCTCTCTCTCTCTCTCTCTCTCTCTCTCTCTCTCTCTCTCTCTCTCTCTCTCTCTCACACACACACACACACACACGCACAAGAGTATGTATATAGCTAAATTCAAAGTGAAAAAATACGAATGTCAAAATACTAAATAATCTTTGTAAAGGATACTTTACCGATTAAACTTTTAAAATAGTGCCAGTACTTTTACGTAATGATCCGGTCGTTTATAAATTGGAAGAGTTTAAGAGATATAATATAGAGAGCACGTGTTTCCTCTATATATTATGCATATTGCATATATAACGTCGAAAATATTTTTTAAAAAAACGACAACAAAAAGCAAATAAAAACAGCTCTTTATGAAATGGTAACATCTTCATACTTGTGAAATGGATATGAGATGATGAATCTTTAAACTGTTGGGAACTTGAAAATATTATGCTATCAAATAAGTGAATAACGAGTGAATATAATCCGAAAGATACAAAAAGTGACATCACCCCCCCCCCCCTCACATACATACCCACACAAAACGCGTGCAATAGAAAATGAAGTAAATAAAATACACGTGAAAGCAAAGGAACTGAGAAGAAAAGAACTCATTCCAAAAAAATCACAGGTAAGTAACAAAAAATGCAACGCAAAATGGCATTATTAGGTAAGTAACAAAAATGCTACGCAAAATGGCATTATTAGGTAAGTAACAAAAATGCTACGCAAAATGGCATTATTATATATATGTTGTTATGGGATACTATTCTACGCCACACAGATAAAGTGAACTCATATACTCGTTTAATGGCGTGTACAGTAACAGATTTTTGAAGATGCAATCTTGTTAGAAATTTGGCTTTGAATATGGTAAAAACTGACATTCAATAATACAAATAAATGACACAATCAATATTTAAGGTACACCCACCAAGAGTAAATCTGATAGAAGAAATGGAGAAACGAAATGCTTCATTCATGAGATGCAAACGCTATACAAAAGAAACGAAACTAGATTTGTATTGAAGTGGAGGAACTTGAGAGAGAGAGAGAGAGAGAGAGAGAGAGGGGGGCAAATAATTGCTCGTGAATTTTGGGGAACTAGTAGTAAAAAGCTTAATGTATTTGTACATGAAAAGCCAATTTCACGTTTTTTTTCTTCAATGTGACAAATGTACTTCAAAATTTAAATACTAACAAATACTCAATTACACAGTCCGTTTCATACTATACACTGGTTAACTAGCCTAAACCAAAATAGCAAATAATGTAGTGAGATTCAAGTTGTATAGCCTGGGATTCATTATTTTTACCTATACAGCATACCGATTCGCAAGCCATGTAGATTCAGCCGATTTACAAGCCACGCCAGTTGATGGGTGACACACCATGCATATTGTGTGGCATATTACGTCGGGGGGTGGGGTGGGGGGCATATTTAATATTGGAGTTATTGTCTATCATCGAACGGATCTTGCATCCTCCGATAAAAGCGTGGCTATCTTGTGAGCTTTTGTTACTCGGATTATTAATACTTTCTCTTGTTTTCATTTTTTTTTATTTCTTCCCGTCTTCCTTTGTTCTTTCTTTATCTTTTATATAAACAATTCGCCCTTGTGCTACTGTTTCTATCATATTTTTTCAATAATGTGTTGGTATTTTCTGGAACATACTTGCACATGAGTAAATAAGCCCAGAATTGCAATAAAAACTAGAGTTTCAGATTCGGTGCATTGAAAATGATTTAATGGTACCCGTCCAAACTGGTTACCAGTATTTTTATCTTTATTGTTTGATTTATTGATAATGAAAATATACCAGTGATCCAAAATGAAAAGTGCTTTCATATTTGAAAAGACTTCACGCGAAACAGGATACGCCTCTCATATTTATTTAGCACAACAGAAAATGAAACACACTGAATTATGACAAGTAATATTTTTCTTTAACAAACATCATATCTTATAAGGCTTATTTCTTTGAAAACACTGTATTGTCATTATAATTTCTTAAATTATACATTGACAATATTACCAATGAAATAATATACGAAAATGAAATTCCAAATACTTTGTACAGCACAGGAGGACATCGTTTGTACAGTACACAATCATTTTTATTGATCCAAAATTAAAGACCACAAAGATATTGGGTGCAAGTACCTAGATGCTTTAAAATCGATGTTCACGAACAATATTAGTATTGAAATCATTGTTATGCGACCGTCTCTAAATGAATTGAAAACCCTGGACTGAAATCCGTAGATATGTCATTATCAAACGGGCTGAACAATAGTGATTTGCTTGCATTCCTTTCCATAGAATGACCAATGACATATGTGGCAAATAATCGTTTTCCTTTTTATTCGGCTTTAATCTCCTTTTCATTCGGCTCTAATCTTCTGGATGACTTTTATCAATGAATATTATCGACCCTGAGCGAGTTGTTAACGAATTTTAGTTAGAAATATGTGCATCCTATAGTACAAGACACACACACACACACACACACACACACACACACATACATACATACATACATACATACATACATACATACATACATATATATATATATATATATATATATATATATATATATATAGATATATATATATATATATATATATATATATATATATATATATATATATATATTTAATTTTCAGTTAGTAAACAAAACAAAAACCACTGTTATGAAACCGAAAGAAATTGTCCGTCCCAGATAATTATTTTACATTAAAATCTCATAGAACCAAAATATAATTAGAGCATGTGGTCAGAAAAGATATATAATTAGCATAAACCAATGCTGATCAAATACAACATGCATATGCATATCGATGCATTGAAATCCCAAATATCACAGATATTTTGAATGGCTATCGATGTTTAGGTGTAACAACGTACACCTGATCTCTATCGGTCTGCCTGCCTGCCTCTCTCTCTCTCTCTCTCTCTCTCTCTCTCTCTCTCTCTCTCTCTCTCTCTCTCTCTCTCTCTCTCTCTCTCTCTCTCTCTCTCTCCGCACAAACAAGTATGCTAGCGTTGGTTGGACAACACATAGGGAAAACTGGACAATTTGGGAAGAAATGAAAACAGAATTAGAGCAATCTAGTCAAAGTACATAGAAGCTATTACATATAGGACCCAAAGCAAGAGTTGGAAGAAAAAGCATTAAATATTTTTTAAATCTTTATAAAGTATGTCAATAAGACAATAAAGGAAATAATTTTAGATGAGGGACAAATATATCCGATCAAAATTATATCTTATAAGCCCCAAAACAGTTATATATTTTTTTATTTTGTTGTTTGATTTATTGATAATGGAAATCTATTAAAGATTCAAACTGAAAAGTACTTTCATATTTGAAAAAATTTCACACAAAAAACGTGGATGCAATACACAAAAAATATAAATAGTAAGGAGTGTGCTGAGATATTGAATGGTAGGCCAAACGTTGTTCTAAGGATACAGTGTTGATCTCTTTTAATTAAATTAATTCATGTAATAATTGTCGCTAATATTTAAAAAAAAGAATAGAATAAACATAGAAGACGAGTGACTTTTATGTAAGAGAAGGCAAAAAATATTGAACATCTATATATTCTATAACTGCAATATTACTTCAAAGTTTTAATACCGTTTTACTGAACGTTTTACACTTTGTTATCCAGATAGTGTACATTTGTCCCCCTCCCAAAAAAAAAAATACATTTAGTAAGTAAACAATTGGGCATGTTTACAATCTCTTCTTTATTTTGGCTAAATATTATATTTACACTTGCAAATTAAAAATACAAAATCATTCCAGTTATGCTTTTAAGCAAACAATTTAAACACATATGAACATAGAAATTACAGTAAGTTAAATAAAAAAAGAGGACAAATTTCAGCAAAATTGGGCCTCAATCATGAAACTTGGACGATTCCTTATATTTATTTAGGTTGGAGTTGATTGTAAGCAGGAACAAATACTATAGTATCGCAATGTCTTTGTCACATAGACGCTGTATATTTGTGTCACTATCTAATTTGCGTGTCTAAAGAGTCTTTGTGCTATTTGCATGTGTGCACACGTCTCTGTGTGTTTTCTTTCCTTTCTCTGTGCTTGATATCTATTGGCTCTCCCCTACCTGATAACCAGAAATGTTTAATTGTAAAGTGACTTTGGGATGGTGTTCTCAGGCCCAGTTGTCAACCTATTGCTGGAATAAAAACAATAAGATTCTTAAGTCCAATTGGAAAAAGGGACTATCATTAAATTGTATCATTTCATTTGATTTAAATACATGTATCAGTTTTAAATTAGAATATTATATGGCGTGTATTTAAGTGCGCAGCATTAATAAGACGTCTGCTTCGTTGAGATGAAGGGTAACCATTGTTGGACTGGCTTTGTATCGCAAACCCTTTCTAAATCGGACAATAGATACACATAAATAAACGCTTTGTATCAAAAACCCTTTCTAAATTGGACAATATACACACAAATGAACAATTCGTATTACAAAACCTTTTTCAGTTGGACCTAAGAAAGACATAAAGAACACATCATAACACAAAACATTTCCAAAAGGAACTTAAAAAACCAATACATTAATACGTCTTACCAGCTAATCTGTATTAACTGGACTTTTAAAAACATCATACATGAACACGTCGTATCACACAATCTTTCTCAATCGGGCTTAATAAACCCATACGTGAACACATCGAATCACACAATGTTTTTCAATTGGACTAATAAACACATAAATAAAGACTCGTGACACAACAACTTTCTTAATTGAACTTTAAAGCACTTAAATGAACATTTCACTTCAAGAAAAAATTCTACAAATTTCAAAACAAATTAAAATCAATTTAAAATCGCCTTTTCTGTGTACTAAAAATTCAAATCTACTCAAAAATGCAGCAATTACTTGTTAAGCATTCGGAAAAAAAAGAAAATCACCATTGAAAAGATGTATGAGAGTTTGCATAAATTATATACGAAACCCACGTGCATTTTAATACTGAATTACATTGTTACATATGAATTCCATGAGCACTGTAATACTGAATTACATTGTTACATACGAATTCCATGAGCACTGTAATACTGAATTACATTGTTACATGTGTATTCCACTGCACTGTAATACTGAATTACATTGTTACATATGAATTCCATGTGCATTGTAATACTAAATTACATTGTTATATGAATTCCATGTGCATTGTAATACTAAATTACATTGTTACATATGAATTCCATGTGAATTGTAATACTGAATTACATTGTTATATATGTATTCCACTGTATTGTAATACTGAATTACATTGTTACAATATGAATTCCATGTGCAATATAATACTGAATTACATTGTTACATATGAATTCCATGTGCATTGTTATACTGAGTTACATTTTTACATATGAATTCCATGTGCATTGTAATACTGAATTACATTTGTTACATATTAATTCCATGTGCATTGTAATACTGAATTACATTTGTTACATATGAATTCCATGTGCATTGTAATACTGAATTACATTGTTACATATTAATTCCATGTGCATTGTAATACTGAATTACATGTGAATTGTAATACTGAATTACATTGTTATATATGTATTCCACTGTATTGTAATACTGAATTACATTGTTACAATATGAATTCCATGTGCAATATAATACTGAATTACATTGTTACATATGAATTCCATGTGCATTGTTATACTGAGTTACATTTTTACATATGAATTCCATGTGCATTGTAATACTGAATTACATTGTTACATATTAATTCCATGTGCATTGTAATACTGAATTACATTTGTTACATATGAATTCCATGTGCATTGTAATACTGAATTACATTGTTACATATTAATTCCATGTGCATTGTAATACTGAATTACATTTGTTACATATGAATTCCATGTGCATTGTAATACTGAATTACATTGTTACATATTAATTCCATATGCATTGTAATACTGAATTACATTTGTTACATATGAATTTCATGTGCATTGTAATACTGAATTACATTGTTACATATTAATTCCATGTGCATTGTAATACTGAATTACATTTGTTACATATGAATTCCATGTGCATTGTAATACTGAATTACATTGTTACATATTAATTCCATGTGCATTGTAATGCTGAATTACATTTGTTACATATGAATTCCATGTGCATTGTAATACTGAATTACATTGTTACATATTAATTCCATGTGCATTGTAATACTGAATTACATTTGTTACATATGAATTCCATGTGCATTGTAATACTGAATTACATTGTTACATATTAATTCCATGTGCATTGTAATACTGAATTACATTTGTTATATATGAATTCCATGTTCATTGCAATACTGAGTTACATTGTTACATATGAATTCCATGAGTATGACTGTCAGATCTTTACTCAGGACAGTGGAGATCTGATTTTAATCAGACTGGAAAAATTAGAGCGTTTACGCAGTATAATGCACAAATTTTATATTTTTTGCTACTTAGCAAAGGATTTATATTAGTAATAAGGCGACATTTTTAAGAAATGTTTAGTACCGTAGGATTCATATCGAGCAGGGCAAGGTTTACTTCGGAACCTATTCTTTTGTCATTATTGTGCCGGCAATGTAATCTATAACTTACCGTGTATAATATTATTATGTTTTTATGCCCGTGTCATCTATGGTACACGATGTTGGATATGTTTTCAGCTGTTCGGAATGTGTAGAGCTGTGTTGTGTAGAGCATGTGAATGAAATATTTTAATAAAAACATGTATGTTGACAAAACAGTACTGAATACACGACATAGCTGTTGGTGTGATTATGTAGAGAATAAGAAAAGAAACGTATAACATTTGTTCTAACAAGTTCAATACTGTTGTTGTTGTTGTTGTTGTTGTTGCTGTGGGTTTAACGCAGTTTCTCTGCACAAGATAGATTATACATGGCGGACAGCATTACTAGTGGGGGAAGAATATAGTAAAACCCATGTAAGCACCTTAGACTCACGGGTATATACTGGCAAGCTTTCTCGCATACCCACACTGTCCGAGCTAGAAACTCAACCCAGGAAGACAGAGGTGAGTTGGTAGCGATCGGTAAAGGCTAGCGCTTTAGACCATTCGGCCACCTGAACAGCTCTAAATACCATCCAAGGTTTGTACCGCATATTGTGTGCAAAATAATTTATTCAAATATCAATATAAATAAGACTTTAAACTTTATTATTAATGAAATACTAAAAAAGCATGACTTCTTCAATTTGGAAGATGGCTTAGGATCTATAAATAGTTGTTGACGTAGGTGTCAACATCTATTATCATTATTGCTACAACAACAACAACAACAACAACTACTACTACTACTACTACTACTACTACTACTAATAATAATAATAATAAAACTAGTTGACAACGTTGGGGTAATTTATCATTGGCTGGTGGGTTCTTAGACGAATTAAATTATTTCCTATTAGGTGTAAGGTCAGGTAGGTTCTTTAATTATGTGCGATATTTGCAAACTGTCACGTAGCGAGTAGTAGTAATTTTCACCCCTTATGCTTGTATATAAGTAAATGGATCTGGAAAATGCAGTCGTATTTCTTATATCCTTGTTGTAAAAAGTCAGTATTCAGACGTATTTAATGTTAATTTTAGATATTATTTGAGAGGACACATTTGTTAATGGAACTTCAAAGTGATCATCGGACTAATATGTAATTCTGGGACTATTGTAGATTATATATCAAGGATTTTTTGATAATTAAATTATTAAGTTTTACAAAACAATTTTGGCTTTGCTTCTATTTGTTACTTAGTTTATGACCATAAAGTTGGAACAGGGTCAATGCTCCTACGATAACTTTGAAAGAAATACGACTGTCAAGACAAGGCTCCTTTTATCTCATGAGAAGGGATCTTCATGGGTCAATTTAGCGATTTTTTAGATTATGACATGCATATTACCCACTTCAGCATATGAGAGGCTTGAGTGGTTATATCCTCTTTTCGAGGTTTTACAGGGAGAAAGAGACGTCTTTTAGCGGGCTCTGACAGCTTCAGATAAATGAGCAAACGTACCAGGTCCTGTTTGAACGCCTATTGGGTTGTGTCAGTACAGGAGAGAGGTCGTATGATGACTTTTTTAAAATAAAAACTGACGGCAACCATTTTCTGGAGACAAAATCAGTTGCGTCATATTGACTACCAAGCTATCTGATCGAAAGTGAAGGTAGTTTTAAGTTGTAATTCACTGATTGTAAGCCGAAGCGAACGCTGCTGAAAGGTTCTCTGGACAAGAATTAAGCTTGAAGGATAATATGGTCCGGGGTAGGATGGAAAGCGTGGATTGGATTTTTT
This sequence comes from Unio delphinus, assembly GCA_029339505.1. Classification (NCBI taxonomy): domain Eukaryota; kingdom Metazoa; phylum Mollusca; class Bivalvia; order Unionida; family Unionidae; genus Unio; species Unio delphinus. Next base: position 3,118,666 of record JAQISU010000033.1, read on the forward strand.
AAAAAGAAGATTCGGTCTGACCAGGATCTTTTGAGTAGATCTCCTGCTAGATCGAGAAGATTGTTGATCCAGGATTTGTCCCAGCGGATGGGAGCAATTGGAGTCAGTCTGTACTTCTAGCTCTTAATTTACGTATATTCTTAGGAATTAGATCTTCAGGGACCCTACAAAGGGCCACACACCCCTTCAACTGATAGAAAAGCGTCAATGGACCAAGTATCTGGATCCCGTACTGGTGAAAAGTTTGTGACTAACATGGCTGTAAACAAATATCAATCATTTGACGGTCCCTGACAAATCTGAGGAAAGACCAACAGATGGAGGAACCACTCTCTATGAAGAATCTGTTCCCTCTTTGGTAGACAAGACTGTCTGCCGAGATGTCGATGTTCCACTGTGGGCACCAGCGACGGAATGCCTAAACCAAAATATATAGTTGTGGTGATTTGGTAAAAAGTTCTCTTTTTATTCTTACGACGGTCAGTCCTAAATTAACGACTTTGATGATAGCTTTCATCTCTAAGAGATTGAGGTGGAGACATGTGTCGTCCGGACCCCATTGGTCGTTGACTGTGTATAGATCCAGTAACAGATGGGTTACTCAACTACATGTGCTGAGATTTTCACACACATTTACATCCGGGTACGGCTTTTAGAGAGTCCTATACCTATCTTGCTCCTATCGTGAGTCAACCTTGGTTGCATAGTTCGTTCAGGAATGATGTATATCACTCGTTATACCAGTGTTTTTCAACCTTTTTATTGGAACGGAACCCTTCGGAGCGTTTAGATTGCTCGCGGAACCACATGCAGTGACACAAAAAAACACTGATTGATACAGGTGTATGTATGAAACACTGTAATTGTAGTCCATATAAAAAATAAACTCGTGTGGCCAGAATAGCCCATATTACTAATAACTAAGTTACTATTTATTGTTACCCGTTACCATCAGTTTGCAGTAGCGAACATTTCTGTGCGAAACTTGTGCTTGGTGATTTCTACAAAGCAGTTGAATTCGTGGCCGAATGTTTGAGAGAGACACCAGAAATTCATCTTCGACAGACAAAAGTCGTTCTCGTTTCTTGTGTTTGATGGTGGTCATAGCAGAAAATCCGAACTCGCATTTGAAGGAAGTTGAAAACTGCAACAGAAGTCGCAAAGCTTTCTTAGCGATAGCCGGGTACTCGTTTTCAACTAGTAACCAAAACGCATCCAAGTTCAACTCTGCATGTTTTAACTTCAGCGTTCTGTCACTCGCAACGCCAACGAGCTCCTCCTCTTCCTTCAACGTAAACTGTCCTTGGCACGGTTCACATCCTACAAACGGGTTTCTAACCCAGTCATACTTGTCAATAGATATTGACGAAAAATATTTGCTGAGACAATTCAACAGATCATCCAAATGGGTCACAATCAATGGAATAATTTCTTGGTAATTGTTTTAAACAACACTGGGAAACATTCACAAATTTCCAGCAGATGCATGCTTCTTCCAAATTACCAATTTCTTCAGAAATGCGTTTGTTCTGTCAGTTGAAGGCAAGACGTTTTTATGTCTGCCTTGCATTCCACTGTTCAAAATGTTCAATTCATGAAATATATGGGCCATGTAAGCTAGTTTGGAACACCAACACTCGCTGCTCAGTACTTCTTTAAAGTTCTTCAAGTTTTCACGAGAATAGAACATCATCATCTCCTCTCTCAGCTCGTAGAAACGAGATAAAACTTTTCCGCGAGACAGCCATCGTATGTTCGTGTGTTGGATGAGTGTGACATGGTCCGCTTCCATGCTTTCACAAAGTTTAGGCGAACTGGCTACATTTCAGAGGTCTCTTCTGCATATAATTAACGATTTTCACCACCATGTCCAGCACAGACTTTAACTCGGCTCCAACTGTTTTAGCAACTAGTGCTTCTCTGTGGATGGTACGTTCGGCTCACATGACGCGGTACTACCTGCAGCTTCAGTCGACTGCTCCTGAGTTTGAGTTTGGTCGTCAGCTGTGGCATTATCTAATTTTCTCTTCTTCATTAATTGGTCCATAGTCGCGCAAAAAAAACAACAGTGTTATGAAAATTAATTCAAACGCTAACCGCTCATTATGACAACAACGGAAACAGTAATTCAGTTGATAAACAACGACTAATTACTGCCAGACTTGGTCCCTGGCGATTTCGGCTATAATTTTTTTTAATTTTTCCTGGCCACCGGCGGAACCCCTGGCTGGCGCTCACGGAACCCCGGTTGAAAAACACTGCTGGTTACACTGATGCTATAACCTAGTGGCATGGAAAAGGTACGCATTTGAGACTGCAAGATTATCCGCAAATGGTACATTTAGAGGCAACCTATCATGAGATTCACTGTCACATAGAGCTATCGAGAAGATGCAGAAACTCCCTGGTTATGATCCATTTTGTGTTGGAAAGGGATTCTGCGAGGACAAAGATTCGAACGACACGAAGGTGGAGATGATGTATCAGGTTTAGGTGAGTGAAAAAATGTATATCTATACGGAAGAACTGACAGGATGCACAAAGTGGGTCATCCTTGGTTACATAGTTCATCGAGGAATTATATATATATATGTATCACTCGTTACACTGATGCTATAATCGAGTGGAATGGAACAGAGACGCACTTGAGACCGCAAAGTTATCTGCAAATGGTACATTTAGAGGCAACCTATCATGAGATTCACTGTCACATAGAGCTATCGAGAAGATGCAGAAACTCTCTGGTTATGATCCATTTTGTGTTGGAAATGGATTCTGAGGACAAAGATTCAGACGACACGAAGATGGAGATGATGTACCAGGTTTAGGTGAGTGAAAAATATATACTCATACAGACTAACTGACAGTATGCACAAAGTGAGACTTCACAATTTATCAGAAAACCTAGATAAGTGTGAACGAGGGACGTGGAAACTGAATACCAACATACTAGATAATGAGGTAATCACAGGAGAAACAATGAAATTTAAATGATAAAAATGTAAAAGGTAATATAAAAAGCGAAATAATAACATAATGGGATAAATTAAAGGAGAAAATAAGTAGCATATCAATATTCCTCTCTACAAAAGCGAGAAAATTACAACAGATTGAAAAAGATGAAATAAAAATCAGATTGAGAAATAAAGAACTCACAAACAATATGAAAGAGACTTATACAAAAAGATTAGAACAAATAGCAGTAAATGAAAGGGAAGGGGAAAACTGAGAGAAGGAAACTATAGCTGCATCTACAAAAAGGCAGAGGGGTTATTTATAAGAGAAGAAAGGAGGAAATGGGGGGGATAATAGAAAAATTAAAATATGAAGGAAAATAACTGAAGGAGAAAACACAAATAATGAAGACAACAAGGGAATACTATACGTTATAATGAAGACAATAAGGGTATATACATACCAGAATATACTCAAATAATAACAGATTATCTAGAAGAGACCCCATGTTAGATAATATCGTCAAAGAACATGAACTTGTGTAACGATTTAATCTCCATGGATGAAATTAAACATCACAAAAAATGAATTAGTAAAAGGTAAATCCCGAGGGAGAGATGGACTCACTGCAGAATTCTACACAAAATTCCAAAGTGAGTTAGCGCCGATTTTTGAAACTTTGTATATTGCTATACTTTTAGGAAATGATAAAAATGACAAAAACAATGATGGCAGGTCTAATAACAATAATATACAAAGGGAAGGGAGATTGGTAGGATTTTAAGAAATGGAAGCCCATCTCCCTCCTAAACAAAGATTATAAAATTCTAAGTATGATTCTCGCAAATAGGATAAAAAAAAGGTATGAATACAATGATTAATATAATTAAACTTGTGGGGAGAAAGGATGAAATATCCAAATTAACATTTTAAATATAAGAACAATAATATATTTTATAAGCGAAACAGGAAAGACAAGTGCCATGTTACTTTTCGACCAAGAGAAAGCATTTGACAGAGCAGAGCACAATTACATACAAAAAGTACTGGACAAATTCGTTTTTTGGAAACAACTTCCTAAACTAGACCATAATTCTGTATAACAAAATAACTGCACGTGTACATGTAAATGGAGCTATTACGGGAACAAATTGACATACAAAGGTCAGTGAGGCAAGGCTGCCCACTGTCCATGCTATTATACGTAATAGAAATTCGAATTCTAAGTAATAAAATTAGGACAAACAAAAATATAGATGGTATACAAATTCAAACCTTATGAGAAGAATTCAAAGTGCTACAACATGCAGATGACTGTACAAACTTCATATGAGACTCCAATTTCTTCAAACACTTGGAAAAGGAATACAAAAATATTGGCAAAGTATCGGGGTAAAAAATCAATCACGATAAAACTGAAATATTAAAAATAGAAAACTGGAGGGAAAAACACCCAGGATTAAACACACACACACACACACACACACACACACACACACGAATAGAGTCAAAGCCCTCAGGATATTCTTTGGGACAAACGAAGAAAAGGAAAACTCTAAAAATGTAAAAATGTAAATGAACACAAATATCCAAATCTGGGCACTCACGCCACTATGCACAATGGACAGAACACAGGTTGCAAAAACCTGTTTATACTTGAATATGATCTACCTTCTAAACGCTGTAGACGAATATATATATATATATATATATATATATATATATATACATATATATATATGTATCAATGATGTATTAGACAAATTTGACAATGAAAAAAAATATAAAAGATAAAAAAGATTTAAAAAAATTCCCGAAAATCGCACGTTTCGGAAGCCGTAACATAAATTTGGTACAACGTAGAAAAGCCAATGATGGCTTGATGAATAAAACAATATCTCAGGAGTAGAACAAGCCATATAGAATGGTTGTGTGCATTTAAATACGGAAATAGCAGAATGAAATCGAGGGTCATGGGTAGAATAAAGTATTTGGAAGTTGCGAACCTTCTCTTTTTATATAGCATGATAGAGAGGGTCCTACGTCACAATGGGTCATGGGGATAATCTAACTTATTTTTATTACTCTGCATGATTTTTTTCCCTTTAGATTATTCTTTTTTATTTCACATCAAGCTCGCGTCGAGCACCTGTGATCATAAGCATCAGTCCACTCGGTTCACTGATTTAGTATGTTCCAACCAGCATCACTCTTAGTCTGGTTCCCTGACGCTCTAGAGTTACGAAGTGGAGAGCGGTCAGGGAACCAGACTACATCACTCTCGGTCCATTAATTTCTCACGTCACTTCTTGCAGTTATCCTTCTGAGTCGGACTGTCGACCATGTATTCTCCGACCAAATGGCTCACATGCTAAACGTAGCTGACGACGTACATTTTGTATATGCGAGACACGAGTCATTAGATTTTTCGCTGGCTTGCATTCTTGTATTGAGCAGACTTAGTCGTCATAGTTGATTTCGTAGCAACAATACTAAAAACGAAAAAAATAAAATAAAAGAGAAATGCATACATTCGTCTGTTATGAATACCATCAGAATTATAACTTTGATTCACTTTTAAGGTTGTTTTAATTTCTCCTTCGAATAAGTCTGTGAAAAGCTTATTAGGTTGATGTTGAATTGTTGTCTTAAAACATACAGCCGTTAAATAAATCATATATGTTAGTTGAATTCGTTAAAACGTCAGAGACACTCACTGTACCAGGGGGTGATAAATTAATAGCTTGCACCAACACGAACTCAATACGTTTTAATACAATAGCCGCGTACAGTCATACGATCAGATAGTGCATTAATTAAGTCCACATGGGTGAAAAATATTCACTTAATTATATATATTAATTATATATATATATATATTCACTTAATTATATATATGTTTCGGTAGCTTAAAAAATTCTGTCGAATTACAGAGATTTTTGGTTAAAAATTACAGAGATATTTGGTTAAAAAAGGATTACGACATGCAATGTGAAGATTGTGGAACCTCTACTGGTCATTTGTGTCAGGGAGATTTATTTCTTTGTACGAAATGTGAACTGAAAAGATTTCTTAGAGTGACGAGAAGCCCTGTAAGCATGGCGGCAGATTACCAACGACAGCGATTAGCTGATAGCTCGTCAAGAATGGTGAATGAACTTCTTTGTTTTGTACAAAACAAAAAGCAGCAGAGGGGGCGAATCGGACAACTTTTTATAGGCATCTATTTGGAAAATTAAGGCTTCCTCGAAAAGTGAATCGGACAAGCGTCGATTGAGGCTTCCTCGAAATCGTAAAAAAAAGGCATGGTCGAAGATGCCATGGTTGTTGTCGCCACCCCCTCTGCTGCTATGGGTTAACCGAATATGTTATAAAGTCCGACACGATATCGCGTCCGAGGGTCTGATAAATTTATCGTCACAAATCCGTGTGGGATTGACTGAGCGTGACTAAAGAAATTTCTAAATTGATTATGATCCATATCACCGCCGCACCAAGTTTGCTAAATATTTCGTAGCGTATGAGTATCAACTCCGTTAAATACACACAATAAATTGCAGTTATCTCTGATCACTTTTGGTATTTGAGTGTATCGTTGAGTAACATATATCACATCAGTGTTTTTATGCCTGGCTCTGGAAAATATCCTAGCAGGATTTTTTTGATTGTCTAACATCACATCATCATATACGATTAAATTGTTAATACTTCCGTCGATGGAATCAATGCTCGGTGCTTCTTCGATATCGGTTATAAATTCAATGATATCTTCATCGATTTCCGATTTTGCTCTCTCGTTGTAATCCTTTAACACTTCGTAACATCTCTGATCGTCTACACTCGGGGCGACCAAATATAACTTGTTCCATTTCATCCATCTCGTTATTAAATTAAGTAATAATTGTGTCTTGCCACTTCCAGATGGTCCGATTATAATCATTCTAATTGAATTCGGTAACATCGCACCGATCAACACTTTCTGGTAAGTGTGTACAATGCAGTACAAAGAAATTTAGATTTGTTTCCCTTGATAAATCAAAGGGATTAAAAATAAAACGAGGAGGTGATATTGCAGCCAAGCTAACTAAACGACCGGGAACACCGTGGGCGAAGTATCCAGGAGAAAAACACCTTCCAGGGTATAGTTATTGTGGACCCGGGACTAGACTCGATATCCGACTTGATGATCAAAACCAACCTCGACGTGGTGAAGAACCAATAAATGCCATTGCTAAAGCGCGTGATGCTCATGATGTCGCTTATAAAAGCAGCAATCTGCAACACAGACATCTCGCAGATGTGAAATTAATTCACGCATTGAATTCTATCACTGATAAATCCTTCAAAGAAAAATTGGCTTCATGGTTAGTCAAATCAGCGATGAAAGGTAAATTGATGTTAGGTGCTGGTAATTAATAACAACATGGAATCAATTTATTATTCTCCAAAAGGATACTGGAGGGGTAAGGCAGCAATCGGTAAACTCGCTAGCGCCGCGAAGGTGAAATATACCACTGCGGATAATTGGTTATCCAAACAGGCGATATGGCAAATTTATCTACCGCCGCCTAAACAAATTAACTTCTCGCATTTTGATGTGACCGTTCCCAATGAGGTTCATCAAGCTGATACATTATTTCTGCCGCATGATGGTGGTTACAAATACGCGCTAACCATAGTTGATGTTGCGAGTCGATACAAACAAACAGAACCGATAAAGACAAAATCATCGACTGAAGTAGCTTCTGCGTTTGAAAGGATTTATCGAAGGGGTCCTCTGCGCTGGCCAAATCTATTACAAATTGATCCTGGCAAGGAATTTCAGGGTGCGGTTCTATCAACGATGAAGAATCATAATACCGCGTTACGACGAGGGCATACTGCACTTCATCGCGATCAGGCAATTGTTGAACGATTTAATCGTACACTTGCTGAGTGGTTATTTGGATATCAATACACGAAGGAATTCATCCAGGATAAACGATCCCGTGAATGGGTCAAGAGATTACCAGCTGTGATTACCGCGCTGAATAACGAGATTACTCGAACAATCAACATGAAACCTAACAACGCGATTAAAAGGAAGTATATACCAGTACAACCGCAAAAAGATTTTTCAAAACAACCATTTCTCGGTAATGTCACTGTTAGGTATTTATACGAACCAGGAGAGTTCGAAGGTGGTAAAAAAAAGGGCTACTGATCCTATTTGGAGTGTCACTGTACATAAAATATCTAGTATAACACGATCTACGGGTAGACCAGCAATCTATAGATTGGATTCAACTGCTCCTCAACGTAGGTTTACTCGACAACAACTGCAAGTGATACCCGAGGATACTCAATTACCACCGCGTGGTCTTAACTAGCACCTCTTCCTCTGTTGCACTCAAGACAAGTCAGCATCACATTATTTCTAGTATGACCTACGCTGCTATCTTTTCTGTCTACGGTAAATTGTCTAGAATCCTTATCCGACCAACACCAACTCATTATACAATTGCAACTCGCGCAGTGATTATTCTGTTGTTGTTTTAGTGTGATTATTAATTCGGCATCAATGTCAAATTCTCTGTTATTTTTCTTATCCTGCTGTTTATAACCAGCGAGTTTTTTTTCTGACTATGTCCTTGACGTTGTCAACGGTGACAATATCACTTATTGTAGTGTGATTTTTATCATCTAAAACAACTCTTCGAAGATGATTTATTCTTCGTACTCTGAACACTGCGAAATAAATTAAATTTGACCACTCGATGTGATTATCCACTATCCAAACAATTGTATCGGATATAGTTAATCCCTGTGAAGAATGTATCTTCGCTGCGTATCCTAGCATCCATGGGGATTTATCAGCACGCAATGCATCTTTGACGACGCTGATATCAACCAGTACAATATCATTTAACACTAAATTCTGCTTCTCTGTCAAGCCTGGAATATCAACTTCAATATTCTGCTTTCGTGTATCCGAAGGCCTATAACACAACGGCACTGGAAGTGTTGCAAATTGTTCTTTATGCATTTCAAATAACTTCATCTGAAGTGTGTCTCTGACTATTTTTCTACTTGCGATTATCAAATCGTTTGGTCTCCACGCTTCCCAAAAATCATTCATGGGAGTTTCCGAAATTATTTCACGCGCTATCTCACATTGGATTCTATCAGGTTGTAATCTGATTAGTTTTTTTAAACTCACGTAATTGTTCATCAAGTGCTCTATGATCGGTGTTAATTTCTTCATAATAGTCTACAAAATTCTTTAGCCAATCGTCTGGCGATAAACCGACAAAAGGTGGTGGTTGGCCATGATCGCCGCACAAGACGACTTTTGTGTTAGCATGCAATAACCAATCAAGAAATCTTTGTAATACATCTAATGACACCGTGCATATCTCATCCCAAATAATGACTTCAGGAATAAATTTCTAGCCCATTCGTTCAGGAGTCCATTCATCGCCTTTCCATCGAAAGAAACTGTGATAAGTACAAGCATTTACCCCTCGTTGTTTCATCTCTCTGGCGAGTCTGTGGGTCGGTGTTAACACAATCATATTTGATTTCCCACGAAATAATTCAATCGCACGAGTCGTCTTTCCTGACCCGCCACAACCGTTTAAATAAACTGTTTTATATCTACATATTGGATCAGATTTCAGCGGTGCATTAGATAGTTCTGAACACTGATTGCTTTTCAAGTATTTATCTTCAATCGTAACATCTGCTGATTCGGAATAATCACACGGTATTTCCCGCTTAATTCTCCATGATCCCCAACTCTCGTCGGAGTTAGTGAATTGAGCCACTGCTTCGCTGTGTTTCATGTTTATGTAAAATGAATCAGTGGCGACTCTAACTGCGGTGTCAGGAAATCTATTTATCATCAAAAATAAATTGATAGAAGCATAAGCCAGCATAGATGCCCTCAAATGTGTATACTGAAGACTGTGTCCATCACTGTAAGTAACAATTGTACCCAATTTGGTTCCATCGGACAAGAAAGCGTCTTTACGATCGACATATATACCCTTAGATGTTATATCCGCGATTACAAAATCGTATTCAACGCTATCTATAATCAACCGTGAAGAATATCTTGTATTGTCGTATTTACCACCTTGAGTAAACTTACCAATTATTCTTCTACCGAGATCTTTTGCGTCTATGTTTCTGATTTCATATAACAGTTTGGACCAGTTCATGATATATTCTTCGTCGAGATAAGGGAATTGTTTTCGTTGTTCGCTGATTATACTATCTAGATCAGGTTGTGGTGGTAACCAGACTTCAGTCTGTGCTCGATATGATATAATTGCTTCACTGACAATCAGCGATATCAGCATACTACAATCGATCATATACCGTAACAGCACTATTGGCATCCAATGTTTCGCAGACATGTGTCTACCAATCCAAACATAACAGCACGGATGAAGTCCTTTAGCTAATTCAAATGATACCACACGAGCGAATCCGGTTAAATCAAAATCGGGTAGTGGTCCATTAATAGCAACACGTGCCATCTCGTGTGTGGGATGTCCAAATCGCTTGAAGTATTCAGCGCATTCTCCGTACCCGAGAAAACTTCCGGGATAACACGCAACCATGTCAACCGAAATAATAGTTTTGGGGTCATATTTTGTATTCCATAATCCGCCGTGGTTATATTCAATGCAGCTTGATTTGATATCTGATAAAAATTCAGCTCGCGTTGGTTTCCACGAGTTTCTCTTTCTTGCAAAATGAGCTGCAACCGACGGAATTGTAAAGCAATTTGTTAATAATTGTTCGTCGTCGAAACTCTTTAAGAAACTAACAGCTAGTTTTTTATCTTGTCATGGAGGGCTTCGGTACGGTATAATTCTCCATATGGTCTTACAAACTGATCGAATCCACTCTCGGGGTTTTCAGCGCTGTGAAGTAACCACACTGACACAGGATCGTTTTTACTAAACTGGTAAATAAAATCAAATAATTTTTTATCAGAGAATTCTGGAGAAAATTCAGTGGGTATATATTTTATTGTTCTATTTCGCGGGAATATTGTTATTGCAGATGTCCATGCGTGTTCGTTATGATCAATAATTTTTATTGGGGCTCCTTTTGATTTATATTTCGATTCGTGTAATATCTCGCCGGTTATCGTCGCTACAGTTATTGGGAATCTTAATGATGTTTCTAATTTGGCTATATCCTTAATCGATGCTCCGTTTTTTCTAACTGTTAATTCCTATTCATTTATTTTTTGGCGTATTAGATCAGTCAATTTGTTCCCCCGGGATGCATTTGTGAAGTGTTCTATTATTCGTTCTGCTACACAATTCAGCGACAACAGTTTCACGGGTTTTAGTTTTTCAATACTCGGTTTATCATTTAACGGATATATCCCATAAACAACTGCTGTTACAGGATAAGATCTTTCGTAATACGGTTTGTCAATTCCAGTCCAAATTCCTGGTTTGGAATCTCGACTCACAGAAACAGTTTTTTATTCTTCAAGATGGGTTCAAATTTATCCCTGATAATCCAATCTCCGGTGTCTGAACGGATAATGAATTTCACTCTAAAGAAATACCTTTTCCGCGTAAGATGTGAAATTATCACTGCTGCGCTTTTATCGTCCATTGATTCGAAATGTCGACCAGCAGTGAGATGCTCCGTCACGCTTGATATCATTAAAACAATCGCTGATTTTACCCAACATGGTTTTATCACAAATTTTACTCTTTTGTGTTACGGAGACTCTAGCGAGATTGAATTTAGCATTTTTCCTAGGCGTAATTTTTGATAATCTCTCGAATTCCTTCATGCTATAATTAAAACAAGTATTTAAATAGAGAATCTATATATATAATGAATCATTGCAAATGGCTTATGATTGGATCAGTAACCCCGTGTAACAAATCATGCAGAAAGGAGTTCTGTGGATATCATTTGCAAAGTTTTCGACGTGGAAGCCTTGGCCCGAACTCTTGCATACGATGTGGGGTAGGGGTGCGTGGTAAATCACAGTTGTGTCTCGGTTGTGGTGGTAAGCGATATAGGGAGTTGAAGCGTTACTATGATAAGAGAATCAAAGATTCCACTAAGAACTCCATCAATGACTCTACCTCTGACAGCGTCCTTGACTCCGTCAACGACAAAATCTTAAGAACTCCTCAAGACTACAACGGAAGATTTCCAAATGTAATCATTAGACCAAACAATGAATTAGACAAATAGTATTATATATACAAATGAACTAAGAATTCCGACCACATCCCGTGATCAGCAACTATGAGGCATCCAGTGATGGTATTGTCAGACATCGTAAACTGAAGAAACCAGTTGGTGCTGTGAATAATCAAGGGTATTTGGTGTTTACCGCTGGAGGGAAAAATCATCTTAATCATAGAATCATATATGAATGTTTACATGGATTGATCAATGATGTTTTTGTTATCGATCACATTGATTCCAATCCTAAGAACAATTCTTTATCAAATCTGCAGGCTGTTACACAAAGCGAAAATTTAAAACGAGGAAAGACTGGACAACACTCGAAAAAAGCGAGACCCGTAAGATCTTTTAATACAACAAATAACGAAGAAATAGTATTTCAATCAATAGCTAAGTCCGGTAGGTATTTCGATATTTGTCGACCTTTTGTTCAATGCGTCGCAGAGGAGATTTATCGATCTGCGATTTCAAAAAAGACCGGGCAAAGGATTAAATTCGTTTATACATAGACACACATCTCTGGAAATATATTTTTCATATTAGAAGTATATAATTATCAATAATATGAAATCTCAAAATATCAATGAGGTTATAACCGAAATTTTAGATTTGAAATCTCAGGGGATTTACATATCAGATAGTTTATACTGCGATCAAATTATGTCCGACTTCCAGGATATTGAATACGGCGCCAACAATAACAAATATGTACTACCCAAACAATATGCACTAATAAAACGAATTCAGAATTCTATCCGTGATTCCCTTCTATGCTGTGACGAAGTCAGTAAGTTTGTCCCGTTATTTGCTATCGTGGAAAAAAATAAGAAAGGAATTAGGGAAGGAGTATGAAGTAAAAAGAGTAATTAATTCAAAAATCAGAAATATAAGATTCTTAAGTGAACAAAATGAAAAAACCCCTTCGGATGGTCTGTTTTAGTCAATAATAGCGGTGAAATTATATACTGGCATTTATCAATGAGTGTTTTACTACAAGGAAGTTGTAAAATATTTTTTTATTACTGAAATTTTCATAGTAAATACTTTTTTAAGTCGTTTTTGACCGATTTTGGTCATTTTTTGACTGATTTTCAGTGGTGTCGGTCGCGTCAAATGGTCGATTTTGCATGGGATTTCCCGTAGACTTTCCACCTAAAATTATTTTTATGATGTTTTAGGTCAAAAACTGACTAAAATCAAGCAATGATGACTAAAAAATGACCAAAAAACGACAAAAACGACCAAAAATGACTTGGTGTCAGTCGGGTCAAATGGTCGATTTTGCATGGGATTTCCCGTAGAATTTTCCACCTAAAATTATTTTCGGGTGACAAATTTACTGCATTTAGATTGAAATCTCTTCGTACACTAATTGGAAAATTGTTTACGATTTCAATAATGGTTAATGAGTCATTAACGACTAAATTCGCTCGTGAGCGACTAGATGCGATTAAAAGATTTATACCAATCCGCGACTTTGTCAGGAATAAACTGCAAACTAGACAGAGTTTACAAACTGACTTTTCTGTGGGATCTGAAGAGTTATTTAAACCAATAACCACAGCAACGAAGGGGGTAGGTAGAGCGTGCTATATGGGAAGATGTTCCCGAGACGGGGGGAAAAAGAAAAGTAAAATCTCTTATTGGTGAACTTGAAAAAATATCAGCGGAAACTGAACAAACAAAAAAATCTTTAATGACACTTCCCGGTGATAACTGCTGCAAGACGACAAGAACAACAAGAACGAGAACAACAAGAACGAGAACAATGAGAACGAGAACTTCTTGAAGAAGAACTTGCTAGTAGACCACCACTTAAAACACCACCTGAACCACCACAAGAAGAAGAAGAAGAAGAAGAAGAAGAAGAAGAAGAAGAAGAAGAAGAAGAAGAAGAAGAAGAAGAAGGTGGACGAGTTGTATTCAATGACAAACTTCGTCCCGGTAAATTCGATGATTTAAAAAATAAAAAATTTAATTCTATCGAAGAATTAGCTAATTTCGTCACTAGAAGTTTTCATCAGAGAAAAAATTATATCCATGATGATTATAATCTACCTAATAGAAAAAATTGGTATAATGGATTATATCGTATAATGGCAGATGTATCTCAGGCATCGAAAAAGATTCTACGTATAAAGAATATATGGCAGCAATAAAAAAGGTTGAATCATCTACAGAGAAGCAATCGGATACCGGATTTCTTAGATTACCAGAACAATCAAAACTTTTTGATATAACACAAGGTGCAACTGGTACAATTAAAAAATTTACAGCAAGTGGATATTCTGGGACTGGAATTTCAGGTAGTGGTCTAATTCAATGTCCTGGTAATATTCTCATATATATATATCACGATTAGAAGTTCTCATCGGAGGGAAACGAGCTGGAAATAACTCACCGGAAGTAATTAATGAAGCAGCTGATATCTGCATGCGGTTATTTCAAGGAGGTATCATGGATATTGGTCTATATCGAGATTTCATTGATGAGTTAGTTGAAAATCCTACGGATGGTTACCACAGCGACTAATCTGATGACGAAGTCGAAAATCCTTTGGATTTTTCATTAGATAAATATCATTTAAATAAGATGATCATACACTACAACCATGACAAACCAACCAGCGTCTATGTAGTAAACTCACGATTTCCTGTTTATAGCGCGTACTATGGTGATGGTCTCGGTAATACCATTGCAGGGTTATTTGCAAGAATGGCTCCAAAAGTAGCGCCGCTAGCAAAACAATTATCGATGAAAGCCATTGATGTTATTCGTGATAAGGGTATTAGCGCTGTTGGAGATGCTGCCGGAAAAGCGTTTTCAGCAGCGAAGGATAAACTAACAGCGCTAGTTCGACGGCGAAGGAAACCAGGACCACTACCATCTACAGCGGAAATGCTCGCGAGTGTTAGTAAAATAATAAATAACGCAGTGGATCAGAAACTAGCGTCACTGGTGACTAACGCCCAAGATAACATAACCGCAAATATGACAGCGGGAAGTGGCTTAAAAAAACCACTACGTCGATGATTTAGATCAATGAATATATAATTAAATGTTCAAACGGTCACCTGATCCAGCGTTTGATATGGACGCCCCAGTGCGCAAGGATGATTCTGTACGCGATTATCAATTTTATGCCTATCACGCAATACAACCAGATCTTCGATCAAGAATTGAACTTCAAATTCATGATACCAGTAAATATTTTCTACCCGCTGGAGCGTTTATCGAAGTAGAAGGAGAACTTGTAACAAATGTCGCAGCTCATACACCATATGCAGATGACCCACTTGTCCGAGTGGGTTTTGTTAAAAATGGGATCATGGCGTTATTTACTAGCGCTAGATATCTCATTGATGGAAAAGAAATTGAAACCATTGAGAATGATGTTGATGTTGCAACAACAATGATAGGGTTAGCGAGATACTCGGACGATTATACAAGATCGGCAGGTCCATCTATGATGTTCGCTAAGGATCACCCTAATCACTCTCCGTATATTAAAATACGAACTGCAAGAACTACTTCACTTGACCTACAACCCGATACCTATGAACACAGAGATAGACCAGCTGCTGAGTTTGATATTGTCGGAAGCGCTATTTCCGATTACAATTTAGGATATGCAACGCGCAAAGCAATGCTACAAGGAGAACGTCGACGATTTTCATGCGCGATTCCACTGCATCATATATTTGGATTCTGCAGAAATGTTCGAAAAGTCATCTATGGAGCAAAGCATACGGTAGTACTCGTGCGAAAGGGTACTGATGATGGTGCAATTTGGCGAGGTGCTGGTGTCGCTGCTGGTAAAGTTAGATTATTTAAACTATCACTGTGGATGCCAGTGTTGACTCCATCAATCACCACAGAGGAGCGATTACTATCATTTATGGACCAAGGAGGAAAATCGTTGCTGAGTTGGTTATCGGTGTCCACAGATACTATAGATTCTGATATCACTGGTACATTTACATGGCACCTGGCAGCGCGACAAGGTGTTTCAAGTCCGCGTCATATATTTATTGCGCTACAGGATAGAACGCGATTAGATAATCAAACACGTAGCCATATGATATTTGATCAGTTAGGCATTAAAGAAGTCTAGCTGAGAATAAACGGGCAACAGGAACCATCCGAGGATATACAACTTGATTATGATAACAATTATATTTCACGCGTATATCATCGTCTGTTGTCATCAAAATGTTGATACTGGTTTACAAATATCACAATTGGATTTTAAAAATCTGTATCCGATCTATTACTTTTCGCTGGAACATCTTGATTTAACAAGACAATCCGTCGTTGATATACATTTTAAAACTCGTTTAGTCCGTCCGACTAATGCGGCAGGTGATGTTCTTATCCCGAATTAAAGAGCAGTTGCTGTCATTCTCAGCGACAAATCAATGCTTCTTGAAGGTGTTGGTGGAAGAATGAGAATGGTAGATGCGCCGGTAGAAAATATGTAACAATTAGATCAATATGTTATTGTATAATGTCATATAGTCATATTAGTGTTGCGTTAACCCCCGGTCAACTCAAGAAATTGCAATCGGAATCAGCTAAAAAAATGTGGAACTACAATAACGCTGAAACCCAATCAGATGACAGGCGGGGCAAATAAATTGTCGCTGACAAATCGTCAAACAAAACATTTTAGTGCCGCGCTCGAAAATAAAAAAGGAATTCGAATTAAACTTTCTGCGGCTGCAATCGATAATATGAAAAAGACCGGTGGTATATTTCTGTTGTTAGCTGCGTTACCAGCCTTGATTGCGGCAGCAGCCCCAGCGGTGGCTAAAGCGGCGGCGTTAGGGGCCGTTGGTACCGCGGCAGGAATGGCACTAAAAAAAGCAGCTGGGAAGGGATATAAGAAAAAGAAGGGAAAGGGTCTAAGACTACCAGGAACCCCGTATTCATGGTACAGCGGAAAGGGTCTAAGACTAGGACCGGTTTACTAACTCGGGAATCTTCGATTCCTATGTCCAATTTCGATTTAATCAATGCTGCTCAAAATTGGCCATAAAAAACTTCAGAGGTGTCTTTATGAAAGATCAGTTGCCGACACAACCAAACAGCGCTGAAACCGGTATCATTAATCTCGATAACAGCACCAGACCCGGAACCCACTGGGTTGCATACGCGATTGATCCACGTGCAATTGCTTATTTCGATTCGTATGGATTAGCACCGCCGAAGGAATTTAACCGCTATATAAACCGCTTAAAAACTCCTCGTTGGTATTCTACGCTACCAACACAACAAATGAATGACCCACCAATCTGTGGCAGCGAAGTATTAAATGTCCTTGACGCTATTTCAACATCTGAAAAACCACCACATGTTGTCGTAAATGAATATACTAGTAATCGCTGGCGGCATCGATGATTTTGCAACGAAAAGAATTTAGAGCGATTATATAGAATAACATGATTGATATTTGGGGACGACCTCTATTACCATCGAAGAAACCAACCAAAGAAACATCTGCAACCGGTGATATAAAAAATAATCGAAGATGAAATAGCTGAGACGTTGAACCTAGCAAGTGTTGATCCCAATGAAATAGTTGTATTTCAAGATAGTCAGGGTAAATTAAAATCTAGTAATGTTTCCCTGGATGATATTTTAGTTAAACAAAGCGGCGTACCCGAAGGCACTATCGCGTTGTTTTTCGATCAGGGTAAACTCAAACCGGGTGTACTTGTATCAACTATCTTGGAACAAATTAACAATATTGACAAGCCGTTATTAGATTTCCTTGGAAATCCACCGGTAACCACACCGAAGCTCACAACGATAAAAGATTCTATGTTGGAAGTAGCAACACTTCAAAGCAAATATGCAGATCACGTTGAAAAGTTTACATCATTTCGTAAAAATATCATTGAGAAATTGTTTGCAACCACGTTGGATAAACTCGACATAAAACTTCCTGATATTAAAATATCCATCGAAGAAATGAAAAACACCATCGAGGCAATCAAGGAGGATGCAACGAGGATGATAACAATCGTTGAAAAAAAAAATCCCTCATGCGAAAACCAACAACGTAGTATACACGATCCAACACGGATCATTTGCGTGGACACCTACAAACAACAAATTAGATATTACTGCAACCGTCAAAGGTATTTATCGATTAACACTAGTGACACCAACTCAATTTAATATATCATCGTCGAGTTCATCTGGGGTCAACAATGTGATATCAACGATCATCGACAAGGATAGAACTGAACAGTTCACGATAGCATCCACTGATAAAAATTTGGTTAGGGTTTCGGTATCATGGTATGTGTAATTCGTAGCGGATTTAAGTAAACAATTAAACAGCTAGCGGTTTCAATTGAAATCGTAAACTGATTTGGAAAGAAAATGTCATCACCGACGATACCTTCAGTATCTCAATGCCGCTATGATCAGGTCAGAGAATTTCAAACTAGACTCAAACCCTCGCCGAGGAGTATCAAGCAAAAATAAAAAAAATACCGACGAAGAATCACCGTGATTGATGTTACCGTGTACTCGGTGAGTGGTGTAATCACCGGAGCTGGTATAATACTATCTTCGGTGACAATGATTGCCCCGATAGCTGTTCCAATTTGCATATCCGCTGCGACAACAATCGCGGGAACAATTTCGATAATAACAAAAAAATATCATGCAGCCAACGCAAACTGCAAGATTACATAACTAAATTTCATGTTGTATCAACCGCGTACTCGCAATTATCCTCGATGATATCGTCGTCGCTTGATGATACATTAATATCCGATAATGAGTTTTCAGCGATGGTAAGTATTTATGATTCCGCGATGTCAAAATTAGAAATACAACATGAATATAATAACGATGACAACACCGCAGGAACTACTTCAACGAATAGTAAAAAATACCGAACCAATTCAACAAATAACGGAAAAGACCACACTGATGAAGACCAGCATGATATCAATAACCTCAACCAATCCTGAATTCATTGTGAATTTTCCTACTTCGATTCCCGTGAAGGAGATAGCGTTAGCGAAATTACGAGTGTATCACAGTTGGCCTAATATTAGGTCGGTAGCATTTGGCGGTCAACAACCTAATAATTCCTTGGTATCTGCGAATAAGAATAAACCCGATGGAACTCCAGACTGGAACGTCGTTTCGATACCATCTGGGTCATACCAAATCGAACAAATCAATGCTGAATTCCAGCGTAGAATAAAATCCATTACTGGAGCAGAATCGAAAATCGCTATAACGGTTCATGAACCAACGTTATCATCCGCGATCGAGATAAACTCACCAAATTATATCGTAGATATCTATCAGAGTCCTATAAGGACAATACTGGGATGGCCTGAAATACCACCTCAGACAGCTTATCAAATACCCCAAACCAAAAAATCTGATTATGTGACAGATGAAAAATCATATCATGAAATCAATCCGTCATATCGAAATGATTTATCCGATATAAAAAATGCAAACGTAACCGATAGATTTATATTTACCGATTATAATACCATGCAATGGAATTTTATTTTTGAAAAAACCCTTGATTCATTCGTTACCATTGCATTTACGGTAAAATACGTCATTGATTACTTTGGTGAGATTAATCGATTACATAAAACACAACTAGAACAACTACGACGGAGCTTCCAAGAGCATCTCTCTGATATAACAAAGCCGCATGATGAAATCATAAAATATGTTGAGATATTAAATCAGCTTGTATCCGATATGGAATATATCAACAAACGAATAATTCAGGCGATAATTAATGACGAGAACGGGGATAAAGAAAAATTTCTAACCAGCTTATAATATAACAGAGGTCGATTTACCCGATTTCAAGTTTCCTGGGTATAACGCAAATGAACTAAAAAAAATCCGTTAATGATCTTATTCAAGAAAACTTTTCTTTGATACTCAACAAATGGAAACAACAAACAACAATCCTCAAGCATAATAATGACCCAGACGGAGGCGGCAGGCATATCGTTCCTCAAAATGTGAATATAACCTCGGTGATAGCATTGAATTTAGTATGTGATGTTATCGAAGGAAGCTATCAAATAAATCTCGAGCGATCAAATCAAGCTCAGCAGGGATATATTTTATACTCTTTTGCACCAACAGCTCCTCCAGGATTTCTAATCGTTGAGGACCCAACTAATCCAGTTTATATGCGATGTCATAATAATTCGCTAACGATACATAATTTCAGACTCACTGACCAATCTAATAATCTGATTGATTTACGCGGAGAGGTTCTACAAATTAGTCTGTTTGTGAAGTCCTAAATGATTTTCATCGTAAAAATAATTGTTAACCCATAGCAGCAGAGGGGGTGGCGACAACGACCATGGCATCTTCGATCATGCCTTTTTTTTTACGATTTCGAGGAAGCCTCAGTTTGCCGAATCGACGCTTGTCCGATTCACTTTTCGAGGAAGCCTTAATTTTCCAAATAGATGCCTATAAAAAGTTGTCCGATTTGCCCCCTCTGCTGCTCAAAACAAACACATTGCTATATGATTATATTGTGAAGCTGTGTGTGGATACATATTGTGACAGTGACATTGAGACTACAAAACGGACCCTGTTATCAGTGGTACAAACAGTTGAGAGAATGATAAAGAGGAAAGGTATGGTTAAATCTACAAATAATATTAAAGATATTTGGAATCTATTACTGTCCACATATCCAAATGACATACCTAGTGTTTGCGCTTTGGATCTTTCAAAGTTGCCACCGGTATCTTACAATTATGTGGACATGTCAATTTTATTGAAGGACATGGAAAATGTGAAACATTCGGTGGACATACTTAAGTCAGTATAGGCGGAGACGTTAAGTGCAATGCAACGATTATGCGATCAAACCCAGCCATGTTCGACAGACAAAAAGACATTACCTCCCCATGTTGACAATTCGAACACAGTTTAGTCTGACATTGTTCTCACTGA
Organism: Unio delphinus; assembly: GCA_029339505.1. Lineage (NCBI taxonomy): Eukaryota > Metazoa > Mollusca > Bivalvia > Unionida > Unionidae > Unio > Unio delphinus. The sequence goes on from JAQISU010000033.1 coordinate 3,139,819, forward strand.
GAATTCATCTGCAATCGGAGGCTACAGTATAAAAAATCTCGAGCTGAAAGGTCAACCATATAGGTCAACGAGGAATAGTCCTGATCCCAGTCGTTCAAAAGAAAAAACCGTTACTAGTAGCGCGCGCGAAGATGGATACACGGATTCAATCAACCAAGAGATTCAGGTTAGTGCAAATAAGATCTGCTCTGCTTTATGGAATACAACTGCAGAAAGTCATGAAAATAATATATCTGATGATGATGAATTAAACCACAGCACAACCGCATTAAAAATGGTCGCATGTGCAGAAGACAACAACGCTCAAGACGAGGATTTTGAAAACGACAAAACTTTTGCTAAAGTTGCAAGATCTCTGCGGAGCAATGACTCCTCTGTGGCCGCATTTACACATAAAACATCGGGCATAAATATGCATCAACGACGGCTTCATAAGTTTATGAATATCCAATCCACACACCAGTTTTCAAGAAGGCGTGGAAGTGTAATAATAGGAAAGGCAGCTTCTTCAAATTTGCGTACAGTGTGTCCAATGCGACAGCGATGCATATTCGTGACAAGACTTGCCCCCGAAACGCAGGAATCAGACATTTCTTTACATTTTGAGCATTACTCCGAAGTTAAGCCCACTCAGGTGGAAAAACTAAAAACGAAATTTAGTACATATGCCAGTTTCAAGATCACATTCGATAACCCTACGCACAAAGCGATGAAGAGCGTGGATGCGTGACCAAGAAACGCTTTAGTTAGAGACTACTATCAAAGTCGGAATTGAACAATTGTTAGACTAAAATATACATAATGGATTCTTTACGCATTTCTTTCTGTAACTGTCGTTCATTAACAAGAAATATACAAAATGTAAGGGCTTTAGGTGATATTTCCGATATTTGTTTCCTACAAGAATTGTGGCTTCTAGACAGTGAGTTGGACTGTCTCTCATCCGTACACGACGAGTTCTTTGGATCAGGGGAATCGCCGATTAAATCTTCTAGCGATATTCATACCGGTAGACCTTATGGTGGTGTCGGGTACATTATCGTAGATCTCTCGCAAGTATTATGCAAGTACAACATACTGATACCAGATTAATAGGTATTACTATCCATACGGGGGATTCTTCCTTGCTTTTTATAAATACATATTTACCTTGCGATCTTGCGGAAAATTTTGGAGAATTCGTAGATTATTTGGGCAAAATTAATTATATTGTAGAAAATGCTAATATGCTAAATGCTTACGTAGTGGGAGATTGGAATGCTAATACACACAAATCCACTTCCTTTGGAGATGAGCTTCGCCTATTTTGTGACGAAAATGGTTATATCATATCAGACTTAAAACTAATTGTAGACCACACAACTAATTTTACTTACGTCAGTGATTCACACAATACAGTGTCTTGGTTGGATCCTTGTGTCTCTACACAGTCTGCTCATTCCGCTAGAAGTGATATGAGAATACTTCACACCCTAGTAGGGTCCGACTGTCGTCATATCAAGACTGAATTGCTTCCCAAATTTGATTCATGCCCCAAATTTGATTAAACTTGAAATACAGCATCAATTGGTCAGACCTTACTGCTGACGAAAAACTGAATTATACTCTGACTTCTGCGTTTTTATTAAACAAGACTGAGATCCCACATTGTGTTGCGATCTGTAATGACCACGGCTGCACTAACCAGGTGCATATGAAACAGATAAATGAATTATACACTGATATAGTAAAAGCTTTGTCGAACTCCGGTAATAGCTTGACTAGTAAATCCAAACGTAGTCACCGGAGTATACCAGGTTGAAATGACTGTGTCAAAGAATTACATGATTTCGCACGAAGTGCTTTCCTTATGTGGCGTGATAACGGTAAACCTCGTCACGGCCATCTTAGTAACCAAATGCGTCAAACAAGAGCACAATTTAAGTATGCTCTTAGATTATGTAAAAAGGAGGATGTAGAACACATAGCAGACTCGCTAGCACAAAAATTTGAAAATGTCGACCAACGTGAATTCTGGAAGCATGTTAAACAACATACCACAACTTCCAATAAATTACCAATTGCATTGATGGGAACCATGGTAAGAATAATATATGCAACATATGGAGAAATCATTTTGAAAAACTTATTTAATAGTGTAAAAAATGAATTGAATAAGAAGTCTGTACTTCTAGCATATGAAGGAGCCATAGGACTACCCATTGCCGTACCCATTATTTGAATGTAATTAGTACCATTAAATTGGAAATTATTATTTTCCAAGATAAGAGTTATTATTTTACAAATATCTTCACTCGATAGTCTGTTATTATTAAGAGTGTTGTCAAGAAAATATTTACACGCCTTAATACCATCTGCATGCGGTATGTTTGTATACAATGATGTAACATCTAAAGATACAAGGAGGGAATTATGAGATAGTTGTGGAATAGACTTCAACTTCCTTCATGCGGTATGTTTGTATACAATGATGTAACATCTAAAGATACAAGGAGGGAATTATGAGATAGTTGTGGAATAGACTTCAACTTCCTTCATATGCTTCCCTTTTCATGGGTAAATTAGAAAAAGATTTTCTTGAAAACGAGAATTTTAAGCCCACTGTTTGGCTAAGATTTTTAGATGATATATTTATGATCTGGAACCACTCAGAAGAAGATCTACACAAATTTATTAATAGCCTAAATAATTTTCACCCCACAATTAAATTTACTTACACTGCATCCACTACGCATGTATCCTTTCTAGATGTAAATGTGATGAAAAATCCTGATAATACTATCTCTACAAATGTTCACGTAAAAGAAACTAATATCCACCAATATGTGGAATATTCGTCTTGTCATCCCAGGTCATGTAAAAACGGCATACCGTATAGTCAGGCGAAAAGATATCGACGTATCATTTCAGACGATCATCAATTAAACATTCTTTAAATGAATTAAAAACATATTTCATAAAAAGAAATTATCCTATACATATAATAGAGTCTGCTGTAAGTAAAGTCTGTATTCTCACCCAAAATGATGCTTTAAATACAGCAGAATGTACGAAAGATAAAAATATAATTCCTTTCATAATACAATATAATCCATCTTTGCCAAATATAGGCCTTATAATTAATAAATATTGGACTCTCCTTAACTTATCAGAAAAAAACAGCGTCAAAACACTTTACAAGAGCAAGCCAATTCTTGCTTATAGAAGACCTAGGAATTTACAAGATCTTTTGATCAGAACTAAACCGAAAAAAAATTTTCAAAGATGTTTTTCGTCATCTAAATGCAACAGACGTAGGTGCTCTCAATGTGCAAATATTACAGAAAGTACCTATTTTAGTAGCTCCAATACTAAAGAAATGTTTTCTCTACGTTATAACACTGATTGTATATCAACTGATGTAATTTATTTGATAACCTGTAAAAAATGTAACATGCAATATGTTGGACAAACACTTCAACAAGTTTCTAAGAGAATGAATAATCACCGCTTTCATATAAAAAATTATATGGATCCTCAGTTCTCCTCTAATGTTTCAATGCATTTTAATACAAATAATCACTCATTAAGGGATTTTTCTTTCATGCCAATCGATATTGTGCACGGAGAAATGAACAGACTCATTAAAGAAAGTTACTGGATTAATCGGTTAGATACTGTTTATCCTAATGGCCTTAATACTAAGGCATTATATAAAATTGTATAGAATTTTTGTGGATGATTTGATATATTGTATTATATATATATATATATATATATATATATATATATATATATATATATATATATATATGTATGTGTATGTATATATGTATATATATATATATATATATATATATATATATATATATATATGTATATATATATATATATGTATATATATATATATATGTATATATATGTGTATATGTATGTGTGTATATATGTATATATATATATATATATATATATATATATATATATATATATATATATATATATATATATATATATAATATGTAGTTATATGTATTACTGTTAGTCTCTACATTATAATCTCACTCTCAGTTTTCATTAGAGACTCATGCATCATTCTGATCCAGTTGTACATATGATATTTGTATAATAAAGAATATAAATTATGATGTTATGTCAATTACGTAATTATTGACATATAGACGTCATCTGCTTCTTTCAAAAGCATGACGTTATGTTAATGACGTAATTGTTTATAACTTTATAGACGTCATCAGTTTCTTTCAAATAAAGTTTGTGCCTGAAGAAGCATAAATGCGAAACTAGTCGCACAAGTTTATCGGCGTTTGTGTTTTTTTTTTATCCCCTATATATATATATATATATATATATATATATATATATATATATATATATATATATATATATATATATATTAATTATAGATAGACGAATGTTCAACTTTTCTAGGTAAATAACAGAACTTCGTGATAGATCTAACCTACACATACCTCAGTATTATCTATCTAAAAGTTAATTTTTACCAAAGCATTATTTTGAATGGAAAATTCCCTCTTTCGAGATTATGACCAACTTTTCGTCGAATTTTCTTAAGCCCATTCTTAAGTTGTTCATGAACAGGAATCTAGAGAGAAAAAAAGCCCATCCTATAATTAACAAAATTGGAGAGAAACGAAGATTTGACGCTTTGTTTAGGTTGTAGCTCATTCAATAATTACCTATTCAGAAATAATTTATTAAGCGAGCAATCGTTCATGCAGTGCACCAGAAACGGAATAAATCTTTTCTTGTAGTGTTCATAATTATTGATACCAGGAACACTAAAATAAGTACCGTAGTCTAAAGTAGAGACGCATTTTAATTACTTATAAGTGATGAGCAATCCCTTAGGCAAACGAGATAGTCAAAACATTAGAAAATCCATAACATAAATGATTGATCTAGTATTTTTGGAAATGTCTAGTCTAGACTTGGTATGACCCCCTGGTATGTTTATGCATCACAGATCCATCATCAGCGATGATGTTAAAATTCATTTACCCAATCACCCCAACCCCTGCCGCGAGTCATTAGTAAATTTTCGTATCATTCATCTTAGTAGAAATATATTTATCCTATAAATACGTGTTAATTACTACATGATAATCTTACACTAGTATATGCACACCTTTCTTGTATTATTTTATTAGCTTATGTCAAGTATGGCTTTTAAAGGTATCAATACTTTAGTAACTCAAGTAAGTCAGGTAAGTAAAGATTACCGTGAGTGAAGAGAGTCGAAATAAGCACAAACAACCTCGTGTACTTTTTAAGATTCAGTCCACTAGATGTTCTCTAATAGACACCATTTAGTCATATTCACTTAAAACAGACGATATTAGATTCTGAGCATGTAAAACATATTCCTGTGCACACTTGTTTCCATCCCCCCCCCCCCCATTCCAAATGTTAGTGTCTTGTTTGTCACCGAGCGCAAAGTGGGACAGGGTCCAATGCTAGCTGCATATATACGCATTTTCTTCGGGTATAGTTGTTTGACTCATTAAGAAGAATATTGGGAGAAGAAAAGTGGTTATAAATGCAGCAGCATAAATTATTGCACCGTTTAAAGTCCTAAAACTGCATGCAGAGGTATATGTTATTCTTAATTATAGACGATGGAAAAAGAGGTAATACTCGGGACGATATATTGAACCAATAGAAAGAGTTATGACAAATTAGACCAAAATAATAATATCTGCAAACACCAAAACAAGTTAATTAACCGTGAAAATGAAGTTAAAAAAAAATAAAAGGTTCGCTTATCAAAAGTAAGTTAAGTGAGGACAAGTTACCGTTGGAGGAGTACGGTTTAGTGGTAAAAATATGAAAATTCAGCTAGACCTGGTTTCAAGGTTACCGTTGTATTTTGTAAATTTATTGGTAAATAATTAGAGGGTTTTGGCTTCCAGTCTTTAAATGTTGGATACAACATAATTTTGTTTTTATTAAAATATTTAGTCTTGAGAAATCATTACTTGCATTCTTGAAAATGGGATACGATACAAAGTGGAGTGAAAGATTGTTCACGCGTCTGTTGATAAATGGATATGTTATTGGTGCAAATGCAAACATTGTACATAACCTGGAACAGTATTTTAAGCTTAAATACTGAACATTTCACCTGGCCTGGAAATTACAAAACGTTGAGCTCTAGTTCCAAGTTGTGTTTCCAGTGACAACCAGTCAAAAGTGACTGTACTAATGTAAAGTTTGTCGTCTGACACAATACTCAAGGTCAAATTCAGCCTCAAAAGTTTTTGGATCTGCACGCCTGGTCTTCTCTTACTTTAAAAAAAGCCGTCGACTCCGTTGAAGTGACGCATGTTGGAAAATGCTCTAAAATCGAAAAGGCTGAATTTGACTCTCTTTGCATTTTGTAAGCAAGGATGAATAAATATTGTAATAGTCTCTTTAATATGATGGGTAGGGAGTCTTTTTCTCATTTTTGTTTTATGAAATATGCTGCAAATGCAATTATGATGTACTGATGAAAGAATGTATTTGAGCAATGTAATGTGATTAGAAATGTAGAGATTGACATCTACCCTGATATTGGGATGCCCTTGCTCATGCAACTGCATTGCCAAGTTCGGTCTTGCACATTGTCAACTCTTTAGAATCTTACTTCTTACACATTATCAATATCGACGTATGAATATCACTACGATGACAGCATGACTACCCCTTCCTAGACCCTTATGTTAGTGTAAACAAAATATGACAACAACTTTGTTGAGGCAACAGCGTAGAGTTCGTTATTGATTACCTGTCAAAGACCAATCATTATCGTCATTATGCAAAAAGGGTTTGGCTGAGAAACGTCCCTTTAAGCAACTACTGCATTTTTTAATACTTGAAATCGCTAGCAATTTATATTTACATTTTGGCAAAAAATTACAATGACTATCAATGTCATAAAATTTCAAATAACTATTAATAACTCGCTCTGATTTACAGGTCACATGTCCTACTGCTAAAACGAATGCACTACTAATAACTCGTTGATATTTTACAAAATTAAAGCATGCATTCAATTAGATTGTTTCTTGTATTGTCTTTTATTATTAAGACTTACGTAGTTAAACAAAATGAGCATACAATACAAAGGTTGGTGCATTTCTATGGGAAAGTATAAACTCGTTTAACAACCTAGATGAAGTGAATGTCAAATTCTATGAGGATCTTCACTCCATCATTGCTAACGTTCCAATGGCAGATAAACTCGTCATTCTTGGCATCATATCTGGTGCAAATGTCAAAAAGGTAGTATGTCCGATGCCGCGTTCAGCAAGGGCGATATGTCCAGTCCTATGGTGACAATTGTACAGTGCTTTCCTTACGAGACAGGAACCAGGTGGTTTACCTGGCTACTTTTACTTTACAACCGGCTGCTTTAAAATTAAAACAACCAAAAACCCAACCTGTATTCCGATTGGGGGAGAACTGCCAAACCCCTAACCTACATTCGCGCCTCACACTCCAATACTAAATCTAATAGAAGACCCTGATGATAGATATTTCAAAGGCTAAGATCAGTGCAGCATATAGTGGTATGGTTTTGATGGTAGATGTGTTTAGTTCTAAAGTCATTGAGTTAGTTATGCATCGAGTAAAATAATAATCCAGTCACAGAATCATGTTTCACTTAGCTGAATTAGCTTGGTGCCAAACACGGTGAAAGCTAAGACGTCAACAAATTTCCCAAATGTAACTGTTTCATTATCTAGTTAAATAATCTAAATTTTGAAACTTTTAAAACATTTTTTCCGTTTGTATGATAAAAATTATGTGAACCCAAATAAACTTTATTGTAGCCTTGGTGCCATCCATGAGTAAAGAACAATACATTCAACTGGATGGGAACAGGTACCAGGCCACTAATTGGCCATGAAATAATAACTGTATGACTATTTGATAACTCGTCAATTTTGAACATGTTGAAGATTATGGATACATTGCAAGGTTAATAATCGGAACACCAGTGAACAACCCAAACGTGTCTCAGACTGGGACTAATGTGTACGAACAGCCGAAAACCTTCGTCACATCCTTGTCCGCTTACATTATATCATGGAAAGAAAAGTCTGGGACTTGTACCTCCACCACCATAAAAATCCCACAATTAAGAGTGATAGATCCTATTCTTTATTTCTTTTCCAACAGAATTCATAGCGAGTTAGATTTAAAGTTTTGTTTTGCACTTTTTTAAAAACTGATTTGGCAAAATAGTTCTGACGGCGAAACATTGAGGACTAAACCATAATGAATCATTTGATTTGGCAGCTTTATAAATCGAGACTTATTCTTAAATGTCACTTAAAAAGCTCAATTATTCTCAGAAGGCAAGGACCATGCATTGTCCCAATTGTTACATGGAAGATTGCGTTCTTTTGGGATGGAGGTATTTATTCATTACAAGGAGCACTAAAAGCCATTGACAACTCTTTGGTTGTGGATCATGACCAAATATTGCACCAAAAGAACAAGGGCATTAACTCTACACTGTCAACACTGAATACTAATCTGATGTTTATGTTATTTTATTCTGAACGATGTACTGACGATAATATGCTTTCATTGTACATATTCGAGATATTATATAATAATGTATAACTAAATTCTAACTTTTTACATGTATACTTGTTAAAAACTTTTTCGATGAAAATCATAAACTGTCACCTTACATCCAATATAATTTACACTATATAATATTAAATTTTTCATAAGAGTATGAAAATTATTCTACATCTGTCTTGCGCCATTCGGTGCAAACATTTTGTATAAATAAGTTTTGCAGACTCGGAAACTAATAACTCTTCCAAAAGAAGATTAAGATCGTTATGTTTTGTACGCGAGAAAACCTTTATGGAGATCAATAGTCGTTTCATTTTATTATCCCTTTCATAAACGAGGGTAAATTAATCCAACTGTATAAATCACAAGTGAGTGTGCCACAAAAAATGACTTAGCATGGTGTTTTAGAATGCATACCATGACACTTCCACATTTCATTATGCAGTTGGAGGCAATAGCAGTGCCCATTGAGACAAGTTTACTTTAACTAGAAACGAGAATTATAATATTATCAACGGCAATCTCTTAACACAGGTCAAAGTTTTAGAATATTCTTAAAAATGTTAATACATGAATTTAGCAGGTTTCAGTTTCTGTTCTTATGAATTTAACTAAAATTTTACTTTTTTTATTTTCCCAGCAGTAACACATGGTATAATTTTTGTTTTTAGTTGAAAACCTTATTTAATTTCTTGCCTTTTAAACTGATATATGATTTCAATTAATCAAATTTTAGCAAGAAAATACTGACAAACTACCATCGTCAACCTCCAATTTTAATCACCTTCACCAAATTATGTGTTCTCGCCAGATTAATTTCAAGAATGTATTGGAATATTTTCCTTTTCCTTGCATTTATTATATTTACATGGATACACACATATGTCTTACTGTAAAGGTGTTTGCAGATACATATAGACATATGAATATAAAAATGTATCTATGTGCCTATGAATGTAATAGCAGCTCACCATCTCCATTCTTCCACCGGCACGTTTCCTGTTCCATTAATTTTGTGATGTTTCAACATCATGATCTGTTATATTAATTCATTGTTAATGTCTTTTCAATGCATTGTGTGCATTTGGTAAATTTTGAAGAAGGGCAATCTTAAATTAGTTGGACGAATATCCTTTTCCATTATACGAATGCTCTGGCAGTAAATTATGTTAAATCAAATCAATTCAAGTTATTGTTAATGAATATTATTACTATTCATACTACAAATTTTCATCTAATGCAAATATGTATAATGAATGAATTTCTTATTTATTTTTGGTTTAATTTAATGCCGTATCCATAAAATATAAAGCTATAAAATATAAAGCTAATTTTATATGTTAGGAAATTTAGAAAGAGTCGATTTTACGAAACTAATCCATGCTGTCTTAAAGTCTTGTGATTGCTGTAATATGACGTCTACATTGGATATTTACTCTGGTTTAGAAATAAAATCTAACATAGCTAGAAGCAGAGATGTAAATGCAACTGATATAATATATACACGAACTAAAACTATCAACCTTACTAAACAATGCTGATGAAAATCGGTCGCAAAATTAAAGAAATCTTTAATTTAAAAAACAACTGAAGGCAAAAATAAATGCATACAGTGAAATCAGAATGGAAGTCTTGTATCATTATCGGTGAACCGAAATGGTAGTCTTTACTTTTTGTAAGATATGATTTTCAAACTGCATAAAGAATAGTATTTCATAATACTGGGCCCGATAAAACGAGAGATTGATCGAACAAATTTCTGAATCCATAATATAGCATGAAGCATATTTTCAAGATGCGATGACAGTATAAATAAAAATTCTATACAATATTCACTGAGCAGAGGGTCACCAGCTAAAGATTAATTGAATTTTTTAATAAAAGGTTCTAACAGTTTTTAGCTATACAACTGCCATAAGGCATCAACATCAGTTCTTTTGTTTCTTAACACTATTATGTATACGATATTTATTAGTAAAAAGATTTTTGTTAAAAAACCTCATGGATTACATATACAAAGTAATGTTTTTTTATATTAAAAAAAACTATTTAGAGTTCATAAATTACCTGTTTGTAAATTGTAAGATAATTATGCAACTGAGAAATTAAACTTTCTTCTTAATTCATTTCTTAAACAGTTTAAATAAAATGCCGTAATACACACAACTAGAATTTTCAAGTTGTGCACTATACAAAATCACATGTGAGAAAGAATCAAGACTGGACCATTCACAAAATAATTCAGGTTAAAAATTGTTCTATTTATGAAAAACCAGATTTAAAAAAAAAAAACTAGTAACATATGAACCCATCCTAATGATTAATACCCAGTCTACCGTTAGCAAAATAATTCTGTACTACAATCAGATTGCAATCAGGCACATACGTGTGTAAAATACCAGCATCTCACTATGCACGTGTTCTCATCAGTCATGGAATGTAAGTTTCGTACACATAAGGACATTTGGACAGCAATACTCAATACCCAAATGGATGACGAACATGCATATTTCTCTTCTCACCGCAAAACACGGATATTGATAGAAACATGTAGTTAGAAAGAGATATAATAAATCACAATAAATGAAATGTGATGAATTTAAGCAAATATAGTCATTACGTTTGGATTTGTTCACTGAATTGCGTGAAATTGGTGAATTGGGATAATAGATTGCATCACCAATCGTCTCCACAGCGTTGTATTGTAATAACAAACTGGAATTATTACCAACATGTGAATTCCAATCGCCGCTCAAAACTGTTTCTTCATATTCCAAACTTTTAATATCATCTTTGTAGTTTTTCAAACATTTAAATTTGAAATATCAAAAGATAGCCTGTTTTCAACCCAGATATAAACTCCAGTGATATATATATCATTTTCAAAATTACAACAAAAATGTTCGTCAAGTTTTATCCATATTGATTACAGTAGTAGCAAAATGGTTACATAAAAGTTTTATGCCTAGATTTGTGGGATTTATAACAAATGAAACATTTTCGAGACTATTCCTGTTCTAGAATACACCATATTACATGTTGTGCAAAGGTAATGCTTTCTGTCAGCAAGGCCTAAACAATTAGAAGTGTTAGTCCCATTTGGTATTACACTTACGCCAAGACTAACTCAGACAGCAACTTTTCAGCCCATTAGATTCCTTTAGCCTGGCATTGAGCATAATCTTGTGCAACGATACTAAGAATATTTCGTGTTGTGTACGACAACTTCATCTAAACAAGTTTTATATGTGCTGAGTCCATTTATATATTCCACGTGAAATAAGGAGTTATTGAAACCGTGGCTTAATCAGCCTTAAAGAACTGTTGAAAATGAACTGTTCTTTGCCTAAGTAAGTTACCTTACGTTTCACATAGCTAATACAAAAGGATTGAGATACAACTGTCATGCAAGTGAATGGAACTTCTAAACACAGACGAATATACATCTGAGACATTCGTTTAGCCCTCGAAATGCATAGAAAAGTATTTGAATCCAACTGTAATATGTCATGCACTTCATGCTTGAAGCAATTTTGTGCAGTAATTCAGCTTTAAAGATTTCACCAATCTCAAACATTAGTCTTGCTAGTTGACAAAACTTGAAGTAGAAAACAGCCTCTGAAGTAAGCGTTAACAAAAGGTGTTTCACAACATATAAGCATTGCAGATATGTACGTAGTTTGATAAATCATCTGCCAAACCTGTAATGATACTTATGTGCACTTTGGGTCTGATCTCACCTATTCTTTACATCGTACAACTTAATGCAGACATAGTTATCCACACGAAATCTGTGCAGATGTTAATACAATAATAATTGCTTTAGATAATAAAACAAATAAAAGACCTGCTACTATCACCCAGTGAAGCCAAATTTTTAAACAAGCCAGTAAGATAAATCTCACAAATTCAACTGTTAACAATTATCGTATAAGTCACCTTGAAATTGATTACATGCATTGAAACAATTTTTGACAAGTCAACTTATTACAGTCGGAAAGCTTGGCACATGGACTAACGGATTTCACAAAATGTCAGTCGCTAGGTAGGTACTTTTGAAGGTCAGCAGGTCTAACACATGCAAAGGTATTACGATTTAAATATAACAGCTAAGTTGAAATATAAATAGGTATTCAGTATTGGTCAAAAATAACTTCAAATAGTAAAGATTAACATATTTCTACACGAAAAAAACCTAAACAGGCCTTGAAATTGGCTACATGGTGGAAATGGCAGACTGTGACAGATTATGGCATCAAAAATTAAAAGAATCTGCATCCAGTTATGTAATAGAAGAATGCTGTACATGTAAAGACTTAAGATGCTGAAAAATGTACTGTGCTGAGATCATTGAGTATAAAGTTCCTTGAACTTAAAGCTGATTTATCAATATAGTAAGTATGGGTTACATGATGCAGAAATAGTTTCCATGACTGCAAGTTATAAAATTGCTATGCAACTTGAAAGTTTAAATCATTTTGTTGCCTTGTTATGTTCTTTCACAATTTTACTACAATTATTAAAAATATATTGGAATTGCTTTTTTTCTTCATTATTTGAAATGGACAGAATTAAAAATCACATCAATATATGTCCAAAGAATTCATACTGCTGCAATACAAAAGGATAAAACCTTATAATTATGCTAATTCCAGAGGTGCCGTGAGAATTATCTTTGTAAGCGAGGGGCATGGTTTTGAACAATTATATGCAAATAATGAATTGGTTTGATTTTGACATTTATCACTGGTTTTCAGCACAATACATGACTGCTAGTATACTGCTGAAGGAAGAGCACACAGGAAGCTTATAGCAAGTTATTAGATACCAATGCTGGCTGAGCCAAGACTTAAACCCATGAGGACAGATGTGATTCATAAAGTCAAGCTCTTTAAACCACTTTGAAACATACCGGTATACAAGAATTTTCAGAATAAAAGAAACCACTAACAGTGGATATAACCTATAAATAACAAATTTTGATGCAATGGATTTATCTCCCTTGAATTGTTAAAAATTCATAGATCACTTGCATACGACTGTCTATACTGATTTTGTAATAGCCATTTAATTTCATTTAGTGCCAGTATTATTTTCACTTATTCTTCCAGAAATTACACAGACCTTAATTCATAAACAACCAAGCTATCAAGGTCAATCCACTATCCTTTAGTAATGGTGACTTGTTTCCACCTTATTTGGGGCATGCGAGTTAAAACCAATGGTAAACTGCAGTTATCATTATCAATAGTTATTTTTGGTCATGTCCGATCTAGCCCGCCTGTAACAGGATAGTGCTGGTCAATACTTGTTTGCCATTCAATAAAATGTTCATTCAAACATTTGACCCAAACTCCAAGAAGTTGTCAATCTGGACTCAAAGATGGGTCTAGAAATGAAGGCACCTGCACGCATATGAATGTGATGATTTTGCATTAATTTAATATTTAGTTACAGACTTGAAAAAACTAGTTTACTTTGGAGTCAGCCCAGTGTGTATTATATATTTACTGTTTCAATTGAATTTTAGCTTTTATTTATTCGGTCTGCAAATAAATCTTTTAAATTGCAAGATTTTTAAATAAGGAGTCCAGAACTCCTATTTTGGTAAAAATAGGGTCCCACCAGTCCAAGTTGCACATCCTTTAAGCCACTACTAACATATAGCTCTACTTTGTCCATCACAGTGAGACTAAATTTTGTCAATGCAAGGAATGGTCTTATTCTAAACACTAAGCCAGGCACCAAGCACTTTCTACCACTTGGCTACAGTCCCATCCGTACTATCAACTGTAGCACTCTTCTCAATCTCATTACAGTCTTTGTCAATTGGTAATTTAACCCCAAAAATACCTTTGCATTTTGTCCAAATCTCAATGCGTCTTGATTTTTGGAGTCACATGCACTACTTACTTGGCTACACTCATAAATGAACACAACAATGAAAGCTACAGTTGTTTCATTTGATGTACTCTTATAATGACCACATGTACATCTCTCAAGTTTTTCTGCTTTTGACTTTAGCCACTGTAATTATCTGCACATTTACCTACAGATAGTCAAAGTGTTTGAACTTGCTGCCCAGCTATTGCATATGTTCTTTTGATGTACTCTAATAAAGACATCTGGGGGTCTTTCAACCACTTAATTCCATCATTGTATATAAAAGCACAGTTAAAATGATCCATTGCTGCCAACCCTCCTGGCTCGCCATTTGTGAAAATAGGGATAAAACAAAGTAAATTCTGACAAATTCCTGAAGGGATCTTCAAATCCAGGAATCTGTTGGAGTTTGGTCTCCAGCTTTTAAGGGTAGATTGTGCACTGGTAGCTTGCCAGTCTTCCACTGATAGCTTAAAATATTCCAGATCCAGCTGAAATCTGCTGCATGTTCTTAATACTCCTAATCTCTATATGCTTTCTGCTTCCAATACGCTTCCTAATATCGTCTCTGCCCTATGCTAAAATTTATGGCACACTGCATGCAAAAAGCATGATGCATGTCAGTGGTTGATGGCTGAATGCACAGCCAACTTTTGGTGTATTCAAACTAAACTTCAATTTTTGTGCAATACATTTCTTTATCCTTGCTGGTGAAGACTTTTTCAAGATGCTATGCCGAATGGTAATTTAAATCAGTGTTGATGGCGCATGCACAGTGAAATTCCAGTTCGGCCCCTGTTAATCTCTAAAGCATTTGTAAAACTACTCTTATACTTAAAGACTAAAATTGGCAAAAATGATTGCTACCAGGCCAACTTTACCAATCAGCTATAGTTCCAGTAATATTGCAACCAGCAGTACTGGACTTTCAGGAAATGCTGATATCACAACTTGCGCCTAATGGGAAATCTGTGATTTTATTACAGATTTAAAATAATTGATATGATTTTTTGGCATGTGCACCAATCCATGAATCGCTAAAAAAGGTCGCGAAATTCACACCAAAAACGTGAGGGTTGGCAGCTTAGATGATCAATCGATCAACACATTTTCCCACTTGGCAGGTGGCTGAAGGTGGATTGGCAATTCTCTTAAGTTGCTGCCTAGCTATTGTGCGAGTATAAAGGCCTCCCATATAAGTGAATTTCTGTACCACAGATTGAGAAATCTGCATCCAAATACACATGATAAAGTATATTAGTGTGATGCAAACCAAAGTCAGAGTCTACCAGACTGATCATGAAAGCTCTGATGAACTAATATGATTTTAAAGCTCCCATGAACTAATTCAAACATTTCTGGAAGGTTTCTATCAACCATTTCTAAAACATACTTTTACACTTTAAATACTTGCAGCAATAGAAGCTTGTGTGGTTTTTCAATCAACTTGTTAAAACCACAACTCCTGGCTACAACAAATATAGGTTTTAAACCAGAGACCTTTTCCATGCAAGTCGCAGTTGTTTTGATGCCATTCTTCAGCACATGACAAGATACATATGGTGGCCAGTGCAACTGGTGGAGATAGAACCTAAGAAAACCCAGGTAAAAGCCACTAAACCATGGGAAGCGGTGATATGGCAGTGATCGGTAAAGGTAAGTGCATTAAACAATTTGACCACCCAAGGAAATGCGTCAAATTAAACTGAATTCAACCAATATTGATACAGCAACAGATCTTGGAATGGACAGAAGAACAAGTGAGTTCAAATGTAGTTGCAAAAAAAAAAAAAAAATAAATAAAAAAAAAAAACTGAATTCTTCTTTGAAGCCAGCTTTATTCACATTAATCTTCATTCTGTTCCTGTAAGCAGAACAGCGAAGAGTCAATGACTGTTTACTTTAACTTTTTCTTGGGTCTCAGATTGTTGGTGTGCCCACATTTCTTTTTACGGCAGTTTGTGGCACGGGGATGAAGCCTTGCATAGCATCTGCAATAGAATGACACGGTTGAAGTGCTTACTGAAAACTGACAATTAACGGAATTCCAAAATAAATCCACTGCATATATAATGCAAACTGAATCTGCTGTAATCTTACAAAAACAAAAAGAGGAAGAGAATTTAGTCAATGCTATATATGCCAAATCAAAATTATGATAATAAGTATCGATGTAACAAATACAAATTTTGTGCTTCTTTTATTTAATGTGGCTAGTAATGATTACAATTTCAGTGTGTTCTTTAAGACAAGGGATGAAAATAACGTCAAATGTATTGATGAGAGGTGATGTATCGACATTTTTCCCATTTTTTTTAGGGGGGGGGGGTGTTTAAAGTTTTACTTCTGATCATACAAGTATCCATCTTTCACTCAATGCATATAGGGATTAATGTCAAGACCTACAGAAAGTAAGTGTGGGGTGGGGTAGGAGGAGTATGAGAGATAATTTACTTTCTGCAGATCATCTTTTCACAGTTGTACTTTGAAGCCAGGGCTCTCAAACTGGGTTCAATGATACCCCCTCTGAGACGCAGCACCAAATGAAGAGTGGACTCTGAAATGAAGAAACTATAAATACATATGTGAAAAGCAGCATATTTACATTTGATACACCACTACAAGCACCAAAGAATCAGGCATATTGCCATGGCATAATGAGCCTATCGCTGTTGTGTTAGCTAGAAGGTATGCAAAACAAGACATTTATTAAGTAAAAAGCCCAAAATCAAAGATTTATGGGGCTTGAACAAATTTAAATTGTACTTGTCCATCAAGGTAGCTGACCTGGAGCTTCTCAAGCCCTGCATACAGTTTACCCATCATGCACTGCACACAATACCAGATCTGCTTAAAATACCACCCATCCAACTGGACTGGCATTTTGAAAGTGCTGTGTACTTTCTGTCTCTACTAGCAAATGTGTGAATGAGTCAAATTTTCTAGCCAGTGATTTGGATGTTATATATATATATTTTCAAACTTTGTTAAAATCATCATTTAGTTGTCATCCATGGTTTGAAAAGTTAAACTCTGAACTTCACATGCAGCCAATTGGGCTATTAAAAAAAAAAAATATTTAAAAAAAAAAAAAAAAAGAGTACATGTATATTCATTACCTTTCTGAATATTGTAGTCTGAAAGCGTCCTGCCATCTTCTAGCTGCTTACCAGCAAATATCAAACGTTGCTGATCTGGGGGGATCCCTGAAAATAAAAAGTAAAAAACAAAGTCATCAAATCATGTGGAATGTGCGTTGTGGGGGAGGGAGGGAGAGCTAAAATTTCCAATACAATGTTACTAGGCAGGCAGTGGAGAAAAAAATCATGTAGCCCTTTCTTCATTTACCATTTCAAGGTTGAAATTTGTTGTAAAAACAATGCTATGCCTCCGAGTTGTGAATCGTGACAGCTAATCTTGTTTTATATTTTGATTGAAACAGTTGTCTAAAGCAGTACAAAAGAAGCAAGAAAAATAAAGCTTTCAATGTAATTCATTTATTACCTAGTGTAAAAAAAAAATTCTTAACTAAACAAAGTTACATACGCACACAGGAAAATTACTATAGATAATGAAGACAAATGTTTTAAAACAAAAGGAAGTGAAAGTTGATCACAGACATGAGTCGGACTTTACAAATCTTTCACAGCACAAAACAGGAAAATACAAGGTAAAGTGTATTTTCCAACCTACTAGCACTAATTGGTAAACTGCATGACAAAATATAATTGTATGGAATACCAAACCATGCAAAAAGTTCTAAACATACACAAGTAAAGTTCTGTAGCCAATATTTTCTCTACCAATACCTTCCTTCCACATGTCCCCAAAGTTCTAGCATGATTGTGCACATCTACAGAACACCCAACTGCTACTTTGAAAAAAATGTGGGCACACTTAATTGCACCTTACAATTTCACTTCTTCACAAATACCTTCCTTGTCCTGGATTTTAGCCTTGACATTTTCAATGGTGTCAGAGGGCTCAACCTCAAGGGTGATGGTCTTCCCTGTTAGGGTCTTGACAAATATTTGCATGTTGACTTGGTTTGTCTACACCTAAAAAATATAAGAATCAATTCAACATTACTTTTCACAAAGTATTCGGAAAAAAAAAAAGTCTAAATAAATAGTGGAACCTGTCTTGAAAGACCACCATTTCTTTCCCCAAAAATGATCTCTTAACACAGGTGGTCTCTCATGACAGATCGTAAGACTACAGAATCAATAAATCTATGCAAGGTGAGCCAGGTTTCTCAAGACAAGTAGTCGTTAATAGCAGTGGACTCGCAAGACAGGTTTTACTGAATGTGATGAACATTTGCCAGCTGATGTGATTTCGACAGGCCACATGTCAGAAAGCTAAACTTGACCAGTTATATGGTTGCTGATTATGCTCGCTATAAATCAGATCTTACTGCAAACAAAACACATCCAGATATGTCACTGCATTAAAAAACGGGAAGATAATGGTCTATGCTGATCAATCTACACCAAAGTCCTAACAAACTTCACAAACCCAAAAATACCTGGTCGTTATGAAACATCAGATTTGGGTCAATGCTACCTGCATATGGATTTTATTGTCTATCCAAATTATTCTTGCTTGTGCACTCTGCTTTTATTTCTCTTTATTGCTTAGTTCTGAATTGGCATTACAAATGTAGAAATGTAGATCTGCCTTCCAGTTGACTTTTTCTTCAACTTTTTGTTTGCCAGCATAATGGAACAGTTCCACACAATAAATCAGTGAAAGATTTAAAAGACAATCAAAATGATTATTACATGCTCAGATATGAGACAATGCCAATAGTGCTTTTTGCCCACAAGTTATTTGTGTTGCAAGTACATGTTTACGAGTACCATCCCTCCTCCATCTGAACTGAATAGTTTGTTACCAATAGCCTTTAATATAAGTAAGACAAAGCAATAAAGAAACTCAGAGTAAATATGGCCATTACAATAGAGGTCTTGTACTTAAATTGTACATGGGGGCAAGTAGCTACAATGTTGTGGTCTCATCTTGACCATGTCAAGGTTAGAAGTGATTCTGTACCATATGATGCAGTAAATAAAACAACTGTTAAGACAAAAAGATGACAAGTAAATATCTATTATGAGTTTTATTTTTTCAGCAAATCTGGCTAATGATAACATTAAGCCTATACAAGATCAACTATATTAGAATGTTCACTATAGACGTACTTTTGACCACCCAAATTGATGAGCAACAAGAAATTCTTACAATAATTTGCTTTTTTAAATAAGACATCATGTTTACATTTCCAAAAAGGATGCAATGTCCTTATATCACTCACTGAATAACGAGGCTGATTTGTATTGTTTTATTTGGATTTTTAACGTAGCTTTTAACTCCTTTTCAGTCATATCGCCGTCTGCAGTAAGGCAGTTTATAGTGATGTCCAGCACTTGGGCGTCATGCCGCAGACATGTAGCATGATGTCCCACCCAGTCAGATTATCCTGACACCAGACGGACCAGTCCTAACACTAACCTCTTAATGCTGAGTTCTAATCGAGGCAGCTGTTAGTACCATTTTATGAAGTCTTTGGTATGACTAGTCTGGGGATAGAACCCATGACCTCTCGCTTTCGATGTGGACGCATGCAAATATTTTCCCACATTCTAACAATATGGTCTAAAACCATAGGGTGTGAGTTTACATGTGGCTGCTACACTAGGCCTAAAACATGTTTTTTAGTCCTCAGTGTACGGGTACTAATATTAGAACTTTGGTGATGTATGTTATGAATAAAAGCGAGGACTTTATCAAAACAATTCTCAGTTATCGAACCCTTAGAACAGTGATGCCCAACCTTTTTGACACCATTGGCCACTATTTTTTCTCTTGAAGCCCAGACAAAAAACTTGGAAGCAACGACTATAAAAATCACAACTGTTTAAAAAGATACATCATGAAAGTAGGCCATTTAATTATTTCAGAAACATAAATGCACAAAAAATTGCTCGCGCTCTGGCGGGCCGCTTAAAATCAGCTCGCGTGCTGCAGGTTTGACAGCACTACCCTAGACTTGGTCAACTCGTGGTTTTGTCTATTCACGTATACCTTTCACTTTTACGGATAGAAACAAGTGCCCAGGCTGTTAAATTATTCATCTTAATTGAGTTATTTTATTTCATCATAAGGCGAGTTTAAAATGAGTCTATATTATATTCAGTTTACAATATTCCATTTCAGCGACACGCAATAAACACTTTTCCCCACCCCTCCCTTTCCACTTCACCGAAAAAAAGTTACTCTCAACGATAATATAACACTAGTAACGATTACAAGATCACCTACAACGCCTAACTATTGCTGAAATTTGTTTAATTAATTATGTTTATGTTGCTTTCGATGAAAATCGAGATAGTTTCTTATCTGACACGGGGACGCATGGACGCGGCCATCTTACCTCGACTGAAAAGGACGATACAGGGTTTACACGTGATCACCAAGGGTTTAGTTCCTTTTACTCTCGCCAGATGGCAGTGCACACTATATATATTTTTAGATCTGGCACATTGTGACCTTTAAACTTAGTGACCTTTCCGGTACTTTCCGCCTTTGTTCGAACCATTTATTTGATTGGCGTATACCTGTTCATTGAGTAAATAACGGCAGATATGATTGGTCAATTGGATTAAAACCGCCGCCGCGCACCTTGCGATTTGGTAGCATCGTCTGTCAACAGCTTTTTGAGTATATTTGTAATGGTGCTAATAGAAAGGGAATTTCTGACGGATATTTTCCAAAGTAAATGGAGAGTTTATTCTTAGCAGTTGGATAGAATAGATGCCATGATTTTGGGATCACCATGTTGGCTTGGGGACTTTATAGGGACCGCAAGCTTTGGTGGACCCAAAGGGAAACGAGGTAAGCCGAAAATCTATAAATAGATTTATATGACCGCCCCCTGTATTACTGGCACCGTGCGTTAGTTCTTGTTTACATGACAGCGATTATAGCTTTAATAATTTGTACTGATTTTAATGTAAATGTAGAGTTTGTTATTTTGACGTTTATTGCAGAGCAAACATGTCTCTTAAATACCAAAAGGAGTTGAAAACTGCATCGCTTTGACCATTCGTATTTGGCAGTGTTGCGCCTGTGGCCTCAAATTGAGGCTCAATAAAAGTGCCTGTGTCCCTCCGTAGTTAGCAAATTCTTAGATCTTTAGTATTATAGGGTGACAGTGGGACCTAAATTGCCTTCTTCCAATTTGCTGTCATTGTATAAAGTCGTGGATTGTTTTGTTTTTTGAAAAAAATCCCACCCTATTAATCTTTCAAAATGTACGTATATTGTCAGATTTAGGGCATTTAAACATTTAACATACATACCTTGCTATTTGTCTCTTTTTCTTTTAAAGAAAGTTAATTTGATCTAAATGTGACGATTAGAGTTTATACATTTACGGTAGTATCTATGAACAATGGCAATGAAATTAAACTGTTTCATTTGTGAATGATAAAATAGTAAGTACATGTTGTTCAATAAAAGTTTTTTCTCTCTCCAAAATATAATCAAATGAGCATGAATAACAAGGAAAGTTTGTGTATTAAAAAAATAATACACACTGAGCAACTCCTGTATGATGGCACGAAAGTTTAAGTATTTTGTGCAAATGTAATTATGTCGGCTAATCATGGGCGTAAATGTGCATAGCCAACCTACATGCAAACACGTGTGGGTCGTGCAGTGTTAATAGTAATAAAATTACATGTTGCAAAGTGCAAGAATACTAGTTGACAATTAACAAAGCTACCGGATCCAAATACCATGCTGCTACTCCATTTTTTTTTTACATACGGTAAATCTGATACATCAGGGTACTGCAATGTTTTGACTATGGTTAGTGAGATTCCAATTTACACGTGCTGTAAAAGAAAAAAGAACCAACTCAGCGTAATTGTACTTAATTCTGCCATTTATTGAATGACGTCGAATTTTTCCGTGTACATGTATTGAATTGGCAACGATTGTCTGACAGGTATAACAATAGTTGCATGCAGCATATTTTAATTAGTTTTTGTTGTTTTTGTTTAATTCTCGCCTTTCAAATGTTAGCACGAGCATCACCATTTTCTGAGACGCCTAAAAATAGTTGTATGCAATACTTGACAATTATTTTTGTTGTTGTAATTTCTAATCTCTCTAATGTCAGCACCATCGAAGTTCACTTAGCGGTACGCTTATGGACTTGTATCCACTATACGCATCTCCCGTTCACTATTGTTATTCATAACTTTTTGTGGGTTTATCGCACTGTATTAGGACATTAGCACACAATATATATGATTGATATACGTGGCGTGCAGTATAACTGGTGGAAGAAAACCCCAGGTAAGAACCATTGACCCACGAGAAGCTATTGGCAAGCTTTCTCACCTACCCATATTGGTCTAGCACGAGACTCGAACCCAGTCGAACATAGGTGAGATAGCTGTGATGGGTAAAGGCGAGCGCTTTAGAAAACTTGTCAGAAAACATCCTGTCATTACGATCTTTCAGATTGGTTCAAATGACGCGGGTCCAAAAAGCAAACATGGCTATAGTTACTAATATTAGAAAAAAATATTCGAAAAGAAATGCTCAACAGAACTTGACCAGGTTTGACAGAATTTGTCCCCAGTAAAAATGATGCCGATATGCTGTAAAAATGATGCCGATATGCTGTAAAAATGATTGCCGTTACTAAATTAATTTTTGTAGTGACTTTTGGAAAATTGCTGAACAGAAATTGGCCAGATGTAACAGAAAGTATGCGTACAGTAAAGGGCTCTAATATTCAAGGTTCCTGCAGTCATTGAAATCCGGAAAAAGTTTGTAATATATAGAAAGAAATTTCAAGGGCTTTCAAGTTCTAAAATTTTCATAAGTTGATACAAATATTGGAAAAGTCATGAAATTTGGCTTAATTTACATTGATACCATTTTTGTTCCAACCTACCTAACTTTGATAATGGATTTGTTTGAGTGGGTTCCCCAAAACTCTTTG
Source organism: Unio delphinus (assembly GCA_029339505.1). NCBI lineage: Eukaryota > Metazoa > Mollusca > Bivalvia > Unionida > Unionidae > Unio > Unio delphinus. Next base: position 3,163,316 of record JAQISU010000033.1, read on the forward strand.
GACTACATACGTTGATTTTACCACCATCTGAATTCATAGCACTCAGAAGAGAATCTAAATTTGATTGGTTCGTGCAGAAGTTAACGTATCATTAGATTGGATGAAGGATGACCAAAACTAGCCATAAAATTATTTTTGTTGTTAAATACAATGCAGTCGGGCATTTATGCGCACCTAAGCTTCCGTCACCAATACTGAAGTAAAAAACATACCAAATTAACCACCGGACACACCGGCTACAACCCCTGTGTTTTCCTGACTCGCGACATGTCGGCCTAATCGGTGCGTAGCTTTTATGTTTATTAATCGGACTATGGAAATGAAAATACATTACTTTGGACTGTTTCTGTCAGCATTTTGGTCTGAGTAAATAGGTCAGATTTATAGCTAGTTTTACAAAATTCAACGTAACAATAAAAAATAATAAATAAATAATATAAAAATATAAATATAAATAAAAATAATAAATAGCAAGATATACTAAGCAAACGTAAACTGATTGTGAAATTGTTTAAAGTTAAGCATTTATAAAAAAAAAAAATTACGCTATTATGTCAGGAGAACCAACAATGAATAGGATGTAATGTGTTTATAACTTCTCGTTTATGGTGGAAAAAATTACAAAAGAATTTAGAAAAGACTAAATGCCGGGGAGTTTCTTGAGAATCCCATTATAAGTTGATATGTTGTATAGCAGACGATGAAACTACGTGTGTGACATCTTTCAAAATTGGAAACTTCGATTAAAATGCAGTATTGTTTTAAGGTATACATTTCCGTCTTTTATGTTATGTATTTATTTATTTTTATTGTAAAAGATACATTGTAAATAGGATTTTCTGGGTTACAAGGTCAAAACGATTTAGGGAGCGTGTCCTCATGTTGACATTTATAAATCACATTTGATTATGCCGCTAAGGTAGAAATGTGTGATAATTTTTATACACTTTATGAATATCACTTCCTTCATAAAAGAAATATCGTTCTTTCTTGGTACAAATTGGATATTCGACCAATAAAAAAACATGTGATCTAATGTTTACAGGAATATCGTATTGTTGGGCAGAATTACCCGATGCGCAGAATTGGCCATCATGGTGTTTGATGTCTTAAATTTACGTATTACGTACTCTTTAAATTAGTATATTTTTTTAAATGTCTGAATCTTTCGGGAAGAGTAATTGATTTGCATTTTATAAAATAGATTACAGCAACCCTGAATATTTCTACTTTAGCAATGCTGCCAGTCCACGGTTTGTTTGGTAGTCATATTTACCGAATATGTAAAAACAAACATGACACTAATATTATCACACCCCTGACCACATACTTTAGCAAGATTCGACAGAAAGCAATCTTGCATAAGGGTTTTGCTGATCTATGACCTACCATGAAATTGGGCTATCGTTACCCCCCCCCCCCCCTCCCTAAAAAAAACCAACAAACATTTCAAGAAATTCATCTGGAAAAGCCATGCAGTCGAATTGAACCAACTTTGAAAGCTGGCACGAAGACTTTATATTTACTTAACTTTATATACTTAACTTTGTATTTACTTAACTTTATATTTGCTTAACTTTATATTTAAACCTCCCCATCCCAACATCACTTAACAAGACTGGACAGAAAGCGACCTCGCATAAAGGCTGACAAATCGTAAGAGCCAATCTACCATGAATATGGCCACCTACCCCCCCCCCCCCCCACGGTAAACCACTAATTGAAAGATATTTTATGTGAACAGCGGCTCGGCTGAATTGGACCAACTTTGAAAGCTGGCATGACGTCTTTGTCAGAACCGTGCTAATCATTAACTCAAGGTCCTGCTATAAAGGTGAAATTCATGGTCGACATCGCCAACGATTTGTCTTATCGGGGACAAAATAGTTGTTGTCAGTGCGAAATAGTGTCCTTACAACTGCACATTTTTAACTCGGATTCCCAATAAAATAATCTTTTGAATAATATAAACGAGTGCGAGGAATTTCAACAAGGCGAATCTATCGTCTCGAGCACTCAAAACAACACACACCAACACGTGTACAAGACAATTATTGTTGTCTTTGCTACTATATAGATCGATATTTTGTAATTTTAAAAAAAAATTGAAACTTGTTCTTCTGAAAAGATAGGCGGAGAACAACTTGTTGGTCTACTACTCTACTGTATCACATGTTAAGCGCTGACAGATTTGCGTACAGTATATATCTGATTCTTGGGGCTGCCGTAGAATGTGTAAGTTACACAACAACTGGTAATGCATAGAAAAGCAGTGGAGACTTGATGATACTACGGATACTAGATTACGGACTCCTGGAACTAATTACACTCCTGTAATAAAAACCTATGAAAAAAACCGTGATATAAAATTTTAAAAAAATTACAATTTCTAAATAAACTAATGAGGACTATATTGGATGGACCTATCCTTCATGCAAGAGTCTGTGCGGAAAAAAAACCAAACATACTGTCAACTGGGAAAACAAACTCCCGAATTTTAGGATCGTTTTACGCCAGCCTCTCGATTTCATATTATCTCCCGATTTTTGCAAAGAACTCTTGATTATTACATATTTCGTCATTAAATAGAATTATTAGGACAGAATTTTTAGTAAAAGTAATAAGATTGACATTTTCTCTAAATTGTATTAAAGTTAATTTTTCACTAATATATATTGAAGTAATTTTCTACTTAAATATATTAAAATTAATTTATTTCTATATCACAACTATTAAATTCTGTCCTAATAGAATGTTTAATTTAAACGTTATTCAAGTCAAGTTATGAATGTTTCAAACCGTACAACAATACCAAAATCAGCAAATAAACCACAACTAACAGTTAACAGCAACAATAAAATTGTCTACATGCGTGAACACCTGGCATTACTGTACCGTATATAAACGTTAATTACCATCATTACATTAAAAGAAGAAATGGAGAATCAGGCCAGTTTATGTGCCCTCAGAAAATTATTCAGAAAAATATATTATTTAGTAGACAAAGTTAATTGCATTTCGAGTTCAGAATAAAACAGGGATATAAAAACGGGGGGGGTGGAGTAAGTTGCCATTATGTACGGTACATGTGGCTTGAGATTACGTCTATTGGTATATCTAGTTACGATAAAACAGGGCATCATTTATTTGCCAATCAGTTGGTATTTCTTACATAATATAACGTGGTTTATTTGAATTACAAGATAGTCGCAATGATAAGGATTAACAGTCAATTAGCCACAGTGCCGGATTATCTTAGTAGTAAAACTATAGCATATGCTAAGAGCCCTGCACTTTCAAGGGCCCCACGCTAAATGCTTTCACGCTATCAATTACCTACATGTAAATAATACTATTACTGAAATGTCAGGCTTATTTGTCGTATTATACGGCAGTATAACTATTTATGGGTTCAAATAATTTATTTTATCTTTTTTGGTGCATTTTTTTGTTTAGTTTTAGTTTATATGCTACAGGCCACGCACTAGCGTAATCCGGCGTTAGTCAGGCTGGATTTCTTACTTGTTTACTTATGACTAACCATTAGCTAGTGTGCAGTCTGGCCATAGCTGACCAGAATATGAAGAGAGGGCATGTCCTGGGAGAAAATAAGCCAACTTGAAATTTTGCTCAAGTCACCCTAATGCTTGCACATTGCAGTGCGCACATCTACTATTCGCTTAGAGGATTGTTGTTGTTATAGGGTTTAGCGCAGTTTTTCAGCACTAGATAGGCTATACATGGCGGCCGTTATTAATGGTAGAGGATGAACCTGGGAAACCCAGGAAAGAACCACCAGCCAACGGGAAGCTACTGGCAAACTTTCTCACATACCCACATTGGCTGAACCCGACACTCAAACCCATGCAGGCAGAGGTGAGATGGCAGCGATCCTAACTGTGAGTGCTTTAGACCACTTGGTCACTTGGGGTTACCGCTTAGAGGGAATGTTAATGGAGAAATGGCACATTATCTGAGAATTTTGTGCGGAAGATCAGTCAATATTTATTGAAAATCTGGCTTAAAAAATGCCGCCTCGTCTCCTCTTCGATTTTAGGTCACAATCTCCTATTTTTTTCAATCAATCTCAATACTTGGCTTTCGTAAAATTGACAGGTATGGAAAACCATTAAAAATATCTACATGTATTTAGTAATGAGTACCTCAATGTCAGATGTTTAAAAGGACTGAAATACTATCAGCATACCATAGTCACTATTTCTTAAAGTTAAAAAACAGGATACATCCCTCAAAAGATTATATATATATATATATATATATATATATATATATATATATATATATATATATATATATATATATATATGGCATTTACGGCAACTTTAAATTAATCATAGCCTTACAGATCCATATGTTATCTAGTTTATGTTGATTACGTTTATTGAGTTTAAGACTAAAATCTCATTTTATTTCATAGAATTAGTACCTTGAGTTTTTAAAGCTGCAATAAATGCATTTTGTTTAAATTACTTCCTGAACAGACTGAAATATATACATTCTTTCCATCTCAAATGAATGTCATTTCACAGACATTCAATAACATTGGCAAACAAATTGGTTTCCAGTTGATTATGTAATTTTGATGATGTCTCTTTCTTGAAAGGTAACATGCAGCATATACACCCTTATGAGTCCAACTACAGACTGCACAGACCCAGATTTGCAAACCGATGAGGCACTGGTAGATATGGGTCTGCACATTTTGTACAGGACTAATAAATGCAGGATTTGTTTATTTTTGATTTGACTTTTAATCAGGTATTTATGGTATATGTTTTCAAGATTTCGTAGTGATGCAAGAAAGGAAAGAAGCTAGTTTTATGAATAATTGGAAGGTTGACATCTTGCTAGCATTAATTTGCCTCAATACATCTTCACTATGGTTCCGATATGTTAACCCTATCAACAATTTTTGCAGATTGAGCAAATATCTCAGACTATGCTTTGGGTCTGTGAATTTCATTTGATGTGTCAGCAAGCCACCACATCCAGTAAAAAAACTTACATTGTTCAAATTTGAACACTGTTCTTATATGATCAAAACAAGGAGAACACACAGCTTGAATGGACTCATAAATAAGCAATTGTCCACTGCCAGTCCATGTTTGTATAAATACCTTTCAGTCAAATATGTCAGTAATGGCTTCCCTGTGGTACAGAGTCATACTTTTGATGGTAAACTTGAAAAGTATTATTTTGAAACCAATTGCCTCCTCCATTTTCAGCCAATTTAGAGTGCACTGTTATTATGTACTGTTTGGTTAGTTGGCATTACAGAGGCAACTCATGAAATCCAATAGATGTCGCTACGACAAAGCATTAAATATCTTCTTGATCTGCCAAGGTGTAGATAGGGTTAACATATCGGGACCTTGGTGAAGATGCCTTAATATTACATGGTTGTAACTGAAAATTTGTAGAAGGTTCTATTTTTAAGATTTTAAAGGGATTGTGATAGTTTCATGAGAAAAATATAAGAACCAAATGTATAGACATTACAGTTGTTGTAACAACACATGACTAAAGAAACCCTCTTGTCCTGACCAGGTAAAAATTGGCTTGATGCAGTACATCTTTACCTGTCAACTACCTGAGCATGCAGAATTTCTAATTAAGATTGCATCTTGTTGTTAATCGCAAAGTGTCTCTAAGCTATCTATTAAAAATGTGTAAAAATAATGAAAATATTATGCTACAGGTGGAAGCATTGTGTGTCCTCATGGTTTGGATGGAACTACAAATATAGCAGCTTCACTTCAGTCCCTTAGTTTCTTAATGTAATTTACAGCAACACTCTTCAGTAATCAAAATTAAAAAATTTAAAGATGGAGAAATATTTTATTTTGAATGAAATATAGCACATGTATTTTATTTAGTTCCACCCATGAGGGGTTAAGATTAAGAGAATATCAGAAATATGACTTTTTACCAAGGGTTATGTTAGAGATAAAGCAAATCTTAAAAGATTTTGACTTCCTAAGTGAGGGCACCTTCATATATTGTTGTAAGTATGTGATTACTTTTCAAAAACAAAATGTTGCTAAGTTACACAAGATATAAATATTTAATTGGGGTCATAATGTTGAATTCTTCATTTTAATTTTTTGGCTAGTGAAAATCATTAATATTTGCCCTTGAGTAGCTCTCAAAAAATGGAGACATTACTATCATGGATTACTTAGAGGAAATGGTGGTGAGAAATTGAGGAGAATCCCTATCATGTCTATCCAAGATTGCAAAACATAGTGTAAGACATTGTCTGACCACTCATAAGATTAAACAATTTTGACATTCCTGTCTCACTGTCATATATAAGTTGCAATGTGTGATAGTTTGTTGAGAAGAAAAATGTCTCCACATGAAAATGACACCAGTTTTGGATTCATGAAAAGTGTCAAAAGTTATATGCAGATGCAAAGGCTAATTTTAAATTGTATATTTCTAGAGTTACAAACCTGTCTTAGTATATTATCTATGTATTAGAATCTTTTTAAACCCAACATCTTGACTTCAAACATGTATTAGTATGTTCAGGATGTTAACTGATTTAAGTAACAAGTTGGTACCTTGCATGGTTTCTTTTTGGGTGGAATTAAGTAATGGAGTGGAGATGACTACTAGAGCACTCAGTGACCTGTAAAATGAGAACATGGAGGAGCAGCTGATTGAACGTTTTCATCGGGTGGTGGTGTGGTGGTGGTGGTGATTTGCATGTATTTCCCCTGGAGCAGTGTTTTATATATATATATATATATATATATATATATATATATATATATATATATATATATATATATATATATATATATATATAATGGCACATGCAAAACAGCTTCCCACTGTTTCAAGCTAACCAAAGTCATCATCAATGGAAGAAACAATTTACATATCGTAAGGTCTTGATGGAGATTTAATAAAATATATTAAATGCAACGTTCCCTGTAAGCGAATGGTAGATGTGTGCACAATGCTCGCTGCACTGTGCAAGCATTATGGTGATGAGCAAAATTTAACGTTGGATTGAGCAAAAATTGACAATTCAGCTGCATGGGGATGCCTGAGCAGCTGTGCATGCATGCACGTGCAGCTTAGAATGAACATTGATTAGATGTTGTTTCCAAGTCTAGGGTAGTTAGGAAAATTGTTAATTATTTTCATCATGGATAATTAGGTGAATAATTGGTTGTACAAGTTTATATTAATGTACTGCTACTGATGAGTTGTTATTATTGATCCATAACCATTAAAATCATTAAATCATTGTTTTTGTTTTCAATGCATTTTGTGTCAAATTGTTGCTTGAGCAATAGCCAGCATATGTTTTGCTAATTAAACTGCATATACAACTGAGCACCAAACAGTGCACTGTTTGATAAAAGTTTTTCTCCTGAATTTATCAGTCGATTAATTTAAGTAATTGCTAATCATAAAAGTCAATCTCAATACTAATGGTTGTTCAGATTATGGAGTTATGATTTATAAAACATACAAAAGGACACTTGCCATCCTTTTTATGTGGCTTGGAGGTGGTATTAGACAATTGCCATGTAATCACTTTGTTATGAATCATTTGTTGGAACCTTAGCAACAGAAATAGCAAAACCAACAATTTTAGTAAACTCCAATGAATCATTTAATTAAATAGTAAGTGAAAAATTATAAGGAAGTTTTAGTATTTTTAATTTATATCCCATATAATTCTAAATGTGCTATCAAAATTCCAAATGTGGAGAGTATTCTGAATGAATTCCAGTCTTAAATGTGCTGATGTGCTAATAGTGTTGATGTTTTAATGATATAGTCATGAATGAGTTCTTAATAATCCCCAATTATATTTTACCAAAATATCAATGAACACTTATAATTACAATGAATAATTTTTATATTAAAGATTCCATGCCAATAATACAATAATGTATTCTGATTTGCAGCACAGAAAATTCTAGGAATATGAAATTTATACAGACACCATTTATTGACCTTGGTGCATACATATACTTAAATACTGAAATGTATATGTGCTTCATATTTCCTTACATAATGTTGCAGTTTTTTGCATTGAGTTCAGATATATAATTGTCTTTGACACATTTGCAAATGCATATATGTTGTCATGGATTCACTGTCATATGTGCCTTTATACTATCTGGTGAGTACATGGTGTTGAAACTGAGTACAGATTGTTGAAACTGAGTACAGGGTGTTGAAACTGAGTACAGGGTGTTGAAACTCACACTATACATCTGTACCAATGTGTGGTTCTCTCAATAAATTAAAATATTGCATATACAATCTGTCTTCACTGCATGTACATGTATATTTCATGTTTAATATGCACTGATTTAAGATGGTAACTGTGCCAATGAAGCATGTACCGGTAGTTTAGCAGCAGTTTTTATTACACCACACCACCATATTTTATGGGTGCATACATCAGTTTCAAATGGCTTGGTTATAGAACAGTTTAGCACAAAGCACAGTGACATTTCTGGATCCTGACCATCATGCTATAGTTACACTGTATACTAGTCACATGTCCAATGTTAGAATATGTTTTTAAGTTTGGAAAAATTCAAGATTTAGACACATTTAAGATAAAAAGTTATAAGATGCACTTGTTTATTGTCTAGTTATTTAAGACTTTGAAAGTAAGAACATATTTAAAAAAAATAATATAATCCTTCACTGACAGCCATATAAAAGTGTTGAAAAGAGATCACGTTGGTGGCATTTAAAAATCACTGAGTGCTTTTCCTATAAGCGTATATTCTCTGCAGTGTAAGGGGATAATTGAGGTTTTTCCCACACAATACAGCAGTGGATCAAAAATGCGAAAAACAGCTTTATTGTACACCTTTTGGATTAAGTAATATGACATTAAACATGTAAGCAATTTTAAAAGGAGTCTTTCAAAGTGGTTGTACAAAGTATTATCTCAGATATTTTTTTTAATGAAAGTATCAGACTTTTTTGTTTCTTCAGTTTAATTTGTGTTGAGATAGACGATTGGATTTTGAAACAAAAGCTCACAAATAGTCGGATGTGTGAAAAGGTTTAACAATTTTCTGTTTGCAATTTTCTCTCATTTAGAACTCAACATTATCATGAAATGTTATGGCTACTGTGGCACTAAATATTATTTAATGAGTGTTGATAGAAAAATTAAAAAGTTTTCAGTTTGCAATTTTGTTTCACAAACAAATGTCAACCGCTTGTATACATTTTATGTGCCACTGTGGTATCACCAGCATTAATCTCCATTACTTCTTTAGCACCTGTGCTGAGAATTTCACTTTATTTTTTAAATATTTATTGAGCTGCTTAACCAGTCATTTGCAAGTGTAAATATAATTTCATTCAAATTTCCAACTTGACACGGCCTTTCAATTTCTTTTGCCAAACAAAGTTACATTCATTGATGTATGGGAAATTGCTACTTTTTGTCATTGATGCTTTTTACTTGCATTTACTCATGAAAAATGAGGAAATTGCAGTACAGGCAGCTACAGGCACATTGTTACCTGTTGCTGGCAATGATTCTGTGACACCTAACAGGTTAACAGATCCCAGTTTAACAGATTTAAAAAATTTCAATTTGCAGTTTTCTGAAGTGTAAAACTCTGTCAGTTGGTTGTGTGCAAATTTATAGACCACATTGTCATTTAATAGGTTTACAGAGTATTGGTGTCACTGCAAACCAGATGTAGTTTTTTTGGTAGGGTTTAACGACATTTTTCAGCACACGATAGGCTATACATGGCGGCCAGTATAATTGGTGGAGGAAGAACCTGGGAAAACCCCCGGAAAGAACCACCAACCCATGAGAAGCTACTGGCAAGCTTTCTCACATAACTACATTAGCCGAATCTTAGAGTTGAACTCACTCAAACAGGTGAGATGGCAGTGATCCATAATGGAGAGCGCTTTAGACCACTCGGCCACTCGGGGCCCCACACATCAGGTGCAAACATGGCAATCCCTGTCTGTTGTCATGTTCTTGCATTACAGTGTAACCCCACAATAATGTGCCTCACAGTAACTTGAATTCAGATATAACATGTTCATGTTGTGGCTCCCAAAAATTTCATATATTTAATTGCAGATGAAAAAATATTTTTTGTTCAAAGTACATGTACATGTATATGAAATAGTGTATAACAAATTTGTTATCATGTTTGGGAAGAGATCGCATATGAATTTAAATATAATATGATCATGGTTCCTGAAATTTTGAATACATGTATGTGCCAAGAAGGAAGATTTGGAGGCATTTTGTTTGATAAAAATATCACTTCAAGTTAATTAGTAATAACACTGCATATTTTTCAGATACACATTTTTTAAAATATTTTTTGTTTTATTCACAAAATTACAGTGCATGGCTTTTGTATAGTACACTCAATGTTGATTATTGAAAATCCACCTTCTAACAGAGGAAATTAACCTGTGAACACTATTTCCATAATGGTCATGATATAGTAGTCCTTGTGGATACCCACATCATGGCTCATAGTGGATGGATCAAGTTATATCAAGTTTAGTCATTGTGGATACCCACATTGTGGCTCATAGTGAATGTATTAAGTTATATTAAGTTTAGTCATTGTGGATACCCACATTGTGGCTCATAGTGAATGTATTAAGTTATATTAAGTTTAGTCATTGTGGATACCCACATTGTGGCTCATAGTGGATGTATTAAGTTATATTAAGTTTAGTCATTGTGGATACCCACACCATAGCTTATGGTGGATGGATTAAATTATTTTAAGTTTAGTCTTTGTGGATATCCACAATGTGGTTCATAGTGGATGTATTAAGTTATATTAAGTTTAGTCATTGTGGATACCCACATTGTGGCTCATAGTGGATGTATTAAGTTATATTATGTTATATTTCCCCAGTTAGAAAGTCATTGCTGTATAATTATGTAATAGCGGAAATCCACTACATCATTTATAACTTGCTTATTGGCTGAGCTATTGTAGAATGTAGACAACTCTTTTTAAGCTGTATTTTCTGGTATTTAATATTCAGTGATGCCCCTAATAGAATGCATTACTAACACATATTGCAAGAGATGAAAACAAATTCCAGACAAAGAATTCTCAGAATATTAAGTTAATTAATGATATTAATTTTGATCCAAATTCGAGAGAGAAATGCTATTTTTAAACCACCACAATAAAGAAAAATATTATATTCCTGTATCAATGGATCTCGTTCCATTATTACGATGAAAAATGTGACGATTGCTGTGATTGTGTTTTTCATTCCTCATGTAACATTGAAACTGTTTGCTTAACATGTTCCCACACAAGGAAATATACACAGCACTATCCAAAATACAAACTCTACTAGTCTAGTCTGTGTTTAGTACTTGTGAACCAAAAAAACATTTTCTCAGAAACTAGACTTGTGTGTATTAGTACCACAATAAACATACTGTTTCTACATTCTGTACCCATTGTCTTAAAAATGTACATAGTATTGGAGGTTTCAATAATTGATGAGTTTACATACAAATAGATAGGTGAACATGAGCACAAGGTAAAATAAATTCCTATTGCACTGTTTTTAAAATTAGGGTTGGTCGATTTTTTTCATTAATTTTTAAACATTATATATATGTGTAATGTACTAAGCATTCTTAGAGTACTGGCTAAACCAGCTCAAATTAGATGCACCTAAATCAATTTCAGAATTTTTAAAAAAATTGTTTTGCCACCAGGGTAAAATGGGGTAGGGTTGGCAAACAAACCAAGAAAGGTCAACTGACCAGAAACAAATATATAATTTTACCTACTCACTTAAATATTTTTGGTACAATAAATTTTTTTTATTATTTTCAGTTGATATAGATACAATTTATTTGGTAAAGTGCATTCTTTCAATCACACTAGATATAATGCAAAACTGTTCCCATATATTGAGCCAATATTGTTTATCAGCTTCAAAAGTTAATTATTTATTGCAATTTGATCCAATTATCCTTTTTTAGAAGATATGAATTCAAATAATACATTACACACACACACACACACACACACACACACACACACACACATATGAATGTTTGTCCATAATCATGTTTATTTTTTGAGTTGATCAACTGTGTGCATGAATTACCATTTTGCTTCTTCACAGGTTCGGTGTCATTGAATGTAGATTTCTGTGTTTATCTTGTGAATATATCACTTTCTTGAGAATATTTTCGAGATTCAGTAGTCCTTGGACTTGTCATTACTTTTGTTATTGTTGATTCACTGAAATCAAAATTACTTTTTTTTTAGAATATGGGACATTAATTTCAGAAAACAACTGTCAATATTTACAATTCAGTATTTTTTAGTTGTGTGTTGTTTTTCGTTGTTGTTGTAAAATAATATTGATGCTTGGATTTCATTGGAAGGAAGAGTGAAACTTCTCATCCCTGAGGAATTCTCAGTGTCCATTAATGAATTTTAAGTTCTCTGTATAATGAACTGTATTTGTGAAATAAGCATGTTTCATTTACAAAGTGTTGGTAATCATTTGGTATTGTTGTTGTAGGGTTTAACACCATTTGTCAGCACAAGATATGTTATACATGGTGGCCAGTATTAATGGTGGAGGATGAATGTGATAAAACCCCAGAGAGAATCACTGATCCATGAAAATTTCGCTTGGTTTCCTTGCTGTTTTGATTACACTTGTTAATGAGCAAGCTAATTTAAGGTAGTTTAATATTATTAATTAATAATATTTATAACTGTTCACTTGATTGGTTGAAGCATCTTAACCTGATACAACCATGTCCACTAATTCTTACGCAGGTAGGATTTGCATGTCTTTTAATGTTTCATTTCCCCCCCCCCCCCCCCGATTTGATTTAAGACAAATAACCTGATAATATTAAGCATGCCTACTTCTATTATTTAGTCTAATAATACAGCAAAAATACTTCCACAGATTGGAGAACAACATAGGTGACAATTGGTCAGGTCCTCACCCCTGATGATTCAGTATTTTTTGTGTTTTCTAGAAACTTTGTCAGGTATGCAATAGATAATCATTACCAGACTTAATGGTGATGTTTTGAATACATTTTCAGATTTGACAATTTAGCATAAAATAATTCCACCCACCTCGATATCACCATAGTTACTTCAGCTTTGTCATTGTGTGTTGACTGGTTCTTCTTACGTTTATTAAACTGGCCTCTCCCAGAGAAGATCCTGGCTTTTACAAAGTTGTCACCCAAAAAAAATAGCCAGCATAAAGATTTTGTCACCAATTTTCAAAAAGATGTTGCCAGAACAAATATTGAATATTTTTTCAAGTCTACGAATGTAATAGGCAATGAAATTTGAAAAACAAATGAATAGTTATTACTTTATTGACAACAAGCAATCAACGTTCCCTCAAAAGCTGCGCGCACATGCACAGCTGCTCAGGCATTCCCGTGCAGCTGAATTGTCAAGTTATGCTCAATCCAGCGTTAAATTTTGCTTTTCTCCATAATGCTTGCACAGTGCAGCAAGAACTGTGTGCACATCTACTATTCGCTTAGAGGGAAAGTTGCAAGCAATACAGCCATAATATTACAACATAAAACCCTGACATGACAGTTTATTGCTTGTAGACACTGATGAGAGAGTAGATTGACATTTATTTTCAGTTTGTATACTAGAGGACATATTACATTTATGATGATTACACTGAAATTAAATTAAAAGATAGAAGTAAAACATGAATTGTCCTTGCTTATTTAATTGGTATCTATTTTTTAAAGGTTTGCCTCAAGTAGCCATTACTAACATTTTGTTGATCTAAACGTTTTACAGTATACAGTAATCTCCTTTGGAAACAAATTTAAGAAAAGATATGACTTCATATTAAAGGTTGAGAATTTCATGATATTGATTAAAATGTCAATGATAAAACAAGTTAATATATAAATATTTCATTTACCAATTTTTATAATTATTTTCTTCACATTCAGTAAATAAGGCCATTTTTTGCATTTTGTAGTTTTAAAAATGGGATCCATAAATGACGTCGTGTTATAAGCAATTTTGCAAGTTGTATCAGGGACAAGTTATTGAAAAGTGGTGTTTTGAGAATTACTGATTTGTCTTAATATCTAGTCATTTTAAGAATGAAATTAATGTTTTTGTGTTTCAAGTTGGAAAGGAAAAATAATAGTAATTTGATTATTTGCCAGAATATAAAAAAAGAATGAAACAAATTTGATTTTTTTAAATTTTTTTGTGTGCATATTGGTTAGTGTCAGGGAGTTGTTTGAAACCAAATCAGAGCAAAAAATAGGGAAAGGAGATAGATGAACTTGATAATGCTATTGTACTCTTGTTAAAGCACAAATGTACCAATTTAAAGAGTTTTCATTACACTGATAAATTTTCAGTTTTCAAGCACCTGCTTGAACACAACCTTGATGATAATCATAACAGTGCTAATGATTTTTTATTATCTGATTCTTTCAGTCATTTATCATTCATAGATACCAGAGTAGTTTCACATGAGTGATTCATTTGAGAGCCTGCCTATTTTACATGAATAAGATAGTATGTGTTCAAATAGTCAATAAAGTTAGGTCATCAACATTATTTTTCTAGGAAGTTTGTAAAGACAAGGAAGGATTGAAATGTGCTTGTAGTTCGTTACATGATCTTCTGTGCTCAGCTGTATAAATGTAGTTGCCTTTTCAATTATCCATGACTGAGGAAATTTAGTAGGCCTAATATACTTTGATTGCAAGTTAAAGCTATGCTTTCATCTGCATCAGGTACAGAGGCCTTTATGACGCCGTGGTCCAATCATCAAGTCATTTTGTTTTAGAACATATGTTTTTCTTCATGAAAAATTCAGGACTCATTTTTCGAATATTAAAGATTTTCAGTATTAAACTTTCAGAGCTCTGAATCAGTAGAGGAAATTTAAGTTTTTAAAGTTTTTCATCAGCTTGATAATAAAAAGCATTTTGAATATTTGAGGAATTACTTGATAATCAAATGCCCTCCTGATTTAAATTTCACTTAGTTTCACTACGGTTTATTGCACTGAGCGTGGTAAAAAATAAATTAGCCATTAGTTATTTCCATTGTCATCCAGGACTTTTTTGTATTAATCTTTTTTAGGCATGATTTATTAGCTTAATTTTTTCTCCAAATTTTATATTCAACTATGATTTCCTTCAGACTTTTAAATGGTTTCTTTCTTTCATTGCATTAAAACTTTTTCAGTGGTGCTATATCAGAAGATTTGACCATAAATGAATACATCTTTGAATATTTTGATTTTAATCCATGGAATCTCTTTCATGAATTGAGTCTTTACAAGATTAGTGGATTTATGGATATTATTTTTTGTATAGATTTTTTTTTTAATTCTTGTGTAAGAAAATTGCAAAATAGTCACTTAAACCAATCCTTGAAACTATTTATTCAGGACCATTTTCTTTTGGTACAAATAATAAATTTAGATGTTACTGTGGTTAGTTTATTATGTAACCAATATTGGTTTAATGGTGTGCATTTTATTTGATCATTGAGAAGGTCACTGCACAATTTGATTGCCTCATTGTATCCTTGGTAAAGGCACTTTGATTCCATTTCCTTAGCATGATGTAACCAATAATGGGTTAAAGGTGTTCCCTTAAACCTGGCCTCACCCATATGTACACACCAGCAAGATACTTATGCTCCTTTTCTGATAATCTTACAATCATTATTCCCACAATGAAAATGTAGTCATATGGACAACTGTCTTCGTGGGTTCGAGTCTTAGATTTGGCTAATGTAGTTATGTGAGAAAGCTTGCTTCCTCCACCAATAATACTGGCTGCCATGTATAGCCTATTGTGTGCTGAAAAATGGTGTTAAACCCTACAACTACAACAACATCATATGGACAATGTTCTTTTGCATACTAGGAACATGTAAAGAATTGGCCACAATTGTAGACACAAAGACACTGTGATTCCATTTAAGAGTGCTCTTAAAACTCACCTACCGTATTTCAACTGCAAGATCAAATTTAAAGACCTAATAATGTTTCTTACCTTAAATTTTCCAGCATGTTTTCTACTTTCATGTTGTTTCTTTTTTTATTTAATCATATCATTATATGCTTTTTATTGTTATAGGTGTTTTCTGATGTTGTTAGGCAATTAGAGTTTCTAGAGATTAAGCGCTATACAAAGACCTCATTATTATTATTATTATTATTATTATTATTATTATTATTATTATTATCAATAGCACATGTACAAATATTTATGTTGAATTGTCATGAGAGATATATTGTTATTTAGATTTTGTTTGATAAAGGTCTTCATCTCTTGGACATTGTATTTTAAATATTTCATATTTAGCACTATCTAGCCTACCTCACAAATTGAAATGAAAATGTAGGTGTATTATAGTCCAGAAGATTGAATTTCTTAGAGACTTGCATTTGGTGGCAGATGGAATGATCTGGGGATGATGGGAGGGATATTGGGGCAGGAGGTTGGGAGGGATGATATTGAGCAGTACAGGGCACCCTTCTGTTTCTAATTTGGCTGATACAGAGCAGGTTTTCAATCAGGATGGACTTAAATTTGGACAGATACTGTCTATTTTATTAGGTGCATTGTCCTATTTGATATTTTGATGTTACTGTTAACCTCTGTGCAAAGCATTTTCCATTGATTATGGTCAGTGGATTTTGTTAATGTAATACTAGAACTGGCAATTTTGGAATGTGGGCTTGCATGGGATTGCCAGTTAATGCCTCCAAAGCCTCCAGGTTTCTTTAGTGTATGGTATGTATATGATATGGTATGTATGTATAGGGGTCACAGTGTTGCTCTTAGCATTTGTAATAATATTTTTAAAAAAATCTTTAAATTTTATGCCCATTTTCATTGAAAAGTGTGGGAATCTTCTTGTTTAATCCATCTGAAAGTGTCTAGAGATTACCTTCTTTCATTTCCCATTAGAAGATGGTTAAATTGTCAGCAATGTTTTTTTTGCAAAAGATGGTGTTGGCTGTGTTGTGTATGAAGCACTTTATTGGTCATTGACTGGTTTATAGAAGTACCTGTATAAACACATTTTGCCAGGCTGTTTCTGGTTATACACAGGTCATATTAACTTTAATTCATATAATTGTGGCAGCTAAAGTTGATCAAAACTGTACCAATCTTGTAATGCATTTTTTTGCCTGTCTCACTGTACTGATTTCCAATAGTTATGGATTATTATAATTACACAACATACTTTATCAAAACCAGTCATTAGAGCATGTGAGGATAACAAAAATGGAAAAAGCAGATGAAGGTCTAAGTTGAATAAATCTTGTGCCTGAACATATGAACCTTTGACAGAAAAACAATGCATTATAGATGCAATGGTACCTTCAAGGCACAGGTATATCATTATCACTTTGAGGTTCAAATATATATATATGTACCATAAATCGTTTTTGAATGTGCATTGTTGAGAGTTACCATATTGGGAGTGAGAGAATGTAACTTCAAAGGTGTCAAAGGGAGCTAACTCTAATGATATTTACATATTCATGAATGTGATTTTATTCATAACATTGCATATGTGCTTATTGTGATAGTGCTTAATCAAAACTTACCAGAATAATAATTTTTGAAGTGCTCAGTCTTATTATGGTATGTATTTTGAACCATGGTTGTAATATGAACCATAATGGGCTGACATATTTGGGTCTACGAAGTTTCTTGGGAGCAGCGAAATGAACAAACGAAATAGACCCTGATCTGCTAGTGCATTTTGCAATGGCAGACCAAGGTCTTTTTCGTGTGCAGTTGATTGTAATCAAATTTATTTTTAGCCTTTCTCTTCCCAACATTATCTAAATGCCTATTAAAATGGAAGATTCTTGTAGCTGTGTAATATTGGGAAATTGTCCAGCCTAGTGTCACATTGGCTCTTAGTGTTACTTGGTTACACTTGCTTTTGTAACTGTGAGACTTAGTACCCTATGAAAATTAGGCGTTACAGTTCCAAACACCATTACAAGGTATTGAATGTGTGATTTTGGTAATGCCATGCAAATGTATGACTCCTAATGTAAATTACATATACAGCATAAACATGGATTCAGAAGTCTTGATATTATTTCAGGAACCGATTTCCAAGCATTCCCTGGTGATAAGTGAGAGTTGCAAAACTAACTAGGTCTCTGTATTCAGAACTTTTCCACTGCTTTTACTTTTACTAAAGAACCTGACTCAAGCTTGATACTTAAATATGAGTCAAAATCATGATAATATGTAATAATTCATGGGTATTTAGATAAACATTGTATTTTAATTGAATAAATATGTAATAATTCATGGGTATTTAGATAAACATTGTATTTTAATTGAATAAATATGCAATAATTCATGGGTATTTAGATAAACATTGTATTTTAATTGAATAAATATGTAATAATTCATGGCTATTTAGATAAACATTGTATTTTAATTGAATAAATATGTAATAATTCATGGCTATTTAGATAAACATTGTATTTTAATTGAAGAAATTGCAGTTGGGCTTTTAGCTCTTAAATTTTTAGAGGTATTCATGTTTAAAGTGAAACATTTCAGTAACCTAGGTGTTACAAATTTTCATTTTCAATTGTCTATCACACATCATTTATGAGTTACATATAGGAAAAGTTACCAGAAAGAGATTGTAAAACTTTTTATGATTTTCATCTGGTCATTGATAATCTTGCCCCAAATCACCTTTCATGGATGCGTTGTGATGCCAAAGCCGATATTTATTTAAGTATTTAATTACATTTCACAAGAAATATGGCAGTAGTATGCATTTGAAAGAAGAATTCCGTCTCAATTACCACAAACTTTGATCCATTTTGATTACACAATGGGCACAATAAAAAGGAAGACGGCTGATTAGCCCAAAAATATAGAACATTTATAGGTCAATACTCCAACTAAAGATTTGATCAATCCGCTGTCTTGTCTACTCATCTGTTTAATATATAGTTTACAACATCATGCATTGCATGAAGGTTGTTGGAATTTGTTGTGAGAGTTAAAATAGCCATTTCAAATTTTAAGTTGAAACGTTTTTTTTGTGACAAGTAATTACATGTAAATATTTATAGCTGCTGACATTTTCACTTTGGCATCACAGAATGTCTAAATATACCATGTTTACTCATTGATAAGTCAAGTCAAATTGCAAACAACAAAGATCCTGATCTGCCTGAAGGTTAGGGTCTATGTTATCTGTCACTGATCACTCTTAACAAAACTACACAGACACATATCTGCCAGTGAATTATGTGATTGCAAATCAGGGTCTATGCAGTTCCCTTTTTGGACTTATCTTTTAAGCAAGTACTTACAGTTTCTACAGTTTTGAAATAACTTTGACAACTGTAACACTACTTGAAAAGATGCAAAGTCATCTAAATTTGGACATTCTTTGTCTCGTAAAATCTCATAGGTCTGATTTATAAAGATATGTAATAACTCATGAAAAGGAAAACTTTCTCTGCATCAAAATGATGCTTACATTACTGAAAAGTATCACTCAAGATGGGACTGCTAATAAATCGCGTGAAACTGCAACATAATTAATACATATCCAGCTTTCATCAGGTACCTGTGTAAAACAAAAACAATTCCATTGCGAAATCTTATAGACTGCCAACAATCAGGCACTTCTAATGAAGATTATTCATAATTGATACATGCACATATTGGACAATTTTTTCCAAGGGGGTCAGTGTTGAAAGTTTAAAATGTGTGCATTTTTTTCTTTTTTTTTTAAAAATGGTCACATTTCTGTTGTTTATAACTTAAAAAAAGTAATTTAGTTAAAGAAAAAGGTTGTGGTAATAAAATCTTATAGCCTGCACAAGTATGTTGCATTGTTTTGCACATATTTACCTTGTTCAGAGATGTGTTCTGGAGCTAGTGATCAGATAATTGGTTTATAATTGATTGATTGATTGATTGATTGATTGATTGATTGATTGATTAATTGTATTTTAATGGCCCACCAGCATTTTTAGGCTGTTTAGTGCTAACCAATAGGTTATATGTAAAAACGTTTGAAAAAAAGTAAAAGTTTTAATATCGACAAGCGATATAAAAAACCAGATAGTTGAAAGTAAAACGGTAAGATGGTAATGGTAAAATATAAAATTTCCCGATCAACAGGGGATGAAAATGGTGTATGGTAATGAAGACAGATGAAAATATCTTGAAAATAAGGGACTGTATTTATGATACATAAAAGTGCTCTATGTGATGGCATAAAATGTATAGTTTAAAATAAAGGTTTACTTCCTTCAGGACATCTATAACGCGAGTGATATTTATAGTATCAAGAAGTTCCTTCATGTCATGTACATTATACTTATCAAACGTAGGTTGCAGGTCGAAACACCCAGTCATAAAGTGCTTAACAGTGAATGGTTCATTGCAAGAAACACAGTCTGGTGCATCTTCACCTTTTTAAATGGTTTGTGAGAAACAGCAAATTTTAGGCTTTAGATTATGATGAGATTTTGATAAATTGGGTATTTTACTCCATTGTTTGGACCAATTGCACTTTTTTTTAAAAAATTGGGATATTTTGGGAGCATGGTAATAATCATTGGGATGTTAATCATGTCTTTGGGAATCTATCAAATGGCTTGGTAGTGTACTCAGTTCCAGGTGTATTAGGGTCCTGTTTGAATATTTCTCACAGTGATCAGATACATCATATGGAACACATGAACTTGAATTTACAGTACCATACATGTATGTAGGGGTAAAAAGATTCATACCAATGCATCAATACATTTGCCATACTGATGTGTGTGTGTGTGTGTGTATGTATATATAGGAGAGAGAGAGAGAGAGAGAGAGAGAGAGAGAGAGAGAGAGAGAGAGAGAGAATTTGTATTGTTGATAGTTTTCCCTTTTCACTATCAAAAACAAGTACCTCTGGCCACCGCAGTTGGTTTTACATTAGGCTAAAGTAGAATGTGATAAATTTTGTTGATAGATTCATCCCCACATCCAGACTTGTTTGGATGAGATTTACTTTGCAAAGTGTGCTGTTTCTTCTGCTGAAGTAAAGACATAAAAGCTTTGGTAATACATGTACAATGTTTTTAAAGCATTCATGCAGTGCAAAACCAAGTAAGGGAGCAATGCTTCAAATAAAATGGTACATGCATACAGGAATGTCTACCATAAGTTAATGACTCCCTTGCAAAGTAGGACTTCTTGAAATTATCCATATGCTAGTTAATTATATAGGTAATTTCAAGTCACTTACCAGTAGGTCTCTATGGGTTTGAGCAGGTTTAACAAGTTGATTTTGGTTATGATACATTAAGGTAATTACATTTTAGCATAACACATTTGTTTACTGGTAAATAAAGATATAATTCTGACTTAATGGTAGGTTTAGACTTCCTGGCCTTTTCAGATTGTTATTTAAAATATTCTTGCACTTTATGACTTTAATTTTTTTTACAAAATTTAAAATTCTTTTGGCACAAATCATACAAATGCCTAAAATATAGACAGTGTCCTCACTAAATTCTGATGTGTTTGTAGATGCAATTTTTTAATGACATTAGTGTCAGAATTAAATTTAGACATTACGATGTTCGTTTATAATTGGAGTAATAAAGGGAAATAGATTAAACAGAATTTATGATCATTTGAAGGAAAAAAGAGATTAAAAAATGCAGCAGAGAGCCAAGTTAATCTTATTGATAGGGTTTATGGTACATGATAGAAAATTATGTGTGAAAGGTTTTACACAAAATTGTTCTCCTGGCTACAATAAATATCCATTATCACATGCATACAAATACTGCTTGATCACATCAACTCCAAACAAAACCAAAAACAGAAGAAATAGAGTTGCGTTAAAATGTCAAACTGCTTGCTTGAAAGGTTCAATGTTGTCAGCAAGGAAAGGCAGTAAATGGAAGTTATTTGTTTGTTCATGTAATTTGCTCACTTTTAGAGGACCTTTTTCTAAAGATTTTGAGAAATCAAGTATTGATTAATTTTAAACCTATAAAGCTAATTTTTCTAAAAGTTTGTCATTGTGGAGGCTCATTGTTTTCCGAAGTGTTTTTAACAAAATTATAGTTAGTGATTCACTCACAAGTAAATATTAACACAATGTGCACAGAAGAAAAAAAAATCAAAGTGTCAATTGAAATAATGATGGTGTGTTGAATGAATAGAAATAATGTCTTTGTAAACATGTTGTACCTGTGGTGCTTGTCAGGAGACCAAGAAAAATGTGACATTTTACCTGTGGTGTATGACAAAAGACCAAAACAGATTTCACATTTCATTGTCAAGAGACTAAGAAACTTTTATATTTCATCTGCTGCCCCGAGTGGCAGAGTGGTCTAAAGCGCTGTGTCAGGATCACTACCATCTGACCTCTGTTTGCATGGGTTAGAGTCTCAGGCAAGGCTAACCTGGGTATGTGAGAAAGCTTGCCAGTAGCTTCTTGTGGGTTGGTGGTACTTCCTTGGGTTTTCCAGGGTTCTTCCTCCACCAGTGATACTGACAGCCACGTAAAGCCTTTTATGTGCTGAAAAATGTTGTTAAACCCTACAACAACAACAACATTTCACCTGTGGTGCTTCTCAAGAGATGAAGATGAACTTTACATTGACCGGTGACACATGTCAAGAATCCAAGACAGTGTCACATTCATTCCTCAATAGTATCGTATTTACTCATTTATAAGTCGCGTCAAACTGCAAACAATGGAGATCCTGAACTGCTATAGCATAATGCACCTGCAGATCAGGGTCTGTATTTTTTGTTCTACTGATTACGCCTAACAAACTGCATTATGTGATGGCAGACTATACATATCCCTATGCTATTAAAATCATTTTTTATTTTGTTTTAATTTTCGTTAAAAAGTAATCCAAAGCAAAAATTCAGATGGTTTTTACAATTTTTTTAAATGTCAGTTCTTGGCAATTTCACTGTAGAAACCTGTTTGAAATTTTCACTACCTGTTCATGGGAACACTGTTATTTTGATATTTTCATGAAAATAAATTGGAGAAATATATCTGAAAAGAAAAGAATTTCGTACAGATTCTCTGGCACCGTTATTTGTACAGTCATCAAACTTATGGGTGTTTTCAATGTGGAGAATACTAGTTATCTTGGGTAAGAAGTGGTCACAGTGACCTCATTTTGCAAATCATCAATTCTACTCTATATTTTTCTTGTTCAGTGACTCTTTGTGACTTTGCAAGTTTTTGGATAATGCCAAACCATAGCATGGGAGACATATCATTTCACAGAATTAATGTTATTTTTATGTGGAAAAGTTACACATTTAATAATACAGTTTACATATTTAATGATACAATTTACATATTTAATGATACAATTTACATATTTAATGATTCAATTTACATATTGATAAAATTTACATATTGATAAAATTAACATATTGATAAAATTAACATATTTAATGATACAATTTACACATTTAATAATACAATTTACATATTTAATGATACAATTTACATATTTAATAATACAATTTACATATTTAATGATACAATTTACACATTTAATGATTCAATTTACATATTTAATGATACAATTTACACATTTAATAATACAATTTACATATTTAATGATACAATTTACACATTTAATAATACAATTTACATATTTAATACAGTTTACATATTTAATGATACAATTTACATATTTAATGATACAATTTACATATTTAATGATACAATTTACACATTTAATGATTCAATTTACATATTGATAAAATTAACATATTGATAAAATTAACATATTTAATGATACAATTTACACATTTAATGATACAATTTACACATTTAATAATACAGTTTACATATTTAATGATACAATTTACATATTTAATGATACAATTTACACATTTAATGATTCAATTTACATATTGATAAAATTAACATATTTAATGATACAATTTACACATTTAATGATACAGTTTACATATTTAATGATACAATTTACATATTTAATGATACAATTTACACATTTAATGATACAGTTTACATATTGATAAATTAACACATTTCATGATACAATTTACACATTTAATGATACAATTTACATATTGATAAAATTTATACATTTAATGATACAATTTACATTTTTAATGATAAAACTTATATATTTAATGATAAAATTTACACATTTAATGATACAATTAAAGGTACTGAAGCTAATCTGTAATTTTCAAGAAACTTGGAAGAATGTCAGCAGGGAAGTGTCTTTTTCAGTTTAATTATTCAAAATCCCTTCAGGTTTCATTTTCTTTTAAATTAAACAACAAAAGACATTAATGCCTTTTTTAATCTCACAATTGTCATTAATTGCAGTGGAAAGATCAGTGAAAGGAATTGTGATGGAATTTGGATGAACATTCAGATATGATATTTATTGCATTTCTGAAACACAAAACGTGTTTATAAAAGGGAACTTGAGGGGTCATAAATTTGTAGTGGCACAAATACAAAAGAGTTTTCCAATTTTTGGAGCTAATCAATTTTTCTTCCTAGGGAAGAAACAGCTGACAAATCAAACACTAAACTTAAAAACCCACAGAGAATCTGGGCTACTAATATTGGGAGGGGGAATCTACAGATGTTGGGAGGGGGTATCTACAAATAGTAGTTCTATACTATTAGGGAGCTGGACTTTATAATAAGGAGCCATTGTAAAGAAAAATGAATTGGTTTTTAAATGTCCTCTATAAACAAGTTTTGTGTACATGGAGGTTTTGAAAATGGCAGACATTTTCTTGCCCAAGCATTCTTGCCCTAAGAATCACAAAGCGTGAGTGTTTGTGATTGGAATGAGTGTCTTGGAGAAAAAAAATATTGTAGCACTGTTTGTGTGCTGCTTAAAATTGTACAGAAGTATTTTTTAGTTTAATTTGAATGAGTAACTCTAGGTAAGTAGAATATCAGAGAGAATTCTTTTGTGATTTGCATAGAAGATTAAACTAATCCATGTACTGACTGGTAAGGTCAGTAAGTGACTTTATGTCCTGACCATAAAATAAAAATTTTGAATTAAATTTTAAAATAGTAAAATTAAAAAATGTTTTACCTTTCAACATGATGCGATCCAATAAAGAGTAAATAACTTAAACTTACGTAGTTCGCAATAAAATATCTTGTATCACCATAGTCATGTGGCCAAGTGGTCTGAAGTGCTCACCGTTTCAGATCACTGCCATCTCACTCTGTCTGCATGGGTTCGAGTCTCTGGGTCGGCTAATGTGGGTATTTGAGAAAACTTGCCTGTAGCTTTTCGTGGGTTGGTGGTTCTTTCCAGGGTTTTCCTGGGTTCTACCTCCACCATTTATACTGGCGGCCATGTATAGCCTATCATGTGCTGAAAAATGGCATTAAACCATACAACAACAATAACAATAAGAACAAGGCATCCAACTTTGTTTTGGACAGAACAAACAACCAAATTCAAAAAAGAATTTAGTGTTAGCAAAATAGAACACAAATTTTGTCAGAAAGACAGGCTAATACTTTTAAAAAAAATATTTTAATGGAGTTTATTGTTTATGCTGTTCATATGCCTTCAGGTTGTCACCAGGGGCAAGATTCCTTCATTCTTAGATATTTGTTCACCAGAAAGAATTGGGTTCCAAAAAGTTTTTGTGTGTGTGATATAACATTATTGATTTTTGCAGACATATACAATGTAGTCAATGTAGAATATTTTGTACATCTATGTCTTCATCTGAGAGGTATTTATTGTTACCAAGGAGATGAGTACATTGTAAATCATCAGTTAGATACAGTAGCATGCTTAACTTGACTGGATGATGATTTACTCAGAAACATCCAGCTGAATTGAAAACCCAAAGTCATTGGTGATACATGTAATACCAACTTTTAGATCATAGCAGAAATTAAAAAAGTCTATGTTCCTGGTCATATACATCGATTACTTGGATGTCTTTTTATATTATGCTCATTTCCCATCCTTCATACTCATTTCTATTACTACACATAAGGTCAGTTGCAAGTGGGATCATTAAATATATTTATTAGTTCATCTTGCCCCAAGGCCAAAGTGAGCTGTTGGTATGGTCATACATGTGTTGTCTGTCAGCAATTACTAAATTCAACTTCTTCTCAGAAACCACTGAACCAGTTTCAACCAAACTCGGTATCCAGCATCCAGGAAAGAAGTGCTTTCAAATCTCAGTCAGACTTTGAACAATTGATGTTTATCCACCATCAAATATGACTGATGTTAAATAAAAATAGAATAACCTTTATACAGCTTAAACAAATCCGCTGAAAAGAACTGTAACACATTTGAAAGAAAGCTTTGGGGCATGAACGACACAAATGTTTTTTTTTTACAAATGGTGCACATCTTCCACGAAAATTGTGCTTCCCATGACTCCTTATCCAAAGCCTCCTAAAGGAATTTTGACCAAAATTTAACAGAAAGCATCTAGATAATAAGGGGTTTTAATTTAAAATGTAATCTGGCCAAAGTTACCAGCAGAGAAGTTAACAATATAAAAACTTTTCAATGATTTTTCATTCACAACAGAATTTGAAAACTTCCTGACAAAAATGGCTTTATAAGATTGCTGCTGACCTGTCATCAAATATGGCCACAGTTACTAAAACAAATTTTTTTTTTTTGCTCCATCTCCAAAAACTGTTAAATAGAATTTAACCATATTTGATAAAGTATCAGGGAAAGAAGAGCTTTCAATTTATTTTACAAATGATGGATATCCAACATCAACAATGGCACCATGTATATTTTTTTTATATAGAAAAACCTCCTTATGCAGTGCTGCTTATGAAAAGTCCACAAAATTTGACATAAAGTACTCAGGCATAAATGGCTGTATAAAAAGGCTGATTTTCATTCCAATTGTGCTCCTGTTGTTGTTATTGTTGTTTTAGTGTTTAATGCCAGTTTTCAACATATGATAGGCTATACATGGCGGCCAGTATTAATGGTGGAGGAAGAACTCTGGAAAACCTCTGGAAAGAACCACCAACCCACGAGAAGCTACTCATGCAAGCTTTCTCACATACCCACATTAGCCGAATCTGAGACTTGAACCCCTGTAATGGAGAGTGCTTTTGACCACTCAGCCAATTGTGCTGCTGTTAATGAATAATGAAAATACTTTGAATGGTTCATCTTAAAAGCTGCTTAACATTGGATCAAATTTGAGTGAGAGGGTCCTGACCTAAGGAGTCAGGCCTCATCACACTCAATTATGACTGCTGTTACTTTTATAAAAAAAACTTGTCCAAATTTTATTTGAAAAATAGCCCATGAAATGTTTGCTTAATTTAACAGTAAGATTGAAGGTGTTCCAATTGTATACAAATGAATCCAATCATCCATTAAATATGGCTACTTAAAAAAAAAAGATAGATGTTTGAAGTATTTTTTAAAAAATCAGCTCAAGAGAATTATATGAACTTGGACAGAAATCATCATGGCATGATGGCCTTTCAGTACTAGAATTTGTTGTTTTTATAACGTGTTTTTTATTTAAAAACTTTTTTTTTTACATACAGCTGGGTTGTCAGTTGTTTAAAGTGTGATGTAATTGTAGACCTGCATATCCCTCAACCATAGATCTCCCCTCAGCTCAGGTTAGAGAAACAAAATGTCCTCACATATACATGAACAATACCAGAGAGAAATCCTTGATTTGTTTCAGAAAGTTAAAACTGGAGAATTATGTTGGTAATTTTTTCACTGGTAACAGAAATAGACTCACAATTCTAGAGAAGAATAAGTGTACGAAAAAAAGAATTTCATACTCCCATTTGAAATAATTGCCATGAACAATACTGAAACATTAGACATCCAAGCTGTTAAATTTTGCTTTCTGATTACAAGAAAGCACTGCTCAAGTTCTGCTTAATAGGGTGTAACAACAACAGTAACACAGTGTTATCTTCAGCTAGCTGCATGTAGTTTAGAAAACAAATGTGATAATTCTACTGTAGCTATCAGCACTTTTTGTTTTAGCAATATTTTCCATGCCTTTAGTTGGAATGATTTATTGACCAGTCTCATGGCAAATTACAGCAAGCAATATGTTTTGCACCCCCCCCCCCATTAATGCATGCAGTATTAAAAGGTAGATCATTATTAATATTGTTATTCACACATGGTATGTTCAAAGCCCATGTAAAATGGAAATGTAGTCCCCTTATTCTTACATGGTAAGTCAATGTAAAAGGGTAATACAGTCCCCTTATTCTTACATGGTAAGCCAGTGTAAAATGAAAATGCAGTCCCCTTATTCTTACATGGTAAGCCAGTGTAAAATGAAAATGCAGTCCCCTTATTCTTACATGGTAAGCCAGTGTAAAATGGAAATGCAGTCCCCTTATTCTTACATGGTAAGCCAACGTAAAATGGAAATGCAGTCCCCTTATTCTTACATGGTAAGCCAACGTAAAATGGAAATGCAGTCCCCTTATTCTTACATGGTAAGTCAATGTAGAAGGGTAATACAGTCCCCTTATTCTTACATGGTAAGCCAGTGTAAAATGAAAATGCAGTCCCCTTATTCTTACATGGTAAGCCAGTGTAAAATGAAAATGCAGTCCCCTTATTCTTACATGGTAAGCCAGTGTAAAATGGAAATGCAGTCCCCTTATTCTTACATGGTAAGCCAACATAAAATGGAAATTCAGTCCCTTTATTCTTACATGGTAAGTCAATGCAAAATGGAAATGCAGTCCCTTTATTCTTACAAGGTAAGCCAATGTAAAATGGAAATGCAGTCCCTTTATTCTTACATGGTAAGCCAATGTAAATGGAAATGCAGTCCACTTATTCTTACATGGTAAGCCAGTGTAAAATGGAAATGCAGTCCCTTTATTCTTACATGGTAAGCCAATGTAAAATGGAAATGCAGTCCCCTTATTCTTACATGGTAAGCCAGTGTAAAATGGAAATGCAGTCCCCTTATTCTTACATGGTAAGCCAATGTAAAATGGAAATGCAGTCCCCTTATTCTTACATGGTAAGCCAGTGTAAAATGGAAATGCAGTCCCTTTATTCTTACATGGTAAGCCAGTGTAAAATGGAAATGCAGTCCCTTTATTCTTACATGGTAAGCCATTGTAAAATGGAAATGCAGTCCCCTTATTCTTACATGGTAAGCCAGTGTAAAATGGAAATGCAGTCCCCTTATTCTTACATGGTAAGCCAGTGTAAAATGGAAATGCAGTCCCCTTATTCTTACATGGTAAGCCAGTGTAAAATGGAAATGCAGTCCCCTTATTCTTACATGGTAAGCCATTGTAAAATGGAAATGCAGTCCCTTTATTCTTACATGGTAAGCCAATGTAAAATGGAAATGCAGTCCCCTTATTCTTACATGGTAAGCCAGTGTAAAATGGAAATGCAGTCCCCTTATTCTTACATGGTAAGCCAATGTAAAATGGAAATGCAGTCCCATTATTCTCCCATGGTAAGCCCAAGCCTGATGGTACAAAACAATCCCCTTTCACCAAAATTCTGAAATATTTTTGTAAGGATAATTTTTATCCTTCTGATGAGACACATGTGGCTTCAGAGCATCTTGCATACTCATGGAGGAAATAATAAACTAATAAATTATAAACACTTTAAACTGTTCTGCAGTCATTGTACACACTAAAAGGGGGCTAATGTCATTGTACACATTCAAAAGAGGCTAAATTCTTTGTGCACACTTAAAGGAGGATAAAGTCATTGTACACACACTCAAAGGGGAGGTATAGTATTTGTACACACTCTGATGGGGTGGGGGCTATATTCTTTAACACACTCAAATGGGTCTGAAGTCATTGTACATGCTCAAAGGGACTATAGTCTTTGTACATATTCAAAGGGGCCTCAAGTCATTGTACACTCTCAGAGTAGATAAAAATCATTCTATGCACTCAAAAAAAGTGGGGGATACTCTTTGTATACACTAGAAGGGGGCTGTATTTTATGTACCCACTCAAAAGGGGGCTATAGTCTTTGCACACACTTAAAGTGGGCTCTCAGAATAATAATAAAAATTCTTTATTTCAGATTACAGTCTTTATACACAGTTAGGGCTATAGTCTTTGTACACACTTAAAGGGGGCTATGTCTGTGTACACAATCAATTGTACACACTCAAAGGGGCTAAAGTTTTTCTACACACTCAAAGGGAAATAATCTTTGTACACATTCAATGGGGAATAAACTGTGTACACGCTCAAAGGGGATAAATCTTTGTACACACTCAAAGGGGAATAATTTGTGCACACACTCAAAGGGGTCTAAAGTTGTTTTACTTACTCAGAGGGGCTTTATTTTTGTAAAAATTTATAGGGGCTATAATTTTTGCACTCAAAGGGGGCTCAAATCATTGTACACACTCAGATTGGGCTTAAAGTCATTGTACACATTGAAAAGAGGCTTAAGTCTTGGATACACTTAAAGGGATCTTAAGTCATTGTACACACTTTGTCTTACAGCTGATTGCAATGTTGTGAATGCAAATGGTCCAGTCTTGGATGGATCACTGAATCTTGGTAAATACTATGATCATCATCTAAAGATGTGCATGTGAATAAGTTACAAAGCCCTTGTGATTTTTGTTGAGTTATTATTATTTTTTTTTTTTTACGGGGGGGGTCTGGATGTAATTTTAAAAATATTCTTGTGAATGCAACTAGGCATAGTATTCCATGAATCACCATGTGAATATCAATAAATCACTATGCTGTCATCAGTTTTAGAGTTATTGCCCCCTCTTGTTCTGTAGCTGAATGCAATACAAGACATACTCTTGCTGCTTGTCTTGCAGGTCTAGCTCCCTTAGCAAAAGGTCATGTGATCTTATGATATGGCCCTGTGTATATCATCCATTGTATATCCACACATACTAATGAGGTGTTCTTGCTTCTGACAGGCTTGTATTGTTAACACCCTAGTGGCCACATTTTCGGAATAGGTTTTGTGTGTGTGTGTGATTTAGATTTTTAACGTGTTATCAAGTTTTCATTCATATTGCTACGATGTCTGCCATGTGGCAGTTTATATTGATGTCTAGCACTGGGGCATCTTGTCGTAGACATGTAACATGATGTCCCACCCAGTCACATTATCCTGAGACCAGGCCGACAAGTCCTAACACTAACCTCTTAATGCAGAATGCCAAGTGAGGCAGCTATTAGTACCATTTTTGTAAGTCTTTGGTATGACTAGGCTACTGATCGAACCCATGATCTCCTGTGTCCGAGGCGGATGCTCGAACTACTAGGCCACCTGAGCGGTGAATGAATAGGTTTTGATGAGACTTGGTTTGTAATCATTGCATCATTAAGATCTCAACTAATTTTATGAACAACATGTTAATAAGATGATTTAGCATATGATTGGTTGAGCTTGTGGGCATAGTTAGTTGAGGTCATTTTTCTGAACAGATTGATCAGACATGGTATATAAACATACACTCTATCACCATGATGAGTTTGATTGTATGCAGACTCCATTGATATTAATGTATCTGATTGATATTGCTTGTCAAGAGACCTTATTTCTGATTGGATCAGACTTTTTGTGTACATTTAAGCTTATAGCATAAAAAAAAAATGTTATATTGAAACCATGTATACACATGGCAAAGAGCATGTGAGTAAGCTGTGTGGGAGTTTACTAAGAAAATGTTATATTGAAACCATGTATACACATGGCATAGAGCATTTGAATAGCTGTGTGGGAGTTTACTAAAAAAATGTTATATTGAAACCATGTATACACTTGGCATAGAGCATGTGAGTAGCTGTGTGGGAGTTTACTAAGAAAATGTTATATTGAAACCATGTATACACATGGCATAGAGCATTTGAATAGCTGTGTGGGAGTTTACTAAAAAAATGTTATATTGAAACCATGTATACACTTGGCATAGAGCATGTGAGTAGCTGTGTGGGAGTTTACTAAGAAAATGTTATATTGAAACCATGTATACACATGGCATAGAGCATGTGAGTAGCTGTGTGGGAGTTTACTAAGAAAATATTATATTGAAACCATGTATACACATGGCATAGAGCATGTGAGTAGGCTGTGTGGGAGTTTACTAAGAAAATGTTATATTGAAACCATGTATACACATGGCATAGAGCATGTGAGTAGCTGTGTGGGAGTTTACTAAGAAAATGTTATATTGAAACCATGTATACACATGGCATAGAGCATGTGAGTAGGCTGTGTGGGAATTTACTAAGAAAATGTTATATTGAAACCATGTATACACATGGCATAGAGCATGTGAGTAGGCTGTGTGGGAGTTTACTAAGAAAATGTTATATTGAAACCATGTATACACATGGCATAGAGCATGTGAGTAGGCTGTGTGGGAGTTTACTAAGAAAATGTTATATTGAAACCATGTATACACATGGCATAGAGCATGTGAGTAGCTGTGTGGGAGTTTACTAAGAAAATGTTATATTGAAACCATGTATACACATGGCATAGAGCATGTGAGTAGGCTGTGTGGGAATTTACTAAGAAAATGTTATATTGAAACCATGTATACACATGGCATAGAGCATGTGAGTAGGCTGTGTGGGAGTTTACTAAGAAAATGTTATATTGAAACCATGTATACACATGGCATAGAGCATGTGAGTAGGCTGTGTGGGAGTTTACTAAGAAAATGTTATATTGAAACCATGTATACACATGGCATAGAGCATGTGAGTAGCTGTGTGGGAGTTTACTAAGAAAATGTTATATTGAAACCATGTATATACATGGCATAGAGCATGTGAGTAGGCTGTGTGGGAATTTACTAAGAAAATTTTATATTGAAACCATGTATACACATGGCATAGAGCATTTGAATAGCTGTGTGGGAATTTACTAAGAAAATGTTATATTGAAACCATGTATACACATGGCATAGAGCATGTGAGTAGGCTGTGGGAGAATTTACTAATAAAGCAATGTAACCATGGGCAAAACAGCTATAAGTAGGATTGAACTAAAACCAGATAAATGTTGTGTGCCTCTGATCCTACATTTCATGACCAAAAAAAAAGACAAAATGTAGTCAGTAAATCAGTCATTAAGGATTTTAAACATGTTATATTGCCATAATATAAAAAAATGGAGAAAAGAAAAGAAAAAACACAAAGTAATGCTTAAATATTTTGAAGCAAGTTTGATATGTTTATTAAATTAACTTTGTCAGTTTCTAGTATTGCTCTGTTTCTAAATTATGTTCTTGTTTATATGCAATCACTTGCATTGTGCATTATTTTATAGTATTCCAATAACTGTTCCTGCATATAAATTAGTTTTAATGCATATTTTCTGTTTTTAGCTTTGAGGAAAAGTTAAAAAAAAATATGCTTTCCCCTCTCTTATGCATCTAGTTCCTCATTAACTGAATCATTATACTCCATTCAATGTGGATCAATGGCTTCTAAGTTTTGAAGGGTGGGGTCAGAGGAGGGATTTTAGCTCAATACTGACTGCAGAAATTAACTCCCTATAGTTAATACATGTATTTTAAGGATATGGCTATGAACAGTTTTGTAAAGTCTGCAAGGGCAGGGATAAGTTAAGGGAACAATAAAGGATGTATATATTTACATGTCCTTTAATGCAGAAAAAAATGATACAATGTATAATGTTTGGGAAAGAAGATGAGTGACACCAGCATTTTTTTCCTCTACAGTTAAAATATGTGTGTAAATTTGTATTCACAAGCTGACGTGTTAACTAGACAAAGTGAGAAGTATTAGACCATGCGGTCCTTGTGTTGATATATTAATGTGAAACTTGGTACATATTATCATCATCATCATGTAAAGATGTACATTTTAACAATTATTTGTGCTTCTATGATTTTTATCAGGGTTACTGACCTTTTTGGTTTTTTGCTAGGTGCAATATACAACTTTACCTCATTATGTTATTATTAAGGGCCATAGCCACTATGATCTTTGTCAGAGTTATTGTCTTTGTTTACTTCTAGCTGGGTGCAATATACAGCTCATATTCATTATAATGCATTAGTTATGGTACATAACTGACAGCATTGTGTAGTGAGAACATGCATTTATCAAACCACAGCATAGTAAGAACTTCCACTTGAGGCAAAGGAAGAAATCACAGTTGTGTGAATATAAATGTCAGAGCTCAAGATCACTGGTTACCAAACTTTGTTAATGGCTTACATGTGGGGAAGGAATAGACTTGTCAAATTTGGGGTCCAGAAAGGTCAAGGTCATCATAGCTGTAAGAATTCTTTTGATTCAGGGTCAAAAGATCATATTAAGATCACTTTGCATGAAAGAAGAAAATTAGTTTCTCATAACAAAGTAACATTTCTTCCAGATTACAGGCCTGGACCAAATGTTATGGATAGCTTGCACTTGGCATAAGGTAAAATCCTTTTCAGAGTCAGAGGTCAGGCATACAAACTGAAATAAAAATGGGTTCTTTACAATAATATTAGTATTCCATCACACAACTGGACTAAACTCTGTGGATAACTTACATATTGGGTAGCTAGAAGACTATTGATTTGGGGTCAGATGTTAAAAGTCAAGCCATTAGTAACTGAAAGATGAAACATCGTGTTTTGCACATTATTTCAGAAATGTACTATTATGAATAGCTTGCATTTAGTGTAATGATGTGGCATATGAACTCTGGGGTCTAATATCAAGGTCACTAATTGACAGAAGAAAATAACATTTCTGCACAAAAATACATTTGTTGAAGCTAATATGTAAATAGGTTAAAAAAAATTGTCAAATGATCGAATGTAAAAGTCACTGGCAGAAAAAAAAAAAAAAAGAGGACAAATAGTGGAAGGCATGTCTTTGTGATAAAATACAGCAAACTATAAATTCTGTGGTCTAATGTTTCAGACACAGTTGTCATGGTGAGTCTGATAGGGCATTTAATGGTCTCCACATATTAACTTTACTTAAGAGAAAATACTAACTTAGACCAAAGTTCTAGATCATTGAGATGCATTGGCTTGAAATCTGCAGTCAATTGTCCAAAGTGTTCTTACATAGAGGAAAATGAATTATGGGACAAACTGTGCTGTTCATGCAAGTCTTATTAGCAAATTTCATGTTTACTTTTTATTTAAATGATAACTCTTCTGAGCACAGTATATGTACACTTCATATTTACCTGGTATTTTTGTATTTAACTTCATATTTACATGGTACTATTGTTAGCAAATTATAAATACACTTGATATTTATTTGGTAATTTTTGTAAATGCATCATATGCACACTTCATATTTACTTGGTACTCTTGTTAGCACACTGTATGTACATTTCCTGATTACATGGCACTCTTGTTAGCACACTGTATGCACATTTCTGGATTACATGGCACTCTTGTTAGCACACTGTATGCACATTTCTGGATTACATGGCACTCTTGTTAGCACACTGTATGCACATTTCCTGATTACATGGCACTCTTGTTAGCACACTGTATGCATATTTCCTGATTACATGGTACTCTTGTTAGCACACTGTATGCACATTTCCTGATTACATGGCACTCTTGTTAGCACATTGTATGTTGTATGTACATTTCCTGATTACATGGCACTCTTGTTAGCACACTGTATGCACATTTCTGGATTACATGGCACTCTTGTTAGCACACTGTATGCACATTTCTGGATTACATGGCACTCTTGTTAGCACATTGTAGATACACTTCATATTTTTGTGCAGGGTATTCTGTAAACCTTCACTGATAGATCTGGTAAAATGCCAGAGTCAAGGCTCATTTTATGTTATTAATATATAGCATCATATATGTTGTATGAAGTGTGATACTGAACACTAAACAAACTCAAAGAACACATTATTATTAGCATTAAAAGCACTTAGACATTTTATTGTTTTCCAATATACAGACTTCAGCGTATGTGTAAGTGGTCAGTTTTTATTCTTGTTGGTTTTAATAGAATGCTTAGCACATTATTCATTGTATCAGGCTGAACTACGTCTCTTGACACCCTATTTGGGTGTAGAACCAGAAACCATGTGCTCTTCCAATTGACATACTTCAATTCCCCTTATAAGCATTTATGGACTGCTCCAGTGACCTAAGTGGTTAGAGCATCTGCCTCGGATGTGGGAGGTTGATGGTTTGTACCCAGGCTGAGTCATACCAAAGACTTGTGAAAATGGGAATAACAGCTGTTTCGCTAGGTGCTCAGCATTAAGCTGTTACTGTTAGGACAGGTCAACTTGGTGTCAAGATAATGTGACTGGGTGGAACATGATGCTACAAGTCTGTGACATGATGCTCCAGTGCTGGATGTCACTAGAAATTGTCACACTGCAGACATTGTAGCAATTTGACTGAAAAATTTTTAAAGCTACAATAAAAATCCAAATCACACACACACACACACACACACACACACACACACACACACACACACACACACACAGAGATAAGAAACTAAAGTTTCAAATTAAAGTGCCTGCAAAAATGTCCTCTCATCCAAATTCAGAGTACATCCTTTTGGACAAAAACAAAACAGTGGCATACAAGTTTGCACTAACACTGTCATATAAGTATGCATTAGCTTTGGCATACAAGTGTGCATTGACACTGGCATACAAATTTGCATTAGCATTGGCATACAAGTGTGCACTGAAAATGGCATACAAGTCTGCATTAATACTGGCATGAAAGTTTGCATTATCTTTGGCATATAAGTGTGCACTGACACTGGCTTGCAAGTTTGCATTGACACTGGCATACATGTTAGCATTAGCATTGGCATACATTTTTGTATTAACACTGGCATACAAGTTTGCAGTAATGCTGGCATACAAGTGTACATTGAAAATGGCATGCAAGTGTGCATTGAAACAGGCTTGCAAGTTTGCATTGACACTGGCATACAAGTTTGCACTAATACTGGCATATAAATTTGCATTAGCATTGACATACAAGTGTCATTGACACTGGCATACAAGTTTGCACTAATACTGGCATATAAATTTGCATTAGCATTGACATACAAGTGTCATTGACACTGGCATACAAGTTTGCATTAGCATTGGCATACAATTGTGCACTGAAAATGGCATACAAGTCTGCATTGACACTGGCATACAAGTTTGCATTAGCATTGGCATACAAATGTACAGTGACACTGGCAATGACTGGCATACAGGTGTGCATTGACACTGGCATACAAGTCTGCATTAACACTGGCATTAAAGTTTGCACTTGCATTTCAATCTTAATTTTGCCTTTGTGCAAACTTTTTAATTAAAAGACCAGATGTTTTTCATTTTTAAACATCAAATTATAGAAATACATCTTAACGTTGTCGTCTTTAGTTCAACCACATGGAATTTTGAAGAGTAAGTAAATGTATCTATTATCATCTACTGTTGAAATGTCACAAATATGTTTTTGTTACTTAAAACTTTAATGCAAAATTGAATGCCCTTTGTTTTTCAAACTTGACAACAAACCCTACTTAGCTGGTCCTACCTTATATTTACAGTCAGTGGGACCCTTATTCCATTACCAATTACTAGCGGGAACTGTTATCACATTACATACAGCCAGTGGCAGGATTATTTGCTTGGATCCAGTTGGTAGTTACATTATTATGTTGAGCCACATGTGCAAATTGTTTCCACAAGTTAAAGTAAAATATTGGTAATATATAGTAATTGGTAAAATATAATGTCTACTAACTGGTATAAATAGGTAATATATAGTAATTGGTAAAATATAATATATACATGTACTAATTAGTATAAATAGGTAATATATAGTAATTGGTAAAATATAATATATACATGTACTAATTAGTATAAATAGGTGATATATAGTAATCAGTAAAATATAATATATAATAATTGGTATAAATAGGTGATATAGTAATTGAGAAAATATAGATAATCTATTGTACTGGTAATTTGTAAAAACAGGTAATTTATAGCAATTGATATTATATAGGTATTAAATAGTAGTATTATATAGTAACTGATAAAATATAGGTATTATTTAGTATTAAGAAATTGGTAGTTACAATAACCAAGAAAGTATTGCTTTAATGTTGATATGATCTGAGAAAAGTCTTACTCAAAATAAGTCTGTAAAAAGCCACAATGTTTGATACATTAGAACATATGTTTGTATACAAATGAGTGGGCAAATCTTAAAGCCATTATCTACAACAAGAAATAAATTATAGAAAAGATCAGTATTTAATCTAATGAAGTCTTTGCAGAAAAGGTAAAATTCAATTTCAAGATTAAACCCATGCACACTGGAAGGTCATTGTGCCAAAGTGCTGTAAAGCAATTTACAACTTTTCCCATCCCTGCTGATGCTCGCTTTTGAATTCAGTTGCATTTGGGGAAGGAATTGATCATGATCACACAACTATGAAAATGTTGCTGTCTTTTCTATGTAGGAATTGGAAGCCTACAGGTAATGTTTCGAGTTTTCTTTGTTAATCCATCACTGTGGAAGCTTACACATAGTTGATTTACAACTGTACTTTATTTCTTCATTGTGTAGTCATTAGAAAACATTGATGGAAAAAAATTGGTCATTAGCTCTATACAAGATTAAAAGTTTACTAGGCAAATACAAAATTTATCTTTTTACTTGCCCACATTTTTATATGCCTCCCTTAAGGAAGAATGTATTAAGATTTTTTTTTCTGGCCATCTGACCAGTTTGGTTTCAGTACAGTAATTCAAGTTGTCTGCTATCAACAATTACTTAACTTTTTGTCAATTACTTGTACTTTGGGCAAGGAAGAATCATGGGGCTCTTATTCTCCACAACACTTGTCACTCAATATAATTGAGTTTGTCTCTCTTGTGAGTATGCACTCAAGTTATGATTTACGAACACAAGACTCCTCAAATTCAGGGAAAACTTATATGAGGGCGGTGTAATACTCAAATTATCATGTGTAAGCAGCTGGCTACCAAGATCTCCAGTTATGGAAGTGCAAATGTTGCGTGTTGCTAAGGAGACACTTGTGCTATTTCATAAACAACTTACAATCATTATCTGCTGATCTGTATTGTGTGTATTGTGTGTGTTATTAAACATAGATGATAGTGAAGATAAGAAAGAAAAGGAATAAAATTCTACAGAAGACAACAGCTTTACTTTCATATTTTTAATATAATTTACGAAAAGAAAATTGTTCAAAGAAATTTTCAATATTTTTGTCATGTGGTTAGTGTTTTATTAGTCGAGTGAAAATTTACATTTTATGAATTGTAATAATTAAGTTACAATCCCTCTGTTCAAATTCCAAGTGTTCATAAAAGACCTATGCGTATTATGAAGCGTGATTATTATGACATTCACAAAAAAATTACCAAGTCCTTAATAAGTTAAATGTTTACAGGGTCTAATATAATCCTTCAGTCCAGTTAACAATTTGAAATTGTAAAACAAAGGATTCATTTTGTATTATACAAAACTTTCATTTAATTTTGACTTTATTTTCTGAAAAAGCATATAAGGTTGATTTTGAGAAATATGTAGAATTTAGATATACATGTATTACAATGTTTTTTGAAATTGGAAACTTTAACAAATTGTTGAAGTTTCATTTCATTGTAAAACAATATTTGTAATTACTCCAAAAATTATATTGTCTGTATATGTAATTTATAAATATTTCCTGAATATAGCAAATTGCAAAATACTACTTATGTAAATTCGGATGAATCCTTAAACTTTTTTCATTTCCAAAATGGATTCTTACAGGAAAATATTTAGTTAGTGACTAGTGTATGTTAATTGATACTTTAATATTTTGTTTACTGATGGTTTAAGAGTTGCCAGATATAGACCACTATTAATAAATTTGGTTTAGTTGTGTTGGTTCATTGCCATTTTCAGCACATACATGGTTAAGCAGATATTTAGTGGAGGAAGAACCTGATAAAACCTTAGGAAGAACCACCAACCCACAGGAAGCTAAGTTGAAATTTGAACTGTGTGGAAAGATGTGAAATGTCAGTGATCAATAGAGATGCGCCTAAAATCACTAACCCACATAGGACCAAGTATTCATAGACCATTGCACAGGGCCGTATTATCCATAAGGCTGACTAGGCTAAAGCCTAGGGGCCCACCAAGAGCAGGGGCCCATGCAACCTTTAGCCATGCCATGGCAATGCTGTGTAATTGAAAATTCCACATTTAAAACATTCCTACTCCATGCCACAACAATCAGACTGCTGCTAAATTCCACCTTTTTAAATCATTTTTGGTAAGTTTGTATTAATTAAAAGAGCACAAAATTTGCGGGTGGATGTTGAGGGGCCGAAAGAAGCTTGAAGCCTAAGGGCCCTGCCATTCGTGGGTGGATGTCAAGGGGCCCAAAGAAGCTTGAAGCCATGGGGCCCTGCCACGAGTTAATACGGCACTGCCCTTGCATATGTGTGTGTTGTTATTCCATAGCTAGTTCTTTCTGGGAGTAAAGTACCTGACTGAAAGACAGAAATTCCATTATCTCATTAGGGTGAACCTTAATATTCCAGGAAATCGGATCAGCAGGTGAACTCTACACTTCTTTGGTATTTATATAGGTGCTAATCATTATATTTTTTGGTTGCCATGTTGTAATTTTCAATATCATTTATGTAAGAACATTAGCTGTCTCTTCATGGGTCGATGAGCAAATTATTAATAGTCTTGCGTTAGGATCATATCCTGGTCATTTTTCATCATTGTTTAATTAGGTTATCTTCAGAGTATCTTTTACACAGTTGTTCCATACATGTGGTGTATATATATATTTTCCCTTTCTAAAATGTATTGTGTTTTTCAATTGAGTTGTTTGTTTTATTTTCATTCAAATAACAGTTTCTTAGCAGCTAAGAGTAGGTAATTTATTTTAATTTCCTCCCGTTTTGCAGTCTATGAATTCACCTGCCCATCATTTTATTCACATGTGACATTTTTATACATGGTATGCAGGTTGCACACCACTTACTTCATGTATCTTGCTTGGTTGTCAAACTCAGATTCTTTCACCATTTTAATTTTAGATAGACAATGTTAATTTGTCATTATAATTGCCACTTAAACCCTACAGTTTTTTGTGCTAATTTTTACTAATCCTTTGTTTTAAAGCAAGGATTTCTTTTCCTGTATTTAATCTTAGGGAAATACCCATACAAGATGTGTATCACTCAATATATTTATAGACTTAGTCTATGCATTATCTTTGAAGTGTTTTGCAGATCAATTTTCTTTCAGTGTCTTTATTTCAGGAACAAGCCACCAGAAATCTCCCAGAGACACCCACCTCTGCTTGTTTATCCTCTACACACTGTTAGAAGAACAAAAACTATCCTTTTTGTAGACTTTGGTCTAATGATATTTGGGATCTTGCAGAGAGCCCCTCAGATCTTACAGAAAGGATACCCAAGTCTCCTCAGTGGACCCCCTCTCAAATGAAGGTTTTTACTACTAGCTTAGATAGCAAATGTGCCCTTCCTCTAGGGGAGTAGGGAGTAGCAGCATCCTCCCAAACAAAACAGAGCAAGCTGCATTTTGCATTACTCTCTCTCCTGCCAAAGGGGGAAAAAACACCTTCTACTGACCCAATGTTCATTAATGGCTGATTGTGGGGAACAGCACCATTTCAATCCTGTTGACCCATTGAAGATGATGAGATCTAGTCCCCTGAGAAAGGGAGTTCTCAGATCTAAGTTTGCCATTTCTGGGGATAGCTTTTTCTACAGACTTGAGTTGCCTACAGAGTCTCTGACTAGGTACTGGGTATGGTATGGGTCTTTAGATTCTATATGGTATGGAGTCCCCCCCCTCCAGATTCCCATTTCATTCCATGAGGGATTGAGACTAAACTTACATTGGATCAGCATTCCTCCATCCCAATTATTCCTCTATTTCTTCATGGGATGTGGCACCTCTCTTCAAAGAAGCAATTGGCCCATTATAAAGACACAGATTTCTGGACCTGTACCACATAATAATGTAGTTGTGCCTGCAGGCCAAAGATTTACATCATCTTGTGAGTTTGAGTCTAAAAGGAAGGAGAGTATAGACCTTCTTCACCAAATTGAAATTGTCCTAAACCACTGCTTTAAACAGTCTGTTACCTTCATGAAAGGAGTTGCCAAATTGGATTTCTCTTCCTGCCAAGTCTCTCTCTAAGTAGAGAGACACTGGTCACATAGTCTTCCAAGAGAGAGTGCAGGATGAAGATGTTCTTTTTATCCTCATTGAATCCAATGAGTTTGACACATAGTGGGCCGATTTGGCACATCCTTCCTTTGGGTGCCTAATCTTTCACACCTTAAGGAAGCAGAAGAGGAGGAATCTGAGCCATTTAGTAAAGTGGTGAATGAGGTTTACTGCCTTTTGCCTAATGGTCACTGTTCAAAACCATGGGTTATTCTAAACTTCTTTCCAGTTTGGAGAAACTTTCTTGGGCAAACTCTTGTTCAGATATCTTGCTTCTTCCTCACCAGCTATGATCAGGTTCTTACTTATTCCTGGTTCACTTAAACTGTGACTTTGAATTCTGAAGCAGCTGAAGAGGGCATTTATACTGTTACCATTGAAAACACTAGAATCATTAGAATCAAAAGCTTGGCCATTAGTGACCATACACTTGCTGCCCTATTTTTAGCAGCATCAATCAATTTGCTGATGGAAGAATATGTCACCAATATCTGTCCTTTTTTTGGAAGCAGTTGTTGCAAAAACATCTAGGTATGCATTATCCATTGTTCATGGCCATGTCAGCAGAGCTTTTTCTCTGCATTGATGTGGCACTGAACACTTCCAAGGTCTTACTAGAGCACAGTAAGAATGGAGGCTGAGACTCTCTTTCTTATCTCCATGGCTGCTCAGGATTTGAGAGACCATCAACACTGGTCCCTTGCATCCACTTCTGGCTCTTTGAAACTTAGCAAGAAGTGGAAACAACCTGATCACTCTCACGGCCCACCATCTAAATTCTTTAAAGTTATGCAACTCCAGTTAAACAACAACCCTTGCTCACCCTTGCCAGGCCCAGGAAAGAAAATTGCAGGGCCATCCACTTTTTGTAAGGATAAGGGTCTTCACTAGCCAAGGTTCCAATACGATAACCCTATCTTCACCTTGGCAGATCAAACAGATATTTTAGTGCTTTTTCCTACCGACATCTATTGGATTTCATGAGTTACCGTCCTTACTATATTTTACCAACTAACCAATAATGTGTAACAGTGGTGCAATGGCCAAAAATGGTGGAGGCAATTAACCTAAAGAGGATAAGTTTAACTTTGAAAGTATGATTACATACCAGAGGTAAGCCATTGCAGGTGTATTTGAATGAAAGATATTGGTATAAACATGGACCGGCATTGTGGAAAATTTACTTATCATTCCATTCAGGTTGTGTGCTCCCCTTTTCTCAATCATGTAGGAACGTTGTTCTAATTTAAACAACTTAATTTTGATTGCATGCGATGGCTTTCTGCCACATCTAATTAAATTCACAGACCCGAAGCACAGAAATATCTGCTTGATACGCCAAAGTATAGATAGGGTTATTATATTGGAACCTTGGCTAGTTAAGATGGATAAGGGTGGACTGCCCTAGGGACTTGATCTCTCCTGCAAACTGTACCTCTTCTCTTAGTTCCTATTGGCACCAGACTATACCTCTTTTTGTAGGCATGATGATCAATTATAAGAGATAGTTATCAACATCAGTTCTGGGAACCCCCTCTTTTAAAGTTCCCCATTTGCAAGTTAAATCTGGTCCAGTTAAAGTATGAGGTCCATTCCCTTCTTTGGATGGATGCGGTAGAGAGGATGTTAAAAGGTTAAATGACCAATATTCCATGATTTTCTGGTTCGCTTGGAAGGGTAAAGTCATGTCTAACATCCATTTTTATGCTATCTACTTTTCCTCCCTAAACAAATGTTTGGTGGAGGAGCCTTTCAAGACGAAAACCAAAGCCTGAGTCATAAATTCCATAAGACCCTAGAATTTTAGTGGTCTCCATCTTTATTCATGATGTGTATCTTTACATCTCTCTTTCCCCCACACAGAAAGTTTAGCAGATTTTCTTTGGAAGGAGAGGGCTTATAATTCTAAGCTCTGCTGTTGAGCCAAGTTCATTCATAGCCATTGTTTGTATGGGAGTGGTTGCGCCCATGAAAGTCATTAATTTTCCCAATCCTGCTATATTTGTATTATTGGTTGATCCACAATGTCATTCTATAGTTCCTCAGACTAGATCTTTCTCATTTTTGATCCACTGTAACCAGGCTTGCTCTCCTACCAAAATCAAAATCAGATTTCAGTTCAATCTCAAGATTTTGTCTACATGGGGATGAAATTCTCACAGAGGGTTAGTCTGTGTCCCACCTGACAGAAAAGACAAGGTTTTGATGCTGATTATAAAGATCAAGTTGCCAGCTCATCTGTT
The DNA here is from genome assembly GCA_029339505.1 of Unio delphinus. NCBI lineage: Eukaryota > Metazoa > Mollusca > Bivalvia > Unionida > Unionidae > Unio > Unio delphinus. The sequence goes on from JAQISU010000033.1 coordinate 3,207,893, forward strand.
TCTTTCACTGCTTTCTTTCCAAATGAAACACACTCACACATTCTGTGCACCTACAGCTTTTAGCAGCTTGGAAACTGCACAAAGACCCAGTGAATGCTGTTATATAGTAGGGTTAGGATTTCCACTACTATCTGAATTGGTGGGCAAATCAGGAATGGTTTTTGGCCACATTCATGACAAGAGAACATTTTTACAGGCAGTCTGTGAAGGAAAGGGAAGATAATTTTCATGGTATGGTCTCTCCAGTGGAAAACTTCATTTGTGCTCTCAGGAAATAGCAAGTAGAATATCATACAGTGATATCTTTTCACAAAAAGATTCGGGATTTTCTATCTTTAAAAAAAATAATTTTTATTTACTTTACTGGCAATCAGTTTGACTAGTGTTTACAGACATGAGTCGATAAGATAGAATTATAATAACAATAGTAATGTACTTATTCTCTTGAATGCGTGCCATGCATGGGTGAGAGGCATGCATTGAGGCATATTCTGTGCACACATACACATCCTTGATCACTCCGGTGGCCCAGTGGTTAGACTGCCTGCCTTGGATGTGGGAGGTCGTGGGTTTGATACCTGGCCGAGTCTCACAAAAGTCTTATAAAAATGGTATTAATAGCTGCCTCACTTTCAGGCGCTCAGCATTAAGAAGTTAGTGTTAGCACTTGTCACCCTGTGTGTCAGGATAATGTGACTTGGTGGGACATCATGCTACTTGTTTGTGAAATGACTGAAAGCTTTTTAAAGCTACACTGAAAAATCCAAAATGAAACACACTCACACATACCCACCCCTTTTGTTGGACTTTTCAACTGCGCATCTGTACTAAAATAACTCCGAAATATTAGGATTAGTTTCGATTCAAAAGAGTCTTTTGTTTCAGCAGCATGCACCTGTCCTGCTCAGACATCATGTGTGTATCACGTGCTGTGTAACTTTCTGCGTACCTTGTTGTAAGTTCGTTCTTTTCTGTTTTGTGTTCACAGTGACTTTTATTCATCGCAGACTTTGTTGGGTATCCTGTGTTTAGATTAATAATTATTATTTACAGTGATATTTAATATAGCTATTTTAAAAATATTCTAAATAAAAGTGCAAGCTTTCAGTGGCTGATTTATAGGTTAGGTGATAAAAACTGCGATTATTATGTTAAAATAAGAAGTAATAAAACTGAAGTATTTATTTTTATTAAAACAGAGACAAATACCGGTATGTAATGTCATCTTTTTGAGCTTATGAGCCTATTATATATTTGATGTTATTTGTTGGTATTCCTTGGCTATTGAGTTATCATAACTAATTGCGAGTTACTCATAACAACAGTTTTTGAGGGTTGGATATGGTGTTACTGATATTGAAATATACTTTTTTTGGGGGGGGGGGGGTAAAACTATTTTTATGACTTCATTACTTACTTGTTGCTATGACCAGATTCTATCCTCTCATCCAAAACTTATGTGCTACTAAGTTCGGCAGATTCCCTGACGAGGACTGTCATCCATACTTGAGATGTGTGTGATTTAGCACAATGTTGATTCAGTGTTCTGGAAGATTCTGGTTCACCCTATTGGGAGGACAAATGTTTTTGTCATTTGTTCGGGTATTTACCTCCAGGAAAAGTAATAGCAACAGGTATAAGTATTACATCAATAAAGTTAATTCCCCCCCCTTCCAAACTTCATTTTACCAATTGATGTTATGGTTTGTTTGCCCCAGGATCTTATTCATATTCATCAAAATTTACCTGAGCCCTTATTCCCAATAGAATAAATTCAATAACCCATTGCAGTTTTAGCTTACAATGAAAGGTTTCTGCACTAAACTTGTTAATTCCCATCCAAACTGCTTTTATTTTGTTATATTCAGCTTCAGGCTGCAATCTTTGTTGTTGTTGTTGTTGTAATGTTTAACGCCATTTTTCAGCACACGATAGGCTATACATGGTGGTCAGTATTAATGGTGCAGGAAGAAGTTGGAAAACCCCGGAATGAACCACCAACCCAGGAGAAGCTACTGGCTAACTTTCTCACATACCCACATGAGCCGAATCTGAGACTCGAACCATTGCAGATAGAGGTGAGATGGCAGTGATCAATATTGGAGAGCGCTTTAGACCACTCTGCCACTCAGAGCCCCTTGCAATCTTTGTAAATAAATACATCAGTGGAAGATTGTAAAGATTCAAAAGATCCCTCAAGAGTCTGCACACTGTGAAAGTAAGTCTTCTGTTTCCTTTTACATTCTTACAAAAAGTATTAACATTAAGATCTACGGACTGTTTTATTTGTAGCCTAGAAAACGCTGAAAAATTAAGCAGTTCTGACATATGCCGTAAAAGATATTATGGAAATAAGTTTTGACCCACCGTCTTATCATTGGTTCAAAGTTATTAAAGGTTAGAACATTAATAAATTTCCATGAAATGTAACCAGAAGCTTTTCAAAAGTCAGTTAATAATCAGATACCATGCAGACGTAATTCTTCAGTGATATGCTTTATATCAGAAATAATCCTTTCATTTTTACCAATATATCTTCCTGGAACAAAACCAATGTGGTCACCATTTATTATATCATTGAATACTGACATTAATCTTTTTGTCATATGTGCAAATTTGTATGCAACATATAATCAACAGTTCCAGTTTTGTAAATACTGTTTGGTACAGACAGTTCCAGTGGCCTTAAGTTGTTAGAGCATCCGCCTTTGATACAGGAAGTTGCAGGTTCGGATCCAGCTCGAGTCATACCAAAGACTTATTAATAAAAATGGTACTAACAGCTGCCTCGCTAAGGCACTCAGCACTAAGAGGTTAGTGTTAGGACTGGTTAGCCTGGGGTCAGGATAATGTGACTGTGTGGGACATCATGCTACATGTCTGCAGCATGATGCCCCAGTGCAAGATATCGCTAATAACTGCCACACTGAAGACATCATTATAAAGTGCTGTGATTGAAAATTTGTTAAAGCTATGTTGAAAATTCCAAATCTCTCTCTCTCTCTCTCTCTCTCATACACACACACACACACACACACACACACACACACACACACACACACATGGTTTGGTACAAATGTACAAGGCATAATACTTTGATGATTGTTCTGACTACAAATTTGTTAATATTGTAGATTTTTAAAAATGTTGTGAAATCATTCGAGTCAGCACTTATTTTTTGTAATATTTGTTGAAACAATTTAAAGTCTCTTCTGTTTAATTTTTCCCTTTTATTTTAAGACTGGTCTTCAAAGTCCAACTTAATTAGCACCCCCCCCCCCCAATGTCTTTCCTATTGCACTGGTTTTAAAATTAGGTTTGGCAGGATGTTTTGTTTTATGTGTGTGTATATATACATGTATATGGAATTGATTTTCCTCAAGATAACCGAACATAATATTGCATTTTCTCAGTTTCCCAATTGTGTTCGACAGTTTGGTGATAAAATTTTAATGTTTGTGTCATCCCGTTTGGATTTGAAAAAAGTGTAAATTTCTGACCAAGTAAAATTAAACATAGTTTATGTTTTACCTTAAACAATAACGATCAATAACTTGTGATTTTCTACACAAATATCAATATGTATATATTTGTATCCCTATCAATACAGCATAAATCATTCTAATGCACTTGTTGAATAGTTGTGGAAATGAGAGAGCTAGCCTATCTTGTTACATGTTTCTGGTTCATGTTGTTCTCTTTGTACTGCATAATTTATAAAGTAGAATTGTGTGTAATTTATTAAAACCACCTTTTTTGTTTTTATTTAGCAAAAAAGCCAGGCATGTGATCACTTTTACTTAGTAGTATGTGATTAATACTAATGAAAGGGAAGAGACAGAACAGCCATGGTTCTCTTTGATGCAGAATAAATTATGCTGGTCACAAATTAATTGTAATGCAGAACCAGAAAAAGCATGTGTCTATTAGACTAAGACCAATCTGTGTTGAAGCAGAACCAGAAAAAGCAAGTGTCTTTTAGACTAAAACCAATATGTATTGAAGAGAAGAAGATCCTAATCTTTGGAGGATGAATTGTCTCTAATGGAATGTGTGATGTTATAAAGTATAAAAATGAACTTTAGAAATTCTCAAATTGTAGATGGCAATTAATGCATTAACCCTTCCCCCCCCCCCAATCATAGGGCATAAAACTTAAGGCAACTTGTGGGTAATTTCCCTCACCTCATCCCCCCCCCCCCAATCATAGGGCGTAAAACTTAAGGCAACTTGTGGGTAATTTCCCTCACCTCATCCCCCCCCCCCCCAATCATAGGGTGTAAAACTTAAGGCAACTTGTGGCTAATTTCCCTCACCTCACCCCTGAGTGTGGTACTCTAGAATTCTCATGGGTATGTAACTGTCAGTATATTATTATAGACTGTTTCACCAGTCTTACTCATTTGAGCTGTATTTCAATTGGACAATTTGGGTTACAGTCTATAGGCATTGTTCTACAGATGTAACACTGTCAGTATCCTATCAAGGATAGTACCAACTTGCACTTTCTTGAGCCATTTGGACAGTTTGTGTTAGTCCATTGACCTACATATACAGCACTGTCAGTGACATGTCACAGACTCTGGTACTTTTATCACTGACAACAGCAACTCATGCTCAGCTGTTTTTCAGTTTGCCAGTTTGTATTAGTCCATAGACATTGCCACATAACATAGAATACTGTCAGTGACATGTCACAGACTGTTACTTTTATCACTGACAACAGCAACTCATGCTCAGCTGTTTTTCAGTTTGCCAGTTTGTATTAGTCCATAGACATTGCCACATAACATAGAATGCTGTCAGTGACATGTCACAGACTGTTACTTTTATCACTGACAACAGCAACTCATGCTCAGTTGTTTTTCAGTTTTCCAGTTTGTATTAGTCCATAGACATTGCCACATAACATAGAATGCTGTCAGTGACATGTACCAGACTTCAGCATCATACTGTAGTAGGTAGGGCCTACTTGATATAACTGCACTTTGGAGAATTAGTCATATTTAATGAATCTTTGATACCTCTAGTTCTTCATGCTGAATCCCTGCACTATGTTTGACCTGCCTTTTTAAATAATCCTAGCTAACTTCAGAGAGAGAGCATTCCCTGAAACCTTTTTCTGTAGCTAAACTTCTGGTTTGATTGTGTCTGGTGCAGACCCTTTATCTATCTCTAATCTACATATAAATGCACAAAGTCTAAATTGTGCAATCCAAAATAAAGTCATATATCTACTCTCCATATACACACTTTTCCTGCTGATAATATTTGTTAGAATTTCCAAAATATTATATTAAGTAGGAAATTACTTGTAAACTTTATCCTTATGGGCAAATTAATATAAAATTAAACAATAACTACCCAACTCTATTTTAAGCACTTTATACCTACTAAAAGAGATTGAAATTTCCCTACTACTGGTCACTAATTTGAATGTTTAAGTATTAAGGCAAACATGTTATAATTGTTTTTAATTATCTTTACAAAACACTAATCCAGCTGTCATACTGACTCACATGATACCATTGTATTTGAGTAGCTGCTGATGATAGCATATTTACCCAAAAACCCTGCCTCTAAATTTGAACAGTGACTAAAGAAGTACTCCTTTATCATGGATATACTATTATTAAATTTATGGAGAGAATTTAGAAAATGTATATACAAATAAATCTTCTCTTCTAAAACTTATACATATACCATATCACCTGAAATTAACTAAATTTAGCCCTATACTAATACTTTCAGCTGTTTTTCAATTGCCAGTTTGCATTACAGTTCATAGGATTTGTTCCATGTGTACGGTACTGTAAGTGCCTTATCATGGAATATGGACAGGGATTGACATATTTAGATCATACCTAGTATTTAAGTGATCATTGAGTAATTATATTCATTTTTGCAAAACATCTGCTTTGTTGGCACTATTGATACCCAGAACAGACAATGCCTTTCATAAATTTCAGATGGCATTAGTTTAAGAAAGTATTATTAGTGATAACAATGTATGGGCTGATACTATTGCAGATTTGTATACTTGCAGTGTATACTCAGGGTGGTACAATTGTTCATACCCCATCGTATCAGTAATACAAGATGTTTATTCTTCTTATTCCTGTAACTACTGTTACACAGCTATATATCTAACAATAAACCAATACACTTTTTTCTTCCCCAACAAAACCGATCTTTACCCATGCTATCCACAAACTCTAGTGTGCTGTGTCTTCTCTGATCATGGCCACATTAGGTCCATAATTAGCTTGGAGCACCACTGCACCATTTTCATAGTTTTATAAATCATGTTAGAGATAAAATATTTTAAAAAGAAACTTGCCAAAATGCATAATTTAGCAATAAATCAAACTGCGATTAGTTCTTGTTTTAAATAAAAATGGTTGGTTTGGGAAAGTGTGAAGGAAATGCTTGATGATAATAATAGGTGTTGACTAAAGTTGAATAAGAGGCAGATTAGGACCAGAAAATTAAATAGGCCAGCCTTTTTCCAGTAGATTTAGATAATCAAACATGCTTTGCAGGGCAATAACAGGTACTTGGGAAAGTCTAGCACAAATGTAGACCTGTTGCTGTCACTGTTCAGCTTATTCTGCTTAGTTTCTGAAAATTGTCTTCTCATCTTGTTCATTGTGGTATAGCCTCTTGCCAGTGCAGTGATTGAAGCCTTCAAGCCCTGTTACTTGTAATAACATGGATGCCAGTGCAGTGATTGAAGCCTTCAAGCCCTGTTACTTGTAATAACATGGATGTTACCTTTATGATTTATTACAGTAAAACTTTGTAATAACAGGTTGACCCCCCCCCCAAAAAAAAAACCTGTTGAAGTAACTTTAAGCATCTGTACACTGTAGCAGCCTGCACCTAATTGAAAAGTATTTTCTATTGACTATTGCTCAGCACCATGTCATTGACTACTGTCATGCTAGATTCATCACAATAAGCTGTCTGTCATTCCTCAGCTTGTTCTGACAACTGTCCTGGAAATCATTTTCTGCCATCTTGATCAGGGCTGCAGAGCTCCTTGCTTGTGCAGCAATTGAGCTCTAATAGATCTATTAAATTTCCATAAATCATTCCCTTGACTTGAGATAAGAATTCCAAGATACACCCATTACTTCCTCATATTCCTTTGTGAATGGTTCTTTGCCATTTCCCCCATTCCTCTTTTCCTACAGTTGTTATCTTAAATGAAAATCGCATAAGGTTTGTGTTTCAAATTCAACCCAAGTGGAAAACTGTAATTTGATAAATTTTGGACCTGGTGTTATTAATTCTTTTTATGTAGTTTACTCATAACTTCAGTTGGCTTGGTAATTGGAGTGCAAGAACATGTGTATGACTGCTACAAATGCAATTTTAAAATATTTAATTGACACTTCATGGTGTCCATAAATTTGTGATACAAGCAAATTATCTTATGTATTTTAATATTCGCTTATTATTTGCCCATAGAATTTCCTGTGTAGAACTATTTATTTCTTGAAAGATCTGTTAAGATAAAACAGTTCCATATCTAAATTTGCAAAAACTGCCAGTATAATTGATATTTTAAGAGTTTCATTTTCCCCTACTGTTACGATAACAGTTACAGATCTGAGAATAGAGAATATGGGGAAAATTCTCTTCATTTGGACAAAAATGGTGGAAAGTTTCTAAATATAGGGTAGAGTTTACAAAGTAAATAAAGGTACAGCTTGCAAATAGTATGAACAATTTTAGTTTGGGTACAACATGTAATATTTAGAAACTAAAGTGAATCTTGCAATGACCACTCTATGAAAACAAGAAAGGGGTTTAGAAGGGGGGGGGGGTTAACAAATATTTTTAATGCATTAATGACTACCGTATATCATCCCTAAAAAATAGACCATCAGATTCAATCATGCTTTCATCATTTTTATATTTAAAAAAAAATATAATAACTTGGTAAAAAGAGTTTTTTTTAGATATTGAACTTTAAGTTTGTAGGTATGAATAATAAATTGTAAATATAGTCCAACATGTCTACAAAGATCACCTCAGTGATATGGACATTGTGGCCTTTTTAACAGGTGACACTGATATGGAGATATATGCATTACTCACACTTTATAACACTGTCAATCAGAATCATACAAGTTTCAGGCATTACAGTTGAGGGAATCATATATTGAAGGATGGTCCATTAGGGATCTGTGCATAAAAATAAATATAAAGCAGCATATTTTTTCAAGTAAAATCACTTTTTAATTGGTTTTCATCACACACTAACTAAATTTAACTGAAAAAATTCAAATGTCAATGATAAAACAAATTTGAAACGATTTCATCAGATCAGAAGTTGAATTATAAAAAGGGCAGTGGTATACTGAGGGGATTTATAGTGAGGGAACTTCAGAAACTGAACTTTAGAAGAACATCTTTATATCATGTAGATGATCATTTTGGCAGTTCGTATTGCATTACCCTCATTCAAAGACCCTTATTATAACAGTTTTGACTGTACCACCCTCATTCCAAGACCCTTCATTATAAAAGTTTTGACTGCATCACCCTCATTCCATGACCCTTCATTATAACAGTTTTGACTGCATCACCCTCACTCCAAGACCCTTCATTATAACAGTTTTGACTGCATCACCCTCACTCCAAGACCCTTCATTATAACAGTTTTGACTACATTACCTTCATTCCAAGACCCTTCATTATAACAGTTTTGACTGCATCACCCTCATTCCAAGGGCCTTCATTATAAGTTTTGACTGCATCACCCTCACTACAAGACCATTGTTACTGGTTTGGCTGCATTACCCTCACTCCATGGTCCTTCATTTTAGGTGATCACTACAGCAGGTTTAATTGCATCACCCTCACTCCATGGTCCGTCATTATAGTTGATTACTACTGCATCACCCTCACTCCAAGACACTTCAATATAAATGATCACATGGCATCAACTTCAGTCCAAGACCTTTCATTACAGATGATCACTACAGCAGGTTTGATTGCATCACCCTCACTCCATGGCCTGTCATTATAGATAATCACTATGTAATCACCTTAAATCCTAGTCCATAAATCAACCCCACAAATCTGTGTTGATACTGATGGACTATGTTGTGGGTCTGATGTCACCTGTTCAATAAAATGTACAAATTTGCTGCATGCGAATCATTCCAGAACATCACCCCACCCCCACCCCCCACATACACTTTTGACACATGCCATTAATTAGTAGCAGCCATATCAAGCATGAATTTCAAAATGGCCAAAGGACAGATGGTGTGCTATTCCAGGTGGATTTACAAGTCACCAAACATATGATTTGCTCAGGAAATATAATAAAAAAAGAACCTTCAGCCGACCGTAGCCGCACAGCCCATATGACTGTATTCTTGGGTAAATTAGGTCCCTTGTTCAACACTCATCTCCTAAAACATTTTAGCACTGTGTCTTGAGAATAATTTCAACCATTTGACAAAACTAGAAATATGCTAATAGCAGATATTGATAGCACTGTGTCCTTGTCCATTAAAAAAACATAGATAAGGATTCCAAAACAAAATGTACACTTAAGCAAAATGGATTTATCTGGTTTGGGTCATAAAACCATATCCATCACTGGAGATATATTGGATATTATAATTGTGTTGACTGACTCAAATTGAGCATAAAATATTAGGAATGGACAGTGATAGGTTTCTGATTTCCATAGCCCTCCTGGTAACTGAAACACTTCCAAGCAGAGCTTTATTAGTGGATGCATTTTTGTGGGGTCATGTGGAAGTAAGAGAATATATAGATGGAATAACTATGGATGATAGCATTCAAACAGAAAATAGGTACAAATATTTTAATAGAGGACATATCTTTTAATACATGTATATATAACACTGTAGCCATCAATGTAATACGCTGCGGATGACAACCAAAAAGAATTAGAGTTGACAAAAATATTGTGGATCTGGACTGTTAAGTTAGCATAGTAAAGAATATATATGTGTGTGTGTGTGTGTGTGTCTTTTGGATGGTCTTGCTCAGTTGTTGTTTAGATACAAAAAATTATTTATTAAAAAAAATTACTTGTGTCTGGAATTAGAGTAAAATAAATATGATAGCTTAGATAATAAAAAAAATAGTCTGAAAGTTTGAACCTTTGAACCCACTAACAATTTGGTGGCCCACAAAATATTCTAATGACATATCTATGTGTGGATGATTACATCTGAGTTTTCAAATGTGGGACAGGAGTCCATAGTCAAGTATGAGTTTTTAACTATTGTATGTACATGTTTCCATGGCAGCTGCAAACAACAGATCCATATCTACCATCAGATAATGCAAATCAGGGTCCTTTTTACTCGCAATAAACTGCACAGACCCAGATTGTGTATTAATTGATGGCAGATCTGGGTCAGTGCTCTTTACAGTTGAACTCATCTGATCAGCGAGTAGATAAAGTATATGTTTGTAAGATCAAACTCTTCTCCACCTTTCATGAAATGTACACCTTACACTGAGGTGCCTCGAGTGGCCGAGTGGTCTAAAGCGCTTTCCGTTACGGATCATTGCCATGTCACCTCTGTGCGGGTTCGAGTCTCGGATTCGATCAGTGTGGGTATATGAGAAAGCTTGCCAGTAGCTTCTCATGGGTTGGTGGTTCTTTCTGGGGTTTTCTCGGGTTCTTCCTCCACCACTGAAAAAATGGCATTAACCCTACAACAACAACACCTTGCACTGCAAGTCCTATGTACAATACCAAGATTTGTTTTAGTAGAAAAATTAATGATTGAAAATACTTCTTCAAAGCAGTGGAAAGTACATTCACTGTTTTTCTGATACCATCTTGATGATGGGTGGTTTTTAAACACTTCACTGCTGGTCAATCACAGCACATGAAAGATTATTTTCTATTAATGCTTGAGTATATTTTAGTTATATGATGCTCAAACTCCAGCAGAGGTGCCCACATAATTATTTTTGGGGTGGGGGGCAAACATGTAGTGGCTAGCTTTTAATGTTTTTCTGATGTAGGCCATAACATATTTGAAGGTGAAATCTGGGGTGGGGTGAGATGACTGATAAATGTTACACACAGTAAACCCCACCATGCCCCCGTATGCAGGCACCCATGCTGCTAATAGCTTCATTTAAGAAAAAGACTGGAGATAAAAACTGAATGTACCATTTTGTTCAGTTGCCCTAGTTACGATAACATTATCAAGCAGGTGACATTTTCATTTTATTAAAATAAATGCATTGATGCTATTTTGTAGCATTTGCTGAAGTTGATCGATAAAAAAAGGAATTAATAAAAATAATGTGATTGTAAAAATTGTTATCTGATGATGTAGAACTTTTGGTCAATGAATACAAAACAAAGAAAGTATGTTGAGCACTCCGAGACAGAACCAGGATTTTTATGGTTGCCTGATGCTTTTTGTGGGCTTCTGCTCAAATGAGTGTTCAAGGATGCAGCCATATTATGCACTGAATAAATTTAATAATGACTTAAATTAAGACTTAATAATGACTGATAGACTTACTAATGACTTATAGACTTAATAATGACTTAAATTAAGACTTAATAATGACTGATAGACTTAATAATGACTTATAGACTTAATAATGACTTAAATTAAGACTTAATAATGACTGATAGACTTTATAATGACTTATAGACTTAATAATGACATAGATTTAATAATGACTTATAGACTTGATAATGACTTATAGATTTAATAATGATTTATTGACTTAATAATGACTTATAGACTTAATAATGACTTATAGACTTAAAATAATGTTTTCTTGCTTAATTAATGTCAGCATGTTAACCCTTTTGTAATTTCATGGTGTTTATTTTTGTATTCTTGTTGTTATAAATATTTTTATGTGCTATTTAATATTGTAAAGCATTTAGAGCTTCTAAAGATTAGTCACTATACTACTGGTAAGTCCACAATATATTATTATTTTGTTATTATTATTATTATTATTATTATTATTATTATTATTATTATTATTATTATTATTATCTGAATATTACATTGGGCAGTTATACTTTAAGATTACACACATGAACAAGAAAAAAATGTATTCCACGTTATGTCAAGACAGAAATACACACTTGTGTCAACTTCCACCTATTGTTGACTGTTTAAACAATGAAACCGGTTTATTAATATGAAATAAGATTTGATTGATCAGTCACTTTTACTGCACAGCAGACATTGACCTTCATTGCATCATCTACCATGTCTGTTAAAAAACGCTCATGCTGATTTTCATTTTCTGTGATATTTAAGTTTCCATATCAGTTGTCCATCATTATTGCAAGCCATTCTAACTTTATGAACAATTCCTTTATAAAACATGCTAAAAGCAAGGTTGCTTTAATGGGGTTCCATTTTGAGAAGGGATGGTTGAGGAGTTTCCCCACCCATGATTCAGGCATTTGATGAGATGGATGAGGAGGACTTTTTGAATATATTAGCCATAAGCTGGAGAATCGCATACTGCTGAAAGCATTGACCACTCGGCTCTTTTGTATAGATCATAAGACAAAAGTTACCTATACTTATAAAAGCCTGTGCAATTGATACCTAAGTTTCATTGGCATAATTAGCACCCAGAACAATCCCTAAATGAGTCACTGAGCACTGACATTTTCTTGCATTGCATGTTGATTGTGACTGTCTGAAGGTACTGACTGCTGGTTTTCTTGGTACAGTAATACCTGTCTTGCAAGACCATTGCTATGTGAGGTTTAGATATCACATACATACATACATACATATATACATACATACATACATACATACATACATACATACATACATACATACATACATACATACATACATACATACATACATATATATATATATATATATATTATGCTTTCATTAGTCGCCCTTTATGACATGCAGGAGGGCACATTCTATTCTGCATTTATGAGCTTTCAGGGGGAAACAAAAAAGAAACAAAATGGAATTAGTGAAAATATTATCTGAAACTTCTATGTGATCCCCAAAAGGGAATGCCTCAGTTAATAAAATACATTACTGGTGTCAGAAAATTTAATTACAGTCTAAAGATGATCAGAGCTAGTTGTCAATTAGCTTCTGGACATTTCCTTTTAGCCTATGTACATGTACTCATCTGAAGGTATTGCACCAGGGTTGCTCAGCTGGAGGTGGACATTTATCTGTCACAGCTGGACAAGCAAATGAGTCCTCTAATGGAATTTGCTACTTTTCAAGAGGGAACCTTCTTATACTACTTACCCATTTTTCAATCAATGGTCCCATCATTAGTTGGACCTGTTTTCAGCCACAAATGTGTTGTATTCACCATGGTAGCTGTCAGCCTATTTGTACAGACATTGATCTTTGTGATGCCAGTTGTTTGCACCATTGCTTACACAGAAAAAAATGTTACTGCTATCAAAATAGAATCAGATTGTTTATTGACTGTGTAAAGACAGGACAGATTTTATTGGCAAAGATTTGTGGTTAAATGTTCATGCTTGGATAGAGAGCCAGTCTATTGTCTTATTTATGTCTTTTTTGATAACATGGAGATTCTTGTAAAGAAGATTATAAATGAAATGGTAGTCACAATATTTTTTCAACTGTTGTTTAATCTTGTCTTAGTATTATTAATTATTTTTTCACATTAAATTCAGCATATATGCAGCATCAAGCTTTTACAGTACTATGTATACATGCTTGTAAGTCTAAAAGGAAACAACAAAGAGCCTAATGTGTAGTAACATAATGTACCAGCAGACCAGGGTCTATGTTGTACTGATTACTACTGACAAACTGCACAGACCCAGATCTACTGGCATGTTATGTGATGCCAGACCTGGGTGTGTGTGGTTTGCAGTTGGACTCAACTTGTAAGTGAGTTCATACGATATCTTTAAATACAGAATACATATTTCAGTCATGATGGAACAAGGGTTTTGTAAATGTAACTTCCACCTAAATTTGCAGCTTTCCATTGAAGAAAAATCTTTATATTTGCAGTATGAAATGTAAATGTATGTATGTATGTATGTGTGCGTGTGTGTGTGTGTGTGTGTGTGTGTGTTTATAAGCGACAATAATGGCTAAGAGTAGTGTTCTAAACATGCAAAATTGAAGAATTGTGGGTAAAACATTACAAAGATAAACCCTTTTAAAAAATGTAAAAAATAAGTACTACATCATCATCATCATCAGTCTCTTGACCTAGTGTGGTCGTCGAGGCACTGTGCTGCTGAACATCTGACCAGTTCCATCCATTTGTCTCGATCATGTGCCAATGCCAGTGTCTCTGCAAAACCTTTCCTGGTCCATTCTGTGATGTTGTCTGTCCACTTGTTTCTCTGTCTACTTCTCCTTCTGTCACCCTGGACAATGCAGCCCTGCAGTACTGTTGTGGATAGACTGTTGGCTCAACTTACATGGCATACCAATTCAGCCTTCTCTTTTTGACAGTGGTGAGGAGGTCATCATAATGGTGTACTTTTGGCCTGATGGTGTTATGCACTTCATTTGTTTTTCTTTTGTTGTTGATGGGGTTTTGTTGTTTTGTTTTTTTTTTCATTTGTGAAGTACCGGTACATGTACTACAAGAAAAATTATATATTGTAAGAAATAAAATATGTAAATGAGATGACCATGTAAAACAACAATATTGATTTTTTAAATCCTTATTATCTTTTATCTGCATTTTTTTGTGAGGTATCCAAAAAATGTATAAGAAAAATATCACTTTTGAACATTTATTCTTTAATTTATATTACAAGTTCTTTTTACAAAAAGATGCAGAAAATATTGAAGTGTGATGAGGCACTCTACTAATGGAAGCATTTTAATTTGTAGTGAACTAAATGGAGAAAAAAAACCCTGAAAACAGATTATCATCATGAACATTGTCAGGAAAATTGTCACACTTGATCTCAGTATTAAATGAATTTAAGAGCATAATATAAATTGTAGTCAACCATTTTCCTTTTTTATGCATCCATTTGGAAAGATCATTTTTATTTTAATGTGCCTTGCATTTCCTTCCAAACAGGAAAGGCACTAATAGAAATGATTATTTTCAAAAGTACTCAGAGTGGCAATTCCATCAATGAACTTGTTCAGCATTTACACAGAGGGAGAATCCCATCTTTGGCCTTTTTATAAAGAGGAATTGACATTTTTTTTAAAGAAGTGGAGGGACAATTTTAAATAAGCACAATATCTATAAATATACACTTTATTGTAATGTTTCTGCAAATAGATAAGTTTATGTTGATAAAAATTAGACTTACAGTTATTTATCTTCACCATCATCTTAAGTCATGGGCGAAAATTTTTGGACTGCTGTCTCATTAATGTGACAGAAGAGAGAAGTCACCCTTGGACAGGAGATTTACAAAATTTGGTCAGGAGTTTTGAATTTAAAAGAGGGATGATTTTCATTGACTATTGAACAAATTTCCAATTTTTAATATTAAAATATGTAGATTTCATTTAATTTAGTCCTTTTTATAGCAGCAATTTCTTAGCTGTCATTATTGCATAGCTTTTAATTTTTTGTGTCAATAAAACCCTTGACTGTTTGATGTGAATACGTTCTTCCACAAAGTCGCGACTTATAAATCAGACACAATCATCTTGTGAACCTCGGATGCCCATGGTTAAGAACCATGATCTTTTTTAAGGACACCATGTTAATGGAGATGTTGTAGATCGTGACCTGGGAAAATTGTAAGTGTTTTATGATGTTGTTCTCCCTTTCATCATCGTTATATTTCAATGTCACATTTATCTGTTTTTATTACCAGTATGTTTAAATGCTGGTCACCCCTGCCATATTTAGAAATTAGTTTTGGAAAGGGCCTTCTATTTTACCACATTATATCATTTATCGGTTAGGGTACAACCCTTTTTTTATTATTATGCAGCAGGTTACGTGCAAGTCTTGTGTATTAAGAAGTATCATAACAGAGAATCCACCCTAGCTTAGTAGTTATTTCTTTCCTTTAATTAATCATCAATTTTTCCTTTCGCAATTGTGTATTATTCATGTGTCTGGTGACTGTTATTGTGTGTGTCTGCATTGCTGCTAGAGAGCTATCAAGGTTTACGATTGAGACAATTTTTTTGTTTACATTATGTTTTGTTCTTTACATTATGCATATAGCACACACTGTATACAAACAGTGAGTTTCATGTGTGACCTAATATCATGCCATCAGAGTTCTCTCTCAGGAAATGTTTTATTCAGAGAACAGAGCTAGGATGGTCTGTTGGAAAGTGTGACCACATTAAGGGCCCTTGGGACAGTCACCCAGACAACCTCACATGTCCAGAGAATCTATGTACAGTATTATCAAACTAAATTTGGTTTCTGATTCCAGACATACCTATCAAGGATGGAGAAAGTGTCAATCCACATCATTTTTTCTTCTGCAAGTTTAACTTATGCAGTGCCTCAAGTCACTGACTGCAAGGTGACTTAGGTTCATTTCAGAAAAAATACAGGAAGTAAGCTGAACATCTTGCACATTCAGAGTAGTGTGTTGCTCCAACCCACAGGGTAGCAATATATTTTTTGTCTTCCATTCAAGTAGCACAACTTAGTTTGAATGCTATGTATATATGACACATACTGTATATCAATATGAATTGGTAATTATGTGTGTGTGTGATAGGGATTTTTAACGTAGCTTTAAAAAAAATTTAAGTCATATCGCAATGTGGCAGTTTATAGTGATGTCTAGCACTGGGGCATCATCCCGCAGACATATAGCATGATGTCCCACCCAGTCACATTATCCTCAGACACCAGGCTGACCAGTCCTAACACTAACCTCTGTATGCTGAACGCCAAGCGAGGTAACTGTTAGTACCATTTTTGTAAGTCTTTGGTATGACTCGACCTCCCACTTCTGAGGCTGAATTACTATGAATGTCAAGTGTATGACAGTTACATCATTATGAATTAGTATGAATGCCAAGTATATGATAGTTACTGTACATCATCATGAATTAGTATGAATGCCAAGTATATGATAGTTACTGTACATCATTATGAATTAGTATGAATACCAAGTATATGATAGTTACTGTACATTATCATGAATTAGTATGAATGCCAAGTATATGACAGTTACTGTACATCATTATGAATTAGTATGAATGCCATGTTTATGACAATTCAATCATTATGAATTAGTATGAATGCCAAGTATATGACAGTTACTGTACATCATCATGAATTAGTATGAATGCCAAGTATATGACAGTTACTGTACATCATCATGAATTAGTATGAATGCCAAGTATATGATAGTTACTGTACATCATCATGAATTAGTATGAATGCCAAGTATATGATAGTTACTGTACATCATCATGAATTAGTATGAATGCCAAGTATATGATAGTTACTGTACATCATCATGAATTAGTATGAATGCCAAGTATATGATAGTTACTGTACATCATCATGAATTAGTATGAATGCCAAGTATATGATAGTTACTGTACATCATCATGAATTAGTATGAATGCCAAGTATATGATAGTTACTGTACATCATCATGAATTAGTATGAATACCAAGTATATGATAGTTACTGTACATTATCATGAATTAGTATGAATGCCAAGGATATGACAGTTACTGTACATCATCATGAATTAGTATGAATGCCAAGGATATGACAGTTACTGTACATCATCATGAATTAGTATGAATGCCAAGGATATGACAGTTACTGTACATCATCATGAATTAGTATGAATGCCAAGGATATGACAGTTACTGTACATCATCATGAATTAGTATTAATGTCAAGTATATGACAGTTACTGTACATCATTATGAATTAGTATGAATGCCATGTTTATGACAATTCAATCATTATGAATTAGTATGAATGCCAAGTATATGATAGTTACTGTACATCATCATGAATTAGTATGAATGCCAAGTATATGACAGTTACTGTACATCATCATGAATTAGTATGAATGCCAAGTATATGATAGTTACTGTACATCATCATGAATTAGTATGAATGCCAAGTATATGATAGTTACTGTACATCATCATGAATTAGTATGAATGCCAAGTATATGACAGTTACTGTACATCATCATGAATTAGTATGAATACCAAGTATATGATAGTTACTGTACATTATCATGAATTAGTATGAATGCCAAGGATATGACAGTTACTGTACATCATCATGAATTAGTATGAATGCCAAGGATATGACAGTTACTGTACATCATCATGAATTAGTATGAATGCCAAGGATATGACAGTTACTGTACATCATCATGAATTAGTATGAATGCCAAGGATATGACAGTTACTGTACATCATCACGAATTAGTATGAATGCCAAGGATATGACAGTTACTGTACATCATTATGAATTAGTGTGAATGCCATGTAAAATTATAAATATGAACAATCCTGATTATGTAGTAGGACTTAATGGTTTTTGTGATATGGTGAGTTGGATTTCGCATGTATAAAAAAAATACCTCAATTAGAAGATAATATAACTTCCAATTTCTGTTGAATGTGATCTTCTTTTGTTTCTTCAAATTTACTGGTTTTTTAAACTAAATTTTACTGCAGCTTGCTTAAAATTTATCATCAGAGATCTATAATCAAGTAAGAAAATCTTCTGTCACTTTATTTTGTATTTTATGACTGAAAGGTTAACTCTTTTACTTCCTACTAAGTTTGGGCTCATGAATCAATGGACACTATAGTCTATTTAGGCTAGATTTTGACAAGAAAAGCATATGATGAATAGTGAGTGGACTCGCAGTGGCGTATATAGCTCCAAGATAAATTTGAAATTGGCTAGACCTTGGATCTTTTCAATTATATAATAAAAGTCCGCTGTTTGTGTGGATTAGAATTGGACTGTGTCAGATATGCTTGGATATAAATACTCCATGGAGATATATTGTAACAGTTTCTCTTCTCAATGTGGAATTGATAGTTTAACTTCTGGTAATAACATTAACCAGTTTTGATTTGCCAGGAAGTGTTTGTGCCACTATGATATTCACTGGAGAAATACTTGCTGCAGATGTTGATATTCCTGAACCACAATATACTATTTTATGTCAGGCTTTCACTTTGTTTGATACACAGTTTTAAAATGTGTCATCATCCCTGTGTTTATGAAAGCAACAATACGAAGCAGATTACAGGCTACAATCTTTTTTAGCTTACCTGGTCATCAGAGATGGCCCTGTATCAGTCAAATGTCATCTGTCATTCCTTGTTTATGCATCTTTCAATGATTGCTAGTTTCTACTTCTTCTCAAAAACCAAAATTCCAATTTCAACTCAACTTTTTAGATAGGATCTTGGCGTGAAGGCTTCTTAAGTTTGTGCACATGATTTCATCTGGCAACAAATATTGTTACTTAAAAAGAGAAATTTTTTAAAAACAAATTCTCAAACAATGCAGAACAGAATTTGAACAAATATAAGAAAGACTACTCAGGCAAAGAGGAATTTCAGTTCTTGTAAATGATGCCAATTTGCTATTAGATATCACCACCATTGTTAAAAGTGTCAAATCTTTAAAACAACACCTAAAAAATCATTCAGCAGAATTGACCACATGTGACAAGGTTTTCCAGTTTGTACAAAATGATGTATATCCAGCATAAAATATGGCCACCAATGCTGAAATTAAAAATAAAAACCTTCAAAAGACTGCTTCTTATAACCTGGTTCTGAGAATTTGACCAAAAATCTGATACAGAGCATACTTGCAATGATGGCTTTCAAATTTAAATACATGACCACTATTACTACACTGATAAAATTCTTTGAATACCTCAACCACAGGTGTATTCAGGATAGAATGAAGCATTATGACCATAGTCGTGTTCAGGATAAAATGGGTTAAACAGCTTCCTAGAAAAACTCAGAATAATTTGGCTAAATATAATATCATGTTTGAATAAAGCACTGAAGTTAAAATGATTCTGATCATTCATCAAATATGTCTGCTGGTTACACAAAGAGAAAAACCTTCAGTAACTTATTACCACTACATACTACTAACAGAATCAGACCAAATTGGACTGATTAAGGCAGTATTGTTTAAAGGCCGTTATAAAAAAAAAACTAAGCATAGCTATCGTCATGCATAGATGATGTTACCAAAAATTAATCAAATAAGCAACTTGATATGAAAGAAAAACATGGCAGAGTTATTATCCTGGTACCGAAGCCTTTCAATGGAAGGCAAATGATGCTGATGAATCATCAGATATGGAGAAATTGGTCCTTTACTCATACCATTGGTGTTTCTAAATTTAGAAACACCAATGGTATGAGTAAAGGACCAATTAAACCCCACTGGTATGAGTAAAGGACGTTAGGGTGCAAGTGTTTCCAGCATTGCATTCATCCCAAGGGATGTTGGTACCTCTTCGACCTGATGTTAAGCAGTAGTTTAAGTTTCATTTTCCAAGAAAGAAATTATTGTGCATGATTTTGTTAATGTGTATAGCTCCAACACTGTTTTCTTTCACAGATAGTAATTGTTCATTATCCCGATGTGAATGAAGTTGGCAGAGGGATATAGCATTTTGCCCATTCATTGTGTGTTTCTTCATTTGCTGATATGTTCATTCATTTATTACATTGTTGTTGTTGGGTTTGACAGCATTTTTCAGCATATGATAGGCTAATCATAGCCACCATTATTAATGGTGGAGGAAGAAGCCACAGAAAACCCTCAGAAAGAACCCACGAGAAGCTACTGGCAAGCTTTCTCACATACCCATATTAATTGAATCTGAGACTGAAACCCATGCAGACAGAGGTGAGATGGCAGTGATCTGTAATGGAGAGCGCTTTAGGCCACTTGGCCACTCTGGGCCCCCATTTATTACATATTGTATGCCCTGTTTCACATACACATGAACATTGGTATATGGCTGTATGGTCTTGGGGAGATTAACTGAACAACACAAAACTAGGTCTTTGTAATCTTCAATACAGCACTCCAAGTTTGTAGTGAAGTCTTCTTGAAATGTTAGTGTTCATTTCAAAAAGTAGGTTGCCCAGTCCAAATAAACTGGTCACTTTTGACAATCATGACAGAAATTAATTTAAAAGAACCTTAACCTATATTTTCTTCTATATGATGTTTTTAAACAAATAAATACATAGTACTGTATTTAGCCTGTCTGGACTAACAGTAATTATACTTCCAGTCACACATTTTGAATATTTGTCTCCTTGTCTGCAGTTTTCAGGATCCATACCATTAGCTTAGGTTGATAGAAATGGTTACCTATTAGACTGGATACTTGAAATGGCTGTAAGCTATATTAGGCACTTGTCAGAAAGGTGACATAGCATAGGAACCAACAGCTTTACAACATAATAGGGATTATGCTGTGAATTAAAACTGCAGAATGTTTCTAGTGTAAATCGTGGTGCATGGTGTATACTTTTCATCAGAAATAGTTGACGTCAATTTCTAGTTTCCAGTTGTTTGGAAGGTTGACAGATGATGACCATTATTTGGTAGGTTGACAGGTGATGACCATTATTTGCTAGGTTGACAAATGATGACCATTATTTGGTAGGTTGACAAATGATGACCATTTTTTGGTAGGTTGACAGATGATGACCATTATTTGCTAGGTTGACAGATGATGGCCATTATTTGTTAGGTTGACAAATGATGACCATTATTTGGTAGGTTGACAGATGATGACCATTAATTGCTAGATTGACAAATGATGACCATTATTTGGTAGGTTGACAAATGATGACCATTATTTGGTAGGTTGACAGATGATGACCATTATTTGCTAGGTTGACAGATGATGGCCATTATTTGCTAGGTTGACAAATGATGGCCATTATTTGTTAGGTTGACAGATGATGGCCATTATTTGTTAGGTTGACAGATGATGGCCATTATTTGTTAGGTTGACAGATGATGACCATGAAGCTTCAGACATATGGTACACCTGCACTATTCCTCAACTTTTTTCATTTTGTGTGCTTTTTTCTAAGGACATGGGCCCTCCTGGTGCAGCATTGAATTGTCCCTTCAACTTCTTGACTTTAAGTCAGTCACGTCTAAGAATTTCATTTATTTCAGACAATTAACAGTTTCTGCAAAAGATCTTTAAATTTTGTACTTATGAAATGACAGCAGGTTTCCCTGGGCTTGGTTACTGATGATAGGACTATATCAGAATGACATTTGTTTATGACCAACTCTAGAATTACCCACTCTTGAGCTGGTCTACACATGGTGTATTTTCCAGACACTCTTGAGCTGGTCTACACATGGTGTATTTTCCAGACACTCTTGAGCTGGTCTACACATGGTATATTTTCCAGGCACTCTTGAGCTGATCTACACATGGTGTATTTTCCAGACACTCTTGAGCTGATCTACACATGGTGTATTTTCCAGACACTCTTGAGCTCTAGACATGGTGTATTTTCCAGACACTCTTGAGCTGATCTACACATGGTGTATTTTCCAGACACTCTTGAGCTGGTCTACACATGGTGTATTTTCCAGGCACTCTTGAGCTCTACACATGGTGTATTTTCCAGACACTCTTGAGCTGATCTACACATGGTGTATTTTCCAGACACTCTTGAGCTCTACACATGGTGTATTTTCCAGACACTCTTGAGCTGATCTACACATGGTGTATTTTCCAGACACTATTGAGCTGGTCTACACATGGTGTATTTTCCAGACACTCTTGAGCTCTACACATGGTGTATTTTCCAGACACTTGTGCAGTAATACTATTGATTGATTGCAGGTCTTGACAGATGAATAGTTCAGATTATAAAATTGTGAAATAGCTGGGATGATCAGGAAAATCATTTTGAGACAGAAAAAGAACCATGCTTTGTTTTGAATAGTTAAATGACCAACTGTCAATCAAGTACCTATATACCACCTAATAAACTGAATTACTAAATGACTACTGTCAGTCAAGTACCTATATACCACCTAATAAACCGAATTAATTGATATCGAACTGTCAATAATAAACCCAATTACTAAATAATCATTGTCAATCAAGTACCTATCCACCACCTAATAAACCAAATTAATAAATGACTACTGTCAATCAAGTACCTATATACCACCTAATAAACCAAATTAATAAATGACTACTGTCAATCAAGTACCTATATACCACCTAATAAATCAAATTAATAAATGACTACTGTCAATCAAGTACCTATACACCACCTAATAAACCGAATTAATAGATGGCGAACTGTCAATCAAGTACCTATACACCACCTAATAAACTGAATTAATAGATGGCAAACTGTCAATCAAGTACCTATATACCACTTAATAAACTGAATTAATAGATGGCAAACTGTCAATCAAATACCTATACACCACCTAATAAACCAAATTAATAGATGGCGAACTGTCAATCAAGTACCTATATACCACCTAATAAACCAAATTAATAAATGACTACTGTCAATCAAGTACCTATATACCACCTAATAAACCAAATTAATAAATGACTACTGTCAATCAAGTACCTATATACCACCTAATAAACCAAATTAATAAATGACTACTGTCAATCAAGTACCTATATACCACCTAATAAACCAAATTAATAGATGGCAAATTGTCAATCAAGTACCTATATACCACCTAATAAACTGAATTAATAGATGGCAAACTGTCAATCAAGTACCTATATACCACCTAATAAACCGAATTAATAGATGGCAAACTGTCAATCAAGTACCTATATACCACCTAATAAACCGAATTTATAGATGTCGAACTGTCAATAATAAACCCAATTACTAAATAATCACTGTCAATCAAGTACCTATATACCACCTAATAAACCAAATTAATAAATGACTACTGTCAATCAAGTACCTATATACCACCTAATAAACCAAATTAATAAATGACTACTGTCAATCAAGTACCTATATACCACCTAATAAACCAAATTAATAAATGACTACTGTCAATCAAGTACCTATACACCACCTAATAAACCGAATTAATAGATGGTAAACTGTCAATCAAGTACCTATACACCACCTAATAAACCGAATTAATAGATGGCGAACTGTCAATCAAGTACCTATATACCACCTAATAAACTGAATTAATAGATGGCAAACTGTCAATCAAGTACCTATACACCACCTAATAAACCGAATTAATAGATGGCAAACTGTCAATCAAGTACCTATACACCACCTAATAAACCGAATTAATAGATGGCAAACTGTCAATCAAGTACCTATATACCACCTAATAAACCGAATTAATAGATGGCAAGCTGTCAATCAAGTACCTATATACCACCTAATAAACTGAATTACTAAATGACTACTGTCAATCAAGTACCTATATACCACCTTATAAACTGAATTAATAGATGTTGAACTGTCAATAATAAACCCAATTACTAAATAATCACTGTCAATCAAGTACCTATACACCACCTAATAAATTAAATTAATAAATGACTACTGTCAATCAAGTACCTATATACCACCTAATAAACTGAATTACTTAATGGCCAAAGTCTAATGACATTGAACAATTGTTTGACAACTTTATTTGCAACATTTTCTAAATAAACACACTGAATAGAATTTGATTGAACTTGATTCAAACTGTTTTGGTATGTGTAGCGCTTAGAGCTTCTAAAGATTAGGTGCTATACAAAGTCCTCATTATTATTATTATTATTATTATGAATCCATTTAATAATAATAATAATAATAATAATAATAATAATAATAATAATAATAATATGAAAGCATTCAGTTCAAGGGTTCTTAAAAATTGTTCAGATTCTGTTGATCCTCTATCAAATATGGCTGCTGTTACTTAAAAAAGAATAAAAACTTTAAACAATATCTCACAAACTACTTAACAAAATTTCAGGAGATTTGCTGGAAAACATCCTGGCTCAGATGGCTTTGAATTTAAAAAATGATAAAGCTCCATTATCAGTTATGGCCACCAGTACTAAACATAGAATAACCTAAAAATGGCTCCTGAAAAGACTTCTCAAACAGAATATGACCAAATTTGACAGAGAGCATCCAATCATGATGCATAAATGATAAAAAAAAGTTTTTCATTTTTTTTATTTTACCTCGAAAAATGCGTTTTTTTTACATTATTTATATTTTTGCATTTTTTATATTTGGTACTTCCATTCTCTTTTATCTTCGGCCATACAGGCGGTTCTCTGTCATACTCAATGTTATCTGGTCTATGGTTTAAAACTTTTGACATTTTTTCATATTTGTATCACTGAAACTTTAAAACTGGTAAGTAGCATGTAAATAAATAAAATATTGATTTTTGTGTTGCCTAAAATACTACTGGAATATTTTTTTTATTTATTAAGAAAAAAATGTGGTTTTTTTTACATTTTTTATTTTAATTTTAACGTTTGTAACATCTATGGCATAAAGTAAATGTATACAAATGGTGAATCAGCCATAAAAATTGCTACAACTAAGCATATACAAAAATTTAAACTTTCTTCTCTAAAACTATTAAAATAGAAACTTGATAGGAAGTATCCTATACATGCCTATTAAACCAGTTAGGTAACCTAGGATGTCTAGGACTGGGATATCATACCACAGACATGCAGCATTATGTTCCGCCCAGTATCATTATCCTGACACCAGGCCGACCATTTCTAACACCAACATGTAAATGATGAGAGCAAAGTGAGGCAGCTGCTAGTACCATTTTTATAAGTCTTTGTTATGACATGGATGGGGTTCAAACCTGTGACCTCCCACCTCTGAGACAGATGCTCTAACCACTTAGGCCACAAGATTGGTCCATATTTTGTTTATAAGGAGGGTACTAGGAGATCAGAAAACTTCATATTTAAGTAAAGAAAATTAGAATCTTTACATTCCCAACCAGTTGTCTCATAAGATGGACTACTGCACTGTGGATTTTGATTTATGTTATGGTATTTATTTTCAATGCAGTTAGTCACAAAATATTTTCAGATTTATCTTTTGCATTTGTAGAATTTAAAATGACTACCATAAAACAATATGCTTTTACCTTGAAACAATCTTCCATATTTAATTACTGGGAGATAAAACCATTGTCTTAAAAAATGTCGGATCATAATGGCCATGCCCATTTCGTGCTTGGAAATTTCTTCTATAAAAGTCATGTTTTATAGTCACCAGCTTTCCAATTAATTGCCAGGTGTTTTCTGACCAAATTGTAAAGTGGCTGAATGAATGATCTGAATGTGAATAAAGAATTTAATTTCCAAAGAAAGACATCATTTAGGTAAAGACATTGTCATAATAATTGAGAATTGATGTGTAAATTTATCTTTTCTAGCTTATAAATATTATACTCAAGTCAGTCATCAGTGTAACTTTTAATGTGTAAATTTATCTTTTCTAGCTTATAATTATTATACTCAGTTAGTCATCAGTTGGTTAATGTCTTCATTGGTACTTAAGAATTTGAATAAAGGAACAATATTGCTTCGAAATTCATCCTTAGGGCAAACACTCATTCTTACAGTTAGCTTTCGATTAATGGTGTTGGTGTTGGTGTGGGTTGGATGTATTGATCTGCATAATGCAGTCATAAAAAAAGATTTTAAAATATCAAATTTGACTGATACAACTAAAATAAGTCTTTGTACACCCTAGAAGTTGGGACAGCCTTAATTATTCACTAAAAGTAAGTTCTGCTCCATGAAAGTTGGTTGACAAAATCATACTGTTTTAATTGAGTTTGGGGACACATGAATTTTTTGTGTACTGAGAAATAAACAAGACTATCAGAAAAAATTAGCAAAAAAAAAAGCAAAAGTAGATTGGATTGGACAAAAGTGCCCAGAAATAGAGAGCAGTCTGATAAAGAATAGCAGGAAAAAGGCATAAAAAATTGTGAAAGATCTCACCAGACAGAAACAGCCAAGAGTCAGTACCATTCAAGACGAAAATAGAAAATACGTCACTACAGATCTAGGCTAAAGTGATGGTTGGAACTGAACCTTCAGTCTTATTGTCATGGGTTCAATGCATTGACCACCATACCACCACCACTGGGTTTTCATCTCAGAAGTTTATAAATAATGATACAGATGGGTTAAGTACTGATCAAGGAATATGTTTTAAGGGCGGGATTATGAACAGTTTTTGTTAAGACCAGAATCTGGTGTCCAGGATGCACACACACACACACACACACACACACACACACACACACACACACACACACACACACACACACAGAGAGAGAGAGAGAGAGAGATTTCAGGTAAACAAAGCCACACATTTGATTGAAAATGATGGTTTTGCATGCCATTTTTTTTTTCTCTGGTGGGTTAGTGGTTAGAATCTCCACCTTGGAAGTGGTAGGTCATGGGCTTCAACCCTGATCTATATCTAAAAAAATCTATATCACTGAATGCAATAGACATGTTTTACTTGCCATTTTGAATTTTTGTCACAATGTGATTATTGATGGTAACTCAATCAGTAACAGAATGGAACTAATCTACCTTGAGAACAGAGTGCACTCAATTGCTACCAATCTTATACATGTTCACATACATTTGTAATGTACACAGAGATTACATAACTGAATTAATTACTAAATGATGTAAATTGTAAATACATAACAGATGAAGTTATTTTCAGTCTTCACAAGTCAAAGTTAAGCTCTTTTACAGCACATACTGATCTATATTTATATACTAAAAGTATCTGAAGGAGGTGGATATGCCCTGTGGTATTAATTATGATTTAGATGTCATCCATTTAATACACCTATAATGAAAAGCTGACATGCTAGAAAGTTTTTTGATTTTTTTTGGGATATTATTTCATTTAATGAATGGCCTTAGAGTATTGAAAAATTCTTTCTTTGGTTTTGGAATTGGCAAGTTCTTGTCTCTCATTGATGTAAGATTTTAGGCTGCCATTAGTTTCTCAGCATTTAACATTATTTCTTGAGTAAACTGGATCCGACTTGGTAGAACTTTTATACATTAGTTTGGTTTTTGTTTGAAGTTGTTCTTATTAAGGTACTTTGTTTAATGTATTCATTGTCTATAATGTTTTTAGGTTGCCCATCTTGTATTATCATACAGACTTATCTTTGGAGCTGAAAATATTTCTTAGTATTGACATCAGAAGTATTTTCCAATATAATGTTATAGTTGTCAAAATGAGGCTGAAAGTAGCTTTTGTGAAAAAACAACA
The DNA here is from genome assembly GCA_029339505.1 of Unio delphinus. Lineage (NCBI taxonomy): Eukaryota > Metazoa > Mollusca > Bivalvia > Unionida > Unionidae > Unio > Unio delphinus. The sequence goes on from JAQISU010000033.1 coordinate 3,236,200, forward strand.
CCAGACTGTTTTGGAATGATATTCTTTTTTGTTTTTTATATACAAAGACAGAGATTTGTTTTTTGTAGTCAGACTAAAATGATCAAACCAAAGTAAATTATTGTCGACAAGTATACCATGAATTTTGTTCTTGGAAACCACTTTCAGTTTTTCATTATTATAGGAAAGGTTCAATTCATCTGTCTTTCATTTTGCTTTTGTTTCTGTCTTGTTATTAATGAAACCTTTGTTTTTATCTGTATTTACAATCTTGCCATTCCCCAAACACCATATTTTAAGCTTCTTGAATGCAGTTTGAAGATTATTTTCTAATTCAGATTTGCTGCTGTTTTTGTCAGAGGAAGTAGCATCATCAGCATATAGGTCAGTTGATGGTACTTGAGAAGAAGATCATTTATGAAAATAACTAACAAAAGTGGTTCAAGTATAGATCCTTGTGGTACACCAGTTGATTTTTGGGGCCCTGAGTGGTCTAAAAGGCAATTAGTTACAGATCACTGCCATCTCACCTCTGTGTGCGTGGGTTCGAGTCTCAGATTCGGCCAATGTGGGTATGTGAGAAAGCTTGCCAGTAGGTTCTTGTGGGTCGGTGGTTCTTTCCGGGGGTTTCCTGGCTTCTTTCTTCACCATTAATACTGGCTGCCATGTATAACCTATCATGTCCTGAAAAATGGCGTTAGACCCCACAACAACAACAACATGTCAATTTAAAGTCATTTTCAGAAATTGATCATTCAAGTATGAAGTAAGCCATTTGTGAGCTGTGCCATTACATTGGTTGATTTTTGATTTTTCTATAAGTTCTTGATCACCAAGATTAAAAACTTGTAGAAAATCAATCATAACACTCCCAGCTAAGCTTCCTTCATCAAAATCCAGCAGCCATGTGTCAATCATTGATATCATTGTTGTTTCACAGGAATTATTTTGTCTAAAACCAGATTGTTTTTCATGAAGATGTTTGTGCTCATTGAGAAAAGTCATTAATGACTGCTGCACATGCATTCCAATTATTTTGAGAGTTGGAAGGATAGAAATTGGCAGATAGCCTAGGGCCTGTCATATCATGTCCTGTGTTGTTTTGGTATTATAATTATTTCACAGATATTTTAAAACTAAATTAAAAACTTATTTCAGGAATTTTGTCTTCTGATAACCTTTCAGCACAAAATCTGAAATGTGATTTGTCTGATACAGCTTTCGATTCTGTAATGTTTGAGGCCACATTCAGAAAAAGTCATTGTACAAGATTGTAAATGGTCATTTGTGCATGTATCATCAATGGAATATCACTCTTGTTCTTGGATTTTCAAATCGTGTCCAGATTGTTTTGTGGTTGTTCTTGTTTTCATCAGTAACTTTTATATGTAGATGTGGCTGATGGCGAATAATTCAACCATATTAAAAGTGATCCACTGAAGCTGAATATTCTTGCCTGAATGGCTTTTGTATTTTTGTCTGTACTATTCTGTGTTGTTGGTTAGTACAAAATGTGCTCCTGTTGGAGTCAACACCTTGTTGGTTCTGTTAGTTCATGATGTGTTGTGTTGTATATCCTTGAAAACTGGAATTCAGCGCAAGTAAACCTGACATGAAAACACATTGCTTTTGATGACCATCTCTCCTAGATGGCCCTATGTTTGGAAGATCACCTGCTCTGAAAGGCCAATTTTGGGAAGGTCACTATTTTTGAAGATCACCTGCTCTGAAAAGCCAGGTTTTGGATGATCATCTTTCTGGAAGGCTAGCTTTAAATGACATTTCTGAAGCACTGTTCAGCTGTGCTAATGCTAAGACTTCAATCAAGAAAACAACCTGTCTTGAGAAACCAATATTTATTGGCAGAAGAGCTGGTCACTCAAGACACATTTTGTTGTATTGTTTTTTTTCAATCAGTATTAAGTTGTTTTAAATTCATTTTACTATTTCAAGAAAACAGCATGACCTACTTAATGTATATCAACTAATGCAAGTACCTTTTAATGGGTGTTTTTATCAAGTTCTCTAGACATCATTGGCCAGATTCTTCCAGACAAGGAAGCTACAAAAGTGATTTAGAAGACGGTCCCTTGTATGTTGGTGGTTTAATCAATATACGATGTAATCAAACACATTATTTTGGTCGGTACTAGATGTTTATAGCGATTCTGATACTATCACAAAGTATAAAAAAGAAATTTTTAGATTTAGCAAGGAAAGTATTAGTAAGTTTTGCCACCATTTTAATGTTGACAAGACAATGATATGCATATAAACATTCAAGTCCAAACAAGCGGTTCCAAAAATTGGTAAATGTAATCTAGCATATTAATTACAACAGTTCCAAAAATTGGTAAATGTAATCTAGCATATTAATTACAGCAGTTCCAAAAATTGGTAAATGTAATCTAGCATATTAATTACAACAGTTCCAAATATTGGTAAATGTAATCTAGCATATTAATTACAGCAGTTCCAAATATTGGTAAATGTAATCTAGCATATTAATTACAGCAGTTCCAAATATTGGTAAATGTAATCTAGCATATTAATTACAACAGTTCCAAATATTGGTAAATGTAATCTAGCATATTAATTACAGCAGTTCCAAATATTGGTAAAAGTAATCTAGCATATTAATTACAACAGTTCCAAATATTGGTAAATGTAATCTAGCATATTAATTACAACAGTTCCAAATATTGGTAAATGTAATCTAGCATATTAATTACAGCAGTTCCAAATATTGGTAAATGTAATCTAGCATATTAATTACAGCAGTTCCAAATATTGGTAAATGTAATCTAGCATATTAATTACAACAGTTCCAAAAATTGGTAAATGTAATCTAGCATATTAATTACAGCAGTTCCAAATATTGGTAAAAGTAATCTAGCATATTAATTACAACAGTTCCAAATATTGGTAAATGTAATCTAGCATATTAATTACAGCAGTTCCAAATATTGGTAAAAGTAATCTAGCATATTAATTACAACAGTTCCAAATATTGGTAAATGTAATCTAGCATATTAATTACAGCAGTTCCAAATATTGGTAAATGTAATCTAGCATATTAATTACAACAGTTCCAAATATTGGTAAAAGTAATCTAGCATATTAATTACAGCAGTTCCAAATATTGGTAAAAGTAATCTAGCATATTAATTACAACAGTTCCAAATATTGGTAAATGTAATCTAGCATATTAATTACAGCAGTTCCAAATATTGGTAAATGTAATCTAGCATATTAATTACAACAGTTCCAAATATTGGTAAATGTAATCTAGCATATTAATTACAGCAGTTCCAAATATTGGTAAAAGTAATCTAGCATATTAATTACAGCAGTTCCAAATATTGGTAAATGTAATCTAGCATATTAATTACAACAGTTCCAAATATTGGTAAAAGTAATCTAGCATATTAATTACAACAGTTCCAAATATTGGTAAATGTAATCTAGCATATTAATTACAACAGTTCCAAATATTGGTAAATGTAATCTAGCATATTAATTACAACAGTTCCAAATATTGGTAAAAGTAATCTAGCATATTAATTACAGCAGTTCCAAATATTGGTAAAAGTAATCTAGCATATTAATTACAACAGTTCCAAATATTGGTAAATGTAATCTAGCATATTAATTACAGCAGTTCCAAATATTGGTAAATGTAATCTAGCATATTAATTACAACAGTTCCAAATATTGGTAAATGTAATCTAGCATATAAAATACAGCAGTTCCAAATATTGGTAAATGTAATCTAGCATATTAATTACAGCAGTTCCAAATATTGGTAAATGTAATCTAGCATATTAATTACAACAGTTCCAAATATTGGTAAATGTAATCTAGCATATTAATTACAGCAGTTCCAAATATTGGTAAATGTAATCTAGCATATTAATTACAGCAGTTCCAAATATTGGTAAATGTAATCTAGCATATTAATTACAACAGTTCCAAATATTGGTAAATGTAATCTAGCATATTAATTACAGCAGTTCCAAATATTGGTAAATGTAATCTAGCATATTAATTACAACAGTTCCAAAAATTGGTAAATGTAATCTAGCATATTAATTACAGCAGTAAATTGTTTCTCAGTACAAGTGGTATATATGGTGTTCCCTTTCTTGTATTTCTTCTTTTTAAAACATTTTATTTGAATGTATTTTTCTGTTTCTTTTGCAGACAGTTTTTTCCTGTTATCCATTCCATTTCTTGTAACTCTTGGATCTCTCATACTTACTCAAGGTAAGTGATATTTATTACTATTCAACCATTTGCACCAACTTAAAGTGTATGTCGAACCACAGGCTGTTTTAGCAATTACCACTACAGACCTGTGAAATAAAATTAATTCAGTGTTACAGTATATACAACCTAAGGAAATCGCTGGAGATGTACAGTCGGTTGGGCAGGCTTTTAGTTTTAGACAAGTCATTTTATCTTGATAACTGTGTTGTAGTGCTAATATTTGCTTAGCAAGATATATTTTTTGTTATGTAGACGGTTTGATAAGAAGAGTCAGTGATTTTTAACCCATGAAGATTTGACGAATGTTTCTATACTCATTTAGATTTCATTTTATGGACAAGAAGTGTTGAGTACTTATTTACACATTCTTAGTGTCTAATGACCCTTATCTGTGGGCATGGATCTTCATGTCTAATGACCCTTATCTGTGGGCATGGATCTTCATGTCTAATGACCCTTATCTGTGGGCATGGATCTTCATGTCTAATGACCCTTATCTGTGGGCATGGATCTTCATGTCTAATGACCCTTATCTGTGGGCATGGATCTCCATGTCTAATGACCCTTATCTGTGGGCATGGATCTTCATGTCTAATGACCCTTATCTGTGGGCATGGATCTTCATGTCTAATGACCCTTATCTGTGGGCATGGATCTTCAACTAACAGTAGCATTACAAAGTAAATACAAACTTGTACATTTTGTAGTGAGTTTAAATTAACTGGAAGCTTAGCTATGTAAAAAGAATAATTTTTTCAAAAATTTCATACTACGGATTTAACATGTGATCATCTTTAATGAGTCTAGAATGTAACAGTATGCTACCAGTATTGTTAACAATAATGAAAGACACATTATGTATTAAATTCACTATGTTAGGCAGCCTTAATAAATATGTCACAAAAATCTACTGGATGTTGCAAATTAGACACCATAAAAAAGAATTACTAGAGACATATTAGACCAAAAACCATTGATTTAGCACTTCTTCTTGGCCATTCCACACCCAACCTCAATAATTTCTGTTACTTGAGGAATTCTTTGTCATTACAGATTGTAGATAATGCTTTCTCCAGATAAAACCATTCACTTGTCTTTAGTGCAGTACTATATCTTACTTAGCTGCAGCCCTAGAATTGCCCTTGTCCTGCATCAGCCTCATTCATTATAATAAATTCTGGAAGTTGATGACAGTCAAAGAACTTTGGCTTTAGGAAGCCATGTAAAAGATTCTTAAGCTATGCAGATTTAAGAGAAGTTGATGTTAATAGTCAAAACCAAATCTCTTCTGTTAATACCAATCTAGGGTTGCATGCAATAAAGTGTTAGGAAGGTGATGTGGTGAAGTCTGAACCAGTATGTATCTGGGGCATTGATATTCCAATCTGCGAATTCTATGATCATATAGTTTTCCTAAAATCAGCTCTGATGGCATACTGGCAACACCACATGAATAAAATGGCCAGCCCATGAGAACTTGCTGAAAAAGAGTCTGAACTTTGAAGAAAAAATAAGAAAAAAATAAATACAGACTGAGTGGCATGTTCAATTATTGCTGTTGCATTGCAGATGTTAAATGAGTAAAAGAGTTTTTCAGGGTCTTTTCTAAAATGTGTAATTGTGGGATTAAAGCAAATTTTTATTTTTCAAAAAAATCATCAGAAAATCAACTGAACATTTAAAAAAATGGTGCATTTATTTTCAAGACATGTTTTTTTTATAAAAAAAAATCATATGCCTCTTTTTCTTGAGAAAATTCCTTTTTCAAGTGGAGTGAGAAAATTCTCTCTAGTTTCAGTTCTAGTGTAAACCCTGGTGCTTCAGCTTGTAATCTTTAACTCTGTTTCCAATGCAGTCTGCAGCTATGGAGTTCCATGCTGCTAGTTGACATTATAATTATCCACATTTCAAATTTTGGTGAAACAATATACAAATGCTATTTGTTCCCAAGGTGAAAACAAAGTCATATGGACAACGTTTGTTTGCACACCAGGGCCCCAGTGACATGGAACGAATTGCCCATTGAAATTAGACACAAAGACACAGTGGTCCCTTTTAAGAGTTCTCTTAAGACTCAGCTGTTTTGACTGCAGAGTCAAACTTAGCGATCTAATCATGTTTTTTTATCTTATATGTTTTCAGCATGTTTTTATGTTTTCCAATTTCATTGTTTTTGTCATTTGTTGTTCTGTAGTGTAGTCACATCATTATTGATGGTGTAAAGCGCTTAGAGCTTCGAAAGAATAGGCGCTATACAAAGTCCTCATTATTATTATTATTATAATTTCAGCTTTAAGAAGAAGTTACTCAAAATTGGTGCATCCATCCACTGGTACATCTATTGCTCCACCAGTCAAGCATTGCAAATGACATGATTTACAGAGTTGTTTTTTCTGTCAAGCATTGCAAATGACATGATTTACAGAGTTGTTTTTTTATGTCAAGCATTGCAAATGACATGATTTACAGAGTTGTTTTTTCTGTCAAGCATTGCAAATGACCTGATTTACAAAGTTGTTTTTTATGCAGAATTGTCAAAATGTCTAAAACAAAATTTGATCTAAAGTGTACAAAAGTATCCCACATTTCTTCCCTAAATGCATATGAAAATGTTATTTCTAAAATTTGTCAACATGAAGACCCACTCCATGACCTTTTTGAACTTTTAACCCAGAAAATCGTATTTACTATATATCTTTCAGAATCATACAAATAAATACATTATACAAAAAATGGAAATACATACCTTAAAATGAAACTGCATTTTAATCAAAGTTTCCAAATTTGTAAGCATTTGTCCCACACATACAAAATCGTCTGCTAACCAAAATGTCAACTTGCCACTAGAACGGGGATTCTGAAGAAATTCCCCAGCATAGTCTTTTTTCTAAATTCTTTGGTATTTTGGTACCATAAATGAGATCTCTTTAGTTTGCTTAATATTACATGACATTTAATGGCAGTGTTACCAGCGCCGGTGCAAGGCATTTTGGTACCCTAGGCGAGATCAGATATCTGGTGCCCCCTTCCACTAATGCCCTCCCCCACCCGCCCATCATTAAATAAACCCTTAGCCCCGCACCCTAGGCAATGTCCTAGTTCACCTAGCGGAAGTGCCAGCCCTGAATGTTACATTGAATTTTGTAAAACCAGATATAAACAGTACCTAATTACGTGACTGAAATGCTGACAAAAATAGTCTAAAGTCGTTTCTATAGCCCAATAGGTAAATATTAATCTTTTCAAAGCTGTGTGCAGAATAGGCTGACATATAGCAAGTCATGAAAACACAGGGGTGTTATCCCATGTGTCCAAAAATTAATATTATTTTGAACTGAATATTCTGGTAACAATTGCCTCTTTCAAATGGTATGCATTGCTGTATCTTTTTTTCATCTATTCAAAATTCTGTATGCATTTTGCTACAATATTGGTAAAGAAAACCTTAAGTGTGTAGAAATGCCTGACAGCATTGTACATGTATCTATATATTTTGTAACTCATTGTACATGATTTATCTATAAAAAAAAATTATTTGTATTCATGACTAAATTGTTGCATTTATCTTTAATTTAAGCTTTTGCCTATGTGACTTCAGTCTGTTTCAGGAATATTAAGAGTGCAGAACTGCATAGGATCTATAAATAGATGCTTATATATGTCCTGACAGTTACTAATAATAATATTATTAGTAAACATGTTTATGACATTCTGCCATTTTCCCATTGGATAGATTGGTCAGGTGGGGTTTTTTTAATAGAAGAATTAAGTTATTTCTTATTGGATGAATTAGGTCACATGAATGGGTATTTTGGAACATTAGAATGAATAGTATGATCTGTCACATGTATGTTTTGAAATATAGTTGCATTATAAGGAGAAGGCTGAGCAATTCGATTCTTACCTGTTTTGCAGTCATTATTGTTTCTTGTGTTACCGTTGTAAGGTCAAGTCTTTGTACATGTTTTATGTTGTACTTAGATGTTATTTCAGAGGAAAGATATTTGGATTGTATAAATTGGAAATAGAAAGTGCTCATTTTTTTGTTGTTGAAAATACTATTACATATATTCTAGAACTATTGTGAATTATTCAAATGAGTTCTGAAATATGCCATGTTGACAGTCACGAATCTTGGCAGACTAGTACATTTCTGGCTCTGATGTCTATATGGAACTTTTCATTCTTTTGGACATTAATGTTATTCTTTCAGGATTCTTTCATTATACTGTAAGTTCCTCTTACATTTTCATTTATAACTTTGGTAATTAAATTATTTGTAAAAATTTACAAACTTATGTTTATTGCCATGGAGTCCTGACATTTGATGCTATTAAAATTCATGAAGAAGTGAAACAGATTCCATGGAATACAGTCCAGATCTTTGAAGATATTCATGATGTCCAGATCTTTGAAGATATCGATGATGTTCTTGGTACCTGATGGATCCTTTCATAGACACAGTAAACAAATATGTACCTTTAAAAACACCAAGATAAAGCAGGACCACCAGCCAGGATGGATCTCCCCAGAAATTTTAGATGCATCAGAGCTAAGAGAACATTTAAAATCTGATTGAAATCAAGCTAAACATAGAATTTGGAGGAATAAAGCTATCAGCATGGAGAACTTTTAGAGACTTCGGTGCGGGGAAATGTAAGAGAAAAACTGGAATTTTATCTATCAATCATGAGGGCATTTATACTGATAATCCAGCTGACATTCTATAATATTTCTGACTTTTTTCTTCAAATTGCTGAAAAACTTAAAAAAAAAAAAACATCATCTGAAAGTCAAAAGGTTTATGCTTAAAAAAAACTCCAGAACAGTATAAAAAGTTTTAAATTGCTGAGATGAGTTCTGAATTTTTAAAAAAATATATTCCAAAAATGGATGATTGTAAAACTACAGGGCTTGATATTTTTGGACTGAGGCAAATATAGGATAGCTTTTATTTGCAGTATTAGGTCTAATAAATTTCCTCAGACATGGACAACTGCCAAGGCTACACCAATGCATAAAGCTGAAACAAATAGCTACAGACCCATCTCTGTCCATCCTCGTCTTTCTAACTTTCAAGGAAATATATACACATGATTCTTTTCTCAGCTATTTGAACACTTATGATCTTATTCATGATAATAAGTCTGCCTTTTGACAGAATCACTCCTTTTAAATTGCACTTGTATCTTTGATTGATAAATGGCTGTAAGCATTTGATCAAGGAGAAAAGGTAGGCATCATTATGTTTGAGTTTTATTAAAAAAATTGATCTTGTAGACCACACTAAAAATCTATCATTGCAATGAAAACTCCCTAAATTAGTTTACTTCTTACTTTAGTGACAGAGTACAGAAAGTATCTTCAAAAAATCAAATTTCTGAAAGTAAAAAATATTAATTGCATGATATACTACATCTGAGCTGGGTTAAACCAAAACTGTTCTTCTACAACATTCTTGTAACAAACTTATATTATGATGCAATAAGAAAACAAAAGCTCTCGTAAGTTACAACAAAACAAAAATGAGAAAGGCTTGATAGTGACAATCATCCATTTCACAATGTAGATATCTTACTTGGTCTTTTCACAGTAAACGTGTTTCAGAAAAGGTTAATTCTTATCTTTGGCTACTGAGGAAAACCCCCCACATGTATTCCATTTCAGTACCTAGTCATTGTTTATAAAAGATATTCAGCCACTTCCTGACTATTATAATGTAATTTGGGGTAATACCTCTAATTCAAATATAACAATACTTTTAAGACTCCAAAATTTAAGAGGTCTTGGGACTTAATTCTAGATCAATATATAGGCAAGATGAAATTAATAATATACAAATTGTAACATGACATGAAAGAATATTTCTTAGAAGGGCCAAATTTATTCATAGTGTCCAGAAAACCCATTCTTGTCTACCTAAGCAAAATATCTTTCACCAAAGAGATGCTGATGGTACTCCAAATTTAAGGTCTGGTTAAAAATTACACTTTACCAAGGCCAAAAAAAGGACTTTTTAAGAAACATTTTTAATATACTGGTCCACTGGTATGGGATAACATTTCCAATGAATTAAGGCAGTCTCCTTGCTTCTCTTTTTTTTTATAATCAATGTCTCAAATGGATGAAATCTTTAAGACAATTAAACAGTTTTGTGTGCTTTCAATAGAGGAAGATGGTTTATGTATGTTTGTGTTCACAGATACCTTGTAGATGTTAAAGTCTTGGTACTTTGAGTGTTTAAATCACTTAATTATTTAGTGTCAAGCCAAATTTATCACATTGTGTTGTATATACTGTACATAACCACTAGAAGGCCTCAAGGTAGATTAGTTCAGTAACTGAGTTGTCTTCATTAAATAAAGTCTTTATTATTATTATTATTATTATTATTATTATTATTATTATTATTATTATTATTATTGTTATTATTATTATTATTATTGTTATTATTATTATTATTATTGTTATTATTATTGTTATTATTATTATTGTTATTATTATTATTATTATTTTTATTATTGTTATTATTATTATTATTATTATTATTATTATTGTTATTCTTATTATTATATTATTATTATTATTATTATTATTATTGTTATTATTATCATTGTTATTATTATTATTGTTGTTATTATTATTATTATTATTATTATTATTATTATTATTATTATTATTACAGAACTTACTTTATATGACCAGAGAGTAAAATAATGTAGTCAAATATATTTGAATGCCATGGTTATTATGTCCTTACTGTGTTGTCACATTGTGACATCTGTAATTATTATTACACATGTTACATATAGAACAATTATGATATGGGTATATAAGCATGTCAAAGTGGCCTGTTAGTTAGAATATTTTCCATAGAAGTTTTTTTTCTTTTTTTAAATTTGTAAACCTGATGGTTTATATGAAATTACATCTGAGTCAAGTTGAATCTTTACTTCGTGAAGCAACTGACTCTGGTCAAGACTCCTTAACACATTAACCCCTAGCGACGACTATCCTAAGAAAGCAATAGCAATAAAGCAATCAGATTGTTTGGAATAAAGAAGACATTTTTGGTACTTGTACAAATGGACAATAATTTTTAAAAATTTTGAGAATATAATGTACTTTGTTGTATCATTTCTTGAACACAAACTTAGAACATGCATGCACTGCTATGCAAGGCATCTCTAGGTGTCAGAAACTGCCTTCTGTTAACACACACTCATGTATGTGCACACACACACACACACACACACACACACCCACCATGAGAAGTTGGTCACCTGCACTTGCAATTTAGGCTATGTCTAATTTCATATTACATGAAACTATTACATGTATGCCATGCACAAAACAATTAATAACAGTATGATAAACAGAGGCTCAGATGAAAGCTAAAGGATGAAGAACCCAAGCTGGGTTAGTGTGATAATGCAGATAATTGGGTCATAAAATGATCACTTCAGCAATTTAGGTAAGCTATAACCGTTTTATGTATATACTATACTTTTAAGACTCCAAAATTTAAGAGGTCATATGCTTGTACGTCAATTTAAACTGCAAACAACAAAGATCCTGTGTTTGGACTCGACATAAGATGGGGTACATACAGTATCTTTAATTTGGTCTAATTTCTTGTGTCCTTTATCCCTTGTACAAGGATGAACATTTTTAATTTTCATACCACCTTTTATACCCCCTTGTTTTTTGTCTGCTTTAGTAGCCTAGTGGTCAGAGTGTCTGCCCTGGATGGAAGAGGTTGCAGGCTCGAACCCTGGCCGAGTCATACCAAAAACATAAAAATGGTACTAACAGCTACCTTGCTAGGTGCTCTGCATTAAGATGTTAGTGTTAGGACTGGTCAGCCTGGTGTCGGGATAATGTGACTGGGTGGGACATCATGCTATATGTCTGCGGCATGATGCCCCAGTGCTAGACATCACTATAAACTGCCACACTGCAGACATCATACCAATATGACTGAATAATTGTTACGGCTATTTTAAAAATCTAAAACACACACACACACTAACTTGTTTTATTTCTATTTTGATTTTATATGTTGAATATTGTTGCTTTTATTTCAGTTAAATACATATTTTTTTGTTTACATGCTTTGTAGTTTAGAGCATTTTTACTGTCTTCTATTATCATTATTTCTGTAGATTACCCGGAAAGCTTGATGTCATGCAGATAAAACCATGAAAATTGAATTAATGGAGTTAACAAAAATCTGTTTTAGTGTGATTTGTTTTCGAGACTTATTGTGCCTTGAGTGTTTCATCTCTTTTCAATGATGGCTAATGAATTCATATCACGATATTGTTGGATTTTATTTACTCATGCTTAGATGAATTATACAAAATGTTTTCTTCAGAATGCTTGTTTTCGGTTTCTCATGCAAAAGAAATGATTCAGTTCATGCCATATAGAAATGCTCAATGGTACATAATTCACAGTCTGGTAATTAATTGGTAATTAATGTTACAACCATGCATGTACTATAGCCATGAAGATAAGATCTTACTGTAGTTTCAGGATTGGAATATTAAATATGCCTGTACTACACCAGGAGGTAACAAATTAACAAATGTACACACTCTCATATGTTCAGGTCTAACTGCAAACAGTGTAGAACTCGATGTGTCATCACATAATGTACAGGCAGTTGTTGTTGTTATAGGGTTTAATGCCATTTTTCAGCACATGATAGGCTATACATGGCAGCCAGTATTATTGGTGGAGAAAGAAGCCAGAAAAACCCACGGAAAGAACCACCAACCCATGAGAAGCTACTGGCAAGCTTTTTCACATAACTACATTAGCTGAACCCACGCAGACAGAGGTGAGATGGCAGTGATCCTTAACGGAGAGTGCTTTAGACCACTCGGCCACTCTGGGTCCTATGTACAGGCAGATCATGGTCTATGTTTATATATATATATATATATATATATATATATATATATATATATATATATATATATATATATATATATATATATATAATGAGGACTTTGTATAGCGCCTATTCTTTCGGAGCTCTAAGCGCTTTACACCATATGACTACACTAGAGAACAACAAATGACAAAAGCAATGAAATTGGAAAACATAACAAACATGCTGAAAACATATAAGATACAAAACATGATTAGGTCGCTAAGTTTGTCCCTGCAGTCGAAACAGGCGAGTCTTAAGAATACTCTTAAAAGGTACCACTGTGTCTTTGTGTCTAATTTCAACGGGCAATTCATTCCATGTTGCCGGGCCCTGGTGTGCAAACGAAAGTTGACCATATGACTTTGTTTTCACCTTGGGAACAATGAGTATACGATTATCAGAAGAAGAGCGCAAGGATCTAGCTGGTGTATACACATGGGTGAGGCTGGATAGGTATGTTGGACTGGAGTCTGTCATTGAAACATAGCACAGAGAATAAATTTTGTGTTTGATTCTGTATCGAATTGATAGCCAGTGTAGGGTACAGAGCAGTGGTGAAGTGTGCTCTGATCGAGGTACTCTAAAGGTGATCCGTGCAGCTGTGTTTTGAACTTTTTGAAGTTTCTGGAGTAAATATTGTGACAAACCAGATAGAATTGAGTTACAAAAGTCCAGTCTTGAAAGTACTAATGAACACAAGTGTTTTTGTGGCATCAACTGAAAGATACTTACGAATGGAACTGATCCATCTCAATTCAAGATATGCAGCCTTGCAAGATGTTCATGACATGTTGGTGCAATGTGAGAGTACTGTCTAGAGTAACGCCTAGGTTCTGTATGGACTGTGAGAATTTAATGTTGGTGTTGCTGATATTTATTGTCTGAGGTAAAGGATGTGAATGAGAAAGTCTTTTTGTTGTGATCAGAATAGCCTCACTTTTATCAGCATTCATCTGCAGCTTGTTACATGTCATCCATGATTTCACATCAGAAATGCACTTCTCTACTCCATGGATGGTAGCATCAACTTCAGTTGGGTGGCTAGACTTGTATATTTGGGTGTCATCAGCATACAATTGTTGTGACACTGGGTGATGATCTATGACACTTGAGAGCGGCTGAATGTACAGAATGAAGAGAACAGGACCAAGAACAGATCCCTGTGGAACACCACAACATACATCAACTGGGCTTGAGTGTATTTCATTTGCAGATATAATTTTTGTCCTGTTGACTAAGTAGGACTTGAACCACTGTAAGGCTTTATTTTGAATGCCAATTGCTGGAGATGGTGAAGTAATATATCATGGTCTATTGTGTCAAATGCTGCAGATAAATCCAGGAGAGTGAAGACTGTAATCTTTCCACTGTCCAAGCAGAGAGAATGTCACTAAATAGTTTCAGAAGAGTAGTTTCCGTACTGTGGCAAGGGCGATATGCATACTGTACATTGCTAAAAAGACTGTTTGAATTTAAATGAGATACAAGTTGAGTTAGAACAACCTTCTCTAAGATTTTTTATATGAATGGGAGATTAGAAACTGGGCGGTAGTTCTTTAAATCGTTATGGTCCAGTGTTGGTTTCTTCAGCAGTGGTTTTATGATGGCAGTTTTGAAAAATGATGGGAATTCCCCTGATGAGAGAGAGATATTAATAACATCAGTTAGTGAAGGCAATATTGGGTCTAAGCACTCAAGCAGCAGTGATGTCGGAATTAGATCAAGTTCAAATTGGTCTGGTAGGTCTAGTGGAGAGAATGTTGTTGGAAGTGGTTTACATTTGTTCCTTGACATTAGTTTGTTAGTTTTCTCAAAGAGCTCTTTGCAGCTGGAACTCTCCGTGATCTTAGTACTGTAGTGGGATGATTGAGCTAAATCGACTATGTTTGTGACGTTTTTCTTAGTGGCTTCGTAGATTTGTTTATGAATAGTGAGTCTGGTGGAAAGCCAAAGCCTCTCTGCTTTTCGGCGATGTCTTTTAGCAGTGCGAAGCTGGTCTCTAACACTGCTATACCATGGAGAAGACTTTATTTTATTGATACTCTGCATTTGTTGGCTGGTGCATGTTTTTCAAGCAATGAACGCAGGCAGTTATCAAGTTGTTCCGCTGTTGGATGTAAGAAAGTTGTTAGGTTTTCTTGGATGTCATGCATGAATTTGGTTCTATTTATCATATGGAGGTTTCTCTTAGTAGCAAATAGAGGTGGAGGGTTAGGGACTGATACGTTGAGATGGCATATAATGCAGAGGTGATCCGATGTAAGTTCGTGGGATACAAGGGTGGATTGCAGAATATCATCAGGTCTATAAAGAAACCAGTCTAAAATGTGACCAAAAAGTTTATGGGTAGGTTGGTTAACTGACTGTTTAAGATTGAAAACATGAATGAAATCTAGGAGTTTTGACGTGCAGGTTTACCAGGACAGTCCAAGTGAAAGTTGAAATCTCAAAGAATAATTAGGTTGCCACCTATCGAATTTCCATACTCTAGAATATTTGGAAACTGCTCCAAAAAGAGAGATTCTGAGTCGGCTTGTTTTTTCTACTAGGAGGAGGGCGATAGAGACAGAAAAAAATGGACTGAACTTTGTTCCAGTGTGAGCGTTCTTTGGACTAGTTCAAACAATGTGTGGCAGAAATTGAAGGTTGTGTTGTACTTGAGGCATTTGATCATGGAATTCTTTGTAATTACAGCAATTCCACCTCCACGAGAGTTGTGGGGGAACGACTTGATGGAGTAATTGCTGCGTGTTAAATCTGCACACTTAGATTCATGACCTGCGGAATGTAACCAAGTTTCTGTCAGGAAGAAGACGTCAATATTCTGGTCGTTGATAAAATGAACAATTTCTGTGCACTTTTCCAGTGATCCTATTGAGAGTGTTGAATAATGCAATACGTAGTGGTATCCCTGGGACAGTTGACACAACGGTTGACGATTTAAGAGGAATTTGAACCAGGTTATTAAAATTAACGGCAGAATATTTAAGTTGTTTACCCGTTACGGGCGAAAGGGAGATATATATAATATATATACACACACACACAAATCATATGGTGAGTAACAGTCCTTTCAAGTGCACTGGATCCTGCAAGGGATCATGTTTGTCAGGGATTGATTATGATAAATGTAATAAACCGACAATGAAAGAGTTTAGTATCATACTAGCCTAAGCACTTTTGACTCTTAATGAGTCTTTTTCAAAGGCAAAACATGGTCAAGACAAACAAACAAAACACAACAATTGTTGTGCTTGCAAAACATTACATGGCTGTTTCTACAGGAATTAAACCTTTAAATGTATTATGTTTCAGCTAGTTTTTTTAAACTTGCTGCAGATGCTGGAAAATACTTTTATTGACCTATAAATTGATGAGCCATAACAAACATCTGTTGTTTTATGTAAATTTATGTAAGCACAAATTATATTCCAGATATGTCATTGTTTTAGTAGTAATTATAGGTTGCAACCGGGGTTTCTGTATAGCTTCTTTGTAACCCAATCATATCTATGAAGGTTGATCCTTTTGTGTAGCTTTTCAGTTTCTCTGACATTGAAGGCATCAGATCTTACATGTGATGAGATAAATTATATTCTCTGTTTTGCATGTTTTCTTAAGTCACTGCAGTAGAAAATGTCCTGGTCTCTATCATATGTTGACATTTTTTGCACCTTTTAGAAAAAGCACTTAGGTAGTTAGATACTAATTTTGCACTGTTTGTTGTCAGTTTATTGCATATATATATATATATATATATATATTACATAATTTATTGGTCTATACTGGATATGGGTTGTTGCAGTTAAGTGCAAATTATACATGGTTTGGTTAGCTGATTGACAGATAGATTGGTTGGTTGTCTAATTGGTTGGTGGGTTGAGGAAATCATCAAGCCATTAAGTTGATGAAATGGGAGCTAATTGCCTTGCTCAAGAATACACTAATACAGCCATCCTGGGCATGACCCTGCAATACAGCTCTCTACCTGCTAAGCTACTGATGCTTCCTAAACAGGTAAATACAGCATTGTTACATTGGAGGGACTAACGATCTGTTTCCTTGAAGGATCAATACCAATTTATTGAGTTCTGCAGGTAATAAAATTCCCTCTTTTTTTCGGAAAGAGATTGGTGAAGTGCCTCAGATGACTTGGTCATTATTCATAGAGGGAAAATGATGTCCTGTTTCTGACATAATATAAAATTTAAATATTGACATTGATTAATAACACTTCATTTTATGGGCCATAGCATGAGCTATGTGATTGTATTGAGATATAACAAGGTGATTAATGTTTTAAAACAAAATACTTTGAATTATTCAAATCAGTGATTCACATATTGGGTTTCAATGGAAATCCCACAATGCTTACTTGATAATGTAATCCAGCAATTAATCTTGCATTTTACATGTCCATTAATGCTAGATAGATAAACACTGTTACCAAGAATCACAAATTGATAAAATATTATATATTTAAATGTGGGACATCATTTAATATTCGGCCTCAATAATTAACATATATAATCACTTATAAGTCAAAGCCAATTGCAAACTGCTTAGGGCTATTTTTAGTAAAAGATATCACATGCTCATTATGGTGTTTTTTAGTAAAAGACGTCACATGATCATTATGGTATTTTTTTAGTAACAGACGTCACATTATCATTATAACATTTTTAGTAAAAGACATTACATGATGTCTGCTTGGTGCTAAATAAAAATGATGCCAATCTGACATCCAGTATGTCTGCCAATGAAAATTATGTAATTGTTATTCCTTAATGGATAGCCATATCCACATGTGGTTTTCAGTAAGATTCTTTGTATGCTATCTAGGTGGTCCTTGAAACAGTTATGTCCATTAACATCCAGAATGACCAACATAGCAGCCATTTTACAAATCTTGTCACAACTTGAACAGAAATTTCCTCCAAAGTTCTTAAAATATCAACATGGCCTTTCCCCGTATCAAAATGGGCGTGTCCCAAAGTTCTGAAAATATCAACAATGGCTTTTTTCCAAAGCTCTTAAAATATCAACATACCGGTAGGCCTTTCCCAAAGTTCTTAAAACATCAACATGGGCTTTTCAGAATAGTTCTTATGATGCCTAGTTGGTCCTGAATAAAAATGGTGCCAGTTATGTGTCCAATATGGCTATCATGATGACTGTCTTAAAAATCACTACAATTCCTGAATGGATTATGACATGGTTTTTCACCAAAAGACTTGTAATGATGTCATCATTGTTTTAAATAGAAATGGTGCCAATCTGAAATTAAGTATGTGTACCACAGCAGCTGATTTCAACATCATATCACATTTAAAAGGAATTGAACTCCTGCAAATTCTTTTTGCCCAGTAGAGCATCAGTCCGGTTGAGGAACATAACACAATCACATGTCCTAGAATAGGCCTTGTTTCATCAAATAGAAAATTCATCTAATAGTATGCATAGACCCCCAACACCTTTATTTTTTATTTGTGAGTGGAAGAAATTTCTAGAATCTTCACAAAGGCAAATTTAACATGATTTACCAGTATTCTACTTTTTTTTTCTCACAAAGTTTACATTATATGTGCAGTAGTTTTCCAGGGCTGATAAGAAGAAAGAAAAGAAAGGGAAGATGTACTCAGCAGATGTAACATAAAACAGTACTGGTGAAAAAAATTCTCTTGCTCCAAACAAATCAGAAACCACAGAAAACCACAGAGCACTTTTTCACAGATTGTACAATTATGTTACACTCAGATATGGGAAGTTTGCAGATTTAACTGTGTTATTAATGGGTAACCAATTGCAGTTGGTTGAGGTCATTGAGGAGATTTTCAAGGCAGTCCATAAGTACATAATTACATCTTTGAGATCTGATTTAGCACTACTTGCATCTTCACTCCATGCTTTATCTCCAGTACTTATATTCTCAATATGCAAGACCTGAGCTGAAGTTACAAAGTCCTTTATCCACTCCACGCCTCCACTGGACCACCCCTCCACTCCATCAAAGCCAACATCTTCATACTTTTCTTTTTTTTCTTCATTTGTTTTGCATGTATACAGCAATATGTTCTACTGTAAATGCATGCAAGTTACTAACATTATTACAGTATTGTATATACAATATTCTTATACAGCAATATGTTCTACTGTAAATGCATGCAAGTTACTGTCTAACATTATTACAGTATTGTATATACAATATTCTTATATAGCAATATGTTCTACTGTAAATGCATGCAAGTTACTGTCTAACATTATTACAGTATTGTATATACAATATTCTTATACAGCAATATGTTCTACTGTAAATGCATGCAAGTTACTGTCTAACATTATTACAGTATTGTATATACAATATTCTTATACAGCAATATGTTCTACTGTAAATGCATGCAAGTTACTGTCTAACATTATTACAGTATTGTATATACAATATTCTTATACATAGTGATGTTCCGATTATAGATTATAATTGATCATCAGTTGGTTGAGCAGATAATCGATTGTGAACTCCATAATCGATTGTGTGTAAAGGGAGATTACTTTTTAGGTGTATGCAAAGCGCAAAGGTTAGTAAAACTCCCAGCCACTAAAGTTGATTTGAAATTTATTAATTCCCCTCACAACTACAAATATGAAACCTTATGATTCATAATTAGGAACATATAGCCATTATTACATGGTCAAGTTGTTAAAGTGTTGAGTTAATAAATTTAAACACATTTTGTTGATTTGTTTCAGTCAAATTACAACATCTTTTGTAGTATTTATAAACAACGACAAACAAGAAAAACATGTCCTTCTAATCTTAACATGTGAACGAAAGAATTTCGGGGGATTGTAGCAGTATTTCAGTTACATATAACTGATCAGCCATACAAAGTTGCTTTCATTTAACAAAGTTGTAGAACAAAAGTAACACAATGTAATATTATTGTCAGGTTAAAGTATACATGTCATTAAAAGAGATTACTCCTGTACATTTGTAAATATATTGAACTCTTGATCAAAGATATAACTGTTTAACAAAAATTTAAAATTTGCTCTTAGTAACCGATTATAATCGATGATCAGTTGGTTAAGGGGAACCGATTATCGATTATAAATTTCTGACCGATTACCATCACTACTTATACATCCTTGTCATGTGTCATTGTTTGCTATATTATGATTTAATTAATCATAGGAACCACATTATGATAGTAAATATTGTTGCTAGTCAGGAGAGCGCTTGAAAAAAATCAGGTGCTTGTTGCTTAGTCCTCTAGATTTCTTCTTTTGACTTTTTAGTACTTGCCATGATGAAGTGTGTATATAAATTCTATTTAAATTTTAAAAAATCCCTTGACTCAAACATTCCACATAACCATGGGTTTTTTTTGGCCCGAATGCAAGGAGTCGATACATCATTTCAGAACTGACATAAAAATAGCAGCCACTACCATGGTCTGTGTTATTTTTCAGGCACCAGTAATTGCTCTTGGATGTCACAAAAATACATATATTCAGTGTGTTTTTTTTATTAAGGTTGTTAGGCTTGCTTTGGTGTTTTATATCACAGCAAGACGAGTCAATTATGTTGTTCTAAGATAGTTGAAAAGTCTTTTCCATGGATTCACCATCGTACTCTTCCTGGGCTGATCGGATGATAAGATTTAAACTTACACCTTTTCAGTCTCAAGTCCAGCATCTGAAACATGGATCTCTGTAATTTGCTTTAAGACATGTTGTATGCACACATTTTTAATCAAAATAATCCATGTTCCACATACAATATTGCATGTAGCTGACCATTATAACTGGGTTACAATTTCTTGCTAGAATGCTCCAGAATGTGAATTGGGTACCATATTTTCTGGCCTATAAGTCGATACTTTTTTACTTGAAAGTCAGGTCTTCGTCTTATACTCCGAATCGACTTATATATGGGTTGTGTCATTGAAAGTTTATATAAGTTACGTTCGTAACTACAGGTAATAAAATAAACTACAACATGGATGTGCTTTCAATTATAATAAAACAAGCATTGACTGTTTATTCAGTTGTGTCGATTGATAACAGAATATAGCAGTGATTTGTTCAGAAGTAAAATTAAAAGCATGTTAGCATTGGTAATGCAATTTCACGATTGCCGGTAATATGGAATATCATTCAACGATACCATTACTAGTGTAAAATATGAAGCCAAGATATTGACCTGGCCTTGTCTTATACTCTGAATCGACTTTTTAATGGATGAAGGATGGAAAATTTACAAAATTGGTGAATTCGACTTATTCTCCGAATTGACTTACAAGCCTGAAAATACGGTAAGTTTTGACATTGATTTTTTCTTCTGAAACTGAATCAGTTTACATGTACCATTGATGTAGAATAATGTGAGCATACAAAAATGGAGGATAAGAAAAACAAATTTATGAGAGAAGTTACATTTACAGAGGGAGACTTAGAACATTGCTTCAAATATTTTAGATATCAAGGCAATGCCATATCGGTGTTTGATCATACAGAATTGACTGCTATTTTTTAAGTATTGTTGTATTTCACATACAGACATACCGTCTATGCTCACTTATAACACAAACTGCACAGTCCCAGATCGGCTGTTGCATAATGTGCCAACAGATCTGGGTCTGTGCAGTTTGTTAGGAGCAATCATTGGAACAAACACAGACACACTATGCTATGGCAGATCAAGATCTTTGTTGTTTGTAGTTTGATTCAACTTATAAGTATAGGTAAGTATATAGGGAATATAGACTAAGAAAAAGAGGATTAATTTTTTTTGCTCTCGGAGTAAAGCAAGGTGATTGTTCAGGTCTTTATATATATATATATATGTGTGTGTGTGTGTGTGTGTGTATATATATATATATATATATATATATATATATATATATATATATATATATATATTGTTGCTCCTCATCGCTAGTTGCATTCTGGATTTTTTTTCTATTCTATTAGTATACAAATGATTAAGCAGCGCTTATGAGTCCTTGTGCTCATTCAGATCCAATAAGTGACTATTGTCCTCAGTTTAAAGGCCCCTCCAATATTGATTCAACAAAAGATGATTTGTATTTATTGGACTTCAAAGAAACACAATTGAAGCTCTCGGTTTTAAGTGTTTTATCAATACAAACATGCTGTAGATTGCAGCAGTTAGAAATGGCTTATGTGTCAAAAATGGAAATTTTATGACAGGAAGGATATTGGTGAATTTATAAAAGCCTCTGTTAATGATTCAGGAATTAAAGGTGTATTCTAAAGAATATTGATGTATGGAAATGATTGTTGGAGATTGTGCAGCAGGTTTATTTGTACAGTATCCCGTGTTAAAATGAAGACTGGCCAAATTCTGTCTGAGGTGATTAGATCATTTGTTGCCTGGACTAAATAGTGGTGACCGTGTGATAATTAAAAAGATTTGTTCAAAATTGGTTAAAAACAGTTAAACTGTGAAGTATTTGAATATTATTTTCAGTAATTGAATATAAACTGCTATTGTTTCCATTTTTAACTGCTTGACTTTTTGGGATCATATGTCTTAGGAAAATAGTGTTTGGGGACTTCTTTTGACATAACGATAACACAGTGAAATCATGAGTACACATACACTGCACATGTATTTAAAACATTCTTTAGACAAAATCATAAAGCCTCAATGCTGCTGTTTATAATAAATTTCAGCATTCTTCCTATCTAAGTAAAGTTTGGAAGCAAGCAAATGATTTGTTAAAAAACTATCTGACATAAACCTTTCTTTAAATAAATTTGGATGTTAGTTTTTAATTATGTTTATGTTCAGATATTTAGTTTGGAATTAAGAGGTGTCACCCCTTAATTCAGTAAATGAAGTTGCTTGTAAATCTGTTTTTTTTGGGGAGTGTTTCAAAAGTAGTAATGTGATACATTCAACAAATTCCATTAGCCACCAATCTACTGGTATTTACATTCACATGTGGCATGCAAATTGATTCAGGAAGTAATGAAGAGAGGCAGGCTCACTTTTTTTAAGAGTACCTAAAAAGCAAAAGTATGCACTAGAAAAAATAATAAAACTGTGGTGTATATTGGTGATCGATTGGTTTTGCTGAAATAATTTGAAGAGTGACCTTCGGATGAAGACATTCTGACATAGCATGTTATTTCCTTCTTATGTTTACAATGGTGACATCACCAAATCTCGTATTCCAGCTTTTCACTAAAATCAGTTGACCCACAGATGCCACTGATCAACATCGGATTAATTCATACACATGTGAAAAATGTCATGAGGGAGAAAGTATGTGGCTCATAATGTGATGATATATCAATAGTTTAATGATGTTTACGACCAATATTTTTCACTATTATTCACATCATTCGGAATATACAATTTGTTTGTATGAAATGGTGGCATTGGTGCTTTAAAACACAGTTAAGGCATGAGGACAGATGTACATGTGCATATATGAAGGAGTAGCTTTTGACCTATGAGTCACATATATTATGGAGGGGGAGGACATGTAATAGGCAAGCATGAAAATTTGTCAAGATGGGTCAGAAAAGTAGCGTGAATTATTATTTTATGTGTACAAAATTTGCAATGTTTTAATAAGAATATGCTTTATTAATTAGTTTTAACTAATCAAAACAAATAATTGTAGTTTTAAAGGATTGATGATGTATTGAATATTACAGGGTATAGAAGAAATAAAATGCCCTGTTTTAATGTACTGAACTCACCACCTTTAATTTTGAGTAATGTGACCATAGAATTCTTGTCAAAGGCCACATATGCACACTTCGTAATTGTTAACTATAAACATGGTTGAGTGAGACCATTTAGTATATGTTTTCTATATGTTTTAGTATAAATGCACTTTAAAGCTGTCAGTCGACCTTGTCAAACAGTTACCATTTTGGTCTGTGATCTACTGGCATGCGAATATTGTTTTCCTATTGATCAGGAATTGAGACTGGCACACTATTTTTCTTGGCTAGCACCTCATATTGGTCTGCTTGAATAAGTGTCAGGGAAGCCATAATATGTGTCTACTGTAGCCCCCCAAGGAGACGTAAGATTTTATTGCTTAAATGGTCAGCAGTCTCTGAAGATAAATATACCATGCTCCTAAAAGCACAGCTTTCTGATTGGTTGCAGAAGAACATCTTGATAACAAGTTGTAGCTGAAGGTACATTGCATGGTAATTTAGACTGATAGGGATTGTCTTTGGGAAGCAAAAAAGAATATATGTATTTTGTTATATGATGGTATGTACTGGTGTAGAGCTATTTTTTATGTAAAATTATTGGATATTATGAGATATAGCATTGCAATAAAAATAAGTCAGAAGGGCCTGTCCATTTGTTCATACATTTATATTTGCAGACCTTGTATAATATTTAGCTTTACTGGTCATCTGTCCATCCATTTATTTTTTTATCACAACTCCTCCTCAACTATTTGGAGGATTGCCGTCACACACTTTCATCCCATGGTCTTGCTGCTCCTAATTGATAATGCTGCCTGGACAGTCTGCCATCATGAAATTATCACATTGGCTCTTGAACAGATGGGCATATCAACATGGAGTTTTCACAGAAAGAGTTCTTATGATCTATTGTTGTTCCTTAATGAAAATGGTGCTTGTCATACTATGGCAGCCATCTTGAAAATCATAGTAAGGATTACTCCTCCTGGATGGCTTTGGTATTGACATTAGGTTTTCCACAAAATATGTCTTGTGATGTCTAGATGGTCCAAAATGAATATGGTGTAAATCCAAATTTGCTAGCTTGAAAGTTTTAAATATTGATGATCATATTTATATTTTTTTTATCAAAAGACTTCTTGTCATGTCTACCTTGTTCTATACAAAAATAGAGTTGGGCTTATATCCAGTTTCACCACCAAAGTGGTCTGGATCTTGAAAACCTTGTTATCACTGAATAATAAATTTAATGATTTCAACACTCAGCAGTTGAAAAAGAAGAAATGGTCTTAGCTTGCATTATGGAAAATCTTTTTTAGTCAGAAAATCAACAGTCCATTCAAGGAACCCTCTTTATTCTGCCAGGGTGGACAATTATTGTGAGTGCACGGGTTATGGTGTACTGATTATTCTTTGGAACATATGAACAACCACAGTATAATCTTGATCACTATACTACTCTGCTCATTGAAATTTATACAATATGTTAATGTAACATGACTGAAAATTTTGTACAGAAGTGATATAGCCAATTTATGTTAGAAATTAGTGACTTGCAAAATGAACTCAAGATTTAGGATTTTATAAAATCAAAGTTTTCACAAAAGTATTTTTTCAAAAGGTTCTTGATACTTAGAAATATCTTTAAAAAGTGTTACTGAGCTGAGGAATAAGTTTGACAAGTTTGGAACAGAGACTATGTCAGACTTTTGAGAGACCTTGAACAAATCTTGCATTCAAAACTGAATTGTGGGTAGATTTTACCATGGAAACCCCAAGTTTTAATGCACTAACACTTTAACTCCAGTCCGTAAAATCTTTTGTATGAATGCCATCCAGTGGAGAATATGCTGTGATGTCCGTCTGTATTTTCCCTTATTTTTGTACCCGCAAAATAATTGTAGAGATGAAGGTCAAGTCTACTTAAAGTGTCCATACTTTGTTAATGGCTTGCAATTGGGGTATGGAAGAAACCTAATATTTGGGAGTTGAAAGGGTCAAAGATCAAGGTCTTTGTTGCTCAAAGAAGAGAACATTGGTTCGAAATCGTATAAAATGACCAGTGTTTGTGGATAGCTGGCACCTAGGCTTAAACAGTTAAAAATAAAATTTGTTAATCTTGTGATGGAAGGTTAAAGTTCAGGGTCACTGACTTGAACAAGAAATTCAGTTTCCACACAATAACTTAAGTTATAGACCATATACTTTGACTAAACTTTGCGGATGGTTTTTCAGTTTTAGCAAGGGAGAAATGTGTTGAAATTTGGGAAGGAACAGTAGAATAAATCAGTGTTTTACATAGTTCCTTGCACTTGATATAATACTGAAACTTATTGATTTGGGAGTTCAAAGGTTAATTGTCAAGCTTGCATTTGAGTTGGTAAGATGGTTCTGCAGAGCAAACTTTAACATAGTATTAGTCCAGGTAGTTTGACCAACTTTGTAGATGGCTGGCACATGGAATCAGAAAGAAACCTATTGATTTTGGGGTCAGAGTGTCAAAGGTTACCATCACTTGTACAAACAA
This sequence comes from Unio delphinus, assembly GCA_029339505.1. Lineage (NCBI taxonomy): Eukaryota > Metazoa > Mollusca > Bivalvia > Unionida > Unionidae > Unio > Unio delphinus. Next base: position 3,262,623 of record JAQISU010000033.1, read on the forward strand.
GGGAATGTGTGTGTGTGTGTGTGTTTTTTTTTTTTTTTAAATGTTGTTTTAAAAACTGTTCAGTCATATCGCTACAACATATGCAGTGTGAAAGTTTATAGTGATGTCTAGCACTGGGGCATTGTGCTGCAGACAGCTGTTAGTACTTAGTATTTATAAGTCTTTGTTATGACTTGTCTGGTGTTTGCACCTGCGACCTTCTGCACCCAAGGTGGACAATATCAGTTGCATGAACAAGGGACACAGTTTGTGTAAAATAACTACACATCACATAATGGCACTAAATATAATGACATGCTCATGGAAAGAAGTAAGCAGCAGATGTTTAAGTCCACTTAAAGGTTAAAGCCAAAAAACAACAACAACAACAACATCAACAATAATAATAACAAACATAATGTACTTTTTTAAGTTTACAGATATGTCATGTACATTCTTATTATTTTCATGAAAAGTGTTTAGATTCATTTTAAGAAAAATCAAGAGCCACAAAATGTCAGAATACTTCTTTTTTGCGATGTTTTTAATTTTGTAATTATTTCATGACAATGTCTGCAAAATAGATGAATTTAAATTTACTGGGTTTGATTTGACCATTGTTCAAAGGTACTGAATACCTGCTTGATTTACTTTTCTACATGGTAATTTGGGTTCTACTCAGTCTTCTTTAAACACAAAGTTATAACTGGTTGACATTTAGGGAAGGAAAAAAAGTAATTGCTTGTGTATTTGAAAGGTAAAAATTTAAGTCACTTTGACCAGTTGGACAATGGTGTCAGCTGTTCCCTGCTTGTAGTATAGAGGCCCTATGTAGCATTATTATAGATAGGGTGGGCATGTGATGCACAGATTATGATTTTCTGGTTTTAGTACTAGTTTCGCTAAAGAAACGAATAAATTGCTAGAAAACAACAAATCCTGGACCATCTGTTAATAATTACATAATTACAACTGAAGTGCTTAGCTTGTCTGACTGGAAGGGAGACTGGTTCTCTGTGAGTTGACAGAAGAGTAGTAATATTGCAAGTTCTTATTCAGATTACAGTCATTACACTGGTCAATTGTATGTTATTTATTAATTATGTTATCACTGACTGAAGATGGCTGGTAAGAGATACAATCACAAGTTGAGATGGTCTTTTGGTTTAACGTCTGATTGACCATATATCATTTGCATGCATTGACTATTCTTGAAGACAAAGTCATAATAAAATGGTACTGTTACAACTTTGTGGAAGTAAAAACTTGTGTCTACTAATTGATTAAGTGTACATGTAAACCTTGTTTTGTTTTGTTTTGTTAGCCTGGTTGTTTGCTGACCAAAATCAGTAAATTAATGAACTCTGATTTGTGTGTGTGTGTGTGTGTTAGATTTTTAACATAGCCTTAACAATTTTTCAGTCATATCAATGTCATGTCTGCAATGTGGTAGTTTTTAGTGATGCCTAGCACTAGGGCATCATGCCACTGACAGGTAGCATGATGTCCCATCCAGTCACATTATCCTGATACCAGGCCAACCAGTCCTGACACTAACCTCTTAATTCTGAACACCTAGCAATTTGGTGCAAATGGTACAGTGATTTTAAGTATGTATTATATATAATATGTATTATATATAGTATGTATTATATATAGTATATATTATATATAGTATGTATTATACATGGTATGTATTATATATAGTATATATTATATATAGTATGTATTATATATAGTATGTATTATATATATTTTATTATATATAGTATGTATTATATATAGTATATGTTTTATATATAGTATGTATTATATATAGTATGTATTATATATGTTATATATATAGTATGTATTATATATAGTATATGTATTATATATAGTATGTATTATATATAGTATGTATTATATATAGTATATATTATATATAGTATGCATTATATATAGTATGTATTATTTATAGTATGTATTATATATAGTATGTATTATATATATATATAGTATGTATTATATATATATTATATATTATATATAGTATGTATTATATATATATAGTATGTATTATATATATATTATATATTATATATAGTATGTATTATATATAGTATGTATTATATCTAGTATGTATTATATCTAGTATGTATTATATATAGTATATATTATAGTATGTATTATATATAGTATGTATTTTATATAGTATGTATTTTATATATATATATATATATATATATATATATATATATATATATATATATATATATATATATATATATATATATATATATATATATATTATATATAGTATGTATTATATATAATATGTATTATGTATAGTATGTATTATATATAGTATGTATTATATATAGTATATATTATATATAGTATGTATTATATATAGTATGTATTATATATAGTATGTATTATATCTAGTATGTATTATATATAGTATATATTATATATAGTATGTATTATATATAGTATGTATTATATATATATTATATTATATATAGTATGTATTATATATAGTATGTATTATATATAGTATGTATTATATATATTATATATTATATATAGTATGTATTATATATAGTATGTATTATATATAGTACACTAACTGACTAGTTTAATGATTCAAAAACCTTTTATTGTTAGTTCACTGAGTCTTTAATGGGCTGGTTTTGTGGGTTTAATACAGTTTTTTAGCACATGGTGGCCAGTATATGTGGTGGAGGAAGACTTCCTGGAAAACTCTGGGAAGAACCAATGACTGATAAACTGTTAATGGCAAGCTTTCTCACATACCCATGTTAGCCAAGCAGAGACTCAAACCCATGTGAATAGAGAGGTTAGGTGTGAAATGTAAAGTGCTTCAGACCAGATGGTCACCTGGAGCCCCCATGAAATTTTCAGTAATAATAATAATAATAATAATAATAATAATAATAATAATAATAATAATAACATCATCATCATAATCTTAATCATCATCAACATGATCATGATGTCTTTATTTGTTTTTAAGGTATCTCAATTAGTTACACAGAACTAAACTTCTTTGAGGCCCTCTATTTTGTAAAGGTTTTAAAAAATGTGCATACAATATGAATTTCACCTTAACAAGCATGAACTCTGTACATGTACACACAAACACAGATTTACTAGTTTCTATACACATGAATTAATAATGTAACAATATACATGTACATTGTTAATGTTTGGTTACTAATCTACATATACAATGTTAAATTCATTTAAATTTATGTCGCTACTGAATAATGATTGAAAATTCATCATTTACTATAGGTATGAACAGACAGCACACAGTTCCAAGAATGTTTACGTATGTGTATAATTGATCTATGGGTATAATATACCAGTACTACTGGTATATCAAATTGCTATATATATATATATATATATATATATATATATATATATATATATATATATATATATACACACACACACACACACGCACACGCACACACACACACACAGAGTCGGCTCTGCTTATATGTATGGCCTCGGGACTGATATGCACTAAAGCGGCATTCATGTTATGACGTGTATCTGGTGCAGCATGTATACTGATACCCATTATTTCTCCGAAACAAACCCCCATTTGGCCTAGTTCATTTAAATGTGACGCCATTTGCTCTGGTATTGTATGGAGGTCAGTTTTGTCAGTAGATTGAGGAGTAGACTTGTGGTCAGCGCTCCAGTCTTAATCTATTGAATTTAATAACCAGACTGGATTGGATTCTTATTGAGGGCGATGCGAGTTTGTGTTAAAGCTAAAGAGTGTTAAAGCCGTCGACCATGCATAGTTAATTATTATGGTTGTCTACTATCGCGTCTCCTGGTGATCAACAGAGATCTAATAACTGTGATGTTGATATTAACAAACCTCATTACTCAACATTGACCGCCAATGTTCAGAATCTGTTTCTTTTCATTTTGAAAGAACAAATTTGGAACAATGCAGTTATCCAAAGCAACTTGACACATAATAATGCATGTTCGGACCAGAAAAATATATGCAATTATGCGAAATATGCATATAAACAATATGCAATTGTCCGAAATTGATATCCGTTGAAAACAATGGTAACAAATTGGGACCGGCACAAAGCTATGCAATAAAGCGGAATATGAAGTTATACGATATGCACATATCTGGAGCCGAATGTGTGTGTGTGCACACACACACACACACACACACATTTGGCTCCAGATATGTGCATATCGTATAACTGCATATTCCGCTTTATTGCATAGCACACACACACACACACAAACACACACACTGACATACACCACATACATTACACATGTATAACACTCAAATAGATAGATTAGAAGAAAAAAAGTTAAATTAAATTCATTGATTGCAGTGTTGAATTCCAGAAATAGAAAAGTGGTCCCACTGGCCTCTACCACCTGTTTCTTCTTTATTCAGGAAATTTCAAGACATCGTTATCACAGACATTCACATAATTGTTTTATTAATTTCTACAATAAAATTATCACCTATTCCAGCATTATCAGCCATTCATACAATTTCCTAAAGTACTCATACCCCTTTTTTTTAGGACATGATTAGTTTAGGGGACAATCGTATTTTAGAAAATTGTGTTTTAACCAAAGAACTCCATATATAAAATATCTCTAGTTTTGTCCCCTATTTATCTTATATGGGGTTGAAAATTTAGTGGGTTTTTTTTGTTGTTGTTCTACATGATTTATGATCACTAAAGCTGCCATCCCTATTGCTTGGCAAAAATAAAAAATTTCTAGCTATTTGTATTATATATCAATTACCAACAATGGGTTAGTTTTGGTATTTGTTTTTACCATTACCCATAAGTTATTTTGATGAAACACATAATGTGTAGAATGGCATTGTTCTGTATAACAGTGCTAGATCTGAGCACTTGGATGTGGAATTCTGTGAAGGTGTCTCCAGTTAATGAGATGCATTTGGCACTTAGAAAGAATTTGTATGATCACATGGCTGTGAACAATGAAAGGATGATCTTTCGTGTAACACAATTTGTGTATGTATTGGTAATGGACAGTGAATTGCCTTGTCAGAACCGTACAAATAGGAAGGAGTCAAAGGCATTCCTTTTTTTTCTCAGTATCTTCTATCAGTGCTTCTTGATGGTGGATATATATCTGATACATGTGTGTGTATGTATATATATATATATCATCATCATCATCATCCATTTTGATTATCCAGGCCTTTTATTAATCCTCTAACGAGGGTAGGCCTGTCTGTTTCGTCGTGAGAGTATTCAACGCTTTCTTCCAGGCTTTATGGTTCTGTGGATTGATTCCGCTCAGCCCCAATGTCTTTCTGTCTCTTTTTGTCAACTCTTACCATGTTAGCTTAGGTCTGCCTGGAGCTCGACTTTCAGTAACTTTGAAGGAACGAACCTTGGATATCCACCCTTTACTACACTCAACATGGCCCAGCCATCGCATCCTATTTGATTGGATAATGTCAGAAATGTTTCTGATGTTGAGCTGGGTGAGGAGAGACTCAAAAGGGACATTCGCCTCGGGATTTACATGGCAGATCCATCGTATCATGGCTTTATCATTGCGATGTATCTTCCTGAGAGTTGTAGCAGTGACAGCCCAGGTTTCAGAGCCATATAACAGCACAGGTCTGATGTAAGTTGAGTAAAGATGACCCCTTGTAATGTGCGTCAAATGCCTATTCGTCAGGATTGGGAGAAGCTCTCTAAACTTTTTCCAAGCAGACTTGCAATGCGTTGTTGATGCCAGTTCACATCCTCTTCCAGCTGATATGGTGTCTCTAAGGTAACAGAAGTTGGCTACGACATCAAGCTTTTCTTCACCTACAGTTACTTCTGTCACAGGCCTTCCATCAATAGGTCGAGCGAGTCCACTACATTTGGGACACTTGTAGCATGGATCAGGTTAGAGAGGTCCATTGATTCCACTACATTTCTTGTAAACCCAATGTGAACAGCTGATGCAAAAGATTGAGTTTCTACCTGCACCTTTTAGGCAGACGGCACATGGATACTTTCCTGTGCTTTTCAGTGTTTCCCTATTCAGGCCAGAAATCAATACCTTGGATTTACCCATGTTGACCCTGAGACCTTTTTCTTCCATGCCCTTCTTCCATTCTGTCACACGTTCAACCAGAGCCTTGAGTGTGGAGTCAATGACCGCTAGATCATCAGCATACAGGAGCTCGTATGGACAGCTTGTTCGAAAGTCAATTGACAGCGCTTCTAGAACAATGATAAACAATAACGGGCTCAATACCGATCCTTGATGAACACCAACATTGACATTGAACTCGTCACTGTAGCCATCACCAACACGAACACGCTTCTAGCATTAGAGTACATGAACTGTACAGTTTTAACAAGCCATTCTTCAATGCCTAATTTACGCATCGCCCACCATATGACATTCCTTGGAACTTGGTCAAACGTCTTCTCAAGGTCTATGAAGGCCATGTATAAGGGCTTGTTAACTTCGATGTGTTTTTCTTGCATCTGTCACAAGATGTATATGGCATCAACAGTTCCTCTTCCTGGCACGAAACCGAACTGCATGTCACCGATGTGTGCTTGTTGTCTGATCAATTACTCTATAACTCTCTCAAAGACTTTCATTATCTGGTCCATCATCTTTAGGCCTCTGTAGTTGCTCCTGTCCAGTGCGTCGCCTTTGCCCTTGTATAGACTGACTATGTAGCTTTCCTCCCACTGTGTTGGAATATGTCCATCACGAATGATAGCTTCAAAGAGATCACGTATGAGTGCTGCACCACTCATGCCAGTAGGCTTCAACATCTTTTCTACTATGCCAGATGGGCCTGCAGCTTTACCCGTCACCATCTTGCTGATTGCTTTTTCAATCATCACAGTAGTGATTGGAATACTTGGGCCCTCAACAGGAAGCTCATCCGTTAGGTCATTCGGGTTCCATGGGAATTCAACATTCAGCAGCCTATCATAGTGCTGTTTCCAAGCATTTTCTCTGGATTCTTTTCACGAACCGCATGATCCACAACATCAGTCCACCAACAGGTTTCCTTTCGCCACTGATGCTTGTTTGAGAAACCATATACTTCGGTTGCAGCCTCAAGCAGACCATTTTTCAGAGCTGTCCACAGTTCCTCCACATTATTTGCTTTGTTACCCTCGGTCTTCGAGATGTGGGACTCAATAAACTTGTCTCTCAAAGCTGGTTCTTTAAGTTTCCACAGTCTTATGCGTGGTGTGAACTTGCACTTACATTTATGCAATTCAGGTCATATGCAACTAGTTTGTGTTGTAAGGCACATTCCTTATATATATATATATATATATATATATATATATATATATATATATATATATATATATATGATAATGGGACTCATTTGACCTCGCCTATAACATGATCTCTTTCATAACATAATTATGCCTATGGAATGTACCTTGGTATAGGGTGATGTTACCTTTAAGATGGTTCCTTTTATTAAACTGGTATTTTCATGGATGATATATATTTCTATAAAGTAACATGACCTGCAACATGGTCTATTTTATTAGGCTGGTATGGTCATGGATAATGTACATTTCTATAAGGTATCATGATCTGTAACATGGTCCTTTTTATTAGGCTGGTATGGTCATGGATAATGTATATTTCTGAAAGGTAACATGACCTGTAACATGGTCCCTTTTATTAAACTGGTATTTTCATGGATGATATTCATTAAGGTACCATGACCTGTAACATGGTTCCTTTTATTGAACTGGTATGGTCATGGATCATGTACATTTCTATACATTTACATGACATGTAACATGGTCCCTTTTATTAGGTTTTCTTGAACAGTACCAAAGTGAGGGACCAATGTTATTTGAGTGAAAGATGTGGCATAAAACAACATTGAACTTTTACAAATGAAAAGGTAAAATCAAATTATAATAAAACAATCATTCTGTAAATGTGTCTTGATTTAATATCACAATTCAATGTAGTAAAGAAAATTACTGTAATAGTTATCACAATTCAATATAGTAAAGAAAAATATTGTAATAGTTTTTACAATTCAGTGTAGTAAAGAAAATTATTGTAATAGTTATTACAATTCAATGTAGTAAAGAAAATTATTGTACATGTAATAGTTATTACAATTCAATGTAGTAAAGAAAATTATTGTACATGTAATAGTTATTACAATTCAATGTAGTAAAGAAAATTATTGTAATAGTTGTATCTTTGTGGTTAATATAATTGACATGGTGTTTCCAAGTATCAACTTACACCAGGATTATTGAGATTTGCCTGGCAGTAATCCATAGTGTGGTTTATTCTGATCCCATTTCAGTCAAAATATTACATTGTGAAAACAGATTGGGACAGTTGGCCATTTTAATAACAAAAAGTCCACCTTTTCCCAGAATCCTTGTTTTAAAAATATAAAATCCTCAAAACACCAAAATTGCTTTTTGAGTACATGTTAAAATAATGGACTTAGTTGGATAATGGTACAAAAATAGCGGCTTGTTTTTCTACCTGATGCAATGTGGCAATGGCCAGATTTTCTCCAGACATTGGCTTTGATTTTCTGTCCAATATTAGGTGTTATTAAGTGCTGTTTCAGAGTGGGGAATAAATCTGTTTATAGGAGTTGAACCTGGCAGTGAATCAAGATACTGTAATTGTAGAATGTTGCTGAAAGAATTTGCAAGAGGTGGGCATGGGTCTTGGGTCTGAATTCTTGTCCTGGATACATCAACTTATATGAGATCTACAGTTAAACTAATATCTAGTTGTGGTAGAAACGCCATTTTTCATTGGCTATTTTGTTAACACATTAGCTAAATGATAAAAGTTTTTTTTTTTGTTTTTTTTTTGGTGCGTTTTGGTATTCATGGACCCATCATTTTCATATCCATACCATCTTGTCCTACTTTTTGCAAAGGTTTGTCTGTCTGTGTGCAGTTCAGAAAAGTCTGCATAGATCTATCATCCTTGTCATATTTTTTAAGACATTAATGCATGGACAAGAGCAAGGTGACCATCTTTAAGTGCATGCATTAGAACAGAAAAAGAGAGGTGGCCCCGAGTGGCCGAGTGGTCTAAAGCGCTTTCCATTACGGATCACTTCCATCTCACCTCTGTCTGCGTTGGTACGAGTCTAGGATTCAGCCAATGTGGCTATGTCAGAAAGCTTTCCAGTATCTTCTCATGGGTCGGTGGTTCATTCCGGGGTTTTCCGGGTTCTTTCTCCACCAATAATAATGGTTGCCATGTATAGCCTATGTTATGCTGAAAAATGCTGTTAAACCATACCCCCCCCCAAAAAAAAAATAAACCAGAAAAAGAGATCTAAGTGACAGATATTACTTAATATTTCCCCAGGACATATAATTTGAAACTAACAAAAAGTAGGTATAAACCATTAAAGTAGGTATAAACCATTAAAGTAGGTATAAACCATTAAAGTAGGTATAAACCATTAAACTACAAAATATCAAGCTCCTTAATATTCACTGAATGAAATTGATGGGACAACAAATCATAAGGGGTCATCACCATTAAGCATTGTGGAAGAGATCATATCTGAAGCATTATGTTTCAAAACAAAACTTGGAAATATATTGTTGAGTACAATGGCTCTATAAATGGAAAATTGTATCAATTTAATATATCTGATTTCACAGACATTAACCAGTCTGCAAAACACCAAACAAAGCAAAGCAAATCTACAAACGCGACACTCTGCAACCCCTTCCTTTTCATGACAACAGTTGCTCTATCTGTTTTATATCCCACTGAAGATCATCCTGAGGTGTGCCGTCTGCTTGTTATCAGCAAACAGATACAAAATTTAGCATTTATAGTAAAGTTAAATGATTCATGTGTTTATGTAAGGCTTGTAGTACCAATTCAGCTCCCATAGTAAACATATGCTGTTGTTGTTGTTTTAAGGCTTAATGCCATTTTTGAGCACAAGATAGGCTATACAAGGCAGCCAGTATAAATGGTGGAGGAAGAACCCGGGAAATCTACAGAAAGAACCACCAACCCATGAGAAGCTACTGGCAAGCTTTCTCACATACCCACCCAATTTGGCCAATCCTGAGACTTGAACCCATGCAGACAAGAGGTGAGATAGCAATGTTCTGTAATGACAAGCTTAACACCATTTGGCCACTTAGGGGCCCCCATAACCTATGCAAACACCGTAATATTGAAAATTCAATAACTTTAAATCATCTTTGATGAAAAGCTGGTGTGTAGAGAAAGCCATATGTCCCATGGTATTTTCTCAATTTACATGTGTTCGAAATGAGTTTCATTTCCGTACCAAAGAATCAGGTGCTAATTTTATTTGTGTTTTCCAAACACAAGTCTCTAAAAAGACTGAAATTCCACCAGTAAAACCTTGTCTCTATTTTTGTTTTCCAGAAACAACTAGGATAAGCTCTCAAAAGATTATTTTAATTAAAAGGTTATGTTCATTATTGACCAATCCTAGCCAGCCAAACCTTGATATACTTTGTTTTATCATAATTCTTCTCTAGACTGGTTCCCATTCTTTCATATAATTTATACAGTAAGTTCTACAGCCATCAATCGAAGATGCATGTCTATAAATCCCCTTGCTCACACAATTGTGTTAGAGTTATTGCCCTTTTCTTTTGTGTGTGTGTGTGTGTGTGTGTGTGTGTGTGTGTGTGTGTGTGTGTGTGTGTGCATTGTTTGAAACCATCTAATTTTAGTGCAACTAGTCTTGTAGTTTTTTATACATTGCAATAAAACTTGGTAAATAATATAAGTGTCGCCTAAAGATGTGCATTTCAACAAACCATTTTGTTCCCAGTCTTTGTTGGAGTTGTTGACCTTTTTGTACTGCATATGAATGTAGCGTATTATCTGAATGCAACTTGTCTTGCAGATTTCAATGAATTGCCATGAACGGGTAAATGGTGTGATGTTCATCAGAAAATGCACATATTAATTGACATGTCACTGATTAATTTTTTTGAGTTATTGCCTTTTTTTTTGATTTGGTACCTGATTATGCTTATCTTGTGAGCACAGCTAGTATCAGTTTCAGTGGCTTACCATGAAACACTGTACCTGTTATGGTCATAAGTTGAAGATGTGCATATAACAAATCACTTACATTTTTCAGTTTTATTAGAGTTCTTGCCCTTTATGTGCTGCAGCTGTCACTGTGAAATGTGATACACATCATGGCCATCATGTAAAAGATGCTCATGTTGACAAATTTTTGTTTGCTCTGATTTTTGTAAGAGTAATAGTCCCTTTTCCAGCATGATCATCTCCATTATGTGGTAGGGTCAGTCGGCAGGGGTGTATTTATGTAATCAAATTGCTTGCCATATCTTAGTATTCCTGCTGCAAGATCCAAGATTAAAGATATATTCCTAATAATCATTGATTCAAAACTGTCAAAAGTCATTTAAGAACTGTCTCAGAAGTTGAAATTTATTGATTTCTAAATTTTCATTGCAATGATTGAAGTTCAGAGTTTTTCCTTTTGGGACTAGTATCTTGTTGCCATAGAAATTTTGTAACATGCAAACATTCATATTTTTTTAAAATATTGAGTAAAATCTGTTTGTCAGTTCTTTAAAAGAGTAGCAATTGTGCAGGCAGATAAAAACAATAGGGTAATCAACTTTTAAAAAATGACTAGTTCTCATGCATCGCTTGAATTTAACTTAGCATATTGATATTATTCACTTATCCTTCCATTATTTTTTAAGTACCCTACCAATTTTAAAACATTCATCATTTTATAATTTCTAACCCAGTTAAGTAAGTTAATACTTTAGTCTTCTTCTTGGGTGGCTCTTTGAGATCTCTGTCATATTATGGCCTGGTGAAATACTTCATTGGTCTTGTTACCAGTAGAATGTGATTCTGTCAAAATTTGTTGAAAGAAACAAGTAATGATATTCACTGATAAGTCAAGATTGACTTTCTGCAATCAGTCAAAATAAAATTAAATTGTAAGCTTTAAAGGTTATCATCAAACATAATTTTAACAGATGATGAAAGAAGCATCTATCAATCAGTACTAACAGCTTCCTCTCTAAGTGTTTAGCATTAAGAGGTTAATGTTACGACTCAGGTTGGCATGGTATCAGGATAATGTTACTGGGTGGCTGAAAGTTATCAAAAAAATTCCAAACTGTCCATGCTTTTCCAGTGTTTTCCATGCTGAAAAAAAATCAAAGTCCAAAATGTCCATCGTTTTCCAGTGTTTTCCATGCTAAAAAAAATCAGAGTCCAAAATGTCCATCGTTTTCCAGGGTTTTCCATGCTAAAAAAATTCAAAGTCCAAAATGTCCAGCATTTTCCAGGCATGTCCAGCGTTTTCCATGCTAAATTCTACAGAATATTTCATTTTTCCATAGTTTTCCAGGGTTTTCCATGTTTTTCCATGGTATTCCATCCTTTTCCAGAGTATACTCTGGAAAAAGTGTAGCCGGGTGGTTGGCATGGTATCAGGATAATGTGACTGGGTGGGACATCATGCTACGTGTCTGCATCATCATACCCTAGTGCTTGACATCACTATAAACTGTCACACTGCAAACATCATAATGATTTGACTGAATTTTTTTGTAAAGCTACATTAAAATCCAAAACACAAGCAGTCAATTAAACTGTCTATATTTATGTTAAATATTTCATCATTGTGTTATCACTTTGACATTATGTCTTCACAGTACAAAAGCTAATCAAATTACTATTCAAATTATTATTGCATTATTATCAATAAACTCAGGAATATAAGCATACATAACATAAAATATTTTCACAAATAGGCATTTATGCTTAAATGCCAGGCTTTGTTGTAGTTTATTTTAATTACATGGCAGCAATTTGTCTTCATGCTGCCTTATCTGTACTTGGAAGTCTGTATTCAATTTCAAATCAAGTCACAGCATGATATTAAAACCTACTTTATCACTATACTCAGTTGGTGAATAGTTGCAAAAAAAAATTTCTAAAGTTGCCTTGGAAAATTCTTTATCAAAACATTTTATTTGCTGAAAATCAATATCTTGAAAAGTTTTCTTAATCTACTGATTTTGGACTTGATTCAAAAGTCAGGAAGCTGGTTAGATTATGGTCTAGCTGCCGTCATACTGCAGATATTGCTTTGGTAGGGGATTTAGATTGAAAATCTTGTCAGGACAGTCGTTAGAACATTTCCAAAGCTCTCAGAATCCTATGCAAATCAATTTTCCTGTGGACAATGAATGGATTGACACTAAACAGGTTACAACCATCTATTTTTCTATTAATATGTGGAAGAAAAGGAATAGCACTTTCAAGATCTTCTACTGTAGGAAATTGTGTATTTGAATGAACAATAAGCTACTGGAAAATACTTCGGCTTAGATTTGCATACATGTTAAAGATTGAAAATTGTAGGAAGTATTCATCCTATTTTTTCCTCACCAACTTTGGAAAATTGCTTTAGATTCAAATCATCTGCTAAGAGTCACTATTTGGTCTAAAATAGATTTTATTGGGCAACTGTTTGCTTGGAACACTTAAAGGAAAATTTATTGGCCATGGCGCCATTATTGGATTAGCTTACAACATTTGAATCTTTGGACTGTTTTTTGCTGAAAGTGCCAGGAATGACCTTTCTTCCTGAATGGTTCCCATCAAGCTGGTTGCTTGGATTATGGCCATTCAAGAAGGTATCCACTTGCAGCTTCCTAATTGGGGGGAGGAGGGGGGAATTGTGACAGTGCCCCCCCCCCTCAAATTGTATTATTAGAGTTGATTTTTTCATCTTTGATTTAATGCAGACCTTTGGCTTAGTGGACAGTGCATCTACTACTTTACCACAATATCTTTTACATGGTTGTTTTATAAACAATAAAGCAAACCAAGCAGAAATTCTTAGATCACTTGCGTTGTAAGAACAGTGTTTCCATCTCTAATTAATGGACATGTGTGTAGTGGGTACATTTATTCTTTAATCCATATTGTCTCCACAATTAACATTGCTTCCATACCACATCAGAAGTAAATGCAGCATTTTTGATGGACTCAGCTGACCTCTTTATGCATCTTACCATTGTGTTCTTAGGTGTATGTTTGCTATGAGGGTGGGGAAAATGGAGGCAGGCAGGACTCAAACCAGTCTAAAAGGAACAATTAGTTGTTCTATTATTTCTCCATGCCATGGTGACCATTGAGTGCTCATTCTGCTTGGGTCAGCATTGTAATCAACATTGTAACCAGTCACTTGATTGACTGGCTTGGGTATGAAATAAATGCACCAGGTATAAGCTAAATAAACATGCAATATTTACCTACCAATACATAAAATGTGCCAGGACTGGTGTTCTTTAAGAGGGCATGTACCCTATGTACTTGAATATAAGCCAGGTCCAGCTGCAAACAACATATTCTTCAATCTGCCATCACATAATGTGCTGGCAGAATAAGATCTTTGTAATTTTGTTCTCCTGATTATTCCTAACAAACCTCATAGATTCCGATTGCCAGCACATAATTAAATGACATATCTTTCTCTGTGCAGTTTGTATTTGGACTTGACTTACAAGCGGGTATATATGGTCCCCATGCTAGTTAATGCAGGTCACACTGTCTTAACTTGTATAGCACTATATCAGACAAATCATCTCCTGAACCTTTCTGTGGTGTTCACTTTTCATACAGATAAAAATTAGTGAACTCTTTCATCTGCACCATAATCAATCTATATTATCAATTTACTTGGACAGCTTCAAGTTATCTTCATTATTTCATTAAAACATCTGCTTGTGATGTTGAATAATTACAGTTGTCTTGGTGTCTTAGAACTGTCACTTAATGATGGTTAACAAAAAGTTACATAAAGTAGGATATATATCTAACCATCAACGTTCCCGCTAAGCTGCATGTAAGCGCAGCCATGCAGCTCATTTTCTATGCCACGCAGCAGTTTCAAAATTGCGCTTGAATGTTTTGGCAGCAAATACATAAGCCACACAGCAGTTTCAAAATTCTGTGGTCAGAGGAAAATTATTAGAGGAAATGTTGCCAACCATTCCCTGAAAAACCATGTAATTCGTAGACATAACATATATTAGCCAAGCACAAATCTGGCCAAGAAATTTTTTTAGTTACATTAACCAAAACAACTTCTCTTAAATCCTTCCAGCTCTATTTTTTTCTGGTCATCATATATTGTAGCAAGTATTATTTTCATAAGTTGTTTAGATCGGGTCTGTTCCAGATTTTGCTGTCATGTTGGGCTGTGTCCACTCCAAATACTTTGTTGTCATCAATTTGACATTATTAACTAATTAAGAATCTATATTAAACAGATTTTGAATTTTTTTTTTTTAAAATTCCTATTTAATAATAAAAACAATTTTATACAGGAAACTGAATTCTTATTTACTTGTTTCATACTCAATTATAACATAAATCCAACTACAAACTGTAAAGACCCAGATCTGACATCAGATAATGAGCCAACAGATCTGGGTTTATGCAGTTTGTTAGGAATAATAAGTTGAACAAACAACATAGACCCTGATCTGCAGGAACTTTAGACATGTTTGAAGTTTGACTTGACTAATTAGCAAGTACATATGGTAGCTAAAGATATCATCTATATTGGCAACAAATTTTACAAAGTTTCAATGTAATCTATCTTAGATGTTGTGTAGCTCTCCAAAATCAATATTGTCCATAAGTAAATCACCTCCTTTCATTGTTGTCATCTCCTTGAGACAAAATAACTTCAGGGATGGTTGTATTGTATTGTCTTTTTAGATTTGCTGATAACTTATTAAAAGTTATACTTTAAAAAATTGACTGTTATGATTAACACCAATTGTCAGTGCATTAAATCTGTATATGATGGCCAATATAACTGATGGAGGAAGAACGTAAGAAAAAACCTGGTAAGATACCACTGACCTACAAGAAGCTACTGGCAAGTTTTCTCACTAGCCACTTTGGCTGCACCCTAGGATTCAAGCCACACAGACAGGTGAGATAGCATTGATCAGTAAAGGCAAGCACTTTAGACCACTCTTGACATTTGGGTCTCTTATTATTTACTATAATAATACTTGCCCGTTTTAAGATATCCTTGCTGGCAGTTGGTATGACATGTGTTTTCATCATGATAAGCCTCGTAATAATATGCATCAATACATATTGCACAGAATAATGTATATTAAAATATATTGCAATACACTTTCAGATAGCAATGCTAACTCCTGGTTATTGGAAGAGTCATGATGTCACAGTGGAGTTTTAAACTCTTCATCTTGGTTTATTATTGAGAGAAATATTGATATTCACCTTCATTTCTCTAACACCATCCTGATTGTTTGTATGCACCATGTAATTTTAAAAATGAAAGCATCAACGATATAAAAAAAAATGATAAAAACTTAGTCATTTCATTGATTGATTGATATTTCTTACCTGCTTATCGCCATAGAGTCACTGTCAACTTATTGGTGTTTCAAAACAAACGGGGGTTTATTTAGCAACATGGTTGCCATATTTGCTCGGTATAGTCTGTTTTCAAGCAACAGATGTGATCTAGTTAACAGTCTTTGAAAATCTCAGTAATTCTATACATTTTTTCTTTACATCTCTTTGAACACATGTGTACAAAAGTTCCTCCTATTTATTTGTTCAATTTGTTTTAGAAATATAAAACTAGACATTGTTTACTGGAATAGACTATTCTGAAAACAAGAAATGGACAGTGAGCAGTCAGGTTTGCTTGTTTACATCTTGAGCTTTTCTTTGCATTTAAATGCCAATAATTTGTTTGTGTTAGGGACCATTTGACAATAATCATGTTAGAAATTATAAATCAGTGAATGAAATGAGTGAATTTTATGCACTCTTTATATCCATGATGCTTTTAGTTTTTTTTAAGTCTGCTGCAGGTACAAACAAATGGGCATGTATGTGAATACATTAGTCAACAAACACATGGCAATAATGTGCTAGAATGAACGAGTTCTTTCCTTCTATATACCATTTACATTCCCCGTTATTCTGAAACCTTTCTATATTATCCGTACCATGCAATTGTTGTGTTTTTGCACTTATATTGCTTATTGGCAATAAATCATTTTGATAATTAAATCTCTACTAGGCCAAAATAAATGTGTTTCTGATCAGCCAACTGTCTCCATTTCTCATTGTTGGACCCTTGCACACACACACACACACACACACACACACACACACACACACACACACACCATTATAAAATAATGAAAATTACAAATGTTCTGAAATTGATTTGTGCATCTAATTGAGCTGGTTCTGCTCATTGTTTTGCTCTAATTTAGCAAGGTCTTTATGTAACTTAAAACCTCACCACTAAAAATAGAAAATAATTAGACTTGTTAAAATTGCTTTGTGTGAAACAGAAAACTAGAAGTTATTAGTTCATAACAAAAGAAATGATATTCCTATATTTTCTTTGGTCTTCAGATTTGTTATTTTTTATAAATTTTTGTAATCTTAAGGATTTAACTTCATATTACAGGATTGATGCAATGCATAATCAATACTTTTCAAGCTTCATGAATTTCTGAATGATACAGAATTTTATGTTTAGTTCTTACATATTATATATTTTATGCTTTTAGATTTAGTTTTCTTTACAGATTCTCCATTTTAAATCTTTTACTCATAATTTTGAAATTGGGTGGCACTTGCACGAGTCCAGTTTTGAAAAGCTTAAACTGTAAGAATCTAAATTACTGTAAAAGAATTGTTTCCTTAGCACCATTGCTATACAATAATGTATCACTTATTACTATACAATTATATATAGCATATTGCTATACAATTATATATAATGCTGTACAATTACATATAGCATATTGCTATACAATTACATATAATGCTGTACAATTACATATAGCATATAATGCTATACAATTACATATAATGCTATACAATTACATATATCATTGCTATACAATAATGTATAACATATTGCTATACAATTACATATAGCATATTGCTATACAATTACATATAATGCTATACAATTACATATAGCATTGCTATATGTTGATGTATAACTTATTGCTATATAATTACATATGGCATTGCTATACAATATTATATGATGTATTACTATACAAGAATATATAACATATTACACTATATTAATGTTTAACATATTGCTATACAATTACATATAGCATATTGCTATACAATTACATATAATGCTATACAATTACATATAGCATTGCTATATGTTGATGTATAACTTATTGCTATATAATTACATATGGCGTTGCTATACAATAATATATAACTTATTACTATACAATAATATGTAACATATTACAATACAATAATGTGTAACTTAATGCTGTACAATTACATATAACATTGCTATACAAAATAATATATGACTTATTGCTATACAATTACATATAGCATATTGCTATACAATTACATATAATGCTATACAATTACATATATCATATTGTTATATACAATTACATATAATGCTATACAATTACATATAGCATTGCTATACAATAATATGTAACATATTACTATACAATAATATATAATATATTACACTATATTAGTGTATAACATATTGCTATACAATAATTTATAACATATTGCAAGATAATAAAATATAAGATATTGCAATACAAGAATATATAACATATTGCTATACAATAATATATAACATATTGCTGTACATTAACATATAACATTGCTATACATTAATATATAACATTAAACTATGCATTAATATATAACATACTGCTATACATTAACATATAGCATATTGCTATACATTAATATTTAACATATTGTTATACATTAATATGTTGTTGTTGTTGTAGGGTTTAATGCCATTTTTCAGCACACGATTGGCTATACTGGGACCCCCCCCCCCCTCCCTGAAAGAACCACCGACCCACGAGAAGCTACTGGCAAGGTTTCTTTAGACCACTCACCCACTTGGGGCCCCTATACATTAATATATAGCATATTATTGTTATACATTAACAACATTTTTGTATCCTGCCAGTTAGTTATAATGTCTGTCTTAGATGATTCCAGTCTTATGTCAAATATGGCTGCTATTACTAAAATGGATAAACCATTAAATGAGCAATTCATAAAAATGTTTGAAATAAACTACTAAATTTGACAGAGAGCATTATGGCATAGAGGGCTATTTATATATTTGTTTATTTAAAAACAAAATGTAGACATTCTGGTTAGGGCTTTCAGATTTATGCAAATGATAGAGATTAACCATTAAATATGGGTACCATTGCTAAAAATAGAAAATCCATTAAATGGCTTTTCAAAAATCACTAAACAGAAGTGACTGAATTTGAAAGAAGGCATTCAGGAATTAAGGGATTTTAAGTTTGTACCAGTGATTTCAGTCATCAATCACATATGGCTATTATTACTAAAAATAAAAAATTCCTTAACTTAAAAACTGCTTACCCGTTAACTGGATTTGACAAAATTTGACATGATGTGACCTAGTTTGAAGACCCTTTAGATTTTTACAGATTATGCCAATCCACCATCAATCATGGACATAATAGTTATTTGTAAAAAATGTTACACAAATTTTTCTCAAAAACCATTGAACATGGATATGATACATCGGCTAGAATATAATTGAAATGAGTGATCTTATAGGCAATCAATACATCATACTGACCAAGATTTGATGCATTTCACTATTAGGCATTGTGAATTTATTATTTATGTAATAAAAAATCGGAGGAATTCCCTTCTCAGCACTCATTCGAAACTTAACATAGTAGAATTGACCCTACTTTTATCAGAAGGAACAAATTGCGTACTGTCCAAGCTGTCATGTTTATTGATTCATAGATTTTAAAAATAAATCCCCAAGGCTGCTTGCCTTGAAACTAATTGAACTAAAATGCTGTAATTCTGGAAAGGCCTGTTTTTGTTAGATTTTACTTGGATCAGCATGAACTATTGAATATGTAAACGTCTTGTTACATCTGATGTATGGCTTGTCCCAAGGGTTCAATGTGGTTAGCTTAACTGCCTCTAAAAGTACTAAATCTGATTCTGCAGCGATTATTTAGTTATTAAGTTTGGTCATGTTATTTGAGAGCAGGAAAGCCTTTGTCGGGACACAGACTGTTTAAACAGTTTTTCTTTTTTCCTCTCAGCCTGAATCTTTTGTACCAATAAACATGGAGAAAGTTATCCATGTATTAAAATGTATTTAGCTGTTATGGAAGTGAAATGGAAAATGTACTATGGGTATTTGTCTCTGTTTTTAATTTTTTTTTTGGGTGTAGTTTACCACTTTTAGAGGAGAGTTAGTGTAGACATTGGTGTGTGTGTGTGTGTGTGTGTGTGTGTGTGCATGCATTGTACATATGTTTGTGTATGTCAACAATAGAAATCCTTCTTTTTATGCCTAGGCATCATTTCAGAGTGGGTTTCAAAGTACCTACCTAGAACCTTTGGGGGTAGGGGATGGCTAAGGGGTAAACTCAATACTTACAGTTGTGTGTGAGGGTGGAAATTTAGTTCAATCTATAAAGAGCACGTTAGTTTGGACTAGAGAACAATTAATTAGATTTATAGGGACATGAGCTTGTTAACTCACTATGGTGCAATGATTTCTAAAGTCTTTGTCTGGAGAGGTACTGATTCCTAATTAAGCCTTTGTTTTTATTTAACCGGTTCAGACAAGACTAGCAAAAAGGTTAACTTTGATTTTTGATATTGAAAATGTTGGAATTTAAATTTTCAATCTAGAAGTCAGGCTGACCGAAAGTTTTGGTGCTTTGTTATAAAAGGCAGTAAATTTATTTCTGATTGGTTACGCTAAATAAGGGGCATGTTTTCCACACATAAACCCCTTGTTTTAAGTAAGACCCTTAGAAAAGCTAATAAGTCCACGTTTTTCCTGCAAGAGTGAAATTAGTTTACTCCAAGAGGAATTTGGAAGAAATTCTCTCTCGTAAAATCATTTTTATCCAAGGAAACCAGATGTCTGAAAGGTCGACAGACACAATTTGAGCGGCAGAAGAGGTCAAAGCTTAAAGCACAAGGTATTTTTGGCAATCTCATGTGAATTTGTTGTTACCAATATAATGATTTGCTTGAATTTTTTTGCTCATTTATGCATGAATATTATTTGTTTAAATTCATAAATTTTTGTTTGCTCATTACCTGTGACTATGCCAACAAAACTACTTGTCTTGCAACTTTATTTACACATTCATCCCAAGGTCTTGTTGGACCTATACAAGAAATGGTGCAACTCTGACATCCATCATGACTATCAGCAGCCATCTTGAAAATCTTCTTAACACTACTCTGAATTGGATGGTAATGTAAAATAATAATAATAATAATAATAATAATAATAATAATAATAATAATAATAATAATGCTGTATTTATAGAGGGTGACTCGTTAGTTAAGGACTATTCTCCCTTCAGGCCCTCTTAATGAAAAAATGCATATTATATGAAGATAGCAATAATTAGTGTTTATTTTAACATGTTTAGTAATAAACTACTAAATTCAATTATCTATTAGAAACACATACATCCTCATGATATCTCTTCTTAAATACTCTACTATTTTCAGCAGATTTTACATGTAGTGGAAGCTTGTTCCACAGAACTGTACTAGAGTACCTGGTATTGGAAGACCTTTTTAAATTGCTCCGTTCTTGGTTTTGGTGCCAGAAGGTTTCCATGTGATATTGAGTTGAGAAACTGGTATTGTGTTGAAAAAGGCCTGAATAAGTCCTGAAGGCACTTTGGTGAATTTCCAAGTAGACAATTATATAAAGAACTCCCTTGTGAAAATCTATGTTGTCATATATTGTGTACCATTTGAGTTTTGTAAATAATGCTTTTGAGAGATGATCAATAGATGCATTTAAAATTATGCGTGCTGCTCATTTCTGAAGTTTATAAATCCTGTCGAGCTCAGATTAGCACAGTTTCCCTATTCATTTGAACAATAATCCATTGTAAAGATTATGAGTTTCCATAGGTAAATATATCTTGATTCTGCTGAGTAGGGCAATTTTGGATGACAGTGTTTTACAAAGATTATCAATATGGTCATTCCATAATAAATTATTATCTACGGACATACCTACATTTTCTAATGGATAATTATTTATTATTAGTTCTGGGTTCCCTTACTTGTGTAGCTTTTGTGATGTCCCCAAAAATATATATTTTTGTTTTACCTTCATTAATTACCATCCTATTTTGTTGTGCCCAGTTTTAAACTCAGAAAAGGTCTGAGTTTAATCTCATTTGGATAACTTATTATAACTTATTAGAACTAGATGTATACAAAGTTGCATTGTCTGCAAACAAATCTATATTTGTGGATTCATTATTTAATGGTAGATCATTGATATAGATAAGGAAGAGGAGAGGGCCTAAAACTGAGCCTTGAGGTACCCCTGAATGAATAGTTTGAGTTTGGGAGCTAATATTGCCAATGCTTACTTGTTGAGACCTTTGGTTTTAGTTATGATCTAAACCAGTTTAAGGAAGGATTGTCTAACCTGTAACAGTTAAACTTTTGTTGTAATGGGGTTTCGTAAAAAGACTTGTTATGATGTTTAATTTGTTATAAAAGAACATGGTGCTGATCTGACATTAAAATATTGCTGCCACATTAGTTGGGAATTCTTTGCAGTTTTAAGTACATGGCAGAACTTCAGTATAGTAACAATGTCACTATGAAGTACACCCAAGCAATCATATGTAGTCTGGTTTTTTAATCTCATTTTTAATTTGATTTCAATAAATGATTAGAGGTGTGTGTCAAGTTAGTGTGCTCTTCTACTAATGTGTAGAGATGATATTGGTAGTCTAGGATTTTGATGACTCTGGTGTAAAAGCAGCCTTAGGCTGTCCACTGCCATTATGTGTGTTTCCTATTGCAGTGGTTTTAAAATTAGAATAGGTAGGTAATTTTTTTAAAAGCAAATATATTGAACTGATTCATTGTGAAAACAAATTTGCCTTGGGGGGGGGGGGAAATGCTAGGGTCAGTAATGAGAAACATGGACGGTCTGCTGACTGGAAACATTTTTTTGTTAGGCCATATAGGAGCAATATATTAAGAAATAATATGAGCTGAAAGGAGTGTGATGCTGAATCATTAGAAAGATGGAGATGTCTAGCAATTACATGAATTGGCTGCTGCCTCTTATAATGATAAAGATGCTAATGGAATTTCCAATTTCTTCACATTACACATTGACCAGTGGTAATTTCCAATTTCATCACATTACACATTGACCAGTGGTAATTTCCAATTTCGTCACATATCACATTGACCAGTGGCAATTTCTGATTTTGTCACATTTCACATTGACCAGTGGCAATTTCTAATTTTGTCACATTTCACATTAATCTGTTGCAATACAGTAAAATGCAACTCATGTTAAACTGGGGTATCTGCATCTGATGGAACAACTAACATAAGAATAAAGGCAACATGGCAATGACACTGCCAATTATTCCATGCCAATTTTAATTTTTTTAAAGTAATTTGACTCAAGTCTATCAGTCACAACAATTTAAAGTTATGTTTAAATAGTAATAAGTGTGTATTACCAATACAGTATAGTGTACCAAATGTTGCAGATCATTGATATACATCATATCGGATGTGTGATGCCAAAACCCAGTTCAACCATTGATTTTTTTTTCATGTGAATCAAATTCTATAGTTTTATGGACAAAAACAAATTTGGGGCCCTGAGTGGACGAGTGGTCAAAAGCGCTTTCCGTTACGGATCACTGCCGTCTCACCTCTGTCTGCGTGGGTTCGAGTCTAAGACTCAGCTGATTTAAGACTCAGCTGATGTAGTTATGTGAGAAAGCTTCTCGTGGGTCCGTGGTTTTTTCCGGGGGTTTTCCCGGGTTCTTCCTCCACCAATAATATTGGCCGCCATGTATAGCCTATCTTATGCTGAAAAATGGCATTAAACCCTAAAGCAACAACAACAACAAAAACAAATTTCTTTGTCAGTACTTTAATTTATGGATTGTTCCTGATGGCATAAAGGGGTGCAGTGTAGTGTGACTTCGCTTCTCTGTTGAGTTGACAAACAACACAGACCCTGATCTGCAGTTTCTAAAAGCTTTTGCCGATTTCTGTCTACTAATTACACCTAACAAACTGCATACATCCAGATTTGCCATGGCATTATGGGATGGCAGATCTAGATCCATGCAATTTGCATTTGGACTTGTAAGCAAATATATATGGTAATCTTTGTTCATTTGGACTTATAAGCAAGTATATATGGTATTTTTTTGTTTATTTGGACTTGTAAGCAAATTTATATGGTAATCTTTGTTCATTGTATTGTTGAAATTTTAGTTTCCAGTGCCACAAAATCGGCTACAAGAATCAGGTGCCCCACAAATAATATTGAATATACCAATGAGAAAACCCTGTCAATTACTGTAGAAATCTGCAGGGAATATTTTGTTAGTGGGGAATGCCACATATTCTGATAAAGTCTGGAAACTCTTTAAAACCCATTCTTTATGTTGAGAATACAAAGAATCAGTTAAATGGTACTTCACAATGGTGTTTGATGAACTTGCTGTCATTATGGTTCCTTATTAAATCTCTTACTTGTTATTGAACTTTTTCATGAAATTGATTTCTTTTGGATGAATTAGGATTTAGATCTGCAGGTTGTTTGTAAGTGTGTGTGTGTGTGTGTGTGTGTGTGTGTGTGTGTGTGTAACACAGAGTTGACACCTGTGTACCAAAATGAGAGGACAGAAACTATTCCTGGATCCCACATTGTATACTAAAATGTCCATGCATCAAAACCCATATCCACATGGCCACACATTCATCCCCAAAAAGGTTGGAACAAGGTTGAAGGTAAGTAACTGCTTTTATAGACATAATCTTGCACACCGTTACTGCAACAAACATAACCTTTTCTAAATGTCCCACTTTTTTGACCTGGAATGAACACAGTGTATGTGTGTGTGTGTCATAAAAATAAACAAAGCTCTGTAGAGGTGTTCTAGATGTAGTAAGTCAAATTTTAAAATTTTTGTTATTTTTTTATTCAGACAAGGCTGAAATCATGGTATGCCTTAGAACCATATTTTTTTTATATGCCCATGTCCAGTCAGATTCTTTTGACAAACTTGTTAAACTGTTCCCTCTTGGTTTTCAGGAAGCTATTCTTTCACTGGAAATGTCAGGATATCTACTCTGCCAGCATGTTAATCATGATTCACTGTTGTCAAACAAAATGGCTACAGTATACTGCTAGATGCTGAATCATTGATGAGAACATATTATTTACTTTCCTTTGTACAGCTGAGTGTGTAAAACCAACACTTGGATGAAAATACACTTGTACAGTAGGGAAAAATATTTTATATTTTAGGGGTTTTAAACTGCATTTTTAACATTGTGGCTACCTGGGACTAGTTGTTGTAGTTGTTGTAGGGTTTAATGCCATTTTGCAGCACATGAAAGGCTATACATGGCAGCCAGTATTATTGGTGAAGGAAGAACCCAGGAAAACCCCAGGAAAGAACCACCAACCCACGAGAAGCTACAATATGTGATACATATTGATCAGCATATTGTTACACTTAACATTGTTGAGTACTTTTTCAGAGCTATTGTTATCACTGTACAATACTAACATTACCCAGTGTGCACTGGTTTCATTGATGGGATCCAAACACTGCCAATGCAATGTATTGTTACAGCATAATGCAAAAAACTGCTTATATCTAAATTTTACTGAAAAATATTTTAAAAAATCATTTGTTTTTTTTGTCTAATTCTTGACAGATATGTTTGTCCAAAAAGATCATAGTTTTTCTTATAGATTCCTGAATAAGCGAGTTTTCAGTTTTTCCAGGCCTCTTATTATTTATTTAGAAAATGTTTATTTGAACATTTATGAAAAATATAGATTATTGTAATGATAATTTTTCTGACATTCCGATATTTCAAAGATTGTGAAGAATTCTGCAGATTAGATTTAGATCTGATTTTACCAAAGTTAATTGATAGAAAGTGTTTAAATTAGAATTTATCTTTTGGGATGCATTCTTAATTGAAATCTATTAAGGGCTTTCTCATATGTTCTTAACATGTCCTTAAAAATTAGATAATAATGACAAGTTTCTGGTAAAGTTATTATAGATCAGGCATTAGTAACCTTCTTGAACTGATATGCCAGGTATACTCTGTTGTTGACTTGCTGCGTGCCAAGTCATATTCATTCCTTTCATTTAATTTTCATATTTAGTGCATACAGTACTAAATCTACATCTACAAGTCATACGTGCTTTCCAAGGAGTCTGGCTTGACAATGGTTTGTTGCCGACATCTGTTATAAATGTCAATGAAAATGTTAATGAAGTTTAATCTTGATGGCCCAAGACCCATACTGTCTTCTCTGGACAAGCAGCCTTCATATGCAGGCTAAAATTATAAAATTAAGAAAATGGTTCATAAAATTGTATTTTATGGGCTGGTGTATGGTATATGCAGGTGAAATCTAAGGCAAGTGTGTCTCACATCCTTATGTCAAGATGAGATTTATTTTTCAGATGTGTCAATTGACTTCAGATTTTGGTACATGGAAATTGACAATTTAGCTAACTTTTAGTTTTTTTAAATTCAATGTGAAAACATACTCTGATCATCATGTTGTGAATAATTTTCTAAAGAGTTTTTTTTCAGTCCCTGGGACTAAGTCAGCAAGACATTGCAATGTGTTTGGTATGCTCTCAACAGCTCAGATATTTTTTGTATTGTCAGTACAGAGGACAATTAATTTTTTTGTGGCCAAATTTCATAAAAGTAATTAAAATTTGGTGTTTATATTGTTTGTTATCATCTTATGATCAACAGAAGTTGAAGTTTGGTTGGTTCTTTTTACTCCATCACAGTTTAAGTTTTTGTGGCCAAATTTCATAAAAGTAATCAAAATTCCACTGAATTTGGTGTTTATATGGTTTGGTCTCATCTTATGATCAACAGAAGTGGAAGTTTGGTTGGTTATTTTACTTCATGACAGTATTGGTGATATTTTAGTGTTAAAATCTACACAATACATTGATACTGGGAATTGTCTTCACTGCAAGCAATAAACCCTGCTAATTATAAAGTCTGGACATATGTTTTATCACTAATTGGGAATGCTATTGGCATAGCTTACTTGATGGATGAGTTTTCCATTTCTGTGAACTTGGAAGACTACCATGTACTTTTAAGTCCAAAATACATGTACAAAAGGAATAGAAAATGGGATTTTTCTTTTGAAGACAGATTTTAAACAGATTGAACATGTTCATTTTGAGGTTGAAGAAAAGCATTTTTTCATTTTACACATGTTTGATTTATTTTGTTTAGAAAATTAACAGAACAGTTTTTAAAAAGTGTGAATTCTTCCAGCTGCCAACTTTTAACAAAAACACTGGAAAGATGCTACAATATGTATTATTTAGAGAAAAGAATTCGGTGACATTAAAGTTCTAAAATGTAGATGAATAAGGCTTGTGCTCTATGTTAGTGATGTGGTTAGGTTAATAATTGAACAGTACATTGGTTGAGTTGTAAATATCTTGAGTACAGTGAGATAAAGCGTTAGATGTTAAAAGAAAACTACCGTAAATGATTTAATATTCAAACCTACTATCATTATTCAAGGATATGACTTTAAAAAACACCTCATTCTAATGACTCCAGTCTAATCAGACTGTAGTGTACCTTCTCTTAACCATTTTCTCATTCTGCAGACAGGATGCATAATTTAATTCCAGTGCTAATCAAACCAGCCAGATTATTAGGTTTCAGCAGTGTCTTTTGTACTGATGTTTAACTGCATTTTAATTTTTACACCTAATTAAGACAAGTTTGAGTTCTAATCAAATCATTAAAGTTGTACATATCACATGTAGCTTTGATCCCCTGGGTGACTTCTTTGATCCCCTGGATGACTTCTTGCAGCATGTAAACTAAACACAATTACAGCAGCTGTTACAACACAGTCTGAACAGAATTTTGCCTGTTACAACACAGAATTTTGCCTGTTACAACACAGTCTGAACAGAATTTTGCCTGTTACAACACAGTCTGAACAGAATTTTGCCTGTTACAACACAGTCTGAACAGAATTTTGCCTCAGGAATGAAGTCTTGATAACTAACAAGTTGCAGCTTTTCCATTGCCATTTCAATGATGAAAAATTGCTGGTAGAAGGGTGGGGGGCTGGAAAGCATGGTGAATTTATGCTGAACTGACAAAATACTGACCAAATGGGATTAATGAGAAAGTTTCAGTGATATGATTTTTTTTTTTTAAATTCATGTTAAAACAGTCGAAATTGGTTTTTTAGAAGCAAATCATTGTGACTGGTGGGGCTAGTTTTACATTAAATGCCCAGTTAGGTCATGCATAGAAAGGTTACGCCAGAAGGCAAGAATGTATCCAACAGAAATAAACATGTATAATGGCATTTTAGCATATCTAGCATCCTTCACTGAAACATGCTTTCAAGTTTTTTCACAGCTTTTGTCATTGGTGCTTTTCTTACAACCATAATACTTGTTAAATAAGTTGATATGTTTATAAATCTCTCAATTGTTCGTTTTAAAAAATCTTTCAGATCAGTAATTTTGCTGACAAAATATAAAAAAAACATTGCAAAGTTTCCAGTAAAATTACATTTCATCCAGTTATATGAAATGCTAAAATGTGCATAATAGGGAAAATGAATGAAGAATGCATACAGTAAAGCATACGTCATGTAAAAGAATTTGTATTGTAGAGGACTGTGACTAACCTTATTCATTCGGTGATGGAAAGAAAAACCAACCATTAAGAAATGTTACCTGTTCAGATGACATGGCTAGGAATACCACTTACAGTTATCACACTTGTTACTTTTTTAAAAGGCTCTTATAAAAAGAAAGATTGTTCGCTATTTTTTGGGAAGAAAGTACTTGATAATTACTCTTGGAAAGCATGAAGTTCCACCTGTCTGCCAGCTGTCATTAGAACAGAATTTGAATGTTTAACTGAAAAAAATCTCCAAGATTGAATTGAGTAGATTATAGACACCATTGCGGTTAAATTTGTCATACCCTTGGTGATTATGGCTGGACACTTGCTTTTAAAATTTATGGAGAATTGAACATAATTATTGTCATAGGCAATGAAAATCCACAACAAAACCCAAATCCAACATGAAAAACAATATTATTGCTTTGTGTAATAAGGTAAACAGTCACAGCTCATGAAATGTTGTCCCCCAGAAATGTGTTCATTTATACTTACACCACAAAACCATGTATTACCACGAATATTTCTGATTTTAAGGTAGTCCGTTTTCACTGTGTAGCAGTAATGTTTGTAGATTTTAACTTGTGTAAATGTACTGCTATTAAGACTTCATTCAAGGTTCTCTTTGAATAAAAACCTGTTTTATATATAGTTAAAGAAAGAAAAATGTACACACTAAACAAAAAATGACAGGTTAATGAGTATACATGGCTGATTTATGCATTTGTACTGTGTAAATATTAACTGGGAGACAACTGAAGCAGACTTCAGGTTGCTAGTTTCTTTGGTGGAGGATGAATGGAGATTTGCAGTGACTATTCCACCAACAAATTAGCATAGTCATTTATTTCAAGTTAACATTTTTCGCTTGAAAAAATTAATAAGGAGATTGACAAAATAGATGTTACTTTTTGAAAATAAGATTAAAATCTTCAGGGTCGTTAAAATTTGAAATTTTATATGTTGTTTAGCCTAGGTAACTCGCATTGCTGGACTAACTCTAGTCTGACCACCATGTAAACCTGTAAAAAAAATATGCAAATTAAGTAAATATTTATACTAAGCAGTGTGATCAGATTGATCAGTGTCCATTTCAATGGTAACTTATTTATCTTTTGAGAATAAAATATAACTTTGAGAAAAATATGACAGAGAGGTATAATGTACCTGACAATATTTTGTTGTCTAAAACGTTGTAAAAATGTAGAAACTTTGTAAAAATGTAGAAAGTTTGTAAAAATGTATAAACCGTTGAAAATTGCCTTTTATCTTCCTGTGTTTTAAAAAAATAGATGTACTTGATATACATAGTTACTTGACATATACCACTCTTGACCAAGAGATCAATTATATGTTTGATCAATCATGAATTATTTAGGAGACAATGGCACTCATACTAGATTAAATACACAATGCTAATCAATAGTAAATTACAAATATGGGAATTTGTGTCATTATGTACACACTAAATAGAATAATATGGCATTTGGGAATATGTATTAATTACAATATTGGAAATTTGTGTCATTATGTACACACTACCAGTAAATAGAATAGTATGTCTTTTGGAATCTGTATAAATTACAATATTGGGAATTTGTATCATTATGTACACACTAAATAGAATAATAAGGTTGTATATACCGGTAATCTGTACAAATTACAGTGTAAGAAGTCATTTATGTTATGACTCTATGTACTTAATGTAACAGATGAAGCAAAACCAACACGTTTAGTAAAATTCAACAAATAATTTATTTCCCAAGAATACATACCGGTAGTGAAAATATAATAGGAACTTGTAGTATTTTGAATTAAATTCCAAATAATTCTAAAAGTTCTGTCACAGTCTAAAAGTACAGTCTCATGTCCCGAATGAATTCCAACTGTGTTCCAAATAAATTCCAATCTTAAATATATGCTGATGAATCAATAATCGTGAAGTACCAATGGTACTATTGGTACAATAGTCATGATGTATCACAAATTGACACATAATACAGAATGTCTTTGAATGAGTCCTCAGTAAATCCAAAAGGAATGTTTTGGGCCAGATAGTGATGAGCACTTTGAAAAATATCCAATTATATAATAGTTACATTAAATTTTTAAAAATAAATTCAGTATCTATTATGTCCCAATGACTGGTTTCAGTGGGGGAGTCTGTGAGTGGAGTCCTGAACTTTATCAATGGTACATAGTGATTCCTAGGTAACAAAAATAAGAGGTTTTCCATATTCAGGTTTTTTTTTTAACAATGGTAAAATTTCCCCTTGGATGATAATTCAAGTTTCTGTTATGCTTTGTCTTCCATTTGAATTATTAATTAATTCATAATAAAGAAGGTCAGGTATCCCAACAGTTATCAGAGTTCTTTATACTATCCATTCGTTTTTAAGTATTAGTGTTAGCATTGAAGTCATAAAAAAATATTTGATAAAAAAAATGTTTAGAGAGCTTAGCCCATTCACCATTGATTTTAGATATCCAAAATCCTATCTGTGATCTAATAATTATCAATAAGCTTCCTTCCTAGTTCTGAATAAAGTATAGTAGAGATAATTTTCCTCAGTTTTATGTTTCATAAAAATTTGATCTGCAGATTTTCCATATTTGTGGTACTTTCAGTTCTCCAAACTTCACACCCATATAGCAAAATGGAAAATACAGTATTATTGTAAAGATGCAATTGCAAGTCTATGGGAAGATTGCAGTAGGATTTTTCAATATTGCAATGTTGTATTTAATAGACAAACCTTTGAATTTAGAAACTAACAACAAAAGTATTTAAATTTCAGCACATGTCTTTTTGATTATCGACAGATGTAAACATTTTTCATCATAATGTTGTTAACTCCTCAAATCAAGATCTTTGTCTTTGTGAAATTGATTCTCAATTTCCGTAACTTTGAGCATTCATAAAACACAGATCTGTTGGAAAGATGTTTTTGCAGTACCAAAAATGACAGTGTCATTGGTGTAAAACTATAAAAATTTGAAGGAAACAAGACATAGAATGATTAGAAAAATATCTACCTTGCACTCATTCTCTACCATATTTGTCTAAGTATTACATGATAAATAGATTTGGCAAAAAATAATTCACCCTCTATTTAGTACACATTATACATTAGGCACAAAATAGATTAATATAACTGTATATAATCTGTACAAACTCTAATAATGTTACATTGTGTCATCATGAATAGATTAATATAACTGTATATAATCTGTACAAATTCTAATGATGCGACATTGTGTCATCATGAATAGATTAATATAACTGTATATAATCTGTACAAATTCTAATGATGCAACATTGTGTCATCATGAATAGAATAATATGGCTGTATATAATCTGTACAAATTCTAATAATGTGACATTGTGTCATCATGAATAGATTAATATAACTATATAATCTGTACAAATTCTAATGATGCGACATTGTGTCATCATGAATAGATTAATATAACTGTATATAATCTGTACAAATTCTAATGATGCGACATTGTGTCATCATGAATAGAATAATATGGCTGTATATAATCTGTACAAATTCTAATGATGCGACATTGTGTCATCATGAATAGAATAATATAACTGTATATAATCTGTAAAATTCAAATAATGCGACATTGTGTCATCATGAATAGAATAAAATGACTGTTTATAATCTGTACAAATTCTAATGATGTGACATTGTGTCATCATAAATAGAATAATATGGCAGTATATAATCTGTACAAATTCTAATATGGACCATTATATCATTTTCAATAACATAATATAGTTGTATATACCAGTAATCTGCGCAAATTACAATATGGGATATTGTGTCATTAGAATAGAACAATATGACTGTAAATAATCTCTACAAATTACAATATGGAATGTTGTGTCATTAGAATAGAACAATATGGTTGTAAATAATCTCTACAAATTATAATATGGAATGTTGTGTCATTAGAATAGAACAATATGACTGTAAATAATCTCTACAAATTCAAATATGGGAATTTATGTCCTTAAGTACACAAATATGGTTGCTTTGAATCTAATTTGTACTCCTATGGATTCAGATCCTTCAAGTTTTGATATGATATTGCAGTTATGCATTTGATCATTGGTCAAAAGCTATCCTCCCCAACCCTTACCACAATACAATTCTATCTTCCCCCACCCTTACTATAATAAAGTGCTATCCTCACCAACTCATATCACAATACAGTGCTATCCTCACCATCCTTTACCACAATACAGTGCTATCCTCCCCCACCCTAACCACAATACAGTGCTATCCTTCCTCACCCTTACCATAATACAGAGCTATCATCACCAACCCTTACCACAATAAAGTGCTATCCTCACCAACCCATATCATAATACAGTGCTATCCTCACCAACCCTTACCACAATACAGTTCTATCCTTCCCCCACCCTTAACAAAATACAGTTCTATCTTCCCCACCCTTACTATAATACAGTTCTATCCTCCTCAACCCTTACCACAATACATTGCTATCCTCCCTCACCCTTACCACGATACAGTGCTACCCTCACCAACCATTACCACAATACAGTTCTATCCTCCCCCACCCTTACCACAATGCAGTGCTATCCTCACCAACCCATACCACAATACAGTGATATCCTCACCAACCCTTACCAAATTATAGTGCTCTACTCTCCAACCCATATCACAATACAGTGCTATCCTCACCAACCCTTACCACAATACAGTGCTATCCTCACCAATCCTTATCACAATACAGTGCTATCCTCACCAACCATTACCACAATACAGTGCTATCCTCACCAACCCCTACCACAATACAGTCTCCAACACTTACCACAATACAGTGATATCCTCACCAACCCTTACCAAATTATAGTGCTCTCCTCCTCAATCCATATCACAAAACAGTGCTATTTTACCAACCCTTGCCACAATACAATGCTATCCTCCCAACCCTTACCACAATACAGTGCTATCCTCACCAATCCTTACCACAATACAGTGCTATCCTCACCAATCCTTACCACAATACAGTGCTATCCTCACCAACCCTTCCCACAATACAGTGCTACCCTCCTAACCCATATCACAATACAGTATTATCATCCCAACCCTTGCTACAATACAGTTCTATCCTTTCCAGCTCTTGCCACAATACAGGGATATCTTCTCAAGTCCAATACCACAATACAGTGCTATTCTTCCCAGTCCATTACCACAATACATTGCTATCCTCCTAACCCTTACCAAATTATAGTGCTCTACTCTCCAACCCATATCACAATACAGTGCTATCCTCACCAACCCTTACCACAAAACAGTGCTATCCTCACCAACCATTACCACAATACAGTTCTATCCTCCCCCACCCTTGCCACAATACAGTGCTATCCTCACCAACCCTTACCTCAATATAGTGATATCCTCACCAACCCTTACCACAATACAGTGATATCCTCCCCAACCCTTACCACAATACAGTGATATCCTCACCAACCCTTACCACAATACAATGCTATCCCCTCAACCTTTACCACAATATAGTACTATCCTTACCCAACCCTTGCCACAATACAGTGCTATCCTCACCTAACCCTTGCCACAATACAGTGCTATCCTTCCCAGCTCTTACCACAATACAGTATTATCCTCACCCAACCCTTATCACAATACAGTGCAATCCTCACCAACCATTACCACAATACAGTTATATCCTCCCCCACCCTTACCACAATGCAGTGCTATCCTCACCAACCCCTACCACAATACAGTGATATCCTCACCAACCCTTACCAAATTATAGTGCTCTACTCTCCAACCCATATCACAATACAGTGCTATCCTCACCAACCATTACCACAATACAGTTCTATCCTCCTCCACCCTTACCACAATACAGTGCTATCCTCACCAACCCCTACCACAATACAGTCTCCAACACTTACCACAATACAGTGATATCCTCACCAACCCTTACCAAATTATAGTGCTCTACTCTCCAACCCATATCACAATACAGTGCAATCCTCACCAACCATTACCACAATACAGTTATATCCTCCCCCACCCTTACCACAATGCAGTGCTATCCTCACCAACCCCTACCACGATACAGTGATATCCTCACCAACCCTTACCAAATTATAGTGCTCTACTCTCCAACCCATATCACAATACAGTGCTATCCTCACCAACCATTACCACAATACAGTGCTATCCTCACCAACCCCTACCACAATACAGTCTCCAACACTTACCACAATACAGTGATATCCTCACCAACCCTTACCAAATTATAGTGCTCTCCTCCTCAATCCATATCACAAAACAGTGCTATCTTCACCAACCCTTACCACAATACAATGCTATCCTCCCAACCCTTACCACAATACAGTGCTATCCTCACCAACCCTTACCACAATACAATGCTATCCTCC
Source organism: Unio delphinus (assembly GCA_029339505.1). Taxonomy (NCBI): domain Eukaryota; kingdom Metazoa; phylum Mollusca; class Bivalvia; order Unionida; family Unionidae; genus Unio; species Unio delphinus. Next base: position 3,297,973 of record JAQISU010000033.1, read on the forward strand.
CAACCCTTACCACAATACAGTGCTATCCTCACCAATCCTTATCACAATACAGTGCTACCCTCCTAACCCATATCACAATACAGTATTATCATCCCAACCCTTACTACAATACAGTTCTATCCTTTCCAGCTTTTGCCACAATACAGGGATATCTTCTCAATTCCAATACCACAATTCAATGCTATTCTTCCCAGTCCATTACCACAATACATTGCTATCCTCACCAACCCTTACCACAGTACAGTGCTATCCTCACCAATCCTTACCACAATACAGTGCTATCCTCACCAACCCTTACCACAATACAATGCTATCCTCCCAACCCTTACCACAATACAGTGCTATCCTTACCAATCCTTATCACAATACAGTGCTACCCTCCTAACCCATATCACAATACAGTGTTATCATCCCAACCCTTACTACAATAAAGTTCTATCCTTTCCAGCTCTTGCCACAATATAGGGATATCTTCTCAAGTCCAATATCACAATACAGTGCTATTCTTCCCAGTCCATTACCACAATACATTGCTATCCTCACCAACCCTTACCACAATACAGTGCTATTCTTCCCAGTCCATTACCACAATACATTGCTATCCTCCTAACCCTTACCAAATTATAGTGCTCTACTCTCCAACCCATATCACAATACAGTGCTATCCTCACCAACCCTTACCACAATACAGTGCTATCCTCACCAACCATTACCACAATACAGTTCTATCCTCCCCCACCCTTACCACAATACAGTGCTATCCTCACCAACCCTTACCTCTATATAGTGATATCCTCACCAACCCTTACCACAATACAGTGATATCCTCCCCAACCCTTACCACAATACAGTGATATCCTCACCAACCCTTACCACAATACAATGCTATCCCCCCAACCTTTACCACAATATAGTACTATCCTCACCCAACCCTTGCCACAATACAGTGCTATCCTCACCTAACCCTTGTCACAATACAGTGATTATCCTTCCCAGCTCTTACCACAATACAGTATTATTCTCACCCAATCCTTATCACAATACAGTGCAATCCTCACCAACCCTTCCCACAATACAATGCTATCCTCACCAATCCTTACCACAATACAATGCTATCCTCACCAATCCTTACCACAATACAGTACTATCCTCACCCAACCCTTATCACAATACAATGCTATCCTCACCAATCCTTACTACAATACAGTGCTATCCTCACTAACCCGTACCACAATACAGTACTATCCTCACCCAACCCTTGCCACAATACAGATCTATCCTTCCCAGCTCTTACCACAATACAGTACTATCCTCACTCAACCCTTATCACAATACAGTGCAATCCTCACCAACCCTTCCCACAATACAGTGCTACCCTCCTAACCCATATTACAATACAGTGTTATCATCCCAACCCTTACTACAATACAGTTCTATCCTTTCCAAATATCTTCTCAAGTCCAATACCACAATTCAATGCTATTCTTCCCAGTCCATTACCATAATACATTGCTATCCTCACCAACCGTTACCACAATACAGTGCTATCCTCACCAACCATTACCACAATACAGTGATATCCTCACCAACCATTACCACAATACAGTGCATTCCTACCAAGTTGATTACCACAATACAGTGCTATCCTATGATTACAATACCACAATACAGTGCATTCCTACCAAGTTGATTACCACAATACAGTGCTATCCTATGATTCCATTATCACAATACAGTGCTATCCTATGATTCCATTACCACAATACAGTGCATTCCTACCAAGTTGATTACCACAATACAGTGCTATCCTATGATTCCATTACCACAATACAGTGCTATCCTATGATTCCATTACCACAATACAGTGCTATCCTATGATTCCATTACCACAATACAGTGCTATCCGATGATTCCATTACCACAATACAGTGCTATCCTATGATTCAATTACCACAATACAGTGCTATCCGATGATTCCATTACCACAATTCAGTGCTATCCTATGATTCCATTACCACAATACAGTGCTATCCTATGATTCCATTACCACAATACAGTACTATCTTCACCAGTTTATTACCACAGTATAGTACTATACCCCCATTCCATTACCACAATATAATTTTATACCCTCACCTATTACATCAATAGTGTTATCCCCCAATTGTTGCTACAGTAGGTCAGATATATGCAATTGACATATCTGTTTTCATTTTTGTATAAAAATACATTATCAGTTACATTATGCTGAGGAAATGGCAGCTTAATGCCCCTTTTGAGGATACACCATGGCATCTGTACTGGGCAAGTATTGAACCTTTGACCCTTAGATTATGTGCCCAATACTCTACCAACTGATCTACCATTGTGGCTCTCATTTTCACTTGACTTGTGGCATTGTTGTTTTTCATGTGATTGCCTTTTAAATTTTTTTTAATGAATCCAGCAATATTTTAAGACTGCCAAGTAAAGTTAGGATCTCGGATCATTTTCCATCAGAGGAATTAATTTCTTGAAGAATGCTGATTAATGTTAGGAATCATGGATGCCTTCAATAATGATGTGATTAGAGAAATGCGATTTAGAAGCTTTTATGACACACGCAGCCATTTAAATGAACGATAATGCATGAGAGGAAAACATAAATTGGGAGTTTCTCTGTGATTGTTTTTGCTTAAATCTCCAATTCCATCAGGATAGTATGGTATCAGAGAAATAGTGTTGACATTTTGGCAGTGAGCCATTTGTGACTGCCATCCTTAAATAATGCTCCCTGTACTGAATTGATGTGAAAAAAGTACAGTGAAGAAGCTGCAGTAATGATACAAAAAACTTGGGAGTAAATTGCTTGAAGAAAAAAAAGCAAAAATAAAACAGATTTTCAGTTCATTGGTAAAAAAAAGAAAACTGAAATTGGAATATGCACTTTTTCCTAGCTTTAATTAAGATTTTCATTGTAACAACTTTGTTGAGAACTTTACAACTTGTACTTGTCGTAACATTTAATAAGGCCAAGCAAGCTTATGATATGATGCTTTATTGTGCATCTTCTGTTCAGAGTTGTTGATTAGATCTCTTTTTTTTTATTTAAAAAGCAGGTCAACAGAATTTGATACAAAGCATCCTGGCATGAAATTCTTTCAAATTTCTTCAAATGATTCTAATTTTACATCAAATATTGCCACCAATATAAAAAAATAATGGAAGGAAAACAACTGAATTCTCTACAACGGAACATAATTTGTTTAAATTTTGAAAGTTAGAATCCTGGCATGAAGCTTTACTACAAATGAAAACATATTTAAATTTCATCTCAACAAAATTCAACATGGTTTCACCAAATGGCCACAATTACAACAAATGAAAACATATTTAAATTTCATCTCAAAATCACTCAGCATGGTTTGACCAAAGGACTAGGTTCTCTTTACCCTCCTAATGACTTTAATATCCTGTAAAAATACAATTTCTAGGATAGACTTGCCTATATCCTAAAAAATAGACTTGCCTATATCCTAAAGGATAGACTTGCCCATATCCTAAAGGATAGACTTGCCCATATCCTAAAGGATAGACTTGCCTATATCCTAAAGGATAGACTTGCCCATATCCTAAAGGATAGACTTGCCTATTTCCTAAAGGATAGACTTGCCTACATCCTAAAGGATAGACTTGCCTATATCCTAAAGGATAGACTTGCCCATATACTAAAGGATAGACTTGCCTATATCCTGAAGGATAGACTTGCCTATATACTAAAGGATAGATTTGCCTATATCCTAAAGGATAGACTTGCCCATATACTAAAGGATAGACTTGCCTATATCCTAAAGGATAGACTTGCCCATATCCTAAAGGATAGACTTGCTTATATCCTAAAGGATAGACTTGCCCATATCCTAAAGGATAATCTTGTCTACATCCTAAAGGATAGACTTGCCCATATCCTAAAGGATAGACTTGCCCATATCCTAAAGGATAGACTTGCCTACATCCTAAAGGATAGACTTGCCCATATCCTAAAGGATAGACTTGCCCATATCCTAAAGGATAGACCTGCCTATATCCTAAAGGATAGACTTGCCCATATCCTAAAGGATAGACTTGCCTATATACTAAAGGATAGACTTGCCCATGTCCTAAATGATAGACTTGCCTATATGCTAAAGGATAGAGTTGCCTATATCCTAAAGGATATACTTGCCCATATCCTAAAGGATAGACTTGCCCATATCCTAAAGGATAGACTTGCCCATATCCTAAAGGATAGACTTGCCTACATCTTAAAGGATAGACTTGCCCATATCCTAAAGGATAGACTTGCCCATATCCTAAAGGATAGACTTGCCTATATTCTAAAGGATAGACTTGCCTACATCCTAAAGGATAGACTTGCCCATATCCTAAAAGATAGACTTGCCTACATTCTAAAGGATAGACTTGCCCATATCCTAAAGGATAGACTTACCCATGTCCTAAATGATAGACTTGCCTATATACTAAAGGATAGACTTGCCTATATACTAAAGGATATACTTGCATATATCCTAAAGGATAGACTTGCCCATATCCTAAATGATAGACTTGCCTATATACTAAAGGATATACTTGCATGTATCCTAAAGGATAGACTTGCCCATATCCTAAAAGATAGACTTGCCTACATCCTAAAGGATAGACTTGCCCATATCCTAAAGGATAGACTTGCCTATATACTAAAGGATAGACTTGCCCATGTCCTAAATGATAGACTTGCCTATATGCTAAAGGATAGACTTGCCTATATCCTAAAGGATATACTTGCCCATATCCTAAAGGATAGACTTGCCCATATCCTAAAGGATAGACTTGCCCATATCCTAAAGGATAGACTTGCCTACATCTTAAAGGATAGACTTGCCCATATCCTAAAGGATAGACTTGCCCATATCCTAAAGGATAGACTTGCCCATATCCTAAAGGATAGACTTGCCTACATCCTAAAGGATAGACTTGCCCATGTCCTAATAGATAGACTTGCCTACATTCTAAAGGATAGACTTGCCCATATCCTAAAGGATAGACTTACCCATGTCCTAAATGATAGACTTGCCTATATACTAAAGGATAGACTTGCCTATATACTAAAGGATATACTTGCATATATCCTAAAGGATAGACTTGCCCATATCCTAAATGATAGACTTGCCTATATACTAAAGGATATACTTGCATGTATCCTAAAGGATAGACTTGCCCATATCCTAAAGGATAGACTTGCCTACATCCTAAAGGATAGACTTGCCTATATCCTAAAATGTAATGATGTCATGTGATGTTATTTTAAGAGAATGCTGATGAATGCAATTGAGCCAGAAATACAACCTTTTCAATGACATCAAACATGGAGCACATGCATTGATCATCTGATATTTTGTCAATTGGCAGCACGGGCTAATCATGACACAATGTGAAAGAACTTAAAGTGGGCCATAAATGCACTTGGCATTAAAAGTAAAGATATCTCTTTTATTCATTAGTCATGAGAAAATCATCCATGGCTAACAGAAAAAAATGGCAAGTTATAAAATTTTAAAGCAAGCTTTGAAAATAATATGAGTAATTAATCATTCTCAATTTCTATTAATAAACTGGGTGTAAATGTTTTATTCATATACTGTTGGCAGAGACTTGTAAAGTTTGAATTAAGCGATTGAGAATAATTTCAGTTAACTGACGTGAAAAGATCAGTTCTGTTGAAAAGTAAATAACTAATCATTCAGGTTTGAATTGTTTCTATTCCCTTATCTGGAAATGCCAATTTTATGACAGAAATGGATCAGATAAGCTTTGACTTATGCTTCTGTAATGGTAGTATACTTGATATGTATCAGCTATGTGAGATATATACAGAGCCAGCATGAGTCAAAACAGTGCCTTATTCATAACAGACATTCATCCCCACCCCTCCACAATTTTTATTCAGACATAAACTTGTAACAACAATGAATTTACCCAAAAGAAAAGATATTTGTATGAAAGAAAATTCAATGGTCTCTTGTCTGGTTTTTGTCCCCCTCTAATTTGACAACACTCTAGAATGGGCTTCTGTGCAAGTGTACTGATTGCTCACATAGCTTGCACCATCTCTGGAAATATTAATGACTTTATTTAGAGATTAAAGTCAGTTACAGAACTAATCTACCTTAAAGCTTTTATACATTTAATTACTCCTTTAAATTAAAATATACCCCACCCCAACGAGTTAAAATAAGATGTGGTATGAAAGTCCATACAGATAAATATTTGTAACAATAAGAGTATGCAGTGCTTGTACTGATCACTTTTTAAAAAAAAGAAGGCATTGTTTGAATGTCGGCAATGTAGAACGAGTATTAATGCAAGATACCAGGGGGTGGGAGGGGGGCATTTTAATGAAAATAGGCATAGAAAAGTTGGAATATTACATCAACAGAAACCTTGGTACTATATTTTTCTGATATGTCCCTATCAATGGTCTTTTTAAAGAAATTAATTTGTTGGGCATCATCAGGTTTCCATTGTTTCAAAATGAATGAATGGAATCTGAATTAGTTGCAACCTCTTTCATCCAAATCGAGTGTTTATCTGATAGTATCTTTAATTGGTCTTTTACTTGTATGAACATTAGAATACTTCATAATTATTGGAAAGTCCACCCAGGCATCTGTCTAATTATTGATTGGTCAACTGTAATATTTGTCAAACTCTCCCACCCTTCCCTTCCAGCCTTTCATATATATTCACATATTTAACTAAGAAAGAAAAAAATCTAAATGATGAATAAACAAGAATTGTCAGTCCCTGATGCAGCAAGCCTTTTAATAAATGAGAAAATGTTTAACCATATTGAAGAAACAGTATGAATAATATAAATACCAAGATATAATTTCATTATGTATAAATAAAAGAGAATATGAACTTTACCATGTATACATTATGGTAGTACACAATCAGAACATGTCACTAACAGCATTGATGCACGCTATTGGCTGTTTTCTCCTGTACATGAAGTTATATCATTTTAAATTAAAATACAGCAAAAACTAATACCAATGTCAGATCTGATGTACGACCTTTTTTAGTCAGAACTGAATCTAATCCTTTGTCAGGAATTATCTAGGCATGAAGCTGTTGTCAGATTTGTTAATAAATGCTGCTGAACCACCTACAAACGATGGCTGCCATTATTAAAAATAGAAAACTCAATCTCAATGGAACTTGCCCAGAATTTTTCAGAAGGCATTCTTGCATGGGTTTCAATTTTTTTATACAGATAACTCTAGTCTAATATAGCAATCCTTACCAAAAACAGATAAACTTAGAAATAATTGCATAAAAACAGCTCAACAGAATTGGACCATGTTGGCAGAACGCATCCTGGCATAGATTGCTTTCAGCAATCCAGGTGCACAGCATGATGACTAATTGAGTCTCTTATTTTTTATATTTTAAAAGTATGATGACTAATTGAGTCTCTTATTTTTTATATTTTAAAAGTATGATGACTAATTGAGTCTCTTATTTTTTATATTTTAAAAGTATGATGACTAATTGAGTCTCTTATTTTTTATATTTTAAAAGTATGATGACTAATTGAGTCTCTTATTTTTTTATTTAAAAGTATGATGACTAATTGAGTCTCTTATTTTTTTATATTTTTAAAGTATGATGACTAATAGTCTCTTATTTTTTATATTTAAAAAGTATAATGACTAATTGAGTCTCTTATTTTTTTATTTAAAAGTATGATGACTAATTGAGTCTCTTATTTTTATATTTTTAAAGTATGATGACTAATAGTCTCTTATTTTTTATATTTAAAAAGTATGATGACTAATAGTCTCTTATTTTTTATATTTAAAATGTATGATGACTAATTGAGTCTCTTATATTTTAAAAGTGTGATGACAAAATTGAGTCTCTTATTTTTTTATATTTTAAAAGTATGATGACAAATTGAGTCTCTTTTTTTTATATTTTAAAAGTATGATGACTAATTGAGCCTCTTATTTTTTATATTTAAAAATTAATCTGCAGAAGAGTTCTCGATAAAAAGATAACAAATTGGTTATTTACTCCCTGGTATGGAACAAACTTCATATATGAAAAATTTGATGTGGATATTTAGTCAATACTGCAAAACATAATGATGAAGTTTTTTAATCGTCAGGATGTTGATCATGCTTTATTCAATGCTTCAAACAGCTTAGTGACTAAGACTAGATCAGGGTGTGTTTGATTGTATGGCAATGTTTGAATGAGAGCTCTTTAAGTGATCAAGTACAATTATTTGATACATACACATGAACATGTGTAATTGAAACAAAGCATGGTTTACATTGATCAAATGCACCATCATGGACTGCTTGCAATGGGAGTTAGTAAGCTGACACCTTGATGTTTACAATTGAAATGTTTTGTTCATGTATTAAAGTATTGTTTTTTTTTTTTATCTGCATGAAATATGCAGATACACCATGTGTCTAGTCTGGCATAGTAACATTAAAACATTTATTTTAGACTTTTATGATCACTACTGCTAAAAAAAAAAAATTGAAAAAAAAAATGTTCCCCTTTTCTTCAAACGAATGATGGGAATTCCCCTCTGTTTCCACAGCTTCATATTTTTCAGTTTTAAAATACGGGATGCTTGTAAAGTAGTTTTTATATGTTGTATTTGCTCAGTGATTATCAAAGAATTCCCAAAATTCTAGAGACTGCACAAGAGGTTACTATGTCATTTGTTGCTGTCATTTAGGTACTAATTTCATCCAGAATTTCTTGTCATTGTTTGGTTTTAATGAACAAAAGCCAATTGCAACTTTTAAGTTTGAGATCTTTTCAATTCAACTTAAAATTTCCATCCTAATGATTTGGTACTGTTTGATGAGCTTTAATGCAATTAGCTTTCAGCCATGTCTAGATTTTGATCCTTAAATTGAATTCTTTGTTATGAAACTATTTGAAGATTTTGTTCTGTGATACAGAAGTACAGTGTTGCTGATGCCTTGAGGGGATCACAACTCTTATTGAGTCATTTAGCTGTTATTGAATCATATTGCAGTTCCTTAGAAAACCATCAATAATTTTTTTCTGTTGTTTTCGAAAGATTTGGTATGCAGTGAGGATATTACTTGCATTCAATAGAAAGCTGTACTAAAACCTAATTGGAAAAAAAATGTTTATCGAGTTCAATGACAAAGCCAACAAGTGTGATTTGGCCAGTTCTGGAAAAGTTACTTGCACAAAAAAACCCAACATTATTTGATGCAATTATGTCCAGAAAATGTTACATAGTACCCATATATGCTGACTTTTGAATATTTTCTGTTCAGGTTAGCCTACCTGCTGATTTTTTTAATACAATCCAGGTTTTTAATACAATCTATTTTCTCTCCAGGTTAGCCTTACCTGTATGCCGATTTTTATGTTCTGTCCAGGTTAGCATACCTACCTGTATGCCGATTTTTGAATATGTTCTGTCCAGGTTAGCTTACCTGTATGCTGATTTTTAAATATGTTCTTTCCAGGTTAGCTTACCTGTATGCAACATTCCCTCTAAGCGAATGGTAGATGTGCATGCAATGCTCGCTGCATTGTGCAAGCAAGCATTACGGAGATGAGCAAAATTTAATGTTGGATTGACAATTCAGCTGCATGGGGATATCCGAGCAGCTGCATGTGTGCACACGTGCAGCTTGGAAGGAACGTTGCCTGTATGCAGATTTTTGTATTATGTTTTGTCCAGGTTAGTGCTAATAGCATAGTTAAGATGGTTGTAATGCATCTGACCTTACAAATTAATTGCCGGATTTCATTAAACAAAGTGTAGAAGAATGAAGGAAATATACAAGAAATTTCATTAGGAGAGAGAGATAGTTTCCAGAAATAATGTGAAAAGAGTAATATATTATGTAGAAGCTATTCATGTAAGAAGTTATGTTGCCCATGTGAAGGGAATCTCTACTGCTCCAATGACCTTAGTGGTTAGAGAGTCTGCCTGAGATACAGTAGGTCAAGTGTTTGAGCTCTGGCCGAGTCATGCCAGAGACTTATAAAATGATACATGCAGCTGCAACACTTGGCGTTCAGCATTAAGAAGTTAGTGTTAGGACTGGTTGGCTTGGTGTCTGGATAATGTGACTGGGAGTGACATGATGCCAAGCTGCAGACATCGTAGCGATGGAGAGGAAGCCAACGGTGTGGCTGCTATTAAGGCAAATATGCTGCTAACATTTATTTACTCAACTGTAACGTGGCATCACATGGCAATGATCATTCTATTTTGAAAAATGATTTTGTCATTAAATGTTCTATTCGGATGGAAGCATTTTCTTTGATTTATTTGTTTGTAAAAAAGGGTACAGTCAACTTTTACTAGATCAACTTTGTTTGGGGCATTTTTTTATGCACAACAAATGGAAGATGCACCTTCTGTCAGAATGAATGAAAATATTCTTTTTTCTCTGTATCTAAATAATTACCATGTGATAAAAAGAATCTCAAATTTTTAATGACATTTTAATATTAAATTTATAAAACTCATTAAATAATATCCAGCTTTTGCAAGCCTTATTCATCTCGTTTCATAAATTCAATATTAAATCATTACCCATTTGAGATCACTATTTATAGTCAAGTCCAATTGTAAGCAGTAAGAGCCTGATCTGCCCTAGCATAATGCACCTGCAGATCAGGGTCTGTGATGTTTTATTGATTTACAAACTGCACAGACCCAGATCTGCTGTCACATTTTGTGACACATTTTGTGACAGCAGATCTGGGTCTGTGCAGTTTGCAGTTGGACTTATCTGTTAAGCAAGTACATACAGCAATTATTTGTCTAATTGGAAAAAACTAAACCACTTGTTGCAGAACTAGGCTAACAAATTATTGTAATTTCCTCCCTGAAGTATAAATTGACCAAAAAACCAATTTGAGACTTCCAATTGGGTGACTTAAATTTTTTCTCAATTATTTGGAAATACCCGTACTGTATATTTCAGCAGGAAATTTCTCAGTTCTAACTTTTTCTTGCAATAGAACCAATGCAACAGCAGGTATGAGTTGTTTTTTCTATCACTTTTTCAAGTCACATTCCCATTCCTGGCGGTTTTGTGCCAGAGGACAAGCTTTTCAGCTTTAAACAAATACTAATCAGAAGCCTTGAATTGAATTGTTACTTGTGAAACCAGTCAAGTTTTTACTTTTGTGATAAATGTATGGTGTCACTGATGCCTTCCAGCATTGAATTAGAAAGAGAAGAGTGGTGAAGAAGCTAATAATGACATGTTGGACAAGATTTATCGTACCCAGACCAATAACCCATTGGTAAAGCAATGTGACTAATTGATACTGATAAAAAGATGCATGATCGCGCCTTCCATTCATTTTATCAGTATTGTTACTTATTCATCTTAATGGTTAGGCTGCCTGCTTGTGGCAGAAGCAGCTAGCTTTAAAAGTAATCTGTGGTAAATACATTTACGTAAGAAGACTTTTTTGTATATGGCAAATAACTATATGGATGAAATTGGTCTGATCAATATCTCAGACTTAATTATAAAGAAAATTATTTCTTGTACACATGGTCTCTCAAATGTGGTTTGCATGGTGTGCTGGCATCATCTCCAATCATGGCATTATGCCGTCTCATAAAAACCACTGTTTCAGATTGTATTAAGTCACAATAAGTGATATAGATTTTACCCTTGTCACCCATTAAACTGATTTGTAAAATTCCCCACATGATCGACTGTGTTCGATCTGTAATTTGTACTGAGGGCTATTTATTTATTATTTCTTCAGGTCTTTTGAACAATGTTATAAAATGAGATATGAATGTAATGTTTGATTTTAGTTTTTAGGTTAAATTTCTCCAAGACAAAGCTGATTTTATAGATGTATGCAAAATCAAAAACATTGAAAGAAATGTTTTGGAAATTAAAAATTAAAATTTACAATTTCGATTGTAAAACTGAAAAATTATTTTATATATTTTCAAAAGCTATTTATTAGGCTAATATTGTCATTTTACAAGTGAAGTCATACATTTAAATCATTGATTTCAATCTCTTGCAAGATTTTATTGACCAGCAATTTTCCTGTTTAAATATGGTAGAGTTTTGTAATGCTTTTGTTTAATGGCCAAATGTATTTGCCAAGTGGGTGAAAATATCTTCTCAGAAATATTGCAAGTTAGTTAAAATCAATGCATATCATTGACTGAGATTGATTTTCTTTTTGAATTGTTTGTTAAATAAATTGCCTTGGTATTGGTTACAGTGCATTTGATTGATTCAAAGCCAGGCTCTCATTTCTTTGCCAATTGTATTTGGAGAAAAGGCACTGTGAAATGTAAACAATGTAAAACCAGAGTAACAAAGATGAAGGCACTTTAACTTGGTGAGATATTTTCACAATAGGTTCATCCCTTTTAAATGTTTTCATTACTTCAAGTAAGAAATGATCTATGAATTTAATTTCTTACCAGTCCATTGTACTAAATTGGTCTGAGTTTCTCCACACTGTCTCCGTTAGTAAAGGCCATTAGCTAAATTCACATTAAAGCAAATTAAAAATATTTTACAGGCTCACAAAACATTATATACAAACAGATTTCACTATATATAAGTTTTTGTGAATTTAAGATTTTTTTTAACAAACCTTTCATGATTTTGAACATAATAGAAAAAATCATTTTACTTCCATAAAAGGAAGATACCGGTACTCTAATCACACTATACAACTCTTCATGATGATACAGTTGTCCCTCTTTTAATGCTAATGTGGACATGGGATTCAGTATAGAACTGTCAGTCTCCCAATGCCACAATACCAAAATCCATGCAACAAAAGTAACATAATATTCAATCATTGATGTAAACTGGAATTTCAGTAGCATCAATCAAAATCAAAAAGACATGAATATGTATTCTGCTCATCCTGTAAAGCTGATTTCAAAATATGATACAGTGGTAAAAATGAAATCCGAGCCTTAGAAAAGCTGCATATTTGTAAAAATATGCAATTAAAATAATGGAAAAACCCAATTAAAATTAAAAAATCAAGCATACCATAAAACAAACTGAATCCTGTTTAAGTAGTTTTTGACATAACATGTGTGCATCATCCGTTTTACACTCTCACATTTTCATCTTTTTCAGTTTTATGTAAACAGCAGATCAGTATAACTTTACACTGATTATTTTGTAAACTTTATGCCTACAATGATTTGCACTTTCAAGGGTTTACGTGTCATTGACAATTTGACCTTAACTTTAACCAATTGCAAAAAGTGAGAATTAAATGGCAGAAAGAAATCAGTGGATATTTTGGACATTCTAAACCACCAGATTACACAATTATTGTATCAGGTATAATTGACAATTTAATCGAGGAATATATGAACCCATTGTGTACAATTGTTGCCTTTATTTTAGGCAGTATTTTATCATTAGTTTCAACCATAAAGAATGGAAGGAGTTTCAACCATAAAGAATGGAAGAAGTTTCAACCATAAAGAATGGAAGAAATTTCAGCCATAAAGAATTGGAAGAAGTTTCAACCATAAAGAATGGAAGAAATTTCAACCATAAAGAATGGAAGAAGTTTCAACCATACAGAATGGAAGGAGTTTCAACCATAAAGAATGGAAGAGTAAACACTCATGTCTTATCATCAGTGATGATGGTATTATATATCCATGTAATTTGGGACACATGCAAATCAATGAAATCTAAGTTAAAGCTTACAAGTGGTTGGATGAATGAAGGAACCTCAAATATTCAAATTTCAAATGTACCCAGACATGATATTAGCATCAAGCATAAAAAAGCATGTTCAGTATTAGAGATAGAAATGGGAGAAGCTGCATTGATTTCTGATACTGATGATGGTGAGGTCCCTATCAATGTCATTAAAGAAAACAAAATTGTTTTCAACATGGTGTATTTCACAGCAAACTCCTAAGAAAATGAATGGTTTGCTTAATTAATAATTAATTAATAATTAATTAATAATTAATTAATAATTGCCTTTGTATTAAATACACAAATCTAAGCTGGGACACCATTACAGAAATGCATAATTCTATAGCCCATATTTTAACAAATGACCTTGTCGATGACCTAAACTCCTGTCAAAAACAGAAATGGAAACATCCATTCAACAAATTATTATTTTCTTATCAAATTAAGTCAAACTTGTATAAGTTTGTATGCATGTTGAAAAAAATAAACAATGAAAATCAGTCCTTATAGTATGTTCCATTTTATGTGAGACATTTTCAGAACAGTTTTGCTTTACCATGAAAGTCATAAAAATGGAACCACCTGGAATTTCCCTGTGTATGATAATATTTCTGATTTAATGTCTGAATTGCTGTGCAAGTCTTGAACTTATTAAAAATCTTTTTAAGAGATGATTTTTTTTTCTTCAGTGAAAAGATTTGGGGAGTAGGTGCAACAGATTTTATCGCATTAGACAAATCTAGATGTTTTTGTCAAGATATACTTGTAGATTTTGTTCAGAAATTAAAATTTTAATCGAACAAATTCTCAGTATAACACAATTTATCTTAATGTTTCCTGTTGTAAAAACGGCGAGTAATTAATGCAAATTTGATTTGCTACAAATTGATAAAATCCATGTTACTCTTCAATATTGGCAGGTAAGACGGTTTTCATTTCTATAATTTCGATGAAAATGAGTCATTGGAATCCGATGTGTAGCTTAAAATGAATAGTAGTATTTTGCTATCATTTCTATGGTCAAATTAAAGAGATCTATTAAGTTACATTATCAGCATTCAATTCAGGTAGTCAAGAAAACTACATGTAATCAAGTTGAGGCAGGGCAGAAGAAAGTGGAATGTACCATGTGACCTTTTGTAAGATGTCAATCAAGTATAGGAATGTCCCCCTTAGGCTAATAGGATAGTCCTGTTTATTTATAATTACATAATATGGAACAACAGGTGGGAAATGTTCCTACAATCTGGACAAAACATAGGAACAGTATAATAACTTTGAATGTCTCATAAACTATTTCTTTGATTTGTCAAAGCTTTAGCAGATGACTTTCATTTAGTGACAAGTCTAAAATGGTCAAACAAACATATCTGGCACTAATCATGCACATTCATTTATTTTGGGTGACTTAACATTTTGTTCTCATATAGATCAATTAACTTGCAAAGCCATTTCTTCACCAGTTAAAACAGCAGCAGCACTGCCTACAGAAGTCAGACGCTTAAGAAAATCTATGGTGTATTTGTACAACCGTTGTGTTTTATTGAATAAATTGTTAGGTATGGCAGGTAAACAAAAGAAATGATCAATGAACTACCTTTATTTGTTTATCTTGTTAAGCTGCCAACCTCTCTGATACATTTTAGTTGCTCTTCTAATAAAGATGTTTTGGAAAACAGGACGAGGATGATTGAGGCTTCATATTTTCTGAGGCAGCTTGTCATGTCAGTGATAGTTGATTTTCCTAAGTTGGAAAATAATGCGTTTTTTTTTGTTGCAGCCAGCAGTTTGCTCTTTTCGTGTTCTGGCATCTTAGTACATATATTCTTTAGCTTATTCTTTTGTTCTTACATTCCTGTTTGGTCCATAACATTTATACCAATGAAAATTTGATATTGTACACACTGCATTTTATCAAAACTTGCTTCAATAACTTAATAAATTGGACCAATATAATAGCAGTGTGGTTTACAATATATGTACCATGAACAAACTTGTATGGCTCCTTGAACAGATTCGTCTGATGTTCTTAAGTTACTTCATTTGCATACCAACCCTAGGGAATTGGGGATTTACAGTGGACTAGGTAGGGAGCTGCCATTACCCCAACATATTATTCTGAGATTAAACAAAAGAAAAAAAATTAATGATGTATTTAACAGTCCTTTCCAACAAATCTCATTAAATGAATGAAAACAATGGGAAAAAACTATCAGAAACACCATTCTTCTCACATCAACTAGCTTAGACTGTGACTCTTCCCCCCCACCCCCACCCCCGATATTGTTATATGATTAAAAATATACTGTATTGTTAGAACAGGACTCCAGGGTTTCAGATGTTCCTGATATATTAGCAAACTGGTGCCTGCATTTTGTTTTCAGAATTAATAAATCAAACAGTAAATCATCATCATTACACTGTTTTCAGCTAACTTAATTAGACCGAGTATAAGTCGTAAAACCCAGAAACTATAGTAACTATGATGTAGTTGCAGAATATGCATTTTAGAATTTACTGTTTTTCAGACTATGAGATGTTTTAATTGGGTTAGTTACAGCTTGGGCGTTTTTTTGGGAGTAAAGCCTCATCTTATTGTGATCATTACTATGTTAATTAGACAATCTGAGTGCAGGATGTAAATGGTATGATAGTGACTTAGCCTGTATACAAAATGATAAAATTTAATCACAGACACTATAGTAGAAATAAAAATATATGAACATGTGGAGCAGTTTTTTGTACAATAATCTGAAAAGCAATTTAAAAGATGTGATGAAACTAAAATACCCACTTATTGTAACTTATTGTACCGTAATAATAAAGATTTAAAAAAAAATACTTTTTGAAAGTACATGTTTTGATGAACTAATTAAGAATACATTCATGGAAAGAACACTAGATAGGACATAAAAATATGCCATATAGCCATAAAACTGCAATTTTTCTTTTGTTTAGTATACCAGCATAAATACCATTCACAAAATACACACAATACCTAATAAAACAAATACCAGTCATATTACCTAATAGAATTGAAGACCAGTCACAGATACAAATGAAAACCAGTCACATCACCTGATAGAAATGAAAACCAGTCATATCACCTGATAGAAATGAATACCTGTCACATCACTTGATATAAACGATTACCTGTCACATCAACTACCAGTAATAGAAATGAATACCAGTCACATCACATGATAGAAATGAATACTAGTCACAGCTGATGGAAATGTATACCAATCACATCTTGTGACAGAAATGAATACCCGGAATCCCATTGCCTGATAGAAATAAATACCCGTCACATCACCTGATAGAAATGTATACCAGTTACATCACTTGATAGAAGAAATCAAACATTAGTGACATTTATTTAACCTTGTGTTTTGGGGGTTTTATACCATATTAAAGTGATATTCATGGTGGCCAGGTAACTGATGGAGGAAGATCCTGGGAAGGACCAATGACCTGTGGGAAGATACTAGCAAGCTTTCTTACATATCCACATGACTGTGCCCATGACTCTACTAACCCACTTATAGGTAGGTGAAATGGTAGGCTAAAAGCAAGAGAACTTTCCCATAGCCCCAAGACACGATTGTGAAATATCTTTCTAAAATATTTTTGGCTAGATGTTTGTCATGTGCCTCCTACAGTATTATTTTAAATACCGGAGACAGATGGACAGTTATAACTTAAATAGCTCTGATCCCCCCTTCATCAGAAACTCTGATGGTCTAGGTGTATAAATAACTTAAGGTGAAAGGTTAACAATTTAATCAAATATACCAGAAGTATTCAGTAATTTCATCAACAAATTTCACAATCGCAATTCTTTAATAACAAATACAATCAATGACCTATTCACAGTCAATAGGTATGACGTTTTGGGTGGTATGAGGGTATTGTCAACATTACAATTTTGTGTGAAAGCTTTTGCAACATGGATACAGTGGGGATATATCATCACATAGGTGCAGGTGGGGCATCAGGTTCCATGGAACACTTGTTAGATTTTGATCTTAACATTTTGATTGTTTGATTAGGATTTTTAACGTAGCTTTTACAATTTTTCAGCTACGATGTCTGCAGTGAGACAGTTTATAGTGATGTCTAGCACTGGGGCATCATGTCGCAGACATGTGGCATGATAATTTGTCCCACCCAGTTACATTATCCTAACACCAGGCCGACCAGTCCTAACACTAACCACTTAATGTTGAGCATCAAGTGAGGCAGCTGTTAGTACAATTTTTGCAAGTCTTTGGTCTAATAGTATTGACTTGGCCGGGGATCGAACCCACAACGTCCCGCTTAGAGGGAACGTTGGTGCCAGGCAGTTGAAATGTATACTTAGCTGTCATCTTTGTCTCATTTTTTGTGGTTAATGGGTGAGACCTTCCCTCCATACTTTCCTGTCTTTTCATTCTTCATCCATTATTGACACCTTTCATTTCTGCACATTACCTTTCTCAATTATTACTGGATTTCTAAGGTAAGCAGCTCAATGTTGATGAGACCTTGACAGAATTTGAAGTGTCATTTCTATTGATTAGTAGAGTTAAAGCTCCTGATTCTTTGACCCTTTTACCTAATAACTATTATTAGATTTCAAGCAAATTTGGAATAGTTTCATACCCAGGATACCTTGCCTGATGTGTTTAACTCAATTGTCGGACCCACCCTTTTTCTGTTTCCACACATTAACTCCTTTAATTATTGTAGGATTTTAACCAATATGTTTTGCAACATGATTTTCAGATACCTTGGCAGAGTTGGATTGTCAGTACTTTGGATCATTTACAGAGTTATAGCTTTTGATTTTCAGACCCATCTATTTCTGTACAGTAACTTCCTTTGGTTATAGTTCTATCCAAATTATATAGGCAGCTGGAACCTGATGAGGCCTAATTGATGATTGATGAGACCTATATGACATTTAATGAGATTGTACAGATAATTGATGAGGTGTGGCGGCGTGTTCTAGGGGTGGGGTTCTTCCGAAATATTTAAATAACTTATGAGGAAGTTCCCCTGACCCGTAATTAAAAATGTTAAATTATTGATAATAGATTTATAGCTGTGAGCCCCCAGTCAGCAATGCCGATGGTTACACTATAAATAAACACGAAGATAAAATTCAATTAATAACAATTTAATAAAATGTGAACTTTATACGATAATTAACAATCACTCGCCTCTCCCTTGACCAAGTGACGGCCTAGTTCATCACGTGATTCCTTAGTGTGAGTATAATTTCCCCTGTCCTTGTGATCTACTCATCTAATTTTCTCTGTTACATGCTTCCTTCCATCTTTCCCCTCCTTTCCTTTCCTCCTTTGACTATTTGTCCCTCCTGTCTTCTCCACTTCCATTCCACGTTCCTCCTGTCTATCTACTCCAACTTATAATTTCCTTCCCTCCTCATAGCTCCTTCTACTTCTCCTTCCTTCTATCTCTCAATCCGAGACTATGACAAAACTTCTCAAGTCTGTCACTCAAAGCTTCCTGTGAAAAACCACAAGGCGTTAGCATAGGGGTCATCAAATCTTACCTCACACTAAATCAATAGTTAACCTTCAGCTATGGCGGTAACGGTTTTGGTCACGCATGTGCACATATCGAAATTACCACACACGCTTCTCGCAATTTACAGAATGGCGCAATAACATGGTATCAGAAAATAATTCCACAGACATCCATACACTGCATCATATCAGTACATACACACAAATGTATATATATATATATATATATATATATATATATATATATATATATATATATATATACAACCACATAAAATATATCAAATATCACTGTATTATAATATTACTACAATTAGATGTCTGTCTGTATATTTTTTCCACAAGCGTGCCCAAATATCCAAAATATTCATATACTAATTTCACTCACTGCAACCAGTCAATTTAACAATGCGAAATCTATAATTACATAAACAAATGTGCTACTCTACCATAATATAACCACACAGTGAATCATAATATGAATTCTTACGGCGGCTAGCAAGCAATATAATTCTTTACAAATATCAACTCATGTTTTCAAAGATGCAAACATTAACTAGCGAAATAATATGCAAACATATTAACTAACGAAATAATATGCAAACATATTAACTAACGAAATAAGAAGTAACATATTACATCACAAAATAAGATGTAGCATAGTAACATCACGAAATAAGAGGCAACGTATTAACATCATAATTATCTATTCGTACTATGATTCTAGTAATATAAATATAAATATATATATATGACAATCCTTCAGTCAAAATTGCAGTCGTATAAAGCAGAGATCGAACACTATTTCACTGACCTTGAAACTGTATATCTCTTAGATTCCCAGAATTTAAGATTTACGCGCCAATTCACGGCTGGCAAACGGAGTTCCTGTCCTTAGTGGAAAACACTTCCAGTGGATTATAATGAACTAATTTAATTTCTATCGACATCAGATATTATTCTTGGTTTAAAACAAGGGCTCACCCATATCGCATTTTGATTGGGTGGCGCTTAGACCCTGTCCAATCGTCGAACGGTCAATTCAAATCTACCTGTTTGTCTTGGAGAAACTGTAACTAACGTCCACCTACTTGTCGGCCACGCTACCTTTGATGTGGTCATAAGCTTCACACCTACGTGACATTTTTAACCCCCCTTGCTGCGTTTCTGCTCTCTCGACCAAACTGAGACCATCTTACATAAGGGGATTAGCTTTACCTTGGCCAATTTTACACATCAAACACGTCGGTCAGAATTACCTTTTATACATGTACAAGTGGGTCGGGATAAATCGTGACATGAGGCCTAATTGGTAATTCAACATGTCCAATTGATAATTGAGACCTAATTGACAACTAATGAGGCCTAATTTATAATGAGATCTAATAAATGAGGAGGCATCATCTTAGTTGGATTGTGTCATTGTCAATATTGTACGTTCAGAATTATAGTCCCTGATTGACAGATCCACCTAAATTCATTTCTGCCATTATTTATGATTGAATGTGACCAAAATGTGGTAGAAATCTTGATATTGATAGGATTTTGGTCAAGTTCTGTCATTAGCATTCTAAATCATTATTTGCTTGAGTTATGGCACATGATTGTTGCATAAATTTTCCATTTCTACACAGTAACTTTATTAATTTTAATTGCATGTCGAACCAACTTTTGCATGCAGTTTGATAATGATGAGACTTTAGCCACATTCAGTTGTCAGCATTCAATGTCATATAGTAGAGTTATGGTCCCTGTTTGTCAGACCCACCCACTTTCATTCTTTGAGATGATTATTATTGGATTTCATGCAGATTCAGTAGGCAGCTTGATATTCACCAGACTTTGACCAAGTTTGATTGACAGTATTACTTATGTCCAGTATGCAGTATCATTTATCAGAGTTGTGGCTACTGATTGTCAGAATAACCTACTTTCTTTTAAGCACAATAATTTCCAAATTATATAATATTAATATATGTTGAAGACACCTTAATTTAGTTTCATCCTCATTTAATCTGGAGTTAGGGCCAAGAGGGCTTATAGCATGGCCCTGCATTTCTCGTGCATGGTGAATCATGACCTGTTGATCTGTTAACAATCACTTGGTGAATCATATATTGTTTGTTGATGTTGTTGTTGTAGTGTTTAATGCCATTTTTCAGCACACAATAGGCTATACATGGTGGCAGTACTAATGGTGGAGGAAGAACCCAGGGAAAACCCCTGGAAAGAACAACTGACCCACAAGAAGCTACTGGCAAGATTTCTCATATACCTTCATTGGCCAAATCTGAGACGTGAAATCTGAGACATGAACCCACACAGACAGAGGTGAGATGGCAGTGATCTCGTAACAGAGAGCACTTTAGACCACTCGGCTACTCGGGGCCCCAAAGATGGAGAGTGTTATACTGAAAGATGGAGAGTCTTATACTGAAAGATGGAGAGTGTTATACTGAAAGATGGAGAGTGTTATACTGAAAGATGGAGAGTATTATAACATGGGAGTACGGTACTATGGTATTATTGTCATTTACTCAGACAAAATCTATCATTTCCAAAGATTCAAGCTTTACATGCAGAGTATCCATAATTTTCTTAATAATTCCATCCTTGCTCCTTTGTAATCATTTCAATATTCAACTTAATATATAAAACCTCAAACAATTATCATAATCCAAAATGTAGGAAATGGGAATAAGAAGTTCAAATTGTGTTTGATAATTAATGTCTGAAGATCACACATTTCCTTGTCAATCATATAGACAGAAATATTAAAATAAAAAGCATTAGATGTTGGTTAATTATCATCTCCTTGCAGCTGTGTATTCAAAGGATGCATCAGTTAAGTAAAGTATGATGAAGCCAGGAACTACACTGTAGGTTTGCCAATGTACCTGTCAGTTAACAGTTGTTTACTGCTCTGACGGAGATGTTATGGAGAAAGTAAAAAAGGAATACTTGCATTCTTGCTTTGTTTTTGTAGTATTAGATTTACATACAACTCATAATTATAGTCTGTATGATAGAAAACCTGTAAATTCTGGGCAAGATACTGTCATCCTATTGCCATGGCAGAATATAACCTTTCTTGTGTTGATATGCCCTACCAACAAACCTTAATATTTCCTCAGTTAACATTGAGGATCGAAAGGTTTTAATTTCCTTATCCTAGTTGTAAAGGTCAAAAGTGTTTCAGACAAAATGGAAGAAAACGTGAATATTTATAATTGCTTTTAGCTGTTATAGTGCAAGGCAATGCAAGTATGTTTGTGATACATACACTGAACAGGTTTAAGGGAGCAAATTCACTGGCTTACCATTACATTGCCATTACCATTGATACTGCATATTCTATGACCTTGAAGTCACAACACAAAATATGTTACATGCATAATATGTCTTCCCAATAACTGCAAAGATCAAGTATTAGGTTAGAAAACATTTGTAAATGTTTGTATAAATGAGAAAATTTGATCTTGGGGTTAATGTCAGGGTTAATTAAGACTAATTAATTAAGACTAATTAATTAAAAATAATCCCAAGCAGGAGCCAGTAATGACAGGCACAAGATTTGCAGACAACAATGTATCCACCAAATTTTGTGAAAGTGTTGTCTGGCATTTTAGGATAAGAGGTCAGACGTAGACAGATGGATGGACAGGTGGATGTATATATATGATGCTTCATGCTACAGGGATACCGGTAATACAGACTTTCAAATCTGTTTGGATCAGGGTGACCAGCATCTGGGTTAGGAAAAAATACCTCAGTGAAAATGTAAAGGGTGTAGTTGGATATCATGACACAGTTTATAGTATTAGAGGCATTAAGACTTTCCAATCAGATTGTGCTGGCACTCATGCCAAAGACTTACCAAAATGGTACTAACAGCTGCCTCACTTGGTGCTCTTAGCATTAAGGGGTTAGTATTAGAACTGGTCAGTCTGGTGTCAGGATAATGTGACTGGGTGGGACATCATGCTACATGTCTGCGGCATGATGCCCCAGTGCTAGACATCACTATAAACTGCCTCACTGCAGACATCATAGCAATATGACTGAAAAATTGTTAAAGCTACGTTAAAAATCCTAATAAAAAAACAAACTGAAAAATGAAAAACTTATGTTTTTTTAAAGAAAGCTGAACATAAATTTGATCAAATTTGGCAGAAAAATTCTGACATCAAGGCTTTTGAAACTTGTGCAAATGTTTGTAATCAAATATGCTAAGCATTACTTAAAGAAGAGAAAAACTTTAAAAAATGCCTTCCCACAACCTTCTTTTGCAAAATGACACAATTGTGTAGAGATTTGATATAAAGGCCTTTAAAAATGTATATAAGTGATGTTTTTGCTTCATTAGATATGACAGCTGTTGCTAAAAATAGAAAAGTTTTAGACAACTGATTTTAACAGTATTGTCAGGAATTATCCTGGCAAGAAGGCCATTGAAGCTTGTATGAATTATACCAGTCTGCCGTCAGTTTTGTCTACCAGTAATATAAATGCCATATTTGGCAGAAATCATCTTGGCCTGATGGACTTTCAGCTTTTGCTGACCCCCCCCCTCCCCCCGCTTGTCAGAAAGCATCATACTAACCCATATTTCTTGTCCAACTGCTTTCAGGTAGATATCAGCAGGTGGGTGATCTCAGAACCACAGGGTCTCATTTCGATATACAGTGTGCATATTTTATTTGGTCTGGAATGAAGTAATATGTGTGTCCACTTTTGCCCCAAATCAACATAAACACAAAATTCAGCAGTTTATTTTGTTTTTAACCAAGTGGTTTGCTTGTTGAAGAGCAGACATTTTGCTGTATTTTCTTGGAATGATAATAATTTACAGCCCTCTGTTTTGCATATTATCACTCGATGCTTCAGTAAATCTAATTGCCAGTTTTAGGAATATAATGAACAGAGAAAATTCACTGAGTAGAATCACAGACAAAGGAGGGTGATTAACCCAACATTAATTTATTTTGTGCAGTTCATTTTGTAACCTTAGCATCAGTCTCACTAATCCAAAGATCTTGTTGTTTGTTTGTTTTGTTTTTTTTTGTTTTTTTTTAGGGGGGAGAATATCAATGGGATTCATGTTAATTTTTAAACAAATGCACCACAAAATGCACCACAAAATACACCACAAAATTAACTGAATGTATGCAAATTACAGATCATATTTGCAGGCCATATCTTTATTTACTCCACTGAAAGTTTTCTATATTTATGTCCCCCACAGGTTCAAGCAAATTTATTTTATGGCCTTGCGTTCATTGTGCATCTGTAAACAGTTGCTATTTTAAACTTCTCACAAACAACTGGACAAATTTAGACCAAATTTGGCATAGAGCATTGAGACATGAACCCATGTAGACCAAATTTGGCATAGAGCATTCAGGCATGGACCGGTGGGGATCAAAATTGGCACAGAGCTACAGGGCATGGGCAACGTTCCCTCTAAGCGAATGGTAGATGTGCGTGCCATGCTCACTGCACTGTGCAAGCATTACGGAGATGAGCAAAATTTAACATTGGTTTGAGCAAAAATTGACAATTAAGCTGCACGGGGATGCCTGAGCAGTTGCGCGCAGCTTAGAGGAAACATTGGGCATGGGGAACTTTAAAATCTATATAAATGCTGTAAATTCAGATGTTGTTATCAATACTTAAAACTCTTTTATGCCCATAAAAAGAATTGTATCAAATTTGACATAAAGCAACATGGCAGGACAAAAAAAAAACGCCTTTCATATTTACACAAATGATACCAATCAACCACCACTTGACACAGAATTTACTAAGCATACTTTTACACAATGCTGGGTGTTTGAAGGAAGGTTTTAGGAAGTTTCATTGTGTTTACAAGATAAGGAATGATGTGATTTCTAAAGGACAGGTGGTTGCCTTAAAATAGTATCATCAAATTTAAGTCCTGCTTCATTCAGCGTAACATTTTTAATTGTATCTGTATTCTCAAAGCAGTAATTACATTTCCTCCTGCTATTGTTAGCTAATCTATTTTCACGCTGAAAATATACTGTCCATTTGATGTGACCTTTTGACTTTTTGGACATGACTCTGTTTGGGTGGTAAGACACTTAGTAACACCCATGATATACACAGATTGGTACATTGGTTGAAGACAAAGTCTTCCTCGTTGTTCAATCATCAGTCTCATGGTAAGGGACATGGTTAAGACTCTGCCTACCTCTTTCCACTGTAGTCCTTCCCACCCTGTGCAGGACACAATCGCTACACCAGACTCGGGCTAGGGCAGGGACTGCTTCAGTTTCCCCCTCTTCCCAATTATACCTATGATCTGTTATTGGATGTAGGGCTTTTCACCTCAAGGCCCTCTGTCCATTATGCATCTATGGGCTACTGGACCATACCCTCACATTTGAAGTGGTGCTGTGGCTCATGTCCCATCATCACCCATCACCTCTTCTCCAGATGGAGTCCTCTCAGAAGGCGCAAGGTGTTTCATCTTCTTTGGTAGACATTTTTCTATACTGTCTGCACCTCGGTAAAAACCAGGGATGGTGACACAGAGTGCTCCTATCCCCTCTCCATCAAGGGACCCAGCTATTCTCATATTCAGAGCATCCTTGACTATGATGATGACAATGTGTTCTCAGTCCTCAATTCAACTCCAAAGAATCAGATATGCTCCTTCTCTCAGATCCACCCCTTCCTCACAGATGGATGAAGAAGAGGTCTGGTCCTTTGATTAAGGCAGCAAATGAGGTCTACTGTCTGTTAACCCTTGACTTGTGCCTGACACCATCAGGCACACAGACCACTAAGATTCTTTTCAGTTTGTAAAAGATCCTCAGGCTACCAACTCAACTCTCCCTCATTCATCCACGAATGAAGAAATATCAGAGGCTTTGCAAAGCCAAAATATCACTCAACAACATAAAGGGTGGTCTTTTCCTCCAACAATATTGCACCTCTTATTTCTTCTTCCAGCTACCAGATCCACTCCCCAAAATAGCCTATCAAGCCCCCCCTTTTGGATGCAGATGTGTGGGTATCTATACAGGACCCAGGACACACCTTCCTATCAAATCATTTGATGCCCTGGATCAGAAAACTCTGTTACTTGTAACCATAGCTTGCATGCTGACCTATTCTCAGCAATTTCCTTTAGTATGCTGAGTGATAATCCCCCCTCCACCAGAAACCAGCTGCATTACAATGCATGCTGGAAGTTGTGGCCAAGACAGCTTAGCACATGCTTTTGGTTGCTATGGGACTATCAGCAGAATTTTTGAGCATCCGCCACGATACTATATTGGACTCATTGAAACTCTTGCTTAACCACAGTAAAGACCTTCTAAATGCTGCTCATCTAGAAGGTGAGATCCTTTTTTGAGGCCTCATTCCTAACATGGCTTCTCAAGACTTGCTGGATCACTAATATTGATCTTTTACCTCTGCCCCCACTCTATTGATGTTGACCAGGAAGTGAGGTCAGGCTATTCACCCACACGGGCCATCTGCAAAATGTTTCAAGCAAGTGCAACTTGGGCAGCCTAATTTCCAAATTCTTGCTAGACCACCTCCTTCATCAGGTCCATGGTGCCCAGGTTGTCACAGGTCCAAGAAGAAGTTCTCTTGCCCTTCATCCTTTCATCCTATTGCAGGAACGGGCTGGGGAGAAGTCCTTGCATATCTAGAATCATGACAGGTGCTTGGTGGGGTTACCAGGTATGCATCTGTTCGCAGATGCTTCAGATTTCATTTAGAGCCAGAGGGCATAATTCTCCATGGATTCTGGGCTCAGGCTGAATTGTCCCTCCACATCAACAACCTAGAAATGAAAGCAGTATTTATAGCATTGCAAGGGTGCATCAGCATAATAAGGGGCTATTGCATCATTGTCTCCTCAGATAACATGCACATTGTATATTATCTACTACATAAAGGAGGCACGCATGCCCCTTCTTTCTGCATGGAGGTCTGGAACCTCTTCATGTGGCCAGCCTCAGAAAATGTCACAATCCAAGACTGTCACATTCCTGGCAACATGAACGTACTAGCAGACAGCCTATCAGAAGAGACAGAGCCATCCCTCACAGAATGGTCTAATCACCACTCTATAACAGTGCCCCTCTTTTCCCTCTGAGGAATACCTTTAGTGAGCTTGTTTGCAGCTAAGGTCAACAACAAACCCTTTTACATGTCTCCTGTCCACAGAGAATGGGCAGTCGATGCATACAACTTCTAGTGGGGTCTCCTATTCACATATGACTTCACACCCTTCCAGCTGCTACTGCTAGTTCTGTAAAGAGTCCAAACGTTTGCTGCTCAGATCATTATCATTGGCCAACTGTGTCCTCAGTGACCATGGTTCAACAATCTCCTAGACCTCTCATTTTGATTGACTGAAGTCTTTATGACACAGAAAACATCTCCTGTCACAACACTGGGGACCCCTTCTCCACAACAGCCTGGCTCAACTCAAATGATCTGTCCACCAGAACAAGTTTACAGGCCGAGCTAACAGTTGCATTATTTAAGCCAGGCGAGCTTCTTCATCCAAGGTTTATTATGCCAGGTGAGGAATCTTCTATGATTGGTGCTTTCTGAAATATGTTGATTCTATCCACCACAGTGTGTTACTAAGAGAGACACAAACCTTTTATAACTGGGCCTCTCTTTCTTATGATTGTGAGTACATGTAATTTCTGTTTTTGATCAGTTTGACACCAGCCTTACCCACTTAACTGGCAAATTCAGCTAAGCAAAAGCAACAGGATAAGTAATTGCTGCTTTTGAATTGAGGGGTAAAACTGATTTTGATTACTTACCTGTTTCTTTTGCTAAGTTCCCTCCTCACACCCTGCTCAGATGTCCTGCATAATTGTCATCTGTGTATCTACCTTCTGTGCATGACCAAAGAGGTGTGCAATAGGTCAGAACACCATAGTGATTTTTCTGCTAAATTCCCTCCTCACACCCTGCTCAGATGTCCTGCACAATTGTCATCTGTGTATCTACCTTCTGTGCATGACCAGAGAGGTGTGCAATAGGTCAGAACACCATACTGATTTTTCTCCAATCTGTGGGAAATTGTATTCACATCAAACAGATGGTGTATTTTTGGCATGAAATAGATCAGGTAAGCCATATCGCCAGGTAAGTATTGCATAATTAAATTGGTTTAATACCCTCACAACCCCTCCACCAACCCCTTATCAAACTGCAACAGCAATGTCTTATATCTGCAGTCATATTAGGTTTTAATATAAACCATAGTTTTATTCCACTTATAATTTTAATGATCTGTGGTGTTTGGCTTGTGACCAGAAAGGTACAAGTTTGATTACCACCACTGTATTAGCCCAATTTTATACCACTGTATTAGCCCAATTTTATTTCTGTTGGATGTCCATGACACATTATTTTTCTTGGCATGATAGAACCTAATAGCTCTATATGCTCTATTCTGATTATTGCACAACATGTTAAATTATAGATTGCTATTTTTGTGCAAATTACAATGTCTTGCTGATATTTATCTAGACTCTTTTACTGTGAAAAATGATGCAAAGCCAAGAGAAACAAAACTGGTCTGCCCTGTTAGCTTGAAATTATGTAATTTCATTTTGTTTAGTGTTTTATAGTACCACAACATTCTGAAGATTACATCATGCCAAGAAAAATAATGTGCCCCAATTTGTTTTCTTTGTTGTTGTTTTTTTTCGTAGCTCATAATGCAACCTCAGCTTTACGCCAATCCCAGACATTTTTCAATGACACCATATTCCCACCTTTCTCTTCCATGAACTTTACAACTTCCACTTTAAAGGTCACTGTGTAAGACTTGCATAATTTGACGGGAGGCATTGTGAGATAAGATGTATGATTAGTACAGTGACATTTATATGAATGATTATGACTGAAAAGATTGATCAAAACTTACCTAACATTAAAATGTGCCAGTACTACAGCAATAAAAACAATGCCCACTGCTAAATTTAAATCCAGAGAAGGGAGTGGGCATCATTTCCTATGGTTGTGAATCCACTTGATATTAAAAACTGGTAGCATTATTGATGCAGATTAATGATAAAGAACAATGGGGTACTGGCAATACAGTAACTTGTATTGGTAGCCAAAGCCAATATCGTGGTTTAAACAATCATGGCAACTAGCTTTGATTGTTGCTGGAAACCAAAGATTAATTTATCAACTACTGGTATAATCAAAGAAAGACACCAAAACAACAACTGGTTAAGCATGAATATAGGTGACATGTTGACATTACAATTTGCTTTAAACTGACATGCAAAACTAAAATGGATCATTAATGATTTATGAGTAGTAATTTTTATATATTTGATTTTAATTTAGTTTAAACCATATTTAAGTTGAGAAACTATGGCAAATACAATTAAAACATATGATTTGTGGATTCGGTAGAAAGCATAATCTATGGTATTTTATAAATAATCTATGAACGCTCGAGTTAGTATGGATTACATCCCTTTGTAGGATCAATTAGATCAATGAAAAAGCATGCCAGTATCGATCGTGTGTGTCCAACAGTATACTGAAAATCAAATATCAATGAACCACATGCTAAATTGTAGACATGGGTATGTGACAGCAGGAGATCACTGGCATTTTGTTACATAGTGATAAAAAGAGATCATTGGCATAGGTATATAGTGACAAGAAGAGATCATTAGCATGGGTATATTGTGACAAGAAGAGATCATTGGCATAGGTATATAGTGGCAAGAGATCGTAGACATGGGTATATACAGTGATGAGGAGATCATTTGGCATGGGTACATAGTGACAAGAGATCAAAGACATGGGTAGAAAGTGACAAGAGATCATAGACATGGGTATATACAGTGACAAGGAGATCATTTGGCATGGGTACATAGTGACAAGAGATCATAGACATGGGTATATAGTAACAAGAGATCATAGACATGGGTAAATATTGACAAGAGATCATAGACATGGGTATATAAGTGACAAGAGATCATAGACATGGGTAAATATTGACAAGAGGAGATCATCATAGGCATGGGTACTAACAGTGACAAGATGAGATAGTAGACATGGGTACTAACAGTGACAAGAAGAAGTCGTAGACATGGGTACATACATTAACAGGAGGAGACATAGAAATGGGTACATACAGTTACAAGAAGAAGTCGTAGACATGGGTACATACATTAACAGGAGACATAGAAATGGGCACATACAGTGACAGGAGATCATAAACATGGGTACATACATTAACAGGAGGAGACATAGAAATGGGTGCATACAATGACAAAAAGAAGTCGTAGACATGGGTACATACATTAACAGGAGGAGACATAGAAATGGGTATGTACAGTGACAGGAGATCATAAACATGGGTACATACTGTGATGAGATCATAGACATTGGTTTATACTGTGACTACAAGATGCTATCTGATGCAGCATCCACAGATAAGGGTGAAGTATAACAAATGACAACATGTTTTCCCCCAACAGACACATTGAAAGGAAGAAATATACTATCCTGTAGGCATCTGTTATTGTAAATGTGCTGCCAAGCAATTAGAAACAAAAAGTATAGTTTTTCCAGCGGGGACTATTATTACTATCACTTATGATAGTTAATTGTTTTCACATAATCATTCAGGATGTGGGATTTTCCCTTTTGTATGTTATCACATAAGTGTATTAAGCATTCAGCTGTATTAAGTTGAGTCAAACAAAGATCCTGATCTACTGTAGCATAATGTGCCTGCAGATCAGAGTCTATGATTGTTTGTTTTACTGGTCATTCCTACCAAACTGCACAGACCCAGATTGCTTATATGATGACAGCAAAGACCTAGATCTGCTGTCACATAATGCACCTTTGGGTCTTTGCAATTTTCAGCTGGTTTTGTCTTATATGCAAGTATGTTTGATAACTGGCATGACTTAACATTGGTGTTATTAAAACCTGTGTTTTTGCAAGACCAATCCTACTTCTCTAAGGCGACCGCTCTGGTGACCAAGTGGTTAGAGTGTCTGCTGGAGGAGCGGAAGGTTGTCGGTTCAATCCCCGGCCGAGTCATACCAATGACTTACAAAAATGGTACTTACAGCTGCCTCGCTTGCCACTTAGCATTACAAGGTTAGTGTTAGGACTGGTCGGCCTGCTGTCAGGATAATGTGACTGGTGGGACATGATGCTACATGTCTGTGGCATGATACCCCAGTGCTGGACATCACTATAAACTGCCTCAATGCAGACATCATAGTGATATGACTGAAAAATTGTTAAAGCTACGTTAAAAATCCTAATCATACACATTCTTCTCTAAGGGGTTATGCAGCAGTGGATCCAAACATTTTCCAGAAGGTTCATTTTTGCTTTGTTTTGCCTATTATGGCAAATTGTCTCAGTTTATGAGTAGAAAGTGTTAACTTTTAATTGTAAATCATGATTGTAAATGGGCTAATTCTAGAACCAAAAATTGTGAAATTCCTCCTACATTTCACAAGAAAAAAATGGGAATTTCTAACGGTGGGAATTTGCGAGTAACCTAAAATATTTACCTACCAATATCAGATGTAGTTTTTCTGCATTCAGTTGCTTTTTTTCTGTATTAATCTTGCAGTCATATATCCTAAAATAGACTGATTGTAATTGATAAAATCTGCCACCCCTGTCTTGCAGTCAGGTGTCTGTCTTACAGCCTCGTTCATATAACACAAGACTAAAACGTCCAGACTGTAGGGTCATTAAGTAAATGTTCTCATATAGCTACCTAAACCACTATAATATACACTGTACTAACTTAACTACCTAAACCACTACAATATACACTGTACTAACTTAAATACCTAAACCATTACAATATACACTGTACTAACTTAAATACCTAAACCACTACAATATACACTGTACTAACTTAACTACCTAAACCATTACAATATACATTGTACTAACTTAACTACCTAAACCACTACAATATATACTGTACTAACTTAAATACCTAAACCATTACAATATACACTGTACTAACTTAAATACCTAAACCACTACAATATACACTGTACTAACTTAACTACCTAAACCACTACAATATACACTGTACTAACTTAACTACCTAAACCATTACAATATACATTGTACTAACTTAACTACCTAAACCACTACAATATACACTGTACTAACTTAAATACCTAAACCATTACAATATACACTGTACTAACTTAAATACCTAAACCACTACAATATACACTGTACTAACTTAAATACCTAAACCATTACAATATACATTGTACTAACTTAACTACCTAAACCATTACAATATACATTGTACTAACTTAACTACCTAAACCACTACAATATACACTGTACTAACTTAACTACCTAAACCACTACAATATACACTGTACTAACTTAACTACCTAAACCATTACAATATACATTGTACTAACTTAACTACCTAATCCACTACAATATACACTGTACTAACTTAACTACCTAAACAACTACAATATACACTGTACTAACTTAACCACCTAAACCACTACAATATACACTGTACTAACTTAACTACCTAAAACACTACAATATACACTGTACTAACTTAAATACCTAAACCACTACAATATGCACTGTACTAACTTAAATACCTAAACCACTACAATATACACTGTACTAACTTAAATACCTAAACCACTACAATATACACTGTATTAACTTAAATACCTAAACCACTACAATATACATTGACTAACTTAGCTACTTAAACCATTACAATATACACTGTACTAACTTAACTACCTAAACCACTACAATATACACTGTACTAACTTAACCACCTAAACCACTACAATATACACTGTACCAACTTAACTACCTAAACCACTACAATATACACTGTACTAACTTAAATACCTAAACCACTACAATATACACTGTACTAACTTAAAACTAAGGCAGTCAATGTAAAGTGTCATGAAATAAAAATTATCTGTCTCTATGAATTTCCAAAACGTTTAATAGATTTAAATTTGTATTACAGCAACATTCACCTATTACATGTATACTTAGAAGCTGTATAAAGGTCTGACCTGGTTCACATATACAAGAATCCTTTGTCAAATTTAATGCAGCAGTGGGTGGTGGTGACAAAACAGTTTGATTCCTGATGGCAACTATTGGACTTTCTATCCCATCATAGTACATTTGGGTTTCTTAATATTTTGGTTTCAGTAGCTGGTGAAAGATGACCAGTAGTTTTCACTCTGAAATGAAAATATTGGCCACATTTATGGGCAGATCTCAAAGTGTATGGGTGGGAGGTTGTGGTTAAGGTATATGAGGCCATCTTGTTTACCTTGTCCTTTTAGACTGGTGTATT
Source organism: Unio delphinus (assembly GCA_029339505.1). Lineage (NCBI taxonomy): Eukaryota > Metazoa > Mollusca > Bivalvia > Unionida > Unionidae > Unio > Unio delphinus. Next base: position 3,331,671 of record JAQISU010000033.1, read on the forward strand.
TGTAACTAAATGTATATAATCTCCTCCTCATGTGGTACTGCAACTTGTGAAGAAATGTTTCAGTTATTGAAATGTGTACTTTTAGTTTAGGTTTATTATGCAAGAGGGGAGGGGAGAGGTGCAGATCTAGAGAAGATGTGTCTTTTACAATGTATTCCTGTTGGGTTAGACAAACAATTGCCACTTGACCATATTTGTTTTTATTTATTTCAATGCAACTTTAAATTTTGGTTTCTGTGATCAAATTCTTGAGTCTCAGATTCAGCCAATGTTGGTATGTGAGAAAGCTTGCCAGTAGCTCCTCATGGGTTGGTGGTTCTTTCTGGAGATTTTCACGGATTATTCCTCCACCATGAATACTGGTTATATACTATGCATAGCCTATTGTGTGCTGAAAAATTGTGTTAAACCCAACAACAACAATAACAATAGCATTTTTGTATTTTGTATTTGTCCAAAATCAAGTTCACTCTCTACCTGACTAGGGTCATTGATTTTGTAAACAACATAATACATAGTTAATAATTCTCATTGAGAATATATTAAATATTAGGATCATTATCGATGAAAGTAAACATGTTTCTCTTAATTTGAATCTAGGACATTGGCATTCCCCCATGGAGATACCTTGTCTACCTGATGTTTTCCCATGTTCTTTATTATAATTTTAGTAACAGACCTTGTCTTGTTGGCAACTTAGAATGTTTCTGAAATGAACTTTTGATCCTGTTTGGCATAGAGCCTGTTTATGTTTTTGTGTCTTAGCTTTTATATGATTTTTTTTCTTGAGAAATTATTCAGTTTTTCCATAACATTCTTGAAGAATCAGTCCTATTGATGTATTCAGATTTTTGGGGGTGGATTCAGATTCAGATTACATATTATAAACTGGAAACATTAAGTGCTCATCCTCAATATTCTTGACATGGAATGTCAATTTGGAATTACAGTGAATTCAAGCAAGAACATTTTGGATTGTATCATTATGATACATCAAAAGAATGTTAGCAATTTGCCACACTACCGTACACACCACTGGTACTTTAGCATATTTGAAACTACAGGCACATCAACACATTCATTATTGGAACTCATTTAGAATACCACCGGAATTCGGTATGGAGCTTTATACATTTAGACTTTTGATAAAGTTTATAAAAAAATATTTGGGATTTAATTTGCATTACTGTATATTCTTTTTAAATTTTCACCTTGTAATTTTGGGAAATAATTTGTTGAATTTTACAGAACATGTTGGTTTTCACTTTTTTCTCTCACTTAGTTTACGAGAAAATAATGAACATACTAATGAAGGTATCATGCTTCTTGAATAGCTTAATTTTTTTAGCACTCATTAGACCATGTTTTCCATCGAGTTTAATTAAACCTGGAATATATGCTTATCAGCATCTAAACATCAAAATCTTGGACAAGTTTGAAAAAGAGCAAGATCCATTCATAAAAATGAGATTAGTTTCCATCTGATTGGCTGTTGTTGTGAACATTTTACTAATAATACTTTGTAATCAGACTCTGTAAATAGTCTTATATTGTCAAGACATATAATATGCAAGATCTTCATATCAGATAGGTTATTTTTCGTAAAATTTCAGTGACTGTATTTCTGACCTGACTTTAACCAGTCAGCATAAATCAGCTATTGGGATCAAGATTTTTAGATGATTTTTATTATGATGGAGAACTACACATATTTATGAGGTGATCTTGCATCTGGTTGGCCAAGTTATATTTTTTTACCACTTTAGAGACCATTGATTCTGTTGGGTTTGAATCAAATTTGTTTGAATAGGCCTGTCATCTCTTTGGTTTGGATCAATATTGGTGGAATACGCCTATGTCAAAAAAATTTTGGTCTGTTGGGTTTGGATCAAACTTGTTTGAATTGGCCTGTCAGCATGCACTTTGTTAGGTTTGGATCAAACTTCATCTTAGTTGAGTATGAAAGCATGTGAAACTTCAGCACATTAATGGCATAACCTTGCATTTGATTGGGTCAAAACTGCAGTTATATGATTTATCCGATTTTGATCAAATGTGTCCAATGGTCTCAATGTTTGATGACTGTGATTATTGACAATACATACATGTAATGATGGAGTGATCTAGCATCTGATTGGCTGAGCTTGTTGGTTCTCAAGATCCAAGTTGATTTTGCATTAACTTAATAAATAAGCCTATATTACCATTGTTGTCAACAGGTGCTGTAATTAGTGATATCTGTACATAAAAAACTTTTGTTTGGTGGAGCTGATTACCATTTTAGATCAAGAAGCTATATTGTTCAACCATTTTATATAAAACTCGGTAAATTTGTTTATGTCATTCAGGTCTTAAATGATTTCAATTACAAGTGAGAGACATTGCATATTAATTCGTGTGCCTTTATTATCAGGAAAAACATATCAGGTTAAAGTTAAAATAGATACAATAAACATGATCTATAAATTAAGTAAAATCAACATGATATACAGAATAAGTATAGTAAACATGTTACATAGAATAGGTACAATCAGCATATATATATATATATATATATATATATATATATATATATATACAATCAGACTGATAAATAGTATAGGTGCAATCAGCATGATAAATACAACAGCTACAATCAGTTAGCATGATGCATAGAATAGATACAATCAACATGATACATAGAATAGATACAATCAACATGATACATAGAATAAGAGCAATCAAGATGATGATATGTGCAATCAACATGTATATTGAATTGGTACAATTAACATGATAAATAGAATAGGTACAGTCAGCATGATGAATAGGTACATCAACAATGTAAAAAGAATATGTACAATCAACTATATATATATATATATATATATATATATATATATATATATATATATATATATATATATATATATATATATTAGCATGATAAATATAATAGGTACAACATACATAATACATAGAATAGGTACAATCAACATGAAGCTGGTTTAGTACTAGACATACTTGACCCCTTTTGCTAATATCAGTATTTTGTGAATACTTGTGAAATTGGCAATAAACTCAAAATAAAGTAAATTTGTTTTCTGAAATTAAACTTGATTTATTACCAATATTTTAGGCAGATGTTATTGATCACTGATAAAATTTGCTTCAGAAAACTGACTACATCTTTTTCATCTTGCTAGTAGCTTCTCATGGGTCTGTGGTTCTTTCCAGGGGGGGGGGGGTTCCCGGGTTCTTCCTCCACCAATAATACTGGCCGCCATGTATAGCCTATCATGTGCTGAAAAATGGCGTTAAACTCTACAACATCTTTTCAGTAGAGAACATGACCTTCTCATTGCCTCAGTAGGGTTCAGCTTCTTGTATGTTTCTTATTCATGTCTGTCCAGTTGGTATTAAAAGTTAGACATATCAGTACACTTAGTATTAACAAGTTAAACATGTTTATATTATTGGTATTTGCAAGTTAGACATGTTTATATTATTGGTATTTGCAAGTTAGACATGTTTATATTGTTGGTATTTGCAAGTTAGACATGTATATACACCTGGTATCAAAGAGGTAGAAATGTCTGCACACTTGGCATTAAAATGTTAGACATGTCTGTACACATTATATTAACAAGTTTGATATATGTCTATTCACATAGTATTAACTTGTTAGATGTGTCTGTACATTTGTTGTTTACAGACTAGACTGAAGGTTTGCTTTTACAATTTAACTCTGGCTAATACAATATCAGGAAAGGTCGTGTAGGGTCTCCATTAACTTAATGTAATAGAACATTAGGGACAAATGGAGCATATTGCAGGGTTGCATTTAATTTTTACTTTCCTTCAGTTTTATTTGATAACCACATTCTCTTTTCATTAATATTGAAGACTTACCATTTTTAGGTATTAAGCCACTATACATGTATATGCCAATACAATTTACTGCTTCATACCCCTTTATTAGACTGATGTAAAATATGTTCACATCTTTTAGAACAGTTTTTTGTCCCATGCATTTCCCTAGTTGGTTATGTAATAGTTTTGCAAGAAATATTGATTGATAAATGGAATAAATGCCATTTAAAGGTATATGTAATGAAAATTATTTAAAAAAAGGACATTATATAGATCACACAGTACAATATGCTTACACGACCTGTATAACTTGCACTTAAGGACCATGTAGACCGGTACCTGTGTATAAGTATGATGGTATACTGCACAGACCCAGATCTGAGAGGACTAGAACAAGCTATTATGAGAGGACTGGTACATGACATTGTGAGAGGACTGGGAAAAATATTGAGAGGACTGGAACAAGATATTGAGAGACGACTGGTACAAGACATTATGAGAGGACTGGTACAAAATATTGAGAGGACTGGTATAAGATATTGAGAGAGGACTGGTACAAGACATTGGGAGCAACGTTCCCTCTAATCTGTGCATGCACAGCTGCTCAGGCATCCCCGCGCAGCTGAATTATCAATTTTTGCTCAATCCAACGTTAAATTTTCCTCATCTCCATAATGCTTGCACATCTGCCATTCACTTAGAGGGAACGTTGATTGGGAGAGGACTGGTACGAATATTGAGAGGACTGGAACAAGACATTGAGAGAGGTACTGGTACAAGACATTGGGAGAGGAACTGGTACGAAATATTGAGAGAGGACTGGTACAAGTTATTGAGAGAGGACTGGAACAAGACATTGGGAGAGGACTGGAACAAGATATTGAGAGAGGACTGGTACAAGATATTGAGAGAGGACTGGCACAAGTTATTGAGAGAGGACTGGAACAAGACATTGGGAGAGGACTGGTACAAGATATTGAGAGAGGACTGGTACAAGTTATTGAGAGAGGACTGGAACAAGACATTGGGAGAGGACTGGAACAAGATATTGAGAGAGGACTGGTACAAGACATTGGGAGATTGGACTGGTACGAAATATTGAGGGGACTGGTACAAGATATTGAGAAAGGACTGGAACAAGACAATGTGTGTGATAGGGCAGGTATAAGGTATTCTGAGAGGACTGGTACAAGATATTGAGAAAGGACTGGAACAAGACAATGTGTGTGATAGGGCAGGTATAAGGTATTCTGAGAGGACTGGCACAAGATATTACAAGGGGTCTCAGGTATCTGAGTGGTCTAAAGTGCTTGTCTTTACCTATCATTGTCATCTCACCACCGTCTGCATAGGTTTGAGTCTCTGGCTCAGCCAGTGTAGATATGTGAGAAGGCTTTTCAGAAGTTAACATTGGGTTAGTGGTTCTTACCAGGGTTGACTTGGGTTCTTCCTCCACCAAATATACTGGCTGCAATGTATAGCCCATAATGTGCTCAAAAAGGCATTAAACCCAAAATGACAGCAACAACAACAACAGCAACAAAACATTAAACATAGCAAGCTTTATTTTATAATGGATAATTTCGGCATGAAGTTATTGTAATAGCTCCATCATGAGTCTTGATGTTACTATAGTGTCTACCTCAGTACTGGCACAGTCATGTAGAAAAGCATACATACACTGCATCTCAGCTATTATTTTCTCATCAGTTCTAGGCAACAGTTTGAATTGGATTTCATAGAACCATCCATTGGGAAGAGGTTAACTCTGTACATAATTACACATTCTTTTGATTACACTTTAGACAGAGTGGTCTAAAGAGCTCACTAATCACTGTCATCTCTTGGGTTTGGTCAGTGTTTATTTGTAAGAAAAGTTTTATTGTAAGTTTGTGTGGGTCAGTGGTTCTCCATGGGGTCTTCCCAGGTTCTTCTTCCACAAATATACTGGCTGCCATGTATGGCCTATCTTGTGCTTAAAACATGGCATTAACTCACACAATACAAATTATTTGTACAGAATTGGCACTGATTATAACCATGTATTGCGTTACCAGTTAAACCTTATGAATGCAGGATATCCCTTAAAATTGTCCAACAATGCAGTTTACATAACCTCACAATTATTGACCAAGACATAGTGAAATAATGAGTTGACAATAGGCAATTTGCATGAGTTAGCTCTTTATAAAAGATTTGTAATTCCCAAGATGATAGTTCCAGGCTGTTCTTGTTGGCAATGATACAGGCATGTGTGCAATGGTGTTTCCATTTTAGATTGAGTCTATGAATAATTGTCATTGACATGATGTATATTAGTCCGTCCCTGCAATTCTAACTCTCATTTTTTTCAGTCAGGACGATTTGAGCACAAGAAAAGTGATAATTGTCTCTTATGCAGTAGTCTGCCTGCCTGTTTCAATTGTAGCAAGAGAATTTTGTGAACCCCTATTTAGTAGTCAGACTGGATTTATATTTTACAGTCACATAAGTATCTTATTTAGTGATGAGGTAATGGAATTAAAATATCTTGCCCGATGACACGCCAAAATGGCTGTACTGGTTTAATCCACTGATGGGATCTAAACCTGTACCCTGTTAGTCTGGCATGCTAGCTACTGAGCCAGTGTGGCTCCATAAATTGCTCTGTGACAATTGCAAGAGTGAAAATTTGATCTATTCTGCATCTCTGAACCTGCATGGGGAATTAAAAAGCTATGAAAAATAGACTTCCATTTCAGTAGATAATACAGATATTTGTCTTATATCAGTTCTTACCAAGTCTGATTTTTAAATGAATGTAAGAATTTCAAAATAATCAAGGTTTGTTTTATATACTTTTCTGGAAAATGAAATGTTTACATAAAGCAAATCAATATCTTTATTATATTTTGGCTGATTAAATTTACAATGCATGCTCCCTATGAGGCCCTTCATTATTACACATTTCCTGTTATAATGCAGACATGTTTTTGAATTCCATTTCACTTTGTGATATTAAAATTATATGTGTAATGTACATTATTATAGCAGTCTTGTTATAAGGCAGCATAATCTGGCCCCCATGGTCAGTTATAATGAGGGGGTAGTTTTGTGTTCTTCATTATAAGGCATCATCCTCTGGCTCTCATGGCCTGTGTTATAATGAGGGAATACTTTTTCAGATACTTCATGATAAGGCATTATGCTCTGGCTCACATGGTCAATAATATTATGATGGATTACTGTATCATGTACTTCATTATATATTGGTTCACATTGTCAGTGTTATAATGAGGTAGCAATGGATCATGCACCTAACTATAAGATTATATGATCTGGCTTCCTTGGTCATTGTTATAATAAGGGAATTGTTTCATATACTTCGTAATAAAGCAGAACACTCTGGCTCCTATGGTCAGTGTTATAATGAGGGAGTATTGTTTCATATTCTTCGTCATAAGGCAGTACACTCTGGTTCCTATGGTCAGTGTTATAATGAGGGAGTATTGTTTCATATTCTTTTTCATAAGGCAGTACACTCTGGTTCCCATGGTCAGTGTTATAATGAGGTAGTATTGTTTCATATTCTTCTTCATAAGGCAGTACACTCTGGTTCCTATGGTCAGTGTTATAATGAGGTAGTATTGTTTCATATACCTTTTCATAAGGAAGTACACTCTGGTTCCCATGGTCAATGTTATAATGAGGTAGTATTGTTTCATATACCTTTTCATAAGGCATTACACTCTCTTTCCTATGGTCAGTGTTATAATGAGGGAGTATTGTTTCATATTCTTCGTCATAAGGCAGTACACTCTGGTTCCTATGGTCAGTGTTATAATGAGGGAGTATTGTTTCATATTCTTTTTCATAAGGCAGTACACTCTGGTTCCCATGGTCAGTGTTATAATGAGGTAGTATTGTTTCATATTCTTCTTCATAAGGCAGTACACTCTGGTTCCTGTGGTCAGTGTTATAATGAGGTAGTATTGTTTCATATACTTTTTCATAAGGCAGTACACTCTGGTTCCCATGGTCAGTGTTATAATGAGGTAGTATTGTTTCATATACTTTTTCATAAGGCAGTACACTCTGGTTCCCATGGTCAGTGTTATAATGAGGTAGTATTGTTTCATATACTTTTTCATAAGGCAGTACACTCTGGTTTATATGATATTGTTTTAATAAGGGAATACTGAATATCATACACAAATAATGTGGATGCTACAAGCCCTGAACTGAAAAGTTGATAAATGTTCATACCATGTGATGGGGAAGAGAGATGGATAAATAAATATAGTATTATTAATAATTAAAAAAAACTGACAACAAACACGTATACTCTTATAATCATCTGCCTTACACACTACGACACAAATCAAATGACAAAACTAGACTCCATTGAGAATACATACAAATACATATTCATTACCAAATTGTATGATATCACCATACTGTAAACATTATTATTAAAAATAAGTATGATCCATGTTACCATATGCACTGACAATAAAAATTCAAAGTTCAGGATCTTATTACACAGATTTAAGTTCACATCCTTGGAAGGAATTCTTGATCCTCTACCCTCTCTCCTTGATGCTACTAAATGTATATTGTTCTTTTTTCAGCTATGAGGCTGTACAGCCATCAACTATGCTATCATAATGCCAGCTGTGCTGCTACTGCTACACTAACAGCTATGCTGCCACACTGCCAGCCCTGTGTTGCCACACTGCCAGCTTTGCTATCATAATGCCAGCTGTGCGGCTACTGCTATATTAACAGCTATGATGTCACACTGCTAGCCCTGTGTTGCCATATTGTCAGCTTTGCTGTCAAAATGCCAGCTGTATTGCTACTGCTACACTAACAGCTATGAGTCCACACTGCCAGCCTTGTGTTGCCCAATTGCCAGCTTTGCTGTGATAATGCCAGCTGTGCTGCTACTGCTACACTAACAGCTATGCTGCAATACTGCCAACCCTGTGTTGCCATACTGCCAGCCCTGTGTTGCCATACTGCCAGCCCTGTGTTGCCATACTGCCAGTTCTATGCTGCCACATTGCTAGATATAAACAAACCAAACTGGCTTGCATATTATATTGAATAATATATATAATAAGAAACTATATTACATCCCATGAATCATAACAAACAATTATACACAATTATTAAAATACTACTCATTCCTACAGCTGTATTAATTAGGTTTAATGTAGACACCTCCTGACACATCTCGGTGATCACTTTATCCGCACATAGCAACTGCATCCTGAAGTACATGTACTAAAAAAAAACACCACATGTTAGATCTACCTGTGTACATCATGAAATACAGGTATCTGACTGCAAGAAACCTACAAAGAGATGCACTTGTTACTCAGTCACTGTTAGTTAAGGTAAGTAGAAAAATCTCTAGGCAATGCTGACTGCATCTATGAAATTGGTTTGACAATCATTCTAAGGCATCACTAAGATTTTTTATTGCCTTATTCTGTGACGATTTCCAAATCCAGTTCATGAGATTTTGTTCATCAAGAGGTAAATGGTTATGATTGCTAGTTAATGAAGCAGGGTGATTTGAATAAAGGACCAAAAAAATGCCATTTCATTTTATTTGCTGCTTTTGATGTGTAGTTGTTGTATTGACAAATCATTTTGATATTAATTTTGATTTTCTTGAGAATAAAATGGCATTTAGGTTACATCAACTAACACTACAGTCTTAATTGAACATTAACTTTGTTCTAAAGATGCAGAAATATTTTTGTCTACATGAATTATAATTTCAGTTCTTTTCCTCAGTATTTAGGATCTGTTTTAATTAACGGAGATTATAAAATCTGTGTTTTTGTTTTATATTTTTTTCTGCTTGAGAAAGGAAAGTCATTTACAGGTGTTGTCAAAACCATTGTATGGCTTTTTGAAAAATCGGACCTTACAATCTAATTGTATTAGGAAACAAAAGAATAATGGAAAACAAAAAGAAACTTCCAATAATTATTTCAAGAAAGTATATGACAGAAGGTTGCAGTGAGATAGTCTGTTTTATATACAACTCATACTGGATAAGACCTAAATAGTGGTTGAAATAGGTTCTTAATTGTGTACTAGGGAAAAATCCCACACCCCTCCCACAAAATTACACAACACTGCTACCATCACCACCACATCCATTGTAGGATAAAATGATTGTACCTGAAATAAAATTGGTGGAGGTGGCTTTATGATACTGCAAAAGGTGGTCCTGTACCAAATGTACCCGCTTATAAAATGAGTCAGACTGCAAACAATAAAGTTTGTTTTGCCACAGCATAATACACCTGCAAACCAAAGTACATGTATATGTTTTTTGTTCTTCTGATTATTCCAAACAAATGCACAAAACCAGATCTGTCAGTGCATTATGCAATGGCAGATCTTTGTATAGTTTGCAGTTTGACTTAACTTATAATTGAGTACTTACGGTAGTTTCCACTTAACCCAGCATGGATAATTTGTAGAACCCTTTTCCTTGACAAACTGGAATGGGGAAAACTCTTAATTAAATTCTGGCTGTGATGTGTCAAAGCTGTCCTTACTAATGGTCTTCAGGAAAAGGAACTGTTGATGAGCTCATTAATGGCCTGATCTTCAGAGCACCTGTCCTTAAAAAGAGTCAGTTTTTTCAATGAAGTTTTTTTTTCTTCTCATAAATTCAAGATAACTGTGGATGTCATTGATTTTCTATACAACAGCATTTGGTGTAATGATATGTGATGGGTAACTGCCTTCCATTCTTGCTTTCTGTTTTTAATAAACTAATTTAAACATGCAACCATATAATGATTGCAGGAACATTATTTTTAAAAAAAACACAACTTCGTATGATGAGATATTTGTAACATGTTTTGCTAACTTACCAGTGAAGTCCAGCTGCAAACTTCATACCCTGATGTTGCATAATACACTGGCAGATCTGGGTCCATGCCATTTGTTAAGAGCAGTCAGTGGAACAAACAAAATGACCATGATCTGCTGGTGCATTATTAACCTTGCTTATAAGAGTTAAATGGAAGTATACAGTAATTGGGGGTTAAAACTCAATTTAAGCTGACATTTGATCTTATTTATTAAATTATGTAATAAAATGTCATGCATATATAAAATTAGTGTATGAAAAACTCTCTAGTTTTATACGTAGGGCTTAAAAACTATGTTTCTGATCCAATCTCCATTTTTCATTGCTGACCCTAGCACTCTTTCACCATGGGTTTAGGAATAAATGTTAAAAAAAAATTACAGAATTGATTTGTGTATCTAATTAGTTTTTACTTAGTATTTGAGGTGCTTAGTACATTATATATTCTAATCATTATAATATGTGCAATGTTTTATTTATAAAAAAAATACATACCTACCATAATTTTTGAAACAGTGCAATAGGAAACACATTTTTTGACTCAATAATGTTTTATGTCAAAGTCTATTACTGATGTAAACTTTACTACATGCCATATTGTAGCTTAAAGTTATATCTATACCAATGTGATCCCTAACATGCAGATGCTTCATAAAGACATTTCAAAACATTTGGAAAAGTGAAAAAGCAAATGTACTTATGCAATTAAATCCTTATACTTTTTTAGTATGTACCATATTTTCTCGCTATTATAAGACAAGTCCAACTGTAAACTGTACGGCTGTTGCTTAATGGAGCAACAGATCTGGGTCTGTGCAGTTAGGAGTAATCAGTAGAATAAACAACACAGACACTGAACTGCAGGCACATTTTGCTATGGTAGGTCTAAATCTGTGTTGTTTGCAGTTTGACTTGACTTGTAAGTGAGTATATATGGTAATAGGGATGTGTTTACTTAATGTGTCCACCAATCATTAAAGAGAACACATGCATGGAGATACTTTGCCTTAGTATGACTGTAATACTTTGTATAAAAAAAATTCAAATATTTGAGCTAATAATATACACAAAAATATTAATTAAGTTTTATTATAGAGAGCCAGAATGAAAATTACTTGGATTTTAACTAATTGAGTTACCCACATTAAATAAAGACGACATTATTATTATTATTATTATTATTATTATTATTGTTGGTGGTGGTGTTAGTGGTGGTGGTAGTGATGTTGTTATTGTTTTGTTTTTGTTATTGTCTGTATTGTTTGCATATAAACTCTGCTTAAAAGCAAGTATGTATGGTATGCATGTTATCAGTTTTGAAAAAAGATCTTCAACATTGATTATTAGACCAATTATATTTTCCAGGATCTAAGATCATATTTCTGTTTATCTCAGCTAATGTATTTCCATATGAACATTTTGAGATTCCACCCCCACCCCCACCCTGAAGAAATAACACAATCTGCCTGACAGAGTTAGAGTTGTTAGAAGGAAAAAGTCATAAAACATGGAAAAGTAAAGTCATAAAGCAATGAAAAGTCAATAGTGTATGTACAACAGGAAATCTATTCAGAGGCGTAGCTGGGGGGGGGGGTCAGGGGGTACATATGTCCCCGGGCGCCAAGGTACAGGGGTGCCAAAATGAGGCTTGCAACGTTATATTATAATATGTAAACAAGGGTAATAAATCGGTCACAAGATCGCTGGGACGCCAGTTTTATAGTTCGTCCCCGGGCGCAAAATATCGCTACGCCTCTGAATCTATTCCTCCACCCCTTTTTCAGCGGGGTGGTGGTGGTAACTGTGCATAATGATGAGCTGTTATTCCAGAGCAATATTTCTCTGGATTGTGACTATCCTAAAGATTAGAGCCATGATGCAAGGTTCAGACTTTATAAATGATGCAATTAATGACAGAACAGTAGTTTTATTTGTTTATTTCAACATTATTTCAACAGACGGGTTTGTTGAAGGCTTCATCAACAAATTTTACAAATACTGTGCAACATTTGGCTTCAGATTCCTAATGGCCTAGGAATGAACTTAACTTAATTCAACTAAAGGTTTTAGGGTTTGTGTCATGTAATTTTAAGATGTCATTTTAAAAGAATCGTATTTTTATGCACTGATGTTTTTAGAAACAATTTTAGTTCTGTTAGATGTACTTTTTTTTGAATGATGATTGCCTTGCTGATATTTGGAAATAGCCACAATAAATTACATGTGCAACTCATGCTGTCGAACCATGCTTCACTGTTCACTGACACTAATTTAATGAATAACATTTGTTTAAATTATTTTACTCATTCTATAGAAATAAAATTAACATTCTGAAAATTTTGTTCATCTCCATCATGAACAATACTTTTAAAACCTGCATCTGGTTGTATACAAAGGAATAAGTTACTGTATTTGAAAAATTAACAGCATAAAATAGATCCTTATTTCATTCATTGTTTTATATTATTGTGAATTTATAGGTAATAAAATCCAAATTTAGTTTGTTATTAGTAATGTATACCAGACTGCACAAACTGGGATCAGTTCGATGGTTCTGTTAGTGAGGTTTAGGACTGACCTTCTGCTCTCCATTCCTTTGTCCGCATGGGTGCATATCATGGATTCGGCCATTGTGGGTATGTGAGAAAGCTTGCCAGTAAGTTCTAGTGGGTCATTGGTTCTTTCCTGGGGTTCTTCCTCCACCATCAATAGTGGCTCCCATGTATGGCTTATCTTGTGCTAAACCCTACAACAACAGTAACAACCTGCTATAAAAAAAACTACCATCAATACTCGCTTATAAGATGAGCCCAACTGGAAAGAACAGATCTGCTGTCACATAATGTGCCTGAAGATCTGGGTCTGTGCAGTTTATTAGGAGTATCCAGTAGAACAAAACACATAGACCCAGATCTGTAGGGACATTATGATATGGCAGATTATGATCTTTGTTATTGGCAGTTTGACTCTACTTATAAGCGAGCATGTACAGTTCAGATTTTAGTATGTTGAAATGATAATTAAGATTTGTCCAATCATAGCTTAATTTAAAAAAAAAAAATTAATAACATTACTTTGTGATCAATTAGAGTTGAATTTATGTAAATTTTCATAGGCAGTACAGAGTAAGTGATAAGAGATTACATTTTTGTTGATTCAAATGTGAATTTTTTTTAATTTTCTTGACCGAAATAAAGTAGATAAAATAAGCAGGTAATGATGGCTTTCATTCAATAATGAAAGAGCCCCCTTTGATTTGGGAGTTAATAAGTTTGTTAGTAGAAAATGGCGTTTTTCCCTAGTCTATCATTTCTGACAATATCTCTATCTCTTCAAAATCTTGGACTGTTTGAAAAAGAGTTTCATGCATATTTATGAGGATCTTGTATGAGATTAGCTAAACTTATTACAACTCTGGAAGTGACTATTCTGATCTGATTTTGATCAAAATTGGAATGTAGGCTTATATCATTAAAACCTTGGTTGATTTCGAAAGTAAGGGCAATCAGAGCATATTCATAGGGTGATCTTGCAGCTGATTGGCTTCACTTGTTACAACTCTTAAAACTACTTTTGGTCTCTTGTGTCTTTTATCTTTGAGATTCTGGATGACTTTGCTTATGTGCTTATTAAGCCTTTCTCTGAATTCAGAAGAATTTTGATCAGGATAAAGTAAAATAGGTCAAATCGACATAATACAAAGTAAAATAGGTCAAATCGACATAATAAATTGTAAAATAGGCAAAATCTGCATAATACAAAATAAAATAGGTCAAATCGACATAATACAAATAAAATAGGTTAAATCTACATAATACAAAGTGAAATTGGTCAAATCTACATATCACGAAGTAAATTAGGTCAAATTGACATAATAAATAGTAAAATAGTTTAAATTGACATAATACAAAGTGAAATAGTTCAAACTGACATAATAAAAAGTGAAATAGGTCAAATTGACATACCGGTAGTACAAAGTAAAATAGGTCAAATGACATAATATAATTTTGGTAGATAGTTTGCATAGTTTGTTTTCTTACAATATAAGCTTGCATTTTGAAATGGTTAACTGTTAATATATGTTGACCAGGCTAGTGATATCAAGCTCACTTTTTACTTTTTGTAAGAGTTATGGTTCTTGTTTCACTTAGAATGTTGCCCTTCAATTTTCTGCATATATTAATTTTTGAAGAACTTAATAGATTATAATCAAATTTCATTATGCAGCTTTATATTAAGAAAAACTAGGTGAAGTTTGATTTAACCTTTGACATCATATTGGTGGGGCTGTTTGGATAGCTTGAATACTGATTAAGAAATAAACCTATCAAAATTTTAGTGCCGAAAGGTTGAAGATCAAAGTCACTGTGACTGAAAGAAGAAAATGGTTTTAACACAGTAACAATTGTTTAAAATTACAAAGACATAGTGATCCCTTTCAAGAGTGCTCTTAAAACTCACTTATTTCAATGGCAGGAACGAACTTAAAGACCTAATAATGTTTTCTTACCTTAAATATTTTCTTTTTGTTTTTTAATTTTATTGTGGTGTATTTGTAGTTATATCATTATATATGCTGTAAAGTGGTTAGAGCTTCTCAAGATTAGGCACTGTACAATGTTCACATTATTATTATTATTATTATTATTATTATTATTATTATTATTATTATTATTAATGGTGTTCTTACTTCAACAATTTTTGCATGCATTTTAACAATGGCTTTGATTGTATTTTTAAAAATATTTTTTCTGATGACATTACTGAAGGGCCAGGGCCCCATGTGGCTGAGTGGTCTAAAGCGCTCTCCATTATGAATCACTACCATCTCATCTCTGTCTGCGTGGGTTCGAGTCTCAGATTCGGCCAATGTGCGTATGTGAGAAAGTTTGCCATTAGCTTCTCGTAGGTCGGTGGTATTTTCCTGGTGGATTTCTCGGGTTCTTTCTCCACCATTAATACTGGTTGCCACGTATAGCCTATTGTGTGCTGAAAAATGACATTATACCATACAACAACAACAACTGAAGGGCCAAGCTGTGATTATGTGGAGACAGCATATATTAAAATTTTCCCATCTACATTATACTAATGTATTATCACAGAAATACATTTTGTCAGGTGTACTTTTGGACATAACATGGCATAACTTTTGTAGAGCATATCCTGTCAAGTTTTTGTAATTATTTTAAACAAATAACAAAGACATATCTGCATAATGGGTTTTATGTTCACACAACGTCCTAATCATAGCAAACATTCTCCACTTAAGACAATCCTAGCAAACATTCTCCACTTCAGACAGTCCTTGCAAACATTTTCCACTTCAGACAATCCTAGCACACATTCTCCACTTCAGACAGTCCTTGCAAACATTCTCCACTTCAGGCAATCCTTGCAAACATTCTCCGCTTCATATAATCCTAGCATAATTTCCTGCAAATAGCATGTATTATCTGCTTCGGACTGTCTTAGCAAAATTCCCTGAAAATAGCAAGCATTTTTGGCTTCAGACAGTCTTAGCAAACTTACCTGCAAAGAGCAAGCATTCTCTGCTTTAGATAATCCTAGCATAATTCAGACAGTCCTAGTGTGATTCCCTGCAAAATAGTAATCATTCTCTGCTTCAGACAGTCCTAGCAAAATTCCCTGCAGAATAGCAAGCATTTTCTACTTCAGACAGTCCTAGCAAATATTCTCTAGTTTTGTTATTATCTTTTCTGATTCATCTAAAAAAAATACATTTGTCATTGGCAAGGTTAACAGTCTCTCAGTTTAAGCTAGGTTTAGTAAATTTGTGTAACCTTGTTCCATGTCAAAATGGAATCAGAGTAATGGTGCTATAATGAGATTTCCATTTTGTCTGAATTGTTTGGGATGTCATTACACATTGTTATCAAAGGAACCATGGTGCTTTTCCTTGTTATTACAGTTCTAGGCAAGCTATAACAGCCTTTTTTTTCTTTGCAGAGTTACTTCTGTGATTTTCATTTATGGCAGGATGTTCATAGATATCAGAATCAATGCTATTGATTTTTACCATCATCCCCTTTCAACACAGTCTTTACTCAAGCCAAATATATGTTTATTCTATCAGTACTCCAAGCATCTCTTGCCTTTTTACTAGCCATATATTATTTTGTGGCCATTTCCAATTGTATGTTGTCAAGCCCTAATCATCTGGTCACCTTAAACAGTGAGATCTGAAATAGAACTAATGGTTGAAGATGACAAAAAATAGAAGGCTATACAGTTAAGATGAAATAAAAAAAAGGTTTTAGTTAAGATGAAATAAAAGGTTTTAGTTAAGATGAAATAAAAGAAGGTTGTAGTTAAGATGAAATAAAAGGTTTTAGTTAAGATGAAGTAAAAGAAGGCTTCAGTTAAGATGAAGTAAAAGGTTTTAGTTAAGATGAAATAAAAGAAGGCTTTAGTTAAGATGAAGTAAAAGGTTTTAGTTAAGATGAAATAAAAGGTTTTAGTTTTAGATGAAATAAAAGAAGGTTGTAGTTAAGATGAAATAAAAGAAGGTTGTAGTTAAGATGAAATAAAAGGTTTTAGTTAAGATGAAATAAAAGGTTTTAGTTAAGATGAAATAAAAGAAGGTTGTAGTTAAGATGAAGTAAAAGAAGGTTTTAGTTAAGATGAAATAAAAGGTTTTAGTTAAGATGAAATAAAAGAAGGCTTTAGTTAAGATGAAGTAAAAGGTTTTAGTTAAGATGAAATAAAAGAAGGTTTTAGTTAAGATGAAATAAAAGAAGGTTTTAGTTAAGATGAAATAAAAGATTTTAGTGAAGATGAAATAAAAGATTTTAGTGAAGATGAAATAAAAGGTTTTAGTTAAGATGAAATAAAAGAAGGCTTTAGTTAAGATGAAGTAACAGGTTTTAGTTAAGATGAAATAAAAGAAGGTTTTAGTTAAGATGAAATAAAAGAAGGTTTTAGTTAAGATGAAATAAAAGGTTTTAGTTAAGATGAAATAAAAGGTTTTAGTTAAGATGAAATAAAAGAAGGCTTTAGTTAAGATGAAATAAAAGAAGGCTTTAGTTAAGATGAAATAAAAGGTTTTAGTTAAGATGAAATAAAAGAAGGTTTTAGTTAAGATGAAATAAAAGAAGGTTTTAGTAAGCTGAAATAAAAGAAGATTGTAGTTAAGATGAAATAAAAGATTTTAGTGAAGAGGAAATAAAAGATTTTAGTTAAGATGAAATAAAAGGATTTTAGTTAAGATGAAGTAAAAGGTTTTAGTTAAGATGAAATAAAAGGTTTTAGTTAAGATGAAATAAAAGAAGGTTGTAGTTAAGATGAAGTAAAAGAAGGTTTTAGTTAAGATGAAATAAAAGGTTTTAGTTAAGATGAAATAAAAGAAGGCTTTAGTTAAGATGAAGTAAAAGGTTTTAGTTAAGATGAAATAAAAGAAGGTTTTAGTTAAGATGAAATAAAAGAAGGTTTTAGTTAAGATGAAATAAAAGGTTTTAGTTAAGATGAAATAAAAGGTTTTAGTTAAGATGAAATAAAAGAAGGTTGTAGTTAAGATGAAGTAAAAGAAGGTTTTAGTTAAGATGAAATAAAAGGTTTTAGTTAAGATGAAATAAAAGAAGGCTTTAGTTAAGATGAAGTAAAAGGTTTTAGTTAAGATGAAATAAAAGAAGGTTTTAGTTAAGATGAAATAAAAGAAGGTTTTAGTTAAGATGAAATAAAAGATTTTAGTGAAGATGAAATAAAAGATTTTAGTGAAGATGAAATAAAAGGTTTTAGTTAAGATGAAATAAAAGAAGGCTTTAGTTAAGATGAAGTAAAAGGTTTTAGTTAAGATGAAATAAAAGAAGGTTTTAGTTAAGATGAAATAAAAGAAGGTTTTAGTTAAGATGAAATAAAAGGTTTTAGTTAAGATGAAATAAAAGGTTTTAGTTAAGATGAAATAAAAGAAGGCTTTAGTTAAGATGAAATAAAAGAAGGCTTTAGTTAAGATGAAATAAAAGGTTTTAGTTAAGATGAAATAAAAGAAGGTTTTAGTTAAGATGAAATAAAAGAAGGTTTTAGTAAGCTGAAATAAAAGAAGATTGTAGTTAAGATGAAATAAAAGATTTTAGTGAAGAGGAAATAAAAGATTTTAGTTAAGATGAAATAAAAGGATTTTAGTTAAGATGAAGTAAAAGGTTTTAGTTAAGATGAAATAAAAGGTTTTAGTTAAGATGAAATAAAAGAAGGTTGTAGTTAAGATGAAGTAAAAGAAGGTTTTAGTTAAGATGAAATAAAAGGTTTTAGTTAAGATGAAATAAAAGAAGGCTTTAGTTAAGATGAAGTAAAAGGTTTTAGTTAAGATGAAATAAAAGAAGGTTTTAGTTAAGATGAAATAAAAGAAGGTTTTAGTTAAGATGAAATAAAAGATTTTAGTGAAGATGAAGTAAAAGGTTTTAGTTAAGATGAAATAAAAGGTTTTAGTTAAGATGAAATAAAAGAAGGTTTTAGTTAAGATGAAATAAAAGAAGGTTTTAGTTAAGATGAAACAAAATAAGATTGTAGTTAAGATGAAATAAAAGATTTTAGTGAAGATGAAATAAAAGGTTTTAGTTAAGATGAAATAAAAGAAGGCTTTAGTTAAGATGAAATAAAAGAAGGCTTCAGTTAAGATGAAGTAAAAGGTTTTAGTTAAGATGAAATAAAAGAAGGTTTTAGTTAAGATGAAATAAAAGAAGGTTTTAGTTAAGATGAAGTAAAAGAAGGCTTCAGTTAAGATGAAATAAAAGAAGGTTTTAGTTAAGATGAAATAAAAGAAGGCTTCAGTTAAGATGAAATAAAAGAAGGTTTTAGTAAGCTGAAATGAAAGAAGATTGTAGTTAAGATGAAATAAAAGATTTTAGTGAAGATGAAATGAAAGATTTTAGTTAAGATGAAATAAAAGAAGATTGTAGTTAAGATGAAGTAAAAGAAGATTTAAGTTAAGATGAAATAAAAGATTTTAGTTAAGATGAAATAAAAGAAGATTGTAGTTAAGATGAAGTAAAAGAAGATTTAAGTTAAGATGAAATAAAAGATTTTAGTTAAGATGAAATAAAAGGTTTTAGTTAAGATGAAATAAAAGGTTTTAGTTAAGATGAAATAGAAGGCTTTAGTTAAGATGAAATAAAAGATTTTAGTTAAGATGAAATAAAAGGTTTTAGTTAAGATGAAATAAAAGGTTTTAGTTAAGATGAAATAAAAGATTGTAGTTAAGATGAAATAAAAGATTTTAGTGAAGATGAAATAAAAGATTTTAGTTAAGATGAAATAAAAGGTTTTAGTTAAGATGAAATAAAAGATTGTAGTTAAGATGAAGTAAAAGGTTTTAGTTAAGATGAAATAAAAGAAGGCTTCAGTTAAGATGAAATAAAAGAAGGCTTTAGTTAAGATGAAATAAAAGATTTTAGTTAAGATGAAATAAAAGGTTTTAGTTAAGATGAAATAAAGATTGTAGTTAAGATGAAATAAAAGATTGTAGTTAAGATGAAATAAAAGATTTTAGTGAAGATGAAATAAAAGATTTTAGTTAAGATGAAATAAAAGGTTTTACTTAAGATGAAATAAAAGATTGTAGTTAAGATGAAGTAAAAGGTTTTAGTTAAGATGAAATAAAAGAAGGCTTCAGTTAAGATGAAATAAAAGAAGGCTTCAGTTAAGATGAAATAAAAGAAGGCTTTAGTTAAGATGAAATAAAAGATTTTAGTTAAGATGAAATAAAAGGTTTTAGTTAAGATGAAATAAAAGATTGTAGTTAAGATGAAATAAAAGATTGTAGTTAAGATGAAATAAAAGATTTTAGTGAAGATGAAATAAAAGATTTTAGTTAAGATGAAATAAAAGGTTTTAGTTAAGATGAAATAAAAGATTGTAGTTAAGATGAAGTAAAAGGTTTTAGTTAAGATGAAATAAAAGAAGGCTTCAGTTAAGATGAAATAAAAGAAGGCTTCAGTTAAGATGAAATAAAAGAAGGCTTTAGTTAAGATGAAATAAAAGAAGATTGTAGTTAAGATGAAGTAAAAGGTTTTAGTTAAGATGAAATAAAAGAAGGCTTCAGTTAAGATGAAATAAAAGAAGGTTTTAGTTAAGATGAAATAAAAGAAGGTTTTAGTTAAGATGAAATAAAAGAAGGTTTTAGTTAAGATGAAATAAAAGAAGGCTTCAGTTAAGATGAAATAAAAGAAGGCTTCAGTTAAGATGAAATAAAAGAAGATTGTAGTTAAGATGAAATAAAAGATTTTAGTGAAGATGAAATAAAAGGTTTTAGTTAAGATGAAGTAAAAGAAGGCTTCAGTTAAGATGAAATAAAAGAAGGTTTTAGTTAAGATGAAATAAAAGAAGGCTTCAGTTAAGATGAAATAAAAGAAGGTTTTAGTAAGCTGAAATAAAAGAAGATTGTAGTTAAGATGAAATAAAAGATTTTAGTGAAGATGAAATAAAAGATTATTCGTTATTAATATTTCTAAAATTTCTTTCATGGATTATTCTTGAAACGTTTCTGGGTTTGATTTCATAAAACCGTAAGTTCTTATGTTTTTCATTTTTACACTGTTTTTCCAGGGAAATAATTTGTTGAATTTTTTTCTTCAAAGCTTTTTATGACCTTTTCTTTGTAACTTTTTGGTAGAATTTTCATTTGAAAGTCATCTTGAAGTTAGCTCATCATGTTACAATGTACCTACAATGACTGAAATAAGACATGATTTTTGCATGATAGTTACAAACCTAGACTGTATCTTTTAACCAAAGTTTTTGAGGGAAGGTCACTATGTTCAAAGAAAAATGGTTTATGCAGAACAACTTTTACTGTTGAGTAAGTTTCTTTATGGCTGGCTAATGCACATGGGGTATTATATACAAGATGTACATTCTGGTGTATAAAGGGCAGGGGTCATGATCATGGTAAGTCTAATAAGAAAGTAAGAATTACCACAAATTAGGATTGTATACATGAAGGTCTATTAGATATATACTCATTTTTAAGTTGAGTTGAACTGTACAGAGCCCGATCTGCCATTGCGTGATGCTCTGAGAGTTCTGGGTCCATGCAGTTGGTTATGTGTAATCAGTAGAAGAAACAACATCAACCCTGCTGCATTATGCTACATCAGAGCAGGCTCTTATAAATACATATATACGGTATTAATCTGGCTATAATACGGTAATATAAGTACACAATTTTAAATTGTGTTGGTTTTTTATCTCATTTCTAAAAGTAAGTTTTTTCAGATATAATTTGAAATTAGAAAAGATAAATTTTGTTTACCTAATTGTATGAATCATTAGATTAAATCAGACAATTCCAGTACTTGATTCATTTTGGTTTTGTGTTTTGAAAAAAATCTACACAATATTGAAGATTTGGATGCATCAGATGCAGCCATTTTTTTTAGGCATATGCAAATGACATTTAGATTTTTACTATTGGAAGCTTTCAAAGTCTTTTTACTTTTTGATTTTGGGGACGTTTTTTTAAGTAGACATTTTTCATATGCAGTGTTTTGTTAATATAAATTTCTTCAGTGGGTTTTTTTGTGTCCAAGATTTTAGCCTCCTGGCACCTCTTTTGAACAAATGTCGAACTTATGATAATTTTTACCAAAAGGTTGAAGCTTCCTGTGCTCTATTTAAATTAACTTATGATTTTATGAGAGAAGGACTATGGGCCTCACAAATCTGGGACTTTCTCTATCACACTCCAAGTTTTAATTTTATTGGCTTTGCTAAATCTTTCCTTTCACTCTGACATAATGCAAATAATTCAGACTTTTCTATCCTGGACCATTGCTGATGGTCTTTGTGGACAACTTAATGATTGTTGATGGTCTCGGTGGACCACGTACTGATCTCTCCTGGTGTTAACTATATCATTAGCTAACTATAGTAAGCATTCAACACAGACGTGCTGCATATTATATTTATTTATACTAATACTAATGGCTGACCAGTCCAAACACTAACCTCTTAATGCTGAGAGTCAAGCGAGACAGCTGTTAGTACCATTTTTGTAAGTCTTTGGTATGACTTGGTTGGGGATCAAACCACGACCTCCCACTTCCGCAGCAGATGCTCTAACCACTAGGCCACCGGAGTGGTATGGTGGACATAAATACTGGCACATGTCAGCATAGGTAACAGTAATAACATATGGGACATTTGGTGATCAGGTTAAGGGAGATCACTTCTCATATCTAATAACAGTATAACCAGCAAAGCATATTAGCCACTTTAGTACCTGGAGACAGGGGCTCCGAGTGGCCAAGTGGTCTAAAGCGCTTTCCGTTACGGATCACTGCTGTCTCACCTCTGTCTGCGTAGGTTTGAGTCTAAGATTCGGCTAATGTAGTTATGTGAGAAAGCTTGCCAGTAGTTTCTTGTGGGTCGGTGGTTCTTTCTGTGGGTTTTCCGGGTTCTTCCTCCACCAATAATACTGGCCACCATATATAGCCTATTGTGTGCTGAAAAATGGCGTTAATCCCTAAAACAAAACAAACAAAACCTGGAGATGACAATTTAAAACTAGATATGCTTGATTTCTTCAGAATGTATCATTGATAGGAAAATATAAGAAAATATTTTAATATAGTCAGTGAAAAAACATTATGTAGGTAAATTAGGGATTATTACCCCACCCCCAATTATTTATATGTCTTACAGTAAACATGTAATAGAATAAGAAAATGAAGCATAAACAACTGCTTAGACTAAGTATTCCCACTGCTGCCATTATTCAGTATTAAAATCTCTAGTATTCTAATTTGACATAACAGATTATATTTTGACAGCATTAATTTGAGACAAATATCAAGGCCTGGATAGCTAAATCAGTATGTATCATCAAATAAACATATGTCTTCATGTTGATCCTACCATGGCTTTTGGTTTTCTATTTATCTTATCTTTTTATTACAACTATCACCATTATTATGCCGAGATGCACATGTATGCACACACACACACACACACATACACATAACATGCATGCATGCATGCATGCTACCTTGTATTGCCTATCTTGTGCTGAAAAGATGGTGTTAAACCACGTAATAATAATAATAATAATAATAATAATAATAATAATAATAATAATAATAATAATAATGACTTTATTTAGAGAAGGTAAATCGGTTAGTTATAAAACTAATATACCTTTGGGCCTTCTATCTGTTATGTATAGTATATACAACATGATGTGAAGAATCTGATTTGACATTAAATAATTATTAAGTGATTTTAAAAATCAAAGTATCAGGCCTGGAACATGCACAAGCATCTGTGAACACATAAACATATCTAAAATATAAAATACCCAGCATTGAAAAATTCAACTGTGAAATGATGCAAAATTACAGAAAGCAGGTGATATTTATTGTAGTAGAACAGTTCATTTGGCTAAAGATTATTCATCCATTTGAGACATTGATTATGAAAAGAAGAAATACTAGAAGCAGGCCCGCACCTAGGGGGGGACAGCCATGGCACTTGTCAGTTGCCCGAGCTAGATAGGGGCCCGCCCTTTTTTGAGTGGTTTTTTTACGCACATAGTTGAAACATGAAAGGGGCCCGACCTCAGTCAGCTGCCTGGGGCCCAGAATTTCCTAGGTGCGGGCCTGCAAGGAGCCTGTCTTATGTTGCTGGGAATGTTGTTCCATACCAGTGGACCAGTATATAATTTTTTTTTCAAAAACAATTCTTTCTTTGGTCTTGGTATAATGTAATTTTTACTTCTTATGGACCTTAAATTTGGAGTACCATCAGCATCTCTTTGGGGGAAAATATTGCTTAGATAGAAAGGAATGGCTTTTCTGGTACTTTATACATCAGTTTGGCTTTACTTTGAAATGTTCTTTCATGTATTGTTAAAACCTTTATATTATTCATTGCATCCCAGAAGTTACCTATACATTGACCTATTTTTGGAGTCTTAAAAGTGTTGTTATATTTGAATTAGAGGTATTACCCCAAAATTATTTGGTCTTTGCATAAATAAAAAAAGCATAAGACATGGAGCTTAAATTTTATCTTCTATATAAATTTTAAGTCTTTGAGGTCATTAAACTTTCTGTACATACTTGCTTATAAGGTGCATAATGTGAACTGCACAGACCAATACCTGTCAGCATATTATGCACTTGCAGATTAGTGTTTGTGCAGTTTGTTAGGAGTAAAGAATAGAACAAACAACATAGGTCCTGATTATGTCTGATAATAGGTCCTGATTATGTCAGATAATAGGTCCTGATTATGTCCGATAATAGGTCCTGATTATGTCCGATAATAGGTACTGATTATGTCCGATAGTAGGTCCTGATTATGTCCGATAGTAGGTCCTGATTATGTCCGATAATAGGTCCTGATTATGTCCGATAATAGGTCCTGATTATGTCCAATAATAGGTCCTGATTATGTCCGATAATAGGTACTGATTATGTCCGATAATAGGCCCTGATTATGTCCAATAATATGTCCTGATTATGTCCGATAATAGGTCCTGATTATGTCCGATAATAGGTCCTGATTATGTCCGATAATAGGTCCTGATTATGTCCGATAATAGGTCCTGATTATGTCCGATAATAGGTCCTGATTATGTCCGATAATAGGTCCTGATCTGCTGCATCATATCTAGATCTTTCTTTTTGGCAGTTTGACTTGACTTACAAGCGAGTATAGATGGTAAGCGTAGTGTAAATTGAGAGTCTAAAATGGGGACTTGATCATCAACTCTAGTAAAATGCCCAGAGGAAATTCAACAGCTGAATGTTCCTAATAAGGTGTGATTGTTTCTAGTGGTAATTTTCAGATAATGAAATAAGAGGAAATCCTAGATATCCAATACAATTTGCCACTTCCTAATAATGGTGGATTTATGCAGTGTCATGTACTGTATTATTTGTCTGCCCCCAAGATATCTGTATATTAATGATCAGTTCTCGTAAATGTTGCAGTATTTAACTTTTAGAAAAATTAATAATTTCACTCAATAAAAGGTCTAAGCAATCCAAAAAAGAAACAAAACTTCTGTTGATATTCATTGTCTTGCTGTTGACCTGTTTCTTTGTAAGACTTAGTACATGGAAAAATTATAGGTGTGGGTGTTCAGTCACTATGGTAACTGTCACTTAAATAATTGCTAAATAAGCACTTAAGAATTCATATGATGAAGTTAACAGATTTCTTATATCCAGTAAACTGCTTAGAGGATAATGCCATGAAATGTTTATGCATACATTCATCCAAATTTGAAAATCGTGCCATTCAGACATTCAGTATGACTGCCAGAGTGGCCATCTTGAAAAACTTGCTACTGCTTTTTGTAAATGAAGAATTAATATTGCAATGGGATTTTCACCAGAAGGCTTTTTCTTATGATGTCTAGTGGGTCACAAATGAAAATGGTACCAATCTGATGTACTGTATGGCTATCACAGTGATTGCATGACATTGTTCATTTTTGTTTATGGAAATGACACCAAAAGGATGGAAAATAAGTTAGAGCTGAAACAAATATCCAGACATTCAAATTAGAATGCTTCAGTGCAAAATATTCAAATAGAAAATCTATATTCAAATATTCATTTGTCTACCCATCGGGTTTGACAGCATTTTGCAATGGTTAAAGTAATACAAAATGTACACTATCCTGAGTTCAGTTGATTAGTTTCCATGGAAACAACTAAAAACCAGTTAAATCGTTAGAGATTCAAACTCTGACTCAGATGATATGTCAAAAATCTGAATACTATCGAGTCCAATGGCAAACTGCACAGACCCAGTTCTTATGGTGCATATTGCAGTTTGACTAATGACCTCCAATCTAGTATAGCCAGTAGTTATATTGGTCATACAATGGCTTTGTGGTTAGAGCCTCTAGCTCTGATTTGGTTGGTTGCAGAACAAAGGCAATACATGTAAAGCCTTATCAATCAGCTAGAGCTCATAAACATTTGTGAAATGTTTTTGGACATTCATTCTATTGAGAATTTGTAATTTATCTTGCAAATTATTACCACCAATTACCCCTTGATCATTTTGCCATGGAATGTTGACTCCAATACATGTATTTCTGCATTCAGTCTTGTATTCAAGTTTTGAAGTCATTACACAACTATAGAATTACCAGTATATTTAAAATATAACACTATGCATTTTATGTTATTATAAGTTGGTGATTCTGATGTTAGCTTTATATATAACTAATGCCGCAGACATGTAGCACTTATTTATTCTGGCACCAGGCTGACCAGTCCTAACACTGACCTCTTATAACACTGACCTCTTTATGCTGAGTCCCTAGCATGGCATCTACTTTTATATCTTTGAAATGGCCTGGGGTTTGAAACCTGCAACTTCCTGCATCCAAGGTGGATGCTCTAACCATCTGATATAGGCCAATGGAATGGTTCAGATACCTTTCTAAAAATGATTTAACTGTTTCATGGGAATCCCTCTTTCTCCATGAAATTGTTCTCCTTAACTTCCTTTGAGGCAGGAATGAGTTCCCAGGTACATAACCCTGATAGAGGTTTCATTATACTGTATATAGACACTGCCAGGCTATTTCACACCTGTTTTTTTAAAAATGTAACTTTAAAAAAATGTCTATGCAGACCTATTCTGCATATACATTGTATATCATCACATGTCAAAATGTTTGCCTCCATTGGTAGCTTTTATGACATGATGGAGGGCATATCTGGTTAGCTTTTAGGTAAACTGTTCAGTCACCAAGGTTCATACAGAGATCTCAATGATAAATTCAGAAACTTTTCCCAAACATTTAAAGACTACAAACATAGATTTTCAAGACCTATTTACTTTAACATTTTGTATACATGTTATATGAGAAAACAACGAAAGCAAAATACTACTATATTGTTTTTATAATAAAATTCAAACTATATTATTCAAAAGAAAGAAACCAGGAAAACTTGACTACATCCAAATCTAACAATTTGGAAAATTTTAGTTGCGAGGATGGAAAGAAATTAAAATGTTTGGGTTTATTTCAATTTTCAAAGACTTTTAAAGACCTCAGGGTAATCTGCTCAATTTTCCCAAACTGTAAAAGACCTTCAAAGACAGTATGAACCCTAGTCACATATTAGTTATCTTAGACCCAGCTGGGCCTCTTGTTTTGCTGATTATACAGGGTGTTGGACAATAGAAATAAATTTATTGAATTTTGAAAAGAATGTTAAAATCCAAAAAAGAGCATAATCTGAATATCTGTAAGCAATTGTGTTGTGATTTTGTCTCAGTATGACTGGTTGAAAATGGCAGGTTTTTTTTTTGTGTGTGTGTGTGTGTGTGACTAGCATTTTTAACATAGCTTTAACAATTTTTCAGTCATATCGCTATGATGTCTGCAGACTGTGGCAGTTTATAGTGATGTCTAGCCCTGGGGCATCATGCCGCAGACATGTAGCATGATGTCCCACCCAGTCACATTATCCTGACACCAGGCCAACCAGTCCTAACACTAACCTCTTAATACTGAGTGCCATGCGAGGTAGCTGTTTGTACCATATTTGTAAGTCTTTGGAATGACTCGGCCAATGCTCGAACCCACAACATCCTGCTTCCGCAGCGGACACTCTAACCTCTAGGCCACCAGAGCTGTTTGGCAGTTTCTTGTTTGACTTGTAAAGAACCATCTGTCAGCTTGCCCGTCATCCTGTCAACTAATGACTACTTGGGTCTAAAATTGTTGGCTTTTATGACCTACCATATGTACTCACTTAAAAGTTGAGTTAAACTGCAAATAACAAAGATCCGAATCTGCTGACCGATAAAGTATATACCTGCATATCTGGACCTTTGTTGTTTTTTCTAATGAGTACTACTAACAAATTGCACAGACCCAGATCTGCTTCAGCATTATCCAACTGCAGATGAGGTATGTGCAGGTTTCAGCTGGACTTGTCTTATAAGTGAGTACATATGGTAACTGTAAAGAGTTCATCATGTTCACATATAACAACATTAGACATGATTAAAACATTTTGAGAATTTATTCCCACTTTTACCCAGTTTTAGTACTTAATGGCTATTACAGCGCGTTTTTCACATCGATGAAATCAGTGCTGCTTTAAATGTCCAATCTGATCAGCTGCACCACTTCATCTGTATCAGGGATTGAGTAATGAGAGAGGAATCAAGTAACAAATGAACCATCTACATGCCTGTACAAGTACTTAAGTGATTTAATGGGATACTGCTACTAGATCTAATAAGACCAAATTAATTGTGAAATTTTATCAAGTCATGGAGATAACGTTGCAGATTAACATGGAAAATGTTTTATGGATATTGGAGATGTTAGAGAATAGAATATGCGGTGCATTTGTGTATTAGCATGGTTATTAGATACAGCATTTATTACACTGTGTCTGAAGAAGAGATCATATAGAAACAAAAACCTTTCAGTCAGAGACTACAGTTCTCCCCTGATGTACCTGCAGACTGATTTCCAACCTTTTAAATGCATAGTAGGCTCAGTGTGCCCTCCAGCATCTTGTACAAGGTGACGAAGTGAGGCAACAGCCATGGTGGCTCAGTGGTTAGCATGCTGGATGCATGACTGAAAGGTTGTGAGTTCAAATTCTGCTGGCTACTGAGGTGTGTCCTTGGTCAAGGCAAATTGCATTGGTATTTTAATATTTTTTGCTGTGCCATAAAGCACCAAACAAAACACCAAACCAAACCATTTTAGTGCATATATAAATAGAATTAATAGGATTAATTTGTCATGTCATAGAAATTGGCAACAGTGTTTTATCCTGTATATGACATTTTTGTCATCATCTAATCATCAAATATGTGTTTAAGGTTTGTAATTAAGTATTACAGAGGACAGGCTTTTCTTACATGTACTTTGTGATGTAGCTTAGTTTCCCCATGATGCACCTTTCAGCTGTCTGTGCAGTACTAAGGTAGCTTAACCAAATACAGAGTCAGTGTGACTAAATCCCTACATTATGGATACATGTATTACTTTACTATATTATTTATATCATCACATCTCATCAAAGTACTCTAGGTACATCTCAATACACTTGTCTATTTATTAAGACACCATTTTGTATTACCTTTTTGATGCATTTTTCATACACTAGAAACCCGTATGTCCAACCACATGCTGGTTTCCAGGACATCTGTCATGATGTATTTATGTTTATTTATTGTTAATGAGTATACATGTATTTATACCTGGGGTATTGGTGCATTCATGGATGCATGGTAGTGTTCCACAATTTTTGGAAACACTTTGAAGAAATGTCTAATGACACTAGAAGTCAGACACATGTATCGGCACATGTACCCAGAAAAGCAGGACTAAGTTTGAATCGGAACATAATAGGTATATCAGATAGTGTTGTATACTCCTGCAAGGTGGAGGCACTGCATGGCACCTAACACGTGATTGGTAGTATGATGTGCCTTTCTGAAATGGAGGAGCCGTGATTTTGGTAATCTGGGCTCTGAGATATTTATGTTACCTGTCCATTCCTCGGGAAGTGACTGTTCACTGGTGCAGTCACCAGTCATTGACTGAGAACCAGTCATTGATCAAAGCAACTGATCAGACTATGTTGATTGTTCGATTCATCTTGGCGACCAGTCAAGATCACCAGTCACACCAGAGGCCTTATGTTAGAGGGATTGGGTCTTTTACCCATCTTCCAGAAGTCAGCACTCATTCCTTTTCAGAACTTTATTTACATGGGGCAAACATCCTCATGAACCATAATTTACTCAGTTTCCACAGGGTCAGATAGATGAATTGCAGGTTGTACTTTTAGAGATGCTATGAGAAAAAATTGTTTGCTTGTCTTTACCTATCCTAAAGGGAGGTTAATGCACCTACCAATCTGATTAGCTTACATCTCCACATGTGCCTTCTACAGTTTCTACCTTCTCACAAGGTGGAAATCTAGCGATGAACTGGGACAGATCATTTATCGGGTCACCATGCATGTACGCAGCCTTTACTCCATCTATTCATGGACACTTGAAATTCTGGTTGGGGCACTCATTTATGGCCAATAGCAGAATTATCCAATTTCATTGGATGAACTTCCATGGCCCACAATATTTTCATAACCTCAATGTGGTTTCAAAAATCAATGTTCAACTATTTTATAGACCTATTGATTGATCAACCAAGGTGTCTACCACACAGGAGGGTTAATCTGTCACAACCAAGGAGCCCCATCCTACATAACATTCCATACATTCTCCACTGTCACACTTGGACCATCTCAAGGGATCTGTCATCCAGAACAAGTTTTGTGGCTAGGTTGTTATTTGCATAATTCAGGCCATGATAGCTACAACATCCAAGATCTCAAGATCTCTCATGCCAGTTGGAAAATTTGTTGTGATTGTTAAAGTAACAAAACCCACTGATTCATACAGTCCCTCGATAAGTTCCGTTACTTATTATTTTTAATCCTTTTTGAAAGAAACAAAAGAATGTTTAGTATTAACTATCAAAGACTACTCAGCTGCTTCTATGTCAGCTGTGATTTTTACCCAAAGTCCGTTACGTTATAGTAGCTCCTTGGCCAATAGATATTTCCAGAGTAAGTTAATCTGTGTTTGAGATAATAAGACTTTTATGCCTAGTTCAGACATTGTGTTTCATTCTAAATACATTAAAACCTGTCTTGAGAGACCACTGCTATGAAAGACCACCTGTCTTGAGAGACCAGATTCTCCATGTACAGATTTATTGATTTTATAGTGTTATGACCTTTTATCATGAGAGACCATTATGTTTAGGGTGAAGGGGTGGTTTTTCAAGACAGGTTCCACTGTACCTCGAAAGGGAAAATAAAATAAAGGAAACATCTTTTAGGGACTCCACTGTCTCATGGTGGATTGTCACCAGAATCAAAAGAGCTTATCAGGCCCTTAGTGATAAAAACCTCTCCTTTAGGAAACTAAAAACGAATAAGGTGAAGCCATCACTGTCTCAAATTTTGCCTGTTTTAATTGTTATTCCTTGGAGGACATCAAGAAGGTAGCATTTTCGTGATCCCGTATCTCCTCCTATTTTTACATCCACTCATCAGCACAACAAAGTGCGTGTATTTGTTTCTCAGGGACCCAGACTTGCAGCATGTGTGGCCCGGAGATAAACCAACATTTTGCAAAGTGGATTTTTTCCTTAATGGTGATTACTCTCCATTTTTTCCTCGATTTGTTTAGTTTAACACATTGGCCTACACATATAGCAAATTCAGTTGCACAATAGTGATAGATAAGATATTTCTGAAGGATTTTTTTAAAAAATTTGAAGGCAGTATAAAACTAATTTTTAATAAGCAGTAGTTACCCATTGCTATTGCTTAATTCCCTCCTGAGTGGCTGAGTGGTCTAAAGCGCTCTCTGTTACGGATCACTACCATCTTACCTCTGTCTGCTTGGGTTCGAGTCTCGGTTTCGGACATGAGTATGTGAGAAAACTTGCCAGTAGCTTCTTGTTGGTCGGTGGTTCTTTCTGGGGTTTTCCCCAGTTTCTTCCTCCACCAATAATACTGGCTGCCATGTATAGCCTATCGTATGCTGAAAAATGGCATCAAATCCTACAACAGCCAACCATCATGCTCAGATGTCTAGGCATAATTGTTGTCCTTGAAAAGATGACTTTCTGGACATACCGGTAGGCATGCAAGGTGTATGAATGGACCATGTCTTATTGATAATTCTCGGCTCTGTGGGAGAAGGTATTCACATTAAATGGAGGAGATGTTTCAACAAGAAAGATTTAGCTGTGCAGTAGTGATATGTATATTGCATAATTTTAATTCCACCCCCACCCCCACAAGATAAAATTTCTAACATGTAACTTATTCTATAGCCAGGGTCATGATAAAGGAATCTGCCAGTTGGATAACTTCAAGCTAAATAGTCAGTCACAATGATGTAATCTTGTTGTGGCTATTTTGTAATTGATATGACACTTTTGGTATGTGGACAGTAACTATTCAAATTTGTGTTAATTATAGACTGAACAGGTTGTGATAATTGTATTAAATATTAACAGTAAAGGTTGTGATATCATATTTATTATAGACAAACAGCCTATGAGATTGTATTAATCATTGACAGTACAGGTTGTAATATTGTATTTATTATAGTCACTAACCCTGTGAAATGATCATGAACAATTCATGAACTGTTCGAGAATTATTCATGAACTGGGTTCATGAACCATTCATGAAAGTTCATAAACAGGTTTATAAAATGGTCATGAATATGCATGAACTGAAATGGTCAATTCATAAAATTTTGAATTCACTGTTCATCAACCAACACTCAACAAATTATTCTTGAACAGTTCACGAAAGTTCACTAATTGGGTCATCATCATTCATGAACAAGTGTATGAACATATTCATGAACTATGATGATCAAAGTTTCTCATGAATGATTCATGACTTCATGAACAGTTCCACAAAAAATTTGTTTGATAAACTCACAAATTTAAATAGAAACATTTCATCTAGAATCATAAAATAACCTTAGATGTGGGGGTTTTAAAACAATAAAATGCAACATATCTTAGAAACTATATTTATTTTCAGATAAATTTCTAATATACAACAAAGAACATGTAAATTGACAAGCAGTGTTCTTGTTTTCACTCTTAGCAACACTTTTTTCATGTTCTGTGAGTTTTCTTTGAAATTTTTTTTAAGATATTGGGGCAACTGTGTTCAATCAACTGTTGAAGCATATTTAACTTTCATCAAGAAGAACAGCTGTTGTCTTTGAGGTTTCTCCTGACTTGACAGATCTTTTTCCCAGAGATTGACCTGTCAGATAACTCTTTTGTCAAACATTCAATGCCAATAATTGAATAAAATCCTGCCCATTGTCACTGCTAAATGTCTCCATCTGCAACTTGCACTGGTCCGATTACTGTTTCAATATTTAACATTGATGCAGCAGTCACTATTCAAAGTCTCTTCCATCTTGGCATCCAGGGATCCTCCAGTTTTCAAATTTTCCTCCTAAACTTACAAATTTCGTCCTCTAATAATTTTACTTTTCTGCTGTCTGATCTGAAAGAAAGATAAAGTTAATTTATTTTCAGATAACCACTGATAAACATTGTCTTCAGTTTTTAGCACATTATTTTTGTACCCCACTTTATTTACCCTATCAATTATGATCCAACTCAAAATTATTTAATCTGTCAGGCCTTTAACTTAATACACAACTTATGGAGCATTTATATCATTTGGAAAATGTTTGTTACTACTGGTAGTTGTATTTTAACTGAAGGTGACAAGCCATATGTATTGTCACTGGAGTTGGATGTTTTAGTCAATAAAATACATAAAATTTTTGACAACATTGTTACACTAAATAACCTTATCTGTATATATGTATATATATATATATATATATATATATATATATATATATATATATATATATATATATATATATATATATATATATATATATATATATATATATATATATATATATATACACACATATATATACACACACACACACATATATATATATATATATATACACACACACACACATATATATATATATATATATATATATATATATATATATATTCTATTTTCTAGTGATAAAACATCTGATATGTGTGGTATTAGACCCTAATATCAGTAATGCATCCAGTCCCACTCTGCATGTTGTGTATATCACTGCTGCTGGTTTCATCATGTTATTTATGTCTGTATTGTGTACAGTTTGACACATTAACTAATTTAGTTGTTTTTGTTTTAATTTTACCAAATTATATCAGATTATAAAAATAGTGATGACCCAAAACAGACATCGATACTAAGCATCTAAATTCCTATCGTAGATGCACTGTCTTGTATCGAGATATATATTAAAATAGGGTGGGTGTGTGATAATGTTTAGTGATTTTCACAAATTTGATGCTCAAGTTAAAATTGGGTTAGAAAAAAATCATGTAGGTTGTGATGTTCTATAATAGACAGAACAGATTGTGATGTTGTAGTTATTATAGACAGAACAGGTTGTGATATTGTAGTTATTATAGACAGAACAGGTTGTGATATTGTAGTTATTATAGACATAACAGGTTGTGATATTGTAGTTATTATAGACAGAACAGTTTGTGATATTGTAGTTATTATAGACAGAACAGGTTGTGATATTGTAGTTATTATAGACAGTACAGGTTGTGATGTTGTAGTTATAATAGACAGTACAGGTTGTGATGTTGTAGTTATAATAGACAGTACAGGTTGTGATGTTCTAGTATTTATATACAGAACAGGTTGTGATGTTGTAGTTATAATAGACAGTACAGGCTGTGATGTTCTAGTATTTATATACAGAACAGGTTGTGATGTTGTAGTTATTATAGACAGAACAGGTTGTGATGTTGTAGCTATTATAGACAGAAAAGATTCAGTTATTCTTTTTTTTTAATTTGAAAATGACTTGGAGTGGTAGATTTGTTTTCAGGCCTGAGAGATAGTTATCTGGCACTTTCAATTTCAGGTACTCCAGGCTGATTAAAATCTACCACTGCAGGTACTCAGTACTAAATTTGGTAACTATTGCTGTCCTGGTTTTGGTTTTTCCCTTTGGATAAGACATTTTCCTCTCCTAATGGCACTAAATACCTGTAGTATTTCATGTGTCATTCAAAACCAATTAAGAATCCACTAGTCCTTAATAGGGAATTTCACCCCTGAATTTTTACTAAGCAGATTTGCCTCAAATGATGTTTGGTCACCCTGTTTTCTGACAAACTTTTTACAAAATCCAATGCATGCTGGGAATTATATTACTTTGGTGCATGATAATAGTAGAGGGAACAAAAAGAAATTTACTTGTTATGTTACAGCCCTGTACTTTAGTATAGACTGTCTGGAAATTGGAAATTATGCTGTATAGAAGCATTAGTCTGTCTAATTATCACACACTGGCTGGGTAATAAAATACTGTGAAATTAAACCCACTAAATAAGACAGAAGCACAAACCAGTCTAACTTTCCAGACTTTGTATGATCCAGGATTATGGATTAGACACAAAATTGGTCATATTCATGAATTAGTTGTATTTTAGTGATACAGTCTTTATTGCAACATTACAGTCTTGCATCACCGATCACAGTATAGAGTCTGCAAAAGCGAATCATCTTGGATCTTATTTTAAATTAATTGCTATTTTAAGCAGATGTTTGAGACATTAACTGCATGATAAGAAACAGTTACAACCTTCTTTGAGCATCATTGAAAATGGTTCTTTAAAGTTCTGTTTTGTGCCCACATGAAAGCTAAATACATGGGAACTATTTGGATCCTGTGTGTGTGTGGTTAGGATTTTTAACATAGTTTTAACAATTTTTCAGTCATGTCACTATGATGTCTGCAGTAAGGCCATTTATAGTGATGTCTTGCACTAGGGCATCATGCCGCATGATGCTTCACCCAGTCACATTATCATGACAGCAGGCCGACCAGTCTTAACACTAACCTCAAAATGCTGAGCAGCAAGCAAGGCAGCTGTTAGTACCATTTTTGTAACTCTTTGGTATGACTCAGCCAGGAATCTAACCCAAGACCTCACGCTTCCGCGGCAGATTCTTTAATCACTAGGCCACTGGAGCAGTCAGTTTGGATGATTAGATGCATACCAAAGATCATCTTTGTTGGCCAAAGAACACATTTCTGAGCTAAGCATTGTTCACAAGGAAGTTCAGTCAGTTGCAATGAATACAATTGCTAGATAGATATAGTTATTGGATACATTTTATAAATCATGTCATTTTAGTATCTTGCCATATTGTGCTATTCTAACAACCATGATGAAAATGTGAAGTTTTTCAAATGTTTTTAACTAAAGAGTTGAATGGTTAAAATAGTAACAAGGAATATTTAAAGTTCCATACATCAGAGTCAAAGGCCAAGTCCAAAATTTTGCAGTGAAGCTGTCTTTAATTCAGACTTGAAAGAAAAATAAATTCTAACATTCAGTATGGCCAGTACCTCAACCATCTTAAACAATTCTTTTATGGTTACTCCATTAATGGAAAATAATTTTGACATAAGGTTTTCATTTGAAGGCTTGATATGTCTAGCTGGGTCTAATTGTAAATGGAGATCTGATTACCAATATGGCTGCCACAGAGGCCATGTTGAACATATTATCACCAGTCCTCCTGTATGGGTGGTCATATTTACATGAGTTTTTCTCTGAGTGATTTCTTATGATGTCTAGTTTGTCATAAATTAAATTTTGCAGGTCTGATTGTCTAACTTAAATCTTGTTATCATTACTCCTCCTGAAAGAAAAGTTATATTGTATTTGTGTTTTCACCAGAAAATTTCCTATGTTGTCTAGTAGGTCTACAATGGAAATTGTGCTGCTTTTGTATCCATTATAACCACAAGAGTGGTCATCTTGAAAATCTTACTGCTATTCCTCATAAACGGATACTTGTTTCAAAACTGTTTTTTTGCAAAATGATTTCTTATGATGTCTTAAATATGGCTACTACAGTGGCCATCTTAAGAAACTTTGTGTCACTACTTCTGAATGAATGGTTATATTAGAACAGGAATTTTACAGATAAACTTCTTGTAATGTGAGTCAGTCTTAAATGAAAATTGCATCACCATCCTTTCAACCATGTTTCAATGTTTCCTATTTCCTCAAGTCTTCCTATTCTGACTGCGTCATCCTTCTTGGACTTATCTTTTACTCTGAACTCGTCACTTCCCCCTTTCCGACTTCACTTGTCACAGTCTCCATTTTCCAGACTTCACTTGTCACAGTCTCCATTTTCCAGACATCACTTGTCACAGTCTCCATTTTCCAGACATCACTTGTCACAGTCTCCATTTTCCAGACATCACTTGTCACAGTCTCCATTTCCCAGACATCACTTGTCACAGTCTCCATTTTCCAGACATCACTTGTCACAGTCTCCATTTTCCAGACATCACTTGTCACAGTCTCCATTTTCCAGACATCACTTGTCACAGTCTCCATTTCCCAGACATCACTTGTCACAGTCTCCATTTTCCAGACATCACTTGTCACAGTCTCCATTTTCCAGACATCACTTGTCACAGTCTCCATTTCCCAGACATCACTTGTCACAGTCTCCATTTTCCAGACATCACTTATCACAGTCTCCATTTTCCAGACATCACTTGTCACAGTCTCCATTTCCCAGACATCACTTGTCACAGTCTCCATTTTCCAGACATCACTTGTCACAGTCTCCATTTTCCAGACATCACTTGTCACAGTCTCCATTTTCCAGACTTCACTTGTCACAGTCTCCATTTTCCAGACTTCACTTGTCACAGTCTCCATTTTCCAGACATCACTTGTCACAGTCTCCATTTTCCAGACTTCACTTGTCACAGTCTCCATTTTCCAGACTTCACTTGTCACAGTCTCCATTTTCCAGACATCACTTGTCACAGTCTCCATTTTCCAGACATCACTTGTCACAGTCTCCATTTTCCAGACATCACTTGTCACAGTCTCCATTTTCCAGACTCTACTCATCACTTCTCTTTTTTTTCGGGCTCTGTCTTCAGACTGTCGAGTCTCCCTCTCCCTCTGAAAACTGTTTTCTTAGTGCTGTTAACTTTAGAAGTTGTGCTTTCCAGAACTTCTAGAACTAAACCCTGTTTTTCTCACAAGACAGACACCTGGAGGAAAGCACAATTCTTTTCCTAGGGTTCCTCAGAGCCAACCTTCACTCTTTCAGAAAATTTCAGACCGAATACTTTCAGTCAAGGTTGTTACTTTAAATTTCCTATTACTTCCAAAGTGTACGCCTAAATTT
This sequence comes from Unio delphinus, assembly GCA_029339505.1. Classification (NCBI taxonomy): domain Eukaryota; kingdom Metazoa; phylum Mollusca; class Bivalvia; order Unionida; family Unionidae; genus Unio; species Unio delphinus. The sequence continues at coordinate 3,370,254 of JAQISU010000033.1, forward strand.
CACTTGGCCAATCATAAGCAGTGGTTTCTAAAAACAATTCCTAAGACAATCATTTGTTTTGTCAGTCAGAATCTCTGAACTATACGTTATATCACTTTTCCCTTTACAGAATAACTATTTGACATGGATCAGAAGCTCAGCTTTCTCTTGCTTAAATCCATGTTAAGATTTCTGGTCAATTTCATTGAATTGGAAGACTGATCCCATTGTAGTTTTAACACAAATATGTAAGATATTAAGAATAAAGGTCGAAATAACCCTTCCCAAAGATTCCGTGGTCTAAATGTTATAAAATCTTAATGCTCAGTGCATTACAAAAAAAGTATGAACAGAATTTATTAAGAGTTTTCGGAAGTAGAAGCAATCCAAAACTTTCATCAAATACAAATTTTGTGACTGTGATGTTGACAATACCATCAAATGAGCAATAGCACATTGTCATGATTCATTGCATGTATGAACAAAAACCAATCAATGGGTTAAGAAATACATGCAAATGTAAAAATTGAATGAAAGCTTTCAATATCTACCTTACACATATGCACACTATTGATACTTATGCTTTCAGAAAGGTTCATTTGGGTTTTAGGCTAATGTGGGTTTCTCAAATATAAATTGATGTTTAGGCCAGATGCTGCCTTCCTGATCATAATTTATTTTTAAGAAAGCCATTTTTGGGGAAAGGGGAACATCTGAATTATATTTGCTGAGCTCAAAATTTGAGCAGGAGACAAGGCAGTCACATTTCCACACTAGCAGATAGGAGTATTGTCATTGTCAGCAGGTTTTTGTTTAGATGATATGGTTAAAGTTTTTATTTGCTTAAATTTTGCTAAACCCCACTGAAAGAAGGAAAGACAATTAATTCTGATGCTTACACCTTCTACCCTTTGACCTTGAGATCAAAGTCACAAACACATCAGAGTATTTTACATTTACTTTACCCTTGGCTGATTGTGTTCATACATGGGATGTCACATGATGACTTACAGGGAATTCATTCTGCAGCACCCTTGCTCACTCCCATGACCATTAAGGTGAAGGTCACAAGGTTTACAGCAATATTTTGAGCATATAGCCTTGAAATATCAGTCCTGAGCTTTTGTTTCTTTGCTTGTAAATGGGGAGGCTATTGGTTCTTAAGGGGTAGGGTCAGTTTTTGTTATGAGTTGTCCAGCAGTCAATCTATTCATAAATTATATGTTCATTTTTAAAAAAATATGTTGGAAGGCCATGTTTGTCCTATAGTTGCACAGGTTTAGACATCCTCGCCTATGAAATATTAATGATTAAGTTGTCTGTACTCTTCAATATCTCATTGTGAAAATCCTTTTGTATTTGGCTGTGACAGTTTTGTCCAGCAGATTGTAGAAAATAGTCTCTCCATGAAATGTAAGACATCTGAGTTTCTCTTTTTTCTTTTAGGCATAGTGTGTCTCCAAATTAGCAAATCATCCAGCCTTGGAGGCCAACAAATTCTGGACTGTGAACTCAACTTTCCCAATGGAATACTTGTGGCCTACACGATAACTTGGACCAAAGATGGACTCAAAAAGCCGGTGCTTTTCAATTATTATGGATATGCACCACAAATTCATGAAAATTTTGCTGGGCGTGTGCGACTTGTCAATGGAATTTCACTGGAGATTAGTCACATTAGAGAGGAGGATGAGGGTTGGTATGAATGTAAAGTTTTGTATTTGGATGGCATTGAAAATAATAAGAAGAATGGAACATGGATTTATCTTAACGTTAATGGTAAGTACCCTCTATTATTGTTATATTATTTATATCTGTTCCATCCTGTTTTTCAAACTATATGTACTTGCTTATAAGTTGAGTCAATGTGCGAACAACAAAGATCCTAATCTGCTGTATAATAATGCACCTGCAAATCATGGTCTGTGATGTTTTTTCTTCTGATTACATCTATCAAACTACACAGACTCAGATCTGCAGCTCCATTATGCAATGGCAAATATGGGTCGATGCAGTTTGCATTAGGACTCGTTTTATAAGTGAGTATAGACAGTAAGTTTCAGTCCTAAATTTTACAAAGGAACAGAGCAGTGATATATTTACAGAGCAGTTATATATTTACAGAGCAGTGATATATTTACAGTGAAGCAGATCAGTGATATATTTACAGTGAAACAGAGCAGTGATATATTTACAGTGAAACAGAGCAGTGATATATTTACAGTGAAACAGAGCAGTGATATATTTACAGTGAAACAGAGCAGTGATATATTTACAGTGAAGCAGAGCATTTATATATTTACAGTGAAACAGAGCAGTAATATTTTTACAGTGAAACAGAGCAGTAATATATTTACAGAATTTATAGATTATTTTAAGTATAGTTAGAAATAGTTAGAAAAATTGGATGGAAACGTGTCAGATTCCCCTCTGCTTACTTATTATAATGCTGACAAAGACTTACTGTCAATTTGGGGTAGAGTAAGAATTTACTTCTGGACTACTGCTGTTTTAGGATTTCTATGTCTGAAGTTGTTATTATAATTAGAAAAGAATATTTTTTAACTCGGATAATATAGTATTACAGTGCTTTTTGTTTTAGTGACTGAAAAAATCTTCAGCAAAAAAAACCTAAACAAAAAAACGTATAAAAAATTTCTTGATAATTTTTACATTATCCAGTTCATATTACCAAGCTATTTGCTACATAGTCATCAACTGTTTGTGCTTATTAAGTTGCAGATTCATTGCAGATTTTAAAATTTGTTATTATATTTGAGTATTGGTTATTATTTTATCTGTTAGATTCATTTTTAAATAAACATGAAAACTCTCATGAGCAGGGATTTTCTCATATGATTAATTGGGTCATTTTTGTTTAGTCTTGACTCATGAGCAGGGATTTTCTCACATGATTAATTGGGTCACTTTTGTTTAATCTTGACTCATGCACAGGTATTTTCTCACATGATTAATTGGGTCATTTTTGTTTAGTCTTGCCTATAAAGCATATTACGGCACGGGTTTAATTTTTTTGAAGGCATTATTTTTTATTGATGGTATAGGTGACCTTCTCAACATTAAGTGTTTGTGATTAGTTCATTTCTTAGATACTGTTGTATGTATATTCATGAATCTTGGTGAGTCTATTCATCATAGAGGGTAGTTCTCAGTTTGCTAAGTATTATCAGTAACAAAAAGAAGGTCACAAGGACCAATTTTTCACACAAAAGGAAATGTGTCTAATTTTTGTATATAACTTAGTTTCTCTGCTTTTATTTCAGATGCAATGCATTTGCCTTGTATACTTCTCAACACAGGTTTTAAAATAAAGACCATAGTAACCTACATTTTGCAACATTTTAGGATTTTGCTATGGTGGGGCAGGCAAGACATATCATTCTGTAGAATTTTTTGTTCATACATTATACACCTTAACTTATTCAAATCTTTTCAAGTTTCATTGGCATATGCATGTAATCAGGACATTTCAGGCTTCCAGAAAATCCCTGGTCATGTGATTGATTTTGTTATTGCAATGATAATTTAATTTTTATTTAAGGTAAATTTTAATTGTTTGGCTGGACATGCGGCTGAGCAACAAGTTCTAGTAATCTGTGATAACAGTGTCAGAACCTTATTATAGATAAATTTGATCTATACCAAAAGGTTACACAATAATATTTATGGGTCAATGCCAAAAAGTTACATATGCCTCATAAGTAAAACATGTACCATGTAGTGTCAACAGGCTATTACAACTTTGTATCATTGAATGTTTAAAGACTGTAGATAAATCCCAAGGGATTCCCACATACCATTACAGTGAACCATATTCTTGTAGGTTACTTGGCGTAAGTATCCTTGCACAAATTGGTTTTTCCTCTCCAGATCTCTGTCCCTTATGCATGAGAGAATGAGAATCAGCTGGCGGGGGAGGGGGTGGGAGAGAAAAAAAGAAAGCAGAAAGGATTGTGATGAAATTGTGTACCATTTTAAATTGATTTAAAAAACTGGGCTTATTTTTTTTTATATCATTATTTTCATTTATCGCTAATGATTAGTCAGTGGAAATTCATCATAGATCTTTTGATTTGATAGCATACAGTTTCAGTGTTTATATATGCATGTTATTGCACCATGGGCTATCACAATTTGATGTACTAATATTGTTGGTGTATTAAATTGCTTGATACCAATACATTAAGAGCCAACAGATACACATGATTATAAAACTGATAGTATACCTGTTATATATACATTTAATAGGAATTATTGAATTACCATTTTGTTATTATTTGCAAGTTCTATTGAGAAAATGTCTAATCTTACTTCATTAAAGAACAATGACAAATTCACGATTTTGTTCCAAAAATGAAAGGATAAAAAAAGTATACTTTTTGACTTTTGTATACAAATATGATAACAAGTCTCTATAGACATGGATGTATGAAATGTGCCATTGACAAGTGAGTGGAAGGAGTCCTCTTGGGACTCTGTATGATAGAGTTTGAAGTCCCAGAAGAACGGCTGACAATTCCAGCAATTGGCTTGGCCACATGAATTGAAGAAAATCCAATCAGATTGAAAAAGCAGAAACATTACCTCAATTTGTTCCAACTCTGTTGGCAAGGAGATCATTGAGCTCTGCACAATGGGTTGATTCCAAGGATTATTTAAATACAAGTATCATATTAAAATGAGACAGTCAGAGGTACTGATGCACAACTTATTACTTGACCCAGAGACCCAGATCACTCATCATGTAGTGATCCAGCAAATCTGTATCTTTTGACAGGTGTGAAATATTTGTGCAAGAGAATGGGGAATTTGTTTTTAGATGAAAGGAGTTTCAAAAGAGACCATCAATCAAGTCATATATATATATATATATATATATATATATATATATATATATATATATATATATATATATATATATATATATATATATATATAGTGCAAAATTCACATGAGGCAGTCAAACTACTATATTCATCATATCACCATTAAAAAAAGAATAAGTTATTAATTTTGGAAACTGCTATCTAAATGTGGGGACTTAATTTCCTGGCCAGACAGATGAAAGTTTAGTTTTGCCTCTTGGAACCCTGTAAATAATGCGAGACTCTCTGTCAGGGCATAGTCTACATTTTGACTGCAAGTTAAATGCTATGTAGGTGATAGTCTGCCTGGTCACAATACCCTGTACTGTGCTGATTACTTAGACAGTGGTTAAAATGGGCTGTTACAAAGATATCAGCCATCCAGAAGTGTGCAGATTTGCACAAGTGTGATTTATTTTCATGGTTGTCGGTTTTCAAGGTTTTTGTCTTGTAATGAATTGCAACTATAAGCCTTCTTATAGTGTGTCAGCAGCTCTGGGTCTATGCATACTTGTGCCTTAACATTCCTTATTACCATATCTACTCACTTATGAGTCGAACTGCGAACTGCACAGGCCCAGATCTGCTGGTGCATCATGCGTAGGCTGATCTTGGTCTGTGCAGTTTGTTTGGAGTAATCAGTAGAATAAACAACACAGACCCTAATCTGCTGGCACAATTTAGACATCAGACACATGGAAATAACAACACATACCATTACACTCACACAAACACACACACACACACACACACACACATTAATCACCAAACAGACCAGAAAATGCTATCCCAGATTTGTACTGGACAAATAGCATTATCATTCAGATTAGAGAATTTTAATACCTTTGATGGCAACTTGACCCTTGAAATGACCTTTCCCTAAAACTCCCTGGTCTAAATGTGATTATTGCTCAGTGCATTCAACTTTAAGGTTCAGTGCTTATTCAAAATTCTATACTTCACAGCAATACATTACCTGCTATTAGTGGATTGTAGAATATACCAGCCCTGTGGGAGGCTGATGGCCAAAAGATAAGCTTGTAAAAGTGAACTTACCACAATTGCTGTAAGTATGGTGCTCTACTTGAAACTGGAGGATAATATTAAAACCCGTGGAGGTCACCAGAGGTCAGCTTTCATTTTATCATCTGTTGAAGAATGATCCAAGATTCTCGTGAAAGAAAGAGCTCTCATTGTGGAAAATGCAACACAAAACTTTTATCATATGGAGACCTTGACATTTTATGAAATTCCAAATTTGTCATAATGATTTTGTTTAGTCAAGTCTAAAGCAAGCCTTTATAATTTTACATTGACATACAAGTTATGGAACTCCATATTCAGTGATTTTATTTCATGAATCTATTTATGTGCTGATCTCATGTTCATTATTTTTTATATCAAGCCATAGAGCTGAAGCAATTTAATTTCACATGTATTACCTGGTTTTTGTTTCAATTCTGCAATGATTAACTTCAAATCTTGAATAATTAGAGATATTCTCTTAAAATTGTACAACAACAAAAATACATAGCAAAGAATATCTCAAAATAAAATCTCACATGGAGAGAGACACAGAATAGTGACTTGAATTTCTTTTGCATCTCTGTTCTTTTGTTTGGCATGTGAGTGTAGCTACAGTGGAGTCATGTTCAAAGAGCAACTGTTCTATATTAGATGAGCATTTTTATGTGACCTGGTGCATCAAAAGATTTGTTTCAATAATGATATTTGGAAAAGAATAAAGTATTAGTACATAACAATACTATTAGGAATAAATGTCATTTACTTGTTGTTTGTATAAAACAATTTATAATTAATTTGGCTCAGGAAAACAGACTGGTTTCTTGTAAAATAGTTTGTTAAATCAATTATTTTACAAGCATTCTCTTAGTGTTATTTAGGGTTTCAACTTGTCATAATAAGCTGTCTATCATCTAAAGGTACATACATGTTACAAGCAGTTAAATCTACTGATTTACTTGTATAATTTGTTAATCTCACTTTGTAATGGGTTTTGTGTGGGAATTTTGGGTAAAAGTATTTTTTTGTAACTGAAATAACTATCAAACCCAATATGAAAGCTTTGATGCAAAGGGATGTCTAGCATTGGATGATAACGCCACAGTAATATTAAACACTATATAGTCATGTGACAGAAGAAGGACATAAAATCAGGAGATTTTGAAATTTAAAATTTTAAATTGGGTTCCAAATCAAGATTTCTCTTTAAATTTTAAATTTGACACATTTTAAGGGTATTGATAAAAGTGCATTTTCACCATAATATTATGTTTAAAATTAAAACAGTGATTTGTATAGATATGGGGACCTTGAGTGGCTGAGTGGTCTAAAGTGCTTACCATTACGGATCACTGCCATTTCATCTGTGTGCATGGGTTTGAGTCTCGTTATCAGCTAATTTGGGTAATTGAGATAGCTTGCCAGTAGCTTATTGCAGGTCAGTGGTTCTTTCTGGGGTTTTCCCAAGTTCGTCCTCAACCATATATACTCTCCGCCATGTATAGCCTGTCTTGTGCTGCAGATTGGTGTTAAACACTATAACAGCAATAACAACAACATATCACTATGATGTCTGCAGTATAGCAGTTTATAGTGATGTCTTGCACTGGGGCATCATGCCGCAGACATGTGACATTATGTTCCAACCACTCACATTATCTGATTGATATATATATATATATATATATATATATATATATATATATATATATATATATATATATATATATATATATATATATATATATATATATATATATATATGTATGTATATATACATATACAGTGGAGCCTCATTAATCTGGACTCTGTTTATCCAGAAACTTCACTATCCATACATAATTCAATGGTAACGAAATTTCCTAAACGTTAATTTGCTCCATTAATAAAAAAAATCCACGTTCCGGATCCAGAAATCAAAATCGGGGACCAAAGTGTTAAATGACATTAAAACTTGTCTCGATAATCAGGAAATCATCTGTCAGAAAGTAAGAAAATTTTAAAAAATCATACATGTATATGAAAATAGTCAGTAGAATAATACATAAAACACAATAGTGAAGTCCTTGAGAATCTATGGCACTATCAATAACTAAGTAGCATGACCATATTGTAACCAGCGATTGTATAAACAATGTCTGTTTTAGCAAGTAGCCGACATGGGTGTTAATAATTAAAAGAAACAAATCATCCACACTTTTTGACATAACATTTGGTAAATAAATTAAAATTGTCATTAAGTCTCTTTGTTGTTTACCAATTGTATGTAACAAAGACAATAGTGAAGCCCTTGAAAATCTAAGGCCACTATCAATAATCATTGCAGATAGATCTGCCAAAGAATCCAGGCAAACAGTGGTTACAAATTTCTTCAGAAAATTGACATGATAACTGTTTGTACAGTACATACATGTACAGGTACATAGTGTGATGTGTTCAATGTTTTAATTGTCTAAACTTATAGTTACTGTATATGTATATACAAGCACATGTTATAATAATGTAAAATAAATACAAATTAATAGATGTACTTATATACGGTGTGATGATATTGTAAAATAAGAAAATGTACATGATGCAGTTATCTGGAAAATTCATTATTCTGGACAATTATTCCCTGGGAACGAATGTGTCCAGATTAACAAGGCTCCACAGTATATTATATTTATATATATATACTTTAAGGCTGGGTGAACCGCTCCAGTGGCCTAGTGGTTAGAGCATCCACTCCAGAAGCGGGAGGTCGTGGGTTCGATCCTTAGCCGAATCATACCAAAGACTACCTGTTAGTTGTCAGTGATTTTTATTCATCCTTTGTAAACCATTTCAGTCTGCTCCACTTAATCAGATTACAGGACTCCTTTTCATCACCACCTCCTTTGTTTTGTATGGTATGAATGCTTTAAAAAGATATAGCCAATTTGTCATCTTCAATTATAGTTGTAAGGCACTGAAGTGTTATCTTCAAAACATAAGAAATAGTACAATATGAATAACCTCTTGTAAGAAAAGTCTTTTCTAGAACAAGTGTCCAAATGAAGGAGCAAAGATAAATAACAACTCAATCCGTTTACTTCCATGCAGATTTAAAATAACTACCACAGCCACTGGCCCTCATTTCTGTTAGTAAGAAAGGAAATTATTAACAACACTTACTCCTCTTCTCCATATTAACATGGTGACAGTGTACAGTTTGCAATCTAAACTCTTTCTGATTCTGTGCTGATTTATTCTTTTAATCCTGTCAACATATTCAGCCACTGATTCATTAAGGATGTAAAGGAGGTGTTCTAAACTTGTCCTCATGTGCAGTTCAGGTACTTTACCGGTCATTTTGCAAAGTTTCTATGTTGCTTTGCAGGCTGGTTTGGTTTGAGTTTTGATGCCAATGCATCTGATGTATCAAGCAGTGAACAACCTACAGGAGTTCTAATTGGTGGTTATTGTTTTATGCTGGACTTAAATAATAACCACCAATCAGAATTGAAAGCAACATATTTCACTGTGTGACATTCCAGAAATATAGCATTCAAATTTAATCCAATTAGACAAGATATGAAGCAACAGATAAACTTGGCATACAATGATCAGTATTTTATACATGGGGAACAAGTTGGAGCTTCTCCTTTACATTGATACATGCTATCAGTATCTAAACACCTCGAGGGAATAAAACAATTGGCATAGATGGAGCAGGTGGGAGACAGATTTTGACTCGTGTGAGTTAGTCATCTCTTGTTAATTTGTAGAAGCTACATCTACTATGGCCATTTCAGATGACTTCTCAATTTTGAGAATACAAAGGCAAATGACTGCTGAAGATTAAAGTAAATTGTGTCTGTAAGTATCATTTTGTATTGATTCTTGATCTCTTGTATCAGTATGGAAAAATTATTGAGACATTTCCGTCTCATTTAGGTTATAATTTCACCCCAAATACCTTCCATTTGTTTTTGGACAGCAGAAAACAATTACTTTTTTTCTGTCCAAAAACAATTTTAAAAATGTAACTTGCTGTCCAAAAGCAGATGAAAAATCTAAGCAATGGCAGCGAAACCCAAACATAATTTTATGCCGTCAAAAATTGTAGATAAAAAAATCACATTCTACATGTCCATTAATAAATGAAAACCAACATTACTTATGTTTCAGGTATTTGTTTCAGTTCACAAGAAAATGCAAGCATATTTGAGAGAAAACAAATAAATCCACACCTGCGGCAGAAGATTCTGGCTTGTTTTAATGTCCTGTACAAATGACTTAAAAGAAACTCAATCAAAATCAACATTAAAATGTAGCGGCAAAGTTATCCTGAATGGTTTTAGCTCATTCTCTGTGCATGCTTGAATTTTTTTTCACAAGCTGTAGTCAGCCTTTTGTTTTAAAATTAAGCACCTTTGAAGAAGCATGAATTGTATAATTGTGCTTGTCATTGTACATGCAGAATTCAATTTCTAATGACATGAAGCTGTTAGAAATGCACACTTTCATTTCCCATGCTTTCCCTTGGCACTGTTAGAGATACACAACTTTTAATTAAACTTGCATGAAAAGCTTGCTCTGGGCTGAAAAATTACTCAAATACAACTGGTAGTCACAGCTGCTAGATTTAGCTTGGAGGAGACAAACTAAAAGCATAACAATGCAAACAGTTAATTTCATTGTTCTGGCAGTAGAGGTCTGGTTAAGATGATGCAAGGTGACATTTTAAGAATTGTTCATGATTATTAAATGTGATGCATGATGTTATAGGTGACATTTCCCATTTTAAAGGTGCTGGCATGAATCATTGTTATAGTGCAACAGTTTTTAGAAAGGACCAAAATCATAACAGTCTTGCTCTGAGCAGTTAAAATTGCATTTTGGTAAAATGTTGTTTACTGTTAACATTAAAGGCATATTAATGTAGTAGCTTAAATTTATCTTGACATTGATTAAATTTGGGTTTGGAAGATTTAAGATGCAGTGTAGACTAAAATATTTACTTAGTATTTTCAGAATTTCACAGCCATGAGTTTGTTAGAGTCTAGATTATCTGTTGCCCAATGATGTAGACATCATTTACTAATGTTCTGTATTGAGTATTGGTATTAAGGATATTATTATCTATTGTTTGTCCGGCATGGGTAATTTTGACAGGCCTGTAGTATTACAACAGTCTCACCATTTGTTTGGTATTGGTCATTTTGAGGTCTGTGGTATTGAAACAGTCATGCTGTTTGTTTGGCATTGATCATTTTATGCACAGAATTCAAAAACTCTTTGAGGTGATGTCAGTAAGTTGGCCTGTCATTTAGTGCATTTCATTCCCATCATTCCTTTAGGAATTAAAATCAGTAAGTTGGCTTGTCACATTGAGCAGCATTTCATTCCCATCCCTGTAGGAATTGCAAAAACTTTAAGGTGATATCAGTAACTTGGCTTGTCATTTATTGCAATTCATTACAATTCCTTTTGGAATCAAAATCATTTTGAGGTGATATCAGTAAGTTGGCTTGTCATTTATTGCAATTCATTACAATTCCTTTTGGAATCAAAATCATTTTGAGGTGATATCAGTAAGTTGGCTTGTCGCTTGGAGCATTACATTCAAATTCTTTTATCAAAATCACTTGCCAACTTGTATGTGATATTGGTGTTGCATTTACTTAAGTCTGACCTTAGAGATCTAGGCTAGAGTTCTTGTGGAGTTATTTTGTGTGTGTGGATGTTTTTGGATGAGTCATTTCCAAAGGTACTATAAATTACATGTCCAAACTAATAAAGATAAGTTCCTCCTAAAATAAAGTTTTACTCCTCAGTGACAATTAAAAGTTGTAAAAATAATACTCACTTTGGCTTCATGAATTGTTTAAGAATTTTTTTTTTTTTACAACTTGATAATACAGTCACTAAATTTCATGTTGCTGTTGGGAGAGTTCTGGATTGGAAGATTGGTATTCATTTTGAGAATTTCATTGGTAGACATTGCCACACCAAGGATCCAGTGAGATTAGGAAAATGTATCTGCCTGCCCCCATCTTGACCCACAACCATGGGCACAGAGTTTCAAAGGCACAAATGCCCCCATCTTGACTCCCAACCCTGGGCACAGAGAGTTTCAAAGGCACAAATGCCCCCATCTTGACCCCAACCCTGGGCATAGAGAGTTTCAAAGGCACAAATGCCCCCATCTTGACCCCAACCCTGTGCACAGAGAGTTTCAAAGGCACAAACATTTATTTTACTCAAGTGCCATAGAGAGATCAAGATCTGGAGGATGTTGGGTCAAAGGTTGTGTGGAATTGTTTAATCCAGGTGCAACACTGTCCTGAATTTTGGTATAGTCTAAATCATCAGTAACTGTCCTGAATTTTTGGTATAGTCTAAATTATTAATAACTGTCATGACTTTTGGTATAGTCTAAATCATCAGTAACTGTCCTGAATTTTTGGTATAGTCTAAATTATCAATAACTGTCATGACTTTTGGTATAGTCTAAATCATCAGTAACTGTCATGAATTTTGGTATAGACTAAATTATCAGTAACTGTCATGAATTTTGGTATAGTCTAAATCATCAGTAACTGTCATGAATTTTGGTATAGTCTAAATTATCAGTAGCTGTCATGCAACTTGTGCTCATTCAGTATAAGTTGCTTACATCTTTGAAATTAAAGGAAAATATGGACTAAGTTTATATTTTGTTTAACGCTTGTCTTAATAGAAGCTAAACATAGCAAAAACTTTGGCTATACGTGTCTGCCTATATGTAAAGAAAAATAGGTGTTATGATATAAAGGAAGTTGTTACACACAGCTTTCTTGAAAAGATAGCTAGTTATTCGTTCATAAAATGCAGTAACCATTGTATCATGAAAAACTTATTGATTTTAATCTAACCTATTAATTACCAATTATAACTATTTTATGTATTTACTTCTTAATTTGGCATGGCTTAATCGTATGGATTGTCTTGACAGAAGTGGCACATGAGATAGGCGTTTTGTTGATTGAAAAGAAAAGGACAAAGATGATCATGTCACAGGTGACCATTTTTGTTGATTCCTTGTCTGTCAATTCCTGGCCAGTTCTATTTCAGGAGTTTATTTATTATCTTCAGAGTAATAACTAGAAATTTGTTTTTACAAGAATGATGAAAAATGAAATAAAAAATTTCTGTCTGACTCATTTACAGAAGCTGGCAATTAATTTTGTAAGTATGTAGGCTATTGTTGTGTGACATCATTGGGTAGAGAAACGTGATTGAAAACCAACACTTATTGAAAGCTTATGTAAGACGACTGTTATGCAGCTTTTGTAGATCAATTGCCAGGCAACATGTTCACTTGGTATTGTTGTTAAACTTCATTTAAGTTTGAGTTATAACATCTCCAGTGTTCTTGTCATTTATAGTTTGATGGATGTTTCTGGATGAATCATTTCAGTAGTGCAGTGGCTGATAGCTATTTTTCATGAATTTCTCATTGTTTGATTGGCAACTTCATTGACAACAACAGTTCTGTTTCTATAGCAGCAAAGTATCGGAGGATATTTCAAATGCATAGACCTGTCGTGAAAACCCATGCAGGGATGAAATCGTTATTTTGCTACAAATTTCATCCATATTGTTTCTCCATTTTTCAAATAACTTTGACTGTGATAGGTACTACCATGCTTATTTTTCCTTTTCTTATGTTCCTCAGATTAAATGTTGAGATTGTGTGGAGGGATATTCCTCAGATTAAATGTTGAGATTGTGTGGAGGGATATTCCTCAGATTAAATGTTGAGATTGTGTGGAGGGATATGCCTCAGATTAAAGGTTGAGATTGTGTGGAGGGATATGCCTCAGATTAAATGTTGAGATTGTGTGGAGGGATATGCTCAGATTAAAGGTTGAGATTGTGTGGAGGGATATGCTCAGATTAAAGGTTGAGATTGTGTGGAGGGATATGCCTCAGATTAAATGTTGAGATTATGTGGAGGGATATGCCTCATATTAAATATTGAGATTATGTGGAACAGTTACAAGGCCTCAGATTAAAGGTTGAGATCTTCTGGAATGATATGCCTCAAATTTAATGTTGAGATTATGTGGAGGGATATGTCTCAGATTAAAGGTTGAGATTATGTGGAGGTATATGCCTCAGATTAAATGTTGAGATTATGTGGAGGGATATTCTTCAGATTAAAGGTTGAGATTATGTGTAGGGATATGCCTCAGATTAAATGTTGAGATTATGTGGAGGGATATGCTTCAGATTAAAGGTTGAGATTATGTGGAGGGATATGCCTCAGATTAAATATTGAGATTATGTGGAACCGTTACAAGGCCTCAGATTAAAGGTTGAGATCTTCTGGAATGATATGCCTCAAATTTAATGTTGATATTATGTGGAGGGAAATGATTCAGATTAAATGGTGCTATTATCTGGATTAGATATATGAAGGTTATGCCTTATTTTATCATTAATCTGTTGTGTTTATTTTTGGATGAAGTAGCATTGATGTCTATTGTATATTTATTCTCATCAGATATGAAATATCATCATATACACTAGTTAAAAATGTAAACCTAGAAATGTATCAGTGATCTGATGATACACAATTTGTCTAAAATATGAAGCCATTATCTATTCATCAGAGTAAATTTTATCAACAAATGGCATCATTAATTGTTACAATACTTGTAGGTATTATAGGCACACAGTTACATTGGATAGAAATTTCCTACTTAAAGTCATAACAGTACATGCCTCTATACTTAACCTTGTCTAAATCCAGTTTAACCATAAACTTTATATCACCTGTTCATTAACCTGCCAGTCACCACTTTGCTCCATCTACTCATTACCCCATTAGTAAACTAAGGAGTATACTCCATCTACTCACAAGCCAAATTGAGTATATTCCATTTACTCACAAGCCCATCAATAACCAATAGAGTATACTCCATCTATTTGTTACCCCATCAGTAAAATAAGGAATATATTCCATTTACTCATAAGCCCAATCCCATCAATAACCTTTAGAGTATACTAAATCTACTTGTACACCCATCAATAACCTTTAGAGTATACTAAATCTACTTATACACCCATCAATAACCTTTAGAGTATACTAAATCTACTTATACACCCATCAATAACCTTTAGAGTATACTAAATCTACTTATACACCCATCAATAACCTTTAGAGTATACTAAATCTACTTGTACATCCATCAGTAACCTATAGATTATACTCCATCTACTTATAAGCCCATCAGTAACCTATAGATTATACTCCATCTACTTATAAGCCCATCAATAACCTATAGATTATACTCCATGTACTTATAAGCCCATCAATAACCTATAGATTATACTCCATGTACTTATAAGCCCATCAGTAACCTATAGATTATACTCCATGTACTTATAAGCCCATCAGTAACCTATAGATTATACTCCATGTACTTATAAGCCCATCAGTAACCTATAGATTATACTCCATGTACTTATAAGCCCATCAATAACCTATAGATTATACTCCATGTACTTATAAGCCCATCAATAACCTATAGATTATACTCCATCTACTTATAAGCCCATCAGTAACCTATAGATTATACTCCATCTACTTATAAGCCCATCAATAACCTATAGATTATACTCCATCTACTTATAAGCCCATCAGTAACCTATAGATTATACTCCATCTACTTATAAGCCCATCAATAACCTATAGATTATACTCCATCTACTTATAAGCCCATCAGTAACCTATAGATTATACTCCATCTACTTATAAGCCCATCAATAACCTATAGATTATACTCCATCTACGTATAAGCCCATCAATAACCTGTAGATTATACTCCATCTACTTATAAGCCCATCAATAACCTATAGATTATACTCCATCTACTTATAAGCCCATCAGTAACCTATAGATTATACTCCATCTACTTATAAGCCCATCAATAACCTATGGATTATACTCCATCTACTTATAAGCCCATCAATAACATATGGATTATACTCTACTTTAGTATCCATTCATTTACTTTCAGCGACCTATCTAGTACCCATTCATTTACTTTCAGTGACCTATCTAGTACCCATTCATTTACTTTCATTGACCTATCTTAGTACCCATTCATTTACTTTCATTGACCTATCTTAGTACCCATTCATTTACTTTCAGTGACCTATCTACTACCCATTCATTTACTTTCAGTGACCTATCTACTACCCATTCATTTACTTTCAGTGACCTATCTTGTACCCATTCATTTACTTTCAGTGACCTATCTAGTACCCATTCATTTACTTTCATTGACCTATCTTAGTACCCATTCATTTACTTTCATTGACCTATCTTAGTACCCATTCATTTACTTTCAGTGACCTATCTAGTACCCATTCATTTACTTTCAGTGACCTATCTAGTACCCATTCATTTACTTTCAGTGACCTATCTACTACCCATTCATTTACTTTCAGTGACCTATCTACTACCCATTCATTTACTTTCAGTGACCTATCTACTACCCATTCATTTACTTTCAGTGACCTATCTAGTACCCATTCATTTACTTTCAGTGACCTATCTACTTCCCATTCATTTACTTTCAGTGACCTATCTAGTACCCATTCATTTACTTTCAGTGACCTATCTTAGTACCCATTCATTTACTTTCAGTGACCTATCTAGTACCCATTCATTTACTTTCAATGACCTATCTAGTACCCATTCATTTACTTTCATTGACCTATCTTAGTACCCATTCATTTACTTTCATTGACCTATCTTAGTACCCATTCATTTACTTTCAGTGACCTATCTACTACCCATTCATTTACTTTCAGTGACCTATCTACTACCCATTCATTTACTTTCAGTGACCTATCTAGTACCCATTCATTTACTTTCAGTGACCTATCTAGTACCCATTCATTTACTTTCAGTGACCTATCTACTTCCCATTCATTTACTTTCAGTGACCTATCTAGTACCCATTCATTTACTTTCAGTGACCTATCTTAGTACCCATTCATTTACTTTCAGTGACCTATCTAGTACCCATTCATTTACTTTCATTGACCTATCTTAGTACCCATTCATTTACTTTCAGTGACCTATCTACTTCCCATTCATTTACTTTCAGTGACCTATCTTAGTACCCATTCATTTACTTTCATTGACCTATCTTAGTACCCATTCATTTACTTTCATTGACCTATCTTAGTACCCATTCATTTACTTTCAGTGACCTATCTTAGTACCCATTCATTTACTTTCAGTGACCTATCTAGTACCCATTCATTTACTTTCATTGACCTATCTTAGTACCCATTCATTTACTTTCAGTGACCTATCTTAGTACCCATTCATTTGCTTTCAGTGACCTATCTAGTACCCATTCATTTACTTTCAGCGACCAATCTACTACCCATTCATTTACTTTAGTGAGCTATTGAATATGCTGTGGTATTGTGTTATACCATCAGTGAGCTATTGAATATGGTGTGTTGATGCATTATACCATCAGTGACCTATTGAATATGCTGTGTTGATGCATTATACCATCAATGACCTATTGAATATGCTGTGCTGATGCATTATTCCACCAGTGACCTATTGAATATACTGTGTTGATGCATTATACCATCAATGACCTATTGAATATGCTGTGTTGATGCATTATTCCACCAGTGACCTATTGAATATACTGTGTTGATGCATTATACCATCAATGACCTATTGAATATGCTGTGTTGATGCATTATACCATCAATGACTTATTGAATATGCTGTGTTGATGCACTATTCCACCAGTGACCTATTGAATATACTGTGTTGATGCATTATACCATCAATGACCTATTGAATATGCTGTGTTGATGCATTATTCCACCAGTGACCTATTGAATATGCTGTGTTGATGCATTATACCATCAATGACCTATTGAATATGCTGTGTTGATGCATTATGCCATCAATGACCTATTGAATATGCTGTATTGATGCATTATTCCACCAGTGACCTATTGAATATACTGTATTGATGCGTTATACCATCAATGACCTATTGAATATGCTGTGTTGATGCATTATTCCACCAGTGACCTATTGAATATGCTATGTTGATGCATTATACCATCAATGACCTATTGAATATGCTGTGTTGATGCATTATACCATCAATGACCTATTGAATATGCTGTATTGATGCATTATTCCACCAGTGACCTATTGAATATACTGTATTGATGCGTTATACCATCAGTGACCTATTTAATATGCTTTGCATACTATTAGCCAGTCATCTTTAATGATGAAGAATTTGTATTGAAACATTGCATACATACTTCAGCAGCACAGCTGTGTCACCACAGAATTTTGCCAAAAAAATTAGATAAGCAATAATAGCAAGATGAAGTAATACATGCTACACAGGTCCAGGTGTCAAAATTTAGCCAGTTTGAATTAAAACAAATGTGGGTTACCTTGGTGATTACATAATAGCTATCATTGAGCTTCTGGTCTAATTAGTCAGCAACCTTCTGGAATCACCAATAAACAATTATTGATTGACAGTTGTTGATGGGTCAATTATCATCATATGGAATATGCTCATTACAACAATTCTTGTCTCATCTGTTTTAAGGACTGTCAAATTTGGAAGTAATGGTGGTGATGGGGGGGGGGGTTAAATGATATGGAAGAATTTCAGTAAGATGATTAGATTTAGCGAAGAATATCTCTTCCCCCACTGCCACCTTCCAGTGATTAGAATAGGACTCATGAGAGAAACTTAAAAAATAATAAATGTTTCCTGTTTTCTTCTTTACTCTTTGAAAACCTTAAGATTTGCACATTTTCCAGAATCAATTTTCCAGCACTAAATAAAAGCCACAAAGATTGAAAAGAAGCAAAAGGAACTGAACTTGGCTTTACCGATAGACAAGTTTTTGGGAAGAAAACTTTGGATTGATTCTAGAAAATGGTTAATATGCCTGGTTGCTTGCAATAAGGAAGGTGAAATTGGTAAAACAATTGGTAAAACAATATCCCATGAGGAAACAAAAATAAACTTAGCAGTGTCAGAAATTCTTTTTTACAGGTATGCATTTCATTTGATTTGATGTGCATCATTGTATCTGTTATATACTTCTCTTTTTTTTCACTGTCCCCAAATAATGTTTATTACGTTTAGAACCATTATGGCCTTTAGATAAACAAACCCTATTCCGGTCTTTTAGAACAGAACACTTGAACTTGATTTTAACCTAGGCTGCATTTTCTATTTTCTGAAAATATTCTGCCCCTTACTGGAATTTTTCATTCTAAAACATTCTTAGTTGTCAACAATACAATGTCTGTTATTAAAATGATAATAAAGGAAAACATCAGGTACAACAGATTTACCCATGGGAAATACCATTGTCCTAGACCCAGACCAAATTAACTTATTAACCTCCATTGATAATGATCCTAACATTTAACCAACACCCATAGAAAAATACTAACATTGTATTATTTGTTTATACAATAAATGCTACTAGTCAGGTAAACAATGAACTTGATTTTGGACAGGGTCAAGTCCAAAACATGATTATATATAACATATAATTTTTGAAAGAAAATAAGCCCTAAGAAACAATACAAAGTAAATATACATAACAACATGGTAGTCTCTCTGGTTTTTGTGCATCATTATGGATGGTACTGCCTTTATTTTATTCTTTGTTCATTACCTTGAATAAGATAAATTCACTGATTCCTGTTTTTAGTGGTAAAATAATTCACTATTGCTTTCCTGTTTCAATGCACATTGATACTAAAGGTGCAAAAGTTGATTCAAAATGATGTTTACCTGATATATTTCTTAAACAGTCATAAATAATAAGTCATTGGCCTTTGGTTTTGTTCTTTACTTGCAATATCTGTAGAACTGTAGATTTTCTGTAGTGCTATATAGCTTAGCCATATCATTTCACCCTTAACTTTTTTTACATTTTTGTTGGGGCCCCAAGTGGCCGAGTGGTCTAAAGTGCTGTCCGTTATGGACCACTGCCATCTCACCTCTGTCTGCATGTGTTCGAGTCTAAGATTCGGCAAATGTAGTTATGTGAGAAAGCTTGCCAGTAGCTTCTCGTGGGTCAGTGGTTCTTTCCGGGGTTTGTCCGGTTTCTTCCTCCACCATTAATACTGGCTGCCATGTATTGCCTATATTGTGCTGAAAAATGGCATTAAACCATAAAAAAACAAACAAAAACATTTTTGTTAAAAATGGTATTTATTTTACAAAAATGCAATGATTATGGTTAATTCAGAGTAAAAGATTTATTACTATAACATGAAGAGAGAAGCACCAACCTTGTTTGCTTCAGGACATTCTGTTTATAATAGGATTTGATGAAACTAATTGAGAGGAGGCAGATGCTCGTTAATAATAGCCCTTACAATAACAGATTCTAATGTGCTTTCATCATCCAAATAAAGAGAAGATACATAATGACTGATGTATCAAATTAGCATTTATCACAAATTTCACAATACTTTTAGTATTGTTTATATAGATGCCATAATTATTTCTTACAAATGAAGGATGCTTTACATCTGCTCCCAAAGCATAGATTTTCTTCCTTAATATAAACGGGAGATTTTATGAATGGGAGATTTATCTTGGGAGATTTTAAATAAATCATTAAGATAATGGCTTCAGGGAGATTTTGAGATTTTGTTACTGATGACCACATTTTTGGAACCTCCTTGATGATCAGGGAACCATGATCTATGTCACACTGGAAATTGCTTCTTTTGATGTCTACTTTGTCCAGAATGAAAATACATGTACCCTACATATATGCAGCCATCTTTACCCAGAAACACTTGCAAATGTATTTTATTGGGACTAACAAAAGTAGTGCTGATATGACATTCCAGAATGGACACCATAGAGGCCATCTTGAAAATCTTGTTAAATCTACATCTGATCAGATATCCATGCTGAAATTCCTTCATTTAAAAAGCCACTTTTTTCAATATTAAATAAATATTAAAAATTAAATATTAAATGGTAAAGATTAAATTGATGTGATCTAACATCACAATATCTGCCTTGATGGCAATCCAGAAATCATGTTGTAGCAATTTCTTTAGTAGAACAGATGATCATATCAATTTGTGATTATTTCTAAGACAGTCTGAAGCTTTTCTGAATGTAAATAGATCTGATGTGACTGCTAACATGGCAACCATACCCATCTCAGAATTTTGTTACCTCTACAATACTTGTCATGTAAGCTTTTTTGTACAGTTTAATTGGTAGTACGGGAGTCTGATAGAGATTTGACCAGCAACATACCTGTACTTTTGTAAAGGAGTTTATATTTCTAGATCTACCTGGATCTGTAGTAAAGTCAAAGGTCACTGCTTGTATTTTACAAAACTTATGACAACAGTTACTTGTACATGTATACCAATGGATCAGAGCATATTCACTTGTATTCCAATAAACAAATTCATCATCCTGACATCGAGCTTAAATGTCTTGACTCTGCTTTATTGAGTTCTGACTTTCCTTTGCACAAGGTTGTGTCAGCACTTTTACAGAGTTACTGAATGCATGATGACATGGAACTATTTTCACAGAAGGCATCCATTCCCAGCATGACCTAGGTGGGTATTGAACCCACAACCCATAGATAAAGGGTCTGATTTTTCACTGACTGAACTACCAAGGCTTTCCAATAATGACTTTTGAACATTATGTAACAGAATCAAGAATAGATTGTTGTCAAACACAGCATTTCTTTGTTTCACCGTTTTATTGGTCATATATAAATAATATTACATAAGGATAAAAGAAGAAGAAAAATACAATGCGTAACAAAACATGGCAGTTCTTACATGAAAAGAGACTAGAATAAAGACTAATTTTATAAAGTGAGGAAGTCAATGATACTGTACTGAAATCTAAGAACAACTGTTCTTTCTCATTTAGATCTATTTTGATTAAGTGAAAGAAAAATAGACGTGGAGAAAAGAGAAGACAATAATTTTTTGAATGACTGTGCAATTCCATCCGATTTAATCCCAATATACACAGCGAGAGTACTAGACAATGATCCGATATCTCCAAGGCACCGTTTCAGCCAGGATGGATTTGTGAAAATTTAAACCTACATTGTGCAACAATGGTGATTTAATGTGCAAAAAGTCAGACATAGAAACAAAAATACATTAACACAGATATATATGTCAACCAATCAATAAATGTCTGAATCGCTCATTGGTTGTTTTTAATAAATTGGTTTAAAACAAACACCATAAAGCAGGATGTTGTCTGATTGATCTGATCTGATGATCTTAACCCAGTATTGCCAATGATGTACTCAGTATATCCCATAATATTTCTTGTATAATATCAGTATATCCCATAATATTTCTTGTATAATATCAGTAATGCGTAGCTTGTTGTCTGTTGGAATTTTGGTAATCATATGCTCTAGGTCACCTGATACAATCCATGATACAACCCGAGTATCAAGTCAAGAAAGTGGACTGCAGTTATGATGATGAATCTAGTAAACAACATCAAGTTGTGATGAAAGTGAAACAGAAAGTGAAACATCAAATGGAGCATTGAGCTCAGAAAGAGCAGAACAAAAGAGTAAAACATTCTCATACTCTTGAAGAATTTCTTTCAAGGCTAAACTCTGAAGGAATGATGACTAGAATGTTGTAGGGATGTACAATTTTTTAATTATTTTTTCTTACACTGTTAAGAGTATGGTTGATGGCATCAGTTATTACTCTTCTTTATTTAGACTATGTAAATGATATTCATTTTTCCATCTCACCGAATGCCGAATGGCCCTCTTTTTCAAATGATAGAGGTCAGTTGACCACTTTTTTCTCACACCTGGCTGAAACACTGCTGGACAAAATTTTGGCTGGAAAGGGGGGTAGAGGGCACAGTAAGTAAATATTTTATTCATAGGCATATGGGTATATCGTCACAGTATCTTAAACAAATTCATTGATCATGTATGAAGGCTATGACAAAGAATTTTATACTGAACTTGTTAACATTTTAACTTGGACATCGATATTTGTTTTGTTACAAAATTTGGTATGTTAGAGTTTCTAAAAAATATCTAAGATAAAGGTAGTTTAATTACTCAGCATTTAAAACAAAGGACAGAAAAAAATACTTTTTGTTGCTGGAAATTTTTTGCAGCCAGTACAATACCAGTCAGTGTGAGGAACTTCTGTTCCTGTCATTTTTCTTCAAAGCTATTCATCAAATTTTCTCCCATTGGAGATATGTCATTTGTACATTCAGGTAAACATTTAGATGGATGTGTTTATGGAGCAGCTATGCCACATCAAGAAAGAGATCTTTGCAATTTGCAAATGATTGTTGTTATTCCAGGTTTGTTGTATTGAATGGCCATAGGATTTGACACCAGAACCATCTTGGCTAAATGCTCTCTTTCCCTACAGTCAAAAATGATCTTAGATTACTTGATTCTTGGTTTAACAAGATTACATGATTTATTGTCAGAAATTACTCCAAGGAGATGTAGAGTTTGTCTGATACTGCAGCTGACCATTCAGTTCAATAATACATTTGTTAGAAAGACATTGAGGAATCCACATTGGATCCAATTTTGACATCAAAAAGAGGTGTTATTTCTCTGATTGAAATATTCCTTTCAAGCCTGTAACAAATAATCTAGCCCAAATACCCTTCAAAGATATCTCAGTGGTTCTAAGCATACTATCATAGATTGAACATCCTCAGCTTGGTATGGTGAAGCATACTAGTAATATATCTGAAGAATTTTTTTGTTTGAGGGGTTGGATTTTATTTGCTGCAGAGTCAAAGATGCAAAACTTCAACCTTGCATAAAATTACCACATGCCAAAATCATGAAATTACCATGTGCCAAAATTATAACATTAACATGTGCCAAAATTATGAAATTACACACGTGGAATATTTCTGAATAATAAATTAAGCACTTAAAAAAAAAGGTTACTATTTATATTATTGCATCTAACAGAAGTTAGATAAATGGAAAGGAGTAAGAATTCTTTGGTGCTGTATTTCTGATGTTACGTCTATGGTAGATTAATTAAAATCACGATATCTTTGTTGAGACTCTCATATGGCATTAAAGATTTCTGTAATTACATAGACTTCCCTTTAAGCCACTATCGGCCTTTGTTCTTTTGGTGTCTGCCATTCTTTTGGTTTCCTTTCTGTTAGAAATTTATTGGGGAACAGATTTCTAAAACAATTATTTTTAAATATAGCCCAGATTTTAAAAAAAATAACAACATAATTATTATTGGTGTGTAAATTAAGAATAACACAAGGTACTTTGTATTTAACTCTATTATGAACCCTTTAATTTGTAATGAATTTGTATTCCTATCAATCTGAATGCTAAAAAATGCTGATTCAAAAGATGCCTGATTTATTTTCCATGGGTAAGTAAATACAATTTGAACTGGTTTATAACTTGGTTTGGTTTGGTGTTTTAAAAGTACAGCAATACAAATTGGTTATTTCGTGTATGAGGCAATTAGAATTAAGTGCCCTGCCCATGGGCATACATTATTTTTACTGAACTGGACTGATATAGTGACAAGGTTTGAATCCACACCCTTTTGGTCATGAAACTGGCACACAAACCATGCAGCCACCATGGCTTCTATCTGAATATCAGCAATACATGTACTGTATGTAGTACTCCCTCACTGGCATGCTCTCTGACTGTAGGAAACGTGTACCTAAGTAATCACTCATTATATTTCTGAGTATTGGATATACGTGTACTGTAGTACTCATTTGCATGCTGTCTGAGCATAGGAGATAAATGTAATCTTAGTACTCTCTCTGGCTGTCATGCTGGTTGATTATAGGAGATATATGTACTGTAGTACTCCCTCACTGGTATGCTGAGTATAGGAGATATGTGTAACTTAGTATTCCCTCATTATAATGCTGTCTGAGCATAGGAGATAAATGTAATCTTAGTACTCTCTCTGGCTGTAGTGCTGTCTGAGTATAGGAGATACATGTACTGTACTACTCCCTCACTCAGGCATGCTGAGTATATGAAATATATGAATTGTAGTAGTCACTGTCATGCTGCCGGAGATACATATAATAAGGTACTCCCTCGCTGACATGCTGTCTGAGTTTAGGAGCTATGTGTACCTAAGAACTCCCTCACTGTCATGCTGTCTGAGGATAGGAGATACATGTACTGTATAGTAGTCACTGTCATGCTGTCTGAGGATAGGAGATATATGTACTGTAGTAGTCACTGTCATGCTGTCTGAGGATAGGAGATACATGTACTGTAGTAGTCACTGTCATGCTGTCTGAGGATAGGAGATATATGTACTGTAGTAGTCACTGTCATGCTGTCTGAGGATAGGAGATATATGTACTGTAGTAGTCACTGTCATGCTTTCTGAGGATAGGAGATATATGTACTGTAGTAGTCACTGTCATGTTGTCTGAGGATAGGAGATATATGTACTGTAGTAGTCACTGTCATGCTGTCTGAGGATAGGAGATATATGTACTGTAGTAGTCACTATCATGCTGTCTGAGGATAGGAGATATATGTACTGTAGTAGTCACTGTCATGCTGTCTGAGGATAGGAGATATATGTACTGTAGTAGTCACTAGGACATAACCGACTTTTGATCCGGAAATCGGATTCCACCGGATAGTATGAACTTCCGATTAATCGGAGTTGGACAAGGCAGGAACGACCGATTCGGATAATAAAAATAATAAAGTTGAATTTCTATAGCTCCGTGTCTAACACTGCGTATCATTCGATAAGTGCGTTAATAAATTTAAATAAGAAGTCAGAAAAGTCCAATATGGTCAAAACAACCACGCTGTGAGACAATCTATTTGAAATGGCGGGTAAAAACCGGAAATGAAGCCGGATATGGTAAAGTACGAAGATGAAATTTTTTAGAAAAAAAAATACGGATTTAGCATTTTCGATTAATCGAATCGTATCCGGAATCGGAAAAATTTCATCCCCAAAATCCGGAATCGGAAATCGGTAGAAAAATGCTAATCGGTTATGCCCTAGTAGTCACTGTCATGTTGTCTGAGGATAGGAGATATATGTACTGTAGTAGTCACTGTCATGCTGTCTGAGGATAGGAGATATATGTACTGTAGTAGTCACTGTCATGCTGTCTGAATATAGGAGATATATGTGTTGTGGCACTATCTCATTACCATGTGATGTTTTTTGGTTTTTAATGGCCATAAATGTCGACTACCTTAAAATTGAGATTGATATTTACATATTTTATTCATAATATTGCTGTGAAACATTGAATTGGGATCCATGACCACATTGAAGGGACATCCCAGAAAGTCTATTCTTGAACTGAAGCTATAGTAGGTAATTTACCCTTCATTGGAAAAAGGAGTGATTTAACAATAAAATAATGGTAGGGCTTGAAAATATTATGCATGACATTTTTGCATTTGGCACATATTTTGCTTTAGCTCAAGTAGTCACAAAGCATAGGGATTATATCGTATCGCAATGTGTCTCTTTTCCATTTGTCAATGAGAATTCCCTTCTTATCACTTTGGAGGCCATGTTTTGTTTAAATTTTGATCAAACTTGGTACATAGTATTTTATGATCAATATCTTGGATGAGTTCGAGATTGTAATGCTCTGATCGCCATATTTCTGAGCTGATATTTGTGGATATTAGAACATGTGTTTATGTCATCCAGATCTCCGACATTAGTTAGCTGGCATCTAATTGGCTGCTCTTATGATGCCCGAGTTCATATTTCTGAACTGATTTTGAAATATTTTCAATATATATTATCAGTATCTCATACCGCTCCGGTGGTCTAGTTTTTGAAGCGTCTGCTGTGGGAGTGGAAGGTCGTGGGTTCGATCCCCGGCTAAGTCATACCAAAGACTTACAAAAATGGTACTAACAGCTGCCTCGCATGGCTCTCAACATTAAGAGGTTAGTGCTAGGACTGGTCAGCCTGGTGTCAGGATAATGTGACTGGGTGGGACATCATGCTACATGTCTGCAGCATGATGCCTCAATGCTAGACATTACAATAAACTGCCTCACTGCAGACATCATAGTGATATGACTGAACATTTTTTAAAAGCTACGTTAAAAAACCAATCAAACAAACAAAATCAGTATCTCATAAATGTTCATTAAAGCGTGAGATGCTTGCATTGTAAATTAGATGGTTGTTCATTTCATTGACTGAAATGTTTGAACACTAATCTTCTTATTTCTCAAAGATTATTACCAGATTTGGTATATAAACAATCTCATCGAGATCTATGAGTGACCTTTTCTTTCATTAGCAGAGCTTAGTGGCTATATTTTTGCCAGATCTTGATTGGATTTGGTAAATTTATTTCATCTTGATCTTGGGTTAGTTTGATTATGAGATATATATATATGAAATGAAATATATATATATATATATATATATATATATATATATATATATATATATATATATATATATATATATATATAATGTATAATGAATTGATCTTGATTGGCTGAACTTGCATGTACTCTCAAGACCCTATTCTGATTAGACTTTAATCAGATTTGTTTTCAGTCCTATAAGGAGGTAGTCTTGCATTTGCTGACTCTGGAGGCTACATTTCTGATCAGTCAAATTTTGGTATGTAATAATAATGAGGACTTTGTATAATGCCTAATCTTTAGAAGCTCTAAATTCAATGGGCAATTGGTTCCATGTAAGCTTGTATCATTGAGATCTGAGCAAGATTACTGTTTATTATCAAGGAGCTAGGCTGATAAAATGGTAAGAATCAAACCCTCAACCCTCTGCTCACGAGTCCAATGCCTTAACCACTGCAGCTCTTTTGAGTGAGAATCTCAATGCTTCCAAAATCATGGTTCTGGGTCGAGGGCGGATCCAGTAATCCAGGCACGCTTATGTCAGCTAAGTAATTGTATGTAATTTAAGGGTCAGGCTGTATGGATAGATCCGACCTGTCAATCAAATCCACAGATGTTGACTAATCGGATAAGAGTGTCCGGTGCTATGGTAACATCCGCCATGTTTTACCCACAAACAAACGTGTGGTGAGAATACAGCTGCATTAAAGATTTTCGTGATTTTTGGTATATATTTACAAAATGGTGCTTCTATGTGCATGGGGATCATGCATTGCAGATGAGAGATATCCGGAAAGGTTGGATATAGTCGTTTTATACGTTTTCCGACTCCAAAACGTGATTCTGAAAAGGTGAAACGTTTTTTAAAACTTGGCCAGCTTTCTGAATATAGGAAAGATTTTCCCGCTACTATTATTATTATAGATGGAACTGAAGTTAAAACTCAAATTCCATGTGCACTTTGCCTACATAGCCAGTTTTATAGTGATTATAAATCTGCAACAACTCTAAAGGGGTTAATAGGTTGGGATTCTAATAGTTGTGTATTGTTAGTTTCAGAATTATTTACATGATCAATTTCAGATACATATATCACATAAAAATCTGGGTTTTTTAATGATATGCTTAAGGCATTAAAATCAAATGGTTATATTAAAGAAGGAGATGCCAATAATGGTAGACAAAGGTTTTAACATTGCACAATAAATACATGAACTTGGTTTGAAAATAAACATTCCACCGTTTGCATAGGCAAGTATTCAAATGACAGCTTCTGAGACTGTTGACTTACAAAATTGACAAAAATAGGGTACATATAATACATCTCATATGTAAAGTTAAAACGTACAAACTTTTACCACATTGTATTCCTAAATCTTTGTTTCAAAAGGCCAACAAAATATGGACAGTGCGTTGTCTTCTAACACTTTTGCAAGATGTTTTTGTTAAGGATGAACACTGAATATACATTGATTGGATAGTACCTGATACAATAATAATTACTCCTAGATGTGCTGATACTTTAGGAATGTTTGGTGCAATTCTGCACTCATGGGGTGTTCCCTTCAGACTAGAAAGATGAGACACATCCTTTATATCCTCTTTCAGTACTCTAAATGTAATGCAATAATCGTGTTAAACAATGTTGTTTCCATGTTTCCTTCATGGCATTCCAGCTGATGTTAGCTTACCTCATCCAAATATATCCATTTACGTAATTTAACATTTGCTTTTGCCGAATGTACTTCTTGAACAGTGTGCATATAATGACTTTCTAAAGGAATATGGATGTTAAAGGATCCAGATAAAGTGAATGCTCGGCATTTTAATGTATGTGAAATCAAACTGTAAAATAAAAATAAGCCACATTACTTAAATAGTCGATGCCGATCGCCTACATGACCTGCATGACTTGTACTATAACAGGTGCCATTACTTCAGGGTATTAGACAGTTCAAACATTAAAAATAGTTCATAAAATTACAAAACATTACATTTTCATCGCTTTTCATCAACAGTATGCATCTTCACACTTTTACTCCGTAATTTCGATGTGCAGGTGGCTGTTTCTCTTCAGAAATGGACAATGTCTCACTCTGCGTGAATCTTATTTTTCAAAACTCCAAACCTTTGATTATCGTGTATATATGCTTGCGTAAAGTAGTTCAACCCCTTCTGCAACACTTTACTGGAAAGTTTCTCTTGATCAGGAATGTAAGTAAGTGAAATGTTATCGGGAATACGCGAGAGAGAATCTGACATGGTGCCCGTATTTTGTGATGATTCAGCCATTTTAATGGGAAGCTTGGGGTTCGTACTAACAGTCTCTAAGGGGGCGGAGTTTAACTTGTCATTTCGGATCTATCCATTATGGACAGTTTCTAAGTTATGAATCAGATCCTTGTCCCCAGAGATCAGGAGAGATACAGGAAATTATAAATAACTTGTCCTTTTTCTTTTTATGCTGAGAAAGCGATTATTTTATATTGTCTGATAAGCAAGATAAATGACACTAACAGTGATAGTTAAAATTGTAGTTATGTGCTGCAAGCTTTTCTTTCCCTCTACAGGTTCAGTTTGTACATTCACAAGTTGATAAATTCAACTAGCTGCAGAGTGATATCAGACCCACTTGATATTCTTGTTATCAAATAAGCAGGAATCACACATCATTAATACCCACTGCCTTATAATGCAGTATTAGGATGTTCTTTAAGAGCATACAGAAATTGGGAGTATTGTTTATAATTAAGAAATCTTGTCTGTTTAAGGTTAAATAATATCATTACTCCAAGGAAGCTCAGTTTGTATGTATGGCTTAAGTCAAAACATGAAAGCATATCAATGAAGATGCTCTTTGATTACTATGTTTTATAATCAGTCATATAACGTAGATGCAAAAATAAGATCCCATGAGAAGACTGAAAGGTTCTGCCAAGTTGTCAGAAAAGCAGATTTGATGCTGACAAGATTAAGTCATACAAAGTCAGGATTTGTCTAACATCAAATCAGTCTTTGTAAATGAGAAATTTAAAGCTCAAACTGTGTAAGAAGTATGTATGTGCCTAAAATGAAATATCTCTTTATAATTGTGTATGTTTAGTATATCAGAATCTAGTCATTAACCCCAACTCGTACATCTTGTGAGACTTTCCAAAACAAGGCAAAAGAACTTCGTCTTGAGCAAGCTCTGGTGTTTAATGCTCTGCAACTTGCAAGTGTACAAAGTAGTAGTTTTCCATGCTTCATTAGCAACAATACAGAAAATATGAGTTAAAATAACTAAATAATTTTAAAAATTAAAAACATATTTGTGGAATTCCCTTATGGCATCTTGTAAATATTACCGTATCAGTGTTTTATGAGTGGATGCTTCCATTAACATGGATTTTCACTGTAAAACTTCTTATGTTGGTCCAAAATGAAAATGGTACCAATTGACTTGTAATATGGCCACCATGGCAAAAATCTTGCAATATTGTTGTCAGTACTTCTCATGACATCATAGTTGTGATGACATGGGTTATGTTTTAGTTTAGCTCATTTGGCTGCAAATGGCATGACCCTGTGTTCACTGCCTGATCAGTCATCCGTCAGCAACTGCTTGTTACCTCTCTAGTCCATATTTCTGATCCACCTTCAAACAAACTTAAAATACAAGTTTATGTCATCCAATTCTATGACAAGTTCAGTAATGGGCTACTAATGAGGTGATCTTTAATCCAATTGGTTAACTTTTTCCCACTCTGATTTTGATCCAGTTTCTAATTCATGCCATATATCTTGGACAAGTTGGATCATGTGTGAATTTTTTTTGGACAAGTTGGATCATGTGTGATATTTTTTTCTCAGAAACCACTTTACAGAATTTGTTTAAATTTGATTGCAAACATAATAGCAGGATGATCTATGAAATTTTTACATGTGATGCCCATCCACCTTCAATTAAGGCCAAAATTATTAAAATTAAATAGCTGCGGTTATTATAAATAGCATAATAATTATACAAAATCTTCACCAAAACTGTTATGAGAATTTAACTAGACATAACATAGAGCAGCCTGGCGTGAACACCCATGAAGACTGTACAGTGGTATTAATTTGTCTTTAAATATGGTGACCTTTACTAAAAATAAAAACAATTCTATACTGCAGAACTATGGAGACTCACAGGCTTGCAATTATGATTAGTTTGCTCTCCCATCATGTGGAATAAATAAAAAGATTTTTACAATAATTTTAGAATACATAAATCATAAATTTTAATGGAAGAAATTAAAATTAGCAAAATAATGCACATGCTTCCAAAAAAAGAATTTTAACTGAAGGAAAGTATAAAGTAGAAATAAAACAAGGCACACTCTATGTAGATAAAATGTCTTAGTGATAAAATTAGATGGAAACACAATGAAGTATATGCAGTCAAGGGGGAGTATTGTGTCTATTTATCAGGAAAAGTGAGACAGGAGTAGAATAACTGCACAAACACTTAGAGAAGAGGACAAATTAAGTGTGAATGAAACCCCAAAATACTCTTTCTCCAACTCAACACCTAAACCTGCCTCAAAAGAAAGAGAATAAATAAATAGTTGGCCAAATACCCAGTGGAAGATAATTGACATTGGTGGTCACTGTTCTGTTACAATCATCAGTGTCAATTAGAAAAGCAAACTCTACAGCCCACATACTTGTACTAGAAACAGAAAAATTGGAAGAAAAATTGGAAGAAAAAAAAAAGGAAAAAATGACCATTTAATAATAAAGACATATAAAATAACATTTGCAAAAATGACAGCAACAACACAAAAAGTACAGCAGTATGAACAAAATTAAAAGATACTACAAGAATAACCTAACTAGAACTAAATAAGATGAAATATGACCACAACTGTTAAAACAAACACAAAAAACTATTTAGAAGACAAAAAGAAAGTAAAAATTTGTTATAAAATACCAAAATAGCTTTTGACAATACAAAATAATTTGTAATAATACAGAAGTTTCATATACTTTACCATTTTATAGAAATGTAAAGTGTTAATTGTGTTGACTTAGTATTTATAAAAACAACGGTGCAAAACACACAAAGTCTAGACCATACTATGAATAGGCAACAATATAACACATTCAACTAAATCAACGAATGTGTAAACTACATTATAACGCATACAACTAAATCAACAAATGTGTAAACTACATTATAACGCATACAACTAAATCAACAAATGTGTAAACTACATTATAACACATACAACTAAATCAATGAATGTGTAAATTACATTATAACACATACAACTAAATCAACAAATGTGTAAACTACATTATAACGCATACAACTAAATTAACAAATGTGTAAACTACATTATAACACATACAACTAAATCAATGAATGTGTAAATTACATTATAACACATACAACTAAATCAACAAATGTGTAAACTACATTATAACGCATACAACTAAATTAACAAATGTGTAAACTACATTATAACACATACAACTAAATCAATGAATGTGTAAATTACATTATAACACATACAACTAAATCAACAAATGTGTAAACTACATTATAAATGTACAACTAAATCACTGAATGTGTAAACTACATTATAACACATACAACTAAATCAACATATGTGTAAACTACATTATAACACATACAATTAAATCAAATTAAGTATAAACAACATTTTAACACATACAGCTACATCAAACTACATCAAACATTATCACATAGTCGGTACACTTTGCCTTTAGTGTGTGCAGTTTAATATTTTTGGTATTAAAATATGCGAACATTTCACTTTATGTGATTCTGATTGGTTCAAATAAGCCCATGAAATTATTTTGCAGTATTCTTTTTACTAATTGGCTGTGAATGTGAGAAAACATTTTGAACCCTGTCTTCTGGAATGTTTTGTTTTGAATGAACATTTTGTCAACCATTTTTAAACTCGACTAGCTAAAGGAAATTGAGGGAAAATTATCTCAGCTGTCTGAATATGATTTGTTGTCAGCTGTCTGAATATGATATGTTGTCAGCTGTCTGAATATGATATGTTGTCAGCTGTCTGAATATGATATGTTGTCAGCTGTCTGAATATGATATGTTATACCCACAGAGGTTTGTTATGTAAATCAATATCATAAGAAAAATGGTGTGCAGCTATAAGACAAAAACAACAATAAGAAGTAAAACTAAAGGTATTGCTCATTTGATAGCAGGTGGGGGGAGGGGGGCATATATCTGTAATATAGATATAGGATTTACCCTACATACAAGCGTGGACTTAAATGACAGAGCTTTATCCAACCACATCATATTTACGCAGTATGTATGGGATGCTAAATAACCAGACTCAAATTTGTTTACATATTCTGTACAGTCCGTTGTTTTGTTTACATATTCTGTACAGTCCGTTGTTTTGTTTACATATTCTGTACAGTCCGTTGTTTTGTTTACATATTCTGTACAGTCTGTTGTTTTGTTTACATATTCTGTACAGTCCGTTGTTTTGTTTACATATTCTGTACAGTCCGTTGTTTTGTTTACATTTTCTTTTCCAGTCAGTTGTTCCAAATCAAATTCTGCAAATATCCGGTCACAAATACATTCGAGTAAATATGGGAATTTCTGCATTGAATAATCCTATCTTTTTCTTCGATTTATAGTTTGTAAAAAAAACAGTACAATCTACTTTTACTTGTTCAGCTTTGTTTGGGATTATGTTTTATGCACACAACTCTTTAAAGGTGCATCGTCTGGTCAGAATAAATTAAATTATTCTTTTTTTTTCCTATAAAAATTATTTCTACTGAAATAAAAATTAAATAATCTCAAATGGGTAATGATTTAATACTAAATTTTTTAACTCATTGAATAATGTTCAGCCCTTGGCAAGCAAAAGCTTGACATTATTCAACATCATTTAATAAATTCAATATTAAATCATTCCTCTATTTATGACACATGCAACTAGATCAAACTATGTATAAACAACATTATAACACATACAACTAAATCAGACTATAGATGTGTATGGAATACCAGTTTACCTTGGTTGTTGTTGTTGTTGTTATAGTTGTTTTAGGGTTTAACGCCATTTTTCAGCACAAGATAGGCTATACATGGTGGCCATTATTAATGGTGGTTGAAGAACCCGGAACACCTGAAAAGAACCACCGACCAAGCAGAAGCTACCGGCAAGCTTTCTCACATTGACCGAGTCTGAGATTCGAACCCACACACAGGTGAGATGGCAGTGATCCATAATGGAGAGCACTTTAGACCACTCAGCCATTCTGGACCTGTTTAACCTTGGTATTTTTTCCAGTGGTACATCACATGGTACTTTTCACTGTACATGTAGATCAGGAATGTATCAAATTTCCAGAGGAATCCTTGTTAAGGTTATTATATCAACAGTGTTTACATAAATCATGACATAAATGGTTTTCAGTTTTTCTTATTTTCACAAATCAGTTGTATCTGTCACAACGTAATGGTGAATATTACAAATATAGTTACAGTTACATGTATGCCTGTGCAGTAGCCAAATGGAATGTTGGGAAATCCATTTGGGCCAAATGCAACTTTGAAACATTTCAGATTTAAAAAAATAAATAAAAAACAAAACATGTCATGTTTTTATTTATTTACCATCATATTTGTATTCTGTTTATAAGGCTGTGAATCGTCCTATGATTTTCAGGATTCACTTGTTTTCTCTCAGAACTTTACATAATTTTTCTCAAGTCCACTAAATATTTTTTTCATTTGATGAGTGTATTTTATGTTTACCTGACCGCTCTGATAAAAATCTTGTCCTGGTGTTGCCAGCTCACTGAAAGTTTCCCTGCCAATTTTATGATTAGTGTAACTAGAAAATTATAGGCTTCCATTTTTTCCAATATTTCCTCTAATGTCAGCATGACTTCACAGTATAATGTAAGCTTAATCACTTTAAAATTTATATTACAACTTACACAGCAAATAACATACATATAGCTAATTCATGTACCATCCATATCACTTTAAAATTTATATTACAACTTACACAGCAAATAACATACATATAGCTAATTCATGTACCATCCATATCACTTTAAAATTTATATTACAACTTACACAGCAAATAACATACATATAGCTAATTCATGTACCATCCATATCACTTTTGGAGCAGAGGAAAGACAATGATTTTCTTTTGAGCTAAAACATATTTGCTTTTCTTTTATCACTAGATATGTAATATTTTTTCCAGTTAATATCATGGATATAATAATGTGTAATATTGCCATAGATCAGAGCAAGATAATTTTTCAAATTATTGACAAACAGAAATTAAACCAAAATGTGTTAGGCTCCTGACTTAGAGACTTGGATTGTTGGTCTATAATATAATTGCGGTACACCATGGTATGTATTGTGACATAACATGATACGTATTGTGACATAATATGGTACGTATTGTGACATAACATGATACGTATTGTGACATAATATGGTACGTATTGTGACATAACATGGTACGTATTGTGACATAACTTGGTACGTATTGTGACATAACATGGTACGTATTGCAGTAAGTTAAAAAATAATTTGGACTGCCTTGAAACTTCACACACACATTCATGCCTTGGTCTCATTGGTCCTAAATGAAAATTGTCAGCATTCTGGTATGTCTATGACTTTGGTCTTGAAAATCTTGCTATGGCTACATATTTTGCCACATATTTACACCTGGAGGTTTTTTCTGTTTTCACATGAAATGCAAGTAGGAAACACATTGTGGGGGCTATTTTTGAATACATCCTAATATATTAACTTCAAGCAATTTTCCATTAGCCTAATGCCTAGTTGTTTTAAAAACATAGTTTTTCTATGGTTATTTCGCTTGTGCCTGAGCAGAAGAGAAAATGTTGGAGTTCTTTTCTTTCTTTTCTTGGTGCTTAACAGACCCATCATTTTTGTATGGAGACTACACTTTATTCCCAATGCCCACCTTATCCTACTTTTTGCACAGGTTTACCTGTCTGTGTGCAGTTCAGACACAGGTCTGCCTTAGATCTGAGGCCAAAAACTCCTATTTTTTTTCTTCTAGAAATTCAAAAAAATCACACAATTCTGATTTATACAATCAATCCACACATTACACACCCTCTCTTACCATCCCCACTCCCAAGTTATTTTTGTTTTGCATCTGCAGATACTTATTTTCAGAGACGTAGTCTTGAAAGATCAATATGCCACGCATGTCTTCATCAAGTTAACATCGCTACTAAACTCACATTGCTACACTCCTGCACACTTGTCATAATATTTCTTCAACACAGCTATTGAACTCCCAAATGAAATTATTTTAAAAAGAAATTAATTGCAATTACCTTTCAGAAAATAAATGTAAAATTACATGTATTTATGATCAACTTGCTGCACTCATTGGCAGAAATTCATGATTAACACTAAATATTATTCTGCAGATTGAATTCAAATGCTGACAGTTTATGACTTTTTAGCAAGGATTGGAGTCCTTACTTCTTCATTAAATTGGGACCCTAGGTGATTGAGTGGTATAAGGTGCTCACTTTCTAGATTATTCACATGGGGTCAAGTCTCAGCACTGACAATGGGAAAGCTTGCCAGTAGTTTCCAGGAGTCAGTGGTTCTTCTTGGATTTTTCCTTCAGCAAATATATTGGCTGCCATGAATCATGTGCTGAAAAATGGCATTAAACAAACTAAATAT
Organism: Unio delphinus; assembly: GCA_029339505.1. Taxonomy (NCBI): domain Eukaryota; kingdom Metazoa; phylum Mollusca; class Bivalvia; order Unionida; family Unionidae; genus Unio; species Unio delphinus. The sequence goes on from JAQISU010000033.1 coordinate 3,407,346, forward strand.
ACTGGCTGCCATGAATCATGTGTTGATAACTGGCATTAAACAAACTAAATATACTGGCTGCCATGAATCATGTGTTGATAAATGGCATTAAACAAACTAAATATACTAGCTGCCATGAATCATGTGTTGATAAATGGCATTAAACAAACTAAATATACTGGCTGCCATGAATCGTGTGTTGATAAATGGCATTAAACAAACTAAATATACTGGCTGCCATGAATCATGTGCTGAAAAATGGCATTAAACACAAAAATGCAAAAATCTGGCATGAATTTGGCTTGAACTTCATTTGGGGAAAAAGAAGATGTGTGTTTCTGGTTGGCTGATTGTCCTCATTTTGCTGACCCTAGCACTTCCCCTCCTCCCCCAGGTAAATTTAAAAGAAACAAACAACTAAATTGATTTGTGCAACAAATTGAGCAGGTTAAGGGCTCAGGACTTGAACTGGAAATTTGTATAGTTTTCTAAATATTTTTTTTTAAATTCCCTAAATTTGTGCTTCTAATTGAGCTGGTTTAGCCCACTGTCATTTGTCCATCAAGTCGACTTTAGTCATCCAGTGTTTTATTGGGAGCAAATGGTCTGTGGGTGTGTAGGTGACTTATGAAGCCGATGTGCACCCTGAATGTTCTGTGGCATTGTGGACATGGATGGTAGCAGTGCTGATTGTGGGGTTAGTGGCTTTGGATTTTCTTGTCTGCCTCCATTCTGCTGCTCAGCTGTCCACAGTTGGCCTCACAAGCTGCAACACCTTTAGTGATTGAAGAGCACCACACGACCCTGTCCTGGGCAGTCTGCTACTATGTGTCTTGGCTAATGCTAAAGTTCTTCAATAACATCTTCAGGGTGTCATTGTATCATTTTCTCTGGCCTCCTTTGTTGCGTTTTCCTTGTTGAAGCTCACCATCAAAGAACTGGTTTTTTTTAAGCTGTTGATCTGACATGTGAGCAACATGGCCTGCCCATTGCAGCTGTGCTTGCATTAAGTTGGTGTAGATACTGGGAAGGTTTGCTTGGGCATGGCGCTAGTATACTGTGTATACTTTTAGTCTTTGCCATTCCTACTGTTCAGGTCTTAAAACTATTTTTTTAAAAATAGCCTTGATTTTGGCACGGCATCATGCGGACAAACTGAGTTTTACTTATCATCAATAAGCAATCATAAAATTCTATCTGATTGTCAGCAATAGTATTAGGTATATCGCCTGTGATCATGTGATAACTCTTCTTTTCTTTGCACATTTAGATGAAATTTGCAACCAATCCAAGTCTCATTAAGTTTGGTTCTAAGTCCAAGTTTCTTCATTTGTTCTTGTTCTTCAGGCTTGACTTTTTTAAAGCACTTTTCAGACAGGCATGTTATTAGTACTAAAACCTACATAGAATAAATCTTCCAAATTTGTAACAGTGATGTAGGCAGCTTGTCTCCACTAGACAATAAAATCTGTCTATTTAGGTCCTCCTTCAGCAAATGAAATTGAAAACCAAGAGACAAATGGCGTCCCCATTTCCAGACAAAAGGAAGATATTAACGCCAGAACTGACACTTTGGTCTAGCAGTGAATCAAAGGGTCGCTTATTAACTTTGCTGCTGTCTATTGTCTTCAATGTTAATTGAATGTTAGATATTCTGAGACTGACAAATTTTAAGTGGATACACTAAAATATACAAAATGTGTGACATTCAATTCATGTGCAGTAATCTTACATTTTCTGGGATATTGATTTTTCCTGAAATTTAATATTTTTTTTACCTCGAGAATAGAACAGGAATGTGTTCATCAATTACCTCCACAATAGAGCAGGTATGTGTTCATCAGTTACTTCAAGAATATAACAGGTAATCGATATGTGTTCAACAATTACCTTCAAAATAGAGCAGAATAGAACAGGTATCAGGTATGTGTTCAACAATTACCTTCAAAATAGAGTGGAATAGAACAGGTACTGGGTATGTGTTCAACAATTACCTCCACAATAGAGCAGAATAGAACAGGTACTGGGTATGTGTTCAACAATTACCTTCAAAATAGAGTGGAATAGAACAGGTACCAGGTATGTGTTCAACAATTACCTCCACAATAGAGCAGACTAGAACAGGTACCAGGTATGTGTTCAACAATTACCTCCACAATATAGCAGAATAGAACAGGTACTGGTATGTGTTCAACAATTACCTCCACAATAGAGCAGAATAGAACAGGTACCAGGTATGTTTTCAACAATTACCTCCACAATAGAGCAGGATAGAACAGGTACTGGGTATGTGTTCAACAATTACCTTCAAAATAGAGTGGAATAGAACAGGTACCAGGTATGTGTTCAACAATTACCTTCAAAATAGAGTGGAATAGAACAGGTACTGGGTATGTGTTCAACAATTACCTCCACAATAGAGCAGACTAGAATAGGTAATGGGTATGTGTTCATCAATTACCTCCACAATAGAACAGTGTTACAAATTTGTGCTCTTAAAATAAGTTACAGAAAAGAACGAGGACAACGAGTTTTGTAACGTTTAACAAATAATTTATTTCCCTAGACTACAAAGTAAAACATTAAGGAAAAAAAACTTAAAGTACTATGAATTAGATCCAAAGGTTTTGCGAATTAAATCCAAATTGTAACCCAAGAAATAAAAAGCACAAGTCCTATAAAGAATATGAGTCTTTAAAAGATGATCACTGTGATCAATATCCTTTGATTAATCAAAGCAAGGGGTGAAAGTGACCTTATCAAAAGCCTGACCAATACATATGTCAGCTAAAGGAATACTGTCCTGATCAACATCATTCTCAAGAGCTTTTGATGCCATAACTCTTAAGTATCTGCACAAGCTGGGTATAACTCATGGAATTCTCTGGGTATAACTCATGGAATTCTCTGGGTATAACTCATGGAATTCTCTCTGGGTATAACTCATGGAATTCTCTGGGTATAACTCATGGAATTCTCTGGGTATAACTCCTGGAATTCTCTGGGTATAACTCCTGGAATTCTCTGGGTATAACTCCTGGAATTCTCTGGGTATAACTCCTGGAATTCTCTGGGTATAACTCATGGAATTCTCTGGGTATAACTCCTGGAATTCTCTGGGTATAACTCCTGGAATTCTCTGGGTATAACTCCTGGAATTCTCTGGGTATAACTCCTGGAATTCTCTGGGTATAACTCCTGGAATTCTCTGGGTATAACCCATGGAATTCTCTGGGTATAACTCATGGAATTCTCTGGGTATAACTCTTGGAATTCTCTGGGTATAACTCATGGAATTCTCTGGGTATAACTCATGGAATTCTCTGGGTATAGCTCCTGGAATTCTCTGGGTATAACTCATGGAATTCTCTGGGTATAGCTCCTGGAATTCTCTGGGTATAGTCCATGGAATTCTCTGGGTATAACTCATGGAATTCTCTGGGTATAACTCATGGAATTCTCTGGGTATAACTCATGGAATTCTCTGGGTATAACTCATGGAATTCTCTGGGTATAACCCATGGAATTCTCTGGGCATAACTCATCTCTGGGTATGACCCATGGAATCCTCTGGGTATAACCCATGGAATTCTCTGGGTATGACTCATGGAATTCTCTGGGTATGACTCATGGAATTCTCTGGGTATGACCCATGGAATTCTCTGGGTATGACTCATGGAATTCTCTGGGTATGACCCATGGAATTCTCTGGGTATGACTCATGGAATTCTCTGGGTATGACTCATGGAATTCTCTGGGTATAACCCATGGAATTCTCTGGGTATAACTCATGGAATTCTCTGGGTATAACCCATGGAATTCTCTGGGTATAACTCATGGAATTCTCTGGGTATAACTCATGGAATTCTCTGGGTATAACTCATGGAATTCTCTGGGTATAACTCATGGAATTCTCTGGGTATAACTCATGGAATTCTCTGGGTATAACTCATGGAATTCTCTGGGTATAACTCATGGAATTCTCTGGGTATAACTCATGGAATTCTCTGGGTATAACCCATGGAATTCTCTGGGTATAACCCATGGAATTCTCTGGGTATAACTCATGGAATTCTCTGGGTATAACCCATGGAATTCTCTGGGTATAACTCATGGAATTCTCTGGGTATAACCCATGGAATTCTCTGGGTATAACCCATGGAATTCTCTGGGTATAACCCATGGAATTCTCTGGGTATAACTCATGGAATTCTCTGGGTATAACTCATGGAATTCTCTGGGTATAACTCCTGGAATTCTCTGGGTATAACTCCTGGAATTCTCTGGGTATATCTCCTGGAATTCTCTGGGTATAACTCCTGGAATTCTCTGGGTATAACTCCTGGAATTCTCTGGGTATAACTCCTGGAATTCTCTGGGTATAACTCCTGGAATTCTCTGGGTATAACTCATGGAATTCTCTGGGTATAACTCATGGAATTCTCTGGGTATAACTCATGGAATTCTCTGGGTATAACTCATGGAATTTTCTGGGTATACCTCATGGAATTCTCTGGGTATAACCCATGGAATTCTCTGGGTATAACCCATGGAATTCACTGGGTATAACCCATGGAATTCTCTGGGTATAACTCATGGAATTCTCTGGGTATAACTCATGGAATTCTCTTTCAATAGGATCAACTTTCTGATGCAAACAAGGTTTATCTGAGTTACAAGTGAAATAACCACAACTTTATCTCCAGCCAGGTTGTTCCCTTGTAATAAAAGAATGCAGTCAAGTAGTAAAGAATACACTGTTCCAACTATCACGGGTCCTGAAACTAAGTCTGATGACAAATTTGCACAATGGAGAGGAAAATTAACAAAGCAGCACTCTACTCCCAGAATAAGAACACTCTCAATAGAAGAAGACTTCTAAGATAAGGCAAAATACCTGACATTAAAAGACACAAACTCCTGATTCTTTTACATTTTTAATAGGGATGGGATTTCTGTTGCTTAGTTTTCAATTTGTACTAATCAGAAATAATGTGCCCTTTGTTCTTGCAATAGGCATACATAGGATGATATAAGGATTTCTGAACATTCTTATCATAAACTTGATTTCTACAAGTTGTACCAGATTGAAATTTAGAAGGGCTTGTGTTAGGCTGTAATACATTTCTACCAGAAGACTGCTGAGTGGAAGACCTGCTTTGTGACTTAAGAAATCTTATGAGCTAAGGAATACCCATCAGTAGCACAAGCAACATTTCCCAAGGTTTTGACCATATGCTCATCAAGATAAGTCTTAATGTCTATAATAGACACAGTTACTCAAGTAATACCAGTTGTCTTAGATTTTCATAGTCTTTATTGACCATTGTAGAAGAGCATCACCTATTAAATTGTTGTGCTTTTTCCCATGCAAATTCAACATAGGTCTGGTTAGCTGATTTTCTAGAATTCCTAAGACTTTGTCAGTAAGCCTCAGGTACCAATTCATAACCGTTTAGATATAGTCCTTAATCAGATCATAATCAGCACTCTGCTGTAGTGACAGTGAAATGTAAATGTCATGAGCTTTACTAGTATGTACACATTGTAACAACAGAGTCCAGTATTCTCTTGGTCACTTCAAAATTTCAGTGATTGTCTCAAAATGAACAAAATATTGATCTACTGCTTTTTCCCAAAAAGGGAGTACATGTACTAACTTGATTTTAATTTAATTTGAAATTCCATTTTGTTTTTTTTTTTCTATTAGCATTCGCATTTGCATTATCCTATCTTCTTTTTCTTTCTCGAATTGCATTTGTCTTAATTCCTTCTCTCTCTTTCCATTTGTATCATTTCTATCTGAAACTGAACCAGTCTTCTCTCTAATTCCAACTTTCTTAGCTGTACTTACCTTTTCAAATTTTAAACCACTCCTGGGTAAAAATAAATACATTCTCTACTTTTGGTGATATTGAAAAAAGTCTGTTTATTTCACTAAAGATTTCTAAATAGTGAAATAATACTTGGGACTTAAGACTCCAAAACTAGGGGAATTTACATTTCAAAAACAAAGTTTTTTTTAAATGTTTTAGTTAAAATTTGTATCCCAAGGATGAGCACTCCAGTTTTATGTTAAGAGTCTATGAGTCTATGCTCTTAAAATAAGTAACAGAAAAGAGTGAAGACAACAAGCTTTGTAAAATTTAACAAATAATAAAGTTCTCAAGAGTACAAAGTAAATTATCTAAGAAAAAGAACTTACAGTTTTGCAAATTAAATCCAAATTGTAATCCATTAATTAAAAACACAAATCCTATCAATGAAAAGTTTTAAGTGAATCACAGTTCAAATCTTGATGAAAATCCAAAATGGAAGGTGATGATGTCAGAAATGGTTAGTGTCTGACAGTCTCGTGTTGAATCACAGAAAATATTATACCAGTTTTTGAATTCTGTATAAATTCTAGTAAATGTCTTTGTCCAAGAGTTAATTTAATATTTCCAGGGAAAACAATCACTTAAATTTAAATAATTTGGAAACAAAAATTCAGACCCAAAACTGGTCATAACATAAAGCAACTTTAAGTGGTAAGGCACAACTGATGGAATTTGTATCATAACAGCAGTTAGAATACTAACTAAAACACAAAATAGATTCCCAGATGGGGATCATTCTAGAAAAAATTAGAAGTTTGTTTACGAATTAACATGTGCCTTATGTCATATAGCCCAGCTATGACCTTGACTCAACTCAATGATTCTTACTCGGAAAAAGAATTCTTTTAAAAAATATAAAAAGTTGTTTACCAAAACTGTCACTGATTTTATGGTCAGCAACTAGATTCAATGTTTCTATTATGAGAGATTTACATCAATGAAATAATTATAAAAGAATCAATCAAGTCACAGAATTGAACTTAATTATGAAGAGAAAAAAAGTAAAGTAAACAATATTACATTATAATAACATGTAATTGAATAAAAAATATTGTAAAACTAACAGGCAAACAATTAATTTAAATATACATGACATGTACTGGGTATATGTTCATTAATTACCTAAATAAAAGAACAGGAATGTGTTCATCAATTACCTCAAAAATGGAATAGAATAGAACATGTACTGGGTAATTGTGTTCATCAGTTACTTCAAAATTAGAACAGAGTAGCACAGGAATACTTAAAGTATATATTTCTTCAATATAATAGAACAGAATGTTTTTAGATTAATGATGTAATCAGATGGGAATGTGTTATTTACTTGTGCCATGTAATCAAATGGGAATGTGTTATTTATTTTAACAATGTAATCAAATGGGAATGTGTTATTTATTTTGACAATGTAATCAAATGGTAATGTATTTGTTATTTTGACAATGTAATCAAATGGGAATGTGTTTATTATTAATCTCTATAATGTAATCAGATGGAAATGTGTTTATTATTAATCTCTCTAAAATAATCAGATGGAAATGTGTTTATTATTAATCTCTCTAATGTAATCAGATGGGAATGTGTTTATTATTAATCTCTAATGTAATCAAATGGGAATGTGTGTTTGTTATTTATTTCAACAATGTAATAGAATGGGAATGTATTTGTTATTTTTTTGACAATGTTTATCAAATGGGAATGTGCTTGTTTTTAACCTTATAATGTAATCGGATGAGAATGTGTTATTTATTTCTGTAATGTAATAAAATGGGAATGTATTTGTTACTTATTTCAATAATGTAATCAAATGGGAATGTGTTATTTATTTCTGTAATGTAATCAAATGGGAATGTGTTATTTATTTCTGTAATGTAATCAAATGGGAATGTGTTTGTTATTTATTTCTGCGACGTATTCAAATCGAAATGTGTTTATTATTTATTTCTACAATGTAATTAAATCAGAATGTGTTATTTAATTCGACAATATAATCAAATGGGGATATGATTAAATGGAAATGTGTTATTTATTTGAGCAATGTAATCAAATGAGAATGTGTTTATTATTTATTTCTACATTAGAATAGAACATTAAGTGTTAATTAGTTCCTTCTACAATAGAATTGAATGTGAATGTGTTGATTATCAATAATACCTCAAGAAAAAAATAGAATATGAATACCACTTCTACCAAAAGCTTGTAATACTCACCTCCCTCCAGCAAGAAATGTGTACTTTACAATAATATATCTGCAAAATCTAATTTTCAGAATCTTCAAAAAATCCAATCTTAGACTTGCTGTAGAAGAGTTTATTGTTTTAACATTCAAGATCTTGCAGTTTCTGGAAATAAATTTCCTTTGGTTAAAACACATTTATCTTTGCATTCTACCTACCATCAATTATTATAACTTGTTTTAGTATCTGACATAATCAGATGTTGGGGGTGGTTATTTCTTTTAATGATGCCAAGAAATTTCTACAAATTTGCCATTTGTGCTACAAACCTGCAAGCTTGATAATATGAGTCAGCAAAAACATCCACATATTGGCATGGATGAGACATCAGTTGCAATAGTTCTTGACTCCAAACAGTTTCCATTAACAAAAATGTGACTTATGTTTATACTGTAATTAAACAGTTGTCTTTTGAGTGAAAATTGCAAGTTCATCTGTTTGTGGTCAATGAATGGCATGTCAACACATGAAAGTGTATATAGTGCTGTGGCAGTTGAAGTAAAGTGCTATACCCAAGACAATGTGTGCACCGTGGCAGCATACCTAGCTTAGTATAAAAAAATCTGAGCCTACAGGAAGCAATTAGTCCACGTCAATAATCACCGAGTTTCTGTAGCTCAACATTTGAAAGAATCTAAGTTAGCTCAGCTAGATGCAAAAATAGAAGTAAATGGAAGTAAAAGAAATTAAGAAGCAGTTATTATTATTAATATTACTGTGTTTTAGTGTGTATTATTATTAATATTACTGTGTTTTAGTGTGTATTATTATTAATATTACTGTGTTTTAGTGTGTATTATTATTAATATTACTGTGTTTTAGTGTGTATTATTATTAATATTACTGTGTTTTAGTGTGTATTATTATATTAATATTACTGTGTTTTAGTGTGTATTATTATTAATATTACTGTGTTTTAGTGTGTAATTTGGCCAAGTTAATTAATACTGACAATGACAACACCTGTGTTAGGGTTTGTATTGCAGACTTAAATATTTCAGGTGCTATTGTAGTTTTATTTGTTTGAGATGAGAAGATAAGTAAATTTGTATATAATTCTCTTAATTATTGTTGAGTTATGATAGAGGGGTACATCTTTATTTACTGTTCTTATTATATATGGTGTTAACTAAAGCCAGTCTAACCGGGGGGCGTGGGGTGGGATGTTACACTCAGGTTGTCAGGCAAATCAAAGAAAAAATCCTTTATTGGCTAGGAAGGCATGTTTGTGGATATGTAATAATAATTCACAGATACTGAGTTTATCTTTATAGCAAAACATTTAGATTTGTGACAGTTTGATGCAACGTGTTTAGCTCTTTAAATAGATGTGAAGTGTTTATGATAGAGTTAGTTACAGTGTAACTTGATTCTCGTGGGTCGGTGGTTATTTTCGGTGGTTTTCCCGGGTTCTTCCTTCACCAATAATACTGGCCGCCATGTATAGCCGTTCATGTGCTGAAAAATGGCGTTAAACCATAAACAACAATAAACAACAGTGTAACTTGAAATTAATTAACTTATAAGGAAATATTTTACAACTCATTTTTTCGGGAAAAGTCCCTCCTTGGAACTGGGAGAGTCATTCATAATTAAGGGCATGTTTTTGCTTCCGGTTTCCTTTCTTTTAAACTGAATAGGACTGTGACTAAAGTACTTGTTGATTTTAGAAACTGCATGTATTAAACTTTTATCCCTTTTTATGAACCAAAGACTGTCTGGTTTCTGCAAACAGTCAAAAATGGTGAAAAGTTTTAGCCAAAATGGGATAAGTACTCCCTGATTATTCCAGTAACCATATAGAGTATAACACCTCATAATAAGACTGTTATATGAAGCAGATGATTCATTCATTTTTCTACTACTAAAAAAACAAACCGCTCTGGTGGCCTAGTGGTTAGAGCGTCTGCAGCAGATGTGGGAGGTCATGGGTTCGATCCCCAGCCAAGTCATACCAAAGACTTACAAAAATGGTACTAACAGCTTGACGCTCAGCATTAAGAGGTTAGTGTTAGGACTGGTTGGCCTGGTGCCAGGATAAAGTAACTGGGTAGGACATCATGCTATATGTCTGCAGCATGATGCCTCAGTGCTAGACACGACTATAAACTGCCTTACTGCAGACATCATAGTGATATGAGTGAAAAATTGTTTAAGCTACGTTAAAAATCCTAAACAAACAAACAAGCTTCCCAAAAAATTGGGATCCATGACAAATATTCATCTTATCGCAAGATGTGTATAGAATGAATCACCTGATAGTAAGACCACTTTATAATAAAGTACATTATAAATATAATTATACTACCACTAAATAAGATGGGAGCCATGACCATATCAGCCTTTTAACAGTAACTGTGTTCTAATGTATGTCCTTATAGTGAGGGAGTGATGTACCCCACCATAAGGAGACCACAGTACACTATTATGGCTTTCTTGGCCTACATTAAAGTTCAAGATCACTATATTTAGAATGCAGAAATGAAATAAACAGCTTCTCTGTTGCCAGGTATATCTGTTACTACAGTTTATTAAAAGCAGTTTGTTTTGTTTTTATAAATCCCCCCCCCCAAGCCCTGAAATTGATTTGTATATCTAATTAGTGTGATTTTAGCTCAGTATTTGAAGTGCTTAGTACATTATATACTACGATAATCATTATAATAACATAAGGTTTTTTTTTTTAAAAATTAAAAAGATTTTTAAAAAACCTACTACCTTAGGTCATTTTAAAACCAGTGCATTAGGAAACAAACATTTTTTGTGTGTATTGTGACATGTAAAACAATGTTACTTTGTGATATGTGTATTGTGACATGTAAAACAATGTTACTTTGTGATATGATTATTGTGACATGTAAAACAATGTTACTTTGTAATATGTGTATTGTGACATGTAAAACAATGTTACTTTGTAATATGTGTATTGTGACATGTAAATCAATGTTACTTTGTAATATGTGTATTGTGACATGTAAAACAATGTTAATTTGTGACAGAATTGCTAAGATGACATTGAGAAATGGTGATTCTAGCTGCTGTGAGAATCAAAAATAACCTTAATTAATTAATAATAACTTAACTCGCCTGTTCTGATTACGACATAAAGATAAACTTTTCCACAAAAATGGGAAAGAAACATGATATTGAAATCAACTTAAGGGTAATAAATTTTGTCTTAATGCAGATTTTATTGCTAGGAAGTGAAGCTATAAAAGAGTGATAAATGACTGATAACACTGCAGGAGTAAAATAATGGTGAGCATATATTTACTGGGAAATTATGCCTTGAAAAATAATGTGCTATAAACCAATCCAGATGAGGATTATGGAACTTCTTGCATTCGGTATGAGTTACCTCCCTTACATGAAATCTCTTTAAGTTAAAACCTCTAAGTTGGTCTTATGGGATATAAATTGTTGCCATTCATGGTATTTTTATTGGTTCACCGAGCCATAAATGCAAAATAATCTTATATAATTGCCCTGTGTCCGGCATATGTCACTCAGTTTGTATAGTGTTTTTTGTTGAACTTTGTAGGGATTTTAATATTAATATTTTAAACTTCTGAAAGACCATTTTTAATTAAACTTAGTAGCACTACCAAAATTGTGGTCCAGCATGCTTCAGTAGAACATTTGTGGCTTTGTTAGTGATCGGAATGGAAAACCAGATTTCATCTTTACAAGAATATCTGAGTGAGCCAATCAGTAATTGATCAAAATGTTTGAATATTGATAAGACTTGATAGGAATGTTTCTTAGGATCTGTTCTGTAAAATAATGTGTCCAGGGAGCAGTGTATCCCCTTGAGGTTAAAGACTGAGAGTCAAAAATCCCCGTGGTGTCAGAATTGGAGGTCAGGCTGTGTAATAATCCAAACTTTGGTGTCAGAATTGGAGGTCAGGCTGTGTAAAAATCCAAATTTTGGTATTAGAATTGGAGGTCAGGCTGTGTAAAAATCCAAACTTTGATATCACAACTTGGAGTGTAATTAACATTGTTGGGGTCCCTGAAGCACAGTTGAGGGTTAAGGGAAACACTGCTGGGGAGGTTCCCTTAGAAATGGTGTCACTGGTTTCTTTAGCAACCAGGTTGGAATGCTAATTTGAACTTTTTCTCTTGAACAGCTAAGCCATTTTATTAATTTTTTTCTTCTTTGTTTTAAAACATGACTTGAATCATTCATGGAATATGAACTTTGTGTCATGATTTGCTTCCTAAATAACTGTTCAGTTTCCACACCAACCATACAGAAAACATGTTGAACTGCTTCAGACCTAATGGCTGAGCCATTTTGATCAGATTTCAAATGTTCCCATAGATATGCATAACAGCTGCATCTGGTGATGTCTTTACCAATAGTGTGGCATCCACAGCAACAATATGCATAACCTATTTTCAGTTTTTCTTTAATCATGTAGTGTGTGGTCGTATCCTAATAGCCAGAAAACTTTGGTTTTCTTTACCTTTTCTCTCTAATAGACTAGCCAGGTTTGTTAAAACATGAATGGGATGTTTGTTTTTATCATGCTGTTAAATCATATCCAAGTTGGCTCCCCTAGCAAAGTTGTGACTTTCACAGCAAATATATGTGAAACCTAATAATAATAATAATAATAATAATAATAATAATAATAATAATAACAATGGCTCAGCCAGTTTTTATGAAACTTTTGAACTTGATATGAATGATTCTTGCAACATCATGTATCAAATTTGTGTCCAGAGTTACTTCCCTAACACTGATATGGCATCCTTAGCAACCTCATTGAAAATATATTTATACTTCTTCTTTAGAATTGATTAGCCATTTTTAATATTTCACTAGCCACTCTCTTAGAATTGTATTGGGTATGACCTCCCCTGCACAGAATTGGCTTTCAGACAACCATATAGAAACCTTTTTTCAACTTCTCCTTAACAGTTTAGCCAATGTCTATCAAATGTGAATATACTGGAAGAATTCTTAGCACATTTTCTTTCAGATTTGTCTCAGTGATGGCTACTGCAGCAACGATATGGATTCCTAGCAATAAGTATGAAATCTTTTCAACTTCTACCACAGAATGGCTGTGCCAGTTTTGATGAGACATGGAAGAAATGCTTCTTATGACATGTTCTACCAAAATGAGTTGACAATGTGGTTTGATAGCAGCCAGGCAAAAAAACATGGAAGAAATGCTTCTTATGACATGTTCTACCAAAATGAGTTGACAATGTGGTTTGATAGCAGCCAGGCAAAAAAACATGGAAGAAATGCTTCTTATGACATGTTCTACCAAAATGAGTTGACAATGTGGTTTGATAGCAGCCAGGCAAAAAAACATGGAAGAAATGCTTCTTATGACATGTTCTACCAAAATGAGTTGACAATGTGGTTTGATAGCAGCCAGGCAAAAAAACATGGAAGAAATGCTTCTTATGACATGTTCTACCAAAATGAGTTGACAATGTGGTTTGATAGCAGCCAGGCAAAAAAACATGGAAGAAATGCTTCTTATGACATGTTCTACCAAAATGAGTTGACAATGTGGTTTGATAGCAGCCAGGCAAAAAAACATGGAAGAAATGCTTCTTATGACATGTTCTACCAAAATGAGTTGACAATGTGGTTTGATAGCAGCCAGGCAAAAAAACATGTTTTTGACTACTTTTCCACATTGGCTCAGACTGTTTTGATTAAACTCAATAGCAATTTTCATGTGCTATAATTTTGTTCAGGGTGGTTTCTCCAAGCAGTGGTGTAATTTTTATAGCAAACAGATGGAAAACCTACAGTTATATTCATCTCCATCAGTAATGAATATTGTTATAAATGTAATAAAAGAAACTACTGTACAATGACTTTCAAAACAACACTTCTGATAATGGACTAGATTTTATAGGGTTGTAGCATGAAGACTGATCACATTCATTCAAAAGACACCAATACACTATCTAGTCCAGCTGAAGTTATTCAAAGTAGAAAACGCTTTGAATATCCTGATTTCCTTGCATGTAATACTCAAAATCTGTTTAGAAGTTAATTCTTCTATTTAGGACAACAGATCCAGGTGGGCCTGACATCACTCACCAGGCATACACTAACCTAAATGACATATGTGTTATAATAAGAAGTAGGAAGACTGTTAATCAACATATACAGATACTAACAGTTTTTCTTCTAAATAGCCAGAAATTTATCCACAACTCAGGGCACCTACTTTATTGATACACCCATCACATAGATTTATATTAAATTTGGTTAGGAAACAGTGTTACACATAGGATCCCAAGGGGCAGGGGACAATGTGTCCCCATCCATCCAAATCTGAGGGACACAAACCATTCTAGAGACACAAATGTAATTAATGACTCACTAATAGTGTCATTAAAGTGAGATGATCTTGGTTGTTTGAGCAGTTTTGCCACCTTAACTTTGTGGTTGACAATATACTATCATAGTTTTCTTAAACATTTATATTATTGCAATAAAACTTATAGCAAATGTGCTCAAGTAACCCATGAAAACATTTGGTTAACCTGATATTCCTGGCATTCACTTTCTGTTGCAATGAATTTTTAAAAAATGCTTTTAGCTTCCAGTGTGATCGTTAGTTCCTTAATGTCTTCCCACCATTTTGACTGCTTCCTCAGTTCTACAGAAGACTGAACTTCATTGCATATATCCTTCTTGTAAACCCACTGTGACCCCAACGATCATGTTTCAGTGATCTTCTAGACCAGGAGTCCTTCCTACACAACAGTCCACACATTCTCATTCACTCCCTCTGCAGCCTATGTTGCTGATTTCCTTTTGTTTCATTTGAGTCCAAAATTTGTTCAGTATTGACTAAGAAGGGCTAATTACAACTGCCATTTCTCCTGGTATTAGTTTATTCAGACTCACAAATCTGCTTGTATCAGACCCAGATGAACTCCATCTTGTGCTTTATGAACCAGTGAATGATGCAACCTTTCAGAACCTCACCTTTTAAAATTGTATTTTTCTTACTTTGGCTTGTGGGAGAAGATGCAGTGAGATGAATGCATTGTCTGTTGACACTGTCTCCAGTTTAATGGGAATGACAACTTCATTCTTCCTTAGATGATGTCAGGAAGGCAATCATTTGGTGATCCCATTATACCTTCTATCACTGCTTGTTAGCACAACAAAACCACAGGTATTTTGTTTTCTTCTCTGGGACTAATAGTTGTGGCATAGAGGGACATCAATATTATATCTATATTATAGGGCTAAATTTAGTTATTTCAGGTGCTATGGTATATGTATTAGTTTTAGAAGAGGATATATTTGTGTATAAATTTCCAAAAATTTAATAATAGATCTGTGTTAAAGGAGTACTTCTTTAGTCACTGTTCAATTTAGAGAGATTTTGGGTAAATATGGTATTACCAGCAGCTACTCAAATACAATGGTGTCAAGTTACAGTGCAGCTGAGAAATTGAAATAAAAAGGTAAGTAAGGAAATTTGAATCTCTTTTCGTAGGCATAAAACAGAGTTGGGTAGTTATTGTTTAATTTTAAATTATAACATTTGCTCAAGAGGGTAAAGTTTACAAGTAAAAATTTCCTACTTAATATAATATTTTGGAAATTCTAACATACAGTATCAGTGGGAAAAGAGTGTATATGGAGAGTAGATACATGTATATGACTTTAATTTGATTACCGGTACATAATTTAGATTTATATATGTAGATTAAAGTTAAATAAAGGGTCTGCACCTGACACAATCAGACCAGAAGTTTAGCTATAGAAAAAGGTCTTCAGGGAATGCACTCTCTGAAGTCTGCAAATTGAGCTAGGATTGTTTAGAAAGCCAGGTCAAACATAGAACAAAGAAGAGTCAGCATGATGAACTAGAGGTATCACAGATCCATTAAATATAGAACAGAAAAACCCTGTTGATTGTGATTAATTCCCCATAGTACAGTTACATCAAATAGGCCCTACTACATCTGCCTCAGATGGTGAGGATACTCTATTTTATTCTCTGCTTTTTATCTGTTAAAATAGTCTGCCCTTGACCTTGACAATTTCAGCAGTACAATAGCAACATTTAAATTATTGCTATTAAATTATAGTTTTTTGGGAGTGTAAAACTAATTATAGTACCTATGCAGTACTTACCTGTCACTATTTTTGAATGCCCTCCTCCTATAACCAATCTCCTCTGTCCTGGAGTAATCATCATCTATGAAAAATAGTAGAATGACAGTTCTATGAATGGGCAAGTGAGGTGCATGTGTGTGTTATGAATTGGCAAGTGAGATGCATGTGTGTATTATGAGTGGGCAAGCGAGGTGCAGGTGTGTGTTATGAATGGGCAAGTGAGGTGCATGTGTGTGTTATGAATGGGCATGTGAGATGCATGTGTGTATTATGAGTGGGCAAGCGAGCTGCAGGTGTGTGTTATGAATGGGCAAGTGAGGTGCATGTGTGTGTTATGAATGGGCAAATGAGGTGCATGTGTGTGTTATGAATGGGCATGTGAGATGCATGTGTGTATTATGAATGGGCAAGCGAGGTGCATGTGTGTATTATGAGTGGGCATGTGAGATGCATGTGTGTGTTATGAATGGGCATGTGAGGTGCATGTGTGTATTATGAATGGGCATGTGAGGTGCAGGTGTGTGTTATGAATGGGCATGAGAGGTGCATGTGTGTATTATGAGTGGGCATGTGAGATGCATGTGTGTGTTATGAATGGGCATGTGAGGTGCATGTGTGTATTATGAATGGGCATGTGAGGTGCAGGTGTGTGTTATGAATGGGCATGAGAGGTGCATGTGTGTATTATGAGTGGGCAAGTGAGGTGCATGTGTGTGTTATGAATGGGCATGAGAGGTGCAGGTGTGTATTATGAGTGGGCATGTGAGATGCATGTGTGTATTATGAGTGGGCAAGTGAGGTGCATGTGTGTGTTATGAATGGGAATGTGAGGTGCATGTGTGTGTTATGAATTGGCATGTGAGATGCATGTGTGTATTATGAGTGGGCAAGCGAGGTGCAGGTGTGTGTTATGAATGGGCAAGTGAGATGCATGTGTGTATTATGAGTGGGCAAGCGAGGTGCAGGTGTGTGTTATGAATTGGCAAGGGAGGTGCATGTGTGTGTTATGAATGGGCAAGTGAGATGCATGTGTGTGTTATGAATTGGCATGTGAGGTGCAGGTGTGTGTTATGAATGGGCAAATGAGGTGCAGGTGTGTGTTATGAATGTGCAAGCAAGGTGCATGTGTGCATGTATCACATGTGACGAAAGCAGTATTTTTTGACAATTCTCCACACTGTGGATGAATGTATTTACATTGATGAGATTTTTCTACACAAATAGTAAAAGCTATACAATAGTAACAGGTAAGTATTGCATAATTAAAATTTGTTCTACACCCCAAAAATCTACATATTCATTTTCATCTTGCAGTTTTATCTCGTTTTTCAACTTTGGACAGCACTAACAGAGACATGGTTAGACATATAAGAATGAAAAGTTGTCGTTAGCATATTTGTTTTCATTTTTCTGATGAAAAGTGCAGCTTGGATCACAAAGAAGGTCAAGATTTGGTGGGCAAGGGACAGAAATGTGCAACACTGAGAAATGTATATTTAAAAATGTCATTGTAGTTTGTGAATTGACCTTTTGCGCCCTCTCCCAGTATCCCCAAAGGTAGTAGTCAAGGTTGACATGTCACTTGCTGCTAGTGACCACATTGGAAACAAACATGACTGCAAAGTTTTGTTAATTTCCATCCAGTAGTTTAGTAAGAGTTGCAATTATGGACAATGGACTGACTGACAGACTGTCAGTAACACTCTGTCCCCAAACAGAGCATGGGGACAAAAATAGGGTGGTAATAGTACAAAATAAAGATTTAGCAAAATTTGTGTGACCTGTTGCTTTGTGAAATAATATTTTTTGTAAATATCTTTGGATTACAATATTTTTGATGTCTGTTAGCCTTTGAAACTGGATAAGTAAACTGGGTCACAGTCTAAACAGTATGGTACAACTTAATCCAGACCTTTTGTGTTGCCAGGTTCAAAATTGTCTATTTAGATTGATTTTGCTACAGGAAACAGACATTTTGTTAGGTTTCAATTTCTTTGTGTGAGGAAGCTTTTCAGTGAGTTTATAATCTTTTCTTCTATCTACAGCACTTAGTACAGGAAGTAATTTAAACAAGTGTTCCATCTTTGTTCACTTGTAGTATGCATGGTCTATCTGATTTGCATGCATATAATATGCTTGCATGATTAACAACACTGACCCAGATAAACCACTGAATAATGGTGCCAGCAGAAGACTAATGTTCAGTCTGCTACAGTATTTCTTCAAAGACGATTTTGGGTGGGGTGGGGTGGGTGAATGTAACAACTTAGTAGGTGGCCTTATACCAAAGATATCTTTTGCAATTTATTCACCAAAATGTCATAAAACTGGTTTGAGCTTTTGTAATTTGATTGGTTGGAGTTAACAGCATAAACCCTGATATGTTGGCATATTATGCAGTGACATGTACTTTCATTTTATTTCTAGTGTGCTGTTATTTTGTTTTTCAAGGATTTACTTACATATTATCTTTATTGTTTTGTCTCATTTCCCAGACAAATACTTAGATATTATCTTGAGAATGGTGTCATGTTTGTCAGATATATACTTACATATTATCACATTTGTGGTATCTTGTTTCTCAGACATATATTTGCATATTATCTCTAATGTGTTGTCTTGTTTCTTATATATACAGATTATCTTGAGAGTGGTGTCTTGTTTCTCATAAAAATGCATATAAATTATATCTAGTGTGGTGTCTTGTTTCACAGACATGCACGATTTCTCTTATGTGGGAAAGCTAAATAGTAATCTCAAATGGGTCAATGGTTTTTCAGTGGTTTTCCCAAACTCTGCCTCCACCAGTTATATTGTCTGCCACATATAGCCCATCTTGTGTTGAAAAATCCCTTAAAACACAAAAGAACATATTTTATCTCTCGTGTGTGGCATCTTGTTTCACTGATATAAACATACATATTATCTCTTAGTGTGGTATCTTGTTTCTCTGATATAAACATATATATTATTTCTAGTGTGGTATCTTGTTTCTCGGATATAAACATACATATTATCTCTAGTGTGGTATCTTTTTTCTTTGATATAAACATATATATTATCTCTAGTGCGGTGTCTTTTTTCTTTGATATAAACATATATATTATCTCTAGTGTGGTATCTTGTTTCTCGGATATAAACATACATATTATCTCTAGTGTGGTATCTTGTTTCTCGGATATAAACATATATATTATCTCTAGTGTGGTATCTTGTTTCTTGGATATAAACATATATATTATCTCTAGTGTGGTATCTTGTTTCTCGGATATAAACATACATATTATCTCTAGTGTGGTATCTTGTTTCTCGGATATAAACATATATATTATCTCTAGTGTGGTATCTTGTTTCTCGGATATAAACATATATATTATCTCTAGTGTGGTATCTTGTTTCTCGGATATAAACATATATTATCTCTAGTGCAGTGTCTTGTTTCTCGGATATAAACATATATATTATCTCTAGTGTGGTATCTTGTTTCTCGGATATAAACATATATATTATCTCTAGTGTGGTATCTTGTTTCTCGGATATAAACATACATATTATCTCTAGTGTGGTATCTTGTTTCTCGGATATAAACATATATTATCTCTAGTGTGGTATCTTGTTTCTCGGATATAAACATACATATTATCTCTATTGGATGTGAGCTAAAATAACTTTAATTGGGAATGCTGCACGACTTTAATGGTTTCATCATATATATATCTGGTTGAAATCAAACAAATCTTGCTGCTGAAACCAAAATCAGGATGTGGGCCAGTCTGGGACACAAACCTTGCTATAGTTAATTATGCTGTGAAACCAAAGTCATTAGGTGGGCCAGTCTTAGACAATGAACTCTTTAAATGATGACAAATAATAGTTTAACTTGCTGATGAAAAGCTGTATAGAAGTTTTGAAAAAAACAAAATAATTCCCAGCAAAGTTATCCTGCAGAAACAAAATTCTTAATGGATGAATGGATGAACAGTACGGTTACTACTATATGGCTGCTATCGATAAAGAAAGAAATAGTCTCATCTTGAATTTCTGGAAATTCTTTTTGCTCAGTAGAGTATCAGTTCCTTTGATGGACTCTTGTTAGCTCTACTTCTTATATACAAGAAGAATTTATGGGATGGTTTGTTGTCTGCTTTGTCCATTGCTTAAGTTTGTTATTGCTAATTTTATAAACTACTTGGAGGATTATTATGTAATTTTAGAAACACATTTATCTCTAGTTGGTCCTTAATGGTGCCTCTTGGATGTCCATTAAAGCCAGGACAGTGAAATGCATGTCCAGAATGGATGGTCATATCAACATGTGGTGAAAATTTTCACTCAAAGACTTAATGATGATTAGTTGGTCCTAAATGCAAATAGTGCTACTCTAATTCAGCATGTATCTAGCATGACAACCACAATGACCTGATCTTGAAAATTTTATTATCACAACTCCTAAATGAATAATCATGTCAGCATAGGTACTCACTGACACAATTAACCTAGGATATGTTGTTAGTCCTAATGCAATTACTGGTGAACTGTCTTCCAATATGGCTGCCACAAAGGCCATCTTGATAATCTTATTTTGACTACTTATTCTTGATGTCTCACCATATTGATATCATGCTTTTGGCCATTATGTCAGATAGGTTGAAAATCCTGTTATAGTTACTCCTCCAAAATGGACTGTGATATCAATATGTGATATCCACTACAAAACTTTTGATAATGCCTTCTTGGTCTTAAATTACATATTTGTTGGTCCTATCTGACATCCAGTATGTCCATCACAGGAGCTGATTGAAAATCTTGATATTGATGAAAAACATTTAGATGATTTAAACACTCAACAGTTAAATGGAAGAAACAGACTTATCTTTATTTATAGAAATTCATTTTGGCCTGTAGAGCATCAATTCCTTTGACAGTCGTGTGGTCCTGTTGACCTTTGTTACCTCGCATATAAGAGTGTCTTAGATTAATCATCATTTCTCATATGGTCAAAAAAATGGTCAGAGCTTTGAGGGGTGTCATTAGAATAATGTAGGGTCTTGCATCTGATTGGCTCAAGCTTGTTACCACTCCTTTCATCATATTTCTGATTGGCTTGAGCTTTTTACCACTCCTTACATCATATTTCTGATTGGCTTGAGATTTTTACCACTCCTTTCATCATATTTCTGATTGGCTTGAGATTTTTACCACTCCTTACATCATATTTCTGATTGACGTTTGTTTTTTACCACTCCTTACATCATATTTCTAATTGGCTTGAGCTTTTTACCACTCCTTACATCATATTTCTGATTGGCTTGAGCTTTTTACCACTCCTTACATCATATTTCTGATTGGCTTGAGCTTTTTACCACTCCTTACATCATATTTCTGATTGGCTTGAGATTTTTACCACTCCTTACATCATATTTCTGGCTTTGATCAGATTTGAAATGCAAGTTTATTTCATCAAGATCTGAGAAAAAGTTGATAACAAGCAAGATGCAATCATAATAAATTATTTGATGTTGCATCTCACTGGTTAAAGTTTTACCACCCTGTAGGCAATAATTATGATCTGATTTTAATCAACTTGGAATATGTGCTTATATCATCCTGATCTCAGTTTACATATGATAATAAGTAAATTCACACTATAATAATTACATTAGCTGAGCCTGTTACATTTCAGGGGACAATTTATGGTCCAGTTTTGATAAAACTTAAAACAATGGCTTTGTATCATGATGATTTCTGACAAGTTCAATTCCTAGCAAAATGTATGCATGCTGATGAGTTGATTGATTTTGCATATGATTCGTTAAGAGTGTTACTACTTTGGCTGCATAGTCAATTTTTCTAATCTGATTTTGATCATAATTGAATATGGACTTACATAATCATGATTGCAAATAAATTTGATATTAGAGAACCACACATATTATTCAAATGATCTTGCATCAATCTGTGACTTTTGGATGATGTATTTCTGTTTCTATCCAGAGAAATAAAGGCTTGTTCCCTCAATTTCTTAGATATGTTAAAGAATTATTGGGATCCAAGCATAGTAATGAAATAGTCTTGCATCTTTTTGCCTGAGCTTATTTTAATATAGAAGACCATATTTCTGATATAATTGTGATTAGGTAAACTTGGATCATGATTTTATGTAATACTGATCTATGGTGAGCTCAGTAAGATCTGTTCATATTATAGAGGTGATAGTGCATATTATTGGTAGAGCTTGTCAAAATTATCAACTGAATTTATGAGCAGATTTTAATCAAAGTTGTTAAATAGTCTTATGTGATCATGATACCGGATGAGTTTGATTTGGAGCAAAATCTACATATATTTAGGATGGAATCATTGCATCAGATTGACTGAACTTGTTGCCTCTTTGGAGATCTATATCAGCAAGATCTTAGATGATTTGGTTGTGGTTGGTTGCATTATTATTATGCCTTATTCTTTGGAGGAAAAAAATTAGACTTGTGAAAACAATGTGCATTTTAACATGATAGCATTATATTCTTGGAATTTTAACATGATATAAAGGTTCAAAGATAGTTTAGATTTTTGGAATACTACATAAGTCTGCTTAGTGAAATAGTCAAGCTATGTCTACCAGTTGAACAATATCAGACCCACATAAGCCTCTTGCTTTTGCATGTATTCCATAAAGTTTAATTTCTTAGCCACTTTAGAAGGGTTCTGAATCAAAGTTGATATAGATTTAATCAATAATGTGTAACTTTTTTTATGTTGTTCTTGTGGAGTGTTGTTAGGTTGACATTGATATATAGTGAACAAGACTATATCATCAGTGCTATACAATGACAACATAATGTTGTGCTCAACCCTGTGACCAGTTTTGTATAGTTTTACAATAGCAGCAGTGCCCTTTATAAACATCACCCTCTCTCAATTTCATTGTGTTGTCTTCACACAAATGGAAGATATGCATCAGCTTTGGGGAAATGACATTTTCCTTGCTCAACAACCTGCTAACAAGAGAAATGGCAAATGCTTTAAGGACTTATTGAATCTTGCAGTAATTTGTTTGAGGAGAAAATTTCATTACTCCTTGTACGTTGGAATGGCTTGTGGTCGGCCTGCTGACATGAGTATTGGGAAAGAAAAATTGCATCAGTGGGAAGGCATTGGTCCGAGTGAATTGGCCTGATTGTTATAGTGGGTTCTGAATTGCTGCTGCAGATAAATATATTGCAGAGAGGGCACTTCTGCATTATTATCAGAGATATTGTATATACTGTATTGATACGTTTATGTGAGTTGGACCATTTCTTCTGATGTACTTAAATATATTGCAGAGAGGGTAATATTGCATTATCATCATAGAAAGTACACTGTATTGATACTTGTATGTGAGCTGGGCTATTTGTCCTGATGTAGACCAATATGTTGTAGAGAGGATTGCCTCCTTCCCCACCCATGATTCAGGCATTTGATGAGATGGATGAGGAGGACTTTTTGAATATATTAGCCATAAGCTGGAGAATCGCATACTGCTGAAAGCATTGACCACTCGGCTCTTTTGTATAGATCATAAGACAAAAGTTACCTATACTTATAAAAGCCTGTGCAATTGATACCTTGTGTCCTTTTAAAGAGAAAAAGAATCATTCAGCTTTAAGCTTTCATTTTCCATCAGTGTGGCTGGTACTGATGCTTTTCATTTTTTCCAAACCAATTAGTGAATGGTCTAGAATTTAATTTAAATTTCCTGCCAAGGGAATTTTTATGAACCCTATGCTTCTCAAACTTGTCTAGCTCTTTCATGCACTTTGTGAAGACAGCATCATCCAATATAAACAACTGGCATAATACCACCTCAACTCTCCAATTTGTTATATATGAAGGATACCATTAACTAATATTGGATATAATGCTATTAAGTTTGTTTTTGGAGCTTTCATTCTACTTATTTTGCCAAGTATGACCATCGTGCCGATTTATACAATATCTGATGCAAGTTTATGGAATCTTTCATTCGGAAACGGGTGACTGCAGTGTAATTTGGCTGCTTGATCAGCCCTTTCACTACACTCTATAGCAATATAACTAGGAAGCCACCAGTACTGAATACTTTTGCCAGACTGTATGAGATCACCATATTCCTGTAATATCTGTGTTATTAATGGGTTGTCCTATTTAAGTTCCTGTTAAGACTGTGTCGAAAGCGAATCTCAAATGGGGATGAAATTAACATACATGCCAACCATTACGCTTTTGGCGTAATCATTACGCTTTTTCCCACTAAATTCCGCGTTACGCGTTAACGTTTATAGATTACGATTTTTCGATATATCCATCTTGCAAAAAAAAAAAATATTTTTTTTTTCGTTTTTATTAGCATTACTTTATATTTTACATACTGTTTTATTTTTAATTAAAAAATACCCTGCTTCTACATAACTACGATATACGAGTATACTTGTCCGTGGACTTTCCTAATATTCATGTTCTATTTATAGCAACTATCATGTTACTAAGATACTTTCAAACTTTCGACCTCATATTCTATTTATAGCGGCTTAGTGAGGAGAGAACAGACTGGTTTCTATTTTGTTTAAATCATTATGCACGTACTCTTTGTTCTAATTTTGTATAGTTCAGAACCAGTCTAAAAGTTTTTTTGCGCTAAAAAGTATTAAAAAATTCTCAATGCGTTTATGAGTGCAAAAAATATCTCTTAAATAATTTCACAGATGGGTTAGAAAAATTCAATAATAAACAAAGCAAAATGTAATCAATCCTCCAAACACGACGAGGGCATCATCACGTGACGTCTAATCGTTGGCGCTAAATGGCTTCAGATGTTAAGATGGATTCTAGTCTTTGTGTATGTTAGAGCACATTTTTTTCCCCAAGAATTTCGCAGATGGATCAGAAAAAAGCAAAACAACGAGTCCTCCAAAGATTCAAAGATGAATATATGAATGGCATAATACAGCGTTCCATTCTAAGACAGCATCATGCTCATTGCAGACTGTGCGGAAACGATTTTAGCATTGGTCATGGTGGTAAATTTGATGTGGAAAAACACATGAAAACAAGGAAACACATCGAATTAGCTCGCATTACGAACTCTAATACTAAGGTAACTTCTTATTTACAGCAGAGCTCAAGTGCAGACTTGAATACTATAAATGCTGAGGTGTTATTTACCGAGTTTTTAATAGAACACAGACTACCCTTAGCGGTAGCAGACCATGTTGGTCCCTTGTTCAAACGGATGTTTCCTGATTCGAAAATTGCGGAAAAATATGCTTGTGCAAGAACAAAATCATCTCACATTGTTTGGTGCCTAGCAGAAGATACTTCACTTAAAATTGCAGAAGCAATGTAAATTGGGCCGTTTAGTATTGCCACAGAGGGGAGTTGTGATTATGATGATAAAAAGTTGTACCCAGTATGTGTTAGATACTTTGACAGTGAAAAAGGCAAAGTCATGAGTGTTCTTCTTTCTTTACCAGAATTAACAGTAGATTCCACTGGACAAAACATTTTTGATTTGCTTGACAATGTTTTGAAGAAACATGACATAAGTTGGCAGAACTGTATGGGGTTTGCAGCTGACAGTCAAAAAGCTTCAAAAGTGTTAGATTCTCTGTCAAGAGATATCCCTTTCTATTGCCACCCTTGTCTAACTTGGATCATCTGGAAGAAGAATTCCTGAAGTATCAAGTTGGGATTCTACCTGACAATATACTTAATGCAGATAGAGTTGATGTGCAATGGCACCTTATTTCCCAGCTAAAAGACTCTATCACTGGAAGAAATAAATTTCCTCTTCTTTGTCAGGTTATGAAAGGAATATTGGTTATTTACCATTCTAATGCTGACTGTGAGTTATTGTTCAGTGTTGTTAACAAAAATAAAACTGAATTCAGGTCCAGGCTAAGTAACCCGGTACTGAGTGCTCTACTGGTATGCAAAACATTCATGGCCTCAGCTGGTACAAAATGTTTTGAAATGCAACATAACAATCTGTTGCTTTCTAAAGCTAAAAGTGCTACATATGAACACTTGAACCATTAATGAATGATAAAAGACGAGAAAAGCAAATAAATCATTGTTAATTGTAATTGTAGTATGTTATATGTGGATTACTCTTTTTCTGCTTGGATTTCTCTTTTTGACCACTTGGATTACACTTTTTCCTCGTCAGGAGTTGGCATGTATGAATTAATATCTCTTGACAAACTCGTTCCGAAAGTGGGTTCTTTAGATAAAATTCTGGGATTGTTTGTAGATAATAACGTAAAGTGGTCTCATATTAACCAAAGAAAGTAAACTCTTATTTTTTTGTTGTTGTTCACTACTATGATTTGATGTAATACATAATGCTACAAATATGAAAAAAATATCTCAACCAATTAGCATTTGAACTAATTCTTGATCAGTGAATAGACGCAATGCTTACATTAGCATGCCATGAATGCATGAAATAATATTTTTTAAGACAAGCCAAAATGTGTAAGAAATCTTTCCCCATTTATAGTGTTGGACCTAAGTATCCAGTGAGCTTTGTGCAATGTTCCTCCCACCCAATTCTGAGAACACCAACAAATTTAAAGAAGCAAGTAATTATTTGCATTACTGGTAGAAGCAACGGTACATGATTACATGTAAATGAAAGTTACAACTCGGTCATACAAAAATCTTGTTAATTTGACCTAATTGTCATCCTTAAGTGATTTTTACACCCATAATGTATTGGACCCTCACTAACATTGTTATTTTTGG
Source organism: Unio delphinus (assembly GCA_029339505.1). Lineage (NCBI taxonomy): Eukaryota > Metazoa > Mollusca > Bivalvia > Unionida > Unionidae > Unio > Unio delphinus. The sequence goes on from JAQISU010000033.1 coordinate 3,434,321, forward strand.
ATACAACACAGTAAAATTGACTCACTAATACCAAAATTAGATGACTGTAAAGCCTCATGGTTGGGTGACTTTTGTAAATCCAGCTTTCTGTTTGTTGCATCCTTATTTTCTTAGACCCTGTTTTACCAAAACTCATGCAGATTAGCATTTGATTGCATCTCAAAGAATGAAAATTAACTGTACCAGAACTAGGTTAGTGTGACATAATTTTCATGTTTGAGTGACTTTTGAAGTTTTAGCAATTTCATCTGCTTTGAACACTTTTTCACCAATTCAAATGAGAATTGTCGGGTTGCTGGGTAATGGCCAGCATGAGGCAATACAATGCCCTTTACGAAATATACATTTGGCACTTCCCCACCCCCATCTGTATTTAGACTTAAGAAACATGTAAAGAAACAGTCAACTTGACAAAATAAAATGGTTTTCAAATGAAGAAAAAAACAAATGTTTTTCATTTTAGCTCCCTTGTTTGATTTTTTTCCTCTTTTCATTTCTGATTTGGTGATCCTATGGAATTGGATCCCTGTACATGTACACTGCTCGCATGTAGACAGGGCTGGCCCTGGGATTCATCATTAGGAGGAATTCGGCCATACCAACAAGTACAAGTCACATGGGTCATGTATGTGCATTTACTCATTTTAAATTAAATATACTGATAAACAGTTCTTTCAAAATTTAATGCTAATTTTCTTTAACTGAAGTCAATTCAATCCTGATTACCGGTATTGAATGCTGAGTGCACCTTAACTGTCAGGAAGAAACTTCTAGACAAAAATTATCTCTTGCTATGGATTTTTACAATGGTGGCTATGTACTGAACTTGGTCAATATAGTAGCGGATCAAGTGGAATCGTCACAGTCGAGGGTTGTATGAATTTGTTTATCAATATGTGTATCTTTCATTGTGACATCACATCGTGCAACATTAATCCAAATTGTACTGGATGACACCTTTAGGTTCATTTCAACCAAAAATATCTACATACTTTTACATTGATTTTGCCTTGTGCACTTCTCGAAGTGTCTAAATCAGTGGTGGGCAACTTCTCTAGTCGGCGGGCCGGATATGGGAAAATGAAGTCCTTGGCGGGCCGGATTACTAAATCAATACCTTAATCGCTTTTATCCACCTATGGCTATGCAAGGAATGAATCGTATTTAATGTAAACTTTAAAGCATAGATACCAAAAACAATATTTATTTAATTTAACGTAATGTACTTCAATATTTATTGAATTTAACGTAATGTACTTCAATATTTATTGAATTTAACGTAATGTACTTCAATATTTATTGAATTTAACGTAATATACTTCAATAACTGCTGAAGTCAATGAGACATCTGTGGTCGATCAAAGTTGTCAACAAGTTGTTTGAACTCTGGCTGCATGTTGGACGTAGAAATTCTCAGTAAAGACTGCACGTGAATATCAGTTAGATTTGAACGCAGCTTTGTCTTGTTAATGTTCATGGTCGAAAATGTTTGTTCGCAAATGTATGTAGACCCGAACAGAACAAGTAGTTTCATAGCCATCTTTCTCAGGTTGGCAAACTTGGACTCATTCAGTGACGCATAAAATTTGTCAATGCTTTCAGATTGGAACTTCTCTTTCAGGGTAGAGTCACACTGCAGATCAATCAGTTCCAGCTGTAGAGCATCCGGCGCCTTTTCAAAGTCAGTTGTAAACGGTGATGACAAGATATCAAACTCAGCAGCAAGTTTATGGAAGTCTGCAAAACGACGAGCAAATTCATTGTCTAGTGCAGATATCATATTGGTGTACTTCTCAGTTGACATCTGAGGTGCCATCGTTTCGAGTGTTGGAAAGTGTGTTGTGATATTCTGACTTAGCTGGCGAGAAAACAGTTTAAGCTTCACCCTGAATGCCTTTACTGTTGAGTACATTTCGTGAGCAAAAGTGCCTTTCCCTTGAAGTTTGGTGTTAAGTTCATTCATATGTTCAAAGAGATCAACTGCAAACGCCAGATCTGACAACCATTCTGATTTTCTGAGTTGAGGATATTCTGTATCTTTCCCTTTCATCTCCAAAAACAGTAAGATTTCTGTTTTCAAGTCCCAAACACGACTCAGGACTTTCCCCAAACTCAACCAGCGTACAGCGGTATGATACAGAACATCACTGTGATCAGATTCGCAATCTTCCAGAAGTGTGATAAACTGTCTGTGATTTAGACCTCTCGCCCTGATTAAATTAACAATCTTCACAACTGGATCCACAACATGTTTCATGTCAAGCACACTTGTACACAGCACTTCCTGGTGTATTATGCAATGTAGAAATATCAATTCCCTGGTGCAATCGACCTCTGCAACACGGTCACCCAGTCTCTTCCGTAGACCAACTTTCTTTCCTGTCAAAGATGGAGAACCATCCGTAGTAACACTGGCCATTTTCTGCCATGGTAATTCCATTGTATGCAAGGCATTTTCCACACATTTGAAAATATCTTCCCCGGTAGTAGTGTCTTTCATTGATTCCATTGACAGCAATTCTTCTGTGATTTCAAAGTTTTCTGAAATGCCTCGTACAAAGATAAGCAACTGTGCAGTGTCATCGATGTCAGTGCTTTCATCCAATGCCAGGGAAAACAGCTGAAATGAAGGTATACGCCCTTTCAGTTGTGATGTCAGGTCTTCACCAATTGCTTCAATGCGGCGAGCCACAGTTCTTCTCGACAAACTGACTTCTTCAAAGTTCTGTCTGTGTTCTGGACAGACTTGATCAGCTACATCGATCATGCACTTTTTGACAAATTCACCATCACAGAACGATTTGCTGTGCTTAGCAATGTTGTATGCGACTACAAAGCTGGCACGAGTAGCAGCTTTCTGGGCTACTTTGGCTTTTCCGAATACATTCTGCTGCTTTACAAGTTTTCTGTGCAGTTCTGTTGCTCTTGTTTGCCGTTCTGCTGCTGATAAATTACTGCCATAGCCTGCATGTTTCGTCGCATAATGGCGGCCAATGTTGTACTCTATAAACACAGCAACATTTTCATTGCACAGCAAACATACTGCTTTTTTGCCGACTTCTGTGAAAAAGTACTTAGGCATCCAATCTTTGTTGAATGCGCGACACTCGCTGTCAACTTTACGTTTCTTGGCAAAATTCATGATAAAAATTTAATTGTAAATTCTAAATTTACTCGAAAACAACCAAAGAATAGCTAACAGTCACTGCTACTGCGACGCAGTAAGAAAGTAGTAGGAGATTGCGGCCGGATGTGACCGCGGGCCAGTCAAAATCCCGTCGCGGGCCGGGGCCGGCCCGTGGGCCGTATGTTGCCCATCCCTGGTCTAAATAATGACCTTCCAAAGGAATATGGATGCATATGAAGCTTGGATGTTTTTTTTTTAATATACCTAGCTTATTAGATTACTGTTGATTATTATCCTCTCACGATTTTTGTGTTGACATCTATTTCATTTTGTTCACCCACCCACCTCAGATACTGGCATAGGGAGGCATCTTGGGGGATGGGGTGGGGTGACAACACAACTTGTCCAAAACTGGACTATTGCAACCTAATTTGTACACTTTAGTGACTTTTATATTTTCAGCTAACTGTTCAGCATTATCGACCAAACTTTACCCGCACTTACAAAATTTGGTAAATGCATGTATGCATCTTGCTTAGAGTAATTGAACTATACCAAAGGTAAAAACACTGACATAATTTTCAGGTTTTATTGATTCTGGTATTTTTCTCTCTACATCTTGCCAATCCAAAATGTAGTCCAGTTGTGTGTGTGTGTGTGTGTGTGTGTGTGTGTGTGTGTGTGTGTGTGTGTGTGTGTGTGTGTGTGTGTGTGTGTGACCCATACATACTCTTTATTATTAGCTTGTATATATATTTGTAATAGAAGGTCTAAAGGTATTTAATGTTGATCTCCTCTTTAAGCATACAATACATATTTTTACATGATCTGTAGGTTATGGTCTATAGATTTTTTTTGTTCTACTCCTTACTCCCAATAAACTGCATCAACCCAGATTGGCTGGCACATTGTGTCTTAGAACCTTCAAGCCTATATAAATGGTAGATCTGTCAGTGGAATTGTATTAGCCATTGTTAGATCATTTCTTTTTAGATTATTTTGAGGGTATTGCTAAGAACATTGCCATTTTATACAAAAGTGTAAATTATTTGAAATATTGTTTTATTATTCTTATCATGAATACCAATAGTTGTAATGGCATTTACACAGCGTCATCGAGAGGTGATTTTGATGATAATAATGTACTGGAAAAGCCAGTGCAGATTTGTTCTGTATAAAGCCTGCATTCAAAATTTTAATTCAGTTTGTCTCGATGTTCCAGGGTTGACATTGGTTGTATATTATAACATAATTTCATTGGCCACCCTGACAGGTTTTATTAAGTCCACTGCATTGACTATATTACAGACTTTCAAAAAAAGAAATCAGATTGCAGGAAGACATTATGGAGCAAGTTTTTGTATAATTACATGCTTTGCATTTAGAATGGATTTTTTAATTCACCTTTACCATATGGTCAATTGAATTTATGGTATGGCCCAGACTTTTGTGTGTTGTGCATTCACTTAAGTTCTTCTACAAAACCAATGAACCAGATTTGCACAAGAGAATCAGATAAAGCCACCATTGCTAAAGTAGAAAACCCTTAAAATAGCTTCACTGCTCTGTAACTTGATCAGAGTTTTACATAAAGCATCCTTAGAGAGATATTTTAGATTTATTCAAATGATACCAGTTAGCCATAAAATATGGCCACTATTACTAAAAATAGACACATTTTTAAATCATGTCTATACAAAATACTATCTTGGATTTTCCCAAATGTGATAGAAAGCATTTTCACATAGGGATTTTTACATTTATATAGATGATGCCATTCTGCCATCAAATAGGGCACTGATACTAAAATAGAACAACCTTTACATGACTTTGTCTCAAAAATCACTCCCCAGAATAAGACCCATTTTGACAGAAAGCATGCAAAGCTCTTTAAATTTTTATGGTAAATGTTTTTGTAAGAGAAAATATGGTTATCATTATTAAAAACATAAAACATTTAAATGAGCTCTTCTCAAAAACTGTATTTGACCTAATTTGATAGAAAGCATTCTTGCCTTATGGGCATTCAGTTTTATATCACTGATATCAATATGTGCTCAAATATGGTGGCTGCAAGTAAAACATGAAAATTCTTTAAATAATTTATTCTGGAAAACTTCTCAGCAGAAATTGGATGAAATTTTTTTCCCCAGCAGAACACCAGCGTTTCTCCTCCCCTATGCAAGGTCACAATGTTTTTATGTGCCATTTACCTAGGAATTGCCATTTACCTAGGAATTGCAAATGAGTTTAATTAATCATTCAGCTAACAACAGTTCTAATTCTAAGATCACAATTATAATTTTCATTCAGAATACTGTGCCTAGAATTGATAAAACATTTTACTGCAAGCTATTTTTTTTTTACTTTGTATTTTAGGGAAATAAATTTATATTTTAATTTATAGAATACTTGTTGCTTTCTTATTATATAGACTGTAATACTCTATTAAGCCTAAAAACCTGTAGAAAAATAGAAAAAATAAATCAGCAGAAATAGGAGTAACTCCTGGTAAGTAGACAGCTAAAATGTAAATCTCTCTCTTGAGGCATCATTCCCAAATAGATTTAGAACAATCCTCCATTAATCTTGATTGCAGTACACCCATCTTAATAATGTATGACAGTCTACATGTGTTGTCTGTTTTAATACCAGTATTTTATTACAAAAAGATAACAAGGCATGGAAGATGGTAAGAAATTCTAAATAATTAATGTGTTTATTGGATTTTTCATCTGACCAATGGCCACCAGCAGAATGATTAGATTCAGCTGAAACAGCACCCAAAACAAGGAATTATTCTTCAGAAGTTTCCAATAATCCAGAAAGACTGTGTGTATTTGTGTGTGTGTGTACTTGTGTGTGTGTGTGTCTGTGTTATTTTCTTTGATGCAGATTAGTTCTACAACTAACTGTGTCACCCTCTTTAAATAAAGTCATCTTTATTATTATTATTATTATTATTATTATTATTATTATTATTATTATTATTATTGTTGTTGTCTTAAAATCAGTAACAGAAATGAGTGAAGACCAACAAGATTTCTCAAAATATAATATATTTCCCTACAGAGTGATAAATTAAAAATAACATACAGGATGGAATACAAAATCATTGATACTCACATGTCCAAACATATAAAGTATTACAAATGAGTTTCTGTGGTATTCTAAATGAAGTTCATTTGATTGTGCTGATGTGTCGATAGTCTTCATGTACAGTAATATAATCCTTTAAATGAATTCACAGTAATTCCAAAACAGCTACTAAATCCTAAATGTCTAAGCACTTTGGAATTCCAATGAATAATTTAAATAAATAAATTAATCCTTTTGATGATCACAACGAAATTACTCTGCTATCACTGATGTTTATGCTATAAATAACTAATTTTCAAGTAGACATCTCTTATATATTACACTCTTAAGATGTAATACAGAAATAGATGGGGATAGAAGTTTCATAATATATCATCCAAATTTGTCAATAAGTGCAAGAATTTAACAGCTTGCCAGTCAGGAATTAAGTCATCCTGGTTTCTCAAGCAAACCTATGACCTGAAATCAAATCTCATCAACATCTTTACTTCTATTAGAGTACAAGCCCATAAAGAAAATAACTAAATATTATTCACTAAAAGACCCTTACTATCCATAATCATAAAAATAAACAAACTTAATATAGATGTATACAACACTTGGCCCATGTGTAATAATATTGAAACTGTTGAGATTTCACTCCATGACCATACCGACACTTGATGATCATAGGAGACAAACTTATAAATGCAGTTGATGTTGATTATTGGGTTTATTTGAACCTCAGGAACTTGGCTCCTGTAACATAATTTGGAAACTGTTGATATCCCTATTACTTGTATACACTCATTGGGTCTGAAAAACAAATTTATACATGTAAGTAGCATTCATCGAAGGATTCAAGTCTACCCCCTCCACCTGAGGTTAGATTTCTGGGTCATAACTTAGCAACTATTGAGATTCCAGTGCTATTGCCAGATATACACTGAACTTTGTGTGCAAAGATAGATTTATGCATGATATACACCTGAACCAAGGTCCATCCTTGCCTCCCCCTTCCCCCAAGGTTGAACCTTTTTAAGTTTCTCATAGTTCAAAAACTATTAAAAACCCTACCATATCACACTGTACATAGTGGGTATGAAAAAAACCAATGCAATTAACTGTCATTTGCCCTTGGGTAGTCCTTACCAATAAAAACCTACCCAAAATGCTGAAATTTCAGGGTAGTGTCAGCATCAGGAATTGCAGTGATATGTCTTTTAGAAATGTTTTCAATTTGGGCAGGAGTTTGTACTAGAATATGATTGACACTAGTAATGAGTTAGTTACAAGATGTTTGCCAAAGACTTTCAAATGTGTCGAAGAGATTGGTTATATGGCAGTCAAGTGGCTAAACTATCAGCACATAAATAAATTCAGCCTTGTAAAGTGCTGTGGGTTTATAGTTATATATTGATGTCTCTAATTCCTTCTTGATTGAAATGGCTGAGGCTATGTACACATGGCATCAGCATAGGGAATGGGATGGTGGCCAAATATATTTTCCGTTGTAGAGATATTTTTGTATGATGTTTTGTTTTGGCACAGTGGGTGTATTGATGAATTTGACAAGTTGTGTGTGAACGCTTTCTGTTTTCTGTTTGTTAATCAACAATGACAGCGGCACTATTTCTTTCTTTAATGTTTTCCTGTAATTAGAGCATTGAAAATTGATGCTTCCACTCAGTCTATCAGAACAAAAGTAAATCATTAATGTTATTGAACACAATTAAATTTCCATTGTCTACTTGTTTTCATCGCTGTGATACCTTGTTTGCAAATTTTTAGTCCTTTTCAGATCCTTCTGATTGGAAAATGATTTGTCCATGTTATCCTAATTGATAGTGAGTAGTAATTACAAAGTTTGTGAATAGGAACTGTTTTATTGATAGTGAGTAGTAATGAACAATTTGTAAATTTAAAAATAATAATCATGAGCAAATGAGTTATCCCAGTGTGTGTGGGTGTGCTAATTACTATTGTATATACTTGCTTATGAGTCAAATTGCAAACAGCAATGATCCTAATCTGTCATGGCATAATGTTCCTGCAGGTCAGGGTGTATGTTCTGTGCTGATTACTCATAACAAACAACACAGACCCAGATCTGTGAGTGCATTAGGCAATGGCTGTGGAATTTGCAGTTGGACTCAACTTATAAGCAAGTATATATGATAAATGATTGTTACATTAAGGATTAGTCCAAGATATGTTGGGCTGTCAGACTGAGAAATTAGTACCATGAATCAGAAGCCTCATCATCATCACAGAGTGAATCGTGTTATCATGCGTGTGTGTGACATCATCATTCTATAACAAAACATAGGTATTCATTATTATCATAACTGAGTAAATCACTTTATCATGCGTGTGTGTGACATCATAACTGTGAGTGAATCACTTTCACACCTGTGTGTGACATCATCATTCCATAACAAAACATAGGTATTCATTATTATCATAACTGTAAGTGAATCACTTTCATACCTGTTTTGTGACATCATCATTTTATAACAAAGCAAATTAGGTATTCATTATTATCATAACTGTGAGTGAATCACATTATCATACCTGTGTGTGACATCATCATTTTATAACAAAGCATAGGTATTCATTATTATCATAACTGAGTAAATCACATATCAGCACAGTGTTTCCATATTATCAGTGTGTTAATTAATAAATATCAGCAGGCTTTCCTTATTATAATTGTGTTAAGTACTAAATATTGGCACAGGCTTTCCTTATTATAATTGTGTTAAGTACCAGAATAACATTAGTCTTTCTTTATTATAATTGTGTTAAGTACTAAATATTGGCACAGGCTTTCCTTATTATAATTGTGTTAAGTACCAGAATAACATTAGTCTTTCTTTATTATAATTGTGTTAAGTACTAAATAACATTACAGTCTTTATTATAATTGTGTTAAGTACTAAATATTGGTCAGTCTTTCCTTATTATAATTGTGTCAAGTACTAATATTTGCATTGGCTTTCCTTATTCTAACTGTGTTAAGTACCAAATAACATAACAATATTTCTATATTATAATTGTGTTAAGTACTAAATATTGGCAGTCTTTCCTTATTATAATTGTGTTAAGTACTAAATATTGGCAGTCTTTCCTTATTATAATTGTGTTAAGTACTAAATATTGGCAGTCTTTCCTTATTATAATTGTGTTAAGTACTAAATATTGGCAGTCTTTCCTTATTATAATTGTGTTAAGTACCAAAATAACATTTTTTATAATTGTTTTAAGTACTAAATATTGGCAGTCTTTCCTTATTATAATTGTGTTATGTACTAAATATTGGCAGTCTTTCCTTATTATAATTATGTTAAGTACTAAATATTGGCAGTCTTTCCTTATTATAATTGTGTTAAGTACTAAATATTGGCAGTCTTTCCTTATTATAATTGTGTTAAGTACTAAATATTGGCAGTCTTTCCTTATTATAATTGTGTTAAGTACTAAATATTGGCAGTCTTTCCTTATTATAATTGTGTCAAGTACTAAATATTGACAGTCTTTCTTTATTATAATTGTGTTAAGTACTAAATATTGGCAGTCTTTCCTTATTATAATTGTGTTAAGTACCAAAATAACATTTTTTATAATTGTGTTAAGTACTAAATATTGGCAGTCTTTCCTTATTATAACTGTATTATGTACCAAACTGTAGTGTTTGTGAAAATTCCATGAATGTGTGCACATGTGTCTGGGTTGAATACAAAATTGCCAGTCAGACCTATAGTAATACTTTTAATTTATCTCAAGTTTGTCAGATAGTAGTACTTATCTTTCCCATTGATTCAATAGTGATACCACATTAATTCTTGGATTGCATGATAAGGGGCAGTCAATGAGGTTGAGCTTTATGAAGCAGAGGCATAAAAAATTTTATCACCCATCCCAACATGTCTTTTTTATCCTTAGTATAACTAATGTCATAATTAACATCATCATCATTAATATCATCAAGATTTTTAATGTGCCTTTTGTAGAGGATTTTTTTATGTTCAGATTTTATACTAATTCGATAAGCAAAATAACAGCTATGAAATGTTTTAGCTGCTCTAATTAAACTGAAAGTGCCAATGAAAAATGAAATGAAATAGAAATGTAATCTATAAAAAAAAAAATGCATGCCGATTCTTGCCACAACTGTGGGATTCATGTGGGTGTTTTAGGTCAGGTCCATCTTTAATGTTACACTCTTGCTGACTGTCATTGGCATATTTTGATTTTCTTCTGATACATTTCATATGCATTTTATATCATGCCAATACCAAGTTTTGGTCTAAAAGAAGAAATAGGAATATCTCATTGTTGCATAAGCAAATAAGGATGAGTTGGCTATTCTCATTGTAGCATTAATTTACCATATAGACTCGCCTGTAAGAAATCCAATTGCAAACTGCACAGCCCCAGATATACTGTTGCATAATGCACTGGCAGATCTGGGTCTGTGCAGTTTGTTTGGAGTAATCAGTAGAACAAACAGTGTAGACACTAATCCACAGGTATATTATGCTACAGCAGATCAGGATCTTTGTTGTTGCAGTTTGACTGACAACTTATCAGCGAGTATAAACAGTATTCAAAAGCTCTTGAATGTGGCATTTGTTGAGAATTTAAATTCAGACATGTCACTTTGCCAGTTTAGTTCATTATTCTTGGGAACAGTTTCACATTTATTTTCACTACAAATGTTTTGAACAGAAATAACCCTTAAATCTTCCATGAAAAGTTCATGCTTGATGGTTTCCCCATCCTCCACTTGTTAACCCATTAACCCCTAGCGACGACTTTACGGGGTATGAGGTAGTAACCTACTCCCAAGGTCTGTAGCGTCAAGGTCATTCATGATACACTGAAATGGGTGGTATCATTGAAAAGTAGACAGATGTAGCTCTACAATGATAGCAAGTAATCTGGACATTTTAATTGTATTACAAAATACAGAGGGAAAAACCAAAGTTTTTGGACTTCTTTTTTTTTCACCCAAAAATCGCCCATGGTCGGGTTCCAAATTTGTGTCCAGATTTTAGACTTTATGACCTCAGATCTATGGCAGACTGGTCTGAGACGCACACAGACAGGTGAACCTGTGCAAAAAGTAGGATAAGGTGGACAGTTTGAATAAAGAGTCTTCTACATACGAAAATTATGCAAAAAAAAAAAAAAGAAAAAAAAAAGAAAAAAGAAGTCCGATTTTTGTCCTTCTGCTCATGCACCAGCAAACTAACCAATGAAAAACATTTTCTGTATCATTAGTAACCATTTGTCTAACAGATTATTGGATTATTGTTTGGAAATAGATGGATTATGATGTATTTAGAAATAGTCCCCAAAATGTGTTTCCTACTCGCATTTCATGCGTAAAAAGCAAAAACCTCCAGGGGTTAATGTGTTAAGAAATATTATGGAATTGTCTGTATGTCAATTTGTGTGTCCAAACATCTGTTTTCCAGTCCATAACATTGTAACAGTGAGAGATATTAAGCGATTAAACTTAAAACTCAATTATATATCATTACCAAATGATAAAATATAAGTACCCAGTCACGACCTTGAACTCAATTATATATCATGACCAAATGATAAAATATAAGTACCCAGTCACGACCTTGAACTCAAGATCATGATGATCCTGTTCTGCCATAACACAATATTTGTCCTACTGCACAGACCCAGATCTGATGGCACATTATGCGAAGGTACATCTGGATCTTTGGAGTTTGCAGTTGTAAGCAACTGTAAGCAAGTAAAGTTTTTATGGCAGCTCTTTTGTTATATTTGTTTCATGCTACTGTAGGGTTTTCTTTGATCTTTGTTAAAGACTGGTTGTATGTTGAATTAGTTTATCAGTAATTATATTTCAGTCTGTTATTTTTCCAAAATGATGATCTCCATGTGTTATGTTATCTGAGGGCATGCAAACAAATCAATGTCTTGCTCTCTCTCTCTCTCTCTTTCTCTCTCTCTCTCTCTCTCTCTCTCTCTCTCTCTCTCTCTCTCTCTCTCTCTCTCTCTCTCTCTGTGACTTTCCTCTATAATGTATTGGTCAATTAAGAAATCATATAGTTCTGGCAGATTAAATTAAATCTCTCAATGTTTTAACACTGTAACCAGTTATCAGCTAAAATGAATGATGAAACCTGAAAAGACCATAAAATTAGTAGATTATATTTACTTTCATCAACTTATCATTTATGGGAATAATCAGCAGAATGCATTACATATACACCCCCCTCAATGTATCACCCTTCATTATACAGTAACATATTCCAGCTAAGATAATCTTGAACTATATAAAATCACATGGTTTACATAAAACAGTTGGATGTTGTATTTGAAAGAACTTGCCCATTTTTGCCTTAATTTTGTGCCTTTTTGGAGACAATTATATATATATATATATATATATATATATATATATATATATATATATATATATATATATATATATATATATATATATATATATATATATATATATATATATATATATATATATATATATATATATATGGGCTTATGTGCTATTAAACCCTGTGCATGCATACAACATACATAATGTACCATCAAACAATTTACATATTTGCTTGCTTATAATGCATGACCTTTTGTAAACATTGTCAGATCTCACATCATGCTGTGATTAAGAATAGCACAGGCAGGTGCAACCTACAGTCCATGACCTGGTTTTATTTGCATATTTATACCATATTGTGTGGCTTTAAAAGTTGCTTAACTGGCCTGCACCCTGGAGAAACTTGCACATGCCTACTCTAGCAGACGAGGAGCTTCACAGCAGGTTCCATTCATGAGCTTTTGTGGTGCAATGGTTAGTGTGCTGGGTTTGTGGCTTGAAGGGTGTGGGTTGAAACCCTACACTATTAGATTTTACCTGGTCAGATACTATAGTAGCCTGTGACCTTGAAACAACCTACTTGTGTTGTTCTGTGGTAAACCTCTTCATCATATATTCTGTTCACACTTTAATATAAAGATAAACCATAATTAACTTAAATAATTGAACCAATTGTTTTCTACATAAATTTCAAAAGTTTGTAATAATTGTAATTTAGTGAGTAAAAAAACCTCAAGACATCAAACTTTCTTTTTTTTAAAAGCTAATGGAAAAAAAAAACAATCTAATGATTGAATAGAAACTAAGGAATGTTTTACCTATGCTCAAAAACATGTCTGAGTAGCCAGCCATTTGGCTTTGAAACTGCTTTGATTACCCTAGTTATTGCATGGATCAACTGAAGGTATTATCATTAAGTAGCAATAAAAACATCTCCAATGCTCCAAAATAGTTCTGTAAGTGATACAAGTTGTGCACTTTTTAAAGGTAATCATGAAGAAGAAACAACCTTTCATCTTGGGACAGTTGACAGAATTAATTCATGAATCACTTTATTAACTGTAAAATAATTGATCAATCATTACATCAACTGATTTGTGATCCAATGCTTCCTTTATATTTACTGCTGCAGAGCTTACAAAGGGAGATAAAGCAATCATGCACATTAATTCCTATTGTCAATAAAGTGGATCTACTGGTGAGATATAAAAAAATTTAATATATATATATATATATATATATATATATATATATATATATATATATATATATATATAGGTTATTATCTTTGTTCTCTATTTCACAGTAAATTAAACTAGATTTACATTTATTTATGGTATAAACTTCATCTTGGATGAAGTTAATATTGGACCTCATTCCTATAACTGGAGTACTTATAATTATAATCCCTGCAAGTATATTGTTAAACCATGCAGTCCTTGTAATTTGATTCCATGAAAAATTTAGGGCAATGATTGCTATATTGGGAGTTTTAGTGTCAATTTTGTTTTACAATTTTTGATGGACAGTATGGATTATCTTTAGGATTTTCAAAGGTAAGATACATATATGAATAGATGTGATAATCTTTATGTTTATTAGACAGTATTGATATTAGAAAGGGTTCATGTTTATAGACAAGTTTCTAGAGAGGCTTATCAACAACATTGGTATGCATACATGATAAACAGACTTTTGCTTTCAGAAACATCATGAACAACAAACACTGAAAATGCAAACAGAATTTTTTATTTGTAAAAGAACATTGAAACTTTTTCATATTTTAAAGTTTTTCTTTATTGGCAAGCAAGGATGTAATGCAACTTAGTTTTATAAATCTAGACACTTACTGGACAAATCGCTGCATAGTCGTGATGATAAACATATTAACTGTCTGAAAAAAATATTGTTGGAAAATTGATCATTTTTATAAAACACAAATCATTCAAACAGAAATTAATTATTTTTCAGTGTCTGGTTATTTGGTCAATGACAGTATTACAGACACATTATTTTGCATCCAGTTTGTGAGAATATACAGCATTTACATGGAACCTAAAATATCAACCATATTTGATGTAATACTTGCACCGTGTACTTACAAAAAATATTATTTAGAGGAAATGACACAAGTTTAAAGTTTATGTATATGTATATAGTGACACTGTCATAAACAATTTTCAGTAACATATATATCTTTATTAGAAGAGGGAGATGTCTATTGCTGTATTGGGAGCTCTTCATATTGGAGGTAACTTTTTCTTACCCAATATGGTAGCACTCAGTTAAACATGTGTAAGATCCATTTTCAAAACTGATTTAATCCATAAAGTTAATTGGTAGCAAGATACCTGAGGCATGCATGATAATAGTTTCCAAGAAAATCTAAATGGATTCTGAAAGCTGCTTCTCTCATTTGAGGTACTTGAATCCTGGTGTAACACTGTATGAGAAAGTTGTTAACAATTCCTGCTCATGTGTATAAATGTCTTCTGATAGAATTCATAATTCAAAAGTACTATATTATGACTTTAGACCAATTCTGAAACAAAGAAACTACCTGTCCATGAATTAGCCATTGAGGTATGGTCAAATTTGCAGTTACTTCCTTTGAAGAACCTTGCTGCAGTGGGAGATACTCTGTTGTTTTTTTTTTGCAATTAACAGAGATGTCACTGGTCACATTAGGCTAAGTAGAAGCCTGAAACCCAACATTTTGACACCTCAGTGATACTACCCAAGACCAGCTTCAAAGAGACCACTGGTAACTAATCAGAACTAAGACAGTTGAATTCTGGGTGGGTTTCTCATGCAGTCAGACATTATTCTGTTACTTCATTGTGAAAAGGTCAGTGCATTGTCTGGACATTGGTGAGAGCAGACATAGGGAAGTTCAAGACACTAGACTATGCTCCGAGTGCTGAAGTTGCATGTACATTTAAAGGGCAGGAAAGGGAGTTCTAGGAACTTCGGATGACATTGAAACAAAGACTTCTGAGAAAGCTTTCCAGGTGGGATCTGATGCTACCCAAATATTAGAGAGGAGAAGACATAGAGAGCACATGGAGGTTGTGTGAGGATGAAGGCCGAGAGAACAGAAATGATGGTTCCGAAAGTAACGAGAATGAGAGCTAGAAACAGAAACAAGGGTTCTGGAACTACCGAAAGGAATACAAGGCAGAAGCTATAGATGAATAACATAGCAGGGACACATGAAGAAAACACTCTCGCCTTTAATTTTGCAGGACAAAATAATTGGCAGTTTCAATAATTCATGTACTGATTGAAAGCAGATGCATTGAGAAATTGTCCTGTAATTGTGGAATACTGTGATATATAGTTTATTGAACTGTTATATATTTCACTATAATAATTTTATATTTTAACACCTAGACCATTGGCTTGGAGATATTTAACTTTTAAATTGTCCATCCTTCTGGGTTAGTAATAATTCTGTAGGGGGCCATGAATCAAAATATTTGGACGTAGGTATGGATATTTTCTGCATATTCTTATTTAAACAGGTACATGCATGTGTTATAATTAAGTCATATGCAGGTATTACATCAAAGAGGTACTATATTCAAATATAGATGTGAAAATGGCAGGATAAAACAAATACAAAGATGGAAATGGGGACAAAGGGAGATTATCCCAAGCCAAAATTGATTTTCAACATTTCAGAGGGTTATTAAAAGCCTCTCCTGGTTTCTTAGATTATAATTTTTGAAACAGCACAATTCTGCATCTTCATGTGCAGTTTCGTTTGCATAAACATACAGAAATTATTTGTGGAGTTGGGGGTGGGGGGGGGGGGTAAATAAAGAAATATCTTGCATCCATTTTGTGGCACATGTGTCTCTTTGTTTCATGCAATAAAATACATCTACTTCAATTAAGGAGTTAACAATAATACCTGATGGGTCAAATTTGTTACTAAAATCATGAAGACAATTCAGATATTGCCAGAACCGCACCAGTGGCCTAGTAGTTAGAGCATCCGCTGTGGAATTGGAGAGGTCGTGGCTTTGATCCCCTATCGATTCATACCAGAGAGTTTTTAAAAAATGGTACTTTTTGTTGTTGTGGGGTTTAACACCATTTTTTCAGCACACGATAGGCTATACATGGCGGCCAGTATTAATGGTGGAGGAAGAAGCCGGGGAAAACCCCAGAAAGAACCACCGACCCACGAGAAGCTACTGGCAAGCTTTCTCACATACTCACATTGGCCGAATATGAGACTCGAACCCATGCAGACAGAGGTGAGATGGCAGTGATTCGTAACGGATAGCGCTTTAGACCACTATGCTACTCGGCCCCCCCCCCCCTCCAAAAAAAAAAAATGGTACTAATAGCTGCCTCGCTTGGTGCTCAGCATTAAGAGGTTAGTGTTAGGACTGGCCAGCCTGGTGTCAGGGTAATGTGACTGAGTGGGACATCATGCTACATGTCAGTGACATAATGACCCAGTGGTAGACACCACTTTAAACTACCTCACTGCAGATTCATAGTGATATGACTGAAAAATTGTTAAAGCTACATTAAAAATCCTAAACACACACACAGAGATATTGCCAAAGTCCCATTTGAACTATGGCTTTCATATTTTTTTTTCTGTTTCTTTTATCCAGCTCATTGTTTTCAGCACAAACTGAAGCACATGGTTCAAAAGTAGAAACATTCTGAACAAGCATATTGATTGGTCAGAAACATCAGTTCCTCTGTAGAATAGGTTTGAGTGACCAACAAGGGTATAGTGCTGTGGACATGGGTTCCCTTACTTTTTTGCACTTAGCATTATCCCCCTGTAGCCAATTTACATGCATTTTCCTCGCTTATTTATTGCATTACCCTCACTTCGTTTTTTAAAACTACACCACTGGTGTCCAGTGTCTGTCTTAAGGTAGAAAACTGCTCATTAGAGTGCTGAAACATAATGATCTAAAATTTAAGTAGGAACAGACTCACGGTAATATTTAAGGGAAGAACTTCACTAATATTTTAGTGCGCTTAGAATTTTGGAAGAGTACAGATGTGCGAGTCTGACTCGGATCACAGTGTTGTAGAAAAAGTAATTGTGGGGTTATGGGAATTCTAAAGGAACTCCAAGATTTTGGGTGACTTGTCTCATACAAGGGAATTGGGATTGAAATTTAGAATCTTCAAAAGCTAAGACAATATCTTGGTCAAAGATTTTACTTTTTTTTTTATTAATTAGACTCTTATATGTAAATCTAGAAATTCCAAATGATGAATTAACTCATTAAATGAGAATTGGATTAACCAGGTCAATAAAATATCTGTTGTATTCAGCAGAAATTAAAGCTTTTATGTTGAATATATTTATTTATTTGATTCTTTATATTTTGATATGAATTTTGTCTATTAAATCTTCAGTTGTTATATGTTTTTTGGGTGTCAGCCTCACTGACTGGGGGCACGGAATTTGTTAATGCACATCTATATCAGTATTATTTATAATACTGTAGCTAGATCATGACAGTCACAGGTTTTCACATAATCCACATAAATTTACCCGTGTGGAAGACAACGTTTTGTTTGGTATTTTAGAGCACACCAACACATGTAGGTTATTTAGTGCCATGGCATTTGAAGTGTCTCGCCCAACACCAGAGTGCAGAGATTAAGCTCACAGCCACATTCCTCATTTCCTAAGTCGACCCAAACTTGCCATCTTTGCTTGCGGACAAAATCACCAGACAAATTATGAATATGGACATTTCTAGAAAGCTCTCATTTTCATCCCACTGTAATCTATATTGCTTTGATATTGAATATTTGATTTGGTTCTTGTATGACACAGCAATACAAGGAGGACATTTAGTGTTGTGGTAATGAGAAGAAAGTGCCTTTCCATGAGGCACATTACCGTAGTAGACCCAGGCTTTCATACAGCAGTGGGATTTGAAGCTGCACCGTTTAATCAAATGTCGGGCATACTAGCTGTTCCTGCCACCATTACTTGCCTCTTGAAAGATGTAGGAGGGTGCAATCAGTCTAGTTTACATCGCCATGGTTGTAGGAAGTTTCTTTAGATCCAAAGAACTTTGATTGTCATACACCTAATACAATCAAAAGTACAACTAGCTCTCCTGGAATATGGCCAACAATGACATCGCAAAGTGGTCCCTTCTGATCTGTTTGTTTTCTTTGACAGGGTTTCATTGCAATGTATTGACACTAATCAGTGTTGACACTAATTAATAAAGCCAGTAACATTAACAATAAGCACATCCACCACATCCAAAATCAGATTAATTTCAGCTAAGACTGGTTATCACGATCACTTCAAGTTCTTCTTTATTTAATATGGCTTCTGTTGAAAGTCAGTCTAGAATAAAACAAGTTATTGTTTTTCCCACTTTTAAGACTTTTGAAAGATTTCCTAATATATCTGGTAGCATATAAAATAATGTGTAAATTTCATTCTGCAAAGTCTCAGACTATTTCTCTAGCCAGTGTTTTACTGCCTTTAATTTTGTTTAATGGATTGTACTGAATAAAACTAGGTTTGGTATCATCAGTAAGTAAAAATTGATGTAATCACCTAATGGGAAATTGTCACTAGCTGTATTAAATAGCATTCAAGAAGCTGTATTATGCAGCATTTAGCTCCAAGCTTGATTAATTTTGTGGGGAATAAACATGGGGATGTCAGATGATCTGCTGTGTTGTTCAGGAAAAGCTGTTAACAGAATAACCTTTTGTCAGCTGCACATTAATTGCAATGTTGTCTGTGAACTTAGGGAAAGGCACATTGCATCCTCCAGCATGTTGTAAGGGGTGACTAATGGGGCACTGTTTTTACATCTTGTGATTTATTCCAGTTGAGAAAGTCTTGGACTTTTCAAAAAAAGTGCAGTTTGTTTTAAAACATTTGGCTTGGGACATTTAAGGATTTAATCCTTATTTGCCTTTATTGCAGTCGGTTCCATCATCAGGTGAGGGATCACTTCTTTCCAAGATCTTTTTGGCACTGACCAACAACACTGTCCAGGGGTATGCCAACTGAGTTGACCAGTCTCATGATTGACTTTTTCGTTGCTCCTATTTCAGTTGGTAGATTCTGGGCCTTCCATCCATTTTGTTGGCACTAATATGGTTGAGTGGCTGATACTTGGCCAATTTCCTTTCATGGGCTTCCATTATAGCTTCTCTTGGCACCTTTAGTTCTGTCAAAATTCCACGTTTGTTACCTCCTGACCACAGTACAATATTGGGTCTGAAGTTGGTGTTAAAGATATCTCTTGGAAATTTTAGCTGTCTTTTTACATCAGCCTGCATTTCTAATCCTGCATAATTGTTTTAAGATGCCTTTTGCTTCAGTCTTTTGTTTTTGTCTCTCAAAATGTACTGTGGACTATGTAGTCAAGATTGTGCAGATCAGCAATGACAGTCAAGGTGTTTATGCAACAACTAAAATAACTAAAATGTGTGTTTTTGGTTGGCCAACCATTCTTGTTTGTCAACGCTGATCCTAGCACCTTCTTCCCACATATTAATATATATATATATATATATATATATATATATATATATATATATATATATATATATATATATATGGATCAAAAGGATAACCAGTGTAGGGTACAGAGCAGCGAGGAGGTGTGCTCTCTCTGATTATGGTAATATCTCCTCATCAAACACATGAGCAAGTTTTGATTTCTACAGCCACCATGTCAAAATATTTTGTTCATGTTTTTCTTCAAAACCACTCATCCAGATTTGATAAAACTTTGTAGAACCATTTCCTAGAACATGTTGAAGCTAAATTGTACTTTAGTGACATTTGATTTCAACAATGCACCTAATGTGAGTATATTGTCTTTTCCTATGGAGTAGGAAGCTGCAGTTTTTTAGTTGCTACAGCATCAGATGCATAATCCAAATGTCATGGGTATACATCTGTTCTGGCCCAGGATTGGTTGCCTTGGTGTGTCTTTGGTAAAAGCTGTTAACCTCCAATTCCTTTTCATGTATATCCACTAATGCATTTACGGTAAAGTTCAAAAGCATGGAACCAACCAACCATCCAACAGAAGATTTGAGTGGGGAAAAATTGTAGGAATATTTATTATGACATGTTCTAGCAATGTTGAGCTTTTTGGGGTTTTCATGGCAACTAATTTACTTCCATAATTTAATTAAAGTACAGTGGCTGATTGGTGTTGGCCATTAGACAAGTGTGAGACTCAACAGTTGAGTGAACTTGGTCACTCTTGATCCTATTGTTTATTAATTAATTTAGGCTATAAATTACAATCACAGTGTCAACAACCTGTAATCCCTCTGGAGATTATCTGGAGAAATTATAATGCAATATATAATTATAGGTTCACAAAACATTCTAATTTGTCCCAATTAATGAAAAATTAAGGTAATTGCTGTGTAGATAACTAAACTTTTACTAAATAACTTTTGTTTGGATCAGACTGAATCCTCATTCTCAAACTCAGGCTTGGAGATTTTAATGGCTTGGAAATCATGAAACTTTCAAACATAAGATTTTGTTTTGACAAATGAAGTTACTTTTGAAAGCTTTTTTCCTATTTGCTAATACTAGAAACTTAATCTGGGACTTGAGCCTGGAAATCATAAAGCTTCAGAACAGTAGTTTGAGCTTAAAATTTAGTTCTAACCATTCGCGTACAGCATTCATTTCCAATTGGCTAGATCTAATATCAAACTCATGCTCATAGTTTTATGATCTCCAGGCCAGGTGTGATCTGTTTGTTTGCTGTGTAATGGCATATATACACATAAAAAGTTACATAGCACTGAAACAGTGGGAGTAAAGTGCATTGCCCAAAATCGCACAATGGAAGCTGATCTAGACTGATCTGGGCAAGATTATTCCATTCAAACCCACAACCTTTGGCATACAAATCTAGCATTCTAACCACTGAGCCACAACAGCTTCCAGGTCTTGATCTGGCAGTACATTATAGGAAAGCAAATTGGGATCAAATGTATGCTGTTTAATTTGATGTACATTATTCACAGTTAACAAGATCTCTTGTGAAATGTTGGAATTTTTAACTCTCTGAATAATGTATATTTTTGCATAGCTCTTGAGTCCAACAAATCCAAATTCACTTAAAAATGTATAGGTCAGTTTGTATTTTATCTTGTGCTGTTCTTAGTCAAGTATCCTTTCCCAGATTAGGTCATTATGTAAAAAAGCATGGGAAAAAAACACCCGTCATTAATTGGCTTTGAAACAACAGCTGAATGAACATTTAAAAATTCTTTTAATTTGAGAAGGTTGATGAACATAGATTCCGCTTCCTAAACATGTAAAGGAAAGGGTGTGTTGGTAGTGATGTTTTTTCACTATGATACAATTACTGGAATCACAGTGGTTTTCTGCTACAATAGGCCTTGGTAAAAAGTGATGTCACAATGTTATGATAATATTACTTTGAACTGTCTAGTATGCATTTATTTTTATTAAAGTTGACTACATAAAATAAAGTACTAAATATAAATTACAAAGAACAGCTTTACTCGAATTCTGGGTGCATTAAGCAAAACTCTAACAGAGTTGGAAAGCATAAACAGAACTAACTGGAAATCCTATAACCACACAAAGGCATAAACAGTGGGCCTCTAATTTTACACTAGAATTCTTTCAATCTAGCTGGGTTTTGATTGGTATATTATACAATTGAATGAATATGTACAAAGATCATCCACATCATTAATATTAGTGCTGGCTGTTTTCTGTGATTGTCTGGCATGAACATCAATAGTTTTGTTACAACCAATTTATAGAATAATCTGTACCTACACAGGCGGAAGTTCATGTAGGGTATATTAATTAATGGTGCTTACATTCTTTGCAACCCATAAATAGGGTGTGAAAGCAAAACAGAGCTTACTGGATACCTTCAAATAACAAAAATTAACTTAAATGCATTTAGTGCTACAAGTCTGGACCTAACAAAAATTAACTTAAAGTGCATTTAAGTGCTACAAGTCTGGACCTAACAAAAATTAACTTAAAGTGCATTTAGTGCTACAAGTCTGGACCTAACAAAAATTAACTTAAAGTGCTTTAAGTGCTACAAGTCTGGACCTGTTGTCACAAAGCGTCTGGAGTTTTAGGTCCCTAATATCTTTTCTGTTTTTAACAGTTTAGTTCAGAAGATAGAATAGCCAGATTAGTGAATCATGTAGGGTTTTTTTATTTGCAGAATATTCCAGACATAAAAATACTGTGATACACTGTGACTTATAATAAATGATCAGTCTAAAGTTATTCTTTCTATTATGTACTTAAATCTGTGACTATTGGACAAAGCCAGCCCATCACAATATTAGAAATGTTTTATCACTTTTTGTCTTTGTAACATTCACTGTCTGCAATACATATATGTATAGTCTTTGATCATATTTGGTTATTTAATTTGTATAGAATAGACATCACAAACAGCTTTTTTTTATAAATATTTTTTTAATTTAAATTTATTATCCCCATAATAGGTTGACCACTGGGTCGGTCACAGCGCAAACAGCTGGAACTGTCTGGAATTGTTACAATTACCACAATCATAATGTATGTCTTATGTTCACTCAGCATTGAATCCTTTCCATTTCTTTTACTGTTATCACATTGGTATGCACACTTTCTTAACAGGATTGGTAGGATTGTTTTTTTTCTTTCTATGGATTTTTTTTTTTTAAATTAAATTTTGTGTTGGGGGGGGGGTGAGAGGCAGGCAGTGAGACTTAGGCTTTATGCAGTGATTACACATTTACCATGTATATCATATATTTTTATTGACTGTACAGTGAGATTTCAATACAAATCAAGATTGCCTTACATATATTAAAATACAGAAATGATTCTCTGATGACAACGCTATACATGATGATAAGAATATTTCCCACTTCATGAACCTTTTATTTGATTTTAATGAAGAAAGTCTTAATTGTCCCAATTTTGCTACAATATTTACAAGTTAAGATGTTGTTTAGTTTTTAAAAAAATTAAAATGTCAAAAGAAAGTAGTGTCAAGAAAGTTAGAGTAAAGTGTCATGCTCAAGGAAACAGCATGATAGCCAAGGTAACTAGAGTAAAGTGTCTTGCCGAAAGACACACCATGGTAGCCAAGGCAACTAGAATAAAGTGTCTTGCTCAAGGATATGCCATGGTAGCCAGCCTTGTCTGGTCCAATATTAAGATTCAAACTTTCACCCTGAAATCGCAAGTCTATTGCATATTTTCTGAGGCACCAAGACTCCCATCTCCATTTGTTACCTATACAACTTGCAGAATGGAAAGCTATTTAACACTAGAAAGCTATTTGCTAATATGCATGACTACCATAGTGTTTGAGATACTGGAATACATTCAATTAAATGTGTGAGATACTGGAATACATTCAATTAAATGTGTGAGATACTGGAATACATTCAATTAAATGTGTGAGATACTGGAATACATTCAATTAAATGTGTGAGATACTGGAATACATTCAATTAAATGTGTGAGATACTGGAATACATTCAATTAAATGTGTGAGATACTGGAATACATTCAATTAAATGTGTGAGATACTGGAATACATTCAATTAAATGTGTGAGATACTGGAATACATTCAATTAAATGTGTGAGATACTGGAATACATTCAATTAAATGTGTGAGATACTGGAATACATTCAATTAAATGTGTGAGATACTGGAATACATTCAATTAAATGTGTGAGATACTGGAATACATTCAATTAAATGTGTGAGATACTGGAATACATTCAATTAAATGTGTGAGATACTGGAATATATTCAATTAAATGTGTGAGATACTGGAATACATTCAATTAAATGTGTGAGATACTGGAATACATTAAATCCTATCATCTCACAATTTTACTGTTACAACATACTTAGAAATTGTTAGCTTGGATTATAGAAAAGGTCATATAGATACACAACGTATGTCTACATACAGGATCTGTCAAAAAGGCTCGGGTGATGGCCAGTTAATTGATGCCATCCAATCTGGATTTATCTAAGGACCATATTTACTTGCTTATAAGTCAATTCCAACTGCAAACATCATACATCCTGATCTGCTATTGCATAGTGCACCTGCAGATCAGGGTCTGTTTTGTTTGTTCTACTGATTACTCCTTACAAACTGCACAGGCCTATGATGGTATCAAGTCTTTTTTTAATGGAATTACTGCAACATTTTAAAATAATTTCTAGCAGGAAATGAATTCCTTTCTTATCAATCAATGCTTCTAATTGGGATCAGTGATTGAATTTTATAATCTGGCACTGACAGTTTACAACCTGTTTCAAATGTTACAGCTCAAATTCATAGGCAAATTGATATGTCTTGACTAATTAATTAGCACATTTTCCAAGGCAGGTGATTAGTACTGTAGCACATATATATGCATTATTACTTGTTTATGAGGACAGACTGACTGGTTTATGAACCTCTATAATCAGTTTTTACATGCAGTAGCAAATTATGGTATATTAAATGTCTGTCTAGCTGTGCCATTCAGCCTCAGCCAGGTGTATTATCATGCAGCTGGCTTTTTGTCTTGCATCAATGGTGGATTTAGAGAAGTAGGGTTGATACAAAATAGTACATTTTGTGGAGAAAAACCAAGAAACTCTGCAGCTATTATAATGAACCACCCAGTTCTCAGAATCAAGCCCTCCTGGGAAATTTTGGGACCAGACGCTGCTTTTACATTGACACCAAATCAATATATGATACATTGGTAGAGCCTCCTGGCAGATTAAGATACATTAGTAAAATGTCCTGACAGATTGTGATACATTGGTAGAACTTCCTGACAGATTATGATACATTGGTAGAACTTTCTGATAGATTATTATACATTGGTAGAACTTCCTGACAGATAGTGATACATTGGTAGAACTCCCTGACAGATTATAATATATTGGTAGAACTTCCTGACAGATTATGAAACATTGGTAAAACTTCCTGACAGATTATGAAACATTGGTAGAACTTCCTGACAGTTATATTAGTAGAACTTTCTGACAGATTTATGATACATTGGTAGAACTTCCTGACAGATTATAATATATTGGTAGAACTTCCTGACAGATTAAGATACATTGGTAGAACTTCCTGACAGATTATAATATATTGGTAGAACTTCCTGACAGATTAAGATACATTGGTAGAACTTACAGACAGATTATGAAACATTGGTAAAACTTACTGGCAGCAAGATAATGTATGTATGCTTTGATAAATGTATATTCTGTCAATACCTCCTCCGGAGTGAAGTGTTCTCCACTAGTGTTGTTTAATGGAGTGTAGTGCCCTTTCCCCTACCAGACAATACTGTAGGAAGACAAGCTTCTGAGGGACTCAGTCTATTGGTAATATTAGCAAATTTTGTCAGGCATGTGATGAGTATCATAGCACACATGACATACTACAACATCAGCACATGTCAACAGTACCCACTGGAACAGGTATAATCCTCATAATCTAGTACAGGTTTTTCATAATTGATCATGAGATGTACTAACTATATATTCTAGTATCACCTTCCCTTCAGAGAACAATTATTCTATGGTGTACTTTGGTGCATCACTTAAAGAAGTGGGAGAGACCAACTTAGAAACCAGACTACTATCAGGTGATAATCAAATGTTCTCCCCCCACCCTCCAGCCCCCATAGATTGTTGTAATCAGCCGAGTGGAACTCAAGAATTTGCCATGTGGTAATACTGGAGCTGTAATAATCTGTGTATAATGCACACCCAACTCTAAGCAACATAGATCCAAATATGCCAATATTACATAATGCACTCACAGATAAGAATATATACCATTCACTTTATAATTTCAAGCAGAAAGTGTAGACTCAGCACAGTTCATTCAGCTTCTTGAAGCACATGTGATGGTATGGCATCCAACCTGTGATGGTATTATATCCAACCTGTGATGGTATTATATCCAACCTGTGATGGTACAGCATCCAACTTGTGATGTTAATGCATCCAACCTGTAATGGTATTATATCCAACCTGTGATGGTACTTCATCCAACGTGTGATGGTAATGCATCCAACATGTGATGGTAATGGATCCAACATGTGATGGTACTTCATCCAACATATGATGGTAATGCATCCAACATGTGATGATAATGCATCCAACATTTGATGGTAATGCATCCAACATGTGATGGTAATGCATCCAACCTGTGATGGTAATGCATCCAACCTGTGATGATAATGCATCCAACATGGTAATGCATCCAGCCTGTGATGGTACTTCATCCAACATGTGATGGTATTGTATCCAACATGTGATGGTATTGTATCCAACATGTGATGGTAATGGATCCAACATGTGATGGTAATGCATCCAACATATGATGGTAATGCATCCAACATATGATGGTAATGCATCCAACATTTGATGGTAATGCATCCAACATGTGATGGTAATGCATCCAACCTGTGATGGTAATGCATCCAACCTGTGATGATAATGCATCCAACATGGTAATGCATCCAGCCTGTGATGGTACTTCATCCAACATGTGATGGTATTGTATCCAACATGTGATGGTATTGTATCCAACATGTGATGGTAAGGCATCCAACATGTGATGGTAATGCATCCAACATATGATGGTAATGCATCCAACATATGATGGTAATGCATCCGACATGTGATGGTAATGCACCCAACATGTGATGATAATGCATCCAACATTTGATGGTAATTCATCCAACATGTGATGGTAATGCATCCAACCTGTGATGGTAATGCATCCAACCTGTGATGGTAATGCAACCAACATGGTAATGCATCCAGCCTGTGATGGTACTTCATCCAACATGTGATGGTATTGTATCCAACATGTGATGGTAAGGCATCCAACATATGATGGTAATGCATCCAACATATGATGGTAATGCATCCAACATATGATGGTAATGCATCCAACATATGATGGTATTGTATCCAACATGTGATGGTAAGGCATCCAACATGTGATGGTAATGCATCCAACATACGATGGTAATGCATCCAACATGTGATGGTATTGTATCCAACATGTGATGTTAATGCATCCAACATGTGATGGTACTTCATCCGACATGTGATGGTATTGTATCCAACATGTTATGGTAATGCATCCAACATGTGATGATAATGCATCCAACATGTGATGGTACTGCATACAACCTATGATGATATTGTATCCAACATGTGATGGTACTGCATCCAATCTGTAATAGTGCTGCATCCAATGTCTAATATTTGTTAGCAAATGTTATTGGTGTTTCTTCTCATCTGTACAGAGGCAAATCATTAACTTGGCACACAGTTTCATTCTGCATTCTGAAAGCAATCTGGTTTATTACAATCTTATTTATTCCTAATGAAAATGGCACTCTCTCGAAAATGACCCCCAAGAGCCATCTGAGATGATACATTATTGTCACCACTTCTGCTGAAAGGATGGTCATCTTGACAAGGGGTTTTCACACTTCTTACTATATTGATATGATCCTAATAAAGTCTGATCTCCAGCATATGGCTTCCATTGCAGCCAGCTTGAAAACCTTGTTACATTTCTTCCATATGAATACATGATGTATGCAGTTGTAAGGATATGGTATTCTCATTGAAACACTTCAAGCATGAACAATTGTTCGTCTTAAGTTCAAATATCAATAGTCTGGCCTCCAGAATGATTTCCAGAGAAGCCAGCTTGAAAAGACTGAATGGTTGATGGTACATGTATTAGCATAGGGTTTTAACCAAAATGCTTGTGAGCTGATTCTCAATGACAATGATGCCAATCTGACCTCCAACATGGCTGTCACAGTGGCTATTTTAAATCTTGCTGCATCTCCTGAATGAACAGTTGTGTTGACACAGAGTTTTGCTAAGACAGTTCTTACAGTCTGTAAGTGATCCTAAGTGAAAATGTTATTGATCTGTTCCTCAGTATGGCATCTATGAATTTTGTTATTGCTACACCTCCTGAAGGATGGATTGACTGGGGGAGGGAGGGAGGGCATCTGCATAACACTGATTATCTACATTATAATGGTCTTGGCTTTTGACCTAAGAATTCAACTCCCTACACTAAATTTCCTACCTTTATAGAATGGTATGACAACTTGAAAGGTGACTGGAGCAACTTTAAAGCACACTGTGTTTGACAGTTTTTATCACAATTCATCAATATACTTAGAATAGATGTCAATTTAGGCATGATAAATGTTTGCCTGTGCAGGATAACTAAGAAGACATTTCAGTCCCTGTCCAATTAAACTTGGTAATTAACTATTTGGGATACCTCAGGTTTAGCCAGCAAGGATACATAATGGAATGGTTCTCAACACAATATGTTTAATATTCAATGAAGCTGTACATCACCAATCTGTCATTAATGCCAGTGGACCAAAACCAAGACTTCTGAATGAAATATGTCATTTCCATCATTAAGTGGACAATTTTAGAAAGGGTTGCTTGAGTATGAAGAGATATTTCAGTAGTCAAGAACAATTATTTACAAATTCTGGAACCATTTACAATCTCTTGAGATAATCTTATTTATGTTGAAAGTATTTGTTGCCAAAAGTTTTTAGATTGCACTAAACTATTGTCTTTTTCTGTTGCACTTACCTTTTATGAAAAAAAAAACATTTTATCAAGTAGTAAAGTAACTGTTAAAAACATTAATATCTAGTTCACCTGAAATAAACTGCATATTGCACAATTCAGATTACTTACTATATACCAGCATATACTAGAAAAAAATTCCTAATATTTTCAAATTAATAAGTCATTAACTAACTGCAAATAGTTCATATTGTCATTAATTCATCCTTACAAAAATTAAATGATCTTTAATAGTAGGTGTAGAGGTTTTCCCTTTATTTAGGTAGGGTGGGGTGCTCTCAATTTTATTTAAATTATTACAGAAGACCCACCCTGGCATCATTTATGTCAGAAATTAAAGTAGTGATAGAGAGATGCAAAGCTCTGAGCCCCCAATCAGCAGTGCCGACTGTTAAATTAATGAATACACAAAATGTGAAATTCAAATAAACAACAATCTAATATAATTCAGTAACAGTCATCTATCAGATAAAATTAAATTAAAAACCCTATCTGCAGACCTTCTCACTTCTGCTTCCGTTCGTTTTTCTTTGTCTCCTAGATCCTAGGACCAACTGCACAGGGTTAATTCACTCCGTCTCCTACAGTTCCTCTGGTCCCTAAAAGCTTCCTGTATTAACACATTAGCATAGCATATTCTCCTAGCTATCTAACTCACACTAAACAACAATATCATCAGATAAGCCAATACTTTCTTTGGTCACGCATTCGTGCCCATCTAAATCGACATTCTCTCTGATATGTGTACACAGTATATATATATATATATATATATATATATATATATATATATATATATATATATATATATATATATATATATATATATATATATATATTCTCAATCTTATTATACAGAATAATATCAGATAATCAGATGCATTTCTGTACATTGGGGACCCCGATTGTCTGGGTGGTCTAAAGAGCTCTCCATTACGGATCACTGCCATCTCACCTCTATCTGCGTGGGTTTGAGTCCAAGATTCGGCTAATGTAGTTATGTGAGAAAGCTTGCCAGTAGCTTCTTGTGGGTCAGTGGTTCTTTCCGGGGGTTTTCCCAGGTTCTTCTTCCACCAATAATACTGGCCGCCATGTATAGCCTATCGTGTACTGAAAAATGGTGGTAAACCCTACAACAACAACAACATTTCTGTACATTGCACTTCTACAATGTGCCGATATATCCTAACACATCATACTCCTACAAAATATACACAAATAGGCAAATCCCTATTCACTAATGTTGCACATTGCAACCACTATACAAAGTATAATTCAATTAAACATTTGAAAATTTATAATATCAAATGAATAAATGCAAAAGGTTACAACGAATTAACCAAATAGTGAATTACAATATTAATTCTATACATAAACATTGCTCATATCTCAAAATAGGCATTACATTAATCACTACGAATAAATTAAACACTACAAATGGTAATTCTACGTACTAAAGTATACATACTGCAATAATTAAAGTACACTTACTTTGCAGTAATATGTTACAACAATCAAGCAAATAGTCACTGACCTGTACTGAAGCTCCTTGTAATTCCCAGATTAACAAGTTTCCTGCCAATTTCGAATGATGTTGGAGTAGCTTATCTTCCTTTAAAATTCACGCAAGCTGATTTTAGCAACTGCTGATGTTTAATTCTCAAGATAATATATTTAAGCTTGCGATTCTAAAACTGGCCATGCCTTGATAAATTCTGAGTGGATGTTGAGTCATATAATTATCAGACAAGGCCCCCTCCCAACAGTCTGTCAAGGGTTTATTTACGACCCCTATTTGATGTTCCTTTGATCCGAACATTGGATTTCTCCACTTACCTGTGAACAATGTTATGGCAATGTTACATAACTGGCTTTGGCAAAAATAAAGCATGCATCACTAGTTTTATGGCCATGTCAATTAACTGGCTTGACAATTGTTAGCCTCAGGGTCTAACATATACATGTTGAAATCTGGTTAATCCTTACAACGTGACAGTAGGAGTGCCTTCAACATCAATCTACCTCAGATTACCACACACCGTAATTATTTTCAGTTGTGTACTAAGAGTAAAAGGTAAGCAGGGCCAGTGGCATGTATGGCACCTAGAGTGATGCTGAAGGCCCAAAGGACTGTGATATGAGACCTAAAGGGCTGTAGCCAGGGGAGGGTTCTTAGGAGGGGGCTAATGCCCCTCCCACCAGCAGGGAGGTTGGAGCATTGGGCAAGCCCCGATCACCAATGAATTTCCTGCAATTTAATACCATTTGATGGATTTCCATAGCATAATTTATTATGTCATCACACAAGATAATCAAGCACCAATTTAATCATTGCTGACATTTTTACATTAGACCCATTAATTTCATTTCAAACATTACTGCTAAGCATGTACAAAAAGCATAAATTTTAATAAAATCAATTTATTTATGGACTGGTTACAAAAATATAAATATGTCTACCCAGCAGCTTGAAGACAATAAGTTTTCCA
Source organism: Unio delphinus (assembly GCA_029339505.1). Lineage (NCBI taxonomy): Eukaryota > Metazoa > Mollusca > Bivalvia > Unionida > Unionidae > Unio > Unio delphinus. Next base: position 3,466,083 of record JAQISU010000033.1, read on the forward strand.
AGATTTCAACACTGCAAATTGCTCAGTGACAACATTGATGTAAATTTTAAGATATACATCTCTTTCTACTGACAATATTGTTACATTAGTAACTATGACTGACTCATGGTCAAGTGTAAGTATGAGTTTCTGCATTGAGTAGCTTCTGGATAAAGTAGCAGCTTTGTTCATAAAGCATGCGCTGGCAGTAGAAATGGGCTTGCAAATCCTTGTTATACAGGTGTTTTATGTAATTTGCAGAAAGGTCTGTGAATCGAGAGTAAAAGATTCCAGCACAACTTTTCTACGAAGGTAAGATTCTGGAGTTCAGAATACTTTTACTTGTATAAAATCCCATAACATTTAAACAAATCACATCTAGGATGAGACTTGCAGTTAGGAGCTTATAATAAAAGCCATACTTTGAAAAAAATGGAAACAATCATTAGGGTTTTCTGATTGCCATGGGTTTAAAACATATGATAGCCTGTTTTACAACCAGTATTTTTGGTGGATGAAGAACCCAGAACAGCACTGGGAAGAACTACTAACCCTTGGGAATCTAATGACCCACATTTTTCAATCCTGAGACTTGAACCCTAAATTATTAACATCTTTTTCCTTTCTATTGTTAATTAGAAAGCATGAAGCAGGAAAAATGATTTTGAGGAAACAGCAGGTAATTGCTGCAATTGAACATTGTTTGATTGTCTGTTTTTCAGTATTTCCTTTAAACAAGATAGATTTGGAGGAGGGGGTTAATGGCACAGCAAGCCAAGGCTTTGCACATAACTCACAATGGTAGTTGGTTTGTGCTGAATGCAACATCTAATCCTTCAGGTCAGGAATACAGTGCCTTAAACGCTGACCCACAATGGCTCCATAGATTTCGAAAGATTATTGTAGTGTCTATATGAATAATTCTAAGAATTATAAAGATACATCTTTGGAAATTACATGGGGATTTTTCATATTTTCCCAAAGAATAGTCCAACTGTCTTTACAATCAATATTACAACTGAACACTCATAATTAAAAAGCCTAGTAACTTAATAATAATGGAACCTTCCATTAAAACATGAAAATTTCTAATGCTGGAGCAAATATTTATTGTAATTGAAAGAAGTGGCAAAGTGCAGACAACTCGCAAAATAGCAGTTTAAATAAAATTAAGGTGTTATGAAAGAAAAAGGAATAAATCAGAAATGATTTTCTATGCTAAGACATGTACATGTTATCTTCAAATGTAACTGTGACGTTATGTTTAATAAATGCAGTATATCTTTATTGCTATATAATATTCATTTCCAGATGAATGCATACAATATTTTAGCAAAAACTATACCCAAAAAATAGAATATATGTACAGTGATTGTGGTTATTTTTCTTTAAATTGTTCTGAAACCGGGTCTTGGAAACTGGTCTTTTTGTACAAACCTGCAATGAAAGACCACCTTTCTTTAGAGACCGTTGTTTGTTTGCAGAAGGGGTGATCTGTCATAACAGGTTTTATTGTACCACAATGCAAACTCTTTGCTACTCTCTTGTACAAGCTTTTGCTCAGATATGCATGCGCTGTTTTTTTCCCTGTAGTTTCTTAGCATTGGAAGAAACACGCGTTCAGCATTTTGCCTTGAATTGAACAAAACATGTAAGTCATTAAATAAAAAAAATAATAATAACAATAAAATAAAAACATGTAAGAGTCATTAAATATTTCCTTTGAAACATCTTGAACACAATAACAATTAAACAATAACAATTAAACATGACAAAAATCAAAATACTTACTTTATTGTGTCTAAAAATCATTTATTATGGTAGGTCAGTCCATCTTATCTCCCTTCTGCCAATGGTCAGTCAACTTTCATCAAAGGATCACAAGACAAAAAGACCTCAGAATACATCCCAGATCTGGACTTAAAACTCCCCAAATTCCAAAGAAGATAATTAATAAACAGCTTACTGTGTACTTATGCCAGCTGTTCTTGATTAATTCTAATCATGATCATTGTATTGGTGGATTAATTCCAGTCTCCATTATTCTAATTCTGGCTGGTTTCATAAATGTGGTGAAAGAACATATAACAATATGGTGTTTGTTTCTTTTTATTAAATTTTTAATAAACAAAGTCTTTTAAGTTTTGAAAGTGGTACACCTCAGCTGCAACACAGCATATGTGATTGACAGCCCTTAAAATGGTATATTTGGCCTACTGCCAATAGAATAACATGTTTGCTATAAATAATACATGGGAGGATACTGCTTCTACTTCACATGCAACCAATTTAAAAATCAACAGTGATATTTCAGGCTACATTTTAAGTAATGTAATAACTTGTCACTGATTTTTAGCTCAAAAGATTTGACTTTTTTAGGCCTACATCAAGTTTACCCATTTTCTAACCTCTAAGGAATGCCAGCCCGTTTTCTAATGTTACCACTGGACATGATGATTATCCGGTTAATATACAAGTACAACATGCTGAATGGAATACTGCCTCATTGGTCAATTAAAATGAGGTTAATATCAGAAGTCACAGTTCTTCTTTTAATTATATATTTTTGTCTGATTCTCATCTGCTTTATCCCAATGCTTAAAACCACAGGCTAAAAGACATGAGACTCTGGAATACATCTGAAGCCCAATGCAGGAACTTTTTGGGGGAGGGGGAGGACTTAGTTCAGGAGGGTTTTGGAAACCAATCAGCAGGCATAAAAACCCAGACACAGTCAAACAAACTTCTTTTGTCTTGGGGCATTCTCCATTCTTCACAAAATATATTTATTTTTAACAATTTTTACAGTGAAATATGAGATACACAACTCTTTCTTTTTCATTTAATTGACAATTATTATTATTGTAACATTTTCAATCAGAATCTGATTCATGTTAAAAACTTGCTGTTTTATTATAGAATGACGAGAATACATATGATGTAAAACTAAAATCCATTTGTTTACTTTTAATCATATTAAAGAAATAATATTTATGTCAGTAAAAGATTGAATTATTTAGAAGGCAAGCTACTAATCAAAATGAGTAATCTACTGGTGTCATGTCCTGGTTCTGGTACATGTATGTAAATGTGCTGATAGATGCATTTCACAGCAAAAGAATTAGGATTTTTTAATGGTGAGGCAATTAATACCTTTCTCAATGATACACCTTATTCAGTGCATACACATACCTGTAACAACTTCCTAAATGCATTTTAACATAGGGAGGGTATGTATCAAATTTATTTTGGTACAGGCATTCCCATATCATGTAGATTTTCCAATACAAGTTGCTCCTTTTCATTCTTTCTTTTTATTCAGTGTATACACAATGTATACATTTCTTACCCCCTATTTTGCATGACCATGATTGTACCATTCATTGTTTTTGCAAATTATGGACATCATGCCTTGTACATTTAATGGAACAGTACTTCAGTGTTTTGAGAAATAAATGAAAATCTTATCTTAATGACCAATATCTAATATGTAAATATATGTTGCTTTAGGTTTTTTTAGCTCCATTATAAATGTTATATTTCTCTATTAAATAATGTACCTTAATTGATATGAATTACAATAATGCCAGCTTGACAACTTGCATGTGAAACTTAAAAGTTACTAGAAAAACTAGACTTGCAGTGACACACATCTAAGGTATCATGGTACCAATTGTTTTTCCATAGACCTCAATGCTAATATTTGGAGAGATAAATATATTTTCTATCCTAAGTTAGCATGCATCTCACACACTGTTATAGAGAACAATGTTAGATTGTCAATTTGACGATGACATAACCAGGTACTTCATATGCCATTAAGAGAGATAACTCTGCTGGAAGTAGACAGGGGTATGAGTTATCTAGTCACAACGTACTTATTTTCGGTCATGTGTATCACATTTTCAAAGAATCATAGAAAATACAAATTATGATCTATATAGGAATTAGCATAAATTCACATGTTGCCAAGACGCTAAACTTTTTTTTAAGCCAGACAGAAAGTACAACTCTTACATAATCCACCAATCGCAGCTAGTGTTGTTGTTTATTTCTAAATGCAAGGTTCCCTACACCTTAAGCTCCACCCAATTGGACTTGCACAATTGGTACCATTATACCTTAAGTCCTGTTCATTTGGGGCATGCCACTCCTTGTCTAAGGGAAATAACTCATACAGGTAAATCTAATTGTGTCAAGCTAGTCTTATCTATCCATAGGTTAGACTGTAAATTGGTACCCTGCATAGAAATAATATTGATTTTCTCCAAGAATTTTGATCTACCGGTATACAGCAATGCTAGTGAATTATTTTTTATATATGCTTCACCTTAACAGTCATAGGACATACATACCCTTGTCCGTCTGTATGTCTGTCTGTCTGCCACAGATGTCAGATGATGGTCAGATCTCTAGCACTGTTATGGTAAAGCTCTTCTCTATGAACATATTTCTAATTATTTTATTGTTGGAATTCTTCTGTTTTAGATTGCTACTATAAAGTAAAAAAAAAACTACTTTACTATGCCCCCAGCATTGTTGTTGGCACCAATTGCACACATTGAACAACACTACTTCTCATCCACTTCTTCTTCTTCTTAGGATCTATGCATCTGTTGGGAGTTTTAGTTTCATAGCACCTACCCTTGACAAAAGGGCAAACTTTGTAGACATATGTACATATATCTGAAACCTTTAAACTTGGATGGGGGGATGTTCATCTTGCACCACTGACTTTGGTTACATTTTGCATTGTAGCCACATATTTCATGCATCACTGACTTTGATTATATTTTGCAATGTTGCCACATATTTCATGCATCACTGACTTTGGTTACATTTTGCATTGTAAGTTTTTTTCACAAACTCAGTTGAAGCTAAAATCATCAAACTAGAAGATTATAGGTATTTCAATTAGTACAACAACATTACAACAATGCAGGTCACCATGACATACATTATATGTTATTGTTGTAAGTTAAGTTTTTGCTGATGTAGCTGATGACCACCAAGGATTTTCATCATCTGCATACATATTACTAAACTTGGCATTGAGAAACTAGTTGAGACAATGCTTTGTGACAAGTGTTACACCCTCGTTGCAATGATAGGTCACTGTGACCCATATGTTGTGCTTCGCTGACTTGGGTTCAAGTGTTTTTATTTCTTTACACTGTTCCTGCTAAATTATCAAGGCTCATCATTGCATGCATCTCTATTAGTACTAAACTTTTCAAAAAATAAAGTTACCTTGACATTCATTTTATATTTTACTGGCTCAGTGACAGATTTTGTATTTAGCTTGTGACCACAGACATGATCACATTGGTTTTTTGTTTCCTACATACATGTTGTTATACCTCAAATCTCATGAATAGGAGAGGATTTATGATGAAAAATATTACACCCACATAAGATTGTAGATTCCTGTGACTTGTATTTCATGCTTCACAGTCTTTGGTTACATTTTTTGTTTTATCTATTCATTTTGTGTTTTAATTAGATGATTTTATAAATTTGTACGAGTATTACACCTGTGCATAAATGAAGGTCAATGTGATCTGCATTTGCCATTTTATTGGCTTATGTTAATTAAGTTCTTGCATTTGTTCATGTTTACAAGTTTTGGGCGCTCTCCATTACAGATCACTGCCATATCACCTCTGTCTGCATGGGTTCGAATCTCAGATTCGGACAATGTCTGCTGTCAGTGGAGCATTCCTGCTGACAGTCTTGACTCACTCATGTCATGCTGAAACACTTTACCGTTTTGATGAAGAAGCACTGCCCAAATAAAGCGTGGACCTTTTGAGGGAATGTCATTTATGTGGCATATTTCCACCATGTTTTAAGTATTTAACATGTTTCCTTTTTTAAATATATCACCATTTAGAGAATTTAAACCTCTTTACCTTTTATATTTCCTGTTGTTGTACTTGTTGTTTTCATTTTTTTGCAAAATTTTTCTTTCTATAGTTTTGTGAAGCTCATCATAATATGACATTTAGAACTTTAATTTCATACGGTACCATATAGCCATTGATTTTATTTATTTATTTATTTATTTATTTATTTATTTATTTATTTATTTATTTTAAATGCTAAGGAATACATAAATACACAAACATAAGTAGGTCCTGGCACATACTAACTGATTTGGGTTGAATTTTTTTCAACCATTAATTGATGATGCTGCTAGTACCACACTCTTTAAACCAAAGAAGGTCGATGTGACCAATATTTCATCTTTTACTGGTTTTGCTTCATGACCACATGGAACTTTTGGCATGCTCACAATCCAACCTAGAATAAATTAAACTTGGTGAGAGGATGCTTACTTCATCCATAATACAAAATGAGGTTTCTGTGTTCCTTGTTTCATGACTTGGTAACTCTGTTGAAATTTTTATTGGGTGTTATTTATGTTAAATCATGAAGCTTGATGCAGTAATTGGATACATTTGTGGTAATATTACACACTTACAACTGAAGGTCACTGTAACCTGAATTTTATTTATAATATATGTTAACTTCTTTTGTTTGCCCAATGAAAACACATATTTTTCAATGTTACATGTATTCTTGCATTCTTTTTCATGTTCTAACCAGTGTAATTGGAAGTAGGAATAAATATATGGGTTGTTCTGCAATTTTAAAACTCTCCCTATTAAAGATTCAACATTGTTATAGTTATGGTATTTTCACTCAGCAGGGTAACTGTAGGCATTAGATAAGTGGATTATATGCTTCTCAGGGGAGACCAATGGTGCGTGGCTAATCAAATTAATCACCATTGATGAACTAGACTAGTAATAGTTGCCCTACTGGCAGTCTATCAAAGATCACTGGAAACCACTAAACCCTGACATTCAGGGGTTGGCAATGATAATAGTTTCAGAAGCAAATTTTGTTCAACTATTTATTGAATATATCTTATGATATCATGGAAAATAATGTTGTTGTTTTTTTGTTTTTTGTTTTTTTTTTTGTTTTTTTTTTTAACCCAATTACTATAATCATCTTCCTGGTTGATGTGCCAAGAACAATTGGTGCCAGACAGAAGTGGATCAGGTTGCATTATATCCTTTCAAACAAAAAGGAATACATGTATGATACTGTTTAGATGTTTTCTTCTACAAACAAATAATAGTGTTTGCAATTCTTGTGTAGATTTTTTATTTTTTTGTTTGTCAAGATATACTGCAATTGGAGATCAGTTTTGTTTGATGCACATTTCTGACTCTTGTTATCTTTTTCAGTAAGAGAGACATCACCTTTTTCACACATGTTTCTATTGACCTTTCCTTCCTGTTCATCCCTGCATCATAATTCAAAAATGTTATTCCTCACCAGGTTAAATTTAATTATTAAACTTTTTCCCCTATAATGCCATAGCAACTGAAGCATAAATAAACGCATATAACTTTAGATAGGTCCAATAATTATAATTATAATAATGATGATACCATTACTACTATTACTGCTACTACTAATTATTATTATTATTATTATTATTATTATTATTATTATTATTATTATTATTTTTATTATTATTATTATTATTATTATTATTATTATTATTATTATTATTATTATTTATTTCTTTTTTCAGTGACAAGCATATTATTTGAATACTGCTTACCTCCCTTACAAAATCAATGACGGCAGTTATTTTTGCCAATTGAAATTTATTTTGTCCCTTACATCATTTTTAAAGAATGATAATTTATAATTTTATTAAGTTTTGATTATTGACAAAAGAAATTTTAAAAATAAAATTTCCAGATATTATTTTATATTTGTTTCATAATCAGAAATGCTAAAAAGAATTTACTCAAATTTTCTAATAAAATTCAAAATTATAGTTAGGCCTTTTTTCAGTGCCATTCTAAATGCACAAATAATTTCCCTATTACTTAAATCTTGCCACTTTGTTCATCTGCCTAGTTCTTTTTTGCAAGGCATCTTTCAAAGCAGTTTTTAATCGATTTTAATGCATTTGATTTGTACATTGAAGTGTATTTCACTGATATTCGTTTTTAGCCTGCATTTTATAGATATTGTCTGGATACTTGAAAATCGTTTTTCAACGTAATTTTTGGCAAATTTCCCTTCACAAATCTGTTTCTTGTCCTGATGTCAGTCATGGGCGTCTCCGACAGTTATTATGCAAGGGAAGTAACTCCTAAATGTATACTTTTGGAGGACCACAAAATTAACCTCCCCTGTGTCTTGTGCCGGTTTTGGTCATTCAATATTTTCTATGCGCGTAAGTTTGATTCGAAAAGTATAAATTATGTGTTTATAATAGTCACTCACATGTTCCGTTTTTGTTGTTTTTTTTTTCTTTTCTCTTCATTACAGGCTCATAAATAGCTGGAAAATATATATTTCTCTTATTTATAGGTAACTAATATCGTATTATATTCATTAAATTATTTGAAGAAAATAATTATCTTGTAAAAGAAAATTAATATCTCAGCTCGAAATAAAATCTCACCCCCACCCCCACCCCACCCCCCCCCCGGGCAAAACTTGCATGGTCAATACCTTATAGCAAATGAGTTTTCTTGTCAATAGTTTTAAAAAATAAATGAAGGTGGGATGATTGAATTTACACAGTCCAACATACCTATCTGGCCTCACCTATGTGTACATACCAACAATATACTTAGCTCCTCTTCTGACAATCGTATATTCATTGTTTCCCACTATGAAAACGAAGTCATATGGACAACGTTCATATCAGGTCCCAGCGACGTGGAACGAATTGCCCATTGAAATTAGACACAGACACAGTTGATCCCTTTCACTGCTCTTAAAAATCACCTTTTTTGACTGCAAGAACAAGCTTAAAGATCTAATAATGTTTCCTACCTGAAATATTTTCAGCATTTTTTGTTTTCTAATTTCATGGTATTTTTTTTTTAATTTTTTTTTTTGTAGTCATATTATATATGTTGTAAAGCGCTTAGAGCTTCTAAATATTATGCGCTATGCAAAGTCCTCATTATTATTATTATCCTGTAACGGGCATTGTGCTGACATTAAATAGCTTGATAAAAATAGAAAGTGTTGACATTGAAGGCTACTATTGATACAATAGACAGAGAAATTTTGAGAGGAATGCTAACACCCGGGGCAAGATGTTTATCAGAGAGAGCCAATAAATATAAAACACTGGCCAGGAATACTTGTATTTAACACATTACCACACGCTAGTAGATAAAAAGAAAGGAAATAAAGAGAAGAAAATAACCGTATACGCAAAGATGGAATTGGTTGCCACACCAGTGGCAGTGTTTTGACGGCGGTGTCACCGTTGTTGTAGTAATTGTATTTTTGAAAAGTAATAATTATAATTTTAAAATCATGACAGCTATATAGTTTTACAATAACCGATTTTGCTTAGCAAAATCTTTCACCCTAGCTTTATAATTGTTTTTGCTGTCCCAAAATGCATGTATTCGAGTGTGATAATCGCTGTAAGAATGTAAAATCGTGGGGTATAGAAGTTCACCTATCTTCGCTACCAAAACTCCCATGTAATACTACATAACGTCTCCACATGTATTCCATTTCGCTCAGTTCTTGGATGTATTTTATTAGATACCAATAATCTCGTAGGAAGGAAAAATGTACAGTTATATATGCTTATAATTATAAAGAAAAAATGTACAACAATTTCCATTTATAACTAGTGTACTTAATCAACTATTTGATATGCCAGACATTCCTACTTTTAGATTTTTATTGTACCATTATGCTAGGAGTGTACTTTATTTATTATTTAGTTTATTTATTGTAACGAATACAAAAAATAATAGCGTCAGTGAAGTGCTTACCTTTAAGACCATGAGCTGCATGATATCTGCAAAGCATTGCAAAGTTTTAATGAAATAATCCTATTTAATTACATGATTTATTTAAAAATGCTTACAAGTTATGGATTGGAGTGGCCATTGTGAATTTGTGTGGGTTAAAAAAAAAATCAACTTCCTCCTTTTTACAAGCCCGCCACACCTTAACAAAATGAATTTGCTTATCACACAATATAAATTCTAGGTCATTCAGTACCTATGTTACCAAGACCAAGTGAAAACATAATTGAGCAAGTAGGCATTGCCACATTAACTAATTAATTTGCGGTAGCTGTTTCCTTATTTTAATTAGATGTAAGTCGCTTACTAGCCAGGTCCAACGATGAAAGCCCAATAATATTCATAAACCTGCTATATATGAAGGAAAGAAAGAAAAAAAACAGACGCGTCTTTACCCAATAAATGATAGTGTTGTGTTATGGCCAATCGAAAGTAACCTGTTCCCCCTGTGTAAAGGTAATGGTGTACGCCCAAACGCTTCCAAAGGTTTGAATGGGACTCGACTCTCAGGTCAATGGAATAGGTCACGTTTCAGCGCGTTAGTGATGGTTTTGAGAGGTGTTTCTTAGATCGGTATTGTTTTTACGGGAAAGGATTATGTCCTGAAATTCATAACCGTGATTGCAAACAAGCTAGGCAGAAGTATGGTCAAATAGAAGATCTCATGGAAACGTGTGCAGAATATATCCCGGCACTGATTATTGTGATGTGCATTGTGGCTGACATAACACAAACCGTCCTACCTACAGGTGAGGAAAGTGTATTTGTGAATTGAGGGTTGGGGGAATTTCATTACTGGGAATTTACTGTTTTATGGTCGTGAATTTGTTATACCTATCAAAATGGCATATATTGCCTCTATATTAGCTACTCATCTTGTCTATTTGAAAAAAAAGGTTTAAATTTACAGAGAAAATTTTTATTTATTGTGGTCTTGCATATATACTTTTCCTTGTTTTTGTTGAGGAACTTCAAAGTTTGGTGCAGTGTTCATTGCAAATATGGAAAAAGTGGGACCCAATGATATTGGCCCCCACAGGGTACTAAAATTGAGGATAGTTTTAAAAAATGGGCTATACAATAGCTTACCTGTATCATATTCATGAATACAATCCTCATCACATAAACTTGTGTCATGTATTTTTAATTTGTGTAATATAGTAACTTTTTATTACATTATAAGAATTTCAAGATAGTCAATTTTATTTAACAATGCATAAAACACATGCCATTTACTAGTCTGATATATCGCAACCCCAAATTTGTGTTGATAATGATGGACTATTTCTGAGTCTGATACAACCAGGTCATTAACTCTAGGAATCATGATTTGCTGACAGATATGTCTGCAAGATATCAGTGTACATTTTAGACACGGATATTTCTCAACTTCGCTCTTGGTTAAAGATTTCTTTGGATGGTATTTTGACTTTCAAAATATTTTGAGAAAAATTGTATGTTGTCGATTTGTAAATCCAACTGGAATAACACAACACAATGTCCTGTGGCCATTTTGAATATAACACTAGATATGACTGTTGCCAAATACTGGTACTTGTCTGAATTATATCGGGGTGGGGGTATTTCGTAAGATTTGCTTACAGCGAAAAATTGCGTATTTTAAATACAGGTGAGATCAGAGCAATATATCATCCTGCAGTATCGCAACAAATTTTGGGGTCTAATTTATCAGACGGGCTTTGTATGAGCTATTTTACAAAATATGACATAGCGGAAGAGTTTCAAAATTTCACAGATATGTAAACATCAGTCTTCTTTTTTTTTCTTCCTTGTATTTTCTCAAAAAATGTCAGTTCAGTCTAAAATCAGCTGTAACATTCTTTTATCTTTTTTTTTTCTTGTTTTGTTGTTTACACGCCTATTGGCATGATGTGTGCAACTTAGTGCAACAAAGATAGCTAGCAAGGACTCTCCTAGGAAGTAATTTGGATACTGTGGATAGCATAAAGAGGTTTTGCCTCTGTGAGGTTTTGCCATTGTGAGGTTTGGGATATGCTATGAATCAGTTCAAAGATTTTGGTCCCAAGTTATACATTGCTTATTAGTGTTCATATATTTCAAAGTAAGAAATCAATTCCTCTACATGTTTTATGTTATGCTTATAAACTTATTTTAAAAGGGTATTGCCTGTTTTTGTTTGCTTTCTATTAATGATGGATAATTCTTCAATTCAATTTTTTGCTTGAATTGATTTCTATAGCAACAGTACCTTGTTTGAACATGATAGATACAATAGATATATAATGTGGGTATGTGAGAAATCGTGCCAGTAGCTTCTCATGGTTCTTTATGGTGGTTTTCCCGGGTTCTTCCTCCACCACTGTCCGCCATGTATAGCCTATCTTGTGCTGAAAAATGGATTTAAACCCTACAACAACAACATAGATGTATGCAATAGATAAATAGATATATAATTATTATAACATTAACACAGCTAAGAGAATGTTGTTGTTTTGGGTTTAACACCATTTTTTTAAAGCAAACAGTAGGTTGTTTTACATGGCAGGCTATATATCTGGTGCAGAAAGAACACGGATAAACCCATGTAAGAACAAGCGACCCATGCCCCGGAAGCTACTGGCCAGTTTTCTCACATACCCACATTGACTATAACAAAATGCTGTGTATAAAAGTTGTTAATCAGAGATTGACGTTTTGATTTTTGTTTTTATCTTTATAGTTTTGATTTGAATAAATCATATTATCTGCAAAAGTAATAATAGCAAAAGTACTATGTAGAAAAATGTATGAATCTATTTGACAGTGTGGTTGCAGGATTTATCCTTATTTGAAATATTCTGCTAAAAATCAACAGAAAGCGCTAGAATCTTAATTATACCTTCTGGTTTTATACCCATGTCTTGGTTAAAACTTAAAACACTCCTTCATTAAAAAAAATTCATACTCCACCTCTGCATTTTCTTTAATGGAAGTGAAGGTAATAGAACCAGATAAAACAGTTTTACTGAACAATCAAGGAAATTTATTTCTAACATTGCTTGAAATAATTGGGTGGGGTCTTAAAAATAGCCAAGTTTTCTAAACACAGAATTTGACATTCACTTACATTAATACATTACAACAGTGTTGACTGTGTTTAGCATGCCAGATCCACAGTTAAAATGATGTGGTTCAGGATCGGATATATACCTTGGTGATTCCAACTTTGGGCAAGGCAGTTTGTTCCATTTTGCCTTTGGCACTAAATAACCTGCTTACGTTGCTGCGCTGTGCAACACCAAAACCATCTGCTCTTGAGGATTTAGCAACAAAAAGTTTTTTGTGTCTATAAAACTCTTCTTGCGCAAACCTAGTTTCAGCGAGTCTTTGCGTCAGAAGTGGCAGGCATCATGGAATGAGGCGGTCAATAATAAACTTCACACCATCAAGCCAACCCTAGGAAAATGGACTCCTTCCTACAGAACCATCTGTAAAGAGGAGGTAGTCATTGAAAGAATTCCAAATTGGTCATACTTGTATAACCCATTCCCACATACTGACAGGTGAAAACCCACCAGCATGTGTTTCTTGCAATGAACCATTCATGGTTGATTACTTTGGGACAGTGTTTTGACATGCAATCTACATGCCATTAGTTCTACAATGTGCATGACATGAAGGAAATTTCTGGTACAATAAACCCAACTTGTATTATAGAATTCCTAAGAAAGAATTAAATTCAAAACTATAACTTTTTTGCAATCACCTTGAGCAGTTTTATGTAATGTATATGCCATCCTTTAATTTCAATACATTTTCATCTGTCTTCATTAATATACACCATTTACATTCCCCCGTTTATCAAGAAGCTTTATTTATTACTATTACCATCTCGTTTTACCTTCAACTTTTTGGTTGTATATCACTGGTCAATACAAAATGTTTTTCCACTTTTAAATGATTCCACATATAACCTTTTGTGTGACCATAAATAGCCTAACAGTGCTGGTACACCATAAAAATATAATCAATCAATCTCTCCTTTGAGCAGGTAGGTATATGTGCACATTTACCAAAAGACTATAATGTTGTATTTATTGTTAACATGTTTAGTGGTAAAGAGAAATGGTTTTTTTTTTTTTTTTAAGAAAAGTAAAGAGTTGACATGCTTAGAAATCCTAGTGCAACAACAAACAACACAGACTTAGATCTGCCATTGGATTATGTGCTTCCAGATCTGGGTCATTAGAGTTATATGTAATCAGTGTTAAAAAAACATAACCCTTATCTTCTAGAAGATTAGGTGATGGTGGGTCAGGGTCTGTTATTTTTAGTTGGTCATTTTCTGCAGTAAGGTGTGCATATTAATGATTAGTTCATAGCAAAATAAAATGTGTACCATCATATTAATAAAAACTTAAATAATTTAAAAACTAGTAAGGATTAACACTATATTAAATGTATACTGTTATATTGATATAAAATTAAATAATTTAAAATAAGTAGGGTATATGACCTCCAAAAATGTTTACTCTCATATGAATATAAACTTGTTCAAATCTAGTAAGGTTTTGCTTCGCGTGTCAGATCCCTAGATGCTGCCTCTCAGATATGTAAAGGAACTTATGATGATGTACATCCAGAGAAGAATATTAGACTTTTTAATGGAATGTAGTTTATGTAACAAATTTTTATCATATATTGAAGAGTTTTTAAAAATTGTTTACCTTTGTATTTTCTTTTATATTGATTTGACAGAATTTTTATATCTTTACATTTTATCCTTTACCTTTGTATTACATTTTTGGAAAGGTTTATCTTCCTAAATTTTTGTGCAATTATTTATTTGTATTTTTTTAGTTTTTTTAATTGACACCATTTAGCCATTAAAAGGAAACACAATCATCCAGTCGGGTGAAGGTAATGTTGAGAAAGACTGCTATAATCTGCTCACAAAGAGAGAGACCAAGTAGGTACAACACCTGTTGGAGAAGCACATGCCTAATTGAGCAGGGATTTGCCTCTGTATTAGTCAATTAAGGTTTTTATTTTGAGTGGATAACACCTGGATAATATACAGGTGTTTGGTAGGAAGCATGTAATATTATCAAATTAATTACTCTCAGATTAAACTTGAGCAAAACAAAGAATACCTAGTAACAGTGCAATGTAATTTATTCATGTTAAACTTAAGTTTTTGGAAGTCATTTAGATCTAATATATTATTTTTAAATAAAATTCAGTTCAAGATGGGATTTGTTAATACATTATTCATATTTTTTCTATTAATAAATCATAAAGAATGATAGCAAAAAAGAACCTAATATGATAATTAGAACAGAGTTGAAAATAAAATAAGGATATATATGATGCAAAATAAAATACTTTTTTATATTTATATGAGTCATGTACGTCAGAAATTTGAAAATACCCAGATTATATATATATATATATATATATATATATATATATATATATATATATATATATATATATATATATATATATATATATATGTCCAATGCAGTTATACCAAATGGGAGTTGGAGATAATAATTTTATTAAAAAAATATATACTTTGACCTAAAAGCTCAGTCCAGTCCTGTTGTGGTATAAGTAAATGAACCAAAATAATTTAATCAAAATTTTTAATTGCTGAATCGTTTTGACACAATTTATCATCTTGTGATGAGAAAAACTCCACTGCTGTTGCTTGTCTTAATCTAACACTTAGTGACAATAGAAGAACAATGTGCAACTGTCACCAATAATTATGAAATAAATCTCATTGTTAAAGTTACACAAATTTTCAGACAGTACAATAAATCATTTTGATTCCAAATTAAATATTTTCTCACAAAATATTCACATTTTATTAACTGGGACCAAAAAGGCTGAAGCTTTGGATGACTGAAACCACTTAGGAACCCAAACCCCTTGACTGAAACCACTTAGGAATCCAAACCCCTTGACTGAAACCACATACGAATCCAAACCCCTTGACTGAAACCACATAGGAATCCAAACCCCTTGACTGAAACCACTTAGGAACCCAAACCCCTTGACTGAAACCACTTAGGAACCCAAACCCCTTGACTGAAACCACTTAGGAACCCAAACCCCTTGACTGAAACCACTTAGGAACCCAAACCCCTTGACTGAAACCACTTAGGAACCCAAACCCCTTGACTGAAACCACTTAGGAATCCAAACCCCTTGACTGAAACCACTTAGGAATCCAAACCCCTTGATTGAAACCACTTAGGAACCCAAACCCCTTGACTGAAACCACTTAGGAACCCAAACCCCTTGACTGAAACCACTTAGGAACCCAAACCCCTTGACTTAAACCACTTAGGAATCCAAACCCCTTGACTGAAACCACTTAGGAACCCAAACCCCTTTGACTGAAACCACTTAGGAACCCAAACCCCTTGACTGAAACCACTTAGGAACCCAAAGCCCTTGACTTAAACCACTTAGGAATCCAAACCCCTTGACTGAAACCACTTAGGAACCCAAACCCCTTGACTGAAACCAATTAGGAACCCAAACCCCTTGACTGAAACCACTTAGGAATCCAAACCCCTTGACTGAAACCACTTAGGAATCCAAACCCCTTGACTGAAACCACTTAGGAATCCAAACCCCTTGACTGAAACCACTTAGGAATCCAAACCCCTTGACTGAAACCACTTAGGAATCCAAACCCCTTGACTGAAACCACTTAGGAACCCAAATCCCTTGACTGAAACCACTTAGGAATCCAAACCCCTTGACTGAAACCACTTAGGAATCCAAACCCCTTTGAAAATGGCCAAATTTTACCAAAGTGTTATGCAATAGACAGCTGTAGATCACAGCATAGTAAATTTTGTATAGAATTCTAGACAAAATCACTAGCGCAACTTAGGAACAATTAAACATAATTGGCATGAAGATTGCACCTCCGATTTTCCACATATGTTCCATCAATTCGCTCAAATTTTTCCACACCTCTATTCCCTCCAGTTTTCTACTACTGTTCCCTAAAATTTTCCACACCTCTGTTCCCTCAAAATTTCCACTTCTGTTACCTCTGATTTTCCACTTTTCAGGACTAATAATAATAGTTAGTTACTATGATAGTCAGTTAACACTGGGACATATGCCACAGACATGTCACATGATGTCGCACCCAGTCACATTATCCCGACACCAGGCCAACCAGTCCTAATACTAACCCCTTCATGTTGAGCGCTAAGCAAGGCAGCTGTAAGTACCATTTTTAAAAAAAAAAAATTCATATGACTCTGCCTGGGATCATACCCATGACTCCTGCATTTAAGGCGATAGTCAGCTAGTGACTTTCTCAGGTAGCATTCCAACACTTGCCATCATTATCATAAGGTTTTTGGGGAATGATTTTAGAGTCCATTTAGATTTTTGATGGACAGGTTGTTTTATGGGCATTGCCAAGTACTGATGACTCTTCAGAAAAAATTCTTTATAATTATGCACTTTTGCAATTTCAGGTGAGAGAGATTGGTATTAGTATACTTTTAAATTGTTGATTTTTCCTGCAATTTTCAGTTCAGGGGCAGTCAAATCATATGCCAGTGAGCTTGGACCAAATAAAAACTGTTGTTGGGTAACCATTTTTCCCATTGTGAAAGCCAGGTCAAGCAACTGAATTTATGAAAAGAATGGTCATGTTAAGAATGTGAATGGGATTTTATATATTCTTCAGCAATAAACATGGACAGATTAAATTAGTCTTCGGTGTACCATTGTCAGGGACAGGAATTATCATTCCATAGTTGAGTGTTGGGTAATTTCTATGGGTAAGAGGCCGAACTAATCCCCACATTTTAGCCACTCATTATCTAATTACAGTCCTTGATACCAGTCCTTGGGGCAAACCTGTCAAGAAACAAGACTTTTTTTCTTTCTTTCAGCACACCAACAAATACTTACTAAATATTTGAAAAGTTTTTTAATATTCTGTTATAATTATTTATTTCTTTGAAACCTGTCAATAATTTTTTTTCTATAAGACAAGGTAAAATGATCTGTGCATAAATCAGATACATGCATGATGTAACTAAGTAAATGACCATGGGGTAAAATTTGGAGAAGGAAAACATCTACAAAATTCATTTTGTAAATTGTGAATACCCATTATGACACTTTCAAACCCAATGCCAGTTTGAAGTTTATGGATGTCATATATACTCTGATTTTGAGATTAAATTATCTAATTGATAATAGTGACACCACATTATTAAAGACTATTCTTTGTGATAGATAGACACTGACTGCTGATGAAATCTATTTATCAAATACTTGCCTCTTAAGATCAGAATTTCAATTTGTTCCACTGACCTCTATGCAGATAATACTACACTGAGATTGGTAAAATCAAAACTACTTGAAAATAGCAATCAAGATGCTCTCAACAGATTTCAAGTATGGTGCAAAGAAAACAGTATGATCATAAATACAGAGAAAAAAAACCGAAAGCCATACTAGTTACAACACAACAAAATCGAGCAAGCTGTATAGCAACAAACTGAGCTATTTGACAATGTGAGTCTTATACTATGACCTCTCTGGATAAAATTCTTGGCGTATTTTGGTGATGACAATCTTGGTCTATTCATATTAAACACAATTATCAAAAGGTAAAGTCTTATCTTTGGCTGCTAAGGAAAATCAGAACATACATTCCTCATCAGTATAGGGTCATCTTTTATAAAAGTTATATTGAGTCATGTCTGGACTATTGTAACTTGGGGTAATACCTCTAATTCAAACATAACAACACTTTAAGACTCCAGAAAAGGGCTTGCCATTTAATTCTAGATCAGTGTATAGACAATTTCCAGGATGCAAAGAATAATATAAAGATTTTAACAATACATGAAAACATATTTTTTAGAAAGGCCAAATTGATGTAGAAAGTACCTCAAACTGTTTATCTAAGTAATATCTTTCACCAAAGAGATGCTGATGGTACTCCAAATTTAAGGTCCATAAGAAGTAAGAATTACATTATACCAAGGCCAAAGAAGGTATTCTTTAAAAAAGTTTTCAATATACTGGTCCAGTAGTATGGAACAACATTCCCAGCGACATAAGGCAGGCTCCTAGCATTTCTTCTTTTCCAAATCAATGTCTCAATGGATGCAATCTTAAGCCAATCTAACAGTTCATGTACAATAAATACCACTTGCTTTTCTGTAATTTTGCAAAATTTTCACAGTTGAATAATTCAAAGCAGGATGATATTTTATATTATATATATATATGTGCATGTGTTCCAGGCTAGATACTTTTTGATTTTTAAAATCACTTAATTATTTAGTGTCAAGCCAGATTCTTCACATATGTTGTATTTACTGTATATATTGTACATAACAGATAGAAGGCCTCAAGGTAGATTATTCTGGTAATTAATTGAGTTACCTTCTCTAAATAAAATCTTTATTATTATTATCATTGTTAATTGATGCTCAACATAATTATCATCATTGTGCTAGATTTAAGTATTTCAAGTTGTAATTATCAATTATCTTAGCTAAAAAGATACATTTATATATAATGCTTCTGATAAATTTATTATTGTTTGGTTATGATAGAAGGGCACATCTGTATGTAATGTTAAATTGAATAGCAGGAAACTCTGTTAACACATTAACCCCGGGAGGTTTTTGCTGTTGTCACATGAAATGTGAGTAGCTCAGTAGGAAATACATTTTGGGGACGATTTCAAAATACATCCTAATACATCGACTTCCAAGCAACATTCCATTACACAAATGGCTGGTTGTGCGTAAGAAATGTTTTTCATTGGTTAGTTTACTGACGCATGAGCAGAAGGTGAAAAGTTAGACTTAGGTTTTTTTTGTAGTTTTTTTTATAATTTTTTTTTTTTTTGCCAAACGAACCTTTAATTTTCATATGGAGATTACTCTTTATTCAAAATGGCCACCTTATCCTACTTTTTGCACAAGTTCACCTATCTGTGTGCTTCAGACTGGTCTGCCATAGAATCTGAGGCAATAAAGTCTAAAATCTGGACACAAATTCAGATTCCGACCTTGAGCAAATTTTGGGTGGAGAAAAAAAACTGGCCAAAAAAATTAGGTTTTTCTCTCTGTATTCTGTAGTGCAACTAAAATGTCCAGATTATTTGGTATCATTGTAGAGCTAAATCTGTCAATCTTTCTATAATACCACCCACCTTAGTGCATGACCTTGATGCTACATACCTTGGAAGTAGGCTACCTCATGCCCCGTAAACTAGGGGTTAATGTGTTAACTTGCCAAGTGGGGGATGTTACATCCAGCAGTTCAGGCATGCCATGCAGTTGAACCAAAGAAAGCTATTATTGTCAAATTCCCTTTATAGCCAAACATTTTCATTGGTGGATATGTTTTGCAAACAGTTTAGCCCCTTAAATAGGAGAAAAGAGCATTAAAATGATACAAGTAGTAGCCCTGTCTTACCTGTTATCCTGAGTTACCTGCTGTATTTTGGTGGCCATGGTTAAACTTAGGAATGCAGTATAATGGCAGATCTGTTTCAATTAATTTACAGTATTTCCCTTTTATTGATTAAGATGCCAATCATCAAAAGACCCTAAAGAGGCTATTTATTGGGTCAAGGAATGACTTCCCTATCTCCCTCAGCTACCACCCTGGGTATATGTATGTTGGTCAGTAGCAGATTTGACCTGTTAATAGCTGACAGGTATGCAGAAGAAAAATAGATAGCTGTACATGACCTGAAAAGTTGGTAAAGAAGTAAAAAATAAATATAAGAGAAATCTATTCATTGTAAGATGTTTATATTTTTTAATGGCTGATTGAATTAAAAAAAAACTGCAGACACAACACAAAAAAGAATAATTGCAACTCTAATCTTAGAGAAGGTAACAAGACATAATCTGTTGTTATTTTTCTTTTATAAATAAAACAGGAACAATTGAGTTGATGAGGAAAGTCATACAAATACTACCAATGTTAATCTGTGTGAATTATTTATTTCTTACAGGCTATTTTTTGTAATCAAGATTTAAATTCCGCTGTGGTTCCTTGATGATGCTAAATCAGTGCTCCAGCTAATATTTTCTTTCAAATGGGCACATTTAACAAAAGGCATGTTGGATGTCAATGAAGTAGAGGTAGAATGCTGCATTTAAAAACTAAAATGGCAGCTGTCCATGAGACAAGAATATGGTGCTTTGGCCTGTGAATTGTTTATTTTCTCTTTTTGCATGTTGAAAATGACTCAACATGTTTACCACAAATGTTAAGAAATTCATCTGACAAATTTATTCACTCTGTTCCCTGAAT
Organism: Unio delphinus; assembly: GCA_029339505.1. NCBI lineage: Eukaryota > Metazoa > Mollusca > Bivalvia > Unionida > Unionidae > Unio > Unio delphinus. The sequence continues at coordinate 3,487,244 of JAQISU010000033.1, forward strand.
TAAGTTGCCTTGAGTGAACATGTCTCTTACCACACAAAAATTTGTTTCATGCCATGTATTTTTATCCATCTTAGCTTAAAGTACAATGTATATGTGGAGTTGTCAGGATGTTTCTATCAGAGGTAAATGAATTGACAGATGCTGGAATAAACAATCGGGTTGTTGGTATGAACCATCAATCAGGTAACTGACTTGACAGTTGTTGGTTTGTTTTGTTTTGTTTTTATGGTTTAACGCCATTTTTCAGCACAAGATAGGCTATGAATGGCAGCTAGTATTAATGGTGGATGAAGAACCCGGAAACCCCGAAAATAACCACCGACCCATGAGAAGCTACTGGCAAGCTTTTCTTACATACCCACATTGGTTGAATCTGAGACTTGAACCCATGCAGAGAGAGGTGAGATGGCAGTGATCCGAAATGGACAGCCTTTTTTTAGTACACTCAGCCACTTGGGGCCCCCCTGACTGTTATTGGTATGACCCATCAATCAGTGAAATTATTCTATACAGTTGATGGGTTGCTACAGTTCATGGAAGATGTCTAGATCTTCATCGTGCAGATCTCTTCCTTTAGAATTGGAAAACATTCTTAAATAAGAACTTGAAATCTATGCTTTTGCCTCATCACTACAGTATTTGAGTAACATTATGAGGTTCCTTTTCAAGACTGCATGCTAGGACATTCTCCATAAGATCTGCATCCATTAGTGTGCCTAAATTTGTAATGTGTGACTTATTTGTCAGTCTTTTAACAGTAACAGTAAAGTTTACCTTTCTTTATCTTTAAACATAGTTTTTTTGTGTAAAAAGTTTAAATATATGAAAGTGATATATGTGAATTATTTGTCAGCCTTTTAACAGTAATGGTAAAGTTACCTTGCCTTATCTTTAAAGTTAGTTTTTCGAGTGTAAAAAGTTCTGATAAATAGGATAGTATTGACATGTCATTGCCTTAAAGGTATGCAGCGGCATGTACAGTATTTATGTTCTGCATACTTGCATGCACAGGTTCAAATGTACATCTCAGATAGTTTTGCATAATGTTCATGAGACAGGATGTAGCCATGAAATTTGAAGATGATGCAACTCGGATTTGTTATCAAATTAGCATGAGCTATCTGTATTTCACATGTATATATGCAGTATATACTCGCTTACAAGTCAAGTCAAACTGCAAACAAAAAAAATGATCCTTATTTGCCATGTGCCTGTAGACCAGGGTATATATTGTGTGTTCTACTGATTACAACAAACAAAATGCACAGACCCAGATCTGCAGGTGCGATATGTGAGTATATAAGGTAGCACATCTGACCATGTCTAAAAGTCATGCAAGAAGTAGAAAGAGCGGTTCCTAGCAATAAATTTTAATCACCTCATCATGAAAATACCGTTCCGGTGTCCTAGTGGTTAGAGTGTTCGCTGCGGGAGGTCATGGGTTCGATCCCTGGCAGAGTCATACCAAAGACTTACAAAAATGGTACTAACAGCTGCCTTGCTTGGTGCTCAGCATTAAGAGGTTAGTGTTAGGACTGGTCGACCTGGTGTCAGGATAATGTGACTGGGTGGGACATCATGCTACATGTCTGCAGCATGATATCCCAGTGCTAGACATCACTATATACTGCCTCTCTGCAGACATAGTAGCGATATGACTGAAAAATTGTTAAAGCTACATTAAAAATCCTAATAAATAAATAAAAATGAAAATACATTCCAGGTGCAAACGTTTGCAAGTATTTTTGCCTCCTGAGATGGTAGAGATTCAAATCAAAGGAAACTGGTCCTTTCCTCTCTGTAGAACACCTCCCACAGATTGTGTTATTTTCTCTATATTTCACTTTTCGGTTTATCAGGTTCTGATAAATTATACAATTGTGCTATTTGTAAAATGATGATTTAAAAAAAAATTTGTATCAAATGCATCAAGAAAAAAGCCCCTGTATTTCCAAAAGAGCTTTTTCCTTTAAAATAAATGCATCATCCCGATGAAGTACAAGAAATCCAATGTTTACCAGCATGTTTTGTGGACAAGTCAAACTAAGGACTATTTTGCTGTTGTTGGTAAGCCTCCTCCTTGGCTACCGATTTCATGGACTTTGTATATACATGTACCTATTATTTGCTCTGTTGGAGGCATTAGAAGAATTCAGTGCAATTCAGCAAACAGTCAATAATGCCCATGTACCGCAGCAAATCACTTTATTTGTTGAAATACCTGTACACTTTCAAATATAAGGATCTATTATTGCACAGTAGTAGAATAATGTTAAGATGTTCTGTTATAATCTTTGCTTTAAGCCCTATGCATCTGTTTGAAAGCTGAACTGCCATTGGGCCCCTACGTTGTGTTTCTTAACACCTTGAAAAAAAAAATTAAAAGTCCCTGTATTTGTTTTTTAATTAATTATTTTTAATATGCCATATGAACATAGCATATGATATATATATTTTTTAATGCACTGAATAAATAATGGAAAATTACAGAAGTCTGTTGACATTACTTCAAATATCTGGTTGACAAGTAAAAGTTGGGTTGGTTGGGTGAGCAGAAACAGACATGATGGGGGCTAATTTGCATAGAATTAGTCTAAATGCAGCAGTCAGATCTAGTTTACTTATACAATAATGCATTTCATAATCAAAATCAAGAATGTAATTTCTTTAATATATTATTTTTTAATATGTGGATTGTACACATTTTGTATGGTATCACAGAGGATTTTAACACACCTTATGTACAGATACCTTCCCAGACTTATTTTGGTGTTGGAAAACATTTATAAGCCATAATGGTTTATTTTGAAAATATTAAATTATATTTAGGTTTTAGTTTGCTGTACTGTATATGATACAACAGCAAATGTACTGTAATTAAATTTTAGTTTCTTTTTGCAGACCTGACTTAATTGATGGGGAGAAATTAAAAACAAGTTTATTTTTAATTGAACTAGATACCCAAAATACAATTCTGTGCTTAAATTTTCCAATTTGCAAAGAGCTTTTCTCAATATATGTTTTTTTTTACTGTTACACAAACATGCAATTTTAAACTGATGTTATTCACCAATTATAAAAGTTAACTTGAAATGTATTTTGCTCAGCTGTTAGAGTGTTGGACTTGTCATCTAAGCTGTCATGTACTTGATGTCCACCCAGGTTGTTTCTTTGGCAATATATAGGTAATTATGTTTTTAAAGTAAAATATTGTGAATGGCTTGCACTTGGGTTAACGAAGAATCCCATTAATGTGGGGGTCAAAAGGTCATGGTCACTGAATAAAACAATGGCTTCTGCACATGAAAATCAGTTATCAACCACATATTTTCACCACAGTTTGCAGATGATTTACATGCTAGTTAAGAAGTCTGTTTATTTTGTAGTCATTTGGTCAAGGTCACTGACCACAGAAATAATTGTTTATGGAAGGCTTCCTCTTACAGTATGGAAGAAGGTTGTTGATTTTTTTTATCAGAAGGTCAAAGGTCAGGTTCATTGTCAAGTGCCCATTCTAGAATAAGTTCCCTGGCCAAACTTTGTGGATGACCTGCACTTGGATGATAAAGACAGTATGTAAAGGTCAGAGGTCACAGTATTCTTGAGAAAATAAGGATTTTTGCATATTTTGATGGTAATCATTTTTCAAGACTACAATTCAACAAATAGTTATGTCCTCTGCCATGTTCTAATGTTATGCAAAACAATTTGATTTTGGTGATGGGAGGGATATAAAATGTACCACTTGTAATATATTTTCAGCAGATATGCTTTTTTCCATTTCTTGTCCTTATGTAATTGATGCTTTCAAAAATAAATGAGTCTAGCTGCTCAAATCAATAGATGTTGGTGATAATTCAGTTTTGAAGTTACTACAAAATGAGCGGATAAATATATTTGCTACAATTCTGTCATGCAACATTTACCTGACTTTGATGCCAATTCCTGTTGTCAACGGTAGTAAGTAAAATCTGCTGTAAGGGTGATCCCATTTGAAGGGTATGAAAGTGCTAGCTTTATTTTTATTACCAACACTCAGGGTTCGTACGGTCTTTGAAGGTCTTTGAGAGTTTGGGAAAAATGAGGTAGCATTTTCAAGGCCTTGAAAGTTTGGGAAAATCGAGCATATTACCCTGACGTCTTTAAAAGTCTTTGAAAATTGAAATAAACCCCTCAAAAATTAATTTCTTTCCAAAATCACAAATAAAAATATCCGAGATTGTTAGATTCAGATGTAATCCAGTTATCCTGGTTTCTTTCTTTTGATGACCCGTTCAGTTTATTGCCGCCGCATTAACAAAAGAGGCTTTGTTTTGTTTGGCCATCCAAAGTATGCCTCGGCGGCGACTTCAATCACGCATGCACTCTTCATCAAAGCCATACGGTGCCGCTACACACTTCATCAAAGGAAGTCGCCAATAAAATTGCCCATGGTCGTTAGCAGCTGGTTTTCCTGGCTTCTTTCGTTTGACGAATAGTTGAATTTGACTGGACGAGTCCATCAGTTTTAGCCAATCAAAATGTTAATTACACTAATTCTACGTAGAAAGTTCGCGAAAGTTACACGCTCGAGAATTCAAAATTTCTTCATTCGATTTACATCTTCTGCAAGTTCAGTGTTTAAAAATGCCAGGTCTTTGCTCTTTCAACGATATCTGGCTTGAACAAGAGAAGTACAAGGAATGGCTGCAAAAGGATAAGTTATGCAAACGAAAGGCGTTTTGTACATTGTGTAAAAAGACGATCAACTTGGCTTCAATGGGAGAAGGAGCCCTTACAAGTCATGCCAAAGGTAAGTTGCAAATTAGTAACTACATGTTCATTTGGTGGAACAAAGATGCAGAAGTATAAGCAATTGGTATTTTTGGGAAAATAATGGTAATTCATTACTCGTCGGGTATAAAATAAGATCGTTTAGTTTGATGATTTGGTAGATATAGCAAAAGAGGGCCTGTTTAAATGTACTTCTACGGTCGGTTTATTTAACACATTTGAGGAAAAAATTCATTTTCGAAAATTTTGTTCTACATAACAATATTACTTGATTTAATACAGAAACATGCATTGTACTAAATTAAATTCACGGATAAACAGTTTCAAAGTGCGCATGCGTACACTATATTAGAGTTAAACAAGAGTTATTGTTCTTGAATTGTTTATCACAAAAAATGGGGGAAAACCCGCCTAACCTAATTTTAAAGTCAGAGAATTAGGTGCCCACACATCACAGCCTTTTTTAATAAAAAAAAAACAATATTTTATTTCACTTTTTCAGAAGCCATTTTTAAATGGTAATTTGTGTCTAAATAGCTTTTCTTACTAGCATGTAAAACCGATTTAAAAATTACTTTCATGCATCATGAAGTTGTATGTTTTCATTTAGATTCATTAAAATTCTTGCAGTGATAATTACTTTTGTTTCGTTTCTAGGATGTAAGCACCAACAAAATACAATATCTGCAAAACAAGTCGCACCAGTAAGTGCATACTTTTCACAGCCAGCAGCAGATGGTGTGACAAGTACAAAGCAGCCTACCAAAGCAGCTCTAGCAACTTCTACTTTAGCAATGAAATGATGACATATGCCTCCTCTGCAAGACATAAGTACCATGCCTATCTGGATAAGAAGAAAGCAGAGGAGAAGGATGAGAAGAAAAACCCAAAAGGAAAGAAACGGGAGTTGGCCTTGGATGAAGTGGAAGAACTTAAAGCCAAAAAGCTGCGTCTTGAAGCTGACATTGCCAGCCTACATGCTTCCTCTGTACAGAAAGCAGAAGAGGCAGAGTTAAAAGGACTCATTGTGCTTGTCACAGAGTCAAATGCTCTTAGGAGAAGAGCAGAGGAAAAGATGACAGTGGTGGCATCTCTTTCCAAAATGATTGAAGAGAAAAAAAAGCAAATAAAATAATGCATTTAAAGCAGTGCTGATGTCTTTAAGAGAACAATTTATGTTGTATTAAATCTGACACATATGTTACTTATTTCTGGAGAAAAAAACAATGAATGTTAACCTATCTTCTCGATCATTATAATGTAATTTTAGGAAATTAATTATAGTTTGACTTTAATCAGTAAACAATATTGTGGTATTTGGCATTCGTTGTTTTCTCATATGACCTGTATACACAATGTTAGCAAAAATAGGTCTTGGAAATCTCTGTTTGTGGTCTTTGAAAGTTTGGGAAAAGTCTTTGAATTTATCATTCATATTTGAGTACGAACCCTGACACTGTATCCTGTCAGGGTGATCCCATTTGAAGGGTATGAAAGTGCTAGCTTTATTTTTATTACCAACACTGTATCCTGTCAGGGTGATCCCATCTGAAGGGTATGAAAGTGATAGCTTTATTTTTTATTACCAACACTGTATCCTGTCAGGGTGATCCCATCTGAAGGGTATGAAAGTGCTAGCTTTATTTTTATTACCAACATAGTATTCTGTAAGGGTGATCCCATCTGAAGGGTATGAAAGTACTAGCTTTATTTTTTTATTACCAACACTGTATCCTGTCAGGGTGATCCCATCTGAAGGGTATGAAAGTGCTAGCTTTATTTTTATTACCAACACTGTATCCTGTCAGGGTGATCCCATCTGAAGGGTATGAAAGTGCTAGCTTTATTTTTTATTACCAACACTGTATCCTGTCAGGGTGATCCCATCTGAAGGGTATGAAAGTGATAGCTTTATTTTTATTACCAACATAGTATTCTGTAAGGGTGATCCCATCTGAAGGGTATGAAAGTGCTAGCTTTATTTTTTATTGCCAACACTGTATCATGTCAGGGTGATCCCATCTGAAGGGTATGAAAGTGCTAGCTTTATTTTTATTACCAACACTGTATCCTGTCAGGGTGATCCCATCTGAAGGGTATGAAAGTGCTAGCTTTATTTTTATTACCAACATAGTATTCTGTAAGGGTGATCCCATTTGAAGGGTATGAAAATGCTAGCTTTACTTTTATTACCAACAGAGTATATTGTCAGTAATTGGAAGGTGTTGATTCATTGGACTTTTTCTGTACCCATTTGTCTTTATTTTGTTGACAGCTTTATCTTCCAAGTATTACATTAGGTCACAGTTTTGGGGTGGAATTACATATACACCTGTCAGAAAGGTTGTGATAAACATTTGATAATCTCCTGCAAACTAGGATCATTTTTAGCACCAATTTTACATGACCAGGCACATACCTGACAAAGGAGGAATGGCAAGGAATTAAACTGGGTTAAATCCAAATCAGTCACTCTGTCTATACAAGGAAAAGAGCTATCTGTCAGATAAAGAGAAAACTGGAGATATTATTTTTATATATGGGACAGCATTGAGATCAGAACAATTATGTGCCATATAGAAATGGTATTAACAAAAGAATGATGCAAGGAAGGGACTAGGTCATTTTTGTCTTTTCATGAAGGGTAATTGGGCTAAAGGTGTTTTTCTAAGGACATGTCATGATAGCTGATCTTGACTGATCTAATTGTTGATTTTAGCCTGCATCCATTTGATCATTAGCTTAGCACACTGATTCTCTACAGCTATTGCCTACATTAGACAGTGTTAAGGAAGACAGAAGGAAGGGCACATCAGGCCTATTGTAAATGTACATCTCCAAGCCAACATGCTTGAATGGAGTAGGTCCTCAGAATTTTAATATTCAAGTAAAGCATGTATATTATTATAGTTGTTTGTAATGATTTGTTTGAGTACATAACACTATCTGTATGTTATATTGCATGTGGTACCACTTGGCATCGACGATTTTTCAGTTTGAAAGTTTTCAGTCTTAAACCTCATCATTGATTGTGGCTCTACCAGACACAAAATTTCAAAATCAGATGATAGACCAGCAAGGCCAAAAAAACACATGATTTAAAAATGTATTTTTAAAAAACATTATATTATAATAATTAGCGTATGTATGATGTATGATTTTATATACCGGTATATATATATATATATATATATATATATATATATATACTGTGCTAAACTGGTTCAATTAGATGCACAAATCAAATTTGGGGAACCAAAGTTTTACCCTTAATGTAAAAAGTGCATGGGTCAGCAATGAAAAACGGACAGTTCGCTGACTGGAAACACATTTTGGGGAGTGAAGGGGGCTAAAAGAAATGTAGCTGAGGGAGACATTTAAGTATGTTACTGTTGGTTTTTAAGTTTATGTTTTCCTTGTTTTTAGTAATTCTTCTTTATGAAACATTCATCTAGTTTATGTTTTGAAAAGAAATGTAAAAAAAATGATGATGTCATGTAATAGCCCATTAAGAAAATGTGGATTTAACTTTGCCCAAATCCCAGCTATAGTAGCCTGCCGACTAAGGCTAACTAAATCAAACATCTTTAGCCCAATCATAACGATAACACAGCTTAATTCAATACTGGTAGCCCAAACTAGCAACTACAGTCCCAAGTATACAAATGTATTGGTTGTTGTTGTGGTAGAGTTTAACACCATTTTTCAGCACAAGATAGGCTATAGATGGCAGCCAGTATAAATGGTGTAGGAAAACCCGGGAATGCTGCAAAAAGAACCGACCCAAGAGAAACTATTGGCAAGCTTTCTCCCATACCCACATTGGCCAAACCCAAGGCTCAAAGAGGTGAGATGGCAATTATCCATAATGGTGAGTGCTTTAGACCACTCAGCCTCTCAAGGCCACCAAATGTATTGGGCCCTTTAAGTGAAACTGGCCCAGTAGATTGACCATGACAAACACGGTATGCTGTAATGCACACTGAAAATAAAATATAGTCATTAAATCCCATTATGTTTGTTAAATCCGAACTCTCAAAAAAATTTAAAATTGCTTGTGTTAATATCCAGGTCTGTTCCAAATTCAAGCAGATTGCAATCTGAGATCTACAAGATTTTGTAATCTCATGCTTCTGGCAGAGACTCGTCTGTATTAGATAAAATTGCCACCAGTTTGTGTATTCAACACTAATAATGATAAGACTCCTAGAAATATCTGTAGATAATGCAACTGCATGGAGAAGGAAGGGAGGGGTAATGAAATCAGATCTTCCATCTCTCCTTCTTCAAGACATACCATAGTTACTGATTCATCACCATGTGAAACTTTTCAATATACTGCTGCTTTTCTTATAATGCATTTATGATTTGTCAATGTTCCATTCAGGCTTGTTGAATTCTAATTTACTATTGCTCCATGTCCACAAGATATTTTTACTTCTTTATTGTTGTAGAAAGATGAGAATCAGTCGTAATATGATTTTATGCTGTTTTTTTGTGGTTTTAGTGCATACAAACTCTAAAAGAATCTTTAATTAAAATTCTTTTTGAGTGTACTTAAAGATAAGGTTCACTCATTATAACACAGTTCAGAGTTTATATCTCACCTGAATGAAGTAGAAGCAGTTCCAAATCAAAGATCTCTTTTTAATTAGATTGTATTGATGTGTTCCTTAAAAAATCTGTTTAAGCATTGGTCAAATATCCAGGAGTATTTATTTCATAAATGCAACAAAAATCTTGAAAGCTATACAAATTTTGGAAAAAAACATGCATTGATATATATAGATCTAATACTGAAACAAGAAAAGCACATGTTTCATACCATATAATAGGGACCAAGTTTCTGAGGACCTATTCAATTGAAGATGTGCCATTGTGTCCTTTACCCTTTTTTTTTCATCTATGGTGGATCACTCCAGTGGCACAAGTGGTTAGAGCATCCACCTTGGTTGCAGAAAGTTTTGGGTTTGAAGCCCTACCAAGTCATACCAATGACTTATAAATATGGTACTTGCAGCTGCTCCGCTTGGCGCTTAGTATTAAGAGGTTAGTGTTAGGACTGGTCAGCCTGACGTCAGGATAATGAACCCCTCATCCAAGCATTTGTGAAGGCTGAGGGGCATTAATGGAGTAAAGCCGTAACAGGCTACCTTTCATTTAGACCCAACTTTTTCTTCAGCAGCTCAATATCTGTTACTGGTTATTTATGTCTATGAAACTGGACATCCTTGACTGTATGACAATTTTTGCTTGTTTTGTCACCATAACATGCTCTTGTTTTGCAACTTTCTGAACATAAGTCACAACAGACCTCAATTTTTTTTCTTCTCTATTTTTCTGTTTTTATGGCTTCTTAACTCCTCTCTCTTTTGAGGAACTTTCCTCAGCTTCACAAAAGATTGCAATATCCTCAGGCCCAAAACCCAAAAATTCCAAGTTGGCTTCAATGTCGGTAATTGAGAGGACTTCATCCTCTTCAGTAACCATTACAAATAAACAAAAAGAATCTGATGATACGTATAGCTATATATAGACTACGTCCTAAGCTGGCTACAACACCACCTAAAATCGTGCCTTTTATTTTACTTACTACTCCGCTACAATGCCAGAATAACTATGAGATACCTTGTGTTAGTGGATGGCTTGTTTATATAAGATACCTCAGGTGATACATCATGTGACTGATAAAAAAAGTTTCCATTAAAGAGCACCTGTTTCCACCAATGATAGAGTAGGCCAAAGACTTTACAGAAAATAATATGACTAGAAGAGACATGAAGCTTTCATGTCTGTGGCATGATAACCAAGTGCTACACATGATTATAAATGGCCACATTGTAGATATCTCAGTGACATGACTGAAATGTTTTTAAAGCTATGTTAAAAACACACACACAAATCTTGGGTGCTATAAAGTCTTCTCCATGATACCCATCAGGCGTAAGACCCCAGAAAATAAAGATAACATCTCATTGGCATTCACTTTAAGAAATGGTTAAAATCTACATTAAAAATCCAAATCGCACACACACATACATTATATTTAAGCTGGTTTACAGAAGAGTGTCAACATTACCAAGGAAGCACAAGGTAATGGTTGACAGAAATGTATTAATATTTTGATTTGCTTTGGCACTGATTGAGAATAAACACTGTTGGTGATCTTGGTTAGAAATTGTGAAGAAGGAAAGATGAAATCTTCAGCAAAACACTGAGAAAAACATGTTGACTCTAATGGTGTATGTATCAGTTGCCATGTTGTATTTATGACTATGAAATGACATGTATGAAGTCACTCTTTCATTGGTAAATTTTTCATATCCTTGAAGACCAGGTGATTGATCATTTCCCAAACACCTGTCTTCAAAGATCAGATCTCCAATTCTTGTACATTTAGATTTTTACTACATTTAAGCCTTCCGATTTCCAGAGGGGGGCCATATGTGGTATAAAACACCCTTATTACACATTTTGCATTGTGTTATTTACAAAAGGTATTGCATCACATTTTTCCACATGGGGTGGTGGTTAGGGGGATGGGGAAGAGAAAAACATTTACAGTGCAGCTCAGCATGTCCAGCCAGTTTATTTCAGTGTCCATCCAATATGAAACCAAACATGAGAATACTAAAATATCAAAATATCACAATTTTCAGTCCCTCCTAAAATCCTAGACAACACCCCAACCTCATTCCATCAGCCACAAGGAACCGAAGTTCGACTATTCTGTACTGGCACTGGTTCGCCCAAGCCAACCATTACATGGACAAAAGATGAAGTGCCTCTTCGCACCTCACAGCGAATTGCATTAAAAAATGATGATAGTGAAGTTATAATTCATAATCTGCATGAAGATGATGGAGGAATATACAAATGCCGATTTAAGAATGCTGTGGGACAGATGACACAGTCAATACATTTAATAGTCGAAGGTATTAATGTCTACATGTATGTCAAAGCAAGATTTTTATTTACATTATTCCCTCACACTTAGTCTGTTCATGGAAACCAATTGGTGTGGTGGCATTGTATTAAAAAATCCATATATACCCATTTGTAAGACCAGTCCAACTGCACAGATCTCCCATCACACATTTTGGCAGCAGATCTGGGTCTGTGCAGTTAGGGGTAATCATTGGAACAAACAAAATAGACAAAGATCTGCTGGCACATAATGCTACATCAGATCAGGCTCATTGTTTGCAGCTTGACACAACTCTCAAGTATAGATGGTATTTTATACATAATATTTCTATTTAAATAATGAAATTTTGCATATTAAAGAGTTTGTTGGTCAAAGTTCAGATTGGATGTAAGCTAGAACACTTGTGATAAACTTCATGAAATCCTCAAAAATCCAGCAGTAGCAGATGAAAATATATTTTCTACAACTATTTTATAGTTACGTTTGTAAAAGATAATTAAAAGCAGCTGTATAACATATCTTCCATTGGTAATGTTTTATATATGAATTTATATTGTCTCCTGTACAGTGGTGTAAAAGGAGAACTTTCATACACTCATTGCTGTGGGGAGGGGTTCAACACTATGGAGGAGCAGATAGTATTAGTAGCTAGTAATGTTCCTACTTCTTGTTCCATACCATCTTGGATATCATCAGTTTTGTTTCTATCAAATAACTTCGGAAAGACTGCATAAATTTCACCCAAATTTGGTGTACTTGGAAAGACTGCATAAATTTCACCCATATTTGGTGTACTTGTTAAGAGTACATAAATTTCATCCCAATTTGGTGTACTTGGAAAGACTGCATAAATTTCACCCATATTTGGTGTACTTGTTAAGAGTACATAAATTTCATCCCAATTTGGTGTACTTGGAAAGACTGCATAAATTTCACAAAAATTTGGTGTACTTGTTAAGAGTACATAAATTTCATCCCAATTTGGTGTACTTGTTAAGAGTACATAAATTTAATCCCAGTTTGGTGTACTTGGGAAGACTGCATAAATTTCACCCAGTGGTGTACTTGGAAAGACTGCATAAATTTCACCCATTGGTGTACTTGGGAAAGACAGGATAGATTTGTATGGTGTAATTCTCAAAATTAAGACAGTGTAGGTCAGATTTGTATAGATATAGTGTATCCCCAAGTAGTGAAAGACTGAAAGTTCAAAAATCCCTTTGGCACCAGAATTGAGGTTCAAACTGTGTAAAAGGCAAACTTTGTTATCAGATTAAAATGTTGGAGTTCCCTGAAGCAAAAACAAGGTTTTATTTTTAGTACAGTAAAATACCATCCATTCTGATTCATCCGATGCAAACTTTCCATTTTTTAAACAAAATTTAACCACGTTTTTGATAACATTGCTCTACCATATTGCATCTAATATAAATTTCTGATTTCAGGCCAGGCCTACATCATTCAGCCACCAGTCAACAGGACGGCTGTGTTGGGCCAGAGGATTCAGTTCACGTGTCTGGCTGAGGGTTATCCAAACAACATCACCTACAGATGGTACAAGGACAATCGTAATGTCAACACACTGCCTGGCTACCTCTCCAGATTTATCATCTTTGCAGATGGTAGCCTCATCATCACCATGGTTGATAAGGTGGACATGGGCTGGTATACCTGTCGCCCTAGCAACGGCATGGGGCAAGACCCTGAAGCAACTGCTTATCTCAATGTAACATGTATGTTGTTAATACACTTTTATACAGAATTTGTTTGGGAATACCTTTAAAAAAATATAGTAATTTTGTTAACTGGATGCAAACCATATTCATTTAAAATGGCACATTAACCCATTTGTCATCAAAACAATTTTCATTGATGAACAGTATGACTTGAGAAGTTTGAATTTCATTTTATTTGTTTGCAGACTAACAGTGTGGGTGTTAGATGTTATACACCAAACTGAGCCACAGTGATCTAGTTTACTCCGTATTAATAATTCATACCACAGGAGCAAAGGCTCTGCTCAATAATGTTTTTCAGATGTATCACATATACAAAGGTAAATATTTGTATATTTTCAGACCCAGACACTTTTGTGGAAGTGGCATATAGTTTTACCCATGTCTGTTTGAGTAACTTTCAGGTTAAAATAGCTTTCTTGTTCATGTGGCAGAGAATTAGCCATACATACTAGGTCTGCAAGGTACTTGCCCACTGGCAAGTCAAAACGTTGAGGGGAGTGTTAAGTTCAAATGGCTATATGATTTGCAAGTAAGTGAATTCAACATTCCAAAGATATACTACCAGCAAGCAGTTCATCTGTGGCTTATGTAATATTTACAGGAGACTGATACATACGTGATACTTGCTGTTTGGCAAATAATTTAATTGATTTTTTAAAGTGTTTTTCAATCATGCTCAAAAGACAGCTTGTCAAAGATTGTTTAGATGCATGTTGCAGATTTGAAGGAAATTAGATTATAACTTAAGTAAATGTCTCAAATCATTCAGTTGGAAAATAAATCATTGCAAAAAGTTTTGTTTATGTTGATGAGGTTGAAGACAAGAGTCTGCTAGCTTATTTAGGCAAAAAGAGGAAACATGACAAAGGTTCCACAAATAAAATCTAATGAATCAGTTGAAAAGAAAACATAGCCAGCATGATGCTACAAAATATGCAGGAAATTTTCTCACCTTTACCTTTTTTTACTGGATGGATACATAAATCTACATAATCCTCTGAACTTTAAGTGGAAAAGTAGATTTTAAAAAAAAGCTATTGAGATATATTAATACACGATTTTATTGAACTTAGTTCTGTTAGTTTTTCAGTTCAAGTTCTTTTACCATCTCTTTCTCACGCTCTCATAAAAATCTAGTTACTTCCAAAACCATTCATTAGTTTAGTATTATCAGATTTTGGATCAAGTTCAAATCTCCCAAGTGCAAGTTTAGTTTCAAGCTGACTTTTGTATAATTTGTACACCTTGGACTTAAAGTTCATTTATAAACTCTATTAAAGATCATCATTGTATGGTGTTTTTTTTTTTTTTTTTTACAGATTCTCCAGAAGTACTGAAGAACAAGATGACCCAGCATCTGATATGGGCACTTGGTTTTTTCGAAAAATTGGATTGCCCTGTTGATGCTAATCCACCAGTTTATCAGTTTGTTTGGACAAAAAATGGGCTAATTGTTGACTTTACACCCAGTAAATTGACACTGGCACCAAATGGATCCTTGCTGATCAACAAAGTTGAAGAATCAGATGCAGGGAATTACAGATGTACAGCAATTAGTTCAGTTGGGCGAGGGGAATCCGATATTGTACAGGTGGAGGTGAAAGGTAAATATTTCATTGTTGGTGCCAAATGTTATAGTTATAGATGGTTCTGGGGGTCTAAGAGGCAAAAGGGTCTATAACATTCACCTTTACCAATCACTGCCATCTCACCTGTCCACTTGGGTTCAAGTGTTTTGCTGGGCCTTTAAGGGCATGTAAGAAAGCTTACCAGTTATCTTCCCTTGGGCTAGTGGTTTGTGCCAGGGTTTCCTAGGTTCTTACTCCACCAGTTAAACTGGCTGCCAAGCATAGCCTATCATGCACTGAAAAATGGCTTTAAACCCCTAGATAACAACAATGCACCTGCAGATCAGGTTCAATGTTGTTTGTTTTCATGATTACACCTTACAAACTGCATAGACCCAGATCTGTAGGAGTATTATGTAATGGTAGATAAGGGTTTGTGCAGTTTGCAGTTGATCTTTTCCTGTAAGTGTGAATAATTGATACTCTACTTGTAAGAATGAATTCATTGTAAGTGTAGACGTTATTTATACCACAGTTTTATTGACTTCATACTTCGTGTTATTAAAGGTTGTTTTTACAGTGGGCTTGTAAAGTTATGTTAACCAGAGGCAGCTTTGAGGGTCTGTTTAACCAGGCATGGGCCTCTGTGACTGATTGAGAATGAATAAGAAGATGAATTAAAAAAAACACACATTTCTCCACATTTTTATTAACATTTGTTTTTGAATATTTTGTCAACACCATCATCTTTATTTCATTTAATTATTAAAAACTTGTATATTTGTATTACTTGCTCGCATAATGACTGTAGAAAGTCATGATTTACAGTGTGTGTGTGTGTGTGTGTGTGTGTGTGTGTGTTCACAAAAGTGGATATAAATAAATACTTTGTCAACACCATCTTTATTTCATTTAATTATTGAAAACTTGTATATTTGTATTACTTGCTCGCATAATGACTGTAGAAAGTCATGATTTACAGTGTGTGTGTGTGTGTGTGTGTGTGTGTGTGTGTGTGTGTGTTCACAAAAGTGGATATAAATAAATACTTTGTCAACACCATCATCTTTATTTCATTTAATTATTGAAAACTTGTATATTTGTATTACTTGTTCGCATAATGACTGTAGAAAGTCATGATTTACAGTGTGTGTGTGTGTGTGTGTGTGTGTGTGTGTGTGTGTGTGTTCACAAAAGTGGATATAAATAAATAAGTTTCTACATGGAACACTAATGTGAAAATTCTATGCATATTAAATCATTGTCTAAATTTGAATAAGTTTCTACACTGAACACTGAGTTTGAATAAGTTTTTACACTGAACACTAATGTGAAAATTCTATGCATATCAAATCCTTGTCTAAATTAGATTAGGTTTTTAAACTGAACACTAAGTTAGAATAAGTTTTTACACTGAATATTAATGTGAATATTATATGTATATTAAATCCATGTTTCTCCATGGAACACTAATGTGGACATTCTATGCATATTAAATCCATGTCTAAGCTTCTACATGGAACACTAATTTGGACATTCTATGCAGGTGCCCCGAGTGGTCTAAAGCGCTCTCCTTTACGGATCACTGCCATCTCACCTCTGTGTCTGCGTTGGTTTGAGTCTAAGATTCAGCTAATGTAGTTATTTTTGTGTTATGCAATGAAGCAAATGTGTAAATATACAAACTAATGCGCAAATCATATCGGATATATGACTCGTGAGCGTGAGGTGGTAATGCAAATGCACAAGAAAATCAACTTTATTCTGAGCCTAAGAAGCGACTTAAGTGATACCTTTTAATAGCGGTTCTGATTACATTGATACAAATTATCATATATTTAGTTGGTTTATCTTTCAACGTAACACAATCTCACAAACAACAACAAGTAAACACTTTTGAGAATGGCCCCTTAAAGGAACCTGTATGAATTGCTAGTTAATAATGCAGAAACGGAATTTACCGATATATTCAGAAGTCGCAGTGTCATGTGATGCGTGTCAACAAATATCCTGACTTCTGAGTATATCGGTAAATTCCGTTTCTGCATTATTAACTAGCAATTCATACAGAAAAACGTTATATTTTCATTGATTAAACTTACAGTTGTACATTTTTTGAAACTGAATGACCTGTAATTACTCATTATTTCTACTATACTTTTCATAATATCATGCATTTGTAAGAACAAAAAAGTCGAAAATCTTAGGTTGTATGCCTTTAAACTGATTCTAAGTTAAAATAAGTTTCTAAGTAGAACACTAATTTGAATGTAAAATCCTCGTGTCTAAATTAAAAATAGAATTAATCATGCAATGGGGAACAAGCATAAATATAGAAAGAAATCCATTTCATGAAACCTTTATTTCTGAATTTTGTGCATTCATAGAAAAACTTCCATTTCTTTAACAACATTGTGGCAACCTGGTAATTGAAGCATTGTATAAATTGTGTAACAAAAATACACAGACACGCTTAAAAAATTTCTGTTTCAGCTGACATTACAGTTTCATTATTGTCAATTTCAGATCCTCCCCATTTCACAGTCCGTCCAGATAGTCAGTATATCAGGCAGTTGGCTCAGACCGTCGTCATGCCATGTGCTGCTATAGGGACCCCAGCCCCAACCATCACCTGGAGGAAGGTACATGTCTTTGGACTAAATACACTGAACTTACACAACACTACACAGTTTATCACTACACTAAAGTACACCACACTATACCGAATATAGGACCAGAAAATGATTTAGGAAGTGAGAGCAAACAACTGGCAGATCCAGGCTGTCACTGTGGCATACGGTGCAGTACGTTCTCTCATCTGATGTCACCCAAAATTATGTGAATAAATGTAAAACTACACTACACTACACAACATCAAGCTACAAGCCTGCCAGCCCTTGTGTGTGTGCCAATGCACAAAATCTAGTTTTAGCCTAGTCTGACCCTGTTATGATTTTAACAATTACATCTGGTTATAATCATCAAAGAGAAGAACTTGACATAGGTGTTAAACCCCAAACTCTATCATAACATTATTGAGCCCATTTCCTGTAAACCTAGACTTTTATTGATAATGATATACACATACTATTAATCTTTAGTCAACACTTCTAACGGAAACTTGACACTGGGAGACATGTATCGATGATAAAGATAATCAATTGCTTACCTTATGTCAAGATTTGAATTAATAATTGGTTCTGGATACATTTGAAGAAACAAAAGTGGCTGCTCATGTGGGGGACATTTTACATATTTTGTACTAAAATGCTGGTCACGTTAGAAAGGTGGCTGTTCTTGAGGGATACTTTGAATACAAACTCGTCGGTGTCTAGGGATTCTGGCCATAAGAAGTGGGTGGCTGCTAGTCGGGGGGCCGTTCAAGAGGGGAACTACTGTAGTTCAATTTTTGTGAGAAAAAATGAAAAATGAAAACTTTGGGAAGTCCTTGTAAACTTCATGAAAAGTCCATAAGATCAACTCTATGGTGCAGCATCAACTGAGGTACCATGCATTTTCTGCTCGAGAGACTTCTCCATCTTCATTTTGGAGAAGGTAACAATGATCCCAACACTTCCCTCCACTATTTGACACTACACTGCAGTGTACTACACTCCTGCCACATATCTTCTACATTAGATGATTCACTCAATTGAAATTCCTTGATATTATCAATAAGGTTTGAAAGTTTATATTATGATATTCCTAGAGTTGCTGTCTTGCCTGTCTCTCCTGTATATGCATCATAGTGACCATTGTTAAAGCTTTTAAATATTCTAAATCAGTGGCTGTATTTAGCTAAACCTATGTGATAATATTTCTATACTTCTGAAGGTTATGAACTAATGCTAGGAGTTCCTATCTTGTTTGTTTGTTTGTTTGATTAGGATTTTTAACGTAGCTTTAACAATTTTTCAGTCATATCGCTGCGATGTCTGCTGTGAGGCAGTTTATAGTAATGTCTAGCACTGAGGCATCATGCCGCAGACATGTAGCATGATGTCCCACCCAGTCACATTATCCTGACACCGGGCCGATCAGTCCTAACACTAACCTCTTAATGCTGAGTGTCAAGCGAGGCAGCTGTTAGTACCATTTTTGTAAGTCTTTTATTATGACTCAGTCGGGGAACGAACCCACGACCTCCTGCTTCCGCGGCGGACACTCTAACCACTAGGCCACCATAGCGGTGAAGTTCCTATCTTGTATCGCCTGTTATGTAGAAAGATTAGTTGATCAATCTTTATGTTTTTATTAAAGTTTATGAAAGTCACATATCATCTGCATGTCTTGCTGATTCAACTTTGGTGTATTTATTACCATACAACTTATGTTTATATTTTTATATTAACTTTAATGGAATATTGCCATAGAACTCATGTTTATATTTATATATTAACTTTAATGGAATATTACAACTTATGTTTATATTTTTATATTAACTGTTAGGAATTCCTGTCTTTCTAGTATCGCCAACTTCAGTAGAAAATATGTTTTATCATTAAAAAATAATGTTAAAGTTTTGTGTTAAACGTTTATGCCCTCGGATTTTAAACATTATTTAACTGAAAATTTAAGTCACGTTTAGATCTTAAATTTATACTGGTATTAAAGGAGTTCCTGTCTTGCATGCTTTAGTGTCATAGTCATAGTCATCGGGTCAAACATGGGGTGTTGTGAAAAAACGTTATTTCTTTGATTTAGCAGTTTGTGCCCAAGGCCATTTTTTAAACTAAAATCTGATCTATTTGCACACAGGTTGGTGGTTCACTGGATTTTGATGATCGTATTCAGAAGCTCCATGGCAACCTGACAATCAACAGTCTGCAGAAAGATGATTATGGCATCTATGAATGTGAGGCTGCCAATGAAGTCCGAAAAATCATCACAAGCACAGAGCTTATCATTCAAAGTGAGATGGCTGTTTTTTTGTTTGCATTCAGTTGAAACAAGAAATGATGGTTTTTATTCCATTGTACTTAATGCTTTAGAGGTATTGTACTTCCAGCTTTAGAGGTATTACTTAATTTTTATTATGTCACTGAAGGCAAGCCTACTGCATACATGCCAACCATTACGCTTTTGGCGTAATCATTACGCTTTTTCCCACTAAATTCCGCGTTACGCGTTAACGTTTTTCAATATATCCATCTTGCAAAAAAAAAAAATATTTTTTTTTTTCGTTTTTATTAGCATTACTTTATATTTTACATACTGTTTTATTTTTAATTAAAAAATACCCTGCTTCTACATAACTACGATATACGAGTATACTTGTCCGTGGACTTTCCTAATATTCATGTTCTATTTATAGCAACTATCATGTTACTAAGATACTTTCAAACTTTCGACCTCATATTCTATTTATAGCGGCTTAGTGAGGAGAGAACAGACTGGTTTCTATTTTGTTTAAATCATTATGCACGTACTCTTTGTTCTAATTTTGTATAGTGCAGAACCAGTCTAAAAGTTTTTTTGCGCTAAAAAGTATTAAAAAATTCTCAATGCGTTTATGAGTGCAAAAAATATCTCTTAAATAATTTCACAGATGGGTTAGAAAAAGTCAATAATAAACAAAGCAAAATGTAATCAATCCTCCAAACACGACGAGGGCATCATCACGTGACGTCTAATCGTTGGCGCTAAATGGCTTCAGATGTTAAGATGGATTCTAGTCTTTGTGTATGTTAGAGCACATATTTTTCCCCAAGAATTTCGCAGATGGATCAGAAAAAAGCAAAACAACGAGTCCTCGAAAGATTCAAAGATGAATATATGAATGGCATAATACAGCGTTCCATTCTAGGACAGCATCATGCTCATTGCAGACTGTGCGGAAACGATTTTAGCATTGGTCATGGTGGTAAATTTGATGTGGAAAAACACATGAAAACAAGGAAACACATCGAATTAGCTCGCATTACGAACTCTAATACTAAGGTAACTTCTTATTTACAGCAGAGCTCAAGTGCAGACTTGAATACTATAAATGCTGAGGTGTTATTTACCGAGTTTTTAATAGAACACAGACTACCCTTAGCGGTAGCAGACCATGTTGGTCCCTTGTTCAAGCGGATGTTTCCTGATTCGAAAATTGCGGAAAAATATGCTTGTGCAAGAACAAAATCATCTCACATTGTTTGGTGCCTAGCAGAAGATACTTCACTTAAAATTGCAGAAGCAATGAAAATTGGGCCGTTTAGTATTGCCACAGAGGGGAGTTGTGATTATGATGATAAAAAGTTGTACCCAGTATGTGTTAGATACTTTGACAGTGAAAAAGGCAAAGTCATGAGTGTTCTTCTTTCTTTACCAGAATTAACAGTAGATTCCACTGGACAAAACATTTTTGATTTGCTTGACAATGTTTTGAAGAAACATGACATAAGTTGGCAGAACTGTATGGGGTTTGCAGCTGACAGTCAAAAAGCTTCAAAAGTGTTAGATTCTCTGTCAAGAGATATCCCTTTCTATTGCCACCCTTGTCTAACTTGGATCATCTGGAAGAAGAATTCCTGAAGTATCAAGTTGGGATTCTACCTGACAATATACTTAATGCAGATAGAGTTGATGTGCAATGGCACCTTATTTCCCAGCTAAAAAACTCTATCACTGGAAGAAATAAATTTCCTCTTCTTTGTCAGGTTATGAAAGGAATATTGGTTCTTTACCATTCTAATGCTGATTGTGAGTTATTGTTCAGTGTTGTTAACAAAAATAAAACTGAATTCAGGTCCAGGCTAAGTAACCCGGTACTGAGTGCTCTACTGGTATGCAAAACATTCATGGCCTCAGCTGGTACAAAATGTTTTGAAATGCAACATAACAATCTGTTGCTTTCTAAAGCTAAAAGTGCTACATATGAACACTTGAACCATTAATGAATGATAAAAGACGAGAAAAGCAAATAAATCATTGTTAATTGTAATTGTAGTATGTTATATGTGGATTACTCTTTTTCTGCTTGGATTCCTCTTTTTGACCACTTGGATTACACTTTTTCCTCGTCAGGGGTTGGCATGTATGCTACTGAAGGACCAAAAAGATTACTGTATCAGATCTGTGCACCCTCCATATTTTTCCATATCTAGTACAGGAAAAAATATAAAATACGAAAATGTACTTCAAGAGCTAAATCTGATTTTGTGCAAGGTAAAATACAGAATATTTTTAGGCACAGGTTAATGCTACAAATAATACTCCCTGTGTATACCTAAGCAGGACAGGAATATGGGGTTTTATTATAACCAAGCCAGGGTGGATCTGGTGAGAATCATAACTGGTCATGCTGGTCATAACTGGTCATGCTGGTGACAGGTCTTAGTTCAATGAAAGCAGGGTCCCAAGATTAAAAATTTCAATTTTTCACTGTTTGTATTTAGCTCAGAAGTAATAAATATTCTGCCATTCTCTGATTTTACAAATGAAGTTCAGATAATGTTGTTATGCCTTGTATAGGATAATTTAGATTTATAGTAAAGCCAGATTTCATCAGATTGTATGGCATAGATTCTTAATGGAGTGTTCTTTTTTCAGGTATGAAGTTTTTTTCCCTTTGTCATATATACCCACATGTAAGTCAAGTCAAACTTAAAACAGCAAAGATCGTGATCTGCCGTAGTATATTGTACTTGCAGACCCTGGTCTACATTTGATTTACTGATTATACATAAGAAACTGTACACTATATGACAGCAGAACTGGGTCTGTGAATCTTGCAGTTGGACTTACATTTAAGTATGTGCAGTAGATTTATAGTGTTTGTGTGATTTTGATTTTTAACAGTGTTAAAAAAAAATTCAGTCATTGCTACCATATCTGCAGCGAGGCAGTTTATAGTGATGTCTAGCACTGGTACACCATGCTGCAGATATGCAGCATGAATGTCTCACCCAGTCACATTATCCTGACACCTGACCGACCAGTCCTAACACTAACATCTTAAAGTTGAGCGCAAAGCGAAGCAGCTGCTATTATCATTTTTATAAGTCTCTGGTATGACTACCCATGACTTCCTGCATCCAAAGCCAACACTTTAATCATTTAGGCCACTGGAGAGTCAGTAGAAATAGATCTGGTATAATTAGTATAAACTTGTAAGACCCATTCAGTAGCTTCACTTCAAGTAATTTGTTATAAATTTTTCCCTTTCAGACACAACACCTTATGCACCTTACAACGTTTCAGTGTCCACACAGCTTTTTTCTGCGACTGTAAGATGGATCCCTGCGTACAGCAGCACTCCTCAGCATTATTTAATATGGTAAGGATGTGGTGACCTTTACTGAGGAGAGAATGATTGCTATTGATGTGGTCATCTGTGCATAAATTATAGATTGCAGATAAAATTAGGAAATTTTAGACACTGGTTCATCTTCTTGGCAAGTCATTGGCATGACTGATTGTTTACCTGCACAACTGGGACAATTCTATTGTTTTCATGGAAGTCTGTGAAGAAAAATTAATATGGATATTCAAGATTGGAACTAGAATTTCCCAGAGTAATTACCAGATCTGACCCTAAGATTGGAACTAGAATTTCCAAGAGTAATTACCAGATCTGACCCCATAAAAACTGACATTTTGTGTGCCGTAAATGGCTCGTACAGAATTGTTTGGGAATAGACTTCACCTATCATCTTTCTGTATACGTAAAATAAGCCTCTTTTCTCAAATAGCAAACTAAAACATAATAAGTACATGTGTAAAAAAAAAGTGTACATGGTAAAAGTGTACATGGTAAATAGCCATACACATCCTTGTGTAGCCAAAATAAACATAGGAATGCCCATAAAATGTTTTAAAAGTTTAAAGATCATCAGGTTTTTAAAAAAATGCTATTTGACTAGATGAATTTTATGATTATTATCTATTCTTCATTTTGTCCTCTTCCCAATCGGCCCTATTCAAATAGTATGCTATAGCCATATTTAAACAGTATGCCATACTCATATTTAAACCATTATGATATACCCAAATTTAAACAGTATGCTATACCTATATTTCAGTAGTATAATATAGCCATATTTAAATAGTATGCCATACTCATATTTAAACCATTATCATATACCCAAATTTAAACAGTATGCTATACCTATATTTCAGTAGTATAATATAGCCATATTTAAACAGTATGCCATACTCATATTTAAACCATTATGATATACCCAAATTTAAACAGTATGCTATACCTATATTTCAATAGTATAATATAGCCATATTTAAACAGTATGCCATACTCATATTTAAACCATTATGATATACCCAAATTTTAAACAGTATGCTATACCTATATTTCAATAGTATAATATAGCCATATTTAAACAGTATGCCATACTCATATTTAAACCATTATGATATACCCAAATTTAAACAGTATGCTATACCTATATTTCAATAGTATAATATAGCCATATTTAAACAGTATGCCATACTCATATTTAAACTGTTTGCTATACCTATATTTAAACAGTACATGGGGCCCCGAGTGGTCTAAAGCAATTTCTATTACGGATCACTGCCATCTCACCTCTGTCTGCGTGGGTTCGAGTCTAAGATTCGTCTAATATAGTTATGTGAGAAAGTTTGCCAGTAGCTTCTCGTGGGTCGATGGTTATTTCCGGTGGTTTTCCTGTGTTCTTCCTCCACCAGTAATACTGTCCGCCATGTACAGCCTATCGTGTGCTGAAAAATGGTGTTAAACCCTAAAACAACAACAACAATAAACAGTACACTATTCACTATCTCAATAGAATGTTTTACCCATATTTAAATAGTATGCTATACCGATATTTCAGTAGTATGCTAGGATGTTATACCCATATTTAAACAGTATGCTATACCCATAATTAAACATTATGCTATACCCATATTTAACACATTAACCCCTAGCGATGACTTTACGGGGCATGAGGTAGTAGCCTACTTCCAAGGTCTGTAGCGTCAAGGTCATGCATGATATACTAAAATGGGTGGTATTATAGAAAGGTAGACAGATGTAGCTCTACAATGATAGCAAATAATCTGGACATTTTAGTTGCACTGCAAAATACAGAGGGAGAAACTTATGTTTTTGGACCTGGTTTTTTTTTCCCACGCAAAATTCGCCCATGGTCGAAATCTGAATTTGTGTCCAGATTTTAAACTTTATGGCGTCAGTTCTATGGCAGACCAGTCTGAAGCACACATAGACAGGTGAAGCTGTGCAAAAAGTAGGATAAGGTGGCCATTTTGAATAAAGAGTATTCTCCATATGAAACTTATGGGTCTGTTAATAAAAAAAAAAACAGGATGTCCGAATCTTCACCTTCTGCTCATGCGCCAGCAAACTAACCAATGAAAAACATTTTTTTAGCAAAACTTGCCATTTGTCTAACGGAATATTGCTTGGATCCATATATTAGGATGTATTCAGACATACTCCCCAAAATGAGTTTCCTACTCGCATTTCATGCAAAAACCTCCAGGGGTTAATGTGTTAAACAGTATGTTATACCCATAATTTAATTAGTCTGATATACCAATATTAAAACAGTATGTTATACCCATATTAAAACAGTATGTTATACATATATTAAAACAGTATGGTATATCCATAATTAAACAGTAATATACACCCATAATTTAGTCTGATATACCCATATTAAAACAGTATGCTATACCCATAATTTAATTAGTCTGATATACTCATATTAAAACAGTATGCTATATCCATAATTTTATTAGTCTGATATACCCATATTAAAACAGTATGCTATACCCATATTAAAACAGTATGCTATACCCATAATTTAGTCTGATATACCCATATTAAAACAGTATGCTATACCCATAATTTAGTCTGATATACCCATATTAAAACAGTATGCTATATCCATAATTAAACAGTAATATATACCCATAATTTAATTAGTATGCTATAACCATAATTAAACACTATGCTATACCCATATTTAAACAGTATGCTATACCCATAATTTAATTAGTCTGATATACCCATATTAAAACAGTATGCTATATCCATAATTAAACAGTAATATATACCCATAATTTAATTAGTATGCTATAACCATAATTAAACACTATGCTATACCCATATTTAAACAGTATGCTATACCCATAATTTAATTAGTCTGATATACCCATATTAAAACAGTGTGCTATATCCATAATAGTATTAGTCTGATATACCCATATTAAAACAGTATGCTATACCCATAATTTAATTAGTCTGATATACCCATATTAAAACAGTATGTTATACATATATTAAAACAGTATGCTATATCCATAATTAAACAGTATGCTATACCCATAATTTAGTTTGATATACCCATATTAAAACAGTATGCTATACCCATAATTTAATTAGTCTGATATACCCATATTAAAACAGTATGCTATACCCATAATTTAATTAACCTGATATACCCATATTAAAACAGTATGCTATATCCATAATAGTATTAGTCTGATATACCCATATTAAAACAGTATGCTATACCCATAATTTTATTAGTCTGATATACCCATATTAAAACTATGCTATACCCATATTAAACAGTATTATGCTATACCCATAATTTAGTCTGATATACCCATATTAAAGCTGTTATACCTATATTAAATAGTATGTCATACATATATTAAAACATTATGCTATATCCATAATTAAACAGTAATATATACCCATAATTTAATTTGTATGCCTTACCCATAATTAAACAGTATGCTATCCCATAATTCAATTAGTATGATATACCTATAATTAAATTAGTTTGCTATACCCATAATTCAGTTAGTTTGCTATGCCCATATTTTAACAGCATGCTCTACACATATTATCCTATACCCATAATTCAACTAATATGCAATACCAGTAGTTAAACAGTATGTTATACCCATAATTCAGTTAGTATGCTGTACCCATATTTAAAAAGCATGCTCAACTCATATTTCAATAGTATGCTGTACCCATATTTAAAAAGCATGCTGTAAATTTGATACCTATGCATAAACAGACTAACTTTTGAAATGATTCAACAAAAATGTACAAAACACAAGCCCTGTCTACTTTCCTATACTGTTTGCATTGTACAAAACACAGGCCCTGTCTACTTTCCTGTACTGATGGTCATATCTACATGGTGCATTCACCAAAGGTCTTCCTGTAAAATCAGTTTTTGGTTGTAAATGATGATATTACCTTTCATAATACGGCCACCATGGTGGTTATCTTGAAAATCATGCTATTGTTTTTCTAGAAAGGATGGTCATATTTTCACACAAAGGTTTCCAGCAATATTTAATTGGTTTTGAATGAAAATGTTGCAGATAACATATTCACACATTTTTGTAAATTACATTTGAAAAACAGAATTAACCCTGGAATATGTTCAGAAGTTATGCTTGTATTTTTGTCCTTCATTGAGCTTATGAACACAGTGACCTCTTTAATTTTGACCAGTCATGCAGTTCAATTCCATTCCATTAAAGAAATTGATAGTCACGCTGATTTTAAGGTCTAATGTTTTGACTTCGGGTAAAGGCTTTTGTAAGCATAATGACACCACTGAATTTCAGTAGTACGCTAGAAGTACTTCACTTTTTTTTACAAGACATAATACTAATAGATTGAGACAAACATGGTATATGGACATGTCTTGACCTTGACCAATTCAGCGATCATTTATCCTTGATGCCAGGTTCAAGGTCAGAAGCCATGATAGAAAATTTTGTATTGCACTTACAAGTATTTTTGAGAACTCAAACACAAAATTTTGTTACAAAACTTAATACACTGGAATTTCACAAAAATGTGATGGATGGTTTCACTATCATGTAAAAAGAAGAAACTATCTTATTTTGGAATTCCTGGAATTTCTTTGGTCAGTAGAGAATTGGACCCTACAAGGGCCACATACTTTACTCTGTACCATGGGTATGCATATATTCCATATGGTAACAAGTTAATACAGTTGTTTCATATCAAGTTTCCAACCGAAATGGATCCTATTTGTTTTACTTATTTTTAAAATTTCTTAAAGCACTGATTGTGCATGTTCTTTCTTCATATCGTCTTTCAGCATAACCTTTTGTTTTAGGTTTCGTTCTGTTAATGGTGAAATAAGTCAATGGCAGACAATGATGGTTGAGCCCCAGAATGCGACCAGATTTACACTGTACAACCTGGAACCTGACACAACATACGAGTTTATGGTCCTTTCCCGCAATAACCTTGGAGACGGGCAGTACAGCGAGAAAGTGCGTGCCAAAACACTGGGTACGGAGATAGAAACATATGTTAGATCAAGGTTATGGGAACACTAACACAATTTTCTGAATTTTATAGAACGTTTTAGCCTGTGATACTTTTCTATAATTGAAATAATTCTGTGAAATATCATGGGAGCAGCACTTTTATTAATTGAATGGGGGACAAAAATTAAAACTAAGGAAAAATATATAGATGATTGAATTTATTTGCACTGAAGTTTGTCAAAATTTGGTCAATTATTTGAATGGAAATGCAATATTGTTAGCAACAGTGAAGCGTTTAAAAACCTGATTTTATTTAAAGTACTTGATCTTACTTCACTATAGAATGAATTACAGGTCTGCATAAATCCTAAAATAGAGTGGTACCTACAGGGTCTAGAACTGAAAATTTAGAGCGTTGTTTCTTCTCTACTCCTGAATACAGGGGGGTGGGGGCTGAATATGGAAGGAATTTATTGAAGATATGAAGGTATGGTTTGAAACTATAACACAATTTCGTACATTAAATTGACATTTTAACCCTATTTTGTTTCTTTGTATTAGCACAAATTTAGCAATCACACATCCTAGAATAGAATTTGCACTTCAAACCAAAGAGAGCATTTTGGTATGACAAAACCCTTAACATTACATGAATAAACGTCGTACAAGACCATATTACACTCAGGACTTTTTTTTATTTTTTTTTATTTTATAGTTTTTTTAAATTTTTTAGTTGGTACTATGAAACATGTTATCCAATGTAGCAGAAAAGGTGACGTTATTTTTGTTGGACATACACGTGACTCTTGAATTTGATGCGAGTTTAATGTGACTTGTTAATTGTTGTTCAGACTCGTGAGTGACCATTTTTCATTTCTTGTAATCTATTTTTGTGTTCATTAACAGGTTAGGCTACCTACATGTGCTACTTGCAAATGACATTAAGACTGTCGATAATGGTTATAATGATTGGAGTCCAATAGTCAAACAATGCAAGACATCGACCCTGACAGTTACAATGGGGGAGGTGTGGGACATATCTGCCACCCACCCGTAACTATCCAGGTCAGCATCTTACAATGTAAAACTTTGGATCCAATTGTTGTAATAATGAAGCCACTCCTCACAGTCTCTATATGCATTTACCTATAGTTTTCAATTCATTTGTAATGAGTGTCAGTGAAAGGTTCTTGGCAGATTGAGAATTTCCTAGATTGTTTTTCAAATCTAGGCGAAGAATTATTTTCAGACCAAATACAATGAATGGTTATTTGATTCTGTCAAAATCAATTTATTACGTTTTTAAAAAAAACAACATAAACCAACCATATTTATTTTGTTTTAATGACATGCAATGCGTATGTCTCTGTTACAGTCTTTACATTAATTACTTTGCAAATGGAAGTTGGTAAAAAGTAGTTCTTCATTCAGTTTAGTTATGTTCTGGCCAATCCAGTTATCATCACAAAACCTCAGATCATTTACTTGCACACTTCGGTATCACTGTATTTAAACAGGTATTCCAACCTCTACCTGTGTCTATGAAAGTGGTTACACATGATGTGATTGGTTTTCTTTCTTTTTTAAATTCTTATTTCATTTACGGTTACACCAAGTGATTTCACGTAGTATGAAACAGTAATTAACTATGATGAAGCAAATGTAACTGATCAAACCTGCAGATGCTGTCAGTACAGTACAGAAATGGAGGAAAACAATGGCAAGATTTGGAGTTAATTATAGAATAATATTTTTATTGTATTATAAAGAGTCCTGAGTGTTTGAATGATGACTGATGATTTGCACTTTCTGACTTTCTAATGTGGGCAATATAGTGGCAGAACTTTTTTCTATAGTGGATTAACATAATACATTGGCATCAAACTGTCTGACATTATTGCATGCAGTCTTGTACATTACCGCATGCAACATGCTGCTAGCAGAAGACATTCACAGTGACATTTTAACATTTTGATTGGGAATTCTGCAAATATGGAGAAGGCAAGACTGCTTGGTTTAATTCTTTTTTTTTATATAAAAATGTTGCAGAGTTCAGGATGTGAGAAATGTTCCATCATTCTTTCCAATTGCATTAGTTTACATTCTAAAATTAAGGTGAAAAATCTTTGTTCTTAACATTTTTGCAATTTTGCATGTGCTTGTATTCTAATCGCACAGCATAACAATTAAATATATCAGTCAGAATAAGAATTTATGAATATCTATGGTGATTCTGATGTATTCTTTATTTTGTATAGGCAAGGACTTCTTATAAATTGTCTTAATTAAAAAGTATGTCAAGTTTTAACTGGAGAGCAATTATCTGGCAGGATTGTTTTGAAATAAATAAATTTAAGATTATATTATAAATTATTTTTAACTTTACTGGTAATAGCGCAAAGGAACTTTTGTAAATGGCCTTTAATTCAGTGTCTGTTGGAACAAGTTATCACTATTCTTTATCAGCTATTGGGAGGATTGCCACATAAATATTCAAACACATATTTGAAGGTTAAGTGGATCCTAAATAAAAATGGCAATCCTTTGACATCCAACATGGCCACCTTGGTAACCATCTTGAAAATTTGTTTTATGCTACTGCTTCTGAAGGGATAATCATAGTGTTATGGACTTTTTTTCACTAAAAGATTTCTTGCAAGTGTCTAGTTGGTCCTCAGTAATAAATATATGCTTCAGACATGCCCATGGACATCCGGTATTGCTACCAATTCAACCATCTTGCAAAGAGGCCTTGAGTGGCCAAGTGGTCTAAAGCGCTGTCCGTTATGGATCTCAGATTTGGCCAATGTGGGTATGTGAGAGTAGCTTCTCGTGGGTCGGTGGTTCTTTCCAAGGGTTTTCCATGGCTTCTTCCTCCACCATTAATACTGGCCATCATGTATAGCCTATATAGTGCTAAAAAATGGCGTTAAACCCCACAACAACCATCTTGCATATTTTGCTGTCACTACTCACCTTGAATGTATGACTTCATCACCATACTGTTTTCAATGAAATACTTCATACAGCATTAATTGGTACAATGGTACTACAATTGTAGCCATGTTTAAAATCTTGCTATAGCTACTTTTGCATGGATGATCAATTGACATGAGGTTCCACCAAGACTTCTTTTGACAACTAGTTGTTGTGATTAGAATGGTGTTTTTCGCTACTACAGCGAATTAACGGTCATATCCACAGGGGCTTTTCGCTAAATGATTTATGTCTACGATAGTGAAAATGAAAATGATGCCAATTGGACTTGCATCATAGCCACCAAGTCTTAATATAGCTACTAATCTCTAATGTGATCCAAGATAGCAAGTCATTCAAACAAAATGCACAAATTATCAAGGGAGGTAGGTGTATAGTGAAACATACCCATGTTATATAAGGGATAGTGTTATACTTACTACACTATAGCGAGACATATCCATGTTATATAAGGGATAGTGTTATACTAAATACACTACTGTGAGACATAGCCATGTTATTAAAGGGATAATGTTATACTAAATACACTATTGTGAGACAGCCATGTTATATTAGAGACATTGTTTTACTGAGTACTCTATAGCTAGACATACCCATGTTATACAAGGGTTATTGTTATACTAAAATATTGTGAGACATACCCATGTTATTTAAGTGATAATGTTATACTAAATACACTACTGTGAGACATAGCCATGTTATTAAAGGGATAATGTTATACTAAATACACTATTGTGAGACATAGCCATGTTATTTAAGTGTTAATGTTATACTAAATACACTATTGTGAGACATAGCCATGTTATTAAAGGGATAATGTTATACTAAATACACTATTGTGAGACATACCCATTTTAGACTGAATAATCTGTAGTGAGATATACTCATGTTATAAAAGAACACAATATAGTAAGACATACCAAACAATTTATATGAAGCCAATTCCCTTGTTATGGTAAGGGATCACTGTATTTTATTTGACTGAACCTCGTATTTGTAACGTATATGTATTATATTCAGGGGAGGAAAAAGTATTTGAAGAAAAGATAAATAATTTTGATCCAAGGAATTTTGCAGTAGACATATAAAAGTGTACTTACTTAATTCCAATAGTTACGAGATAGCGCTAGCATGCCATTTTAGTTAATGTAGAACATGATTTGGATAAAATTAATTTTGAGTACTGATTTTATCATATAAGAAAACACGCATGTTGAATGACGTTAGTCACTGTTCATGTTTTACATGATAGAGTAGTCTTAAGCCTAAGATGGTTGTGTTTTACTCTGCATGCATTTAAAGCTTTAACACCATTTTATTACAGGAAATGAATCTCAGTTATCGACGCAAAAGATTTCCGGTACTAACGATGTTCTTGTGCTATATTTTTTTTAGGTGTTTTATTGTATCCACTCACCTTTTTCTCTGCATGTGTCACTATAGAAATATATCATGTTATGTGGCATCCCATCATGCTTTGCTAAATGACAGGAAGACTTCCTGTCTGTTCTTGGAATATCAAACATTCATTTCATAAATATTTTGTGATTTTATTTCTTATATGAATGTAAGAATATGTTCTTTTTTTTTAATTTTCAGTTTTCTTCATCAGTGGAGATGGTTTTTCATCTCCCACATGTTGTAAGCTAGACATTGAAAAGATTCTTTACTTTGCATTAATGATTTGCATTAATGATTTGTATTCAACTTGCTTTTGAACTCGCTTTCTAATAATTTTGTTATCATTTGATACGTGTGGAATGGGTTTCACAATTTAATATGAATATTGTAACTTTTTTTTATTTATAGTATATATATATATATATATATATATATATATATATATATATATATATATATATATATATATATATGACTTAACCCAATTTTGTCAATATTTAATTTTGTTTGGGTCCTTAATCATTTTCATTAAACACCTCTCAGATGAGCAGTTAATTCTCATTAGCCATATTCCAATATTTTTATGTAAGGTTGTTAGCGAACCATTGTAACATAATAGTGCTTAAAACTGGGAATGTTTTATTGCCATAATCAGTATAGATGCTTTGTGTGAAAAACATAACTCGGGGGTTTCATTATGCGGTCATTAGCAGCGATCCAATGTTTCTCTGTAATGAAAAGTATTTGACTTTGTTAATTGATGGGTGATTCTTTGTCCCCGAAATTTGCTTTTGTTTTATTTTTATCAGGCTCATACAAATGTCATTCTTCATTACTGATAATGACTAGCCTTAGGGAGATCACTGACCTCAGTTGGGAATTATTTAAAACCTTGATATTAAAAGGTTAAAACAACAAGTTCTGGAAAAGAACCTTTCTTATCAGTAAATTTAGGGTGATGTTATCTTTCATATTTCTCTACTAGCTGGTTTAGCAAGACTTTATTCTGGGTGAATAAATATTTTTATAGTTCTTGACAGAATTGACAGGTTGGGTTTTTGTTATTAGAGGTTTTTCAACCCTAAACTTAAGACTTATTTTGCTGTTAAATCCATCTTGTACTATAAATTCATTACTTTTCATGATCTACCCATTGTTGTGCATTTTGTTAAACTGAATTATAAGACCCATCAAATAATTACATGCCAGTTAATCCCCAATTAGTCAGTTTATGTACCAAGATAAATTTACAAAAAATTGGTTTCTCATCATTACTAGTTTTTAAAATCATGGGAAGAGTATTTAATTATACCGCAGTTCCTCAGACAAGATCCGATTTTTTTAGTGTATTGAGTTTAACTTGTATGAAATTAGTCCTTTTTTTCTAACCAATTTACAGAAATAAGTGAATACAATATGTCAGGAGACGAGAATGAATACATTATATACTCACAAATCAAGTCAAACTGCAAACAGCAAATGTCCTGATCTTCAGTAGTATAATGCACTTGCAGATCAGGGTCTGTCATGTCTGTTCTACTGATTATTCTTTACACAGATCCAGATCTGTAGGCACATTAGGCAGCAGCAGATCGATATCTGTGAATTTTACAGTTGGACTCGACTCATATGGTAGTATATACAGTAGCTACTAGATCTGTTTTAAAATGTTTTAGCACCTTGTTGTTTATTTTATTATCAAAATGTCTTCACACTTATTTTTAAGATTAGAGGGACCACATACTGAAGTAACACTAGATATGAAGTGATTCAACATATATTATACTGTAATTGACCTATGAACTATTTATACTGTAATTGACCTATGAACTATTATACTGTAATTGACCTATGAACTATTGTACTGTAATTGACCTATTATCTATTATACTGTAATTGACCTATTATCTATTATACTGTAATTGACCTATTATCTATTATACTGTAATTGACCTATTATCTATATTATACTGTAATTGACATATTAACTATTATACTGTAATTGACCTATTATCTATATTATACTGTAATTGACATTGACTGTATTATACAGTAATTGACTTGCTGACTATTTATTCAACTCATCAGCATCTTAGAGTCTTCAAAATTGAAGATTTTCTTGTCAAAGAAAGTTAAACATTTTAGTAGTGCTTTTAACGGTACATTTAAAATTTCATTAGAAATTGAAAAGAGAAGCGGGAATGAAAATGTTAAAAATGTTTAAATTTTTAGTATGCTATTTAAGATGGTATAATCCATGCCAAAGAGCTTTAACAAATAACAGGTCTAGGTGACTATATGATGATTTTTATGTGACTGTAGATATATAATTATTAAATCTTACTGCCTGCAGGTTTTTTCCGGGTATAATGATCCATTAGTTATACTGACCACCATGTATAACCTGTATGGTGCTAAGAAATTGCATTATACTTAAAACAACAAGTTACTGCAGTGTAATCATTCAGTGGTCTTCTGGCATTGCCGATACACTATACTTAATTGACAGGTGTTAGCTGTCTATATTTAATCAAGATCCAAGGAGACACTGTGGTTGGTGTGCTGGATTCATGTCTCAAATGGTGCAGGTTTAAATCACATAATCAAATTGGCACAGGTTAGTTACCATGGTGTGTCCTTGGGCAAGGCAATATGCTCTATATGCCAGTATACTTTGCCATAATTGTATTTACACTTTGCCATAATTGTATTTACACTTTGCCATAATTGTGTTTACACTTTGCCATAATTGTATTTACACTTTGCCATAATTGTATTTACACTTTGCCATAATTGTGTTTACACTTTGCCATAATTGTATTTACACTTTGCCATAATTGTGTTTACACTTTGCCATAAATGTGTTTACACTAAATAACCTACTTGTGTTATTGTGCCATAAAACCAGGCAAGAAGAAAAAATCCAAATCCAATATATTTTTACTCCCAATATTGAGATGAACTTTACATTCAAGTGCAAAGAACATCAGGAAATTATGGTTCTTTATTTCATTTAGATTAATTGTTTCAGGTTCTGCGAACTTGTACAATAAGAATTGTTGGCTTTAGATCTTGGGTTTCAAACTCTGAGGGCTGCATGAGGGCATTTTCGATGACCCAAGGGCCACACCACCTCTGTAATCTCTCGTGACACGTTGTGACGCCAATCATTTTGCGGGCCACAGGATACACCTCAGGCTGCATGTTTGAGATCCCTGCTTTAGGTGAACTAACAAGTTGAGAAATATAGTCTGCCCATAGGAGACAAACAACCTTGGGTAGACAGCCACATAGCCTTGCTGGTGCCAAAAATAGGGATTAGACTTGGATGATGCAAACACATTGTTGACTTTGCTATAATGGCTGAAATTGACATCTTGACTGAGTATGGCAGGTGTCAGTCAATTAACAGACATTTCACTCACCAGGTTTCTAGACTGTTCACCCAGCTAAGTGTGACTGTATACCTAATTGCATTTCAACTCAGGATGTTATCAGCAGTCTTTTGTTTTGACAAAAGCCCAGTCACCTACTGGACTTGTACTGTATTACAATTTGAAATCTTTCAAATCTGTTATCTAATTGCTATGGAAAAATTTCATCTCCCACAAGCATGTCTTCTGTTAATATACATGATTTTTATTCAGGGAGCAATTTGCTGATTTATCAGATATAGTTGTGTTAATTAGTGAGTGGATCATTCTTAAGGTTTTCAGTGTGTCACCAACCTCAGTTTTCACAAAATGCAATGTTAAATCTTTGTGGTGAGAGCTAATACTGGGACCTTTTCTTTTATTATAATCCAAGATAAAATTGTGTAGTTCTATCATCCATTAAAGTCAGAATTATTCCACACCCATTTAAATCCAACCAGTTGAAATTTTAATATTTGTGCCCTATTGCTGTTCTAACAAAGGAATTTTCTGACAATCTGACGAGAATTAAGTACTTGAATTTGCCTTTCGTTTGACAGAATTTGAATGAAATCTGTTTGGCAAAACATATTTAATTTCATTTCAAACATTTGCCTCACATTTTTGTGCTTCAAAACTGAAAATTATTGCATAGTTTTGCATCCAAGCCATGCAGTAATGATATTGAGTTAGACAGCCACAGCATGCTGTTTGCTTAAATAAAACTGACTTATGCCAACACAGCACATCATAACACATGATCCCATCTGCCAGGTCACAAGATTCACTTTTTATTTTGAAATTCAAAAAGTGCAGAAAACAAAACAGTGGAGTTGAGCCTCATTTTTCAGATTCCAATAACTCAATATTTACAGGATACACGGATGACATGGCCACAGCCTTGCCAACAGATTCCTCTGGCAATTTCTACATTCCACCCATTGTGAAGCCTCTTGGTGAGTTATAAATCTACTTCATTTTTAAGGACACCCTCTAATTGGCAATTTGGTGTGTAAACTACATTTGCAACAGTGTTTTGCCAAAAATGATACTGTAATTAAATAATTACGCATCCCTTGTAAACCTGGTATGTTGCTAATGGTGCTTAATCATCTTGATTGCCAGTAATTTGAATTTTAATGACATTTTCACGAGTACTTAAACTCGTTGACTTGCTGGTCATAGTTTGCATATCTATAGGTTTTTAATTCATGGATTATCCTCTATAAATAGCCAAAATGAAGGGTACAAGAGAAAAAGCTATACCCGCAACAAATAGTGGTTGGTTCATTGGTTAAAACAATGCTACTTTACTTCCTGTACAAATCACAAATCAAACACCTGTCAAGATCAATCGAATCCAGTGGTCACTCTAAGCTAATTGGCTATTAAAGTAGACGTATATGATCTAAACACACTGTCCATAATGTTGTGCCATCTGTAGTTTCTGATGACCATGGCATTATGTCATCATTCAACTTTGGTCCCCATTGATTTGCATTATATCATCATTCAACTTTGGTCCCCACTGATTTGCATTATATCATCATTCAACTTTGGTCCCATACATTTGGATTATGTCATCATTCAGCTTAGGTCCCATACATTTTGATTATATCATCATATAACTTAGGTCTCCATTGATTTGGATTATGTCATCATTGAACTTTGGTCCCCATTGATTTGGATTATGTCATCATGCAACTTTGGTCCCATACATTTGGATTATATCATCATTCAACTTAGGTCCCATACATTTGGATTATGTCATCATTCAACTTTGGTCCCATACAGTTGGATTATATCATCATTCAACTTAGGTCTTATACATTTCGATTATATCATCATATAACTTAGGTCTCCATTGATTTGGATTATGTCATCATTCAGCTTAGGTCCCCACTGATTTGGATTATGTCATCATTCAACTTGGGTCCCATACATTTCGATTATATCGTCATATAACTTAGGTCACCATTGATTTGGATTATGTCATCATTGAACTTTGGTCCCATACATTGTGATGATATACATCATGTAACATAGGTCTCCATTGATTTGGATTATGTCATCATTCAACTTAGGTCCCCACTGATTTGGATTATGTCATCATTCAACTTTGGTCCCGTATGTTTGGATTATGTCATTTTTTTATCTTAGGTGTCCATTAATTTGAATTATATCATCATTCAGCATGGGTCTCCATTGATTTGGATTATGTCATCATTCAATTTAGGTCCACATTGATTTGGATTGTGTCATTCATATTAGGTCCTCATTGATATGGATCATGTATCATTCATCTAAGGTCCCCATTGATTTGGATTAACGTCCTTCATCTAAGGTCCCCATTGATTTGGATTAACGTCCTTCATCTAAGGTCCTCATTGATTTGGATTATGTCATTCAGCTTAGGTTCCCAATGATTTGGATTATGTCATCATTCAACTTAGGTCCATTCGTTTGGATTATTGTACCATTCATCTTAGGTCCCCATTTATTATGATTGTCATCATTCATCTAAGGTCCTCATTGATTTGGATTATGTCCTTCAGCTATTGTCCCCATTGATTTGGGTTATGTCATTCAGCTAAAGTCCCTATTGATTTGGATTGTGTCATTTAACATGTGAGCCTAACACATTAGCTCAAAAATATTTAAAAGATCAGACCTAATTATTTGTGGCTATGAGAATGCTGGATGTAATTAATTCAACAATTTCAGGATTATTTAACTGACAAACAATTGTCTAGTAGACTTGATTGACAGACTGTTTGTCAATCGGTAAATTGTGAGGTTCATTACTCGCTGTATACCTATTGTTTCATTAGTAATTGTCTTTCATTCGTAATTTTGTTTCATTAGTAATTGTGCTTCATTAGTAATTGTGCTTCATTTGTACTTCATTTGCAATTGTGCTTCAAATAATTGTTCAGTGTATTGCCTGATGCTACCCATAGGTTGGTAATTCTTACCATTATTTACCTGGATTCTTCCTCCACCGATTGGCATTAAACCCAAGAGAACAGTCGTGCAGATACATGTGCATTGAAATAATATAAAATGCATTTTTTTTTAAATGAGCACATGTGAAAGTTATTATTTTTAAGATTTTTACAGGGATGACATTGATTGGAATGCATCTGTTAGAAAAGAGTGATTGAGGGAAGGGATTGGGGGGTGTTTTCAGATAGCATCTGGCTAATGTTTCGTTGGGTCTTTAAATTTGTGGTTCAGGGCAACAATGAAATCAATGACAATTACAAAAAATGGTTGTATATGACACTGAAATGTAAAAAATAATAAAGTTTTATGACAGATTATCTTTGTGATGTCTAGGGATAAAGTAGAAATAGAAATTACTAGATCTAACAGGTGAAACATTTCTGTTGATTTTATTCCCACGCAGTGCAGGTAACCATGAATAAAAACAAACTTTAATAAGGAATACTCTAATGGTATTTTGAATATATATGATTGATTTATAGGATTTATCAAACTTAATTCTGAATGAAATTTAATGAAATAAAATGCAGTATATTTTCTATTTCTGCATTGAAGCCAGATATGTGGTACCAAAAAACATACTCATTGGAAAAGCTACGAGTTAAAATATCTCAATGTTTTTCAGCAACAAAATGTTAAATATCTGGAATTCAAAAAAGTTAAAGAACATTTTATTTAAGGAAATCCGTAGATAGATTTATGGGGGATGTAATCTGTTCAAAAAAATGTTTTACACATTATATAAACTATTGTGCTCTATCAGACCACAAAGCAAGACCTTTTTGAATGATGCAGCAAACCATGTTTTTAACATTGTTGGCAAGGTAGTACAGGGGACATAATTGATTTGGTAGTACAGGTGACATAACTTCATGTTTAAGTCAATGATGAAGATTAAACATCTTTAAAATTTGTTACATGCCTGAAAAATAGTGGATATTCCAGTTATTACACTTGCACATGATGGGAAATTTTGTTTTTGATGTGAAAATATCAAGACTTTTTTCAAACTTTAAAAGAAACGAAAACTTGTTAAAAATATTTAACCAATAATTTTATATTTTTCACTCTTAGGTTTATAGTAAAATCCTTAATAAACTTCTGAATATTTGAACAAAAAGGTATTTAAATAAATTTACTGTAAATTGCATGCTTTCCAAATAAAAATTAGGATAATGACAGTTATAATCAATTTTAGGAGACAGCAAGTGTTAACAGGTATTGGCCAACTATATTATTAGCATGACTGTTAGTACCAAGCTTTTCTGTCGATTGTTTTTTATTCTTTTATTTCTCCCATTTTTACAGGTCCTAGACCTTCACCCCCAAGGAATCTCTCAGTCAGTGGGGACCCATTGGGCATAGTTCTGTCATGGCTGCCACCTGAGAACACCTCTGTTCCCATTTTTTACTACACTGTAGAATATAGGACAGATGGTGACTGGGTGTCAGAACAAAGTAATGTACTCCATCCAAACACATCATACATACTGAAGCCAGTTTTGGCAGGAAAGACGTACCAGTTTCGAGTTATTTCCTATGGTGTTCTAGCATACAGCTATCCCAGTGAATATATTGCATTTACGGTTCCCCCAGGTAAGACTAAGTTCTTCCCTTCTCATATACATGTATTGGAATTGTTGAGAAAAACTCTAATTTGGCTTGCATTTTTCATTGGTCAACAACTTATTATCTTGTCATGACAACTGTCAGTCAGCATGTGTATAACATAAAATTCCTATGGGCATCTGACCAGTCTTTTCCTGGGATGTGGGTGGCTGAGTGGCCTAAAACACTGGCCTTTCACCGATCACTGCCATCTCACGTTTGTCCCAGTGGCTTTGATTGTCAGTCTCAGAAATGTGAGAAAGATTAATAGCATCTTTCTGTGGGTTGGTGGTTTTTCCGGGTTCTTCCTGCAGTTATATGGCCGCCATGTTTAGCCATGTGCTGAAAAATGGCCTTGAACCTACCAACAACCAGTCTGTTCCCTCAGGTGTGAATGTTCAACTAATGGAATTTTTTTTCTATAATTGTTGGGTCATAAGTTGATAATTTTGGTAGCATGTACAAAATATCATTTGAAATTGCCATGGGTTTTATGGTTGAAATAAATTACAAAATTCAAAGACCCAGTGAACATTGATACAGCTGTAGGAATAGTAAATCTCATTGTACAAATATACATATCATTTTTCACACCACAAAAATAAATTACTCCACATTATTCAATTTCAAATCTTTCTAACTTTTTTTCTTGTCGAAGTTTAATGAAATTTTTACCATGTCAAATGTGAATCACTCTGATTTTATGAAAGGGAAAAATCCAATTTTAAAGAAACTCCTATACAAAGTATTGGTTTGTGAGGTCAGAGGTCAAGAGAGCAAAGAAATATATATATATATCTGATACATTGCTTCAACATTATATACACATGTCATAAGGTAAAGATTATTATGTTATGATGAATGTGCATCCACGTCTGTTACTAGTTTCATGCTCAAGTTCAACATCATATCAAACTTTGTTGATGGCTTAAACTTCTAGCAGGGAAGAACCTTGTTCAATTTTAGGTCAGAAAAGTGAAAGTTACACAAA
Organism: Unio delphinus; assembly: GCA_029339505.1. Taxonomy (NCBI): domain Eukaryota; kingdom Metazoa; phylum Mollusca; class Bivalvia; order Unionida; family Unionidae; genus Unio; species Unio delphinus. The sequence goes on from JAQISU010000033.1 coordinate 3,528,928, forward strand.
AATGAAAAATGATTTATACACAGTAACATTAATTTTACATAGTATACTTGTATCAATCTTTGTAGATGGCTTGCTATTAGATAAAGGAAGAACCTTATCAATTTTGAAAAAAATGAAAGAAAATTGATTTTTTTTCTTCACAATAATATTAGTTCTACAATTGAGACCTAGATCAAACATTGAATGGCTTTTGGGGATCAGAAGGTCAAAGGGTTATGGCATTGTGACGAAGAAGAAAAATGGTTTTGCCACAGTAACATTCATTTCACATCACAGAGCCGGATCAAACTTGTGGATGGCTTGCAGTTTCCATCAGGAAGAAACCTGTCAATTTTGGTATCAAAATTCCAGATTTCAATGTCACTTTGACTAAAAGAAGAAAATGGTTTCTGCTCATAATTTTCATTTGTCAGCCATTTACCCTCATCAGAATTTGTGGTTGAGAAATAAATCCGTTGACTTTAAGACAGCAATAATAATTGCTGGGACTTAAAAAGTAAATATGGTTTTTGTGTAATAATTTTAATTCAGCAAACCAAACGTTTTGGAGAGCTTGCACTTTAGGTATGAAAGACGCCTGTTGAGTTTCGAGTCAAATGGTCAGGGTCACCGTGGCTCAAAGAAAAATGCATTTTAAAGCATACAAATTCTTTGTCCAAACTTAAGATGGTTTCTGCATAGAAAGATCAAGACCATATACCCGACCGAAGGCCCAAGAAATTTATAGCCATCGGTCTGTAATCTCCAACTATGCCAACACATTACCTTTACATATAATGTTCTATTTAAGATACTCTCTTTTTGTTTTAAGTCATAATTATTTAAAGTTTTTTGATATTTTCAAATGTCAAGGGAAACATTGAATAAAACTAGTTTTTTCTCCAAAATTTTAAATTTTGTAGAATCAACATATTAAACCAATCAATATGGAAAGTATTCCATGTTGATTTACATGTCATTTCATTTGTATAGATAAGTAAATAATGTATATTTTTCAATTTTTGTCTTTCAGTGATTTGATGATGATTTTAGGTTTAATTTTGATATTTATGTTTAGGGAATCTTCTGAATAACCCAGGGTATCAAGTCCCCAAATTTCATGAAAGTTTAAGCCTAGACAGTTGATTAATCAGTTTCATGACAGACCTCATTTGCAACCAATAAGGTCACTGGATTTTAGACCGACATTTAAGGGCAGATTTAAGTTCTGTTTTTGTTATCAAGCCTGGTTGTTGTCATAAAATTTAAAAAAGAACTACATGAGACAAAAGGAGCACAATGTTTGTACATAATATATGTGATTGCAGGAAGTTCCATTCCTCGTACCGGTGTGACAAACTATGCTACTGATGGTATATTAACTATATTGTGATAATCAATTATTGTTGTTTAATGTTTAGCTCTTCTGTTTTAGTTGTTGACATATTCTATATATTCCCTTATAAGTCAAGTCAAACTGCAAACAAAAATCATGATTTGACACAGTATAATGTTCCAGCATATCAGGGTCTATGCTGTTTGTTCTACTGATTACTCCTAACAAACTGCACAGACCCAGATATGCAGATGCATTGGCAGATCTGGTAGTTTGCCGTTTGACTCGTAAGTGAGTATATACGGTAATGAATTGGCGTTGTGATATGTTTCCTGTGATGTTTTTCTTTCATCCATTTCCGTGGATGGTTTTAAAGATATTTCATCATTTCTGTTTGCTTCTGTAAATGAAATTTGTGAAAACCAATTATTAGTTCCACTAAATATGGGGTTGGCAACCTATTTTACATAACGTGCCACTTTTTCTAGATTAATTATGAAATGAACGAGCATAAGAGCCACCAGTAAGAGAGTAACACTTAACATCAGGATTTTTGGCTGCCCTTTGAGTGCCATACAAAACCTCTTGACGTGTCATCTTGTGGCACATAAGGTTGATAAATCAGTCCTTCGCCTATGATGTTGATTTTTGCATGAGGGGCTGATATCACCTATTAATTAAAATCAGCAATTATCTGTATCCAAATTCAGCTGCGCACAGCAATGTATATTTTTATACACTTACCAGTATTTCTCATGGCTGTGCAGCTAATGTCAGCTGAAAGGTTCTTTTGGTGACATGTAGATTATATTTCCTGTGCAAATCATGTTTGTGACTTGTGAATCCACCGGTAATATTACAACGATCTGTCTTGTGGCCATTTTGAATTTCACTCTTCATATGGCTGTTACCAATTACCGGTATGTGTCTAAAATGTATGTGGGTTTGTTCTGGAATCAATTGAATGCAGCAAAATTGCACATTTTAATGAACAGGTGACATCAGACCCACAATATTGTCCATCAGTATCAGCACAGATTTGTGGGGTTGATTTATCCGACTAGTGGTACATGTGCCATATGTTGCCAACCCATGCACAAAATTGTGCCTAGTGTTTAGAAGTGGGTGGGTTCTTTCAAACAAAAAGGAGAGTCTGGAATGCATGATCACAGAATGTTAAAAGGTTAAATACTAAATCAGTATGCTGTATGTACATGTACTTGCATACAAGTTGGATCCAACTGCATAGACCCTGATCTGAGATGTGATATTCCAGTAGATTTGGGTATATGCTGTATGTTCAAATTAATAAACTATGCAGACTCTGATCTACTAGTTCATTACAAAATGGCATATATATATATGTGTCTGTAATCTGGATACTGGAAATACAACTAAGAATACATGAAAAGGCACCACCTACCTTCCAAAAATGGAAGTTTTTCATATATCAAATCTCTATGTATCATATCGCAGACTGTGTATCGTGAATCATATTGATCTGTGGCACATGAGTATCATTTCACCCCTACTAAGCAAGTTGTTGTCATTCAACCCAAGCATTTGATAGGCCAATTCAAGTACATGGTGCAAGTAAGTACATTATCCATAGTGGTACCACATTATATCCATAATTACATAATAATAAAGGGCATTATAGTGGTACCACATTATATCCATAATTACATAATAATAAAGGTCATTATAGTGGTACCACATTATATCCATAATTACATAATAATAAAGGGCATTATAGTGGTACCTCATTATATCTATAATTACATAATAATAAAGGGCATTATAGTGGTACCACATTATATCCATAATTACATAATACATATATAATTGCATTATAGCAAGGGATCAGTCTACAATTCAATATTTGTAACTCAGTCACCCAGAAACTTGATATCACTTTACAGATTTTTTCAGTGTAAAATATCTCGTCATCTACAACTTCATAGAACATAACACAATAAAACATTGCAAACAAAAATCTTGTCTTGCACAAGATTGTTATGTTGTTATGTTTCCAGTATTCAGATTGTTATGTTATGTTTCAAAAGCAGAAAAGAGAAATATATCCTCAGGCTGGGGTTCATGGTGTGTAGACAGACAAAAACAAGCAAAAAAGTGACAGGTGAATGGCTTTAAATCCATCCTTATGTATTACTTTTTGTTAATTTTGACATTTATTTATAGCCTCATTTCAGATGGTATGTTTATCTTTCTCCCCAAGACTAAATAGGAGTATTTTCACTCTGTTTACTTTTCTTTAAAGAAAATTTGAGATTTTGTATTATGTTGTAAAGATTTATTGTTAGTGTTGACAACTGTATTATATTCACCCAGTTTGTTTGGCATAAGTATGAAATATATCTGCATCTTGATATTTATTATCAAAATTTGCTTTGACTATATTTTTCATTATAGAAAAACTCATTCATTTTCTATTTTCTTTTTGTAATTTGTAAAGCATAACCAGGCAAGACCAAGGCTCAGAATTTTCACTTATCCATTCATATTTATGATTGACAGGTGAGCAAGTGCAAGTGACTTTTTCAAGATGTTTGTCGGACTAGATGAGTGCAATTATAAGCCAGTTTTCAAATAAAAAGGAGGAAATGTTTTCTCAAAAGATAACATAATCAACAAATATAAAGTTGTTCATTGCTGTTTCACAAGCACATGTATTTCAGTGGCTCTTTGTCAGCCAAGTACATACTAATCAAATATTAAAAAGTAGTAATATTTGGTCATTTAGCATTTAAAAGTTATATGTAAGCATCCCAGGCACCATGACTGCTCCATCATTTCCTACATTTATAGCAGAAATGTTTCAACTTCGGAAACTTGACACCATCATCTCGGCATTTGTTAGTTTATTTAGAAATTGAGCATAAGTACTAGACAATGTGAATTGGTTTGCAAAGTAGTTATTTCTCTTGTTATTTTCATACCAATAAAAATGGAGCTGAAAATTGCAGAAAAACTTGTAATTAAAAAATTAATTAATTAATTGTAATTAAGTACTTATGGTATACATCTTATATTGTCACCGCTCCGGTAGTTAGAGTGTCTGCGTCAGATGAGGGAGTTCGTGGGTTCGATCATCAGCCGAGTCATACCAAAGACTTTTAAAAAATGGTATTAATAGGTGCCAAGCTTGGCACTCAGCATTAAGAGGTTTGTGTTATGTGACTGGGTGGGATATCATGCTAGATGTCTGCAGCATGATGCCCCAGTGCTGGACATCACTATAAACTGCCTCACTGCAGACATATTAGCAATTTGACTAAAAATTGTTAAAGCTTCATTAAAAATCCAATTTACTACACATGGGTTATTTTGTCGTCAGAATTCCATCAACTGCCACATACGATCCTACACATGGTAAAGCAAAGTTTGTAAAAACACTTAGGGTCCTATACATGGTAAAGAAATGTTTGTAAATTGTAAACCTTATAGAGTAGTATAAATATGGGTTCTATTATATGTATATAACTACCATACATATTTGCTTATAAGTTGAATCAAAACAAGTGATCCTGCATTAAGCAACAGATCTGGGTCTGTGCAGTTTGTATTTGGGATTCATCTTATATGCGAGTGTGTGTGTGTGTGATTTTGATTTTTAATGTAGCTTTCACAATTTTTTAGTCATATCGCTGCAGTGTGGCATTATATAATGATTCTAGCACTGGTGCATCATATCCCACCCAGTCTCATTTTCCTGACTCCAAGCTGACCAGTCCTAATACTAATCACTTAATGTTTAGCGCCAGGTAAGGCAGCTGCTAATACCATTTTTATAGATCTTTAGTTTGACCCAGCCTGGGTTCGAACCCATGACCTCCGACCACAAGGCGGATGCTCTAACCATTTAGGTCACTGGAGCAGTTGAGTATATTTGTCTTTAGTCCATGCTGAAAACTTTTTGGAAGTTGTATATTGTATTGTTTAAAATCTTTAAAGAGAAGTAAACAAACCTTGGATGTTTGACCAATCCATTCTTTGCCCATAAAGATCATAGGATTCTTGACACAATGTCGTGGTGAGGCAGCGAGAAAAAGATAGCATGAAATCTTGCTTAACCTTGTTGACATGTACGGAACCAACCAGAAAAACTGGTACAAGTCTTGTTGTACCATCTGTATTGACTCTTTCCTTGCAGTTTTTGTTTATTCATGGGTGAATATATATGGAATCAGGTATTTCAGTTCATTTCATAATGAATAATGGTTAGTTTCTTGGCTTCTGTTAACCAATATACATGTAATTATACAATTTGTCTCATACATTAGCATCGGTATAATCAAAGGAAGCTTTTCTATGATAATAACCTTTACACTTTTAATTTAACAACCTGTACACATTTTACTTCTTTAGGTTCAAGGTGACATTCTGTATTAAGTTCACTTGTAGGAAAATGATCAGAATTCATTAAAATTTGGAACTGGAAATGTAAGAACATTTACTGTCAGTAATTTTTAAACACAAATATTTATCACTAATACATGTGATATTTTTATTGATGCTTCTGTAGTCAGTTTTAGATCACCTCGCCATTCAGCCAGGAAAGCTTATGGCATGGTTGTGCACACTCAATCAAGTATCCATCTGTCAGCTAATGCACTTTACAACTCTTATATATTTCAGATCCAATTTAAATAAAATATGAAATACAAGTTTATATCATCAAGATCTCCAATGGGTTTCATAAATGAGCATGATACACACATTAACTGTCATTAACCCCTAGTGATGACTTTATGGGGCATGAGGTAGTAGCCTACTTCCAAGGTCTGTAGCATCAAGGTCATACATGATACACTAAAGTGGGTGGTATTAGAAAGGTACACAGATTTAGCTCTACAATGATAGCAAATAATCTGGACATTTTAGTTGCACTACACAATACAGAGGAAAAAAAACCTAAGGTTTTGGACCTGGTTTTTTTTTAACATAAAAATCGCCCATGGTCGGATTCCAAATTTGTGTCCAGATTTTAGACCTTATGGCCTCAGATCTATGGCAGACCAGTCTGAAACACGCATAGACAGGTGAACCTGTGCAAAAAGTAGGATAAGGTGGACATTTTGAATAAGAGTCTAATCCATAGGAAAAATATGGGTCCGTTAAGCACAAAAAAAATCCAATTTTTGCCCTTCTGCTCATGTGCTAATAGAGGTGACCCTGAGTATGAACTTGTTAACACTGGTGGTCAGTTGTATTTCTAGTTATGTTTGTATTAAACTTAAAACATGCTTATATTATCATGCTCGTGTGCGAGCTTGATGATACTGTATAATGAACTAATGGTTCATTTCATGGAATGGGTTTGTCACCAATCAAGAAGCCATTATGATTCTGAAATTTTGACAAATTCATCCAAGATTTTGACACAGAAACTGATGAAGATAACTTCAAGAGTGGTAATGAGCCCAGCCAATCAAATGCAAGATCATCTCATTAATATGCATGGATCTCGCTAATTAATGAAACGGCCCAAGATCTTTAAGACACTGGCATAATTCCATGTTTGAACAAAATCAAATCACAAATATGTCTTCCAGAGTCGTAACAAGCCAAGCCAATCAGATACAAGTTTAAATCATTACTATATTAAGATCTCACTTTTTATCAAACCCAACCAAGATGCTGATAATAAAGGCCAACATTTAATTTTTTATCAAAATTTCAGAATCATAATGTCTTCTATTACAAACCTGCCTTGGTGGAAGGTCAATATGGTGATTGCAGGATTACTGGGACATCCTTAGTCTGTCCACATACATGTCTTCATCCTTACAGTCATCCACATAATTAAGCTCAGTCTTTTAAACAAAAATTCAAGTCTTTCCTCAGCTAAATAAATGACCTCATTATTGAAGGTCAGGGACAAGCTAGACAAGCAGATATATCATGGACAGATTCTTATAAGTATTACAACTACAATGGGATAAGCAATAAATCCTACATGCTAGATGAAATTCAAGGTCGTTGGTTAGTGTTTTCAGTTTTAATTTTACCTTTCAAGAGAAATGGATGTGACTTGGTACAGTTATATATCTGTACTTGTTAGATATCAGCAGAGTTTGGGTTACAGAGGCTGTTAATCATGGAAAAATGATGAAATTGCCATATATATATATATATATATATATATATATATATATATATAGTAACATTCTACACCTTTGAATGTAAATCATGCATTATGATTACTGTTACTGTGTTCTTTTTGTTTTTAAATCTGTGCATCTGTTTACAGAGGAAGGTTTCCGACTGTCTGAGGCAGAGATTGGAGGCATCGTTGGCGGGTTGCTCTTTTTGATCATAGCTGTAACTCTTGCAGTTATCGCTGTCATCTGTAGTCGGAGGCGCGACAGAAAACAAGCTGCTAGATATGGTAAGTCAAACAGAAAGTTTGATACAATCATTTTTTACAAACTCATTCAATGTATTAATGTAAAATATTTTTAAATGTGTTTTCCTCTCTTCTCCCCCCTCCCCACCATACAGCACACTGAACTTTTCAAGTTGCCATGTAACACATGCTATATCAGACGGTTTTTCAAAGCATTTTACTCCCATAATTTTTAGAAGAGTTTAGCAGGTTTTTCAAAGCATTGTACTCCCATAATTTTTAGAAGAATTAGCAGAAGCATTGTACTCCCACAATTTTCAAAAAGTTAAGCAGGTTTTTCAAAGCATTTTACTCCCATAGTTTTTAGAAGAGTTAAGCAGGTTTATCAAAGCCATGTACTCCCACAATTTTCAGAAGAGTTAAGCAGGTTTTTCAAAGCCATGTACTCCCATAATTTTCAGAAGTGATATTATTCTTTAAAACTACCATTGTAAAGCCTCTGCTGAAGAAACCAACACTTGACCATAACGATTTAAAGAACTGCTGCCCAGTTTCTAATCTCCCATTCATATAAAAGAAATGTTAAAAAAAAGTTGTTGTAACCCAACTTGTATCTCATCTGAATTCAAAGTCTTTTTAGCAATGTACAATCTGCATATCGCCCTTGCCACAGTACGGAAACTACTCTTCTGAAAGTGAGGGCCCCAAGTGGTCTAAAGCGCTCTTTTTTTTTTTTTTGATCACTGCCATCTGACCTCTGTCGTGAGTCTCAGATTCAGCAAATGTGGGTATGTGAGAAAGGTTGCCAGTATCTTCTCATGGGTCGGTGGTTCTTTCCCGTCGTTTTCCCGGGGTTTCCTCTCCTCCACCATTAATACTAGCCCCCATGTATAGCCTATCACATGCTGAAAAATGGCGTTAAACCCTACAACAACAGCAGCATTGGTCAGTTTTGCAAAACCATTAAAATGGATAGCCTGAGAATAAATGAATTGACTGTATGAATAATTTCCACAAATATTCAACTTTTGAATTCCTGACAAGGTTTTGCATGACAGGTCTTCATTGCTTCAGTACCTTGATTTCAATACATGAGGTGTATTTTTCATAAAAAGAAATGTGTTAATGTAACATGCATTCTGATTGGTAGAAAATCAAAAATGTGCTGCAGCAAATTTCAGTTTAGAAACTTTGACACCATTGTATAGTTAAGACATTTTAGATGACTTATTGTCACTGTGAATCACATTTTCAGGTATTTTTCAACATTTTATAAAAAAGGATAATATTACTGTAGAGCCTGTCTTGAAAGATCACCCTATCTGCCAGAAACAATTGTCTGAAAAACACAGGCAGTTTCTCATACCAGATTAAAACAATGCATTAGTACATGTCTTGAAAGACCACTACTTGTGCCAAAAATCATGGTATCTCAGGACAGGCAGACTTTCAGATCAAAACACTGTACATTACAACCTTTCTCAAAAGACCACCCTTTCTGCCCAATATGATTGTCTCTCTAAACAGGCAATCCCTCATACCATGTCAAAACACTATATGATCAATACCCCAAAAATCTGCATTTGGGAATCAGGCCTCTCTAGGCAGGAAGTCTTATAGCAGTGGTCATTCAAGACAGGTTTAACTGCGTTATGTTTGAGGAATATGGAAAATTAATGGGTTTGTTTGCAATCACAAGTGTTCATTTTCACAGTTTCATACTTTTGTCATTGGTTAAATTTAATTTGCAAATCACAATTAGTATCTTCAACTTCTGAAATACAACACTGTTGTGAAATAAAATTTACTACTTAGGGCTGTAAGTGAAACCTGACCCCACCCTCCTCAAAAATACACAAAATTTGTTAATGCTCACAGTTCTGCAATCACAGAGAAACATAATTACTATATAAATTACTGTAATCATAGAGTAACATAATTACTATATAAATTACTGTAATCATAGAGAAACATAATTACTATATAAATTACTGTAATCATAGAGAAACATAATTACTATATAAATTACTGTAATCATAGAGAAACATAATTACTATATAAATTACTGTAATCATAGAGAAACATAATTACTATATAAATTACTGTAATCATAGAGAAACATAATTACTATATAAATTACTGTAATCATAGAGTAACATAATTACTATATAAATTACTGTAATCATAGAGTAACATAATTACTATATAAATTACTGTAATCATAGAGAAACATAATTACTATATAAATTACTGTAATCATAGAGTAACATAATTACTATATAAATTACTGTAATCATAGAGTAACATAATTACTATATAAATTACTGTAATCATAGAGTAACATAATTACTATATAAATTACTGTAATCATAGAGAAACATAATTACTATATAAATTACTGTAATCATAGAGTAACATAATTACTATATAAATTACTGTAATCATAGAGTAACATAATTACTATATAAATTACTGTAATCATAGAGAAACATAATTACTATATAAATTACTGTAATCATAGAGTAACATAATTACTATATAAATTACTGTAATCATAGAGTAACATAATTACTATATAAATTACTGTAATCATAGAGAAACATAATTACTATATAAATTACTGTAATCATAGAGTAACATAATTACTATATAAATTACTGTAATCATAGAGTAACATAATTACTATATAAATTACTGTAATCATAGAGTAACATAATTACTATATAAATTACTGTAATCATAGAGTAACATAATTACTATATAAATTACTGTAATCATAGAGTAACATAATTACTATATAAATTACTGTAATCATAGAGTAACATAATTACTATATAAATTACTGTAATCATAGAGAAACATAATTACTATATAAATTACTGTAATCATAGAGTAACATAATTACTATATAAATTACTGTAATCATAGAGTAACATAATTACTATATAAATTACTGTAATCATAGAGTAACATAATTACTATATAAATTACTGTAATCATAGAGTAACATAATTACTATATAAATTACTGTAATCATAGAGTAACATAATTACTATATAAATTACTGTAATCATAGAGTAACATAATTACTATATAAATTACTGTAATCATAGAGTAACATAATTACTATATAAATTACTGTAATCATAGAGAAACATAATTACTATATAAATTACTGTAATCATAGAGTAACATAATTACTATATAAATTACTGTAATCATAGAGTAACATAATTACTATATAAATTACTGTAATCATAGAGAAACATAATTACTATATAAATTACTGTAATCATAGAGAAACATAATTACTATATAAATTACTGTAATCATAGAGAAACATAATTACTATATAAATTACTGTAATCACAGAGAAACATAATTACTATATAAATTACTGTAATCACAGAGAAACATAATTACTATATAAATTACTGTAATCATAGAGTAACATAATTACTATATAAATTACTGTAATCATAGAGTAACATAATTACTATATAAATTACTGTAATCATAGAGAAACATAATTACTATATAAATTACTGTAATCATAGAGAAACATAATTACTATATAAATTACTGTAATCACAGAGAAACATAATTACTATATAAATTACTGTAATCACAGAGAAACATAATTACTATATAAATTACTGTAATCATAGAGTAACATAATTACTATATAAATTACTGTAATCATAGAGAAACATAATTACTATATAAATTACTGTAATCATAGAGTAACATAATTACTATATAAATTACTGTAATCATAGAGAAACATAATTACTATATAAATTACTGTAATCATAGAGTAACATAATTACTATATAAATTACTGTAATCATAGAGTAACATAATTACTATATAAATTACTGTAATCATAGAGTAACATAATTACTATATAAATTACTGTAATCATAGAGTAACATAATTACTATATAAATTACTGTAATCATAGAGAAACATAATTACTATATAAATTACTGTAATCATAGAGTAACATAATTACTATATAAATTACTGTAATCATAGAGTAACATAATTACTATATAAATTACTGTAATCATAGAGAAACATAATTACTATATAAATTACTGTAATCATAGAGAAACATAATTACTATATAAATTACTGTAATCATAGAGAAACATAATTACTATATAAATTACTGTAATCACAGAGAAACATAATTACTATATAAATTACTGTAATCATAGAGAAACATAATTACTATATAAATTACTGTAATCATAGAGTAACATAATTACTATATAAATTACTGTAATCATAGAGTAACATAATTACTATATAAATTACTGTAATCATAGAGAAACATAATTACTATATAAATTACTGTAATCATAGAGAAACATAATTACTATATAAATTACTGTAATCACAGAGAAACATAATTACTATATAAATTACTGTAATCATAGAGAAACATAATTACTATATAAATTACTGTAATCATAGAGTAACATAATTACTATATAAATTACTGTAATCATAGAGAAACATAATTACTATATAAATTACTGTAATCATAGAGAAACATAATTACTATATAAATTACTGTAATCATAGAGAAACATAATTACTATATAAATTACTGTAATCATAGAGAAACATAATTACTATATAAATTACTGTAATCACAGAGAAACATAATTACTATATAAATTACTGTAATCATAGAGTAACATAATTACTATATAAATTACTTTAATCACAGAGAAACATAATTACTATATAAATTACTGTAATCACAGAGAAACATAATTACTATATAAATTACTGTAATCATAGAGTAACATAATTACTATATAAATTACTGTAATCATAGAGTAACATAATTACTATATAAATTACTGTAATCATAGAGAAACATAATTATTATATAAATTACTGTAATCATAGAGAAACATAATTACTATATAAATTACTGTAATCATAGAGAAACATAATTACTATATAAATTACTGTAATCACAGAGAAACATAATTACTATATAAATTACTGTAATCACAGAGAAACATAATTACTATATAAATTACTGTAATCACAGAGTAACATAATTACTATATAAATTACTGTAATCATAGAGAAACATAATTACTATATAAATTACTGTAATCATAGAGAAACATAATTACTATATAAATTACTGTAATCATAGAGAAACATAATTACTATATAAATTACTGTAGTCATAGAGTAACATAATTACTATATAAATTACTGTAATCATAGAGTAACATAATTACTATATAAATTACTGTAATCATAGAGAAACATAATTACTATATAAATTACTGTAATCATAGAGAAACATAATTACTATATAAATTACTGTAATCATAGAGAAACATAATTACTATATAAATTACTGTAATCATAGAGAAACATAATTACTATATAAATTACTGTAATCATAGAGTAACATAATTACTATATAAATTACTGTAATCATAGAGTAACATAATTACTATATAAATTACTGTAATCATAGAGTAACATAATTACTATATAAATTACTGTAATCATAGAGAAACATAATTACTATATAAATTACTGTAATCATAGAGAAACATAATTACTATATAAATTACTGTAATCATAGAGAAACATAATTACTATATAAATTACTGTAATCATAGAGAAACATAATTACTATATAAATTACTGTAATCATAGAGAAACATAATTACTATATAAATTACTGTAATCACAGAGAAACATAATTACTATATAAATTACTGTAATCATAGAGTAACATAATTACTATATAAATTACTGTAATCATAGAGAAACATAATTACTATATAAATTACTGTAATCATAGAGAAACATAATTACTATATAAATTACTGTAATCATAGAGAAACATAATTACTATATAAATTATTGTAATCATAGAGAAACATAATTACTATATAAATTACTGTAATCATAGAGTAACATAATTACTATATAAATTACTGTAATCACAGAGAAACATAATTACTATATAAATTACTGTAATCATAGAGAAACATAATTACTATATAAATTACTGTAATCATAGAGAAACATAATTACTATATAAATTACTTTAATCACAGAGAAACATAATTACTATATAAATTACTGTAATCATAGAGAAACATAATTAATATATAAATTACTGTAATCATAGAGAAACATAATTACTATATAAATTACTGTAATCATAGAGAAACATAATTACTATATAAATTACTTTAATCACAGAGAAACATAATTACTATATAAATTACTGTAATCATAGAGAAACATAATTACTATATAAATTACTGTAATCATAGAGAAACATAATTAATATATAAATTACTTTAATCACAGAGAAACATAATTACTATATAAATTACTGTAATCATAGAGAAACATAATTACTATATAAATTACTGTAATCATAGAGAAACATAATTACTATATAAATTACTGTAATCATAGAGAAACATAATTACTATATAAATTACTTTAATCACAGAGAAACATAATTACTATATAAATTACTGTAATCACAGAGAAACATAATTACTATATAAATTACTGTAATCATAGAGAAACATAATTACTATATAAATTACTTTAATCACAGAGAAACATAATTACTATATAAATTACTGTAATCACAGAGAAACATAATTACTATATAAATTACTGTAATCACAGAGTAACATAATTACTATATAAATTACTGTAATCATAGAGTAACATGTTACTCTATAAATTACTGTAATCACAGAGAAACATAATTACTATATAAATTACTGTAATCATAGAGAAACATAATTACTATATAAATTACTGTAATCATAGAGAAACATAATTACTATATAAATTACTGTAATCAGAGAAACATAATTACTATATAAATTACTGTAATCATAGAGAAACATAATTACTATATAAATTACTGTAATCATAGAGAAACATAATTACTATATAAATTACTTTAATCACAGAGTAACATAATTACAATGCTAATTATTGTAATCAAGAGTAAAATAATTACTTTGCCAATTAATGTAATCACAGAGTAACATAATTACTATGCCAATTAATGTAATCACAGAGTAACATAATTACTATGCCAATTAATGTAATCACAGAGTAAAATAATTGCTATGCCAATTAATGTAATCACTGAGTAACATATTTACAATGCTAATTATTGTAATCAAGAGTGACATAATTACTATGCCAATTAATGTAATCACAGAGTAACATAATTACTATGCCAATTAATGTAATCACAGAGTAAAATAATTACTATGCCAATTAATGTAATCATAGAGGAACATAATTACTATGCTAATTACTGTTATCATAAAGTAACATAATTGCTTTGTTTTTATTCAGGAAATGTAAAGTATCGTGGACCAGCAGATGATGTTGATTCACACAAGCCGTAAGTATTTATTTTTCTCAGAGGAAACTTCTCCCATTAGGATCATTGGTTATTCTGTGCAGTTTTAGTCATTGTGTATACCGTTAATATTTATGCAGTCTATAATCTTGTGTCAAATTATTGTGTTCTGACACACTGCATTGCATGCAAGTCCAATCCAATTAGACCCTGATGTGATGCTGCAAAATATACTGGCAGGTCAGGGTCAGTGTTCTGGCAATTCAGGGTCAGTGTTCTTTTGAATACTCATAACAAACTGAATAGAACCAGATCTGCCGGAGCACTTACACTTGATTTGCAAGTCAATTTATACTGGTAGTGAATGTCTCTGTTGTTAATAGATAAATGATATCACAGTCTGTCACCTTCCTCATACATCCAATTTATATATACAGACACCAAAAACTTAAAATGTTGATTGAAATGAAACCAGAATGCAGAAAGAACACATTTCAAATGATGAATGCAGTATGAAGGAAAAAGAATAGCACATGCAGAACACAGAGTGATGAATGATAAAAGAAATGAAATGCAAATGAATATCAAATATGAAGGGAATGCAGATGAAATTCAAACATGAATGGAATACAAATGAAATGTGGGATTGGTAACATTACCCATTTCAGTGTCTTTTACAAGGTCATAAATTAAGTGGTTAAGTGATAAATAAAATCATATCACATTCATTTACCCTAAATAGTGGAAAACAAAATTCCATTTATAGCTGATGGCAAATGAAGTTATTCAACTCAAATTAATAATTTAAATGATAATAGTATTTTCCCATTTTATATCTCACTGGTGCAAGATCTTCATTTCAAATATAAATTTGAGAGTATAAAATCTTAAAGAAATATAATCTCATAAAATCTGGATAAAATATTTGTTCTTGTTAGCTGCCAGATCACATTCATATCAAGGGTAATGAAAGGGCAGATGAAACAGCCAAAACTTCCCAAGTCACTTGTTTCTCAGTAGAAGACTCCATAAACTGACTTCAGTTATGTTATACCCCAATCCAAGATTCCATAAACTGGCTTCGAATATAATACCCAAATGCAAGATTCCATAAACTGGCTTCGAATATAATATCTAATTGCAAGATTCCATATTTTGGCTTTGAAATTGATAATCAAATCCAAGATTCTATAAACTCACTTCGAATATAATATCTAATTGCGATTCCATATTCTGGCTTTGAAATTGATAACCAAATCCATGATTCCATATACTAACTTTGAATATTGTGTCCAAATCCAAGACGATATTTTCTTGATATTTGTTTGATATGGTTAATATTACCAAAGTAAAGATTGATGCAATTATTTTTTTTTTAACAATATTTGGAACTGAACTTTTAATCAGCACCAAATAACCAAAACATTTAAAACCTAAATCACACACCTTTTCATTGTTATGGCATGAACTACACCTGCTAATTCATACTTATAACATAAACTACACCTGCTAATTCAAACTTATAACAACTACTACACCTGCTAATTCATACTTATAGCATAAATCACACCTGCTAATTCATACTTATAGCATAAACTACACCTGCTAATTCATACTTATAGCATAAACTACACCTGCAAATTCATACTTATAAACTACACTTGCTAATTCATAGTTTTAACATAACGTACACCTGCTAATTCATACTTATAACAAAAACTACACCTGCTAATTCATAGTTTTAACATAAACTACACCTGCTAATTCATTCTTATAACATAAACCACACCTGCTATTTTGTACTTATAAACTACACTTGCTAATTCATAGTTTTAACATAAACTACACTTGCTAATTCAATATGGCATAAACTACACTTGCTAATTCATTATGGCATAAACTACACTTACTTATTCATTATGGCATAAACTACACTTGCTAATTCAATATGGCATAAACTACACTTGCTAATTCATTATGGCATAAACTACACTTACTAATTCATTATGGCATAAACTACACTTGCTAATTCATTATGGCATAAACTACACTTGCTAATTCATTATGGCATAAACTACACTTGCTAATTCATTATGGCATAAACTACACTTGCTAATTCATTATGGCATAAACTACACTTGCTAATTCATTATGGCATAAACTACACATACTTTCATTATCAATTCACATACTTTCAACCGCTCCGGTGGCCTAGTGGTTAGAGCGTCCGCCGCGGAAGCGGGAGGTCGTGGGTTCGATCCCCGGCCGAGTCATACCAAAGACTTACAAAAATGGTACTAACAGCTGCCTCGCTTGACGTTCAGCATTAAGAGGTTAGTGTTAGGACTGGTCGGCCTGGTGTCAGGATAATGTGACTGGGCGGGACATCATGCTACATGTCTGCGGCATGATGCCCCAGTGGTAGACATCACTATAAACTGCCTCACTGCAGACATCGTTGCGATATGACTGAAAAATTGTTAAAGCTACGTTAAAAATCCTAAACAAACAAACAAACAAACAAACACTTGCTAATTCAATATGGCATAAACTACACTTGCTAATTCATTATGGCATAAACTACACTTGCTAATTCATTATGGCATAAACTACACTTGCTTGGTTTATAGCTATGGTATAATCTTTACTCACCATATCAAAGAATTACACATAACTGAAATTATCATGTAAAATCAGCCAGACAAAAACAAAAGAGAAAAATGAAAACAATATTTTTGCATTTTAGATGAAGCAAATACAAAGTACCTGAGCTTGGTAAAGTAAAATTTGTACAACCTTGAAAAATCCTTGAATTTGAGAAGTGGTCTGGAAACTTGTTATAAAAATGCCATCAATTTGCCAAACAAAATGAGCAAATACAAAATGTTCAAACTGAAAAAATATAGAGCTTGTTATTATTTTTAAAATTTATTGATGTGTTGTCTAAAAATGAATAAATAAAAAAAATTGGCCTTAACTAGTAATTGGCAAAGTTACTTCCCATAAGACAAATACTCCTTGAAAACATTAAAATGCCCTTGAAAATAAGCTCCTACAGGGCTGTCATATTCATGTGTTGTTACAGATATTAAAATTATTATATGTTGTTTATACTTATTATTTCAACGGAAAACGCATTTCACTTGCGCATTTAATAATAAAACTTCGCAAGTTCAGCATGAAATTTCATATATAATGGTATACATTCCTTTGTATTGCTCTCTTTTTCTGTATTTTGAGACAGTTCTAGTAAAAGGTGAGATTTTCAATAGCTGGAATCTTGTGCTGTTTGTTAAACTTACCTTGCTATATTTTCTATTTTACTTGCAACTTTCATGTTACCATGGAAACAGGATAAACAAAAAAGGTGATGTAGCTAATTTGAAGGATCAGTTGTTGTATTTTCAGCATGTTGTTTCAAGTTCTTTACCTTAACCTTGATTTATTTTGCCACCCATTGATGCATTCACTGAAGTTTTAGCAACTTGTTGAAGCTTTGCATTTTATCCATCATATTTATTTATCCTTTAGTATTTTTTAGATCACCCGGCCTTAGGGCCCTGTGAATATGTTTTATGGGCCTTAAGGCCCTGTGAATGTGTTTTGATGGTCTTAAGACTATGTAAACATGTTTTATGGGCCTTAATGTCTTGTGAATGTATTTTGTGGGCCTTAAGGCCCTGTGAACATGTTTTATGGGTCTTCAGGCCATGTGAACATCTATATTGGCCTTATTGCCCTGTGAACATGTTTTATGGCCTTAAGGTCATGTGAACTTGTTTTATGGGCCTTAAGGCTATGTGAATGCATTTTAGGGTCTTAATGCCACCATGTGAACATGTTTTACGGCCATTAAGGTCAAGTGAACTTGTTTTATGGGCCTTAAGGTCATGTGAACTTGTTTTATGGGCCTTAAGGCTATGTGAATGCATTTTAGGGTCTTAATGCCACCATGTGAACATGTTTTACGGCCATTAAGGTCAAGTGAACTTGTTTTATGGGCCTTAAGGTCATGTAAACTTGTTTTATGGGCCTTAAGGTCATGTAAACTTGTTTTATGGGCCTTAAGGTCATGTAAACTTGTTTTATGGGCCTTAAGGTCATGTAAACATGTTTACATAGCCTCATGTGCATAATTTAATGTGCATTGTCTTTCAGTATTTATCATAATAACAGCAACATTAAAGGGTGAAGTGGAAGTGTCATTTATATTTCATTCAAACCAGTGAATGCATTTTGCAGCAACTATTCTAGAATTGCAGGGTGGTGAGATTCATGTTTGTTTCTAAAACATCACAATGAAAATGAATATGATGTTCATGCATTATATGTTCAAGACCTACCATTATTTCAGAAAATATCCCACTTGTTTTACATGAAAACTGACAGAATTTAAACATATTTGCAAATGAATGAAATAGACTCTTCCATATGACCTCAAAGCTCACTTCATTTTTTTTTTTAATAAGGTGCAGTGAGTTGGATTTGGTTTACATAGCTGTTTGTCACCATTTTGTTATGGTTCTCCCCTGTTGACAGGTTTTGGATGCTACTAAACAACTTTTGAAAGATCTATTCCTACTCCACCCACCCCACCCCCAGGCTTAATTTGCTTTGTACAATTAGACTAAACTGAAATTTGGAGATACAAAACAAGAATAAATAATAATTAAACTTAAATTACAGGTACAATTTAAAGTGTTCTGTTTCATATATTTCTTACCTTTCCTTTATAGTCAGCTGCCCAGACATAAATATCCAACAGTAACATTATTTGTAATCAGAAAAGTGCAAATGATGAAGTTCCAGACAATTACTGTCAACATTTTCCAAAAAAAGTATAATTTAAATATACTATAAACTTAAGTTGCTGATTGGATAACATTTTTTTAAAATTGTGACAGTTTAGCAGAAAAAAATCCATGTCCATTACATACTTCCAAATGGATTCATAAAAATCAACTCACGTATATGAAAGGCCTGTTGTGGGAGTCAGAGTGCAGGATCAAATTGGACAGTTGGGTTGGTCCAGGTTAGCTACTGTCATGTGCCCATGGGCAAGGTATTTTATTAACCCTAATTGCCTTGTCACTAAATAACCTACCAAAAAATATTCAATATTTGCCTTCATACCTGTCCACCTAGCTGTATTATTGTTCTGTATTCAGCTGTTGGAGCAAGGGGGGAGAACTCCATTTTTAACTAACCTTGTTTTTTTTAGCATAGAAACTTGCTATAGTCTGTGACATTTTGCTGAATGTTTATTTGTAATAGAAACAAAGAAAAGTTCTCTGTAATACCTCATAACGTCTTTAAAAGATCTTTGCTAATTAGAATTGATAAAGGAACACACAAGAGCATATGGTACTTTTTATTGCCTCGAGCCTTCCACATGTTCAGAATGTTCTCACTTGCAATTTTATAAAGAGTTAAATAATTCAGCAGGAAATGTAAGTTTCTATTCATTTATTCCATATGATGTAGAACATCTACGCAGGTTTGACAGACTAAAAAAAATGTAAAAATGTGTACAAGTGTTACCCGTTCAGCGATACAAGTTGATATTTTATTCAAATCTGACCTTTTGACTATAGTGGAACTGAACAAATGGTGTCATGGTCACTTTTCTGTCAGATTTCAAATAAGTTATTGCCGGAAAATACACACAGAAACTGTTTTGAACAGAGTTTGGCTAAGGTAATGAGTTCTGTTGCTTCTCATAAAAGTGTAAGCAAGGTGTAGCCATGCAAAGAGTTGCATGACATGCATTTCAATCATCTTAAACATTTCAGAGTCTGTTGTGGGCGATTTTTTTAAAAAGTCAGATAACTTATTTGAAGATGGTTCTGAACACGTATAGCTAGAGCAGTACACAAAAGATTACAAGTATATAGCGTACTATGATTAAAAATTTAATCATTTAAGCGATAATAAAATGAGCTTGCTTGCCACACAATAAGTGTTCTGACACGAGCAGACATATTTGTGAAATAATAAATTCTCTTTGTGCAGTCTTTCCAGCAGCCAATTGTGAAAAAGAAAGGAAAAGTTGGTTTACCTTGTTTTAAAATATTTAGGGGAAACTTAAAATATTGTAAAAAGAAAAAATAGCATCAAATTTATGTAAATTGTTGATAAAACCTTCAGTTATCTTCCTAAACATGAATAAAAGCATGCACATATGTTTGTACTGGCTATCTCATTCATCCTTGGCAAATATTAAGCATATATTTTAAGAATTCTCAGGGGAGGTTTACATTGTACAGAAATTTTAACATCTTTACCTTTTATATTTGATGTTGTAGTATTTAATATTTACATTTATTTAAAAGTTTTTATTCCATCCAGATTTGTACAGTTATTAATTTTTAAATTATTTAGAAATTTACTTTTAAGTTGCACTTTATAACCATATTCAATAAATACTAATAATAAATATATACATTTTACATCAGGGCTCTGTCTGGGCTTGAATTTGACTGAGAAGTGACTTCCCGTTTTGGACAGAAATATGTCTCACTATGCATATTTGAATTTAACATTGTGTTTAACAATGCTTTATCTTGAAGTATAGAACTCTATGTTGTATGTTTATTATAAACACATTATATAAATGTATGTTTGGAGAATATATATATATATATATATATATATATTCACACACATTGATATCTGAATGAAAGATGGCTGTAGTATGATTGTAAAAAAAAAACTTGTTCATACATTTCACTTTTTCATAAATTAATAATTCACAGTTGAATTACAAATTTTCAAAGTTTAAAACTCACATAGATTTTAAATGTACTTTAACACATGCAAGCTGTTAAAGCAAAACTGTATAGCATATATTTCTTTTTCAATTTTTTTTTCATTTGTTTAGTTACTAATATAATTTGAACTTACAGGAGTACCTAGATTTCATTATAATAATTACAGATATGTAATAGTATGTCATCAACTGCCACTTTAACATTAACTTTGGTTTTTGTTTTTAAAACTTCACAGTGACAGTCAGAAGGTTTTCAAAAACTAATTGGAAACATCCCGAATAAATATAAATCAGAACACATGCATAGATGTCTTGACACCATAGTTTTCATCTATAGCTTTAACAATTTCACTCATATCGCTACGATGTCTGTTGTGTGGCAGTTTATAGTGATGTCTAGTGATGAGACATCATGCCACAGACATGTAGCATGATGTCTCACCCAGCCACATTATCCTGACACATAGCCGACCAGTCCTAACACTAACCTCTTAATGCTGAACTCCAAGCGAGGTAGCTGTTAGTACCATTTTTGTAAGTCTTTAGTATGACTCTACCGGGACTCGAACCCACGACCTCCTGCTTCCGAGGCGGATGCTCTAACCACTGGACCACCAGAGCGGTAGTCTGTAATTGATTTTCAAAGAAATTTTTTTAAAGAAAAGATGGGATAGTATGACCATTTTTCAAAAAGATGGGGAAAATATTGTAAAAAGTTGTTTCTCAAAAAGTAGGAAAAGGGTGAAAAACTAAGTCCGCTTTAAAGACCTTTTATGGCACCTTATGCTTGCCTAAACAGCATCGACCCTAATCTTCTTTTATATAATGCATGTTGTGGATCTACATGATTTGTTTGTTCTGCGGATTATTCATAACAGACTGCAGGTGCATTGTTATGTTAGATCTGGGTCCCTGAGTCTTGATTTAGTTTATAAGCGAGTGTATACAGTGAAATGATAGAAAAACGTTTTCTATGTGAACCTCTGAATTGTCTTTGTGTCTAATTGTACAGTTTTCTTTTATAATTGTTCAGTTTTACATCATTTTGTTTTTAAGAGTTTAATTATTAATCTTTGTTAAGTGAGTAATTAACAATAAATCCAATGAATTCCTTTTTAAATATGGGTATTACTTCCCGTATGCTGGTTTTAACCTTGAGACTCTTTATTTAGGTTTCTACAACTTAAAGATGATACAATTATATCTTAGCAGGCAGGACAATATGTTAAAATATGAATATTAAAATTACATATTTTTCATCAGTCTGTCAGTTCTATAACATAACAGTGATTGTAAGTATGAAACCATGGAATGTCTGGCTACAGCAGGTTCAACTGCCTTTCATTGAATGCTTGCAATTATATAAACTGCAAACAACAAAGATCCTTATCTGCCACAGCATACTGTGTCAGCAGATCAGGGGCTATTTTGTTTGTTCTACTGATTATACCTAACTGCACAGATCTTGATTTGCCAGTGCATTTTGTGATGGCAGATCATGGTCTGTGAAGTTTGCTGTTGGACTTGTCTTATAAGTGAGTACATATGGTATTTTGTGAAAATTTATTACATTTCAGTAATTATTTGTATGAAATCATGTAGTATCAAGTTTAAAGTGTTTATTTTTGCTAATTTTATTGGAATCCATAACATAAAAAGAAATTTGTATTCTCCTATTCACAAAGAAACAGAAGATATAGAATTTTGCTTTTTTGTTCATCCATCATCCTTTTGTTTTCACCAACTGTAAAGCTGTTCAAAATTAAGAGATGAAACTTTGTATTATTTTACATTATCATTAGAAGGTTTGTCAAAAACCACTGTAGGAATCTTGTTATCAAGGTCAAAACAGTCAAAAGCCACTGTAGGAATCTTGTTATCAAGGTCAAAACAGCAGGGTCAAGATCAAGTTCATGAATCTGTTAAGATTCCTATCTGGCTTTTCGTCCTGCACAATTACATTAAAGCCATTTGAGATTAATGGTTAAAGCAGTATTATTGTACAACCTCATTATTAGATCATTTAACATATTGGGAATTTTGTCTTCAAGGTCACAAGTCTGTACTTTGTTTTTCATCAGACTTTTGCTTCTTCAATAATTTTGAGCAATTAGAGAGTTTTGGATGAAACTTTGTATACTTGTACATCACAAGTGGAAGGTGTGTCATGTACCACAGCAAGGGTCCTATCTACAAGGTGAAGGTCACAGCTCAAAACTTTAGTGTTCAGTTCTTTTGCATATTAACTGTTTAAGTTTGTATATTTATGTATTGCATTCCACATTTTTGGGTCTTATCTTAGAAAGCAAGGTCAGAGGTCACTTGTATGTTCTTAACATTTTAAAGCTTGCAAGGTACAGGAAATAATCTTGGTCCACATAATGCTTCTGTTTGACGGCATCTAATCTATTGCAATGCAGATTTCGTATTCAGATGATTGATTAAACTTGATTATTTTCTATATATGTAGCTCTGTCAGAGTGGTCACTAAACTACCTAATGTTTTACTTAAAGTGTAGTCAAGAAAAACAGGTTCATATTTGATAATAATTTCTGTTTTGTGCATTGCTAAGAAAGAAAGAAAAAAATCGTCACAGACATTGTATTTTATCTGACTTGAATTAAGTCCTTGAAAAATATTTTATTTGTCTTAAAAAGTCCTAACAATGTCCTTGAATTTATTTTGCTTTGAATCCTTTATTAACCTGGTCATTCAGCTCTTGCAGCTGCAACATGTGCTTGATGGTTTGGATGTTGGCATAATTTTATCTTGAAGTGAAATAAAACTGGAGAACATGGAGGAAAACACAAACCTTGCACAAAGTAACTTGATATATTTTGACAAACATCTGTCATATTTTACATTGCTTTTTTTAAATAGTTTATTTTGATTGGTTATTAGGTTTTAGACAGAGAACTTCAGCTTACAGAATAAAGACTATTCAACTCACATAGAATTATTTAGGTTTAGACACTGAAAATCTCTACCATAAAGCGTAGTTATTTAATTAACATAGATGAACTAGGTTAAGCATTGAAAATCTGTCGTACATAAAGCATAGTTATTTAATTAACATAGATGAACTAGGTTTAGACATTGAAAATCTGTTGTACATAAAGTGTAGTTGTGCACTAGTATTTTGTTTAAATTTACAACAAAAAATATACTTTTTCTTGCTACAACGGAACATAAAGTGATGACTAAGTGCTATACTAGGGAGACAGAGGCACCTTTGTTCATTTAAGAATTACCCCTTGTATAAAACACATGCCCACAACAAAGATAATTCTTTCAGGCTGTACCTTTACAGTTTATCAGAACCAGGGATGAAATCAGATTGCACAGTTGCAGATCATTTGTACTGTTGCCCGGATGTCCCATCCTTATATATATGTAGATGGGATAAAATTCTTCAAAGACTTGTTCCTGTTTTCATTTTATAAGATAACCCTTACATCATCATCATCATCATCATCATCATCATCATCTTATTATTATTATTATTATTATTAGTAGTAGTATTACTATTATCAGTATTATTAATATTATTATTACTATTATTATTACTACTTTTATCATTATTGTTGTTGTTATTATTATTATTATTATTATTATTATTATTATTATTGTTATTATTATTACTATTAACATTATTATTATCATCATCATCATTATTATTATTATTATTATTATTATTATTATTATTATTATTATTATTATTATTGCAGTGAACATACGCCAGAACGGAGTTACATCAGCCAGGATCCAAGAGGATACTTTGTAAGGCCACCATCAGAGACAGGATATGATGGGATATTTGTTCTTCCACACACAAAAGACATGTACACAGGATTCTTAAGAGATCCAAGAATCCATGATCATGGCACTCTTTTATATGATACACGTAAGGGATATAAAGTTCCCAATTCTCCTCAATCAACATCACATTCTTTATCAAACATTCCAGAAACTAGTCAACTTTCTGCATTTAGCAAATATTCTCATCAAATGGATGCAGTGGTGGAAGAGAATGGATTTATTCAGAGGGATGATTTGTGTGTTAGTAGACACTCGACGAAATCATCCGGATCTAAAGTGAGACAGAAAATTAAATCCCCTCCCAAAGATACAGACATTGAGGGGAGTGATGATAATGGATTTTTGTCAGACACTGTAAGAAGGAGACATCCTGGATCACATCAGGACACATTTGATAGGTCAAAGTCTGTAAGATCCACAGGGAAACAAACTACTGTCCTTTCACCAGTGCCTCAAGATAGACAATTACCACATTCTAGTTTCTTAGGTGACGAGGATGATGAGGTATTTGTGCCAACTTCACAAGAAAAACCAGGCTTTCCTCGTCATAGTTCCATGAAACCAGGGCGCCAAACATACCTCACTGAAGCTTTTGACAGCTCTGGACGCCTATTGTCTATGAATGATATTAGCTCCGTTCTCCCATCGTTCAGTGAGTTTTCTCCTCATTCCTTGCATCAACCTTCTTTATCATCATTATCAAGTCGTTATCATCCATATGTGAATATATCTGATATTCAACACATGCCCTCATTCCATTATCCTGACACATTGAGATCTGACCAAAGTTTCCCTTCATCTTTACATTCCACTAGAAGACAACCAAGTTACCATAGTCACAGTACCATGGATGACACAGTAATTCCTCAGAGATCTTCTGCCAGTAAGATCAGACCCCAGAGAGTGATTTCAAATGATAGTAATAGCAGTGACAGTAGTGGACAGCCAATGATGTACACAAGAGACAAGCTTCAGGGTGCAGTCAATCGTGTGCGGAAGTTTCCACGCATACGGCAAAGTCGTGGCCTCCAAGGATCAGCAGCTGAGTTGGACAGCATATTAGAAAACCCTGATTCACATTTCACTTTTCAAGGATACAACGACCAAACACTGACCCCAGAACCTAGTACACTTCTGACTGTTAGAGATTATCCAAGTGGCTATCCATACAAAGGTCAATATAGGTATACATCAGATAGCCGGGGCAGTGTGAGTAGCTCTGGATTAGGAAGTTTGTCTGGCAGGAATCGAACTCACGATTCAAGATCTAACACCCGGGACGACTTTACGCCAGATTCTGTCAGTAGTGGGATAGGTAGTCGAAACACATCCTCACAGCTGACTGGTTCTTCAATACATTCCCGTCCATCTCAAAGCCAAACGTCTCAGAGTTCTTTCGTTTTATCTCCTGATTATGATGCAAGATTAGATTCACTGCCATATTTTGATTCCAATGGAGGACAGCGAAGAGATATTTCTGGGGATGAAAATTACGAGTTTGATTCTTTGAATGCCCTTGAGTCAGACCTTCTTGACGCATTGCATAATTACTCACAGGTAAATCAGGATTTTAATTTCAGTCCACAAGCAGCAAATACATTAGAAGTGCTTTCTGGATTGTATCCCAAACCTCGATTTCCAAGTCGATATTCAGACTCGGAGCAGAGATTTGAGAAATTAAGAGAGGAATTTCAACGTTACCGTCAAAAGCAAAGGGAAAGACAAGGAGAAGGACACAGAATTTTCTCCATGGACAGTGAGATGTTATGAAATGTGAAGATCATGTTTAATATAAAACATTTAAATATCGATGTTTTCTCAAAAATAGGCCTTACTTTGTTTCCTAGTTATTTTACTGTATATGCTCGCATAAAGTCGAACCAAGCTGCCGACTTTTCGACGGGCATATTATGTGAATGCAAATCACAGTCTCCGTTGTTTGCAGTTTGACCTGACTTGTAAGGAATATATATGATAATTACTGTTGGTAAATATTTTTATATTCTGTGAATGAAAAAGAAGCATCATTTTTAATTCTGGTGATCGAGAAGAAGAGCTGTTGTCTGTCATGTACTGATCCATTAGCACAAGTTTCTTATCGCTACTTCTCCTACACTAATAGGAGGATTGCTATGAAACTTGACATGCAAATTCCTCACATGGTCAAATTCATCGCAAATGGAAATGATGCTGCTAGTATTTCCAGTATGGTGGGGGGCCCCCGAGTAGCCATGTGGTCTAAAGCGCTTTCTGTTATGGATCACTGCCATTTCACGTCTGTCTGCATGGGTTTGAGTCTAAGATTCGGCTAATGTAGTTATGTGATAAAGCTTGCCAGTAGCTTCTTGTGGGTTGGTGATGGTTCTTTCCGGGGGTTTTCCCGGGTTCTTCCTCCACCAGTAATACTGGCCACCATGTATAGCCTATCGTGTGCTGAAAAATGGCATTTTACCCTAAAACAACAACAACAACAACCAGTTTGGTGGCCATTTTGATATATTATTATTACATTTGCTGAATGGATGATCATATCAACATTTGGGTTTCACTGAAAGATTTCATCTCGTGTCTAGTTGGTCCAAAATGAAAATCGTGCGATCTGATTTCCTATATAGCCACCACACTAGCCATCTTGAAATCTTGTTATCACTACTCATACATGGATGATCATATCAACATGGAGTTGTCACTAAAAAACGTCTCATGATGTGTAGTTGGTCCTCAATAAGAATGGCACTGTTCTGATAATCATTATGGCCACTGTGGCAGCCATCTTGAATAGTTGGATATCGGGAAAATCTTAACATTGCATCTAAAGTTACATGGATGGTCACTTCATCAAATTACTATATCAAGTTAGTCCTAAATAAAAATAGTGCCATTCAGTATGGCTGCCATGGCAACTGTCTTGAAAATTGTGTTATCACTACTTCTGAATGGATGGTCATATCAACATGTTGTTTTTGCATTAAAAGACTGTTATGTCTAATTGTTCTTTTAAAAAATTACTGTACCTAAGTACTCGTACTACAAAAGTGATTAATATTGACCATTAGAGTTCTCACTCAATCAGGATATTAGAGAAAGTCAGAAGAAAATAATAGGTCTGTTCTTGATTGGTAAACCATTTAATTTTGCTAATATTGATTAAAGTTGTTGGATTTTGAATTACAACTAGGTACAGTTATTGAGTTTTAATTAAAGTGATAGAGAGTTACATTTTTATTGAGTTCTTTTTGGAATTTTCAGAGATTGTAGAATTCTTTAGTCATTTTAGACAATGTTGCTATATTGATCATTTAGGTGCTTGGCCAAAACATGTTTATAAAGTCAGTTCAGGTGCTTGGGCAATTGAATTAGTCAAGTTGATTGGTTATCTGTTAGTATCCTCCCTATTATGCAAAAGATCAAAAAAAGTCCAGTCTAACATAACACTGACATGCAATATCAGAAAATATTGGGGAAAAAATAAAGCTTATCCTCCCTAATTCCCTTTTTGTTATGTAAAGTTAAAATATATTGGGATAACTTTTTATTTTGTTAGTTTATGCTGAAAATTCAGTTTTAATCATTATTGTCATTAGTAACCTTCAACTCCCCATCTCACCTTTGTGATGAATTTTACTTTCAAATCTTGCTAATTACTTACAAATCTACCAACATCCCCATCTCACCTTTGTGATAAATTTTACTTTTAAATCATGCTAATTACTTTCAAATCATGCTAATTACTTTTAAATTGTGCTAATTACTTACAAATCTACTAACATTTGAAGCGATTTTCAATGCAGTATCTCATGTTCTGGTTGACCTTGATGGATGATGTTAGGGCACCAAGCAAAAATAAAGAAGGGTACAAGAAAAACACTAATCGTGACCCCCATACATATTGTCTGTGCTGAGTAAAACTTAACTGCCTATTCATCCATGTGTAGATGCTGAATCAACACATAACAAACTCTTGACGTCCAAGATTGCTTAACATCCAGGGTACATCAGAGTACTTTTGCATATTTTGCCTACTTGTCAGTCATAACTAGGTGGGGGGGGGGGGTATTTAAAAACTACATGTTTTATATCCAAAAATGTTATCTTAAAAGTCTATCATAGTTTCAGAAGTGGGATTTGAAAAAGAAACTACTTTCCATATTGTGTTGCAACTATAAAAACCAAATCTAAGATAATACTAAAAACAACTTTGACTACGGTAATTCATTGTGTTGATAAAATCTAAGATAATACTAAAAACAACTTTGCCTAATTCATTGTGTTGATAAAATCTAAGATAATACTAAAAACAACTTTGACTAATTCATTGTGTTGATAAACCCATGTAAGTCATTTAAATTATTGTGCTTGCTTTACAAGTGAGACAATAGGATTCTTAGAAATTTCATTTTAAAGAGATTTACCAAAGCATTAGTGCAGGATCGAAACAAAGTTTGGCCTGTATTTTGAGGTTACAGATGAATTATTCAAATTTAATTTTAAAAAAATTTGCTCATGTACATGTCCCGATACACTTTTGATGTGTAATCAAATATCATAATTTAGTTCATAAAATTGTTGTTTTGTGCAATATAAGTGTCTACAAAATCATTCCCATGTTTAATGTTCCCAACTGATTTCATCGCCTTCACCTGACCACTTTGACTCAACCCTCCAAACATTCCATTACATATAGAATAGATGTATATACAAAGTATTATTCATTTTTTTCATGTTCATGATCATTTCCATGTCATCATATGGTTTCCATTGACTTTTATAAGTTAGATATACAATCACTAAAGAGAAGCCACCATGCAAATTTATTAGCTGAAACTATTCCAAATATATTTTGAATTTTTTTTCTGCTTAATTGCCATTAAAAGTTAAAAATGCTACTGGAAAATCTCTCAAGAGAAATGTATAGAAACTAAAGTATGTACACCTCTCCCTCAATAACTCTGGTACATCAAGGCCCAAAAACAGACCATACTATATGTTAGGGCGTGAGTTACCAAGGGACCACCAAAAATATCCACATGACACCCAGATAACTACATGGTTGGGGACGGAACTGGACTGTTTAATGACTGAATCCTTGTTTTATAATCATGTCGAGAATAGTTGTTGGTAAAGTATTTCTTCTAATGAAGTTTTTCGTTATTCACTATAAATTGGATTTATTTTCAATATGTCCAACATCTAAAAGATCAATAACATGATTGATTCCAACTGGTTTCAACAACCAACATGGTGACCAAAAACATTCGTGTATTATGTCACAGCCTTTTGTTTCGTTGAATAGTCTCGTTCCCATAGTGATGTGCAATAGTATTTTGCAAAACAAGGAGTATATGAAGCATGGAACTGTTGATACACTACCAAAGATTCCTTTCTATAAAAAAGGCAACATTTATTTCGTGAGACAATTGTCAACTTCAAAACTCAAATTTTGTATTGCTCAATTTAGTAAAATATGGATGCAGTGATTTCGTTGCATGTAATAGTGAAACTTGTATTTAGTATATTCAGGAATTCTCTGAAACTCATTTTCCCCACAATGGTCTGTTTCTGTGAAACAAAGCTCACTGTTTTATGAAGTACTCTTTTCGCTTGGTTGCCTTGCTATCTTTAATCAGTTATGATTCATTAGGTTAATTGAAGTAGTTTCATTAGACTACATACACTATAACATCTACAGTGTTCAAATTGATCAACTGAAATGAGTTACCATACATACACAATAACATCTACAGTGTTCAAATTGATCAACTGAAATGAGTTACCATACATACACTATAACATCTACAGTGTTCAAATTGATCAACTGAAATGAGTTACCATACATACACTATAACATCTACAGTGTTCAAATTGATCAACTGAAATGAGTTACCATACATACACTATAACATCTACAGTGTTCAAATTGATCAACTGAAATGAGTTACCATACAAGGACGCTTTTTCTTAAATATGTAGGACTTGTATGCCTTTTAACATTTTTGTAATTCCACTTCCTTTATTTGATTCAAGTAAACATAATGTGATAATAGAAAAAGGATGCCCACTTTTTAGTTAGTGCAACAAGACAACAATTGCTTCCGCTAGTCCAATATCAAAACAGTGGGCTCTTAACTAGGTTCTCAGAGAAACGGTTGCAGACATAGCTGTTAAAGTAGATTGGCACATTTTACATTTAATTAAAAGAGAACTCATTGAATTTATGATTAGTACACTTAAAAGATACTAACAGATAGAGCTAGAAAACATATTTCAATTGATAAAAAAATTATTTGGCATTGTGTAAGTGACATTTTCATTGATTGAAATTTCCTGAAATATCATTAATTATGGTGTACTAAAAATGTTGTTTGGAATGAAAATGTAACAAATTACATGACTTATTAAAAATTGATATTTCTTAATGTAACAAATTATATGACTTCTTATTAAAAGTTGATATTTCTTATTGTAACTAATTATATGACTTCTTATAAAAGTTGATATTTCATAATATTGATTAAAGTTTCCAGGTCCTGTCTACTGTTTTCGACAATAAAATGAGCAATTTATCAAAGTTTTTGTTACCAGTTTTGATCACGACTTTCTTTAAGTGCATCAGATAGGAATCAATTTTATTTTATTTTATTTTTTGGGTTAAAAAAATTGGTTCCCTGCCTGATCTCACATTATAAGTGGGTTTGTGAGTTATCAGGGCACAAGTTTTCGAGGGAGTGGTGTACATTGTTTTATACAAGAATTGATACTAGCTACTGAGAGATGCTCTCACATGTATACTGTACGGTATTATTCACATACTTATCAAGTATACTCACATATTAGTTGAGTCAATCTGCAAGCAAGAGAAATCCTGATATGCCATAGCATAATGTCCCTGCAGATCAGGGTCTGTCTTGTTTGTTCTACTGATTACTCATAACAAACCGCACAGACTCAGACCTGCTGGCACCTTATGCAACAGTAGACCTGTGTCTGTGGAGTTTGCAGTTAGACTCATCTTGTAAGCAAGTGTAGATGGTAACATCTGCCAGTTCCTGACAAGTATAATAAGAACAGAAATAAATCATATGTTTCACTTATAAAAACTTCAATAAAATACAAAGAAATGGTTATTTTTCCCCCACAGTATTGTTTTAATTTGATAGTATCACATGAAATAGTTTAGATTTGACAGTATCCCATGAAATAGTTTATATTTGACAGTAGCCAGAAGTTTAAACAGGTACTACTGTAACAAACCTAAGTGCATTATCACAATATTTCGTAGAGTATGAATGTCACAACAAAATTTAGTACAATTATTAGTAATGACAGTTATATCCATGAAAAATAATCATTCACATTTAATGTTACAATCTTTAAATATAGTGGAACTTTATTGTACGTTTGAAAAGTGTCTAATGCTTGTAGAATATTTGTTCTTGAGGAAAGGTACAGCAGAATCTTGGTATGAAGTATTTTGGACCTTGGTGCTTATTTCTTGTGGTTTAATTGTAATCTGAAAGTTATGGTTAAAATAATAAAGAATTATAAACAATTCACTTTGTATAATTCACGTGTGACATGGTAGATGTGGTTGTTGCAATTTATGATCATGTGAATGCACATTACTTGTCAAAAACATCTGGCAATGTCTTCTTTGTTTGTCAGTTATGAAATTGCTATTATGTATGAATTGCAATGTGTGCTGTGGACAAGGATGGGTTTGCTAGTTTATAATTTACAACAGAGATGTGAACAAATGGTAATTTATCATCGTGTTTTTTTTTATTATACAGCCATATATACTTGCTTACAAGTCAAGTGTAACTGCAAACTGCACACACCAAGATCTGCCTCACATAATGCCCCAGCGGATCTGGGTCTGATCAGTTTGTTAGAAGTAATCAGTTGAACAAACAGCATAGATCTTGATCTTCAGGCACAGAACATGATCTTTGTTGTTTGCACTTTGGCTTGACATATAAATGAGTATATATTGTATAGTACTTTATTGCTTATGGATGGAACACATAACCAAAACGAGTTCAATCAATACTGTATATAGATAGATCCCTCTGCACATTTCACAGACTAAGATATGCCACAGCATAATGCACCAGCCAGGGTTCTATGCAATTTGTTGGAAGTAATCAGTAGATCAAAACAACATTGACCTTTATCTTCCAGTAAAAGATGCTACTATAGGTTAGGGTCTATCTTGTTTGCAGTTGGACCCAGCTTAAACACTAAAGGTTGTGGGATATTTGGCAAACATGACCAAAACTTTTATACGATCTTGGCTAATGGATTGCTTTGCATAAACTTCAAGTTCTTTTGATTAGTAAAAGCTTCATGAAGCATCTAGTAATATGTGTACCCAGGTAGAATATTGACATGATGATCACTTTGGCATTTATGTGTACCCTGGTAGAATATTAACATGATGATCACTTTGGTATTTATGTGTACCCTGGTAGAATATTAACATGATGATCACTTTGGCATTTATGTGTACCCAGGTAAAATATTGACATGGTGATCACTTTTCATTTGTGTGTACCCAAGTAGAATATTGACATGGTGATCACTTTGGCATTTAAGTGTACCCTGGTAGAATATTGACATGATGACCACTTTGGCATTTATGTGTACCCTGGTAGAATATTGACATAGTGATCACTTTGGCATTTAAGTGTGGGTCAGTCCTTATGTTCATCCACAGTCTAGACTATCTTCAGTGTTAGTTTTACATGCTGCTTATGTGTCTTTTCTAGGTAAATAAAAGGCAATATCGTGTTCTCTGGGTGTGTGTGTGTGTTTGCTCAACCTTGACTAGTATAGGCATATCCATTTGCCAGTGATTTTCTCATTCCAATGATGTTTGAATTTAAGACAGTTCGCAAATTCTGTAGTGGTACATGTGTATTGTATGAAAATATATATCTCCGGTTGTTGCTCTTGTCTATGTATTTATTTGAGGATGTTTTTCTGCATTAAATAGTATGTATAAGACATTGTGTTCTGTATTTGTGTAAAGAGAAAGGAGTAAAATACATCTGCAGAGCCCTCTTAGAAATAAACAAATATTGCTAAATATGCATGTGTATGAGTCGTAATAAAAATGGTTAATTAGAATAAAAAACATTGTAACCTGTATTCATTTCCAAAATGAAGGTGCAAAGTTTAGGTATCTTTGTTTCTTTGTTTTCTGTTTTTTTTGTCTCAACTGCCTAAGTTGTCACACCTTTCTGGCAGTGAGGGAGTCATAAAGGATTTTAGTTTTACAATTCAGATGCAACGTTGGAGGATTCGAAGTAAAATATAGGATGCACTGTTAAGGGAGGAAAGGTTAAATATATAGATGTATATACACTGGGTTTATTAGAAACATTTGTAAAGATTCCATGGTAAGCTGGTCACACCAAGAGTAAATAGGTAATAGTTGTACTCTTCTGCAACAGATCTTTGAATTTACCTCTCTGTTCTTTGCAACTGTAGCTTGATACAATGTAAGTATCCTTTCAAAAAATGTAATATCTGATTGATGCGACTGTTAAAGAATAATGTAAATTGTTTTTACCTCATGAATGTTTGCTGGAATTTAAATTTTCCCATCTTTACATGAAAGCTTTCCGATTTAAGTTGTGACTTAACAGCTCATTTGGGGTCGGGGTCTCCTGAGAATTAAAATGTTGACTGCATACATGAGTGGAATTGATATAAATGAGTGATTATGTTTATAAGTAGAAATTTAATATAATTTCCTAAAGTCCTGACATATCATAGGGTTCTGTGTGAAAATGCATGAAGTTGATTTGTGGGTTTGTTATGGGGCCTATTTTGTGGATTTAATGGCTCTTTTATTGGATTAATTTGTTATATCTTGCTAAGAAAGTGGGAGCTAAGTTCATTTCCCAGAGCAGCTGACACTGACTGTCCTGAATGGGTATCAAACCTGCAACCTTTGGATTATAAACTGATGCTCTACCATCTGAATTACCTTAGCTCCCTGAAAATGTATGAAGTGTTTTACCTATGTGACATAATCTTTCCATTGTTGAAAGTGTGTGGTTGGAATTGTACAGTGTTATAGCTATGTCACATTATCTTTCCATTGTTTACATTGTGTTGTTGGAATTGTACAGTGTTGTAGCTATGTGACATTATCTTTCCATTGTTTACAGTGTGTGGTTGGAATTGTACAGTGTTATAGCTATGTGACATCATTTCATATTTCCTGTGTATGGTAATATTAAGAGAATACCACTGAGCACCTTACAAGTTTAGTTTATTATGCAGATACCATTTTTTGTTGTTGTGAATGGCGTGTTTACAAGATGTATATCTTTAATTCTTTTTTTAATGCTTCCACTGTTAGATTGGTCTGGTCTGTTCTTAATGTCCATCCCAAGAAGTCTGTTTTAACATGAATGTGCAGAAACAGTTCAAATGTAGATACATGTAATTGAATTTGTTGAGCATGCCCGGATTAGATTTTCAGTCATTTTGTTATGTCAGTCACAAGGCAAATATATCAAGAGCTGATGTATGACCCATCCTGTTTCATTTTTCGCAAAGTGCTGTATATACCCTTCTGTATGTTGAGACAAACTGCAAATGACAGATATCCTGATTTGCCATTGTGTTATGAAATGGCAGATCTAGGTCTGTGCAGTTGGACTCTTTTTAAAAGTATCTACAGTAACTCTTCTGCACAAAATAACTCCAACCCACAATCCAGGATGAAACTCTCAATGGCTTGCATTTTAGACAAGAAAGGCATGTATCTATAGATTTGGGGATTAAAGGTCAAAGATTAAAGAAAATATGATTTCCACAAAATAACATTGCATCTTATTTTGACCAACATTTGTGGATTAATCGCATTTAAGACGTGGAAGACACCTCTTCATGGACTAAAAAGTTGTAGTATCCAACTATTAAAAGAGTGTATTATATGTATGTTTATACATACATAGACATCAGATGTACCTTTTTGTATCTAGAAAGCCATTTATCAATTTTCATGCCAGTATAGAAGTTCAAATTTTGTCCAACTTTTCATAATTTTTTAATTAGCAGTATGGGTACACGTTTTTTTACAAAGAGAAATCTAGCTAATGCTCAAAGCGATCATATATTTGTATATTTTCTTCTCATAAAATGGAGTGGGGGGGGGGAGCAAAGACTTAATTGACTCTTAAAGAATCATGATTAGATATTTGCGTTTGAAGATTGCAGGTTATGAAATTACATAAATGTTTCAGACATATCATCGTAGCTCAGAGACCTATAAATACTTTGAAGAAGACCATGATGTTTTCTGTTAACAATGAATTAGTTTTCATTGACATTATCAGAATCCTCAGAAATGCAATAAATCAATTGAAGTATATTTTTTAACATTGAACTCAGTGCGATTTTGCTAACATGTTGTCATCTTTTTCTACATTTGTTTTAGAAAAAATTCATATTGACATAGACCAGTATAGAGAATTAAATCTGATCATGAAATTAGGCAACAGTGACCCAAATCTGCAATTGTTTTTATCTTATCTGACATGGGTATCAATTTTGTGAATCCTTTGCATTTGTTAACATTTATAGATGTACAAATGAGATGAACTAATTTATATGGCACTACGTATTTTAATCCTTGTACCATTTACATGGTGTTTCATCTGAGTACTCTTTACATGGTATTTAATCAAAGTACCATTTATATGGTGGTACATGTTTAACCTGAGTACTGTTTACATGGAAATACATATTTGAGTACTGTCTGCAGACATGTTTAATCTGAGTACTGTTTACATGGAAATACATATTTGAGTAGTCTGCAGACATGTTTAATCTGAGTACTGTTTACATGGAAATACACATTTGAGTACTGTCTGCAGACATGTTTAATCTGAGTACTGTTTACATGGAAATACATATTTGAGTACTGTCTGCATACATGTTTAATCTGAGTACTGTACATGGAAGTACCTATTTGAGTACTGTCTGCAGACGTGTTTAATCTGAGTACTGTTTACATGGAAATACATATTTGAGTACTGTCTGCATACATGTTTAATCGGAGTACTGTTTACATGGAAATAAATATTTGAGTACTGTCTGCATACATGTTTAATTGGAGTACTGTTTACATGGAAGAACATATTTGAGTACAGTCTGCATGTTTTATTTGAGTACTGTTTACATGGAAGTACATATTTGAGTATCGTTTGCATAATATTTAATCTGTGTACGTATACATTGTGAATCATTAGGGTACCTATTTTTAACATTGTAATTTAAATGCATATGTATTTCAAGGTTCATCCATACTTGTTGAAAAATAGCTTGCTTTTCCAACTTGTGTTTCTGTAATAGTAATATTTGTTTTGAGACTAGCAAATATTGTTAAATGTTTACACTGTGTTTACCTCAGTATTTCGATGTAATTGACTATTTTTTATTCTGTCTTAATTGACAAATTAAATGGCACTTGCTTTCTTGCATCCTTGTTTACGAGTTATGTTTTTTTTTTCTTTTATCTGTCTATGAAGTCTGTATCTCATCATCACATATCACTGCACTATCATGCAAATAATCATTATGTTTGTCACTTATGCCTGTAAGAAAATTACAAATAAAATGTCATTTTACAGTGACCTTTAGCTTTTCTTTCTTTTATTTTTATTTATTTATTCCTCACAAGGTGGAGCATATTATATCTTATGATCATAACCTTCTGTGTGTTTCTATTTTCTTTCCACACATGAACTTTATTTCTCTTTAACCATGACTTGTTATTAGACTGTAGATGGCTGGCACTTGGGGTATGAAAAAATCCTTTGATAGGGGGAGGGTGGGGAAATAGGTCATGCTTACTGTGACTGCAGGAAGAAAAATGTTTTTTTGGTAATATCTTTAGTTCTCGACATGTACTGTGACCAAGATTTGTGGAGTGCACAAGATGTGGAAGAGGTCTACAGATTTTGTGGTCATAAGATCAAGGTCACTGTGGCTCAGAATAAAAATTGGTTTTGCAGAAAATACAAATTTCCTACAGTAATTCTGTGGCCACACTTGGTGGAAGTTTTCACCAAGGACAATAAAGAAAACTAATGACACATTTAGTAAATTGGTCATTCTACATGACTGCAACTGAAGACAACAAGCAGCATCTGTATTTGCTTCCATTCATCAGTTTTTAACTACTTTTATAAATGTTGGGCTATTATAAACTGATAACTGGGCTCATTGTATATGGCTCACCACACGAAAATGTTAAATGAATACATAGGGTCCAAAAATCACTTTTATTAGCAGGTATTAGATGAGTATCCTTTTCATGTATCAGTTTGGTCAATTTGGTCAGTTCAATTAACCATATCAGTTCAGACCATATGCCACTTTTGGCATTCCCATCCATGGGCTCAATCTGTGAAAATTCATGAATTGAGATGCGTCATTCTAGTTAACATTTATGGGTTAGATTTTATTCCAACTTTCAGGATCAACTTGTGTATTTTATGAAAGTAACATGATATCCTTAACGAAATCCCATTAGGAAACCCATTTTTTCATTTCTTCTTTTATATAGATCATGGTTGAAAATCTTCCACAGAAGTCATTTTGACATTTAAAATTATCCTTACAATCAAATAATTTGTAATTAGAGACATGACACATACTATATTTGTTACAATCTAGAAGCTTAAACTACAAGAAGGAGCGACAACCAGTATTTATTTTAAACTTGAAAATATAAATTTAGTTTTCTTACAATA
This sequence comes from Unio delphinus, assembly GCA_029339505.1. Lineage (NCBI taxonomy): Eukaryota > Metazoa > Mollusca > Bivalvia > Unionida > Unionidae > Unio > Unio delphinus. The sequence continues at coordinate 3,568,376 of JAQISU010000033.1, forward strand.
CAAAATGGAAGAATTAGACAAGAACTTACAGTGGGTAATGAATTTCTTACATCCTAATAGTTCCATAAATTCCTATTGATTTAATATATCTGAATATGTTCCAAAATTTATTCTGCATGAAAATTGTGATGCCGTTATGTACGAGCACAACAGAAGTATCAGTTTTTAAATCCAAATGCCCTTGAATGTTTCAAGATAAATCCATTCATCTATTAATATCAGATTCTTTCAATGTACGTTATAGTAATATAGTTCCAAAGAATGATAATAAATATATCAAGTTTATCATTGTATCACTTCCAAGTCGGGTACTGTCAAGAATGAGAAAGTCTGCATACAAATTATTTTGTGAAAGATAATGTGCATTAACTGTACAATATAATATAAAATTTAAAATTAATCGATTTGTAGTTAGAAATATTCAAATTCGGTATTTAAACAAATCAATTGTTCCAATCTAGCCAGACATGAACTATGTCAGGATCCGCTTTAATAAAATCCCTAGACAATACTTGACCTTTTTGAATCATGCGATATTTTCTGATCTAATACTACTCAACCATGAAATTTATGAGTGAAATCTATGTTCACACTTAATAACTCATCTTCAAAAGTACAAACTACAATGTTACTAACATTACAAATGTCATTAACTAAATGACTTACTAAAATCATTATTATGAAATCAATACACATAATACAGATATACATAACATTAATGCAAGGAATGTGTAACTATATAAACCATATCCGATAAATAAATAAAAACACCATCAATGCATCATAAATCAAGGTTGACTAAAACTGGCTTTAAATTCAATTTGAATAAATTAAAGCATACGTTACATTTAATTAAAGAATCTAATAAAATATATTTAACTACGTTGAGGGGGCCCTGAGTGACTGAGCGGGTTAAAGCGCTTTCCGTTACAGATCACTGCCATCTCACCTCTGCGTGGGATCGAGTCTCGGATACGGCCTATGTAGTTATGTGAGAAAGCTTGCCAGTAGCTTCTCGTGGGTCGGTGGTTCTTTCCGGGGTTCTTCCTCTACCATTAATACTGGCCGCCATATATGGCTTATCTTATGCTGAAAAATGGCGTTAAACCCAACAACTACAACTACGTTGATTTTAATCATTATATTAACCTGTGGAGAGCTTGCATGTCACGTATGGAAGAGGCCTACACATTTTGGGGCCAACGCTCAAGGTCACTGTGGTTCATTATAATGGGCCATGCCATCAATGGCAAATAATCAAGACTGAGACAATGTATTTAACAATACTGGAAAATTAAGGCGAGAGAAAAGGAATATAACCATTCATACTTTTAGATTTAATCACCGCTGTTTAAATTAAGGCTCTAATTGACACATTCTATATTAATTAACTGATTCTTTGGGGTGTGGGGGTGTGGTTAGTATATGTAAATAAATTCCAATTAGATTAGATGCATCATTACAGGAGAAAAGAAAGGATTAAAGGCTGACATGTTCGTGGATATAATGGAGAATTGACTTTTGCCAGGGTTTAGATGGATACAATCTTGAGGAGTCGATGTTATACCATTTGACCAAAACTTATATTCGTATCAGAAAAAGGTAAATAAATTACGTGCATTTTAAGAATTTCCCCCTACGTTTTGATTAAAGTTAAACAGCAGCAGAGGGGGTGTATCGGACAACATTTTTAGACAAGTTTTCACTGAAATCACGCTTAAAATCAATGAAACCAATGACATCAGGCCCAAAAGTCAATGACATCAGGTCCCAAATGTGTGTGTGAATCATGGATTAGGTCCAAAAAAAAAATTATGAAAAAATCAATGAAATTAATGAAATCCTCCATCGATTTTTTGGGAAAAAGGGACTACAACGTCGTTGTCACTCACTAGAACTTTCAGTTGGGGTTAACCGAATATTTGATCCAGTCCGATACGATATCGTGTTCGAGGGTCATGTAAATTTATTGTTACAAATCCGTGTGGGGCAGACTGAGCATGACTAAAGAAATTTCTAAATTGATTGAAGTCCATATCAGAACACCATGTCTGCCAAATATTTCGTAGCGTATGTGTATCAACGCCGTTGAATACAGCAAGCATATTACAGTTATCTCTAATCACTTTTGGAATCTGAGTGTAGCGTTGAGTGACATAGATCACATCAGTGTTTTTATGCCTGCCTCGGGAAAATATTCTAGCAGGATTTTTTTGATTATCTAACATGACATCGTCGTATACAACTAAATTGTTGATACTTCCATCGAGGTCATTCACGGATGGCGCCTCGTCAATATCGGTTATAAATTCAATAACATCCTCGCCGGCAATCTCTGAAGCGTTTTCATTAAAATCTTTTAGCACTTCATAGCATCGTTGGTCGTCTACGCTAGGGGCAATTAAATACAACTTATCCCACTTCATCCATCTCATTATTAAATTGAGCAACAATTGCGTTTTACCGGATCCAGATGGCCCGATTATAATTGCGCGGATAGAGTTTGGTAGCGCTGCATGATGCTTCACTGGTTCTCTTGTTTTAGTCGCTGAAAAATCAATTATATTCATATCTCTATACATAAATTATGGATCTATATTGCGTGAAGTGTAAGGCGCGTACTGGTACAGATGACTTGACGACGATTACAACTAAAAATAACCGATCAGCTCTTTCTGGTAAATGCGTACAGTGTAGTACAAAGAAATTTAGATTTGTTTCTAAGCCCAAAGAACCCAAGGAACCTTTAAAAAAAAAACGAGGAGGTGATATCGCTGCCAAATTAGCAAAACTCCCTGGAACCCCATGGGCAAAATACCCCGGAGAAAAACACCTTCCAGGGTATAGTTATTGTGGACCGGGAACAAGACTTGATATCAGACTCAATGATCAAAATCAGCCCCGACTCGGTGAGGAACCAATAAACGCTATTGATAAGGCCTGTCACCTTCATGATGTTGCTTATAAAAGCAGCAATTTGCAACACAGGCATCTAGCAGATGTGAAATTAATTCATGCGTTGAATTCTATCACTGATAAATCCTTCAAAGAAAAATTGGCTTCATTTTTGATAAAATCGGCAATGAAAAGTAAATTGATGTTAGGTGCTGGTAATTAATAGCAACATGGAATCTATTTATTATTCCCCAAGAGGATACTGGAGGGGTAACGCTGCAATCAGTAAACTCGCTAGCGCCGCAAAAGTGAAAAAAACCACTGCGGCTCATTGGTTATCCAAACAGGCACTATGGCAAATTTATCTACCACCGCCTAAACAAATTCAATTCTCGCATTTTGATGTAACCGGACCCAATGAAGTTCATCAGGCTGATCTATTATTTCTGCCACATGATCGTGGTTACAAATATGCGTTAAATGTAGTTGATATTGCAAGTCGATACAAAGAAGCAGAACCGTTAAAAACAAAATCGGCCACTGAAGTCGCTTCTGCATTTGAAAGGATTTATCGACGAGGTCCTCTGCACTGGCCAAATCTGTTACAAGTTGACCCGGGCAAGGAATTTCAGGGTGCAGTGTTATCTACAATGAAATATCACAATGTCGCTATCAGACGAGGGCATACTGCACTGCATCGTGATCAGGCCATTGTAGAACGATTTAATCGGATTCTTGCTGAACGGTTATTTGGATATCAATATGCAAAAGAATTCATCCAAGAAAAAAGATCCCGTGAATGGGTTAAGAGATTACCAGGTGTAGTTACCGCACTGAATAACGAGATTACTAGAACCATCAACATGAAACCTATCAACGCGATTAAAAAGAAGTCGATACCTGAAAAACCACAAAAAGATTTCAAAGAACCAATTCTTGGTAGTAATGTCATTGTGAGGTACTTATACGAACCAGGAGAGCTTGAAGGGGATAGAAAAAGGGCTACTGATCCTATTCGGAGCGTCACTACGCATAAGATATCTAGTATAACACGATCTACGGGTAGACCTCCAATCTATAAACTGGATTCAACTGCCCCTCAGCGTGGGTTTACTAGACAACAATTACAAGTAATTCCTGACGATACTCAATTGCCACCCCATGGGCTTAACTAGCACCCTTGCGTCTATTGCACTCAAGACAAGTCAACATCACATTATTTCTGACATGACCGAGATTGTTATTTTTTCTGTCTACGGTGAATTGGCGAGGATCCTTATCCGAATACTGCCAACGCATTATACAATTGCAACTCGCGCAGTGATTATTCTGTTGTTTCTTCAAAGTGATTATTAATTCAGCATCAATATCAAATTCTCTTTTTTTTTTTTTTTGTCCTGTTGTTTGTAACCGGATAGTTTTTTATCAATAATATCATCTATTGTGGTGTCATTATCATCACCAATGATTTCATCATCGCCACCAATGATTTCATCATCGCCTGACTCTGTCAGGACAATTCTTCGAAGTTGATTTATTTTTCGTACTCTAGACACTGCGAGATAGACTAAATTCGACCATTCTATGCGATTATCTACCATCCAAAGAGTTGTATCCGATATAGTCAATCCCTGTGAAGAGTGTATTGTTGCTGCGTATCCTAGCGTCCACGGGGATTTATTGGCACGCAATGCATCTTCAACAACATTGATATCAACCAGCACAATATCATTTAATACTAAATTCTGTTTTTCACTTTGTCCTGGAATATCAACTTCGATGTTCTGTTTTCGCGTATCCGATAGCCTATAACAAAGAGGCACTGGAAGTGTTGCAAATTTTTGTTTATGCAATTCAAATAACTTCATCTGAAGTGTGTCCCTGACTATTTTTCTACTTGCAATGATTAAATCGTTTGGTCTCCACATTTCCCAGAACTCATTCATGGGAGTTTCCGAAATTATTTCACGGGTTATTTCACATTGGATTCTATCCGGTTGTAATCTAATTAGTTTCTTCAATTCTTTTAATTCATTATCAAGTGATCTATGATCGGTATCAATTTCTTCATAATAGTCTACAAAACCCTTTAGCCATTCATGGGGGGATGCACCGACAAATGGTGGTGGTTGCCCGTGATCACCGCACATGACGACTTTTGTATTCTTCAATAACAACCACTCAAGAAATATTTTTAAGACATCTTCTGACACTGTGTCTATTTCATCCCAAATGATTATTTCAGGAATAAATTTCTCTCCCATGCGCTCAGGAGTCCATTTATCTCCCTTCCATCGGAAAAAGCTGTGATAAGTGCAAGCATTTACCCCTCTCTGTATCATTTCTCTTGCAAGTCTATGAGTTGGTGTTAGCACAATCATGTTAGAAACGCTAGCGTTTCCACGACGGAATAACTCAATTGCCCGGGTTGTTTTTCCTGACCCGCCACAACCGTTTAAATAAACTGTTTTATACAGGCATATTGGATCAGAAATCGGTGGTGCACTAGAAAATTCTGAACACTGATTGCTTTCTAAGTAATTATTTTCAATGGTAACATCTGCTGATGGAATATAATCATGAATCATTTCTTTCTTAATTCTCCATGATCCCCATTTCTCGTTGCCAGTAGCCTTAAAATCAGCCATTTTGCTATTTATGTAAAATGAGTCAGTAGCAACTCTAACTGCGGTGGTAGGAAATCTATTGATCATTGAAAACAGATTGATAGAAGCATAACCAAGCATAGAAGCTCTCAAATGTGTGTACTGCGGATGGTATCCATCATTGTAGGTAACAATTGTACCCAATTTGGTTCCATCGGACAGAAATGCGTCCTTACGATTGACATATAGGCCCTTATTCGTTAGATCCGCCATTACAAAATCGTATTCAGCGTTGTCTATAATCAATCGTGAAGAATATTTCGTATTATCATCTTTGCCACCTTGGGTAAATTTACCGATTATTCTTCGTCCAAGATTTTTTGCTTCATTGTTTCTGATTTCAAATAACTGTCTGGACCAATCCATGATTTGTTGTTCATTAAAATCAGGAAACAGTTTTCGCTCTTCGCTAATTATTTTTTCTAGATCAGGTTGTGGTAACCAGACTGATTTCTGTGCCCGATAGGATATAATTGCTTCACTGACAATTAATGATTTTAACATCTTACAATCAAGCATATACCGTAACAACACTATTGGCATCCAGTGTTTTTCAGACATGTGTTTACCAATCCAAAGATAACTACACGGATGAAGTCCTTCAGCCATTTCAAATGATACCACAGAAGCGAATCCGGTTAAATCAAAATCAGGAAGTGGTCCATTAATAGCAACACGGGTCATTTCGTGTGTAGGGTGTCCAAATCGTTTGAAATATTTCTCGCATTCTCCATACCCAAGAAAACTTCCTGGATAACACGCAATCATATCAACGGAAATAACGGTATCAGCGGTGTATTTTGTGTTCCATAATCCGCCGTGGCTGTATTCAAGACAGGACAATTTGACATCTGATAAAAACTCACTTCGGGTTGGTTTCCACGCGTTTTTCTTTCTAGCAAAATGTGCTGCAATGGATGGTACTGTGAAACAGTTTGCTAATAATTGATCGTCTTCTTCTCCGTCCTCAGAAAACTCACTAGCTAGTTGTTTCATTTCATTCTGCAGTTCTTCAGTACGGTATAATTCTCCGTTGGGCCTTACAAACTGATCAAATCTGCATTCTTCGTCTGAATTACTATGAAATAGCCACGCTGACACAGGATCGTTTTTACTCAAATGGTAAATAGCATCAAATAATTTCTGCTCGGTAAAACATTCTTCAGGCCCCAACCCTGCTGGGGATAGATATTTTACGGTTCTATCCCGTGGAAATATTGTTACTGCAGATGACCACGCGTGCTCGTTATGATCAATAATTTCAATGAGGGTTCCTTTTGATTGATATTTCGATTCGTATAATACTTCACCGGTGATTGTTCTTACCGATATTGGAAATCTTAATGATGTTTCTAATTTGGCTATATCCTGAATTGTTGCTCCATGCTCTTTTACCGTGAACTCCCACTCGGTTATTTTTTTTCGTCTTAGATCAGTGAGTTTATTCCCCCGGGATGCATTTGTGAAGTGTTCTATTATTCGTTCTGCTACACAATTGAGCCCTGTCGAATATTTCATGGGTGCTAGTTTTGAAATATCAGGTTTTTCATTGAGCGGATAGATCCCGTAAACAACTGCTGTGACAGGATAAGATCTTTCGTAGTAGGGTTTATCAATTCCAGTCAAAATTCCCGGTTTGGAATCCTGATTCACGGTGACAGTTTTTTTTACCCTTGAGAATGGGTTCAAATTTATCCTTAATAATCCATTTGCCATTCTCACGGACAATGAATTTGATTCGGAAAAAATGACTTTTTTCCCCAACACGTGAAATGATCACTGCTGCTTTTTCATCATTCATGGTAGCGTCAACAACACCATCAATTCGAAATGTTGACCAGCAATAAGATGCTCCATCACGCTTGAATTCATTAAAACAGTCTCTGATGGGTTTATCAAGAATTTTATTCTTGGGTGTATTAGAAACTATATCAAGATTGAATTGAGCATCCTTCCATGATGATCTCATGTTTCCGTCTCTTGGACGTTTGTTACGTTTTTTGGGTCTATCGCGATTAAATCTAGGATTGATTTTTAATAATCTCTTAAACTCTTTCATGTTTCCGTCTATTGTGCGTTTGTTACGCTTTTTGGGTCTATCGATATTAAATTTAGGATTGATTTTTAATAATCTCTTAAACTCTTTCATGTTTCCGTCTCTTGGACGTTTGTTACGTTTGTTTCCGTCTATTGGACGTTTTTTTGGTCTATCGAGATTAAATCTAGGATTGATTTTTAATAATCTCTTAAACTCTTTCATGTTTCCGTCTCTTGGACGTTTTTGACGTTTTTTGGGTATATCGAGATTAAATCTAGGATTGATTTTCAATAATCTCTTGAACTCTCTATCAGCATTGAATTTAGCATTTTTCGAAGTCAATCTCTTGAACTCCTTCATGCTATATAAAAAACAAACATTTAAATGAAAGTTTTATGTATAATGAATCACTGCAAATGGCTCATGATGGGAAATGTAACCCCGTGTAACAAATCATGCAGAAAAAATGAATACTGTAGGTATCATATGCAAAGTTTTCGACGTGGAAGTCTTGGTCCGTTACCCTGTATTCGATGTGGGGTTGGGGTTAAGGGAAGATCACAATTGTGTATTGATTGTGGTGGTAAGCGATATAGGGAATTGAAGCGTTATTATGATAAAAGAATAAAAAATGGACAATCCATCAGAAATTATGACCCTGAAAAAGCCCTTGACCCTGACAAAATCAAGGATAAAATCATAAGAACCCCGCAAGACTATATCGAAAGATTTTCCAGTGATGTAATTATTGAACCAAACACTGAATTAGACAAACAATAGAATAGTATATATGGACCAAGAATTCAGACCACATCCAGTGATTACAAAATATGAAGCATCCAGTGATGGTACTGTCAGAAACCGTAGACTAAAGAAACCGGTCGGTGTTGTGAATAATCAAGGGTATTTGAAGTTTACTGTTGGAAAGAAAAATTATCTCATTCATCGTTTCGTATTTGAATGTTTTAATGGATTGATCAAAGATGGTTTTGTTATTTATCACAAGGATTCTAATCCAAAGAATAATTCTGTATCAAATCTGCAGGCTATCACACTGAGTGAGAATTCCAAACGAGGAAGAGCAGGCACTTGCAAAACGGTTTGGAAGAGACCTGTGACATCTTTGAATACAACAACTAATGAAGAAAAAATATTTCAATCATTATATGAAGCCGGTAAATTTTTCGATATTTGTGGACCGTCAGTACGAAAAGTTGCAGAGGGGATTTATCGATCGGCTATTTCAAAAAAGACGGGGCAAAAAGTTCAATTTAGTTATGTCTAATGCGTCATAATTTCCAATTAGAGATATGTCATACTTATAGAATAATGAATTCTGAAAACATGAATAGCATCATAGTTGAAATAGCAAAATTGAAAAATCAGGATATCAAACTATCAGATGGATTAAATCCTGACCAAATTGTGTCTGATTTTCAGGATATAGAATACGGGGTTAGCACTAACAAATATATGCTACCCAAGAAATATGCACTCATCAAAAAAATTCAGAATTCTATTAAAGACTCTCTTTCATTTTCCAGTGACATCAGTGTGTTCGTTCCGTTGTATACTATCGTAGAGGGAATACGAAAAGAATTAGGTAACGAATACGAATTGAAAAAAGAAGTCAACTCTAAAATTAGAAACCTACGAGCATTAATTCAGGAAAATGAACAATTTTGACTGACCGACCATTGATTGCCCGACCATTTATCATTCCGACCCTCAAGAGATTTTCATTTTTTTAGCATTTTTGGATTGAAAATGTCAAAATCAGTGAATAAAAAATCTATGGACCTTTAATGGATGGTCAATGGAAAAGTGAGGAAAGTCACAGTATTATTAATTTTATATACAATTATGTGACTTTCCTCATCACTGATAGAAGGTGTCTCACGATGAAATAACGCTTCCATGACTGTGTTAAAAATCATCCGACATGTCAAGTGTTTTGCAATTGAAAAATAGTTTGCGATTTCAAATAATGGTCAATGAGGCATTAACAACCCGATTGGCTCGTGAGCGACTAGATGCAATTAAGAAATTTATACCAATTCGTGACTCTGTAAGAAATAAACTGCAACAACGACAGAGTTTACAAACTGATTTTGCTCTGGGGTCTGAAGAATTGTTTAAACCAGTAACCACAGCAACGAAGGGGGTAGAGCGTGCTATACTGGGAGATGATCCTGACGGTAAAAGAAAGGAAGAGGGTCTTATTTCTGTACTCGAAAAAATAGCAGCGAAAACTGAACAAACTGAAAAAACTGATCCGAAAAAAACGACTGTTTCTCTGTTGAATAAATTTACTGATCATGCTAAAATATTAATAAAAAAACCTAGTTTATTGAAATCAAAGGATTATCAAGCCTTTGGTAATTTTGCTGCTCAAAGCTATAATTCAAAAAAAGATTTTTTAAAGGACGAGTATAAAAATGATAGAATATCAAGTAATGATTGGTTCGATTATTTGTATAAACTAAATAAAGGGATTGGTCGTTTGAATAAGGATGAGATAGGATACAAGGAATTTCAAAGGAGGATTAGTAATTATAAAAGAGAACAAATAGAAGAGCGACAACGAGAAATAGAAGAACGGCAAGAACTAAAACGTCAAACACCAACACGTAGACAAACAAGAAGACAAAAAAAACAACAACTACCACCTGATGATGATGATGATTTAGAAGAACGACGTCAAACACCAACACGGAGACAAAAAAAACAACAACTACCACCTGATGATGATGATGATTTAGAAGAACGACGTCAAACACCAACACGGAGACAAAAAAAACAACAACTACCACCTGATGATGATGATGATACTCTTGATTATTTACAAACCACGGATACAGACAAACTAGATGAAGCAGCTGGCTATAGCGGAAGTGGATTAGGAAATCCAAGGATTGGAAACATTTGTCCTGATAGCGTTATCAATGATATATCACGATTAGATGTTCTCATCGGAGGAAAACGAGCTGGAAAAAACTCTCCAGAAATAATTAATGAAGCAGCTGATATCTGTAGAAGGTTATTTGCCGGCGGTATCATGGATATCAAAACATATCGAGATTTCATTGACGAGTTAGCAAATGGGTATCATAGTGATTAAATAACAATTGAAAACACTATTGTTTTTATAATAATGATCGTACACTACAATCATGATAAACCAACCCTCGTCTATGTAGTTAATTCACGGTTTCCAGTTTATAGAGCATACTACGGAGATGGCCTCGGCAATACCATTTTAGGATTCTTTTCAAGAATGGCCCCAAAAGTGATGCCGTTAGCTAAACAATTATCAATGAAAGCCATTGATGTTATTCGTGATAAGGGTATTAGTACTGTTGGAGATCTTGCCGGGAAAGCGTTTTCAACTGCGAAGGATAAAATAACATCATTAGTGGGGCGAAAAAAGAAACCGTTACCGTCTACAGAAGAAATGCCTGCAAGTGTTAGTAAAATAATAAATAACGCAGTAGATGAAAAACTAGCGTCGATGGTAAATCAAGGGGACCAAAGCAATATTGCAAACATGATAGCAGGAAGTGGCCTTAAAAAACTACGTCGATGAAAATGGAAAAATCGTTTACGATTTCACTATTTAGACTCTGATAAATAGAATAAAATGTTCAAAAAATCATCTGATCCAGCATTTGATATAGACGCCCCAGTCCCCAAGAATGATTCTGTACGCGATTATCAATATTACGCCTATCATGCCATAGACTCAAATAGTCGAGCAAGAATTGATCTTCAAGTCCATGATACCAGTAAATACTTTTTGCCCTGTGAAGCATTTATTGAAGTAGAAGGAGAAATTGTAACAGCTGCTGATACTACTGCTGTACCAGCACCATATCCAGCTGGTACTCAAGTCGGTTTTGTCAATAATGGTATTATGGCGCTATTTGAGAGTGCTAGATATCTCATTGATGGAAAAGAAATTGAGTCCATAGATCGTGATGTTGATGTGGCCACAACAATCATAGGGTTAGCGAGATATTCTGATGATTATACAAGATCAGCGGGTCCATCTATGATGTTTGCAAAAGATGGTAAGAATACCGCTGGAGGAAATCCATTTATTATAAGACGACCAAATGATCGTGCTGCTCCTCCTGCTCCTGCTGGTATCGAGGATATGATTATAAACAACGATCCTAATTTCAATCTAGGAGCCGCAACACGAAACGCAATGTTGGGAGTAGGGCGTAAATCATTTTCATGTGCGATTCCACTGCATCATATTTTTGGATTCTGTAGAAACGTCCGAAAAGTTATCTACGGGGCGAAGCATACAGTATCGCTTGTACGAAAAAGTGATGATAATGATGCAATTTGGAGGATTCCAGCAAATGCTGCAAATCCAGATGCTGATGCTGGTAAAGTCAATTTAACAAAAATATCATTGTGGATGCCAGTGTTGACTCCAGCAATCACCGCAGAAGGACGATTACTATCATTTATGGACCAAGGAGGAAAGTCGTTGTTGAGTTGGCTAACCGTGAGTACAGATGTGAAACAATCAAATATCAACGGGTTATTCACTTGGAACCTAGCATCAAATCAGGGCGTTTCTGCGCCACGTCATATATTTATTGCGTTACAGGATACCGCACGAGTTGGCAATCAACGTTTCAGTCATATGATATTTGATCAATTAGGTGTGAAAGACGTCTCACTGAGAATAAACGGCCAGCAGGAACCATCTGAGGAGATACAACTTAATTACACAGAAAATCATATTGCACGAGTTTATCATCGTCTGTTGTCATTTATGGCACGCGATCAAAATGTCGATACTGGTTTGCAAATATCACAATTTGATTTTAAAAATCTGTATCCGATCTACTACTTCTCACTGGAACATCTCGATTTGACAAGACAGTCAGTTGTTGATATACACTTTAGAGCTAATGTGACTCGTGGTGCTATTGCTGATTATAGAGCGGTTGCTGTCATTCTCAGTGATAAATCAATGCTACTCGAAGGTGTTGGTGGAAGAATGAGAGTGGTAGATGCCCCAGTAGAAAATCTTTGAACGATTTTTCTCGATTTTTCATTGAATTAGAATCAATCAATTATATATAATGTCATATAGTGTTATTAGTGTTACGTTAACTCCTGGTCAAATCAAAAAATTGCAATCAGAATCGGCTAAAAAATGTGGAACCACAATCACGTTGAAACCCAGCCAAATGACTGGTGGTGAAAATAAATTATCGCTGACAACTCGTCAGGTGAAACATTTCAATGATGCTTTCAAGGATAAAAAGGGAGTTCAGATTACTCTCTCTGCGGCTGCTATTAAAAATATGATGAAAACAGGCGGTATATTTCCATTGTTAGCTGCAATACCAGCATTGATTGCAGCAGCAGCCCCAGCGGTGGCTAAAGCAGCAGCGTTAGGAGCCGTTGGTACTTCAGCAGGAATGGCACTAAAAAAGGCAACTGGACAAGGATATAAAAAAAAGGGAAAGGGTCTAAGACTACCAGGAACCCCGTATTCTTGGTACAGCGGAAAAGGTCTAAGACTACCAGGAACCCCGTATTCATGGTACAGCGGGAGATCCGTTCACGGATCAGGCCTGAGACTACCAGGAACGGTTTATTAATTCAGAAATCTTCGATGGTTCCAATGTCCAATTTTGATTTAATGGATGCTGCTAAAAAACTAGTGATTAAAAATTTCAGAAGTGTTTTTATGAAAGATCAATTACCACATCAACCAAACAAAACTGAAACAGGTATTATTAATCTCGATAACAGCACCGGACCTGGAACTCACTGGGTTGCATACGCTATTGATCCACGTGGGATTGTCTATTTTGATTCATATGGATTAGCCCCACCAAAAGAGTTTATGCGGTATATAAAAACCCTTCCAATGAAGACTTGGTATTCTACGTTACCAACACAACAAATCAATGACCCACCAATATGCGGCAGTGAAGTATTAAATGTCCTTGACTCTATTTCAGCATCTAGAAAACCACCTCATATTGTCGTTAATGACTACACTAGTAATCGCTTTTTAGAGAGAGAAAGAGTTTTACAATAACATGATTGATATTTGGGGGAGATCTTTGAAACCCAAACCCGATGACACTGCAACCGGTGATATAACAAAAAAAATTAAAGATGAAATCGCTGAGACGTTGAACTTAACAAGTGTTGACCCGAATGAAATAGTTGTATTTCAAGACAAACAGGGTAAATTGAAATCTAGTAATATCTCTCTGGATGATATTTTAGTTAAACAACAAAACGCAATCGAGGATACTATCGCGTTATTTTCCGATCAGGGTAAACTCAAACCGGGTGTACTTTTTTCGACGATTACAGATCGATTTAAAACTCTCAACGATTCTGCGTTAGAACTAGCAACACTTCAATCTAAAACCGAAGAACACATAAAACAGTTTACCGCATTTCGTAGAAATATCATTGATAAATTTATTGGAACTACATTCGATAAAATTGAACTAAAACTCCCTGATATTAAAAAATCCATCGATGAGACGAAAACTTCCATCGAAGGCATCAAAGGTGATCTTTCGAGGATGATAACAGCCATTGAAAAAACAAAAATTCCTCATGAGAAAACCAACAACTTAGTATACACAATCCAACACGGATCATTTGAGTGGACACCTACAAACAACACATTAGATATCACTGCAACCGTTAAGGGTATTTATCGATTAACACTAGTAACACCATCGTCTCAATTTAATATTTCATCGTCCAGTTCATCTGGGGTCAATAATACGATTTCAACGATCATCGACAAGAATACAACTGAAAAGTTCACAATCACATCTACTGATAAACATTTGGTTAGGGTCTCAACAACGTGGTATGTGGAATTCGTAGCGAATTTAAGTAAATCGTAATTGAAAACGATAGCGTATTTAAAATAAAAATGATTTCATCATCGCAATATCGCTATGATCAGGTCAGAGAGTATCAAACTAGACTCAAAACCTTGTCTGAGGAGTATGAATTGAAAATTAAAAAATATCGCAGGAGAATTACCGCAATTGATGTTACTGTGTATTCAGTGAGTGGTGTAATCACCGGAGCCGGTATTATACTGTCTTCAGTGACAATGATGGCTCCGATAGCTGTTCCAATTTGCATTTCTGCGGCAACAACAATCGCTGGAATTATTTCAATAATCACAAAAAAAATATCCTCATGCAGCCAACGGAAACTACAAGACTACATAATTCAATTTCATGTTGTGTCCACTGCATACTCGCAATTATCCTCATTGATATCGTCATCGCTCGATGATACAATTATATCAGAGAGTGAGTTTTCAGCGATGGTAGATATATATGATTCTGCGATGTCAAAATTAGAAGTACAAAAACATGAGTATAATAACAATGACAACACAGATGGAATTACTTCAACAAATAGTGGAGAACACAAACCCAGTACAAACAAGCATGATCTCAATAACCTCAACGAATCCAGAATTCAGTGTGAATTTCCACTCTCCAGTCCCAGTGAAGGAGATAGCGCTAGCAAAATTACGAGTATACCACAGTTGGCCAAATATTAGGTCAAAATCATTTGGTGGTCAACAACCCAATAATTCACTGGTATTTGCAAATAAGAATAAACCCGACGGTACCCCAGACTGGAATGTTGTTTCCATACCAACCGGATCATATCAAATTGAACAAATCAATGATGAATTCGCGCGTAGAATAAAATCGATTACTGGAGTAGAGTCAAAAATAGCTATAACAGTTCATGTGCCGACACTATCATCTGCCATTGAAATAAGCACAGAAGGATACGTCGTAGATATCTATCAGAGTTCTATTAGAACCGTACTAGGATGGCCTGAATTACCACCCGGTGGAAAAACCGTTAAATTACCAGAACCACAAAAAACCGATTATATCACAGACAGGATAAAATCTGATAATCCAATAAAAAGCTATAGATATTATGATAAGTCATATTTTTTCATTAGAGTAGAATATGATGAAAGAGCACGACTTATTCATCATCTTGCTAACCGGGATAAAATCACTGAAAATTTCACAGCTTTCAATAACGATATTTCGTTGTTGTTTATATCTCTTAGATCCGGCACTCTCACCCGAGATGAATTTATCAGTGTCGTAGAAACATGTAACAAAATCATCAATGACATGGAAACATTTCATTCACAAATTATTCAAGAAGTATTAGGTGACAGTAGTCCTAAAACAAGAGATTTATTTGCAATAGAATATAGGATCCGCATAGGAGATATTCCAACATTCAAACTTCCAGGATATAATATCTCAGAACTACAAAAATCTCTCGATGATGCCATCGATGAAGGTTTCAAAAAAATCCAGGATACGTGGAAAAAAACACCATCACAACCACAAACAACTATCCTCAAACATAATAATGACCCAGACGGTGGTGGCAGGCATATTGCTTCGTTCAATGTGAATATTTCAACGGTGATTGCGCTCAATTTAGTATGTGATGTGATCGAAGGAAGCTATCAAATAAATTTAGAACGATCAAATCAAGCTCAGCAGGGATATATTCTTTATTCATTTGCACCAACAGCTACTCCAGGGTTTTTAATAATTGAGTCCCCGGTGAATCCAGTCTATATGCGATGTCATAATAATTCATTAACCAGAATTAATTTCAAACTCACTGACCAGTCTAATAATCTGATTGATTTACAAGAGGAGGTTTTACAAATTAGTCTGTTTGTGAAATCCTAAGGATTTTCGTCCCCCAGACAAGGTCTGGAACACGATATCGTATCGGACTGGATCAAATATTCGGTTAACCCATAGCAGCAGAGGGGGTGAGTGACAACGATGTTGTAGTCCCTTTTTCCCAAAAAATGTAATAGTTGAAAAGTTTTTGATTTCATTAATTTCATTGATTTTTTCATATTTTTTTTTTTGGACCTAATCCATGATTCACACACACATTGGGACCTAATGTCATTGACTTTTGGGTCTGATGTCATTGGTTTCATTGATTTTAAGCGTGATTTCAGTGAAAACTTGTCTAAAAATGTTGTCCGATACACCCTCTCTGCTGCTTAAACTCATAAATTAAGGTTGCATTTAAAATTGTTCTCAAATATTATAATTGGCAAAGTAAGAAGTTTTGTACTTTGCAGATAAAAAACACGAACATTTATCTATTTTTGTTAGATACAAATAAAAAATAAATATCGAAACCACTGACAACAAAACAATTTCAAAATAAAAAGTTGATTTACATCTCCAAGAAACCCTTTCATAATATAACCAAAGTGACCAGTACCTACGTTGGGTTGATCAACAGACTAAATATTTACCAAGAAATTATGCTATCGTTGTTCTTTAACAATTGGATGTAAGCAAAACCTACGGGACTAAGTAAAGAATCCAAAGCATTTATCAGATTCGAATTTTCTGAGCAAGAGAGCAAAAACCTTCAAATCGCCACAAAGCTGCCACTGATGTTGATCATAGTTCACGCACCTCAAAAGTTGCTTCATGTTATCATAGCAATCCTTCATATGGACTTCATAGTCAACTGGAATTGATGGCAAAACATTTCCATTATGCAGGAAAACAGATTTAAGACGTCTTCGCACATCTGGATCATGAACAATGTCGAGGGCTTCCATCACACCATAGATAGCAGGCTACAAGATCACCTTCCATGAAGAAGAATGGTACAATAACCTTTTGACAGTAACGGAACATGGAAACCCTAACATCACATACCAGGAGATTCAAAAATCCAACAGCTCTGCCTTTCTTTTTGATAGTTACAAATCCCTGACAAGGTCATTAAGTTCACTCGTATTATTATGTGCGGTACAGAGGAGGATGGGAACAAATATTCATATGACATTAATGGTTCAAGACTAGAAATTTCATCTTCCTCGTCTGACTCAAGTGAGAATGATTATGGTGCACCAGGAACCGGCAGTCGTTCTTCGTGAATACTGGGCGTATAGCGGATGGAATGTTTGGATAATGCAGTCCACATTTTGTTCTTTGAGACACCTTTCCCAACTGAATGCACAGAGTATAAGCAAAAATTGCTGATGTGTTTTTTTTTTAGCTCTCTCCAAATCATTGGCACTGTAGAAGGCATAGATTTCCTTTGCCTGTTCAACCACTGCCGAAGATTTGTTGCACATGTGTTGCAGCATATGTGTGGGGTCCAGCTCTTGTCCGAGTTTCCAATTTTTCAACCAAAATAAAGGTGATAGGCTTACTTAACCATATGGTTTATGCTGCACGTTTGTGATGCAGGCAGTCACTTCACTACAAACATAGACAAAGTTATATGCAGTGTTCACACAAGCACGAGGCATCTCTGTTCACTTTGGCTAAACAGAAATATGTCCCCTTGCAAAATCAAACAATAAAAAATAAAAGAGCACAATACTGTATGAATTCTCGAGCTGATATAGGGTAATTTGCAGAGTGATGTCAGCTTAGTTATGATTGCATCATCCACGAAATTTATGAATAACATGATGCGATTCATAGTATTATGACGCTGTACAAGCTTCAGATTGAATCATTCATTGCTTTGCCTTAAAACAAATACTGTCCACAAACAGTCAGAGATTTACTCATAGATCCAATTATAGTCAAGGGTCATATATACTGACCGAGTAGCGTATCTTTAAAACTAGAGCCAATCTATAATTTTAAGCATCATTTTCGTTCTCAGTGACCCAGAGTTAGTGAAGTTTTGACTACATTTATTTCGGAAGCATTTTGGCTGTAGACCATTTTAGTCCAAGAGCTGTACAAGGAATTTAAAAAAAAATATTCCAAAAAAAAACAGCTAATGGAGGATTATGATATTGCTGACTATTTATAAACTACTTAATCCACAGTTTTTTTATATTTCTGACTGTCTAACAACTTGGTAAACTACATAAAAGTTACATCACATCAGGCTACAGGATATATATATATATATATATATATATATATATATATATATATATATATATATATATATATATATATATATATATATATATATATATATATATATATATATATATGATAGATAGATAGATAGATAGATAGATAGATAGATAGATATTTTGGATTGAAATTCACGCCGTCAGTTAGTCCAGTTGAAGTTACTCAAGATACAAAGTGAAACAGGATGTCAAATGCCACCATATTTAACCAACTAAATGAAAACTAGCTTGACATGATTGTCTGTCAACCCAAATCACCTGCCTTATACCTGTCAATGTATATCAGCTGATCATATTATAATACCAGTTAAGCTTCTCGTTAATATGTTTGTATTATTTCAACCAGGGATTGTTCTTAGGCTATTAATTATTTAAGTGTCAGGATGTTGAACGTCAATGACGTTTTAACCATAAATGCATTTAGCACCAGTATTAACATGTTTCTTCCATTTTCATTGGTAGAAGTTCGTGATATATATGGAGAATGGCTACGACCCTACACCCATTCAAAGGTTATTATAAAGTTATAATGAAGTTTCCCGGTTTCTGGCAGCCATTGGATGCCTCCACATAATAATATGAAAATGACGTGAAATTGGGCGAGTTAAATTCTTTGCATTGTTTGTTTGTAACATTATATGGACTGTTACCGAGTTTACTTGCCTCATATTGAGTTATTCACAAACCACATTTTCTAATATTGCCAGTTCTTTTCCATTTAAGGTCAGTAAACTAATTGATTGAAAATGACACCATCTCCAACTGCAACAAATTTAATCAGTTTCATACACAAGAATCTTATTCCGCAAAATAAAAAAATATAAGGCAGGCATCTCCGGTTTATTATGGATGCAAAATGCTGAAAGCAGCAGAGAGGATTAACCGAATAAATCGAAACGTCACCCTTTTTTGATTACCATATCGACTAATGGTGACTAACATTGAAGTAAGTTCAATGACTACACCTAGCTTGACCCAAACCAATGATGTAGTCGACCCCTCTCTGCTGCTCTCTCCATGTGTTAAATTGTCAATCTGATGATATAAAAAAAAATCTTGTATATAGACCAAACAAAATGAATAATCGGACAAACGATCAATCTGAGATTTTTCTGAACTTTGAGTAATATTCCTCCTCGGTGCTGCTACAAATTAGCTAAATATTTTATCGATACATGTAATTAAATCATTATATATATCAATAAAAATATGTCAAATATCGGAGTAGCATATTATACTAGATTAGCTCGAGAACGCCAGGAAGTAATCAAAAAATTTATTCCTTTGAAAGATTCGCTTCGAAGAAAACTTCAAGAACACCAGGAGTCACAAGTTGATTACGTTGAAGGTACAGAAAGATTATTTAAATCTATTACTGCAACAACTGAGAAAGTTGTATGGGGAGATATCACTGATCCAGAAAAAAAAAAACTCTTCTTTGGACGATACAAGAAACCGCTAAGGCAACGCGAGAGATTTTACAAGATCTTCCAGCTAGAATAGCTGCCGCACAACCTCAACTAGATATTGATAAAATTTACACTGAAATAGCTGATGTGAAAGAAAAACTTGCATCTAAATCTAAAGCAAAAGGAGATGTTGAATTGATTAGTAAATTTAACGAAGGTGTTATTGAAAAGATAAAAAATGTTAAGGAGAAAGATTTTCCTCGTTTTGCATATAATAGTCTTTCTCGAAAATCTGAAATTTTAAAACCTAAACACGCTAAAATAAATGATGATAATTTTTTAAGACGATTATTTCGTGTGTTTTATAATAAACCCAGCGCTAATATTACCAATCCATTACATAAAGATTTTATGGATAAAGTAAATTATTATCATCCTGAACAACCACAACCCCAGTATCAACTATCTCCATCTCTGCAACAAACAGAACAACAACCTCTCCATTATCAACCTCCTTCATCTCCGGAACAACTAGAACAACAAAGGATGAGGTTGGAAGCTAAAAAAATTAAAAGTGATCAAATAAAAGAAAAGGCGAAACAAAAAGGGGAAGAGAGGGAACAAACAATAGAAATGGTGAGACAAATGGACAAGAGAGAGAGGGAACAAAAGGAAGCCAAACGACAGGACAGATTACGCTCTTCACCAGGTACGAAAAAAGATCCTGGTGATGATTCTTCTGGCGCTACTACAGGAAGTGGTCTAGGAAATAATCATATCACCTGCCCTGACAACGTCATCGCCGACGTGGATAAACTAGAAATCCTCATAGGAGGAAAACGCGCTGGAAATACTTCTCATGAAATTATCAAGGAAATATTTGATATTTGTCGACGATTATTTACCGGTGGTATCATGGACATCAATACCTATCGGGAATTTATCGATAAAATTATAGATGACTAAATCCCTTCACATATAATTTAGATCATGGTGAATAATTAAATAAAATGATCGTACACAATGCGTATCGTAGACCAAGAATGGTCAAAGTAGTAAATTCACGATTACCAGTTTATGAAATAACCTACGGAGATGGACTTGGTGATGTTGTTTGGGGTTTATTTACCAGGATAGCCCCAAAAGCAATGCCAATTGCAAAACAGTTATCAATGAAAGCTATCGATGTTATTGGCGACAAAGCTCCTAGCGTAATCAGTGATCTTGCCGGTAAAGCGTTTTCTGCGGTCAAGGACAGAATTTTACGGTTGCTACGACGAAAACAGCAACTGAAATTACCATCTACTCAAGTTATGCCTGCAAATGAAAGTAAAATTATAAATCAGGCCGCAACCCAAAGATCAATGGATCTGGCTGATGTATCGTTAAAAGAAGAAGAAGATAAAATAACCACTAATCTGATATCAGGAAGTGGTCTTCGTAGATAATTACAATTTAGATCATAGTAATTACAATAAAATGTTTAAGCGTGAAATTGATACAGCGTTAGACATGGGTGAACCAGTTCGTAAAAATGATTCCCTGCGCGATTATCAATATTATTCTTACGATGCAGTACAACCAAATCAACGTGGAAGAATAGAATTACAAGTACAGGATACAAGTCGATATTTTTTACCCGCTGAGGCATTTATCGAAGTCAAGGGGGGACTTATAAAAGTAGACGATACAAATTTTGACGCTGCTACTAAAATTGCTTTTGTCAATAATGGCATTATGGCAATATTCAGTAGTGCCACATACATCATCGATGGAAAACATATCAAATCATTTCTGCAACATGTTGATGTTTTTACGACGATACTTGGTCTAGCAAGATACTCTGATGACTATTCAAGGTCAGCTGGTCCATCGATGATGAATGCAAAGGATACAAATGATCATGTAGATCACACAGATTTAACTACTGGTAATGTAAGAGCCGCAGGTGGAGCCTCAGACGTAAATGCAGTATTATCAAGAAATAACAATTTCAACCTTGGATTTGCAGCACGTAAGTCAATGTTGAACGCTAATGGAGAATTTTCGTGTGTAATTCCATTATCTCATATTTGTGGATTTTGCCGATGTTAGAAAGGTTATATAATATTGTTTCACGTGCATATCATCGTTTAATGTCATTTATGGGGCGTGATCTAAATGTAGATACCGGTTTGCAAATATCACAAAAAGATTTTACGACATTATATCCGATCTATTACTTTTCACTGGAACATTTGGATTTATTTAGACAATCTGTTGTTGATATATATTTTCGAGCTAATGTAGGTATTTTTCATCCTGGTACTGTAGGTCCACCTGTTGTTCCTGTTGGTTTCAGAGCGATCGCTGTTATACTTAGCGACAGAGCAGTATTACTCGAGGGTGTTGGTGGACAAATGCGAGTCGTTGAGAACATGTAATCAAAATCATTCGAGTAAATATAAAAATGTCGTTTAGTCATGATAACGCAAGTCTGACTCAAGGTCAGATAAAAAAAATTCAATCAAAAAATGCAAGTCAATGTGGGGCAAAAATAACATTAAAGAAAAAACAAATGAGTGGTGGTCCAAATAAATTATCGTTAACCGGTAATCAGCTTAAACGTTTCAATAAAGCTCTGGTATCAAAAACTGGAGTTCAACTTGAATTTTCACCAAGTGCCATCAAAGATATGATTAAATCAGGAGGTATATTTCCACTTCTTGCAGCAATACACTCATTAATTGCTGCGGCAGCACCTGCAGTTGCAAAAGCGGCTGCGTTATGTACTGTTGGAACCGCCGCTAGAATGGCATTAAAGAAAGCAACAGGAAAAGGGTATATAAAAAGGGACACGGTCTCAGACTTCCGGGGACTTATCTAGGAAAGGGACTGAGACTTCCAGGAATATAATATCAATGTCAAATTTTGATCTGGTAAATGCTGCTAAAAGATTAAAAATAGAACATTTTAGAGGAGTGTTTATGCTCGATCAATTACCGAAAAAAAACACATCACGTTGAAACCGGTATCATCAATCTCGATTCGAATTCCGGTCCAGGAACTCACTGGGTTGCATATGCGATTGATCCACGTGGAATTGTTTATTTTGATTCGTACGGACTATCACCACCAGTTGAGTTTTTAAATTATATTAATCAATTACCTGCCAAAACTTGGTATTCAACTTTACCGACACAGACAATGACATACCCACCGATATGTGGTCGTGAATCCATCGCTGTACTTGATGCGATATCAAAATCAACTAAACCACCTCACAAGGTTGTACATGAATACACAAGTAATCGTTGGACAGGTATTTAAAATTGTACACATATATAATGGTCGGTTATTTACGGAAGATCTTTGATCAGAAAAACCGAGAATGGAACCGATAAAGATTTTGATGCATCAAAATATGCAGCACGAGATGACCTTGCTGATACTATGAACCTAGCTGGGGTTGACCAAGATGAGGTTGTTATTTTTCAGGACACACACGGTGTTTTGAAAACCAGCAATATTAAGTGGAATGATATAGTTCGTAGGGTTCTTCGCGCTGCTATGGATAATATTCCGGTATTTACCGACAGCGGAAAAATACGAGATTCAGGTATATCGATAGAATATATCAGGAGTGAGATTATAAAACATGTTCAAAATCGATTATCAACGTCAGGTGGTGTATTAACAGGGGAACTTTCCATGAACGGAAATAAAATAACTGTCCTAAGAGATCCAACATCAGATGAAGATGCGGCAAGAAAAAGATACGTTGACACTGTTAATGGTAAATTATCTACGTTAAAAACCGAACATGATGCCGTTAGTGGTACATTATACACGTTAAAATCCGAATACGAACTTCACATAAACGATCACAATACCGTAGACGGAAAATTATCTACGCTGAGAGCCGAGTATGACGTTCACGTAGGTACGTTTACAAATCTCCGTAGAAATTTTAGAAAGATCGATGAAATTGCAGAAGGATTCTTCGGAAAACCATTAATCGTTGATACGAAACTTTCTGATATTAAAACATCAAACGATACGATTAAGAGAACACAGGGAGATATTGTGAGTGATGTTCGTAATATTATTAATAAAATTGATCCCCTTGAAAAATATCAAGGAAAAATTCTCCACAGGCGGATTAACAACGTCGTATACACAAAATCATCAGGATCAACAACATGGTCTCAACAAAATAATATCAAACATACCGCGGAAGTTACTGGTGTGTACAGATTGTCTGTATTTAGTAGTGCAAAATTCGAGATATTTACCACGTATCTATGGCGTCACTCAAGAGACAAGTTTTCTAGAAACGTATCTGTTATATTAAACCGTGGAGACGAAGAAACATTTATCCTGGTTGCATCCGACAAGAAATTAACTGTAGCAACGATCTGGTGGTGTCTGGAATTTGTAGCCGAAACACCTCAATTGATTACAGCATAAATAATGTGGACTATAGATACAATCAAGCTCGTGAGTGGCAAGATAAATTAAAATCTATCGTTGATATTTACACGATAAAAGTAAAAAAAAATATATCACAGACGTGTAATTGTCATTTATTTAATTGTATACGCAGTCTCCGCGGTTGTTGCTGGAGCCGGTCTTTTTATTATCCGCGGTAACAATTACATCACCTGCGGTCATAACGATCTGTGTTTCAGCGTCAACTGCGATCGCTGCAGTTTTTAATATAATCGCACAAAAAATATCGACGTGCTCCATTGAAAAATAATCCGATTATGCGGTGAAGTTATACGCGGCAACGGCATCGTATTCTAAACTGTCTCAGTTAATATCTGAAAGCCTCAACGATGCTTCAATATCGGATTCTGAGTTCACATTAATGACTAAAATATTTTCCGAAGCAATGCCTGTGATAGAAGCTACACCCATTAAAGTTACAGATAAATAGATAAATGTTGGCACAGGAACTATTGCAACAGATTGCCACGAACACAACACCGATAAAAAAACATTATGATATAATTGAGCACAACCAATCCTGAATTAAGTATTAATTTTCCATCTGCAATTTGAGCAAGGGAGATTGCACTTGCACAACTGCGAGTATATCATAGTTGGCCAAATATCAGATCTGAACCGTTTGATTGATTACCTCTAAATAATTCGCTTGTACTTGCAAACAAAAATAAACCGGATGGAACCCCAGATTTCTTTGTTGTTTATATCCCCACAGGTATTTATCAGATTGAACAGATTAACGATGAATTCCAGCGCAGAATAAAATCAACAACAAAAGAAAAGAATCAAAAATGACTATTACTGTTCACGAACCAACATTATCATCTGTGATTGAAGTAAAATCTCCCGATTACGTCGTAGATATTTATCGATCTTCGATAAAAACTGTTCTAGGGTGGCCTGACACTCCACCAAATCCTGATGATGTTCTCAGATTTAACAATAATCCAGATGCTGAAGGCAGGCATATTTCACCAGAGATTGTAAATATAACCCCAACGATTGCAGTCAATCTTGTATACGATGTAGTTGATGGTAGTTATCAAACAGATCTTGGGATATCGAATCAAGCTCAACAAGGGTACGTTCTTTCCACATTTACTCCAATGGTTCCTCCTGGATCCTTGATCGTGCAGGAACCAATCAATCCGGAGTATCTACGAACGCATAATCAATACTTGTCAAGAATAAATTTTAAACTCACCGACCAGAGTGGACATTTGATTGATTTACGTGGCGAGGTTTTACTGATAAACCTCAATGTAAAATCGTAAATGATTTTTTATCGTAAACGATTTTTTAATCTTGCTTCACGAATTAATCCGATAAATATTACATATGTACAAGCACGTAAAGGTTTTTATACACGATAAGGAAGCACTTGAAAATACAATCAAATTAATATTAACACAGTCATCATTCAACATCGTTGATATAGTCATTGAAGGGTTCGGTGACGAAGAATTTATTGACGCAAGAACAGTTAGATAGATTGTGGCTAAGACATATTTCTATGATCACGTGTGACCGAGATCAGATTATAAACTACGCGCATTCCTGCATTAAACTTGATGTACTTAAAAAAATATTATATAGTTCTGAACAAAATCTGATTTCAGTAAAACAGAATATTTCTTTCAGATTTGATGCATTTCATCTTTTTTTAAAACCCATTTTAGTCAATTTTATCGTAGAAAATCGGAAAGATTTCTGATTTTTGTAGGGTAAAACCCCGAGCTATTCTCTAAATGATTTATCGATTTATCGCCAATTTCATCTTTTTTTGGTCTGATTTTTGTATATTCTCGTAGAAATATATCAGATTTTAGTTGATTTATGAACAAAACATGGCAAATTTACCGTTAAATCATTTAGAGAATGGCTCGGGGTTTTACCCTATAAATATTACAATTTTGATAGATTTTCTACGATATTTCGACAAAAATGGGTAAAAAAAAAGATGAAATGCATCAAAAATTACAAATCTGAATTAAAAAAAAGATATTATAAAGAATAAAAAGGATATAATAACAGAATAAAACAAAATATAACAGAATAATAAAGGATATATAACAGAATAAAAAGGATATAACAGAATAAAACAATAGAACTGTAGAGAAATTAATCCAAGCTGTCATCGGTAACAGCGTTTTCATTTATATTCTTTTTTAGTTGTCTCGCGTGTTTTATTAATTTTGTTCGTTTCATATTCGTGAGACAATTTTGATTTAATATGTTCTACTGTGATAGAAAGTGGTACAAATTTATCTACATCTACATCAAATTTATCTACATTTACCATCGATAAGGACTGAAACATTATATTCTTTATCAGCCTATACTCCGTTGAAAGTGTATAACCACCTTCAAGGTTACGTTGTTGGATTGACTCGAAATCGCAAATTATTTTTTTTCTGGATCGAGTTTTATATTTATATTTTAATTTATTTTTTTTTTTACTGCAGATATTATAGCACTAATAATTTCGATGTTTATATATATATATATATATATATATATATATATATATATATATAATATATATATATATATATATATATATATATATATATATATATATATATATATATATAAATTTTAAAAAATATGACCTTTAACCTCTAGGTTCGAGTGTTCTTGCAGGCTGAAGGCCATATGAAACATATAATCTTAATTAAGGACAGTACAACCTTTTAACCTCTAGTTTCGAGTATTCTAGCAGGCTCAAGGCATATGAAACATATAATCTTAATTAAGGACAGCAGAACATGAAAAACACAACATTAATATAATACGAAATACGTATTACAATGACCTCTCTACAGATTATGTACCCCCCCCCCTCCGATATCAAACCCGGGGTGATATTAATTAGGACGTAGCTGGTTGATTAGTTAAATACAGCGAGAAAATAGGTTACGATCAAGGGAGAAAATGGTAATATGGAGTTATCTCCCATTTGTCAGTTCATTTACAATTCAGTAGTATATGAACGGAGAGAGATGACACCTTTTTGTAATACTGAAGGTGTCTAGGTAATAGTATTATACCTTATTGAAAATACCCCAAAATAATATATTAAATAAATAGTTAAGTAATATAAGCAACAAAACTACAGAGAGACAGTCTCCACCTTCAACAGCATTGAAATGTAATTTTTTGTTTATATTTTTTAGAGAGAGCAGATTTGTATATATTTTCAGCGACATATTGTGCTGAACATATCTGAATATCAAAATATTTGGCAGCTGTATTCATTGATGGAAATATTATTTCTTCATCAGTCACTGTATTTAAAGATTTTATCATCCGTTTTCCTATTGTTTTACATCTACCAGTATTACCGTATATGGATTTCTGACTCTGAGTGATAGATCTCAGATTAGATAAAGTGTTGTGGAGTTTAATTTCATCAATATGGTCAATGACAAAACCATCTTCGATCACCCCACGGAAACACTCGAAGACGAATCTGTGACAGAGATATTTTTTATTTTATTTATTTCATTGAAACTGAACTGGAGATAACCAGTATTAATGATATAACCAACCGGTTTTTTTCGTATACAGTGTCTGATAACACCATCACGATTTTCTTCGTAGTTTGTTATGATAGGATTTTTCATAAATTCCTTTTGCTCCATTATATATAAATATCCTTTGTTTAAATCGTTATTTTCCTTGATCTTTACTTTAAAATCTTACCAGATAATCTTCAGGGGTTGTTATAATCCTGTCCCTATCATTATTTTTGTTATCATAATATCGTTTCAGTTCTCTGTATCTTTTACCACCACATTACATACACAGGCGTGTTTCCCCTCGTACTCCAACACCACATTGTAAACACGGTTTTGGTCCTAGACTTCCATCTCGGACACGTTGCGAGTGGATTCCGCAAAATTCGTTTACGCAAGATCTGTTACAAGGAGTAACAGAGCCGGTCATCTGCCACTTGCAGAGATTCCTTGTTTTAATCATTATTTATATGTAATATTTTTAATTTAAATACTTGTTTTAATTATAATGATGGGGGAATTCGAGAGATTATCCAAGATCGAGCTTTCTAAAAATAAAAGATTTAATCTTGACAGAATATTCCCTGTGCCGATCCGAGATCTTGTTGATCCGATAGATACAATCTTGATCAATAAAATACATGACGCCATGAAAGAATTTCAGAAAAATGAAGCATCTCATGTGTGGTTGACGTTTAAGATTATAAGTGACACTAAAAATATAGATGCTACGATGAACGACAAACGAGCGGCGATGATCATTAACTATCTTGACGATAGAAAATATATTTTGAAAATCAAATTTACCGTACTATCAGATACAGACAGCAATTGGATTATTCGTGATAAACGTGATACTGTCCTTCATAACGAAAAAACTGCCATACTGAGTAAAGGTTCCAAACCAGGGATGTTGACCGGTATTGATAAACTATATTACGAAAGATCTTATCCAGTAACAGCGGTTATTTATGGGATATATCCGCTTGAGAAACCTAACATTGATAAGCTAAAGCCAATGAAATTCTCGAAGATAAATTGTGTGTCAGAACGAATAACAGAACATTTTACCCCCTCCACTCGTGGGAAGGGGTTGTTGATCATAATACGCATGCGTGGACTAATGCAGTAAAAGTATTTCCACGCACGAGGACGGTTAAATTCTATACCGGTGACATGTTTGACTTTATTATTCTGTGTATTTTAAAAGATTCGGTCACCCGACACACGAGATGACGCGAGTATCAATAAATGGACCATTACCTGATTATAACATTACTGGATTCGCTTGTATTGAATCATTCGAGTTTACAGAAAATCTTCATCCGATTTGTTATGTTTGGTTCGGTAGACATTTTCAGAAAAGAAGTGGGCTCCAATAGTACTGTGACGATATATGCTTGATTGCTTAATGTTGACGTCGTTGATTGTGAGTGAAGCGATTATATCATACCGAATGCAGACCGAAGTTTGGTTACCACAAAAAAAGAAATATTCTGATGAAGAAAATCCTGATCAAACCGACTTTGAAAATAAAATTACAAGGGATCTTGGCAGGAAAATAATAGGTAAATTTACCCAAGGATGATCCTACGATCATAAACGACATTGTACAAGACTGATCATGGACGATGCTGAATTAAATTTTATAATCGCTGATACAACGAAAAGAAATACATTTAAAAGTCGGGATACAGCTTTCTTATCAAATGGAATTATGTTAGGTACAATTGTGAGTTATATTGACGGTGAATCACCGCAGTATACCCATTTAAGATCTTCGATGCTCGCGTACGTTTCAATTAATCTGTTATCCATGATAAATAAAATTCCAAAGTTTGTTGTCACAGTAGCTACCGATTCGTTTTATGTCAGTAAAAAATATTCAAGATTGCTAGATCAACTAAATATCATCGGTCAACACCATGTGGTGAATGGAGAATACAAAGAGAATATATTCGATTATTCTGAATCAGCATTTGTTCCAATCAAAGATATTTACCGTAGAAATAATTAGATATTAAAACCATCATCTGCACCATCAATATATGATCCCGTAGCTAGACACAAAACAATTTATCTAAATGGACCTGGAGGATCAGGAAAGACAACACGTGCGATTGATCTATTTCAGAGTTCAGATATGATCGTTTTGACACCTACACACAGACTTGCGCGAGAAATGACCCAACGAGGAACACGGTCATATACTTATTACAGCTTTCTCCGATGGAGCAGAGACGCATGGAATGGGAGATAAATGTATTCCGAAGATCATAGTTTGGGATGAAATATGTACTGTATCATTATATAATTTAAAAATATTTGTTGATTGGTTGTTGACGAAAAACACTGCTGTAATAATGTGTGGCGATCATGGTCAGCCACCACCCTTTGTTGGACCGTCTCCACACGAATGGCTAAAGAGATCCGTTGACTATTACAAAGAAATAGTTGCATCATAGAGCACTTGATTCAACATTGAGGGAGTTTTAAAAATTAATCAGATTACAACCGAATAATATTCAAAGTGAAGTAATGCGTACTATAATTTCAGAAACCTCTTTGAACAACTTTTGGGATACGTGGAGACCAAATGATCTGATAGTTGCAAGTAGAAAGCTAGTTCGTGGCACACTTCAACAAAGATTATTTCTGCTACATAAAAAAAAACTTCTCAGAGTTGCCGGTACCATTATGTTATCGCCCAGCAGATACGCGACGACAGAATATTCTCGTTGACATACCAGGACCGACGGAGAAAAAAATCTCGTGTTGAAAGATATTGTTTTGGCAGATGTCAATGTTGTTGATAGAGCTATATCGGATTGGACGCTAGGATACGCAATGACTATACATTCATCTCAAGGATTAACTATTTCTGATACAGTTGTTTGGATTGTGGACGATCATATCGATTGGTCATATTTAGTTTATCTTGCGGTGTCTCGCGTCAGGAAAATATCTCAGCTACGTAGGATTGTCGTGGATGCGTCAGAAACCACTGGCAATATTGATACTGATATTGTAAGAAAAAAGTTAGATAGCTATAAACAATATGATAAAAAAATTAACGCGACTTCGATCTGGACGTGCAATGTATCATAACATTGAAACAACAACAGGATAATCACTGTGCAAGCTGTAACTGTATAATGCTGTGGCAATACTCGAGTAAAAATCCAAGACAAAAAGATAACAGTCTTGGTCATGCACGTGATAATGTGATGTTAACTTGTCTTGAATGTAATCGAAAGTAGAGGTGCTAGTTAAGTGAATGTGGTGGTAATTGTGTATCCTTGGGAATTACCTGTAATTGTTCACGTGTAAATCCACGTTGAGGAGCAGTTGAATCTAATCTGTAGATTGCAGGTCTACCTGTGGATCGTACCACGCTGGATATCTTTGTGTAGTAATACTCCAAATAGGATCTGTCGCTCTTTTTCTTCCTCCTTCAAGTTCACCGGGTTCGTATAAATACCTGACGATGACATTACCTAATAGTGGATGCGGTGAAACATTATGCTGTATTGGTATATATTTCCTTGTAATCGCATTAATAGGTTTCAAAGCAGTTGTTTGAGTAACCTCATTGTTTAATGTAGCTATCACACTTGGTAATCTCGCAACCCATTTACGAGATCTTGTATCCTGAATGAATTCCTTCGCGTATTGATATCCAAATAATCTTTCAGCAAGTGTTCGATTAAATCTTTCTACGATCGCTTAATCACGATGAATTTCAGTATGTCCTCGTCGTATTTTAACATAATGTCGCTTCATTAATGATGATACTGCACCAAGAAATTCTTTACCAGGATCAGCTTGTAATAGTTGTGGCCATCGCAAGGGTCCTCGTCGATATATTCGTTCGAAGGCAGATGCAACTTCAGTAGCTGTTTTAGTTGAGAGTGGTTCTGCTTATTTATATCTACTTGAAACATCAACAACGGTTAATGCGTATTTAAATGTTACTCTACGTATACGATCATGAGGTAAAAACAGAATATCAGCCTGATGAACTTCATTAGGAACATTAACATCAAAATGAGCGTACTCGATTCGTTTAGGCGGTGGTAGATAAATTAGCCATATTGCTTGTCGCGCTAGCAACGCTGCGGCGGTAGAACGCGTGGCATTTGCTGCATTAGCGAGTTTATCGATTGCTGCTCTACCTTTCCAGTATCCTCTTGGGCTGTAATAAATTGATTGCATTATAATCAATTACCCAGCACCTATTGCTAATTTGGTTTTCATCGCAAATTTTACTAACCAATTGGCTAATCGTTCCTTGATATTTTTATTTTTTTATGTTATTCAATGGATGAATCAATTTCACATCTGCGAAATGTCGCTGTTCTAGATCTTTACTTTTATAAGCTACATCATGAACGTGACACGCTTTATCGGTTGCATTTACCGGATATTCACCGGATTTTGGTTGATCTTGTTCATCAAGTCTGAAATCAAGTCGAGTGCCAGGACCGCAGTAATTATATCCTGGAAGATGTTTTTCTCCGGAATATTTAGCCCACGGAGTTCCTGGAAATTTTGACATTAATGTTGCAATGTCACCACCGTTTTTTTTTGTGGTAAAAAGGAAACTTTTTTCTGCCAAATACGGAACATTTTCTTTTATTTTTTGTTGTAACCGTAGATAAATCAGTAGTTGTTTGAACCTTACAGCGTAAACAATATAAATCCATGATATAATATTATATTTTGGATGTAATTGATTTTTCAGCGACACGAAAACGAGAACAGGTAAAACATAATCCAGCGTTATCAAATTCGATCAGAATAATATTAATAGGCCCGTCTGGATCCGGTAAAACACAACTATGACTTAATTTGATAATGAGATGGTTGAAATGAAATAAATTGTAATTAGTTGCACCATCTGTAGATGATCAGAGATGCTACGAAGTACTTAAGGAATTTAATGAAAACGCACGATTGCTGAGCGGTGATGATATTATTGATTTTATAACCGATATTGATGAAGCACCATCTGTCTCATGTCACATCATTCTCGATGGATTCGTTAATAATTTAGTTGTGTATGATGACGTAATGCTAGATAAACAATTAAATCCGGCAAGAATATTTTCTCGAGGACGTTATAAAAATACCGATGTTATTTACGTAACTCAGCGGTATACACAAATTCCGAAAGTAATCAGAGATAATTGTAATATTTTAGCTGTATTTAATGGAATTGATACACACGCGTTAAGAAATATTCATCAGACCTGGTGTAGCGGAGATATGTATATAAATAAATTCAAACATTTATTTTCACGTGCGCAAGCAACACCGTATGGTTTTATTACAATAAATCTGCATGATCCCAGGACAAGATATCGTGTAGGTATCGATCAAATATTTGGCTAATTTGTAGCAGCAGATTGACAAAATAAAGACTAAATTAAATAGATACTATTTGAAATATGAAAAATTGTACATGGCTACATCAAGGAATCACAGATAAATGTAATTTAAAAAAATGTCGTAAAGAATTTTGCAAGAAACATAAATATATTTTATCAAAAAATCCACATGCTGGTCCTCGACATTGTGTTGGATGCAATGTTGGCGTTCGAGGACAATATCAGATTTGTAATGAATGTGGTGGAGATAAATACAGAACTTTGATGGCGTATTACCGTCGTAGGATCGAGGAAGGGGTATTGATACCTAGAAAAGAAACCCTTCCAAAAGAGGAAGAATAATACTCAAAGTTCAGAAAAATCTCAGATTGATCGTTTGTCCGATTATTCATTTTGTTTGATCTATATACAAATTTTTTGTTATATCATCAGATAGACAATTTAACACATGGAGAGAGCAGCAGAGAGGGGTTGACTACAACATTGGTTTGGGTCAAGCTAGGTGTAGTCATTGAACTGACTTCAATGTTAGTCACCATTAGTCGATTTGGTAATCAAAAAAGGGTGACGTTTCGATTTAGTCGGTTAGCCCTCTCTGCTGCTCTGCAACACTATTTGGAAAACTTAAGTTGTATCAATGAAATTTTTTTCACAGATTCCCTCAAACCTAGGTTTATATTTTCTTCTTGAATTTGACCGGGGGGTGAGGGTGGGGAGTAACTTTTGAAACGGGTTCTGACAGTCCTCGAAAGGGTACAAAGCAAACGTTTGTGTCAAATGCTACGTATTACTGATTTGATATATTTGTTTTAATTTAATATTGTTTGTCAGTTTTAAATTCCTTTTTTTTTCATTAGATGCTATTGTAATGTATATGTATTCACTAGAGATGATGTTTTTTTTCTTCAGAAAATCGGTTGACCGAATTTTCTTTGTCAACAAGTACTGTTGACCTAGATCCTGACCTTGATTCAAGGTTAGTGAGAACCACGTAAACATGTTTTATTATTATTTTAAAATGATTGGTTTTTGTCATGGTCAAGATTTGACTGGTGAATTAGAAGTAAACAACTTTTTATTCTTAAGGGAGAAATGATTGGTTCTCGTCAGGGTCATGTTAAGAATACGTGATATAAATGATCATGTAAACCCCCCCTCCTTTTTTTTTTCTTTCTCTCTCGTGATTTTGGAATTTGGATCGTGTGTGTGTGTGTGTGTGTGTGTAACTGCGCATTAGAATACTATATAACCTTTGTTTTAGAGAAATATTCTCAGTTCTAGGCTTTTACAAATGACGTTATGTCATTTTCTTTTGTTGTAGCCAAATTTTTGAATCCATGTTAACAATTCTTCAATTCATCTGGATTGTAAAGGATTAATTAGTATCTCTGGAAATATTTGATGCGTTCATACAAAAGTCTTGGAGAAAGACAGTTTATCAAAATCTTATTAGGATTTCCAAAACTGGAGTGTTAAATCTTGTGAATCTATAATAAACCCTAGATAAACACAAAACAGACTTCAGCATACGACATCGTCTTCCGTCATAGATGTTCCAACAGGACTCGGACTTGAAAATCTATTTGAAAATTTCATTACTAGGACTTTTGTAATTTAATTCTTGGATTATCTTGGCTTATTTTTGGATTGGATTCTTAAACTGTAATTTCTATTTCCATTTTTACAATCTTTTTCCAGAGAAAAAAATTCTGTTTATTTTACAAAGCTTGTTGTTCTCACTCTTTCTTTGTTAACGTTTATTAGAGCCTAAACTCGTAACACTATTTACTCAAAGTGTGCATACAACCCAATAAACGTGCGGAAAGCTCATGGCTTTGATTGAGCTTGCTAGTATATGCATGTATTATCAATATTTGGTTGAATTCATTAATTAGTCAATTAAACGATCTGACATTTGTTTACTAATTTGTAAACAAAATAGAAGTATTATATGTACATATTTTACAATAGACTTGCTAAATAATAAGTTCATGTTATCAAGGCTTTAAAGATGACCGTCTTCTGTAATTTCTATTCTATATTAATGAGATAGTCTAGCATCTGATTGGTAAAGCTTGTTACCAGGCCATATTTCGGAATAGCTTTTTTGACTGTATAAGGACTAATTTGAAGATGAATTGTCACAATTTTTTATAAAGATTTTTGTCCAGAATGAAAAGGTCAGCTTGTGCAAACAATAGAATATGTTAGAAAACAAAATCTCAAAGAATGTTACCAAACATAGTTTCAGGAAGAAGAGACATGAAATTTATTTTTGGGGTGGTGGGGAGGGTGATTACATTAGTTGTTCGTTATTGTTTGTGTTTTTTCTTCTGGTATATATATATATATATATATATATATATATATATATATATATATATATATATATATATATATATATATATATATATATATATATATATGTGTGTGTGTGTGTGTGTGTTTGTGTGTGTGTGTGTGTGTGTGCATAACCAGATCAGGTCAAGTATTATTTTCCCCCCAAAAAAAATTCAAGACGACGCTGACTATCATCGAAAGGGTAGCAGCAAAAGTCTCTGTGTCTATTTACTCAAAGTATGTATAATACTCAAGAATTGGGTTGTATGCACACTTTGAGTTATGTGCAAGACTAAAAATATGGTCAAATTTCAAGTGTCAAGTGACAAAGTATGTGTGTGTATTTTTGTTTTAAGCCTGGGGGTACCGATCCAGCTCTGGTATGTATGTATGTATGTATGTATGTATGTATGTATGTATGTATGTATGTATGTATGTATGTATGTGTGTGTGTGCATGCGTGCGTGCGTGTTTAAAAAGGGTTGAAATGTGCCATTTAAGTGGGTATTGTTGATAAAGTCAAATTACTTACTACAATATAAATCACAGTCTTTATTGAACAAAATTAAAATGAATTGTGTATGTATGTGAATATATAAGCATCTGAGAACCACATACAAAACACATCAACTTAAAACAAAAGGGTAAGACAAACGCAAAACTTGTGATGAATACTTACTGCTGTATAATTCTGTCAGAAAAGGCTTTTTGTTTTAATTAAATTAAACAAATTTAACTTGGACATCAAAATGAAATTAAAATATTGATAAGATCACGAAGGAAAACATTTTGACAACGTGTATGCTTCTGTTCAACGTGTTCTAAAGTACTTAATCTCTTGATAATGATTAGGGAAAATACATTTTAAGAAGGTTTTTTTTTAACCATCACTGTAAATAAAAAGATTAGAGTCATTAAAGATAAGAAATAAAGAGTTATTTTGGTTGAAGACTAAATGACCAGTGAGTGTCTTAAAATGAAATAATACCATTGATCAGTAAATTAGACATTGCATCTGAAAGGTTGCATATGATTTCTGTATAAGAAATTGAACAGAAATATATTAAAAATGATTGTATCTTTGAGATGAACGCTATTCTGTAATTTTGAAGTATGAGCAAGATATTTCCACATAGACAAGTTGCAAAATAAGCTTCTTCTTGTTGCTAGTGCAGAGGTATGAGGTTCCTCGGTTTATACTTAAACACTGTGAATCGGAGCTTTGGCTTCATTAGCAGGCGGTTCAGATGCCTGAGAAGAGACCTGGGGTTCTTCCGAAGGAACTTCAAGAGCAGGTGCAAGAGGTTCTTCTGAGGGAGGAAAAGCCTCTGGCTCATTTGAGCATATCTTCATTGCAGACATTTGTAGTTCTTCAGAAGGTACATTAGAAGCAAGTGACTCGTGTTCTTGCGAAGAAGCTTCCAACACAGGTGCAGTACTTGTTGATTTTTCCAATGATGCCTGCGAAGAAGGAAGTTCAGAATCTTGAGGAAATGTTTTCTGTATGTAACCCTGCACGTTCTCCGCTGGTACGTTGGAGACATAACCTTCAGGTTCATCAATGTGAACACTGGGTTCATTACCAAGAGTTTCCGATATCTCTGCCTGAGTCGCCAGTTCTTCAGTGGGTGGCCATAGAGCTTGAAGTCCTGGTTCTTTAGAGGAAATTTCAGACACTTCTGCCTGAGTCTCAGCTTCTGTATTAGTGGATTCTACTGACAGCTTTTTTTGGCAAAGAGCAGCATTGCAGGGATCTTTAGACACGTCTGCTTCAGCCTCTGTAATAGATATCATTCTTTGACAAACAGCAATCTCACATGTTTCAGTCGCATCTTCTTTAATTTCAGCGTCTAAAGGTAGCCTTTTTTGACAAACAGAATCCTTAGATGTTTCAGACACTTCTACTTCACCCTCCGCTTCTGTAGCAGTTTGATCTATGGAAAGCCTTCTTGGACAAACAACAACCTTAGATGTTTCTGACACTTCTACTTGATCCTCAACGTTTGTAGTGGTGGGATCTATAGATAGCCTTCTTTGACAAGCAGCAGCATTATATGTTTCAGACACTTCTGCTTGACCATCAGCTTCTACAGTATTGAGCTCTATAGATAGGCTTCTTTGGCAAACTACAACCTTAGATATTTCTGACAGTTCTTCCTTGCATTTTTCAGCAGAAGATTTGAGAGATGCAGTTTCAGGTTCTTTAACAAACGCTTCAGTAGTCTGGGGTTGTTCAGCGGATTCGTTGGCTCTGGCTTCCTCTAAAGGAGCATATGCTTCTTCAGAAGATAAATGGGACGAATCCTCCAGTTCTTTAAATGGTGCTTCATGCAAGGAAACCGAATCTTCTTTAGTTGCTACAAAGGATGCAGGTACCTCTGAGATTTTAGCATATGCATGTACAGGAGCGACTGTATCTTCAGTAGGTACCAAAACAGGAGAAATGTCAGGTTCATTTGATTTAGCTTTCTGTACAGAAGTACATGCTTCTTCTTCTAAAGACAAATGCGACACAGAAGCTTTTGTTTTCTGTAAAGATGTTTCCTGTCCTGTTCCTTCAACTAATGCCTGAAGAACAGGAATCTGAGTTTCATTAGCCAGATCTCCTAATGCGGGAGCCAGATGTTCATGAGCTGGAACGTCACCATAAGTGATAAGCTCTTTCGGTTCTTCTCTGTCAACTTCAATATGCAATGGTTCATCTTTTTCTTCCTCTGCCTCGGCTTTTATTGCAACTAGTGAAGATACAGTTTCAGCTTCAAACGTAAGGTCAATTTCTGCACCAAACACTTTCCCTTCATCTCCTGTTTGTGTGACCTCTGGTATCCCGACATTCTCCACTGTTTCAGCTAGTGTCTGCTCAGTCAACTTTACTAATTCAGACTCAGCTTTCGGCTCATTTGCTGGTGATTCTGCCACTGCCACGGGAGCCTCGGTGGATGTTATAACAGGCTGATCAAGTGATGACTGTACGATCTTATCAGTCTTACTGGCACTCTCAACTTCCGTTTCGTCTAATGGGTTGGTCTCCTCAATTGGCTGTCCATCGATATTCGTTCTAAGTGACTCTTGTGTTTGCGTGATGGTCTTATCAGCTGGTTCCACCTGTATTTTACCTGCTGATAGTTCCGTGGGCTCTATTGAAGCAATTAATTGTGATGAAACCTTCACAGTTGATTGTGAAGGAACTTCCATGGCTGGTTGTGATCGAACTATACCTTTCCCATCTGACATTGATTCAGCTATCTGCTGCTGTGACACCTGCGCAATTTCCATCTGAACCTCAATTCGTGCCACTGTCTCTTTGCCTGGTTCATCCATTTCTCTACCTGCTGCTGACTCAACCAGCTGTGCTGAAACTTTCACAGTTGGTTGTGATGGAGCCTTCACAGTTGGTTGTGATGGAGCTTTAACAACTGAATGTGATGGAACTTTTACAGTTGATAGTGATTGACCTTTTACAATATGCTGTGATGATGCTTTCACGGATGGCCGAGATGTAGATTTTACAATTGGCTGTGAAAGAGTTTTCACAACCGGTTGTGATGAAACTTTTGTAGTCGGTATTGATTCAGCTATCTGCTGCTGTGACACTTGCGAGGATTCCCGCTGAACGTCTGCTAGTAAGATTGTCTCTTTAACTGGCTTCTCGAGTTCAATTGGCGCCCGTGGAGTAATTCGCTGTGATGAAACCTTTACAGCTGGTTGTGAAGTTTTCACGGCCGGTTGTGATGGAGCTTTAACTGTTGGTTGTGATGGAGCTTTAACAACTGAATGTGATGCAACTTTCACAATTTGTTGTGATGTAGCTTTCACGGCTGGCCGTGATTGAGATTTTACAACTGGCTGTGACAGTACTTTTTGTGACGGTGTTTTTGCAGTTGATTCAGCTATTTGCTGCTGTGACACTTGTGCGACGTTCCTTTGAAGCTCGGCTGGTACGGTTGTCTCTTTTGCTGTCTCCTCGGGTTCTCTACCTGCTGTTGGATTAACCGGAGCCTGTGGAGCAAATGACTGTGATGGAACTTTCACATTTGGATGCGAAGTTTTCACAGCTGTTTGTGGTGAAGCTTTGACAACTTGCTGTGATGGAGCTTTAAAAACTGAATGTGATGAATCTTTCACAATTTGCTGCGACGAAGCTTGCTGTGTTAGAGCTTTGACAACTGGCTGTGATGGAGTTTTCACAGTTGGTATTGATTCATCAATCTGCTGGTGTGACACCTGTGCAATTTCCTTCTGAACCTCTGTTTGAATGACTGTCTGTTTAACTGACTCCTCAAGTTCTCTATCTTCTGCTGATTCAATCGCTGGATGTGACGCTACGGATTCTGATGTAACTTTTAAATCTGGCTGTGAAAGGTTTGCTATTAATTTTGATGGAGCTTCCACTGTTGGTTGTGATGGAACTTTAACAACTGAATGTAATGGAACTTTCACACTTGGTAGTGATGTAACTTTTACAATTTCTTGCTGTGATATACCTTCTACAACTGGTTGTGATGGAGCTTTTATAATTGGAATTGATTCAGCTATCCGATGATGTGACACCTGTACGATTTCCCTCTGAACCTCCGCTTGTACGACTCTCTCTTCAGCTGGCTCCTCGAGTTCTCTACCTGCCTTTGGAGTAATTGGCAGTGAAGTAATGTTCGCAGCTGCCTGTGAAGTTTTCACAGCTAGTTCTGATGGAGTTTTTATGGCTGGTTGTGATGGAAATGTTATGAGTGACTCAGATGGTACTTTCACAAACTGTTGTGAAGGAACATTACCAACTGGTTTTAATGGAGATTTCTTAGCTGATTCGACTATATGCTCTTGTGATACATGTGCAACTTCCCTGTCAGGGTCTGTTTGTACGACTATCTTTTCAGCTGGTGACTCCTGTTCTCTACATGTCGATGGTTCAATGGGTGCCTGTGGAGCAATTGAACAATCTGAAACTTTCACAGCTGATCGGGAAGGACAATTTACGGCTGGTTGTGATGGAGATTTCACAGCTGGTATTGCTTCAGCTATCTGCTGTTGTGACACATGTGCAACTTCTTCCTGAGAATCTATTTGTGCGACTGTCTCTTTAGCCGGCTCCTCCTGTTCAGTATCTGCTGATGGTTCAACGTGCGCAGGCGGAACAACTGAATGGGAAGGAGCTGTCACAATTGATTGTGAAGAAACTTTCACGACCGGTTGTGCAGGAGATTTCACAACAAGTTGTGATGAAGATTTGACAATCGGTGCCTGCGATGCAAATGTATATGACGAAACTTTCACGGTTGGTTGTGACGGAGATTTTGTAGCTAGTAGTGATTCAGATGTCTGCTTATGTGACACATGTGCAACTTCCTTCTGCGAATCTATTAGTACGACTGCAGTTCCAGCCTGCTCCTCTTGTTCATTACCTGCTGCTGGTTCAATGGACGTATGTGGAGTAAATGAATGTGATTGATCTTTCACAGTTGATTGCGATGGAACTTTCACGGCTGGTGGTGATGGATTTTTCACAACTAGCTGTGACGGAGCCTTGTCATTTGGTACCTGTGGCGCGAAAGTCTCTGATGGAACTTTCACGACTGGTTGTGATAGAGATTTTACGGCTGGTTCTGATGGAGTTTTTATCACTGATTCAGAAGTTCGTTGTCTTCCAATTTCAGTTGCTTTCGAAGTCTCCTTTCGAATTTCTTCTCTGGATGTGTGGGAAGCACCGCGTACCTTTTTGTGGTCAGCAATTATTTTCCCTGTGGATGTGTTTGGATACAAAATCTCTATGACCGATTTTTGTGCCTGTGGGAGCTTTGTGGCGCTCCGTCGTTTATCATCACCGCCTGGGGCTGGTCTTTTAACCAGGACGTCCTCTGAAGTGCGCGTATCAGTCTCTTTCTTGCTTTCAGCACCTACAAGAAAACAAAACAAAGAAACGCTAATAATATCATTCCCACAGGGAAACATTAAGCTATAAGGATGATCTGGATAATTTTGCATGACGGGGACCTACATCCTGAACACTATGATTGGTACCGAAAGATATGGTTTCCAAACGGCCAGTTCCTTACAGGTAAAGCCCTGGAAAGTCAAACCAAACGCCTCCACCCCCACTCCTCGTCAAAGCAGAAACTGTACATGGAATGCATTCACATGACTGAAATATTGACAGTAACGGAGATTTTTAAAAACAATCCCAGTGTTTCCCTTTACCCTTACTTGCGGTTCAGAGACCCCCACATTTTAAATACGACCCAAAGTTTTTATACCAAAGTTTGTTTTTTACTCTAACACCCAGTTTTGACACCAAGGTGATTTTTGACTCTCAATCTTGCACCCAAAGAGGAAGCACTGAATCCCAAAATGTATCTGAGTGTTCACTTCGTTAAAGTTTATACTATATATATTCAGACTTTGAGCTTGAGCTTGAGTTTCGTGATGCAATAAATTCTCGAAAAGCAAGATCACGATAATACATAAAAAAGGAACATAATTGACCTCTCAGATAACTGCTCAGAGGTATGTTTACTGTCATAGAGAGAAATTAAAAAAGCTCGATAAATTTAATTATTTCTGTATACTGTATACCTCAGCCTATCATTAAGATCACTCATATATATGGTCTATATGGAGTCAAACGGGATTGTATGCTGACAAGGGGAATTTTAACGCTAAAAAGATCAATATGATTAATATTGGGGGACTTTATGGGGATATGATGAATATGTATGCTCTCTCTCTCTCTCTCTCTCTCTCTCTCTCTCTCAAAATTATGCCGTGACGACCGAACCTAACCACAGCTCCATCCTAAGCACTGGTTAGTTTCTAGTGATTTAGTCCTCATTAGTAGGGTTTCAGGCGTTATTCTTGCATTGGGGTGATGCTGCTCTCTATACATGCGTGAGCAATTTCAAATAAAACGTCAATAAGATGCATGCGTGGGTGTTCTATTCTGACAGAAATTAATACTTTTTAAAAAAGTTAGTATTTTGAAGGATTTAATGCAATGGGTCAAAACGAGAGGGATTTTAATCAGCAGCCGCAAGCCAAGGTCAGTCGAAAGAAATGTATTAATTACTAGCGATCGTCCGATAGTCAGAAGGGATGGAAGGCTGAAACAGCGCAAAACTTCAGAATGCAATACGACCCGACAGCTACCAGTAACGTCAGAAGAAAAAAGGCGGAGACCTTTTAACATATCTAGATTAGGGGTCTCCAACACGCGGCCCGCCAAGCCGTATCCTGTCATGAGATATAGCAAAGGTGATGCGGTCCAAAGGCCATCGAAAATGCCCTCATGCGGCCCTCGGGGTGGTTTGAGTTGGAGACCTCTGATCTAGGTGATCTACGTACAAGTCTGCAGAGCATGTTCAGGAAACAGCATTGAATGAAATTTCGCATATTATATCATATAATACAGAAAATCTTGACGTGTTCCGAACGAGACATGACAAACAAGTCATCCGAATTTTTTCATTCATTTCAATAATCTGTTTTGTGATTTCGGGAAAAAATCGTTCTCTTCGAGGAAGACAATTGTACTTGTGTGATTAAGCAAGAGCCTCGTATTTAGCAAGAACCGAAAGCACATCAAACAAATGCTGCTGATACTTTCAGTTAATTTGTAAAAGTTTATACAATATCATGTAAGAGGGGTATCGCACTACAAAATGTGTGCGCGCATTTGGAAAAAATCTTGAAATGGTTTTTTAAGTTCAGTTCATAAAAAGAAACTAACATGATGCATTCATTACTAAATCACCATTTCAATAGATCAAAAATATCCTTGCAAAAACAAAGCGATGATTTTTAGCGGATAGAAGTATTGATTTTAAATAGCGTTATTAATATTTGTAAAAATATTGAACAATTTCCACCAATTACATGCATACAATTGGTCTTTGCCGACGACCGACGAAATTAATCTCTCTCTCTCTCTCTCTCTCTCTCTCTTTTATATATATATATATATATATATATATATATATATATATATATATATATATATATATATATATATATATATATATATATATATATATATATATATATAGTTTACCTGAGGCTTTTCATTGAGGTCCGCTAATCCTTTTTCTTTTTGGGATCATAAAATGAATATGTTCTTACACATGTAGCTCACCCTTTGTCACTTTGACAATGTTACAGATGCATACAACACTTAGCTAATATATAATCTGTAAAAGAGTTTCCGTCTAAAATTTTGCAACAGAAGGAATTAAATTTCTTCGGATAGTATCTGCACCGTTCACGTTTTCAAGCCCACGACAAACTTGGACTGTTCGTCTGCAGGGGTCAGTATTTATTCAGCCTCATATTGATCAACAAATAGTTTCGCTAACCCTCCCAATGCCGACGCAGTCAATCCACGTTAGTGCCACTTTCATAATTAAAAATCGGTCAAATGGAGAGGAACAGAAAAGAAATGGATTTGCTCATATACGTGTGTGTACAATAAAGTACAAAGTTTTGTTTTTAAACCAAAATGAAAGATAACTTTGAGCAATGGAAAGGCGGCAAAAGAATAATTAAGCATGTATTCATTGTAAAACTAATGAAACAATGCCATGAATAAGTGTCACTGATTATTTTAAAGCATAACTTGAAGTTGCTGATTAAACGATAACACTTGCAGCAAAAAGAACAAGCCGTTTGTGTATGACTAGGTTGAATGGAATTTCAGCGCACGAACCAGATGTGTTGATTTTTGTAAGTTTTGCTGAGTTTGTAAATTTACACCTGGATTATCACGGTTTATCTGTATTTCAGTTCCGAAATAGCCAGCCAACATTATAAATCAAAATAGTATTTTTAAAAATTACTCCTATCTTTAATATATTGGCTGGATACTATGTAATGTTGTAGATCGACGTCATGATAATCACATCAAAACATTAAGAATGATGGTTCAGAGTGAACATATTAAGCTTTTAAAAATAATCTATATATGCATCCATCAGAAACTATTTAGATAGGTCTATAACATCTGTAGGATAG
The DNA here is from genome assembly GCA_029339505.1 of Unio delphinus. Lineage (NCBI taxonomy): Eukaryota > Metazoa > Mollusca > Bivalvia > Unionida > Unionidae > Unio > Unio delphinus. Next base: position 3,613,119 of record JAQISU010000033.1, read on the forward strand.
CATGGTGATGATCATCTACATCTATAGTACAAGTGTGTGTGGATAAATCTATTCGGGTGACATTTTATGTTATGTTTGAGGAGTTACAGGAATACATATGACACTGTGAATTCTCTTATGGAAACAAACATCTCTCTTTAAACGTATAAAGTTTTCGAAATCTCAATGCATTTGGCCAGTTCAACAGTTTTTGTTATTTATCTCTGTAAAATAAATTCTAAACGAAAAATCATGACCCACCTAACTATTTGTCATAAGGCTTAATCTAATCAGCGATGCACGAGAACTTCTATATACATGCCTAACAGCTTCCAGTCATATTCTATCATATGTGAATGTACGCCGAGTTAAATGGCGGCCCCCAATCTTCACATGTAGCAAATATTTTCAGATACAGCAAAAGAGAAGTGGTGAAAGAATAATAATCCTATCTTTCTAAAACGTTATCCGGTTTCATTTGCATTCGTGATCTCTCTCATGTATGAATTTAAGATTCTTCTGCACTTGTTTCATTTTTTTTATTGGGAAGATGCTCGATGCAACAAACAAAAGAAAGTGAGGAATCGTGATCAATTTGCTCACGCAAATATATCGCATCTCTTCAGCATCCCACCCCAGCTCAACGATGGAAACAAGCCATTAGTACAAACTAAAAAGGCGAGAGGAGGACATAGCCCTTATGAAGAAAAAAAAAGTAAGAAAGGGAAATAGCTCTTACACGAATCACTGGAGCATTGTTTTGTCAATATGTTTATATTTAATTTACTAGCATAATATGTGCCAACATAAAAAAAAATTTACATAATAAAAAGGTGCAAAGCACCTCAGCGCACACACTTTTCTAACGGCGAACAATAAAGAAGAATTAGGGATAGTAAACATATGAATGAGTCTCAAAATAAAACAAAAATATTTCAAAACGAATTCGACTGGCGAAAAGAAACATAATGAAATTAAAAACGTATTCGAAATGTGAACAAGTCAATCAGCAATAACTAACATCGAAATATGTGTAAAATATAAAAGTACAATAGAGGCGAGAAAAACCAACTGTAACTGGGTGACATATATACAGAGGTGTGAATAATGGTGAGCGTGAGAGAGGCGTGAAAAGAATACCGCTTGCACGTGCTGCACAGGCTTGGCCTGCTCTCTTACGTATACAGATAGAACAAGGTATAATTATAATGGTGTAAAATATTTAAAACAAAATAAAATTCGTAATATGACAAAATGAATTAAAGTTTACAATATCTGGATTATGCTGCCTAAATGGTAACTTTATGATTTCAAATAATTGTATGGGGATACTGATGTTACAAAGATATATCAATCACATTGTGAAAGTTGTATATGGAGCAGAACAATTCCGATAGACACCATTTATCTATGAAGTGAACCAGCTTGAGTTTGGAAAAGTCAGTTTTGATTTTACATATAAGTCTGGATAGAAAGAAGGACAACAGTGCAATACTAGTTAATGCTTTGTTTATGGTAGTAAGCACGAATATGTTTAATCCATGTGGGATACTTACATTCAGCGCACAATAAGAGGTAAGCGTCCTCGAATTCTAGTTCCGGGAACGATGCATCTTTCGGAAAAAGTCCGAATTTATAACAAGTCTAGAAGGTACTGAAAATGTGTTCGGATAGTTTTTTAAAACCATTTAATGACTAAATGTTGTAGTGAAATAATTAATGTACATTCTAAAAACAGATGATCAACAGTTTCTATACCACCGCAAAAAGTGCATAATTTCGATTTGAAAATCGTTTTCGAAAACGGATTCGAATTTACAAGTAAGATATAATGGATAGTTTTAAAACATATATCTCTATATGTATATCTCAAGATCTATAAATTGATTTTGTTCATTTTTCCAAAAAGTGGACAAGTATAATTAATATAATCTTCCACTTAGGGTTTTGAAAACATGTTTATGTTGTCACCGATAAATGATCTTACTTAGGACCTGACCAAAAATGAACGTGGTTTTTTTATTCATGAAAGGGTTTAAATATTAGTATGCATTTTTTTAAATATAAAATTGGGTGCATATCAGGTATGGACGTATTTGTTGTTTTCTTTCTGAATTTTTTATTCTGGCATGAGTACATTTGGATCTAAATTATTTTGTCCCTTGACGGCCCTTATAAATTCCCTCTCTATGTAAAAAGAGCAGAACAGATAATTAACATACTAAAATTAAGATTTAAGTCAATTTTAAACACATAGTGAATTGTATATGAGAGCTAGAAATGTTCTTATAAGGCATTAATACCGTTGCCGATAGAACACTATTGAATGCAAAGGTAATCTCAAATTAAACTAGGGTTCATAGTTTTGTCACATTTTGAAAGAAACGAATTAAAATGATCTTTACAGACGCCTTTTTAAAGAACTCAGAGCCAAATTTGGCTTCATTCTTTAAAATATATCGAGTTTGACTGAAGTTTACCATTTTTTGAGTAAATTTGGGCGCGCAGTCAAATCTACATAGAAATATAAAGTGAAAATTGAACAAATAACTACAAGTCTAGTTCAGATTAAGACTCATGGCAAAGATGGTCTCAGTTCATGAAAATTTCACAACACGAATCCGTGGAAAATAAAATTCACGAATGGACAAAGATATAGGCACCTCCCTATATTGGTATCGTGTTTGAAACGGTTAACACGAAAACGAAATTAAGCGCGCAGGATGTCCGAAATAATATGGGACACTGAAAGCTGCTGACTTTCTATACAGGAGTTTAATCCATGCCCTAGACAATATTCTACTTAACATGGGAGTAGCAGTATCAAAGTGATTAAAAATGCGTGACCAGAAGGGCACGACAAGGCGCCTTACCCCAGTTACCTTAAAGGTGTTATACTTTTAGATAACAATCCAAAGCGATCTATCTAAAAATGTCGTCTTCCCTCAATCGGTGTTTCAATACGCTTGTGAACTGTTAATTGGTTCACAGCAGATGGTTAGATGAGTTGCGATGGCTCACTGGCTAGCCTGCTTGACTCGCAACCGAAAGGCGCAGGTTCGAATCCATTCATCGGATAAGCCGAGATCGACTACGGTGACGTGTCATTGTGCAAGGTAGTTTATTCCAATCAGTTCTGTCCGCAATAACCTACTAAGCCAATCCAAACAAAGCCAGATGATGAAATGTGAAATCCGGTTGAATGAATCATCAAGACGCTGACTAACACCAAATATAAAATCGATAGATTGATAATATATACATATATACATCCGCCTGTGGAAGACTTATTTGCTATAGCATGAAAAGATAAATGCGTGTAGTTGAAGACAAGTGCACCTGTTCAAGGACCAGTACAGTGGCACTGTGTTTGCAGCGAAAACAATTACTGGTCTACATCTCAGATCTAATTTTGCTACATATGTTGGGTTCTTCAGAGTTCTAGACATAATATGCATGAATTCAGGCACTGTAATTATGAACCCCTCTGTGCACAAATATATGTTAATGAGAATTAACATGACATATTGGATTGTCTCCATAAATTTTACATTTGATTACATTGCCACTTTTTGAACGACCAGCGTCCAGTTGTCTACTGATCGACACTTACTAACCAGCACATGATCTAAATGACCAACATCCAGTCGTCTACCGACCAACACTCAAACTTAATAACACGTTATTTAATTTATCAATACTTTCTTATTTATCGAGCAGCAGTCACTACGTGTTCTAATATTACTAAATACCCACACTATAATAATCACTAAGGCGTTCCAATAACCCACATTAATTCATTTATTAAGCAATACCCCATTGTATGAACATCTGTATGAAGATAAACAACACCAACACGTAACATTTGGTACCGGTTCGCTTTATTGTTTCGTCACACTGAATTCAAACTCAATTCAATATTAGTATTAGTTACTTCATTAAATACTTTAGACGGTTTCCATACTACAATAATGTGTCATTTCAGCCGATTGATAAAATTATGTCGGAGACGGAACGTCTGTTTAAGAAAACATATGGGATTCAATGTCTTTATATAATATATCCAAAAGGTCTCAATAAAAAAAAAGTTTGTATCACGTTCATTAATAAACAAATTCAAGATGTATTTCGCAGTTTTTGTGTTCATATGTTCCTGTTTATAATGATAATTATATATGCTTATTCCACTTTAACCCAAAATACAAAATTTCAATTTTTATCTGCGCAATAATGACAGTAATAAAGATAAAGAGGATTAATATATGTTCTTTTAAAATTTATTGTGAGCCATTTATGTATTGATATGTTACTAAAAATATAATGCTGATATTATTTTTAGAACTTTTTCCATAAGTTATGGGGCCGTCCATTTAGTATGTACGCATGGAGGTTTATATATATATATATATATATATATATATATATATATATTATATTTATATATAATAAAAAAAAACAAATGCATAAACAATACAGTTATATTGAATTCCTTGCGATTTTCGCTGCAGACTGCGCATGGGAAATATTGTCACAAATTAACATTCAGACATTCATATAGTTTTAAACCATTTCTTCTTGTTCAGTATCTATAGTAATTCTTCGTTCGTTTTGTTATTCCTACTCCGCCTTTCTTCACTTTTCTACTCTTACACTTTTTTTACTTTGGCGAGTTGCATTTTACGTTTTATCAAATATTTTTTTAAGTAGGTTTTTTTTAAAAATATTGTATTATTATTTTATATTGTTTTTGTTTATTTATTTCTTCGGAGTTAAAGCACGTGGCAAAGCCTGTATTATCATTTACGTTAAGTCATACGGTAAGTTGTGGCTTGTTCTAATATTTCAGACAGGATAAGCATCGGACTTTTCCAAGGTGGAGCTAGAATTGTACCTAACAATAAAAGGTTGAAATGTGTATATCACTTTAATACATTGTGCAAAGACGCAGTTTTATTAAAGCTTAGTTTACTTTTTGTAACGTTCATATCTTAAAATGTCAAATTATCCTAGTTTTTTTAATACAAGTCAGCAGCATTAATATACATGATAAAATTAATCTAAGGTGTAATCATTTTAAAGATTTATACATTTGTATATTGTGAAAGTTTCCAGTTTAATAATAATCTTATTATTACAGGAACATTTAGCTGAATACAGGCCCAATATCTGTATCGCATTCACATTTGTCTGATTCCTACAGCAAGAATACCCCACTTACGTCATCTACGGAGAGTACCTATCTTCTGCAGATTTGACATGTCCGCCATAAATTAGATTTCATCACGACCTACTTAGATTATTCTGACATTATTGCACTTACAGAGACTCGTCTAGATGATAGTTACAGCCGGTCATCTTAAGTTAGATGGTTATCCAGTTAAGTGTGAACGAACAAATCCTGTGGAGATGTTATGGTTTATATTTCTGAACAAAAATAATTTCAAATTATGTACCAATCTATTGATAAGTAATCTTGAAGAGATAGAAATAGGGATATACATATTTGTAAAAGGGATGAAGCTTGTGATCTATCGTTTTCCATCTGCTTCGTCACATTTCGGGACTCATTTAATATCATTATTGAGCTAGGCTTCAATGTCTGTGATAAAATTATCCTTTTGGGTGATGTAAACGAGGACCTAATCAGTGCTGAGATCTCAGAGATGTAGTGATGCATATTGACATGCAACATATAATTGATCTGCCGAAAAGTGTAACAGATAGTTCTGCAACTCTGTTAAATCCCATTATTATATCTCCGACCATAGATGTTCTAAACTCTAAAGTGATCACAAAGGCCTTCTATTTAATTACTCGGCAGCATTATGACTGTTATACCTGTTATGAACAATAAGTAGTGCTTTATAATAAAGCGGATTTTTAAAAAATAATCGTATAACAGTTATGGACAGCACAACTAAGGAGACTGTGGTAATGTCAATGGTGCCGTTGCAACTTTTACTTCGTTGTAGATTCAATTTGTATATTACCGAATACTGTTAAGCACAAGAACCGTTCGGCTCAGGAACAAATGCTGGTAGGATATCGCAACACACGGAAAATGGAGAAGTGCGAATTTCATGGAGCAAATAGTTATTAATAGTAATAATCATTTTCATTGTGAAAAATGCACAAATAAAGTAGGCAGTAAAGCCAATATCCAAAAAAATAGTAAAATAAATATTCTTAACTTTTGAGAATACTGGTTCTGTTGGTGTAATTCGAAATTATACTGGAAATATATGCGTCATTTTGTCAAAGAAATTTAAAACAAAATAAAAATCTTTACTAAGGAGCATTCATGCGAATGGTTTATTACATGTAGCATTTTGAGATGCAGAAAAAACAGAATGCCTTAAATTCTTTTTTCGCTGCTACAACGAAGGTTGCTGACAACAATATCATTATGTCGGATGTTCACTTGAAAACGAATAACTAACTAATATATTAATGACATAACAAAACAAGACATTTCTAATCTAATCAACCCGTCCACAAAGCATATGGCGCGGATAAAATAAGTCAGTAGATAGATGCTCAAAGGAACGGTCGCATCTAAAGTTAAATCACGCTGAATTATATTTAGCATGCCCCTCGTTTTAAAAAATAACACTGTTTCAATATCTACAGTAAGCCACCAAAGTAATGCCAGTGTATGAAAAGGAATCCGCTATTGATTCTTCAAATTAGAAGCCTATTTTATTGAGTTGTGTTGAGAAAGTTATAGAAAAAAGTAGGTTAAACTATCTCTACAACCGTCAACATTCAAATATTAATCAGGTTTTCTTCCCAACGACTCTACAGTATTTCAGCTCATAGATATGTAGCATAGGACACGAAATGAGCTTAATAACAAAGATGACAAGTCCATGATCTTTTGCAATATCCTTGAAGATTTGATTGAATTTCGCATAAAGGTGGTGATACATAAATTAAAGCACAATGGCATTGATGGTACTTTTATTTATTGTGCATATTAACGACCTATTCAGTGCAACGGAATTGTTTGTTGATGAGTGTTCACTGGTGTATTAATCAAATGACACTAATGAAAATGAATATATACTAAACACAGCGTTACAAACTAGTGACGATTCTTCAAGACAGTTGTTAGTTGACCTCACTCCAACTACAAGTGATGTACGGTAATGGTATTCTCCCATAAGCTAGAGCCGGTTTTTGTTGTTGTTAAGAACTAATATTAAAAAGTGAGATACACTATTTTGTTGAGTTCCATAAGCATCTTGACCAAATATACTGATAAAAAATTTCTGCTGATCTAAAAAAAAATGATAGCTGCCTAGAAAAGACTAAAATTATAAGTTTAGCCGAAAGACGTTAGAAAGGATATATTTCGCCAAGATGCTAATACATCTGTCCCATACTATAAGATAATGATGCTAAATGGAACCGTTATCCGGCTGAAGACTCTCTTAGAATCATCTTAAGCAGGGAAAATTGTGACTGGTCATTGTTTCGTAAGATTTATGAAGAAAATGTTAGTCGTAAGCCACATTACTTTCATCAAACTGTATAGGTGTATCTCCTTCGAATCTTGCTCAGCGTCTAACCGCTCACCACTGTTTGGCGAGACAAACATGTATAAACTTAAAACTACGAACAATTTTAATCGAATTAAGCAAGACTCGACATAAGTAGAAGCTACTTGCTAAGTTGCTACAGTCTTCTGTTCTTGTTCGGAACTCACTCCCAAATTCAGTAAAGGTAAAAAGTAACTAGACTTTCTCTAGAAATAAAATGGAGGCTAAGACATTACAAGTGCCTAACCACTTTTTCGTTGGTAACAAGAAACTTTATATTCTATATACAAGAATTAGAAATAATTACAGTGATTTACATAATGATTTATATCCTAATCGACTACTCTGATGGCCTTAGTGGCTACAGTGTCCGTCTCGGATGCGGGAAATCGTAACCAAGTCATACCAAGACAAAAATGATAGCAGCAGCTGCCTCGCTTGGTGCATAGCATTAAGAGGTTAGTGTTAGGACTGGTAGGCCTGGTGTCTGGATTATGCGACTGGGTGGGACATGATGTCGCGTGTCTGCGGCATGATGTCATAGAGCTATACATCACTGTTAACTGCCACACTGCAGACATCGTAGCGATATGACTGAAATTGTTAAAGCTACGTTATAATCAAAATGCATACATATCCTAATCGTTGTGTACTGTGGAGATGATGTAGCAAGAGATGATATAGCAAATGCATGCAGTTACATATTTACTTGCAAATAATATAATAAATAGTTAAGCAAATTGATTCAAAATCTAAATCTTCTCTATATAACAGCGACACATAATTTGTTATACGGATCTTCAGTAGACTGGTGCCGGTCAGTTAAAAGACGCATTGGTTAGTAAGTGTGGGTGCTACTCAGTAGAACGGTGTATTGGATAGTAAGAACAGGCTTTGGTCGTCAAACGGTATATTGGTTAGTAAAAAAGTATGAATTGGTCAGGCAAAACTTCGTATTGGTTAGTGGTTGTTGATGCTGGTGTGTTGTTAAGGAGGTCGAGCAGTTGGTCAATAGATGGCTCGATGATGGTCAGTCAAACAGAGTATTTGAAGGTGTGGGTGAAGGTTAATTCAAACAGCGTGTTTGTCAGTCCAAATGGCGTATTGGATAGCAAGTGTGGGTGCTAATTAATAAATGAACATGCGTTGGTCACTAAAATGACGTATTGGTTAGTAAGTGTGGGTGTTACCCAGGAGATATCAAAGAGCTGGTCACCCAACCGTGTGATGTAAGGACTATGGGTGGTGATCAGTAGACCACAAGCAGTCTAATATTAAAATCCTCTTGTCACTATACAGACCCATCAAGTTCAACCTATAGTCTAGGGAATTATAGGGAAATGGAATATGTAATATTAACACATTAACCCCTAGCACCAAGTTTACGGGGCATGAAGTAGTAGCCTACTTCCAAGGTCTGTAGCATTGAGGTTATGCAAGATACACTAAAGTGGGTGGTATTAAGTAAAGGTTGACAGATTTAGCTCTACAATGATAGCAAATAATCTGGACATTTTAGATGCACTAGAAAATACAGAGGGAAAAACCTAATTTTATAGACACATTTTTTCCCCACCCAAAATTTGCCCATGGTCGGAATCTACAATTTAGACTTTATGGCCTCAGATCTAAGGCAGACCGGTTTTGAAGTGCATACAGACAGGTGAACCTATGCATTAAGTAGGATAAGTGCACATTTTGAATATGGAGTCTTCTACATGCGAAAATTATGGGTCCGTTAACCAAACTAACCAATGGAAAACATTTTTTTTAAAGCACAATTAGGCATTGGACTAATGGAAAATTGCATGGAAGTCGATGTATTAGGATGTATTCAGAAATAGAACCCAAAATGTGTTTCCTACTAGTATTTCATGCGAAAACAGCAAAAAACTCCAGAGGTTAATGTGTTAAAGACAAATAATAAATTCTTATTATTCTCGTACAAGCAAGTAATTTTAATCACACGAACCCATATCACTCCACAAAACTTTATACAGTACACACACAAAAAAAATGAAGCATGTTTCCATGGTGTAGAACCTAAACGTAGGGGCCCCGAGTGGCCGAGTAGTCTAAAGCGCTCTCCGTTACAAATCACTGCCATCTCACCTCTGGCTGCGTGGGTTCGAATCTCAGATTCTTCCAGTGTGGGTATGTAAGAAAGTTTGCCAGTAGCGTCTCGTTTCTCCCGGGTTCTTCCTCCACCATTAATACTGGCCACCATGTATAGCCTATCGTGTGCTGAAAAGTAGCGTTAAACTCTACAGTAACAACAACATAAACGTTTGTTATGAAAGAAGAGTAGTTAGATTTATTTATAAACAGTACATGTTTTGAAGTTACATTTTCTATGGGCCTGCCGAAAAATTAAATAACGAGATTATAAACCAAGAGCGTGAATGGCATGTGCGAGAGACTTGTCCACCGTCTTGTCGCATTAATTCGAAGCATAATATAAGGCGTCTCGTCTTGGTCCAGATTTACTTGACTGTTATAAATGTATTTTTCATCGTGGGTTTGTTATATCGTTCTGTCCTTTTGTGGCCTAGAGGAGATTCAAGCATGTAGAGTCAACAGGTTGAATGTATCAAAATTTATCCATCAGCATCTAATTAACACATTAACCCCTAGCGACGATTTTACCGGGCATGTTGTAGTAGCTAACTTCCAAGGTCTGTAGCGTCAAGGTCATACATGATACACTAAAGTGGGTGGTATCATAGAAAGGTAGACAGATGTAGCTCTACAATGATAGCAAATAATCTGGGCATTTTAGTTGCACTACAAAATACAGAGGGAAAAAACCGAAGTTTTTGGACCCGTTTTTTTTTTCCACCCAAAAATCGCCCATGGTCGGATTCCCAATTTGTGTCCAGGTGACTTATGGCCTCAGATCTACGGCAGGCCGGTCTGAAGTGCACCTGTGCAAACAGTAGGATAAGGTGGACATTTTAAATACAGAGTCTTCTACATACGAAAAAAAAAAGTCCAATTTTTAACCTTCTCTTCATGCGCCAGCAAACCAATGAAAAACATTTTTTAACAGCGATTTTCACAGATTTAAAGCTCAGTTCAACGCTTTAGTCTTGTTGCGACTCAATTCCACTACCGGTACACGTTTAAACATTCAAGCCTCTCTTCTCGGTTCAAAGAAATTTCTATTTATGATTTGATCGACATTTGCAATGGAAGTGAAGTAAATTTCCTTTAGCACGAAGCAGTGCCCAAGAGAATCCAACAACTCGTGCTTGAAGATAAACAAAACGTGGCCACCATGATCCAAAATGGTGCATTAAAGCTACTTCTAAGCTAACGTTGGGTATTTTTCATTAGTGTAACTATGATTCTGCTCTCATTTGAGTCTCCGATTTCCTCCTGTAAAGCAATTATAACAAACAATTGTACTCAAATGAGCCCTACAGCCACACGATATCACATTTTTGAGACCTAAGTCAATTCAATCAAGAAATAGGTTTATGGAAAAGTGTTGAAGGAAAGACAGGGAAAAAAACCTTTGCAAACGTGCTAGATTCAAAGAACGGATATTTTATTCCTGAGCAGCGGTGGCTCATTTTTAGAGTGCCGAATTCTCAACCAAAAGAATGCGAATTCGAATCCTACTTGAGCTAGCCTAGGTCTACTCCTGTATTGTGTCCATGGCTAATCTACTGTACTCCCATCGTCTCGGCACTAAATATGTATCATCAATGTCATGATGTTCCGTTAAATAGCAACTAAGCATTGGTTTTTATTCGAAACAAAATCACGATCTGTCACATATATTACTTAGGAACGAGAGACGTGCTGGTGTGATACTTAAGCATCGAATGGTAAAAATATATCGATCAGCTAGCAACTCATGTTGATAACTAGTCTCAGCTTCCTGATAAACTGGAACAAAATCTACTATACAAACGCTTTTGAACTTCTTAATGCAATAAAGTTTTCCTAGCCGTACACACACACACACACACACACACACACACACACACACATATATATATATATATATATATATATATATATATATATATATATATATATATATATATATATATGCAGTTTTATATATACATGTATATATATGCAGTTTTATTAGTTTTATGTATATATATATATATATATATATATATATATATATATGCAGTTTTATATATACATGTATATATATGCAGTTTTATTAGTTTTATGTATATATATATATATATATATATATATATATATATATATATATATATATATATGTGTGTGTGTGTGTGTGTGTGTGTGTGTGACGGACAGATAAGCAGAGAGCTTACCCCTGGGCTCTTTTGCTGCGATTGCTGCTGCTGATGCGGCTTGTATGGCTTCTGCTCGGGTTCTGGCTCCTTCTCCTTGCTCAGCTGTAATATTACTGGCCTCTTTCCTTTTCTTCTTGGCGAGCAACTTCTGTACGTAGGATACCTGGGGAAGTGCAGCCAATTCAGCTGTAACGAGAACGCGTTCGAAGAAAAACTAAAAAGCTAAATCAAAACAATCAATAGCTATCAATTCAATTTAATTTAGTTATCTTTCTCGTCTTAAAACTATATGACATGCAAAGTTCAAATGTAACAGCATAATACACCCAATGTCTTGCCTTGATTATACATACGATTAAGTTGATATCCTATTCTTAATTAACTTGCAATTACAATTACGAATTAGGATCCATACGAACTGTTAATTACAACTAGGTCTTAGTGATAATAGTTTTTTTTTTCGCCAGCTGTCATGGATCCAACGTTAATGTGTGATTTTCGCTATTGTTTCCTCATAAACATATAAACCTACCCATAAACACATACACACGCACACTCGATAACAGTAAAGAATATTACTCAAATTTGAATAAAAATACTCACCCTTTAAAGAACCAGACTGTCCAACAAGATTTGTTTTTATCGAATGATCTTCTAATATGGTTCAATTTAAAAATTCATAAAAAGTTTAAGCAGTTTTATTAGTTTTATGTATCTAGCTGGTCTAGTAATGAATAAAGGAGGGTCAATTTATTTTCTGGAATTGTAATTTCTCGACGTATTAGTTTATTTATCTTTTATCTATCTATACGCATTATTGTATTTTTGTATTACGCATATATTACATAATAATATGCAGACATTTAATTGATCCAGAACTCACGAAAACTACACTACTGACAAATCTAGCTCTTTGGGATTTTAAAAATGGAAGACAAGGGCAACTCATTTTGTCGGAACAATCCCATCTCCACAAAACCTTAGTTATACTAAAATAAAAAAAAGCTAATTTTGAGAAATGATGACTCAGAATCAGAAGTTGACATTGCGTTTGCTATCCAGCACCCGGCTCTTTGTTTACTATCCAACACTCACTTTTTGATTACCAACGATTACTTCGTATGTAATGACCAATACTTTGATGTTCTACTTGCATATACACCAACATAGTATGGATAAGTGGGGGAAGGATGTAAAAGGAGGAAATGTAAACACACTATCGCACAACAGCAAACAAGGCAACAGTAAGAGTGTTGCCAGACACATTATACACACAAAGATAAATTGTTTTAAAGCTTTAGTTGAGTTGTGAAAATAGACATACATAGATAAACTGAGGCTAAAACAAATGTGTTTATACACATTGGATGTCATGCTGATAGATAGGTAGATACGTTTGTAATCCTACCCGTTTATATTCAGACTTGGCGTATTTCATCTGTACCTTATTTGTGAACGGAGTGATTTTTACCTTATATGTTCACGTTTCTTAATTCAATAGAAAACAACATAATACATTAAATGTTTGCGCTTCCACGCGTTTTTGAAATGTAGATATGTTTTTGTTTTGATACATTACCGTGAAAAGAAGACAAACGAGTACAAAAGATCTTAAAAAGTTGATGGAATCTCATAATTCTAAACACGGTTGTTATCATTGCGTCCTCCGTTCTGAAACTGATTAACGAGAAAACAGATCGTCAAAGTTAGGAGGTACACTATCTTTACCATCCCTCTGATATCCTCACACGTTATTCCAAGAAAGTCAGGGAGAATATATTTTGTTTGTAGAAGGAATTCCTCGTGAAGACGTTAAGGTTGTTCCATAACATGTTAGGAGAAGACGAGAAAGAAATATAAGTTCTGATGTACACGAAAAGTACATGGTCGTAAGGCTAATATTATTCGCATCATTCAAATTTGTTTTTTGTTTTTAAAGTAAAGAGCGCATCATCAGTGCCAATGCACATTATCTAGTGTTCTTTAAAAGCCCCAGAGATAAATCTCAAGTTCAAGTGTTAGCAATAAGTATGTCGATGCCACTCAATTATCACGCGAATTTACTCATCGATTTAAAACCTAACAATCTCGATAATTTGATGTCACAAACATTTCATTCCCATGCCATTATAAATATCACTATTCAGTGTAATTTTCGACCGTGATTGAGGGTTGTGGAACTGATGCCTACCTGAGGTTTTACCATGGTTCTAAGAAGCAAAAAAAAAAAGGGGGGGGGGGGGGTTGTACTCGAATTTTAGTTCAAGACCTGGCCTCATTTACGAACAAGTGGGGTTTTCGGTAGAAAATCTATTGCGTCGCAGGTCAAATGACATTTGTACATAAAGACATTTGATACACGATTATTCATTCCTGTTTCATGATCAGTCTGTGGAATCACTTATAGTTGTGTTCCGACATAATTTTAGATGACTTATATATTAACATTTTTCACTCAAATTACAGTGTGCATTGACGTTTTGGAATAAAATAATGTTTTGTCGTTATTGAGAACTCATTATTAGACATTTTGAATTGTATCCATGTGGTCTATCCGGACATTCAAAGCTTTTGATACATCAGGACAGTCGAGGATCTTGGTACATCAGAACATTCAAGGCTACTGTAATTAATTTAGAACACAATATTTTTGTGCTTGTGATAGGATATCTAGGTTTATTTTGGATTTAATTCAAAATATTATAAGTGGTCCTTAAATATTTTCGTTGTAACTTTGAGAAATGATTTTGCTGTTGATTTTACTAAACATTTGTTGTTCGCATCTTTCTGTTACATAGTTTAAAAGCGGACCCCGAGTGGTCAAGTGGTCTAAAGCGCTCACCGTTACGGATCACTGCCATCTCACCTCTGTCTGCGTGTGTTTGAGTCTCGGGCTCGGCCAATGTGGGTATGTGAGAAAGACTGCCGATAGCTTCTCGTGGGTCGGTGGTTCTTTTAGGGGTTTTCCCCGATCCTTCCTCCACCATTTATACTGGCAGCCAAGTATAGCTTATCTTGTGCTGAAAAATGGCGTTGAAAGCAATAAGAATAACATAGTTTAAGACCAAAGAGTCCTAACAGTGTCAAGAAGAATCGTTCTGTCACCTAAACTTCGCCTTCTTCGTTTTTGCATATCAAAAATCCACCCCATAAAAAGATCGTTCGCTAGAGTCCTTTCTATCAATATTCAACATGACTTTCTTTCAATCTCATTATCCTACCAAACACTATATGGCGTCAGTTGCGAAATTGAAAATGACAATCAGTTAACAATTGCCTAACTTCTGACAAATTTGTTGAACAAGAAATCTCAGTTCGGCTTTGCGACATTTTTAAGTGTATACTAGTTACACTCCTCAGATTATTGTATTCAGTTATCACAACCCTCTTTCATTAATGAAAAGCAATGAGAGATAACTGAGATGGAGTTTGAGGCTGTTGTACTACATACAATATTGACATTAAGCACATGAGGAAAAGAGAATGCGATTGAAGACGCCCTCTCACGTGTATAGAAGTACTATGTTGCTTTATTTTGTGTATACTCTGTGTCATTCATAAGACATCATCCTACATAATTTTAATTATTAAAGAAACTAATTTTATATTTTACTAGCATATAAAAAAGAAAACTTTATTGTATAAATCGTTCTTTTTCTTTACGACGAGAAGTTTTTAAAAATGTATATCTATATTGTGTGATAAATGTTTTTTTTTCCTGCATGCTGGAGGGTTGTGGAATTAATGTCTACCTGATTTTCGTCATGATCTTAAGAAATATGCAAGATGTATACTTGAATCTGAATTCATGACCTGGCCTTGTTTACGAGTATGTGGGGTTTTCCGTAGGAAATCTATTCTGTCGCAGGTCAAGTGACGTTTGTATACAAAGAGATTTGGTAAACAAACATTCATTTCTGCTGTGTGATCAGTCGGTGAAATATACAGTTGTGTTCTTATACAGTTTGAGAGGAATTATTAAAATTATTCTTTGGAGATACAAAGTGCTCATTAACCTTTTAGACTAAAACACTGTTTTGTGATTATTGAGAATTCGTTCGAAGACATTCAATATTTTATCATTTTCGGCAATCAGGACATAAAAGACGTATGGCACATCAACCATTTATCTGTAATTCAATCCGAACATTCTATACCAATGGGCATGTGATAGGGCATTTTTCAAGATTATCTGGGATTTAATTCACATTACAGTAAGTATCTCTTTAATTTTCACTTTTTAACTTAAATTATTTGTTGATTTTTCTAAACGTGTTGATTTTGCTTCTTTCTATTATATAGTTTCAGGCCATAGATTCATAATAGTGTCAAGAAGGATGTTCAGTCATTTAAACGTCACCTTCTACGTTTGCCATATATTCATAACAGTGTCAAGAAGGATGTTCAGTCATTTAAACGTCACCTTCTACGTTTTTGTCTATTCAAAATAACCCTATATATAAAAAATCGTTCTCTTCAGTTCTTTCTAACAGTATTCAACATGAATTTCTTTAAATCCCATCCTACCAAAGAGATTCGTGCACTGCATGCCATCGGTCGCGAAACTGAAATAAATAATTAGTCAAAAGGGGAGAAAAAACAAACAATTTCAACGAGGAGGATTTCTACGCATGCTTATAGGAAAATTGATAAAAGTCGCTGCTCCTTTAATAGGATAGATTGATGGACCTTACTTAAAATGAGCAATGAGATGATAAACAGGAGGATAAAAAGCACACACATTTTCTGGACCGACGTTACACTAGTACTCTTGGAATGACAAATACCAAAATTATTCAAACAGTGGATGGAACTACATTGTTGGTACGAACAAAGAACACGTGTACCTATTGATCATAATCTCACCGAAATATCATACTTAGAACAAGAATTACGATCATTAATTTAACGGACTGAGCTGTCAGAAACACACACACACAAATCGCAATAGTACGGGCAATAAATTCACGCATTTCAACTATTTTACCAAAAAGATTTAGACGAGACGGCTAAACATATTCAACGAGATTTTAAGATAGCCCTTACAAAAAATGCAAGAAAAACAACAACAAAAAACACAACAACAACATAACCGATGAGAAAAATAGGCACATGGGAGGAAAAGAACAATAAGCAGCATAAGTGTTTCAAACTCCGTCTGTTTCTCCCACTCACCCCTCCAGCATGACAACCTTGCTGACACATTTCACTGTTTCCAGTCGAGAGAAAAATGAAAGGTTGGGTCCAAAGATTACGTCGACACACTCTTAAGCAGAAAACGGAAGACAGAAGTGATAAATAAGTGAAAAAGAAAGTGAGTTAAGAGCACTATAAAAAAATGGGTGACTTTGCAACAAGGAGATAAAAAAAAATAAAAAATAAAAACAACCGTGGACGTATTTAATCGGCAGTTGTATTGGCTATATTCTTCCCAGTCCGTCGTTGAACTATATCGAAAGTCACAACAACAAAAAAAAAAACGGTATCCTCGCCGCCAACGCCAGTCACAACTCTTCCAGTCATATAAACAGTCCTCTTCTGGCACATTTGGAAAATCATCTAAAACCATGGAAAATTGAATCTAGCAGCAGAGGGGGTTAACAGACCAACTTTTTAGGCGTCGACGAGGCTTCCTTCTCGTTAATATTTACTAGAAAGGTCTATTTGACAAATTGAGGCTTCCTAGTAAATATTTAATAGAAAGATTTATTTCGTTCCTTGTAAGGGTCCATTTGGCAAAAAAAAAAAAGACGCCATTGTCGTTGGAAATAACCCCCTCTGCTGCTATGGGTTAACAATTCTTTTACGATGAAAGTTCTCTACGATTTCACAAACAGACTAATTTGTAGAACCTCACCTCGTAAATCAATTAAATTATTAGACTGGTCAGTGAGTCTGAAATTAATTCTCGTTAGCGAATTATTATGACATCGCATATAGACTGGATTAGTTGGATCCTCAATAATTAGAAATCCTGGAGGAGCTGTTTGTGCAAATGAATATAGAATATATCCCTGCTGAGCTTGATTTGATCGCTCGAGATTTATTTGATAGCTTCCTTCGATAACATCACATACTAAATTCAATGCAATCACCGAAGATATATTCACATTTTGAGGAGTGATATGCCTGCCGCCGCCGTCTGGGTCATTATTTTATTTGAGGATAGTTGGACCCTTGTATTGCTGTCTCCATGCTATGACTGCTACAGTAAATTTTTCATTGATAAAATCATTAACATATTTTTTTAGTTCGTTTGCATTATACCCAGGATACTTGAAATTCAGTAGATCATCTTCTGTTATATTGTATGCAGTTAGAAATTTTCGTTTTGAGTGATCAAAGTCGTCATGATCAATTATTACTTGAATTAATCGCTGGTTGATATATTCCATATCGGATGCAAGTTGATTTAATATTTCAATTCGTTTAATGATTTCGTTCCAATTAGACTCATTAGAAACCCGTTGTAGTTGTTGACTGTGTTTTTGATTGATTTCTATAAAGTATTCCATGAGGTCGTTATGTGATATATTTTTGTATGTAGTTACTTCTGGAGTCTCTTTAATCTTAATATTCCAAACGGCGGAATCTCTGGTGGATAGAAATATAAAATGACTACCCGGCAGTGATGACTTTTTTATATCACTGAGAGTTTCTCGATATGATGTGGTAATTTCGTGGTATGATTGTTTATCCGTGACATAATCAGATGTTTTAGGTGGAGGTGGTATTTCAGGCCATCCTAGTACGGTTTTTATAGAACTCTGATAGATATCTACAACATAATTAGACGAGTTTATCTCAATCGCGGATGATAGTGTTGGTTCATAAACCGTTATAGCGATTTTAGATTCTGTTCCAGTAATTGATTTTATTTTACGCTGGAATTCAGCATTGATTTGTTCGATTTGGTATGACCCAGATGGTATTGAAACAACGTTCCAGTCTGGTGTTCCGTCTTCTTTATTCTTATTCGCGAACACTAAAGAATTATTCGGTTGTTGACCGCCAAATGCTACTGACCTAATATTAGGCCAACTGTGATACACTCGTAGTTTTGCTAGCGCTATCTCCTTCACGGGAATCGGAATAGGGAAATTCACACTGAATTCTGGATTGATTGATGTTATTGAGATCATGCTGGTTTGTACTGGGTTTGTGTTCTCCACTATTCGTTGAAGTAATTCCTGCGGTGTTGTCATTGTTATTATATTCATGTTGTGTTTCTAATTTTGACATAGCGGAATCATAAATACTTACCATCGCTGAGAACTCACTATCGGATATAAATGTTTCGTCGAGCGACAACGATATCAACGAGGATAATTGCGAGTACGCGGTTGATACAACATGAAATTTAATTATGTAGTCTTGTAGTTTGCGTTGGCTGCATGATGATATTTTTTTTTTGTTATTATCGAAATTATTCCCGCGATTGTTGTTGCCGCTGATATACAAATTGGAACAGCTATCGGAGCAATCACTGTCACCGAGGATAGTATAATTCCGGCTCCGATGATTACACCACTCACCGAGTATACTGTAACATCAACTGCGGTGATTCTTCGTTGGTATTTTTTTTAATTTTTGTTTGATACTCCTCAGTGAGAGTTTTGAGTTTAGTCTGAAACTCTCTGGCCTGATCATAGCGATATTGAGATACCGAAGGTACCGTTGAGGACGACATTTTATTTCCAAATCAGTTTACGATTTCAATTTAGTTATTTACTTAAATCCGCTACAAATTCCATTTACCATGATACTGAAACCACAACCAAATTCTTATCAGTGGATGTTATCGTGAGCTGTTCAGTTGTATCCTTGTGATTGATCGTTGATATCGTATTGTTGACCCCAGATGAACTCGACGATCATATATTAAATTGAGTCGGTGTTACTAGTGTTAATCGATAAATACCTTTGACGGTTGCAGTGATACTTAGTATACTGTCTGTAGGAGTCCACGCAAATGATCCGTGTTGGATCGTGTATACTACGTTGTTGGTTCTCTCATGAGGAATTTTTGTTTTTTCAATGATTGTTATCATCCTCGGAAAATCAATTTTGATTGCCTGATGAAATTTTTCGTCTCATCGTAGAATTTTTTAATATCAGGGAGTTTTATTTCAATTTTATCCAACGTGGTTCCAATAAATTTATCTATAATATTTTTACGAAAAACTGAAAACTGTTTTCCGTTATCTTCAATTCTAGATTGAAGTGTTGCTAGTTCCAACATAGAATTTTTTTAAACTCCGTGAGCTTCGGTGATGTTGCCGCTGGTTCGCCGAAGAAAGCCATAATTGATTTTAATTCATCATTGACAGTCTTTATATTGTCCATAGAGATTGTTATTAATGATAAATTCGGTGATGTTGTCGCTGGATCACCAAAAAAACTTTGTAACTCATTGTTGAGAGTTTTTAATTTATCCGTAATCGTCGAAACGAGTACGCCGGGTTTGAGTTTACCCTGATCGGAAAATAACGCAACGGTGTTCTCGGTTGCGTCTCGTTGTTTAATTAAAATATCATCCAGGGAAAAATTACTAGTTTTCAATTTACCCTGACGATCTTGAAATACAACTATTTCATTAGGATCAACACTTGCTAAGTTCAACGTCTCAGCTATTTCATCTTTGATTATTTTCTTTATATCACCGGTTTCAACGCCATCAGGTCCAGGTTTCTTCAGCGCTGATAATTGTCTCCCCCAAATATCAATCATGTTATTCTATATAATCTCTCTAAAATCTCTTCGTTGACGACTTCGTCGTTTCCAGCGACTGTTAGTATATTCATTTACGACAACATGTGGTGGTTTTCCAGATGTTGAAATATCATCAAGGACATTTAATACTTCGTTGCCGCATATTGGTGGATCATTCATTTGTTGTGTTGGTAGCGTAGAATACCAACGAGGAGTTTTTAAGTGGTTTATATAACGCATAAATTCCTTCGGCGGTGCTAATCCATATGAATCGAAATAAACAATTGCACGTGGATCAATCGCGTATGCAACCCAGTGAGTTCCAGGTTCGGTGCTGTTATCGAGATTAATAATACCGGTTTCAACGCTGTTTGGTTGTGCCGTTAACTGATCTTTCATAAAGACACCTCTGAAGTTTTTTATGGCCAATTTTTTTAGCAGCATCGAGTAAATCAAAATTGGACATTGGAGTTAAAGATTCCTCAACTAGTAAACCGTTCCTGGGATTCTCAGACCCTTTCCGCTGTACCATGAATACGGGGTTCCTGGTAGTCTTAGGCCCTTTCCCTTCTTTTTTTTATATTCCTTCCCAGTTGCTTTCTTTAGTGCCATTCCTGCCACGGTACCAACGGCTACTAACGCCGCCGCTTTAGCCACTGCTGGGGGGCCGCTGCCGCAATCAACGTTGGAATCGCAGCTAACAATGGAAATATACAGCCGGTTTTTTTTATATTGGCAATTGCAGCCGCAGAGAGTTTAATTCGAATTTCTTTTTTATTTTCCAGCGCGGCACTAAAATGTTTTGTTTGATTAGGTTTCAACGATAATTTATTCGCCCCGCCGGTCATCTGATTAGGTTTCAACGTGATTGTAGTTCCGCATTTTTCAGTTGCTGATGATTGTAGTTTTTTAATTTGATTAAGAGTTAACGCAACACTAATAACATCATATGGCATTACACAATAACAGATTGATCTAATTGTTACATATTTTCTACCGGCGCATCTATTACTCTCATTCTTCCGCCAACACCTTCAAGTAGCATTGATTTATCACTGAGAATAACAGAAACTACCCTGTATTCGAGGATAGCACCACGAAGTACATTAGCTCTAAAATGTATATCAACGACGGATTGTCTTGTTAATTCAAGATGTTCCAACGAAAAATAATAGATCGGATACAAATTCTTAAAATCCAATTGTGATATTTGCAGACCAGTATCGACATTTTGATCGCGTGCCATATATGACAACAACCGATGATACACGCGGGCAATATGGTTTTGACCGTAATTAAGTTGTATATCTTCGGATGGTTCCTGCTGGCCGTTTATTCTCAGTGAGACGTCTTTAACACCTAACTGATCAAATATCATACTTGAGTACCAACTGGATACGGTGCTGGTACAGCAGGAATATCAGCAGCTGTTACAAGTTCTCCTTCTACTTCGATAAACGCTTCACAAGGCAAAAAGTATATACTTGTATCATGAACTTGAAGTTCAATTCTTGATCGACTATTTGGTTCTATTGCATGATAGACATAGTATTGATAATCACGTACGGAATCATCCTTGCGTATCAAACGCTTCCATATCAAACGATATGGGGCTTCCATATCAAACGCTGGATCAGATGTCCGTTTGAACATTTTATTATATATTCATTGATCTAAATCATGGTCGTGATCGTTGACGACCACGTCGTGTTTTTTTTTAAGCCACTTCCCGCTATCATATTTGCGATGTTGCTTTGGTCGTTGGTGTATGACGGAGTCATCAACGACACTAGTTTCTGATCCACTGCGTTATTTATTATTTTACTAACAATCGCGGGCATTTTCGCTGTAGATGGTAGTGGTCCTGGTTTCCTTCGCCGTCGAACTAGCGCTGTTAGTTTATCCTTCGCGGCTGAAAACGCTTTTCCGGCAGCATCTCCAACAGCGCTAATACTTTTATCACGAATAACATCAATGGCTTTCATTGATAACTGTTTTGCTAGCGGCGCTATTTTTGGAGCCATTCTTGCAAATAACCCTGCAATTGTATCACCGAGACCATCACCATAGTACGCGTTATAAACTGGAAACCGCGAGTTTACTACATAGACGCTGGTTGGTTTATCATGGTTGTAGTGTATGATCATCTTATTTAAATGATATTTATCTAATGCGATGACTTCGTCATCAGATTAGTCACTGTGATAACCATGATGCTCAACTAACTCATCAATGAAATCTCGATATATATCAATATTCATGATACCACCTTGAAATAACCGCTTACAGATATCAGCTGCTTCATTAATTATTTCCGGTGAGTTATTTCCAGCTCGTTTCCCTCCGATAAGTACTTCTAATCGTGCTATATCACTGAGAATATTACCAGGACAACTAACTAGACCACTACCTGATACCCCACTGGAAAATCCCTCCCCGGTTGCACCCTGTGCATCATCATCATATTGTAAACGCCCAAAAGGATTATCATCCTCATCCCATTGAGGTTCTTCTTGTTATCTTCGTCTTGGTGTTGGTGTTTGGCGCCTTTTTCTTGTTGTCGTTCTTTTTTTTTTTTATAATAATCAAATTCTCTTTGGAAGGTTCTATACTCCTTCATACTTTTAACTAAACCCCCAGTGTTTATTTTATACAACGCATTAGCCCAGTCATCGGGTGATATTGGATCGTCTTTATACTCGCCCGCTAAACCCCCCCCCCCTGAATTATAGCTTTTAATAGCAAAATCACTTAATTTGTATTCATGTTGTTTGTTTATTAGTGTTTTAGCAGTCTCTATAAATTTATCCACTAAAGAAACACTAGGTTTCTTTTGGACTAGGAGGAGGAGGGTTTTTTTTAAACAACGCTAATGTTTTTTTTTCAGTTTCCGTTGCAACTTTTTCAAGTATGTCGCGAAGAGGTGGTTCTTTTCGTTCCTCCTCCTTTGGGGCGTCCCCCCAAGCAACTCTTTCATGGTTGATTTTACATCCTTGGTCACCGAGGTTATTGGTCTAAACAGTTCTTCAGAACCCACGGCAAAATCAGTCTGAAGACTATAGTTTGCAATTTATTTCTGACGGAATCGCGGATTGGTAAATATTTCTTAATTGCAAACAATCTCTCTCTCGCTAATCAAGTTGTTAAAGCTTCGTTTACCATTATTAAAACAGCAAAGCAATTTTCAGTTAATGTACGATGTAGTGATTTTATAATCATACGTTTTAACCCGACTCAGATAGACAAAAGAAAAACATTTTTCAGTTAATTTACTTCCTTGTTCATTGATCAAAGCTGGTATTGATTACAGTTGAGCTCACATACCTTCCATTGTATTTGAAACAGTGCGAGAATTTTACTAACGCGCTATACTGTCAAATCGTTAGCTGTATCCAGCGTTTTATTTTTTTTCATTTTCTTTAATTAACGATCGTATATTTCTCATCTTCGAATTAACCTCCTTTTTCACTTCATAATCCCGGCCCAATTCTTTTCGTATTCCTTCCACAATAGTAAACAACGGGACAAACACACTTACATCATTACAAAATGCAAGAGAGTCCCGAATAGAATTCTGTTTTTTTTTTTTATTAGCGCATACTTCTTTGGTAGCATATATTTGTTAGTAATAATACCGTATTCTATATCCTGAAAGTCAGACATAATTTGGTCAGGATTTAAACTGTCATATAATTAAATCTCTTGTTTTTTCAATTTTGAAATCTCGGATATAATCCTATTCATATTTTCAGAATTCATAATACATATTTCCAACAAAAAAAAACACACAAAAATTGGGGTCAATTTTGACCCGTTTTTTTAGACAGCACAATGCCATTACTACGGTTTTGGGTAGTTTCTAGGCATACATAAAGGATGGATATATACAATGAATGATGGCAATGAATGATTATACAATTCCATTCGAGTCTTTTGGCAATTGTATAGGGACAGCACAATGAATGAATGGATGGATAATGAATGATGACACTCCTACATTCAAATTGCAACCGTATAAACCCCCCCCCCACACACACACACAAAATCACCCTGGGTTGAATGAAAAATCATTCACACCACGGTGTGGTGTGGTTGGTATATACGGTTGCAATTTTGAAATTCGGAGGTACCCCCTTCCCCCACCTCAATTAAAACCATCTGTCGGCCACCGTTAGCAATAATGCCTATTACGGTTTCGAACCATGGCCGTCAGTATGGCACAGCGACACGTTACCGATTGAGCTAATGGTTCTTATTACAGGTATATGTTTTTGAATATAATATTCAGATAAGCTAATAAAATCAATAACGAACAGGTGTGATGACGTCAATGGATCGATCACAAAACCACGAACGAATCCATATACCTTTCTTGTATGAAACAAAACCGAATACTTGAGAAAAAAAAACAATTATTTGTAAAATACTACATATTTTATTCGTTTTCTTACAAAATATATTATATTTCCATTGAGAATCAACAATGAATTAAAATCGGAAAAAACTCATTAAAAACCCATTTTCCACTGAGAATCGACAATGAATTAAAATCGGAAAAACCCATTAAGATCTATAAGTCTTTCATAGGCCGTAAATATACCCACACGAGTTATCTCCCTTGGTGTTATATAAAACACGATTAAACATACGAAAACCGAATCCTTTGTCCATTTTTTCTGGAGACAGCGGTCTTGGTTATATTCTCTGCAACATATCGTATTGAGGACATACAAATATCAAAATATCTACCGGCTTCATTCATAGATTGAAATATAATTTCTTCGTTAGTTGCTGTATTAAAAGATTTTACAGGTCTCGCATTTTTTGAGTATTGTCCAGTCTTTCCTCGTTTTAAATACTCACTTTGTGAAATAGCTTGCAGATTATCCAATTTGTTATTATGCGGATTGGAATCAATGTGATCAATAACAAGACCATCATTGATCAATCCATTAAACACCTCGAAGACGAATCTGTGACAGTAATATTTCTTCTTTCCAACACTAAACTTCAAATACCCCACACCATTATCCCACCCAACTATTTTCTTCAATCTACGGTTTCTGATAATACCATCACGGGACGCTTCATAGTTTGGAATCGCAGGGTTTGGTCGGAAATTTTGGTTCATTTATATACTATACTATTGTTTGTCTAATTCATTCTTTGGTTGAATTATTACATTACTTGGAAATCTTCCGATGTAGTCTTTAGGAGTTTTTATGATTTTGTCAGGGTCAGAGTCATTGATGGATTTTTTTTTAACCCTTTTATCATAATAGCGCTTCAACTCTCTGTATCTCTTACCACCACAACCGAGACACAATTGTGATATTCCTCTCACACCAACCCCACATCTTATACATGGAATTGGACCAAGGTTACCGCGACGAACGCTTTGCATATGATACCCACATAACTCCTTTCTGCATGATTTGTTACACGGGGTTACTGATCCAATCATAAGCCATTTGCAATGATTCATTATATAATATATTCTCTATTTAAATACTTGTTTTAATTATAATATGAAGGAGTTCGTGAGATTATCGAAAATTACGCCTTGGAAAAATGCTAAATTCAATCTCGATAAAGTTTCTGATACACCAAAGGGTAGATAGAATCGTGATAGAACCATGATAAGTAAAATCCGTGATTGTTTCAATGAATTCAAGCGTGATGGTGCATCTCACTGTTGGTCGACATTTCGAATTGATGGTAGCGTTGATGCTACCATGAATGACGAAAAAGCAGCCAAGATAATCTCACATCTTACGCGGAAAAGGTATTTTTTTAGAATAAAATTCATTATCCGTTCAGACACGGGAGATTGGATTATCAGGGATAAATTTGAACCCATCTTGAAGGATAAAAAAACCGTCGTTGTGAGTCAAGATTCAAAACCAGGAATTTTTACTGGAATTGACAAACCGTATTACGATAGATCTTATGATGTAACAGCAGTTGTCTATAGGATATATCCGTTAAATGATAAACCGAGTATTGAAAAACTAGCACCGATGAAACTGTCGTCGTTGAATTGTGTAGCAGAATGAATATTAGAACACTTCACAAATGCGCTGCGTGGAAACAAATTGAATGATCTCAGACGTAAAAAAAAAAACGAGTGGGGACTAACAGTAAAGGAGCGGGGGGGGGGCAACAATTCAAAATGATGCAGCGTTGGAACGAATACTAAAATTCCCAATATCAGTAGCGACGATAACAGGCGAGATATTATACGAACCGAAATATAAATCTAGAGGAGCTCCAATCAAAATTATTGATCATAATGAACACGCATGGACATCTGCAGTAACAATATTTCCGCGGGATAGAACAATAAAATATATACCCGAGGAATTTTCCGGAGAAGAGAAACTATTTGATTTTCTTGACCTGTTGAGTAAAAACGATCCCGTTTCAGTGTGGTTACTTAACTCCGAGGGCAGATTCGATCAATTTGTAAGACCCAATGGAGAATTATACCGCACTGAAACCCTCCATGAAGCGATGAAAAAACTAGCTAATAGTTTCTCGAAGAGTTTCGACGACGAACAATTACTAACAAACTGTTTTACAATTCCGTCGGTTGCAGCTCATTTTGCGAGAAAGAAAAACACATGGAAACCAACGCGAGGTGAGTTTCTCACAGACATCAAATAAAGCTGTATAGAATTTAACCACGGTGGATTATGGAATACAAAATATGACCGTGAAAGTATTATTTCAGTTGATATAGTCGCATGTTATCCGGCGAATTTTCTCGGGAACGGAGAATGCGCTGGATACTTTAAACGATTTGGACATCCCACACATGAGATGGCCCGTGTTGCTATTAATGGACCACTGCCTGATTTTGATTTAACCGGATTCGCTCGTGTGGTATCATTTTAACTGGCTACAAAACTTCATCCGTGCTGTTATGTTTGGATTGATAGACATATATCTGAAAAACACTGGATGCCAATAGTGTTGTAACGGTATATGATTGATTGTAGAATGTTGATATCGTTAATTGTCAGTGAAGCGATTATATCCAATAGAGCTCAGACTGAAGTCTGGTTACCACAACCCAATCTAGATAGTATAATCAGCAAACAACGAAAACAGTTCCCCGATCTTGACGAAGAAAATATCGTGAAATGGTCCAAACAGTTATTTGAAATCAGAAACAAAGACGCAAATGATCTCGGTAGAAGAATAATTTGTAAATTTACTCAGGGTGGAAAATACAACAATACAAGAAATTCTTCACGGTTGATTATAGATAGCGTCGAATACGATTTTATAATCGCGGATATTATATCTAAGGGTATATACGTGAATCGTAAAGACGCTTTCTTGTCCGATGGAACCAAATTTGGTACAATTGTTACTTATAACGATGGACACAGTCTTCAGTATACACTTTTGAGAGCATCTATGCTGGCTTATGCTTCTATCAATTTATTTTCGATGATAAATATATTTCCTGACACCGCAGTTAGAGTAGCTACTGATTCATTTTATATAGACGCGAAACACAGCGAAGCAGTGGCTAAATTCACTAATTCTGACGAGAGTTGGGGATCATGGAGAATTAAGCGGGAAATACCTTGTGACTATTCCAAATCAGCAGATGTTACGATTGAAAACAATTACTTGAAAAATAATCAGATATCAGAACTATCTAATGCACCGCAGATATCTGATCCAATATGTAGATATAAAACAGTTTATTTAAACGGATGTGGTGGGTCAGGAAAGACGACTCGTGCGATTGAGTTATTTCATGGGAAATCAAATATGATTGTACTAACACCAACACACAGACTCGCCAGAGAGATGAAACAACGAGGGGTAAATGCTTGTACTTATCACAGTTTCTTTCGATGGAAAGGTGATGAATGGACTCCTGAACGAATGGGTGAGAAATTTATTCCTGAAGTAATTATTTGGGATGAGATATGCAAGGTGTCATTAGATGTATTACAAAAATTACTCGATTGGTAATTGCACGCGAACACAAAAGTCGTCATGTGCGGAGATCATGGCCAACCACCACCATTTGTTGGTTTATCTCCACATGATTCGCTAAAGAATTTTGTAGACTATTATGAAGAAATTAGTACTGATCATAGAGCACTTGATGAACAATTACGCGAGTTCAAAAAACTAATCAGATTACAACCGGATAGAATCCAATGTGAAATAGCGCGTAAAATAATTTCAGAAACACCATTAAAAGATTTCTGGGAAGCGTGGAGACCAAACGATTTGATAGTAGCGAGTAGAAAAATAGTCAGAGATACACTTCAGATGAAGTTATTTGAATTGCATAAAGAAAAATTTACAACACTTCCAGTACCGTTGTGTTATAGGCCTTCGGATACACGAAAACAGAATATTGAAGTTGATATTCCAGGACAGCGTGAAAAGCAGAATTTAGTGTTAAATGATATTGTGTTGGTTGATATCAGCGTCGTCGAAGATGCATTGCGCGCTGATAAATCCCCGTGGACGCTAGGTTACGCAGCGACGATACATTCTTCACAGGGATTGACTATATCAGATACGATTGTTTGGATGGTGGAAAATCACATCGAGTGGTCAAATTTTGTTTATCTCGCAGTATCCAGAGTACGAAAAATAAATCAATTTCGAAGAGTTATTTTAGATGATAACGACACTACAATAAGTGATGTTGTCAACGTCGACAACGTCAAGGACATAATCTGAAAAAACGTTCTGGTTATATACAACAAGACAAAAAAATAACAGAGAATTTGATATTGATGATGGATTAATAATTACGCTAAAGCTACAACAAAATAATCACTGCGCGAGTTGCAATTGTATAATGCTTTGGTGTTGGTCGGATAAAGATCCTCGCCAATTTACCGTAGACAGAAAAGATAGCAGCGTAGGTCATACCAGAGATAATGTAATGCTGACTTGTCTTGAGCGCAACAGACAAAGAGGTGCTAGTTAAGACCACGCGGCGGTAATTGAGTATCCTCGGGTATCACTTGTAGTTGTTCACGAGTAAATCCTCGCTGAGGAGCGGTCAAATCCAATCTATAGATTGCTGGTCTACCCGTAGATCGTTATACTAGATATTTTATGCGCAAAACGCTCCAAATAGGATCAGTAGCCCTTTTTTTACCCCCTTCATGCTCTCCTGGTTCGTATAAATACCTAACAGTGACATTACCGAGTATTGGTTGTTTTGAAAAAATCTTTTTGCGGTTTTACTTTTTATACTTTTTTTAATCGCGTTGTTAGGTTTCATATTAATTGTTCGAGTAATCTCATTATTTAGCGCGGTAATTACGCCTGGTAATCTCTTGACCTATTCACGGGATCGTTTATCCTAAATAAATTCCTTAGTATATTGACATCCAAATAACCGCTAAGCAAGTGTACGATTAAATCGTTCAACAATTTGCTGATCGCGATGAAGTGCAGTATGCCCTCGTCTGATAGTGACATTATGATGCTTCATTGTTGATAGAACCGCACCCTGAAATTCCTTACCAGGATCAACTTGTAACAGATTTGGCCAGTGCAGAGGACCCCTTCGATAAATCCTTTCAAATGCAGAAGCAACTTCAGTTGATGATTTTGTCTTTAGCAGTTCTGCTTGTTTGTATCGACTCGCAACATCAACTACGGTTAACGCGTATTTGTAACCACCATCATGTGGAAGAAATAATATATCAGCTTGATGAACTTCATTAGGAACGGTCACATCAAAATGCGAGTAGTTAATTTGTTTAGGCGGTGGTAGATAAATTTGCCCTATCGCCTGTTTAGATAACCAATCCGCTGCATTGGTATATTTCACCTTCGCGGCATTAGCGAGTTTACCAAATGCCGCTTTTCCCCTCCAGTATCCTTTTGGAGAATAATAAATGGATTCCATTGTTATTATTAATTACCGGCACCTAACATCAATTTACCTTTCATTGCCGATTTTACTAACCATGAAGCTAATTTTTCTTTGAAGGATTTATCAGTGATAGAATTCAACGCGTGAATCAATTTCACATCTGCGATATGTCTGTGTTGCAGATTGCTGCTTTTATAAGCGACATCATGAGCATGACACGCTTTATCAATGGCGTTTATTGGATATTCACCGGGTTTGGGTTGGTTTTGATTATCGAGTCTGATATCGAGTCTGGTTCCGGGTCCACAATAACTATACCCTGGAAGATGTTTTTCTCCTGGACACTTCGCCCATGGTGTTTCTGGGAGTTAAGTTAGCTTGGCTGCAATATCACCTCCTCGTTTTTTTTTTAAATTATCCGCAGATCTCATAGAAACAAATCTAAATTTCTTTGTACTGCATTGTACGCATTTACCAGAAAGTGCTATCTGTTATTTTTAGTTGTAATCGTCGTCAAGTCGTTTGTGCCAGTACGCCTCTTACATTTCACACAATCTAGATCCATAATTTATTTATAATAACATGAATGTAATTGATTATTCAGCTACCCGACGACGGAAACCTATTAAACACCATGCGATGTTGCCGAATTCAATTAGAATGATTATAATCGGACCATCTGGAAGTGGCAAGACACAATTGTTACTTATTTAATAACGAGATGGATGAAATGGGACAAGTTGTATTTGATAGCTCCAAGTCTAGATGATCAACGATGTTACAATGTATTAAAAGATTTTAACGACAAAGCAGTAGAAGAATCCGGCGAAGGTATTATTGAGTTTATAACCGATATCGATGAAGCACCGAGCATTGATGATATTGATGGAGATATTAACAATTTAGTCGTATATGATGATATCATGTTAGACAATCAAAAGAATCCCGCTAGGATATTTTCCAGAGGTAGGCATAAAAAAACTGACGTGATATATGTCACTCAACGATATACATAAATACCAAAAGTGATCAGAGACAACTGTAATATTCTTGCCGTATTCAACGGAGTTGATACACATACTCTTAGAAATATTTGGCAAACTTGGTGCAGCGGTGATATGGATCATAATCTCTTTAGAAATTTCTTTAGTCACGCTCAGTCAGTCCCACACGGATTTGTGACAATAAATTTATCAGATCCTCGAACGCGATATCGTGTCGGACTTGATAAAATATTCCGTTAAAAATCGTTTACTGAATCTCGTAAAAGAATTGTTATCCAATAGCAGCAGAGGGGGTGATTTCCAACGACAATGGCGTCTTTTTTTTTTTTTTTTGCAAATGGACCCTTACAAGGAACCAAACAGATCTTTCTATTAAATATTTACTAGGAAGCCTCAATTTGTCAAATAGACTTTTCTAGTAAATATTAACGAGAAGGAAGTCTCGTCGACGCCTAAAAAGTTGGTCTGTTCACCACCTCTGCTGCTAATCAATAGCTTTGTTTAACATCACCTGGTGATAGTTCTATGGATGTGTTTCCCAGCAAAACAGTATGAGATTTCACAGTCAAATTACCTGAAGCCATACAAATGTTACCATTTCTATTGGGGCCCATACAGTCCCAATATTTTGAAAATATGTTTAGGTCCATGGGCTATGTACAGGCGCCTATAATGGCCCCATAATGTTAACCTTGAGACATTTAACACCTACATTTCCACACTAATTAGGTCCATCTGTTACCTTGATGGTGAGGCTGGTGGTGGGGGCTCTATGGGCCGCCTCGTATTAAACCTATAAACGTTTCTTTCTTTTCCTTATACATGTATTTCCTTATATATATATATATATATATATATATATATATATATATATATATATATATATATATATATATATATATATATATGGGCCCATACCGTCCCCAAACGTAACCTACAGCGTAAATATAAATTCCCGTTGGCGACCAAGGTATCCCATATTGCTACTTAGATAGATACAAAGATACGGAAGTCAGAACGAAAAACATGACAAACTAACGCACCACAGCAGCAATACAACACAGGTGCTCGACGCGAGCTTGATGTAAAGAAAAATAATAATCTAATAGGAAATAAAAATCATACAAAGCACACGATCATTCGCAGTTGTCCTAAGATGAAAAATTGTCGAAAATCGCACGTTTCGGAAGCCGTAACTTCAATTTGGTACAACGTAGAAAAGGCAACGATGGCTTGACGAATAGAAAAATATCTCAGGAATAAAACAGACCACAGAGATTGGTCGTGTGCTGTTAAATACGGAAATAGCAGAATAAAATCGAGGGTCATAGGTGGAACCAAGTATTTGGAAGTTACGAACCTTCTCTTTTTATATAGTATGATAGAGAGGGTCCTATGTCTGAATGAGTCATGGGGGTAATCCAGAGGCGTAGCTAGAGTGTTTGGCGCCCGGGGACAATATTCATCCCCCCCCCCCTCAACTCTGAAACCCATTATTTTCATCAATAAAATCACTATTAAACGTTACAACCTATTTCAAAGCCCATTTTGGCGCCCCCACTAGTATGGCGCCCGGGGACATATGTACCCCCTACCCCCCACCCCCCAGCTACGCCTCTGGGGTAATCTAAGGTATTTTTCTCACTCTGAATGATTTTTTTTTCCTTTAGATTATTTTTTTTTCTTTACATCAAGCTCGCGTCGAGCACCTGTGCAATACAATGATATAGTTCAACATTTCTTACCTGCATGCTCTGACTGTTTAAATTCAAGATAGGTAGCGATGTACTCAACAACGTTGGCAGGTTTGGGGTGTCCCTTGCAGACGCCTCGTCCAATTTTCTCCAGCATGTAGCGGAAGCCAGGTGGGAGCTTCTTTCTCCAGTAGGCGTTCTCGGCTCGAGACATTGGGGACCACGGTTTGGGACTATCAGTAAATGGGAAGTTGCCGCTAAACCGGGTCGATTCAACAAATATGTATCATTCAATATGGTCTGAAAAAGAATTTTTTTTATCTAACAAAAGTAGATTAAAGTTTAATGCTTTTTATACTATTTATGTCAGTCATCGCCTGCCTGCCTGCATGTGATATATATTATTTGTTTTTGTCTGTATCTATATGGGAATCATTTAAACTGTATTGTACGATTTAATGTTGTGTTCCTTACTCAAACAATGCCTATTGTATTGTATTTGTCTTACTAACAAATCGACTGTATTTCCTTTTTAGCATTAATTTACCTGTCCGTATGATTTTTATTCTGACCTATACGTCCGTTTAAGATACCAAGAAAACAATTTTATACTATTATAATTTTATTAGTAATTGTCAGGATAAATTTACTTTTTGGTTTACTTTTAATATAATGTGTGCTACTTTTTATGATACCAATACACTAAATTCTGTTTTAAATGATGTTTCTTTAAAGTGCTTCGCATGCTATGTTCAGATTCTGTTATTTCTCTCGTATTGTAATTACGTGTTATGCTATTTACGCCTCGTTAATTTTGTTTACCTGTCAGTACATTTTCTGTACTGTCAGCAAAAGGTCCATAAGAGCTTATATTAATTGTTGTTTCTAATCATCTCGAATTTAAATAAATCTTATATATATATATATATATATATATATATATATATATATATATATATATATATATATATATCTGCTATCTTACCTTAGAACAGAAGGAAACTTTCATATGGCAGGAATGGAAAAGATGTCATCGTTCAATGTTACAAGTCCATATCCTTAAAATTGTAAAATAAAAAACGTTTGTAGCTGAAACAATTTTATACTAAAACAAATTATCACGCTGAAGTTAAAACATTTATAGAATATTTTTAAAAATATCATCACAGCTATTTTATAGGCAATAAGTATATATTTTCCCAATGCTTTTTTATCTACTAGACTTACATTTATTGGATATAATTCTCAACCTTATGGTAATTTACGAAATTATCTGGAAGTTACTGAATAGGACAAAGAATGTCACTCTGAGGAAAATGAACTCGCCCATAGTGTACTCAATATGGCACCGTGTTAGTATGAAAGCTCCGTTAATCATGAAATGGACAGAAGACGGCAGTGTTAGGGCCCTCTGGTCACAGGTTAAAATTTTTACCTCAATAAATTAAATGACTAATTTCTGTGCACTTTTCGTCCCGTTAAAGGTTTTCGTTATTGAAAATCGGTGGAGCGGGTAGAAACAAACGGGGATTCATGCACAAACTATTGGAGTCAAAATATGAAAGATTATGTTGTTATCTGACGGCTTTCGCAATTGACAGGTGTTTCTTTAAAAACATTGTTGTACAGGATATATAACCTTTCTCAGTTACCTCTGGTCTTGTTAAAACAGCCCGTGGTCGACACCTACCTTCATGTTCATGATGGTGTCCCAATTCTCACCTACAATCCTGGCGCCACCCCACCTCCGGTCAACAGTGGTAACATATTATTACATCAACATTGTTTTAATTTTCTCAGATAAGTTACTGTTGTTGGAGTATCCAGGCGACAAAAAAAGAGGCATTGAAGTAGCATTCAGTTTTCAAACTAATTTATAATTTGTAAAGCATATATGCAATGATGTCGGGCATTTCTGCGCACTTTAGGTTTCCGTCTCCAATATTGAAGCAAAACTCATACCAAATTCGACCAATTGACGAAAACAAAATACTGCAATGCTTACCAATTTTAAAAAAGGTAACTGTCACCAGAATATTTTGTTCAAAATAATATTGATTTTGGACACATGTTACCCCTCTCAACCCGTGTTTTTATGACTCGCGATATGTCGGCCTATTCTGCGCACAGCTTTGACAAGATGAAATGTTTATCCATCGCGCTACAAAAATGAAATACATTATGTTGGACTGTTTCGGTCAGCAGTTCAGTCGAATAATTAGGACAGGTTTATAGTTAGTTTTAAAAAAAAAAATAACATTACAATGCTAGCAAATGGCAAGAGATATTAAGCAAACTAATGCGACCTTGTACAATTTTTTTTATTTAAGTTCAAAGCTAGTATGTGGAAGAGAAAACAACAACGAATATGATGTAATGTGTTAGAACGTATTGTTTATAGGGAAATATTACAAATTAATATAGAAACAGGCTTTAAGATGGGGTATTTCTTGAGATTTAAGATGGGGTATTTCTTGAGAATCACGCTCAAGCGGCAAGTTGACACGATTAGTAGCCGACAATTTTTTGTACGTGTGTGGCAATTTATTGTAAAAATGTGACATAATTAAGATACATATTTTTAAGTTATACAGTTCCATCTTTTATACAATGTATTTATTTGCATGATTCTAACATATACTTAGTAAATATGACTTTCTGGGTTGCAGGTTCAAGAATTTTATGGAGTGTGTCTTCATGCTGACATTTAGAAATGACATTTACGTAAGCATTTCCAATAGAAATGTATGTTATTTTTGTAAATTTTAAGAATATTACTTTTTTAAATTGAAGTACGATCTTTCTTTCTTGATATAATATGGATTATTGACCAAAAACAACACGGAATCCAATGTTTACAGAAATGATGTATCGTTGCACAGAATTACACAAAGCGCAGAATTGTCCAACATGGCGGGTACATCAAGATTCTAACATGAGGTAAATGCCACCATAAAAATTGTGGGATTTCTTTTCCTTCGGTATCACTACGATTTCAGAGTAACGCCCCTTGCATAAACTAGACTACATGGAGTTTTTTTTAATGTTACAGCCGGATCA
The DNA here is from genome assembly GCA_029339505.1 of Unio delphinus. Lineage (NCBI taxonomy): Eukaryota > Metazoa > Mollusca > Bivalvia > Unionida > Unionidae > Unio > Unio delphinus. Next base: position 3,649,266 of record JAQISU010000033.1, read on the forward strand.
AGTCTTGCGGTGTAGGGTGGAGTGATCCAAACATTTAAAAAGGTCCTCATTTTTCTTCAAATGGCCCCAACGCTAAACTCTGTGTCTGTATATTCAAAGTGTGCATAATACCCAATAAACCTTCACCAAAAGAAGAAGAAGAAAAAAAAAAAGTTCAAATTTCGAGTGATAAGTGGATGTACGTTTGGTGTTTATATTTTGTAGCAGGGGAGGGGCGTTCCGACCCAACCCTCTCCAGCTCCTCTGCTATCGATCGTTTCCTACAATCATTTAATTTGAACTCAAAATTAAATGTATGTTAATAAAGAGCAACAAACACTAAACAGACATATGTAGAATGTCAGTGTCTTTACCTATTTGCAGTTCGTTAGCTTTAAGATCATCGACACCATAGAACTCAAGTATAAATGACACAAAGAAGTAGAAAAAAAAATAGGGTAAAGTATGTATTTTCAGGATATAGAAAAAGAAATTGATCGTTTCCTAGTCCCCAAGGCCAGTAGTTTCAACCTCCAATTCAAATTTGGCGCCTTTAAAGACAAATTGGAGCTGTTCATTTCCCTGTTGTATTCTGAGAATTTTACGATTTAGATTGTAATCTTTGTGAATGAAATAAAAGTGTCATTTTTCACTTACCTTCTTAACAATCTGCTCTTTGTTTGTGCAGCCAAATTAACTGAAAACCGTCTGTTCTGTGACGTCATATCATTGTCATTTGTTCCAATTTTAATATTAAGGGATTTTTTTTGCATTGATGTCACTGCAGTTTATTAAAAATTTTGAAATATAATTTTTATCGTCAATTTCTAATGTAGTCAAAACTGAGAATAAATCTCAGTATAACGTTCTCTATCATATATTTTACAAATAATAATTCACGATATATTCACTGCTGCACTGTTTCAGCGGAAATTCTCCCTGGCTGAAGTATTTAGACTGGTTCTTTGTAGAATTTAAAATTGTGTACAGGATCTACATACAGGATAGTAACCAGGCAGGCTTCCTATGTCGATGGGCTGTGTTCAGGCGAAAAGTAAATATGTTGATCAAGTATCGATAAAAAAAATAATTTGTTACAAAAAGTGTCGAGTAAAAAAGGTAAGTGGGCAAGACTCAGTTTTAAGTAGATTTGCTAAAAATATATGAACAAGATGGATGTAATTGTGAAATGGAACGATATTTTGAACAGCATTAACTGCATGGGGTGTCATGGAAATACATCAATAAATAATAACATGTTGAATAGTCAACGTTCAGATAGATACTATGTAATTAATCGACTAGGTTGAACTCTTAATGAACTTTCTAGTAAATGACATTGGGAATATTAAAGACAAGAATTTTAAGTTGGTAATGTACTGGAGATTTTTTGAAAAAGCAAGGGCCTATATTTATATCCGGATGCATTCTTGCCAATCATAACTCACCCGGAAAACAAATTATGCGCACTGGAACCGACAGAAAATGTTCGTGATTGATTTTACTGTTTTATTCATATAAAAACAATAGCATAATGCCAGCCTCTCTGACAGTATTGAGGTGGTGGGTGACTCCAAGAGCGTGTTTTGATGCCCCTACCAGTCAATATGTACGAACCCAGCCCCTGAAACCGACATTTTACAATTAATAATAAAAAGTTAGCTACTCATATAATAATAATAATAATAATAATAATAATAATAATAATAATAATAATGACTTTGTATAGCGCCGAGTCTTTAGAAGCTCTAAGTGCTTTACAACATCTATAATGATACGCCTACAAAAAACATACAAAAACCATGAAATTAGAAAACAAAAATGATGAAAATATTTAAGGTAGGAAACGTTATTAGGTCTTTAAGTTTGTTCTTGCCATCGAAAAAGCTGAGTTTTAAGAGCACTCTTTAAAGGGATCACTGTGTCTTTCTGTCTCATTTCAATGGGCAATTCATTCCACGTTGCTGGGTCCTGGTATGCAAAAGAATGTTGTCCATATGGCTTCATTCTCATAGTGGGAATAAGGAGTACACGATTATCAAAAGAGGAGCGTAATTATCTTGCTGGTGTGTACACACGGGTGAGGCCAGATAGATATGTTGGACTGGAGTCCATCAGTAAAATGTAGCACAGAGAAAAAAATTTGTGTTTGATTCTGGATCGAATGGATGGCCAGTGTAGGATACAAAGCAACGGTGCAGTTAGCTCTGATTATATTACTCTAAAGATGATCCGTGCAGCTGTGTTTTGAAGTTTCTGGAGTATATATTGAGATGAACCAGTCAGAATTGAGTTACAATAGTCCAATCTTGAAATTACTAATGAACACACAAGTGTTTTAGTGGCATCAACTGAAAGATATTTGCGAATTTAGCTGATGCATCTCAGCTCAAGATATGCATCCTTGCATATGTTCATGACATGTTGGTGCAATGAGATAGTACTGTCTAGAGTCACAACTATGTTTCGTACTGACTGTGAATTTAATGTTGGTGTAACTGATATTTATTGTTTGAGGTAAAGGATGTGAATGAGAAAGTCTTTTTGTTGTGATCAGAAAAAGTTTAGGGTGATCCCATAATCAGATATAATCCCCATAGAAGGAAATTCTACTTTTACTACAGAAAATAAAATGATTTCTTTGAAGGTCTTGAGAATAAAATCATAGCATTGTTAGATTTCATTGCCACACACATGCACAAATATCTTCCCCAGATCACATAATCACCGCAACTCAGACAATAAATAACGAAGGGAAGCTGATGACTGAATGAATGTGGAGGCATTCCCATCAGCTAGGATGGTCTAGTCTCCCCCCCCCCCCATCCCTGACTTGTTTTTTTTTACTGTTGTAACTCATCGGAGAGGATTGTTCTGGTTGATTCATTTGTTTAATTGATCATTTTTCCTTGTCTGAAAGGTTTATTTACCCATTTGTTGCTGGTGAAGCAGATATTGTTACTGGTTTGGTCAAGTGATAGCTGTATTGTGGCAACATAATATTGTAGCAACCAGGTTTCGAATTATACTATTATATCATAGCCTGGATTTTTATTAAATGGCAGATATAACATAATTATTGAGAAATATGTATTATTGTTGTGTTCTTTTATTCTCATAGTATGTCGTTTATATAATGAGAATTGATATGGATGACATGTAGCAATCATGGATGACATGCAACAAGCTGCAGATGAATGATGATAAAACTGAGGCTATTCTGATCACAACACAAAGACTTTCTCATTCACATCCTTTACCTCAGACAATAAATATCAGCAACACCAACATTAAATTCTCAGTCAGTATGGAATCTAGGTGTTACTCTAGACAGTACTCTCACATTGCACCAACATGTCATGAACATCTGCATGGCTGCATATCTTGAATTAAGACGCATCAGTTCCATTCGTAAATATCTTTCAGTTGATGCCACGAATACACTTGTGTGTTCATTAGTACTTTCAAGACTGGACTATATAACTCAATTCTGTCTGGTTCATCACAATATTTTCTCCAGAAACTTCAAAAAGTTCAAAACACAGCTGCACAGATCATCTTTAGAGTGCCTCGATCAGAGCACACCTCACCACTGCTCTGTACCCTACACTGGCTATCAATTCGATACAGAATCAAACACAAAATTTGTTCTCTGTGCTATTTTTCAATGACAGACTCCAGTCCAACATACCTATCCAGCCTCACCCATGTGTATATACCAGCTAGATCATTATGATCTTCTTCTGATAATCGTATACTCATTGTTCCCAAGGTGAAAACAAAGTCATATGGACAACATTCATTTGCACACCAGGGCCCGGCGACGTGGAATGAATTGCTTATTGAAATTAGACACAAAGACACAGTGGTCCCTTTTAAGAGTGCTCTCAAGACTCACCTGTTTCGACTGCAGGGACAAACTTAGCGACCTAATCATGTTTTGTATCTTATATGTTTTCAGCATGTTTTTATGTTTTCCAATTTCATTGTTTTTGTCATTTATTGTTCTGTAGTGTAGTCATATCATTATTGATGGTGTAAAGTGCTTAGAGCTTCGAAAGATTAGGCGCTATACAATGTCCTCATTATTATTATTATTATTATTATTATTATTATTATTATTATTATTATTATATTTATAGACTGTTTATAACATGATATTTAAAAAAAATTACTGGATGTATACAAGAGTGTGTCTGTTCTGATAGTTTTGTGGCTAATCTGAGCATATTGTCAGGATTTAGAATTTAGTATTTGTCTGGATTTAAAATCCCATTAATGTATGTTTCTGTTAACATTTTAAAATTTGTATTCCCCATAATTGTTGATTTCTGTTAACATTTTGCATTTGTATATCCAATTAAGGTTGATTTGTCAACAAAAGTTTATACCCCATTGCTATGGATTTCTGTCAATTTTTTTACATTGGTATACCCTATTATTGTGAGTTCCTGTAAGCATTTGATTATTTTATACCCCATCAACAGATACCATAAAATTACAAAACAAAAACATGATACAGACAATAGTTAAGCAAGTGAACATTATTAACTTGGTTCTTTAAAAGCAATTTTGAATGAGATCACAGTGTTCTTGTGTCTAAGATCTGTGGGAAATTCATTCCACATAGCTGGGCCTTTGTATACAAAAGAGCAAATGATGATACCTGTCTAGATGAGGTGTACACTTGGGTGAGGTAGATAGGTATATTGTGCTGGAGCCAGTCAATATAATGACAGTAAACAGATTTTGTGTTTGATTCTGGATCAAATGGGTCATCAGTAAAGGTTACATACAATGGGGGTAGTGTACTCAGTTCTCCATACATTAAGGATGGTCCAAGCAGCTGGACATAGCAGACATCACAATTAAATTTACTATATGTTCACTACATTTATTTCTCAGTACTGACCTTTCATCTGTGTGACAATCAATACAAATCATATATTAATCTAAATACATCCAAAGATGACTTCACGGTGAAGTTCTTGTCAAGGGTTCACCGGCATCTTTTTGAGGCTGCACTGTAAATAGAACACAGATTTTACTTCCGAGTCATCACCAAAGTCTTGTAACTCTATGTGCACTGTCGCCGAAATACACACAGACAACCCCTCTCTGAGTTCATATTCTCACGAATAAACAATTACCTTTAAATCCCTACCAATAATGTATCAATATAACTCTTCTATCACCACCAAAATGAGAGAGGAAAAACATTCTAAAAATAGACTAGAACTACATTCATGGGAACTGAACTGGAAATAATAATTGTGATGCAATTTCTGCTGTGTCTTTAACCTTTTGAAGTTCTCTCTTGAAAATACGAAGGAACACATTAGCGTTTTAGTAGCATCAACTGAAAGAAAATTGCAAATGGAGCTGATGCATCTCAGCTCGAGATATGCAGCCTTGCAATTGTTAATTGAATTTTGGTGTAATGAGAGCATACTGTGAAGAGAGAAACCTAGGTTTTATACTGGCTGTGTAAATTTAATGTTGGTATTAATGATGCTTATTGTTAGATTCAAAGGATATGAATGAGATTTGCATTGTGGATGGGCTTCAGTTTTATCGTTATTCTTCAATGACTTCATGTCGAAAATGTACCTCTTTATGCCTTGGATGGCAGCCTCAATTTCTGCTGGGCAGCTAGATTTGTATTGGAGTGTCATCAGTGCACAATTTTTTAGAGATCAAGACATGTCATAACAATGCAAAGGTTGGAATTTCCATGCATCAGAATTGGGTCACATTTAAATTCAAACCCAATGCTATGTCTTTTGTGAACCCTGTTTATACAGAGTTATGTAGTTACACTTGATGAAAACAAATATTTCCAGTTTCCATAGATTGTTATCATCAATTACATGATTATCATTATTATTATTATTATTATTATTATTATAATTATTATTATTATTAATATGTTATGACTCAGTTCTATTCCTCACTGTCTGAAAAAGGGCAAGTTTTTATCTTTTCAGGAAGATACAAATGGATTGACAAATGGCGATGCAGTGGCAGATTCTGGACATGCCACTAGAAGTGTGTAGGTTTGAATCCTACCATTGGGTTGCCTATCATAGTTTGTCCCTGGACAAGGCATGTTCCTTCAAATCTTTTGGCACAAAATAATCTTAATGTACTGTTGTTGTATGCAAATGCAGGGATATTGTATAAATTATCAATTGACTTGAGTATCTGTGTTTAGTTTACCAGGCTTTATGTCCAGGTGAGCTTATGGCATGGTTATGCATTCATCCTGTGTCATCCTTGATCCAGCCATCATCATTTTCTTGCTACCAGTCTAGATTCCATATTTCTGATCTGATTTCAATAAAACTTGGAATGTGGTTGATATCATTACTTATCACTTGTAGAGACCATTTCTGATTGAGGTGGTTTTGAATCTGATTGGTGGAGTTGGTCAACACTTTAGTGATTCTATTTTTCATCATATTTTTTATCAAAATTTGTAAATATGCTTCTTTTATTAAAATATAAAATAATCTCCATGGTTATTATTAAAGTACTGGTACTCTTGCATAAACCGCTTCGGTGGCCTAGTGGTTAGAGCTGTGTCATGGAAGTGTGAAGTCATGGGTTTGATCCCCAGCCGAGTCATACCAAGTACTAACAGCTGCCTCACTTGATGCTCAGCATTAAGAGGTTTGTGTTAGGATCGGTCGGCCTGGTGTCAGGGTAATAAGACTGGGTGGGACATCATGCTACATGTCTGTGGCATGATGCCCCAGTGCTAGACATCACTATAAACTGCCTCACTGCAAACATCATAATGATATGACTGAATTTTTTTTAAAGCTACGTTAGAATTACTAATCAAACAAACAAGCAAAAAAGTACTCTTGCACATGATTGGTGAAGTTTCTTACCACTTGAGAGACTTCATTCCAACCTGAGTTTGATCAAACATAGTAAATTAGCTAAAATTGTCAAGATGTTGGATAACTTATTTTAAATGAGAATTATATTTATTAGGTGATCTTGCATCCAAACGAAAGAATATTTATCAAATATATTATGACATAAATTCAGCAGATAGTGTTTTTACAGTACTTCCAAACTCTGACTAATGAAGTAATAAACTGTTATGTTATCAGGTGAGTGATATCACACCCACCTGGACCTCATGGTATCATCAAACACACTAGTTAAGCCACATAATCAGATTACACCTACAGTGTACATTAGGCTTGACAACATCAACCTGTCAATATAATAAAAGTCATGTATAGTGTGGAAAAATTGATAGAAAGGTTATCTTGCAAATTCAATGCAAAATGGTTATTTGTTGGAGTGTTAAGAATTTACATTAATTATCCTTTTTCTTTATTATTAGAGAGTTAAAGTCAGATAGTCTTACTGTACTGGTTGACATTTGCAGTTTACATACATTTATATCACATATGATTTGACTACAGAAGGAGTTAACCACCTAAAACCACTCAAATCAAGAGGATATATGCAATTGGAACATGCTGACTTGTTTCCATCAGGTTAGGGTAAATTCTTCTATGTATCATGGCACAGTGTGATGGCACAAAGAAACAAAGTTGCAATTAAAACATGGATGGGCTTTTCTGTCTCAACAGAAGTGGAGCACTGTGCCCCCCAAAAAGTTATCCATTTAGAAGTGTATTCCAACAAGTACCTCAAGATTTTTTAAATATTTTTTTTTATACAGAAATAGTGAGCAGTGTTCCAGTCGGGTATATCATACATGTTAGACAATTTTGACCTCGTCTCTGTATTTAATGGTTCAAAGTTGAAATTCCTGATACCTAATATTTAGTTTACAACTTAATTTGAGCAAATTACGATTGATATCATGGAACATAATTTTAAAAGGCACCTATAACATGTCCCCAGACAGCAATATTGAGCATATGTAGCGGTAAAATAGTATTTATTTGTTGATTGTATTTAATAGTTCTTACAGTCTTTATACATGCGTCATAAAAACAGCTCAACACTTTCAGAATCATATGAACTGATGCCCTCATTGACTCTTGATCTTGCATTCTCAACAGGTCAAGGAGAAATCTTGTTTAAATTACCAGCATTCATATCAGTAACTGATAGAGATGTATATGTTGATATAAGGGTCTGTACAATTTGATATATTGTTTGAGCCAGACATAGTATTATCCTGGTATACAGTTTATACATTGTTTGAGCCAGACATAGTATTATCCTTGTATAGTTTAGCTTGCAAAACCTTTATGAAGCTGAGCTGAAGGTAATCATATGTTTTTTTCTTCTCAATATTATTGAAATCCAACATGGACATTTGGAAGCCCTATAATGATCACATTTTTCCATCAGTCTGTTAGTTTTGACATTTGTACATTGATTTGCACTTGTAACCCGCATAGTTCTGCTATCATTTGGTACTTGGGTTGTCTATCACATTGCCTTTTTATGTCTAGTTTTGATAAAGTAATTGCCCTTGTTACATTTATGTTAAATCTCCATTTAGAAGATCTGATGCAGTTTTCTTTTTGTACATGGTGCAAAGACTAGGATTTGCCATGTGATATTTCTCTCATATATATATATATATATATATATATATATATATATATATATATATATATATATATATATATATATATATATATATATAATCTTAATGTAGTTTTACCATAAATCTTTGCTTAGAAAGGCTGCATTTCATTGAAGCTTATAATGCACTTTATATTGATCTGACCTTGAATGAGTTGTGTTTTCATTATTCTATGTCATTATTTAAATGAGTTATGACCTATAAATTGTATTTTTCCTAAACTTTGCTTTTCCAAGAAAGTTTACCTGTTTCAGGCCCTAATAGCACATTATTGAGAATAACCAATTTTGGTGTATCAATCACTACTAGCTCTCAATTGAAAAAATATATATTTTTCTTTTCAGTGTACAATTCATGGTTTGTGTCATATTGTTATATTTAACATTATTGACATCACTACTGTATTCCAGATATCAACATGAGACTTGAACATTCGGAGGGGGTGACTGGCTCAATACTGACACTCCTGATCAGTTGCTTTTCCTGGTTCACTCTGTATTTCTTAATGTGCAAAATTAATTCCAGGAAGAGCTATGAATGGAACATTAGGATAGTAACGATAATTCATGCATTGGTTATCACTGCACTGTCCATCTATTGTGCCTTTATAGACGGACCATGGCCCTTCACCCATGCAGGTAAGTCTAGACTAGGGTTGCTTCTGAACCAATCAGGTCTTTTGCATATAAGGTTTTCTCATGTTTGAGATCTGAGGAAACCTGGTTTGGGGTCTTGTTCTGGTAACCTATTTAGTTGGCTAATGAATTTACACCATACAAAATTTCATCATTCATCTGTTAGCACAAGTTTCTTATCGCTCTGTAAACTACTTGGGGATTGTTGCTAAACTTACCACACATTACTTTTAAGGTCTAATTGGTCCCAAATGAAAGTCGTACTTCTCAGATATTGTATGGGTACCACAGCAGCCATCTTGAAAATCTTGTTGCTGCAACTTCGTCTGAATGGATGGTCTTGTCTATGTGGCAGTTTGATTAAAATCATAGTTCCACTCTCCTGTACAACGAAGGATCTGACAGCAACCACATAGGACATTATTTTGAAGTGTACAAAATTTATCTTTGACACAAAATTGGAATATCAGTGATACTGACATCTGGAAAGCTTAACATTAATAATTAATATTAATAGTATTATTAGTATTAAGTATTATTGTTCTTGTTATTATTATCTTTGCCTCACTTTCTGAAAAAGTCCATCTGTTCATTCACAGAAGTGATATGTGTGTAATGTCCATCTCTGCAAACATATGATACAGTCATGTGTAAAGTCAATATGTGCATACATACTGTAAATATGTCTACCACAGCCATCTGTGCATACAGTCATATCTGTGTTGAGTCCATCAGTACATGCATGTAGGCATATCTGTGTAAATTTCATCTGTGCATTTATTCACCATGCAGTCATATCTATTTAAAGTATCTGTGCTATTGGTAAATGGTTATAGTGATGGGGTCTGATAGTCAGAGTAAGACATTGACCCTGTCCATTAGGATGGGGTAAGGGGCAGGATCTATCTCCCACTCACTCACCCCATATTGTAACTATTAAGATCCGTATCTTTCATTGTAAGACTATTGGTCCAATAGTATTATGGTGTTAATCTTTGTCACTCCTCCCAATCCCTATATCCCTGCTGTTTTAATTTATTTGTAACCACTATGAAAGTGCTGTTGCTCCATTTTTCTTCTTGATAGTTTCCCAACCCTGAGATTGGGGTTTACATAAGAGATCATGTTCATTTAGATATTTAAATTGTTTTGGCTCTGGTCATCATTCCTCTTTGCTAGATGTAAATTCATTTCAGTTTGTGTCATCCTGTCGGTCATTTATTTCAGTTTGTGTCATCCTACTGGTCATTTATTTCAGTTTATGTCATCCTGTCAGTCATTCATTTCAGTTTATGTCATCCTGTCAGTCATTCATTTCAGTTTATGTCATCCTGTCAGTCAGTCATTTCAGTTTATGTCATCCTGTCAGTCATTCATTTTAGGTTATGTCATCCTGTTGGTCATTCATTTCAGTTTGTGTCATCCTGTTGGTCATTCATTTCAGTTTATGTCATCCTGTCAGTCATTCATTTCAGTTTGTGTCATCCTGTCGGTCATTCATTTCACTTTGTGTCATCCTGTTGGTCATTCATTTCAGTTTGTGTCATCCTGCTGGTCATTCATTTTGGTTTGTGTCATCCTGCTGGTCAGCTGGCAAGGGCCTAAAGTTTGTTGGCTTATTTGGAATGCATGAAAATTCAGCCTGTGTAATATCAACTACTTAACAAGGCACATCATATGCTGATGGGTCAGTGTGTTCTGTGTCTCCATGTATGAAATTTATCTGATAGCAAGAATTAATTGCTGATTTTCTGCCATTTCAAACACAACAGTGCTTGCGGAATACTGGTGGCCCATCAGACCATGATATAATAGTGTACATGTAACACATTTTCTAGATTTAGATCTGGTGAAAAGAATTATTTTTAGAAAAATACATGTTTTTACATTCTTTTAAAATCAATTTATTTTATTTTCAGTAAAATATAAATCCACCAATATTTTTATTTTATTTTTAGGTATGCATTGTGTATGCCATCTGTTACATTAGTTACTTTGCATGAGACTCTATAGAGGTTGTTATAAGTAGTACAATTTATGCAGAAATAAACACAGCTTGGCTTGATCACATGATTGCATTCTGACCAATACAGGTGTTCACTGCATTTACTAATTAATACATTTGCAATTATTGCTCTGTAAATGTCATGTATATGTTGCTGACAGTAGTTTAAATGCAACATTTATCTACATAGAATTATGGTGGGTCAGTTTAATTTGTTAAATTTTGATTTAGTATATGGTAAACAATGAGAATACAGTTTAGGTGTCTGTTCTTATTTCCCATGGAGACAATGTTTGCAAAGATATACATGGATCTAGCAGTTAAAATTTAGTGTGGATGTTTTTGCAGTGCAAATATAGATTTCTTTATTTTGCAAAATAAACTGTATCTGTTTACCAGATGTTTCAGATGCAGTGGTTCAAATGCAGCACTTGCCTAACACTATGCTGACACATGTTGAATGAATGACATTTACATGAATGGCATTTACATGCTTTCACTTTCACTGTGTCAGGCAGTTGACAGTTTCTACTATTTCAACCTTGGCTGTTAATTTGAATGAATTAAGAGTTCAGTGAGTTTCTTCTCCTATACAAATATTAAACAACAAGAGGCCAAAAATGTGTGCGAACTTTCTTATCAAACTTTCACTACATGCAGTTACCCTGCCAAAAGAAAAACAATTGACCAGGCATGTAATTTTAATTAATAGGTATTTATAATGAGGTTGCCAAAGAAGTCAAAACAGACCATGAGAAACTCAGTCTTGATAAAACCATGATATAAAGTGTTCCTAGAGAGTTTGAGGAGGTGAAATAATAATTTGATTTTCTGTGGAAGCAAACAGATTGCAAGTATGGCTATCATTTTGGTTGCATGTATTCCAAGAAACTTCAGTTATACAAACATTCATAAAACAAACCCAGTGGTTTGGAGAAGGCACCACATAGGCATTTCCAATTTGTTGTTCCGTAAGCCACATGCTGCTAGAAAAAACATGCACATACTCTGGTAAAACATATTATTAGAAAATGTTCCAATATTGTATTGTCAAAATAGGCTTTTTAGCTTTTCAGCATTTTCAGAAATTAATTTTCCTCATGGTTGTTATAGAAGTCAAGCATTTGCAGGAATTGTCACATAAGGTGAGTTTCCAACAACATGCTGTGAAGCCACTTTAGCATAATATTTGAAATCAGAAACCATATTTTTGTGTTCATTGTTTTGTTTCAGGTGGAGGTAATACAAAACTTCAGACATTTATAATCACCCTAGGTCTGGGATACTTTCTGTTGGACTGGACATGGTGTCTTTATTTCCAGACTGAAGGTAAGTGGGAAAATAATTTGTCAGTAATGAAGAGGGGAGATAACCTAATAATTTCAAAGCCATTTTTAACATATAATTTCTTGATTTATATATTATTATTACTAGCACACTTTTCAAACAAATGTTGAGGGGCCCCGATTGGTCTAAAGTGCTCTTCATTATGGATCATTGCCATCTCACCTGTCTGCGTGGGTTCGAGTCTCAGATTCGGCCAATGTAGGTATGTGAGAAAGCCTGCCAGTAGCTTCTCGTGGGTCAGTGGTTCTTTCTGGGGTTTTCCTGTGTTCTTCCTCCACCATTAATACTGGCCGCCATGTATATCTTGTGCTGAAAAATGGCATTAAACCCTATAAAAACAACATCAAACAAAAGTTCAGATTATTTTTTCCTTTGGTCCAGACATGTATGCATGCAAAAGTACTGTTGCAACACCACTCCCACAGCATTTAAGACAGAGTCTTGAAATTTTGGGTCAGCTATAATAGATGAATGGGCACTATTTAGGACCAACCAGCTTTTGTGATAAATGTGTCTAGTGGCAGTTTTCCCAGTATCTTTGGAGTGGCAGTTCTCCCAGTATCTTTGGAGTAGCAATAACAAACTTGTACTAATGGACGACAAACAAAAAAATATGGCGTAAGATCTTCAGGTCTATGACGGACAGCTCAAATGGGAATCCTTCAAATACATGTAGTAGGTCACTCAATACTATTTTTAAAACAATTTCCAGGAATCCTTTTCTTAAATGCTGAGTGCTGAAACCATCTCTAATACACATGGGCTACAATAAGATTTTGAAACTGGCTGCAGTGAATGTCATATTGGATGTCATAATGCACTGTTTGCATCATTCCATCCACCTTGGCTATTTCCACAAATTAGAAAAATGCATTGGGTTTATGTTGATGCAGTAATTTTAGAAAAATCATGCATTTTGTTTGTCAGAAATTTCTTCACAAAAAAGAAACTATAATCTATTCTGACCTCTCTGGTGGCCTAGTAGTTAGTGTGTCCACCTCAAATGCAGGAGGTCATGGGCTTGATACCTGGTGGAGTCATACCAAAGACTTATAAAAAGTTTTACTAACAGCAGCTTCACTTGGCGCTTAGCATTAAGAGGTTAGTGTTAGGACTGGTCGACCTTTTGTCAGAATAATGTGACTGGGTGGAACATAATAATGCTACATGTCTGCGGCATTGTGCCCCAGTGCTAGACATCACTATAAACTGCCACACAGCAATTATCATAAGGATAAGATGGAAAAATTGTTAAAGCTATGTTAAAAATCCAAATCACACACACACACACACAATCTATTCCGACTACCCAGGCAATTACAATGGTTGATATGACTGCTGAATATACTGTATTAACAAGTTTTCAGTCTATCCTTCTTTCATAAGTAACTGATCATTGCACTTTCAGAAGCTGGTATTGTCTAGTCTGGCAAAACCATTTTCCCTATTTTAATAACTGCTAAAGATAGTGTACTTTAGACTAATTCAGACTGATTTTTCAAGTACAATTGAGCAGTCAGTTTAGTTAGCTTGTGCCTGGATCATTTACAGTTTTCAAAAGTACAATATCCAAAGAAATTTCAAGCACAGTACATTAAAATAACTTTAAGGTATATCAATATTCTTTCCACTGTGCATATAGGAAATGTAAACAACTTCACCTTACACCCACCACTCTCTCAGAAGTTCATAATATCTGTAGAGAACCCTCTTAATCATATGCACAGTGAATTTGTCTGGTTTATAAAGCATTTGTATGATTAATTTCTGGATGATAAAGATTAAGTATGGTATCTTGGTATTGGTTTTACAGTTTTTACAATATATACCATCTAGATAAATAAAAACTTGATTAGTTCCAAACCAAGAAGTACAGTTTATTAAGAAGTTTATTAAATTCCATAGTTATTTATAGTGACTATTTCATTATTCACTTACACAATTCACAATGTAATTACTCAATTCACAATGTATTTATGCATTTCATAATGTAACTACTTAATTTTAATTGATCTTATAAATCTCCTCCCTAGGTCGTGTAATGATTCTCCATCATTCAGTGAGTATTTTGGGCCTGGGCTGCTGTTTTGCCTGGGGTACTTATGGCACAGAGATGGTAGCCACATTATTAGGTGCAGAAGCCACAAATCCACTTCTGCAATGGCGATGGTTTCTAAAGCAGACTGGCAAGCACCACTCTTGGCTTGGAGAAGTAGTGGACCATGCTTTCATGATCTCATTTGGTGTATTGAGACTTATAATAGGCTCGTACCTACTGTACTGCTATTATCAACAGCCAACAGACATTTTTGGTCGATTTGGTGGAACTTGTATTTATATCATTAGCTGGGCATTCTGGTTCAATATTATGCAATTTGCATATAAGAAATATCAGAAAAAATGGAGAGCTTGGAAGATGTCAGCTGATAAGGCCAAAATGAATGGACATCCGGTAAAAGAAAATGAACAAAATGAAACTCACTGTAATGGAATGATCAAAAATGGATTTATACATCATATCAAAGAAAAGAAACTGCAGTAATATAAATGTTTAATACTTACTTATAAGTCAAGTCAAACTGTAAACAACAAAGATCCTGATCTGCTGCGGCATAATGCACCTGCAGATCAGGGTCTATGTTGTTAGTTCTACTGATTGCTCTTAGCAAACTGCTCAGACTCGGGTCTGATGGCACATTATGCAATGTCAGATCTGGGTCTATGCAGTTGGACTCATCAGCATGTACATACAGTAAATGTATTTCTTCTTGTTTATAATTAGCTTCGAGATAGACATTGCTGATAATATAATCAGGGTAAACTTGTTCTGGTTACTAAAAATCACCAAAGTTGAAATTCCTATTTGTCAGCTCTATCTTTACAAGTCTCATTTTATAAAACTTGTTTTACAGTTAACTGAAATCAAATTCTTGAAGATTAACATTATAGTTTCTTGTTCAGTATTGTTCACATTTTCTGTTTTACTTAATCCATGAGTAGTAAAAGTGCCTTCCCATATATGTTTAAATGAAATGGCCCTCATGAAATACTTAGTGTATGATGATGTATTAGTGTTTTATTATATTTTACCATGTTCTGTGCATTAATGGAGTGTTTTTTATATTAGTGGTGCCGGGTAGGCCATATAGCAGGTTGTGCCTCTTATGGGAATAAAATTATAAAAATGACACATTGCCAAAAAAACCCACCAAAACAAACCAAATTACAAACATTGTAGCGTGTGTGTGGAAAGGAAGAGAGAAGAGGTAGTGTAACTCGGTTAGATGATAAAATGTCAAAAAGTCACTATTTTTTCAAAATGTTTATTTTTTGTGTAAAAGAAGAAGTTTACACATTGCAAATTAAAATAAAAAAAATATATGAAATGAATCAAATCTAGCAAGGAGCTTAGTTTTTAAGGGTAGCATTGGTAGCATTGAATATTTTGTCTGTTAAATGGTTTATAAGTTAGTATGGTTGCCTAGACTTGGTTCATATTTAATATTGTGCTAATTGTGATTTCAATTGAAAAAAACATTAACTCTGGTGACGAACATTTATTTAAAGGTAAGTAATGCACATGAACCATCTGGTTCGTGTTAATTAGCAGTACATGGCTCATTTTTGTTTACATTATTTGACTGTACAAGGATAGATTGTGGGTTACAAATATGAGCAGACAGTATGAGTGATAAAATGTTACACAGATTTTAATTCTAATCACTATTGACCAATAATGTTCTGATCTTTCACCTTTTGATGAGATTAACTGTGTTTAAATAAAAAAAAATTAATTTTAATTTTATTATTCTTAGTTGATGTGCTCCAGTTAAACTCCAAGTGCATGTTGGTGTATTTACATTTTTTTTAATACAAGTTTTGTTAAATTTGAACTCATTGTGCATTTTATGTTTTTGATTCTGACATTTTCATTGCTGTATTTTTATTCTTGAATATACATATAACAGTGGTCAATTTTTTCCAATGAAATCATGTCATGCTTCTAAAAACCCAAGTCCTCCTGCATTTTATTTTATTTTATTCTTAGTCATAACCGTACAAGCTGTCAAACACATCAAGAATACAACACTTTGTAACTGTGTGTGAAGGACTATTTTGTCGAACGTTTTGAGAGTCCTTTATATACATACTAGACTACCCTTAAAAAAAATCGGCAGTGAAAAAATTTAGCAAATGAGATGCAATAGTATTTTGTAGGAATGGAAAATAGAGCATCAGTCCATTGAGGACAGAAAATGGAGCATTAGTTCTTTGAGGGACAGAAAATAGAGCCTCAGTCCTTTGAGGGACATAAAATAGAGTCTCAGTCCTTTGAGGACAGAAAATGGAGCGTTAGTTCTTTGAGGGATGGAAAATAGAGCATCTGTCCTTTGAGGAATGGAAAATAGAGCATCAGTCCATTGAGGACAGAAAATGGAGCATTAGTTCTTTGAGGGATGGAAAATAGAGCATCTGTCCTTTGAGGAATGGAAAATAGAGCATCAGTCCTTTGAGGACAGAAAATGGAGCATTAGTTCTTTGAGGGATGGAAAATAGAGCATCTGGCCTTTGAGGAATGGAAAATAGAGCATCAGTCCTTTGAGGACAGAAAATAGAGCATCTGTCCTTTGAGGAATGGAAAATAGAGCATCAGTCCTTTGAGGACAGAAAATGGAGCATTAGTTCTTTGAGGACAGAAAATGGAGCATTAGTTCTTTGAGGACAGAAAATAGAGCCTCAGTCCTTTGAGGGACGGATAGCAGAGCATATAAGAAGATAACTGGGTGGGATTTTGTATTTACAACAGAACGCTTTTGATGGTGATAAAAATACAATGTTTAATGACAAATGACTTCAATGAGCAATTAATTATTACTAATAATATGTGCGTGTATATGATCCAAATATTGGATCAATTAACATAAAACAGACTTAATAATAAAAATACAAATAAATGACCTCACACAGTACAAGGACAAGGGGTGAATGATTCACAGTGATTTGACCACAAAAAGATTGATGTGTTTCACTCAAAGTAAAAAATTTAACATTTTACTCAATACATTCACATACCTCTACAGCTGAAGATGTGCAAGTCCTTAAAGTAGACTGCTCACTGACAAGATGTTCCACAATGTGTAGATTTAATCTTACGATGAGACATTTATACATAGATGAAGTCATCATACATCGTCTGTGCACTGGAAGCATTCAGTTTTTCCCATTGAATGTACTTTGAAGTTGCAGCATAGGATGAACCGAACTCACTATTTCGAATTATTATACAATATACATAAATCACCATCGGGTATTGTTGTACACAAAAAATGAAACCCGAGTACATATATTTAATAAATAAAAGGGATTTATACAATTCTGTGACAGAGCATCAGTCCTTTGAGGGACATATAGTATAGCATCAGTCTTTTTAGATTCTTTTGTTTATTTTGGAAATTGTTATAAGGAGATAAACAGATGTAAGATATACAGATCTTTTGGGCATAGTGTGCACCTGTTACTTTATCCTATCAGGTAATCACTGTCGCTGCCAGAAACCATATGTACATTTTATAGCAGATGTTACAAGTATGTCTCACTATTTTTTTATTTTAATTACTTAATTTTTCATTTCATGCAGTTCTAATGTTTTTGTTGTAACAGACTAATCAGAAGAAATCTGTATACTATGTGCAGAAAGTATAATAAGAATTTAATGAATAATGAAACATTCTATAAGTTAGAACAAGCTAAACCCTCACTTGTATACTGAATGTTGCATGAAGGGTCCAGACTTAAGTTAGACCTTGTAAGTAGTCTAATAAGTACATTTTCCTTTTATTCTCTGTTTTAAACAAAGTGTTGAATTTTCAACCATTTATATTTTGTGATTCTGTGATTTACTCAGGGGTTGGTAAACTATGCATTGTATGGATGAATACAGCGTCATTGACTTCAAATTTCTTTGAACCATTTGCCTGTTATGATTGTGTTGGGGTTTTTTAAAAGAAGGGAAACACTTATTATAGATTTATGTTTTGGATACATTGTATCAAATTTACAACCCTTATAGGATGCAATTCAGAAAAAAAACATGCAGAACCTTTTCAGTAGAGAAGGTTTACTAGACAAATTTAAACATTGGGTAGTTCTATAGAAAGGTTGCCAGATTGTGGCAGCTGGGCAAATGCTGGTTGTTGAGAAATATAGTTTGCAGTAAGAAACCATGCATTATTTGTTTCATGCAAAGAAGAGTTTGCTAGGGGAAATAACTTTATTGAAGCCTGAAGAGATGATGTAGAATTTTAGTGTATACATTATTGTTGGAAATTCCATTATAGTAAAGGCTATTTAATAGAATCAAACTGGTTATGGGCTATTATTACAACATGCATCTTGCATTATATAATGCCATTACTGTACATTTGTTAAATGGGCCATCTATCAGGCGTTTAGATTTATATTTTCTAAGACAATCTATATAGAAATAATGAATTTTTTAAAAATATATTTGCTCAACTGACATTTTATATTGATGCAATTGATCATTAATTTAGTCATGTATTGTATTGATTTATACTCCTAATTTACACTTTCACTAAATTTTCATGTATAGCACATGTTTATTTTAATCAGAGGGGATCATATATATATATATACATATATATATATATATATATATATATATATATATATATATATATATATATATATATATATATATATATATATATATATATATATATATATATTAAACTTGATGTAATAAATTAAATTTGGAAGTGATGCTAAAGATGTCCAACATAGTGTGTATGTTTTAAAGAGTCAAACCTGTCTTAAAATGGCCATCTCTATTAAGTAAACACCTATTATAAACAGCCACTTTTCCAATCTGTTTGTGTTGAAATTAACTTCTCTTAAGAGGAATTGATATCTTGACAAAAGTACTGATCTGTTTTAGTACAAACCATCATGCTGATAACTGACTAAATCATTACATCCTTTTGTTTTTTAGAACCTTATGGAAGTCTTTGTAGATGAGAAGCTGATATAGTCTACTACATTGAAAATAAACCTAAATTGAATGGTATGGTTTATATCAGTTAAATATAGCAAGGCTAGTGCCAGGATACAATACAGAAAGTCTGGTTATTTCAAGAAAAATATAGCCTTGACAATGTAGACTTTTTTGTAATTTATAAATCACCCAAAAAGCTTAACAAAGAGACACTTTAGCATTATAATTACTGTAATAATGCTTTAAATCCATTTGTTGACACATCTTAAAAAAAAAAATTTAATATTGTAAGCTTGACAGAAAGGATTTTAATGAACAAATTTTTTATTTTATTCAGCTAATAACCATACCACATGGCAGAAATTAAAACTTTTTTTTTTTTTTTTTTTTGTAATTTCTAATTCTAATCACCCTTGCTTCTCAACAATTTATGATGGGTTTGACTGTAGTTATGATGACATGTAAGATTTTATATGCAAGCAATATTTATTTTTCACAATGTAAATCATTAGCACAAGTTTTGTGTTTTGTAACAATTATTTTGCATTTTTTG
The DNA here is from genome assembly GCA_029339505.1 of Unio delphinus. Taxonomy (NCBI): domain Eukaryota; kingdom Metazoa; phylum Mollusca; class Bivalvia; order Unionida; family Unionidae; genus Unio; species Unio delphinus. The sequence goes on from JAQISU010000033.1 coordinate 3,669,390, forward strand.
ATAGCTATTGGATCAAACAATGTGATATGTTTGAACACCTATAAAAATTAAGAGAAGCACAATTTGTTGTTGGTATTTTCTGTTGCAGCACCCTGAGATATTAAGTTTTTAATGTGACTCTAGCTACAAACATGCAAAACTGAAATTCGCTATAACTTTTTTTATAATTCGCTATATGTGTGTGGTTCATCTTCTGAAAATGTGTACCTTTCATTCTTACTTGTTACGAAGAAATTTATTTAAAACCGATTATATTTCCCGATCCGTCTTGAATAAAACAACATGATTCCCTCCACCCTTACAAATAGTGGAAGTGACATCACTTGAGACACTGTGTACACACTGGCATTGTTGATAATGAATTATGGAGAACTCGCCCCCATAGAGAACTCGACCTGGGAGAAGGATCCTATATCCTAATTGTGAGATGTCACCACATGGTTTTTAAGGCTTTTTTTAATGTTTGTCTTTCTTCAATTTAATAACTTATTAAATCTTTTAAAAAATTCTATTTGATCAACTCAGCTTCTGTACTTAATGAAAAAGAAGTGGTATCTGTCCCATTTACTCTACTTTTTTAATAATTTTATACATTTTAATTTGGAAAAAAATAGAGCAAGTGTAATCATTATGTGACGTCTGTAGTATTACATATGAAAGGGCTCCAACCTAATAATGAATGATACCTACCTTGATAAACATTATTTTAAAAAACAGCATTGATGCCTACTGAATTCATGAAATGCGGTCACTACTGAATTAAACATCGTTTAGTTTATTTCTTCTTATAATTTTATTATTTCTCAATAAAACAAACAATAAATTTCCGATGCAAAATAATCAGGTTTTTTATTATATATAACAACGCTGTGATCACACGTACTAATGAGATTTTTAAAAACCGTAAATACATATTTGAACCGCTCGACATACTTGGCACATAATGAGAAAACCATCTTTCAAAACAAATTTAAATGTCGCGTTTAAATCCAGTACAAAACTTGATATTTCACATGGTCCGAATCAGCTTGAAAGTTTGGAGAATCGGCCTGGTCCGAGTTTAAGAGCAATTACCACCGTAATGAATAATGTTAGTATAATATTTGTAGCAATCTAGAAAGTTAACAGCAACATTTGTTTAAATTGGCGAGTTCTCTATATACTGTTGATAATGCAATCACGCGTTATATGACTTGGCTTGAATGGTTAAATTATGTTGACTGTCAGTGATGTAGATGACATTCCGAAAGTAGAATATTCTATTAACATCAAACCTTACATGATAGATTTGTGGGACAAAGGTGAACAGGACTTGTCAGATTCTAACAATGGCGCTGCTCTCAGATCTTTTGAGAAACATTCAAGCTCAAACTGTCTCTGGCACATCCTTGTGTGTTGAGTGAGCATAAAGCCTTCTCTCTTTAATTTGATCGCCCATATAGATCTCCTTTTAGAGTCCTTTGGAAATGTGAAGAAAAAAATGTGAAGAAAAAAAACTAATCTTCTGTCTGGAACTTTTATTTATTTACACATATTTTTTTTGGGTAGAGGGCATCAGACAGACAGACACACACACACCATTTTCGAAAAAAGGAACAAATTTTTCATGTGTTGTTGTGTTCATCCTGATTTGTAGTTTGGTGTTTTTTTAATATATATTTACTCCCTTTTTTAAAATTTCCTTTATGTAGTTAAACTTCTATGTGTTATTTTATACTTAGTGTTTCTATAGGGTTGATCATCCAAGTTGGTTTTATTCTCGAAATTCCTTCCCTAGTTCATTTGTCAACCTTGGCTAGACCCATGTATGCTATTTATGTTGGTGCTAAACTATCATTCTGGCATCGTGGTAGATGAGGTATTGATATTGATAAAGATCCATCATACCAAGCCATTTTTTACTTGAATAGGTCAAAGTCCCTCACAGTTTCCAAAATGGAATTTCTCATGGGTCTGACATGGCTCAATTCAGTCAAATGCAAGCCTTTAGCCAGGGCCCCAATCAAGTTACTATCATACAAAACCTATTTCCTGATAGCTATAGCTTCATGATGCAGAGTGAGTGAATTACGCATTCAGCAGACCTAAACTATCTTCAGTTCATATCAGATGGTTTCATGGTTCTGGCCAATGTAAAGGCTGAATTCAGTGGCCAACAGAGTTGTCATAGGCTCCATCTCTTTGTGAAGCATCCTTGCATTATCAATAATTAATTAAGCTTTTGAGAAACAAGGAAATGGCTCTTATTAGTTGTGGTTAGGACCCTACCATCATGGCTAAAATTGGTCATTTACTTGGCCTACACTAATGTGTCAAGAGCTCATGAAATTAGAGCAATCTCTGTCTTGCTTTTGAATGCAATGTTGTGATATGAGACATAACAGTGCCATTGGCTGAAATGTGCCGTCAACCTAGAGTTTCTGTCTGTAGGAACCTAGCTTCCCAGAGACAATAGTTGAATCTGGTGGGTCCAGTGGTTGTGGCCCAGTTATCTTGCAGATACTGCTAATGTCAGCACCACTTGCATGATGGGTCTTCCTAACACTTTCACTGGATTCACATATAATTTGTGTTGGTGTTTTGTATATTTGAAATCTATTGAATGGTGGTTTATTTCAGTGATTATATATTATGTATATCAGTATTTTGTAACTGATCTTGGTCCAAAATCAAAGGATGTACCTGACCAGTGACATTTTGTAAACAACAGAATGCATAGCTAATATTTCTATAAGATTATGGATTAAATATTTAGATCATTATCAATGAAGATGTGTGTGCATGTGATTTGGATTTTTAACATGGCTTTAACAATTATTCAGTCATGCTGCTAAAATGTTTGCAAAAAGGCGGTTTATAGTGCTGTCTAGCACCAAGGCGTCAGGTTGTAAGACATGTATCATCATGTCCCACCCAGCCACATTATCCTGACACCAGTCTCGCTAATCTTTACACTAAACTCTTCAAGCTGAGTGTCAAGCAAAGCAGCTGTTACCAATAGTACCATTTGTATAAGTCTTTGGTATGACTCAGCAACCTTCTGCATCCAACGATGATGCTCTAACTATTTAGACCACCAGAGCTGTTATTAATGTCAATAAACATGTTTATTTAAATCAAAGTCTAGGACTCGGTTTTCCACTTGGAAATTCCTATATCTTGACTTGCATCCTGGCTGCATTATTGTGTCTAAGCTTTTTATATCAATGTTGTTTACATGAACAATTACACATTCTTACCTTAACATCCAAACTGGAATCAGTCTAATGAATGTGTTCAGTTTTTAATTGACTGGATTTATTTATTAAAGTTAATTTTTCACTGGAATTGCAAAGTGTTAATAATGTTCTTGGACTAAAACATTATTTGGAATTGCAATGAATTCAGGGAAGGTCATTTTTTTCTATATTATTGTGATACATCAAAAGACTTAACACATCACCACATTCCAGTTGGCACATTAGCACTTTGGAGACTAAAAGCACATCAACACATTAAATATTGGAATTTGTAATTTGTGATAGAACGTTTTGGAATATTTGGGATTTAATTTCACAAACCCATGTGTTCTTTTTAAATTTTCACTGAGTTCTAGGGAAATAAATTATTTAATTTAATAAAACTTGTTGATGTTTGCCCTTTTCTTTTACTTTGTTGAAGACCATGGAGTTGTAACAGTTGGTAAGAAGAGTTCAATCAATTTCTTTTTAACCGGTTGCAATTGTCAAAGGCTATGTTACCATCGGCTATACTGATTCCAAATTAATAGAGTGGGTTATCTTTCATGTAGGGAATCAAGCAATCTTGCTTCAAAGAATATCCAGGGCATATGTAGGATGCTCAGCATTCCCTCCACTGAATTACTATTCTTTTATTGTTGATGTTATTGGTGAAAATGAAAGCAATTTTTTTTATGTAAATCACGTTTCTATAATAAAAAAAATACCAGATCACATTAAGACTGTTACACCCCCCTGCCATGTGTACATACTTATTGATCCATTGCTTAGCCTAAAACTAGCATCACCAAGGTAAAGTAATGGATATGTGTTACAGCCCTTTGGCTGTATAATATAGTTAAAAAAAGACATTTTTGGTACTTTTGGATGGCCAATTTTTGTAAAATAGTAAGCCAATATCCCTTATATTAATGTGATTGGGTATTTTAGGAGAATCATAATTACAAGATTTGAGTTCACATCGGAGGTCCTATCTACAGTGTTAAGCTTATTCCATCACACTTCCCTGTCCTCTTTTTAACATTACAACCTTTTATTACATCGTGTGTGATTTACTGGCATTACTATCATTAGTGTCAACATCAATTGTTTAAAGTCATCAATAAAACAAAACAGCTAAGATAGCACATTATATGATAGAAGTCCAAAACTAAACGATTTCAGCAGTGATATGTATGGTGGGTGGGTGGTAGATGTTTTACTGACTAAACGGGTGCTGTGCAGACCTATTTCTCAGCTTCAGTAAAATTGCGGGTCAAATTTTCAAGAATATTTCAAAAAGTTGGCAGCCCATACTTACAAGGATGTACAGCTTAGGTTCTGTTTTACTTGTAGTGAATATACTGCCTTTTTCTTTATCAAGCAAAAAATCCAGGCACAAACTGGAGGTTGCATTTTTCAAACTGTTGATGGCCATTTAAATATTTTTGAAGATTGATGGTATTGTAAGATAAAAAACGTCAGGTGAACTACTAATGCAATTTCCTTTTAAAAAAACAAATGCTTAATCGCATTTAGCCTATTGTGATAGACATAAAGAAACTTTGCAGCTAATTCAATCAAATTCTGTGTTTTTTGCTGCCAGCACCCTGCAATGAACTGAAATGGTGAATCACAACAGCAACAACAGAAAGGATCAAAATTGGTACATAGAACAGACGATTCCAAATGCTCTTCTGGTATATGACCATTAGAGCTAAAAACAGATCAGTTTTAGATGTACATGTATGATTCTCAGCTTTAACTCATGTTAAAGCTACAATATACCATAAAGTTGTAGGGTAATAAATAGAAGCTGGTGAAAATCAAACAAAGTTAATCATAAAATGTCTCTAAATCTTTATTCTGTTTTTTTTTTAAAAATTAGATTAGTAGAACTAAATTACAGTATTTAGCACCGCACCATTGACCTAGTAGTTAGAGTGTCTGCCGCAGAAGGGGGAGGTCAAGGGTTCAATCCCCTGCCAAATCATACCAATGACTTACAAAAATGGTACCAACAGCTGCCTCGCTTGGCATTAAGAGGTTAGTGTTAGGACTGGTAGGCCTGGTGTTAGGAGAATGTGACTGGGTGGGACATCATGCTACATGTCTGTGGCATGATGCCCCAGTGCTGGACATCAATATAAACTGCCTCATTGCAGACATTGTAGCGATACAACTGAATTTTTGTATAGCTACATTAAAAATCCCAATCACACACACAGTATTTAGCCTATACATAACAATATTAATCCTTAATAAAGGTGACCGTTCTAAAGTTAGTGCCTTGAAATTTGAAACCTTTTAAAGTATATCGATTATAAGTACCCCAAAGTTTATAGGGGCAACAAAGTTAGAATAATTGTGATATAGCTTCAAAATTATATTAGGTGCAGGCATGAAACATTATACTCATGGTTTGTTTTCCTATTGATGTTCATATTTTATATCAAAGGTTTATCATTATGGATTAGATCACTTTTAATTTCTACCCCTTTCTGCATTTTTACTTTTGTTTAATGTCCTACGAGACAGGGCCGTGTAACATAGGCCATTTGTGACAGGGCCATGAAAAGCAGTTTTGCCCTTTGAGAGAGGACCATGAAATATAGTTAATTTATGTCTGCCAAGCAACAATACAAGTCTGTCTCAAGGACAACACTCAGATTTAATCTGAGTTTAATTTGGCGATCTCAACATGACAGGGAGAGGAGAGGAAGTCACAAAATTTGCTGGTTTTCTAGTTTCTAATACTTTTTAAAAAAATACTATTTCTTGAATATGTTTTATCACAGCATCACATCTTGGAATCTAATCTGCCAACACCTATTAATATTTATGCAACCTTCTTGTCCCTTATTGTCACTTTGTCACTATCCATCTTTATAATGGTCTGTCTGTTTATTTTAAGCAACTATTGTCTCATTCAGATTATTACATATACTGTGTGTGTGTATACATGAGATATATATATATATATATATATATATATATATATATATATATATATATATATATATATATATAATGCACCAGCTGCTCATGATCAATGTTGCAGTGTTGTTTGTTCTAATTACTCATAACTACAAAACAACCAGGATATGTGATGCATTATGTGATGGCTGATCTGGATAAGTGCAGTTTGCAGCAGGACTCAAATTGTAAGCATGCATATAAGGTGATACTTCATCCTGTGTTATACATGTCTCACTTTGGCCACTTTACAATTCATAACAGCTTTCAGAGAGACAAACAAAATTGCTTTTCCCAGATCATTCATCAAGTTCAATAAACAACTTGGTTACATTGGATCTCCTCCAAAGCAATATGATGATTTAGTAATCTCCATGGCAATAAATCAACAAGTAATTACATTAAGTCTGGTATCACAACAAAACCTTCACAATTCAAATTTAGTTTGTTTTTTTTATAACTAACACAATTCCTGTATTCACATCATGTACACAAACACAGGCAACTAATCTTGTATAAACATAGATTTTGTTCATTATTATGTATATAAAAAGAATTCTCTGCTCAATTATATTTAAATGTAAATATATTTATGTGCATTTTCTAGAAATAAATATATTTAAATATATATTTATACATGTTCTTGAAAAGTTTAACTAATAACTTTTTCCTTTTTTTCTACAAGTGATCTCATACTTTGAGTACAACATTTGCTTGTCTTTTTTTTCATTGGAATTTTTCCTAAAGTTTAATGTGTAAATTTTTGTTTTTCAATGAAAAAGTAAAATGGTTATTTTGTGCATTATTCTTAAACATTCTAAATTCTTATCACTTTTCACTCTCCTTTTTCCCCTAACTTTTTTTTATTATGCAAGGAGAGATTGGTCACTTCATTGAAAACTCTGAGTCTGAACCTGACTAACATAAAACTCATCAACCATTGATTCTTGCAGCAACAGTGGAATGCTTTGTACTACAAAAACTACACCTATTCAGTACCAAGGGAAAAAGGATAAAGCTGCATTCCGTCCTTAAATCAATTTGACTTAGTATGTCATAATTTGCCATCAAAATCAATCAAAATTACCCAGTTCAAATTGATTAGTTTTCGAACCCTCTGTGCTGCACTCTTATAATTAATTGTGTTGATTACAATCTGTGATGTGGATTGTTTTATTATTACCGTCCCCAAGGCTGCAAGTGTGCATGGCTATAAATAGCAGGTAATAAAAAGTTTAACCAGAGGAAGTTTTAGATCAAAGAATATTGGTCATGTTGATACACTAAGAAGTGGGAGCACATGCTCCATACTTGCTTATGCCAAATTAATTATGCATGGGCTGTGTACAGTTGCACATGCTTCAATGACATGGTAGGCAATAGGAGCACATGCTTTATACTTGACCTTGCCAATGCTTGAATTAATTATGGGTGGGCTGTGCACTTGCACATGCTACACTGACCCTGTTGTGAAACTGGACAGAAATGGTGAATGCAAATTCTTAGCCTTCCACCTCAGTTAATTGTATGGGAGCTTCTTACAAGTACATGTACCATAATGACCAATTTACAATGGGTAGAAAAAACATATGCATAATACTATCATAACATAATACACTTGCACTTTATGGTAAGTGCATAAATAATGCATGAAGAAAGTCTGAATCATAATATTTTATTCAATTTATAATATATATTTTCCTCTTACATTCTATAACAATAAGTACATGAAAATCACAAATTTTATAAAGTGGTCTCTCACTTTAATACTTCTATGGGGAAGCCATGAAAATAGACCAGGATGTGATATGTTGCCTTACACTTAAGTACAATGTATGGAAACATAATTCATCCAGTATAATGGGATCCATTATCATACTCTTAAATCAGTGACAATGTATTATACTGATATACAATGTATGGAAACAAACAAACATCCAGTATAATGGGATCCATTATCATACTCTTAAATCAGTGACAATGTATTATACTGATATACAATGTATGGAAACATAATTCATCCAGTATAATGGGATCCATTATGATACTCTTAAATCAGAGTTATTGTATTATATGATATACAACGTCTGGAAACAAATCATCCAGTATTTATGGGACTAAGCTCTTTGTACAAACCATAATGAAAATGTCAAACAAAAAATTGAACCTGCTGTCTACATCTCACGAAGCCAACACCAACCATTGTTAGATGCATAGTCACAGTACAAGTCTCCTGAACTTTGTTAATGGACTTGAAATGGGTCATACTGACCTATTTTCCTAAAGTGGTTCTGACAGTAACAAGGAATATGTGGTGCTGATAAAATGCTTTAAAATTTGGATATGAAAAAATACAAAGCATCTCTTGTACAGTCAGCTAATGACTTCTGTATATGCTGGTGTACAAGCTGGGTAGTACTGTAAACAATATAGACCCTGACTAGTTGTCACAGAATGCAATGGCAGACCAGGGTCTATGTTGTTGGTTCTACTGACTGATCCTAACAAATCTGAATTGTAAACAAGTAAACCATATATAATCACTTAAAAGTCGTGTCATACTCAAAAGAACATTGATCCTGATCTGTTGTAAAATAATGTGCATGCAGAACAGGGTCTATGCTGTTGTTCTACTAAATACATTTAACAAACTGCAATGATGCAGATCTGCCAGCGCATTATGCGATGGTATATCTGGGTCTTTGCAGTTTGCCTCATCTGACAAGCAAGTACAGTGTATTTACGATATATGGTACACTACATCTAGAAGTATAGCATAACAACTTCAGATATTACTACTAACAGAGAATAGGTTCATAATGGCTATATATATATATATATATATATATATATATACATACATACAGTGGGACCCCGCTACAACGTGCCCCGTTATTACACAAATTCGTATACAACGCGGTCGTGGCATGGCTCCCAAAATTTCAGGTAATTTATTACAGGTATTTTTCTCAAAAACCCCCCCAAAAATCTTTAAGGATGAAAAATAAAATACGTCAAGAGTTTAATTATCATTCTCATACTCGTCTATAAAGTGCGAAAAAGAACGTGTAGAAAATGTATTATCATTTTTGGGAGGAAATCACACAAATAATCGTTGTATGGCTCATAAAATTTCAAAAATTAACAAATTTCTTCTAGTTTTGTGCCAAAATAAACATAAAATATGGATTCAATGTATGTTACAAGATTCGCTGGCGAGTACACGGTGTTGATACTCTTTTCATGCAATAGATTATACATGTATATATAAATTAGACACATGTATGTACCAATGCATGGTTCTCTGAATAAAGTAATATATTATATCTGCAATTTCTGTTACTACAGCAAATATTTTTCTCATTTAATATATATTGATCAAAAATGGTAATTGTGCCATGCATTTTCGCACCCATCTTTATGTACACACACACAGCCCAATTAAATCCAAAAATGTGTTGGTATTGTACATGGTTGCTTATAACACGGTCGGATTATATGGCTCCCAACTACTGTGTTATAGCAGGGTCCCACTGTATATATATGATTATGCCTATGTAGTCACATTATGGTTTGGTATTTTAACTGCAACACAAGGTTTTTAGAGCAAAATCTGATCTGAAGGATTCAAACCCATCCCCTTTTGATCACAACTCTGGCATGTTCACCACTGAACCACAGTAGTTTTTGTGCATGTTTAGTAATCTGTCCTATGCAAGAGACTCCATTTCTATTGAATCTGCCATTTATTTAGCTAGACAGCAAAAAAAAAAAAAAACAATTAATACTGAGCTTTACCAACAAAAAAAACTCAATACTCAACCTAATAAATTATATTTGAATTTATTTGGCACTTCTGAAGAAACCTGGAATACATTTTGGACTGCTGATGTATCAACAAATAAATGTTAATAATCCTGTGCAATTTTGAGAAAGGGAAGACTGATGTTAAATATTCAAGTTCTGCACTTTATCATATTGCCACAGGTTATAAACATCCAAGTCAAACTAGTATTACAATGTCACTCAAGCAATATATGAAATTTGATGCTTTTGTCCATCTTCAAAACAGATCCTAATGCTACCATTTATGCAATGTGATCATTTCTTACAAATTTATAAGGAATGTACTCTATAAGGGCTTCACAAAGGACTGCACTCTAAAGACTTCACAAAGAATAAGCTGGAATACTTTACAATGTCAAATACTTGATATCAGGTATAAACAATGCAACACCTTGCGTAATAAAACATTTTTTGAGTCTCCTTAATGAGTTGCAATGTTCCTGCAACATCTTGTGTTATAATTTGTTCTGTCACCTTAATGGGCTGTAATGTTCCTGCAACATCCTGTGTTATAATTTGTTCTGTAACCTTAAAATGGCTGTAATGTTCCTGCAACATCCTGTGTTGTAATTTGTTCTGTAACCTTAATGGGCTGTAATGTTCCTGCAACATCCTGTGTTATAATTTGTTCTGTAACTTGAATTGGCTGTGATGTTTCTGCAATATCCTGTGTTCAGTTATTTTGTCTCCTTAATGGACTGTAATGTTCAAGAAACACTGCTTTTAACAAGATCTTTCTCCACTGTTATAAAAGACTGGTGCACAACCATAGAATTCCCTGGGTCCATCCTAACAGATCCATAATTGCTCCAAGGCCATTAAATAAACTGACTAGTATACTAAATCCGAATATTCATCATCTCTGGGTTATAATGTCTACAGCTACTATCAAGGCAAAACTGATGAAGGCAAAGAGACCTCCGGCAAGCACTGAGATTGGTCTTGATTCATGGGCTATGCTTGCAAGAAAAACAAATATTTTGAATTTTTGTTCATTTTCCCTATCCTAAAATCAATCGATATAAATCAAAATGTGTCTGTTCAGAAACTAATACATTCCTTCAAACACTAAAGAAAGATCATTTACTAAAGCTGTGATAAGGATTCACATGCACTCTTTTCCATATAAAGCTACTTCCCTACCATCAAATTATGCTACTGCAAGGAAAACACAACAATACATTTTTTTAAACTTGATGTAATATGTCATATACATCACGTAACAATCCATCTCCCAATAATATTTTTTTCAAAACAAATGCAACAATTTTGCTGAACAACATAGTACCATGAACAGTACATTATATATCCATTTAACAGTTCTTCACTTGGACATTAGCATAATATGGTTGACTTAATCTATTATGGACCAATGACCATCAAAGCTAGATGGTCTTGAGCAAAACTTAATGTGAAGAAACCATTATCACAATTACCATGCTTGTGACCAATACTGATTAACACATTAACCACAAGCACCGAGTTTACAGGGCATGAGGTAGTAACGTACTTGCAAGGTCTGTAGCGTCAAGGTTGTGCAAGATACACTAAAGTGGGCAGAATTATAGAAAGGTAGACAGATGTAGCTCTACAATATAATCTCCCAAATAATCTGGACATTTTAGTTGCACTACAAAATACAAAGGGAAAAACCCATGGCACATGGCACACAGACAGGTGAACCCGTGCAAAAAGTAAGATAAGGTGGACAATTTGAATATAGAAGCTTCTCCAGTATGAAAATCATGGGTCCATTAACCCTTTCGCTACCACTGCCGCATCGAAGCGTCTACTGTAAATAGCTCTCGAATACCCGTGACGCATATCTGCAGTGCCGAAAAACCTAGCTTACAAGCCAATGTCGCACAGATGCGTAAAGTTCACCAGTAATCACAGTACCAGCGACGCTCATGTGCGCAGAATACGTACGTGTTAACTAAACGTTGATTGGTTGAAAGTACGAAAGTTTACACATTTTTGATTATCATAACCAATGAGAGGATTGTTTACTCGACATTTTGATACAAGTTTGAATGCTGAGAGGTTAAATTTAGACACACTAAAATGAATTTTCCGCGGTTTACGAAACACGTGTTTTCGAGATGAACAAAGATGGATTCCGATTCAGATATGAGTAACTTTAACGGGTCCAGTGCAAGTGATATCGAAAAGTTTAATGGATCATAATTAGAAAATGGATCAGATATTGATTTCACAATCAGATACAAACGATTTTTAATCGGATGACAAGGCGGACGTAGTTTTAATTGTACAATGGAGTGACGACCTCACCGTATTCGAAATCAATGTTTTTGATTCTTACGTTGGTTCAACAGACAACAATCAAGCTTGGACCAGTGAATGAAAGATTTTTTACTCAGATTAATTCCTGAATATCTGGTAGAAAATCTTGTGAAAGAAACAAACAATGTTGTTAAGAAAATAGGGGACCAAAAGCAAGACATGAAATGGTATGAAATCAGCATCACATGTGGGCATTAGTCCTACATGTAAGACATAGAACATGGTAATTTTGCTATACATATATTATAATATACTTGATAACATCGTCATTTATGTGTGGATAATTACTGTTTTGAGAGGTGCCAATTGCAACATTTTAATTAGAGTGGATTTCATTCATGTTTTTATATGTACATATGAAAATATTGGATTTATTTTATGGAATTCAAAACAGTTTATGTGACTGGGATTTCTTATATGATGGGATATAGGAGTATATATAAAGTAGAAATATATGAATAACAGACACTACAAGGTAAGCTGTTTTTTATTTCACTTAAATCTAGTAAAAACTATTGAAATAATGAATATAAATGTAACCATGTTTTTATTGTCAATTTCTGTAGTCAGCCTTGATGATGCTCTAGTATTCAGCCTAGCAAACAGCCTCAGTAGTCTGAGTAACTGATATGATAGCACAGAGCAGTAGTGAAACTACAAAACAGCTGTAGTAGCTAAAGGGTTAAGCAAAAAAAAAAAACAATTATGGAAAACTTGTTTTTCTTCACAACTAGGCACTGGTCTAATGGAAAATTGCTTGGAAGTCGATGTATTAGGATGTATTCACAAATAGTCCCCATAATGTTTCCTACTTGTATTTCATGAGAAAACAGCAAAAACCTCCAGGGGTTAATGTTGTTGTTGTTGTAGGGTTTAACGCCATTTTTCAGCACACGATAGGCTACACATGGCAGCCATTTTTATTGGTGGAGGAAGAACCGGGGAAAACCCCGGAAAAAACCCACCAACCCAAGAGAAGCTACTGGCAAGCTTTCTCACATAACTACATTAACTGAATCTTCAACTCGAACACACGCAGACAGAGGTGAGATGGCAGTGATCTATAACAGAGAGTGCTTTAGACCACTCGGCCACTCGGGGCCCCTACCAGGGATTAATGTGTTAAATCCCAGAATCTAAAGGTTTCTGTATTACCTTTGACACAAGTCACATACAAAGACTGCTCAATAAACACAAAAGTTATCCAGCAAAAACCAATATTTCACGTACTCACTGTGACCTTGACCACAAAATCAATCGTCCAATTCCATGAAGGCCTATATGTCAGTATTATCAATTTTATCAAATTCTCTTGAGCTAATGTTTTTTTAGATGTCTTTCAAAAGTATCTCTATTTTTAGTAAAGGTGGCCATATTTGATAATGAATCAGCAACATCTGTATCAAATTGAAAGCCTACATGACAGGATGTTTGGTTAAATTTTGTCCAGTGGTTTTCAAGAAGTCATTGAAAATAGCAACAGACAACGGCAAATGCACAATGGACCAAAGGATAAACTCAGTTTTGCAATTCATTTAATTCAGCCTGTTTATGACATTTTTAAAACATGCCGTTAGGAAATATAAACAAAAAGAATAAGTTGCCAATACAGTGCCAATATTTCCTAAATTGGTTATTTTGCTAAAACTTTCAAATCCTTGTAAAAAAAAATCTTTAATTTGTGGTATTCATTTAAAGTAGATAATACAGTAATGCAAAGATATGGTATCAAAAGAAAAAAGCTCACCTGAAGTACTATCACTTGGCACCCAGTGCATCGATCGTTTCACTGCTTCCTTCCATTGTGCAAACCTGTCATCTCTCTCTACAAATACAAAATGTCCTCCTTTTAAATGGACCAATAGAATAGCACACATATCCAATAAAAGATAAAAGATATTTTCTTCAAATATTACTCTAGATAATCAACAAGAGAACAGTGTAACAATGCATATTACTCTAGATAATCAACAAGAGAACAGTGTAACAATTAATGCATATTACTCTAGATAATCAACAAGAGAACAGTGTAACAATGCATATTACTCTAGATAATCAACAAGAGAACAGTGTAACAATTAATGCATATTACTCTAGATAATCAACAAGAGAACAGTGTAACAATGCATATTACTCTAGATAATCAACAAGAGAACAGTGTAACAATGCATATTACTCTAGATAATCAACAAGAGAACAGTGTAACAATGCATATTACTCTAGATAATCAAGAAGAGAACAGTGTAACAATGCATATTACTCTAGATAATCAACAAGAGAACAGTGTAACAATGCATATTACTCTAGATAATCAAGAAGAGAACAGTGTAACAATTAATGCATATTACTCTAGATAATCAACAAGAGAACAGTGTAACAATGCATATTACTCTAGATAATCAACAAGAGAACAGTGTAACAATTAATGCATATTACTCTAGATAATCAACAAGAGAACAGTGTAACAATTAATGCATATTACTCTAGATAATCAACAAGAGAACAGTGTAACAATTAATGCATATTACTCTAGATAATCAACAAGAGAACAGTGTAACAATTAATGCATATTACTCTAGATAATCAACAAGAGAACAGTGTAACAATTAATGCATATGTTGCATCTGATTATAGCAAAAAAATGGTATGATAACAATAACCTAATTTTGGTATGTGGTGTACTACTCTTCAGAATGCATGCTTATACTATTAAACAAGTTTCATGAATCCGGAAGCAAAACTGATCTAAACATCAAAGGTAAATGCCATGGATGCTAATGACAGTCACAACGACACTGTGATTATAGCATAGTCTTTCCTGTACTTCTATGCTGGTGAACTAACAATGAAACAATAATGGTAAACTGTACATAGCTTTCTATATTTTGAAATGAGCCAAAGAATTTGATGTTTACAGTATCCCAACCTTAAAAATATATTTATTTCCAACTTGTAACTTGAACAAACCTTGGGCTACAATGGACGGTTTAAAAGTATCAGTTGTTATGGATGCCAGATCTTTTGCCTGCAGACTCCATATTCCTAATGCAGCTCCTGCAGCCATAGCTGCACCTAGGGCTGTTGTTTCTGGCATTGATGGCCGCACTGAAACACACACCACAGAAATGTATTCACAGTTAGTGAATGTGTATGTTCAAAAATTAAAATATATAGTTTATCTCAATTTTGTTATTTCTGGCAGAGGGATAATGTCTATGAAAGGTGTGTTGATGCTAATTGGTAAACCAGCTTCATAGACTAAATGTAAGGTAGGTATTATACTAATTCTGCCAATAAAAGTTACTTTTACTTATTGTGTCATGTAAATTTAAATGAGAGGTAAAACATTCAACTTTAATAGGTAATTTGTATTCATTTTTATTCTTAACATTGTGATGAATTGTTAGACTGAAACCATTTATACACTGTATTTAGTTTATAAGAAACCCCAAACAATATTTCTTTGATACCATAAGAGGTTTGCATCTGTCAAAATCTAGAACAAAAGCAAATTCCATGTATCTGTGTCCCCCACCTACCATGACAAGGTCATCAAAGTTAACAACCATACAATTTGAGTATGACTTTTATTATTGAACTGTGAAGTTAACTGGGCAGACATCAAAAGTAACCCAGTTTAAGGCCCTTTCTTAAGAAGATTCAAAAGGAAATATGTTGAAGAGTTTAACAAATTGTCAGCGACCTTCACCTTGGGGATAAAGCCTTTAAGATTATACATGATATGCCATTAAAATGAGAAGCATAGGTGTTCCTCAAATGGCATTGTTCTACCATTGTCATGTGTTAAGTTTATATAAAATGTTTGCTGACTGCATGTTTTGGAAGGAGGTGTGTCCTTGGTGGATATAGCGTCAGGAGTATATCTTCACCATCATAACTATAAAAAAAATGTCAACTAGCAAAATCTTTATGAGCTAAACGTCACATGAAAATGCAATGTATCATATCATTGAATTATTTTGTGTGCGTGAGAGAGAGAGAGAGAGAGAGAGAGAGAGAGAGAGAGAGAGAGAGAAACTGCTGAAAACATGTAAATCTATATTCACATTTCTCAATACATCAACCCCCCCCCACCTCAACCTGCATTACCAATATCATTTATTGAATGAGAAAGTGTCATATGTAGTTACTATTTAAAAACCATGATCAAATTCTCTTTGTGAAACGTGGTTCTCTTCATTAACATGCCTCTGCTTAAATATTATTTTCTCTGCAAGTATGTCTGAATGTTAGATTCACTTTATTGCTGAAGATGTTAGTAACTAAATGTATTTTAAAATATGTACAGATTTGTAACAATATTTAGAAAATCATAATAATGATAGTGTGATAGTAGTTTGTATGGATGTTAGTAACTAAATGTATTTTAAAATATGTACAGATTTGTAACAATATTTTAGAAAATCATAATAATGATAGTGTGATAGTAGTTTGTAAGCATTCACTTACAATCCATGATTGGCAAAGATATAAAATGAAACTGCAAGAATAATAATGACAAGGATGGAACAAAAAGAAAAAGAGATGAGATCCATGTGGGAGTATCAACAAGTGAGTATGCAGTCATAATTTAAAAAAAGTATAGTATCTGAAGATATCCGTTCTGCTATCAGGTAAAAGTCCACTCAAAATAGAATTTACCAAATTCTCACATTCTTTGGTGAGAGATATGCAAAAGAAATGCTCAAGACAATTACAGTAACAGATGAATACAAGGCAGTATTGGTCTGGTGATCTAGTGTCCCCTTCCCAGAAATTGCTATTTTCATACAGTGTTAGTCATTTTCATAATAAATTAAACTCAGTAATTATGTACAATTATCAATTAATTATCAAACTTCCATTGTTAATTGATGGGCTCTGATTGAGGCTGTTAAATATGACGCTCCAAATCAAATGACTTCATCAAATAAAAATGATACCTTTCCCAAACAGAATCCAAAATAAACAATTGTCCAATTATTAAACTTCCACTGTTAATTAATTTTTCGATTACAAATGGGACTGTTAAATACTACACTCCATGTTTGATGACTTCATGTTATATGAATATCACACAAACATGCATTAAAACATGCATACAGAGTAATAGGCAGTGAAAAATTAAACAGCAGGGAAAGTGTAATAGAATTTTAAAAGTACAGAGTAGAAGGAAATGTGTGATGGAAATCTAACGGTATTGAGTATAAGGAAAACTGATGGAAATTTAAATGTATAGAGCTGAGGGGATTGTGTGATGGAAATCTAAAATCATTTAGCAGAAGGGAAAGTGTGATAGATATTAAAAGTATAGAGCACAAGTGAAAGTGTGATCAAAATAAAATATCATAGAGCAGAAGTGAAGTGTAATGGATATCTAAAATTATAGACTAGCAAAAGTGTGATGGATAATTTTTTACAAAACAGAGTACAGTAATACCACGAACATTGGCAAGGTTAGGTTCCAGAACCTGTCGCAGATCAGGAGGAATCGCGAATGTTTGGTATGAGTCACTAAAAATGCTAATAAATGCTTATTTCTAGAGTTTAAACCCTAAATATGACCCAAGCACTTTAATTTCATTTAAAAGTTAGCTTAATACATTACCCTTAAAAAAAGAAATAAATGGTTGGCGTAAAAATAGAGTACAGTATCGCCTAAAGGGTACTAGCGCATTTACAGTACAGTATACTAATATAACCCCTATACTAATTCATTGGCTGCCATTTTCTTTTGCACTCACAGTAAGGTAAAACCAAGTAACAAATGGAACTGTAAACCTAATGACTGAGGTTTTTGCGAATCCGTGAATCCAGAAACGCGAATGTTCGAGGTGTTTCTGTAGAAGTGAAGTGTAACAGAAATCTGAAATTGTAGATCAGAAGGGAAAGTGTCTTGGAAATCTAAAATTATAAAGCAGAAGGAAAAGTGTGATGTATATTAAAAAAATCATAGAGTAGAAGATTGAAATTCGAAATTGTAGAGCAGAAAGGAAACTGAGATGGAAATCTAAAATTATAGAACATAATGAGAAAGTGTGATGGAAAAGTATAAAACATAATGAGAAAGTGTAATTGAAATCTAAAATTATAGAACATGATGAGAAAAGTGTAACTGAAATCTAAAATTATAGAACATGATGAGAAAAGTGTAATTGAAATCTAAAATTATAGAACATGATGAGAAAGTTTAATGGAAATCAAAAATTATAGAACATGATGAGAAAAGTGTAATTGAAATCTAAAATTATAGACATGATGAGAAAAGTGTAATTGAAATCTAAAATTATAGACATGATGAGAAAGTGTAATTGAAATCTAAAATTATAGAACATGATGAGAAAGTTTAATGGAAATCAAAAATTATAAAGCAGAAGGAAAAGTTTAATTGAAATCTAAACATAGAGCAGAAGGGAAGTGTGATGGGAATTTAAATTATAATGCAAAAGGGAAAGTTTGATGGAAGTCTAAATAAATAGAGCAGATGGGAAACTATGATGGAAATCTAAAATTATGCAGCAAAAGGGAAAATGTGAACGAAATCTAAAATTACAGAGTGGAAGAGAATGTGTGATGGAAATCTCAAACTAATGAGTGGAAGGAAAAGTGTGACATACAGTCTAAGTCTTAAATTACATGACACTGACATACCTGCCAACCCCATGAGTGGTATAAGCATAACCTAAGTGTCAAAAAAGTTTAATCAGTGCATACAAACTGTAATCTATATATTACATGCCATATTTACAAGAAACTCTATAGAAAAGTATATTTATTTTTGCTCCTAACCTAGATCTGCAGCCAATTAAAGTTCTTGGCAAAACTTTTATATTAGTATCAGGACACCTACTGAAAAATTATACATACAACACACACTTTAACTACTCTATACATTGAACTTTCATAGAATGATCAAAGTCAACACACACTTTAACTACTCTACACATTGAACTTTAACAGAATGATCTAAGTCAACACACACTTTAACTACTCTACACATTGAACTTTAACAGAATGATCTAAGTCAACACACACTTTAACTACTCTACACATTGAACTTTCACAGAATGATCAAAGTCAACTCACACTTTAACTACTCTAAACATTGAACTTTCACAGAATGATCAAAGTCAACACACACTTTAACTACTCTACACATTGAACTTTAACAGAATGATTTAAGTCAACACACACTTTAACTACTCTACACATTGAACTTTCACAGAATGATCAAAGTCAACAGCTTAAATTCTAAAATATGCATGATGACCTGCTCAACTTAAGTGCTGCATTACTAATAATTTGTCCTGCTTCTGATCTGACAAGTTTCAATGAATGATCCCTCTCGTATAGTCAGGCAACATCCATAGATTGAAGATAGGTCCCCTAACATGATACATATCACATCTTCAATTGATAATGTACCAGTTACCAAGTTTCATCTCCAACATTGTTCAAGTTACAGACTGGAGGGAAAATGTACTGGAAAACAAAATATTTAGGTGTGACCTAGACTTTGAAGGTAAGACCCAGCAAAATATATGTGGTATACCTTCTAAAGAAACATATCCTTGCTTACCCACATAAATCCCAAGGAGATCAGCCTGTAACTGCATCAGCAGGTTGTTACCAGTCATCCCACCATCCACCTGTAGAGACTTAAGGGGAATACCGCTGTCCCGATTCATAGCCTCCAACAACTAGAGTTGATATCACAGATGAAAATCAATTTAGTTTTAAAAGGTGCCACAAATGCAGTGTACATAAACTTTGCTATTAATCAGAAATATTCCAGTTATGCTTTTGTGAAAATGGTAGTAAAATGTCTGCATTCTCAGTTTTGTCTTCAACAGTGAAAGACGTAAGAGTCTATCACATACTGCTTAATTTTAAGTAATTAACTCTATTAAATTATATGCATTTGCCTTAGATAGTCCTGTCCCTATCTTCAGCAAAACAAGTCATTCAATTAAATCTGTATTTGAAACATTTGGATGGTCAATTTTAAGTCAAGACTTAAATTTCAGTAAACAGATAACTGTAGTTCAGAATTATATTGAACTCCCGACTCTTGCTCTATTAGTGAAATCCAGTACTATATTTATGTGTCACTGGATAGCATAATTCTCTTCTACCAGATTCATAAAAATTACTGGTCTCCTGAACTTAATCAAGTTCTTTATTTAAAAAGTATGGCTTAATTTTATTCTTGCTGACTCTAAATAGAAGAGTTAATTTTCATTACAAAACAATTTTTAGAGAAAAATATACTTTTTTAATAATATTTACTTGATCATAATATGTTAGTGCATTAATCACCTTACAAATCCAGACCTCCTAAGATCCACATCTTTTTAGCAACATTATTAAACTGTTACCTGTTGCTGAGGTGGAAGTCACAATAGAGTGGTCTCCCCATGGATAATGTGCCAAATTCTATCAATCATCCATTATTAGTGGAATATGTGCACACACTCTTTGAAGAAAAAAACTTTGGAGGGATTGTTAAGCTTTACCTGATGAACCATATTTTACTCCAAAAAACTGGTTTCTTTTTTTAATTGTAACTAATTATAATACATTAGAAGAATATGTAAAAACAGGTGTAACATCCGTACCGCAGCATTGGTCCTGTCTGTGAAGCAGCCTTCTGTGTTGGGAGATAAGGGCTTGGGTAGCACATGAATCATGCATCTATGTCATTTGGATAAAGTATGATCAAGTGAAAGTAGAATAACTCTACCCATCCTGATAGCATGTTGTGTTGCTGACTTAGATCCCAGCAGGTCAAACTGAGCAGTCAGGGATGAAAAATATATGGGAAAATCAAAAGAATGTTGTCTCTGACCGCCATTTCATAGCTTGGAAGATATAATTAACAGAGTTTCCCTCAAATGTTGTGCTAGTGGTAAGTGCTCAAACATTGTGAATCAATATGTGCATGAAATTTATCTGGTTTGGGGTTAGTTCTGTGTAGGATAAGCTGATATTCCACTGTAACCAGGACAACTGAGCCCAAGTGGAAATATCCTTTCCTTCCTGAGTGATATGCACAAACAAGGTCAACACCTTGCTCAATTCAATCAAGTTACCATTTTGAAACTCTGATGAAGGAAGCCATAGTAGCTGTGTTGGTAGAGCATCCGACTTATTCAAGGGTCACATGTTAGATATCTACCTAGATCAGCCTATGTCAGCTGCCTTGGTGTGTTATTGGAAACAAAACTTGGCTAGCATTTACTTGGTATGATATAATCAAATGATGTTAAAAGTGCAGTTATATCTAAAAATAAAAAGATACTTCTGATGGTGTCTTGCTGACACCCCTGATTATCCCAGTGCAAAGAAGAAAACGGGTTGAAGACAATGAACTGATTAACCATGATCAGGAGCCTGTCCTTGGCAAAGAATGCAGGATCATGAAAGAAACTGCTGATAGTTCGGACTGACCTATAAAAGTGTAGCTATGGCAGGCAATAAGTATTTTCAGCACAAGAGGTTAGTCTTGTTGACTGCAAACAGTGGCTTGAAAGACATCTTATTCAACCATATCAGAAGCCATGTTCCATTTTGAACAAAAGGCCAAACTCTTTAGTTGACTACAAGTTAACGTTTGCAAGATGGTCAAGAATTTTTTGTTCTGGACAACTTCCTTCCTTCTATGATGATATGTGACTGGAATCATGTAAAGGTAGCCCTTTAATGTGATGGGAGTCACTTTCTCCTTGAAAAGGCAAAGAAGTAAGTAATGAGATTGTAAGGATGAGATGCTTGCAAGACTGGAAGAAAACAATCTATTTTGACACAAAGATTTTCAAAGTGGTGGTCTTTTTTCCCCAAACAATTCTGTCCAAAATTTATTCTTACAAATGTTCTTTCTGAGAGCTTGTTTGATTTAAGCCATGAACAACAACTCTTGAGTTCAGATGAAAAACCTACATGGTTTTCTTTGAGTAGGCATAGAGAATGTAGATCTTCCATAGAATCTCAACTGCCACTTGAGGGAAAGAATAAGGACTAGATGGCACTCCATTTATTTCACTTTCAGTAAGACTTTGGAGTTGGGACAAGGCATATGCATCAACATGTTCCAATGTAGGGAAACAAAAATTGAATGCCCAGGTTCAAGAGAGGTTGACTACAACCACTGAAAATTTAATAGAAAACCAAAGTGTGAATGTACTATTTGGTACTGATACTGTTGGGACTGCATAGGCATTGAGCTTTTCTGGCAGTTTTAATCTAGAAAAAAAACAGAAAATTCTAGCAATGAAGGCACAGGTCTAGGGACATGATTTTCAACTGTCTTTGATGAAACTGATGAAAGTATGATTCACAGATAGAATGAGAATGCCCTTTTCAGACAGCCTTGACTGAAAGACATTCATTTTGGGATTCATCTCTGATTGCAATGAGTACTCATGAAGGGACCAATCAACATTCTCTTCTTGTAAGAGTAGGAGGTGTGTACCCCAGAGTGGCAGGCTGGTATTTGTGCAGAAAATTATTCTAATGATTGATCCTGCAGAAGGATACCCATAGATGCCAACCCCTGAAGAGATAAAAGCGTAATCCAAGGATTCAAAAAGCGTAAACCAGGCAGAAAAAATGTAATCAACATAAAACATGCTAAAATTTCAATGAACAAGGATTTATTTGCCTCTCGTTTTTTAACATCCTTTACTGCTGCAAGTTTTCATATGTAGTACTTTTAGCTTTACACACACATCAACTAGATCTATCTGAAGACTTTTAGTGCCAAATATTAAAATTCTTTCCACACGGCCTGTAATAGATGTCACGTGATGCTGTCCTCATGTCATCATATTTGGAGGATTCTGTTATTTTTGTTTCGTTTCTTTTTTGCCTTTTTCTAATCCATCTGTGAAATTATTTGAAAGGAGATACTTTTGCTCTTATATATGCATCAACTAAACTAAAATATACTTTTTAGCTCCAAATACCTTTAGACTGGTTCTGACTACATATGAATTAGAACAATGAATCTGCATGTAAAGATTAAAATTAGAACACCAGTCTGTTCTCTCCTCACTGAGCCATATAGCTGCTATAAACAGAATATGAGGTCGAAAGTTGGAAAGTAGAACCAGGATCTTTCTTGGTAACAGGATAGTTGCTATAAATAGAACATGATACTGTTAGGAAAGTGCACGCAAGTCAACGTACAAGCGTACTCTTATAATGTAGTTATGAAGAAGCTGTCTTTTCTAAACTACAGTCTGAGATTAATAAAAATAAGAAAACAGATAATTAATTTTTTTTGGGAAGGTGGATATACCGAAAAAGCAAAGTTCATTTACGTTTACATGTAAGGCGTAATTTAGTGAAAAAAGCGTAACAATTATGCCAAAAGCTATAAATAGAACACGATACTGTTAGGAAAGTGCATGCAAGTCCATGGACATGCATACTCTTATATTGTAGTTACGTAGAAGCCATCTTTTTTTAAATATGGTCTGTGGGATTAATGGAATGTTAATAAAAACGAGAAAACAAATAATTGAATATTTTTGGAACATGGATATACTGAAAAAGCATAATCCATATACATTAATGCGTAAGGCGTAATTTAGTGGAAAAAAAACATAATGATTACGCCAAAAACACAATGGTTGGCATGTATGGATACCTGATGCAAGTCAAGTGAAGTTACCCCATATCCTGAGATGGAACCTTGTATAGTACAAAATTGTTTATTTGGTCTACAGAGCAAAGTTTCAGCTGCAACTGTCACAGCAGAATCATCTGTTGTGGTCTCATGAAAAGGTGGCATAGGATGTGGAGATCCAGTAAGCATTGACAAGACAAAAGAGGCCAAGAAATTTCAAAACTTAAATTAGACTCTCTGAAAAATTGGTACACATAATAAAGGCAATTTTCAAGGCAGGATGTTTTTAAACCCAATACAAATGTGAGCAAAATACTGGAATGGGTTGGAGAACAGATTTGCCATTGGTGACATAAAAACCAAGAGAAGTGAAACATGATATTTCTTGTCTTGATGCAAAATTTTTGATAACTCATCTGATGCTGTTGTGAAGTGTCACCAATGTAATTGGACATCATAAATATGGAGGTGGTTATGAAGTGTAACACAGTTCTTTCCACAATTCTTGTACCAAGGTAATAATACTCGGATCTAAAGTTTGTGCCCTGAGCTGATATATGGTGTCCCTGTATGTGATTGAAAGACTTGTAAATGCAAATGTGAAGGTACGCATCTTTGAGGTAAACCTGACTGCAAAGTTTCCTGCCTGAACAGTACTAAGAATTGATCTTGGTACTTTGATTCTGACAAATGGTGTGACAGCATGGATCTATGACCAGATGATGCATGCCAATGACCTGGGGAATTGTAGGTCTGGAGTAAAATTCTGGTTATTTGGTTCTATGAACAAGCATTACCTCTCTTTATCCAAGTGTGTGTGTGTGTGTGGGAGGTCTTTTTGCAGAATGTTGGCTTTGTATGGGTCTCTTCAGATGTGTGTACAAAAGGGATCCATTAAAAATGGGGGAATGGAAGGGTAAATGTGCATGATCTGGAGGTTTGCCTGCACTTTTATAGGGCCTAGAGGTCATTGAGGCAGAATATCTATGTAGCAAAGTGTTAGCATCTTTTCTCCACAGGGATGTTGGAAAAGGTCTGTGTGAGCAGATTGTCAAGCTTACTATCCAAGAGAGACCATTCTAGTTTGATTACCATAATGGCCTGCTTATGAAACTAAAACAAGATATAACGATGTAGTAAATCTGGGCCAAGCAGATCTGTGAGCTGGTGGATGTAGTTCAAAAATATATTATGATTTATAAAAGAAATGGTGAAGCTTGTAAGTTCAACAGAAATATGTGCTATTGTTATTTGGTACAATCCTCAAGCAAACTTTCTTTTGCTATAATGCTCTCGGACTAAATTTCTTTATTTGTAAACATCTTATTCTATTCCTGGGTTAAGACATTGAAGAAGAAGAAAAAGAAAGAAAATTAGAAGATTAGAAAAAGTTACCTCTCTTGTCTGAAAACAAACAGCCTCTAGTGCAGCCCTGGCAATGTGTTCCTTGTTAGTAAACTGTGTAAGCCCACAAATTATACTGAAGTGGAGAAAATTATGCATTTTTTAAAAACAGCTTTTTGAAATAATATATCTAACACTAAGAATATTTGCTTGAACATAAAGGTTAGCAGCACTGGGATTGTGTTAGAGATGGGTACCACAAATATATTTTGTACCACTGTATTTCTAAACATAATGCTATATGTACCGTGATATACTTCAATTATATTACAAACCAACATTTTTAGTTTCTGGGTCTAGGGTCTGGGATTTTAAAAAGCTGGAGAAACTAACAACAATCATATTGAGAAAAATGAAAGTAAAATACGTAGACTCACACCTGAAAATGAAATGGTCAGTACATTATACGGATGATTTTTTTTTTTTTAATGTGTATGTCTATTCTTGTACAAGTTGATATCTAAAAGCTGTTGGCTAAAATGAGGTGCTTAAGCCGACTCTCTGAAAAAGGTTTGGCATTTGTTTTAGTGTGCTTGTTATTAAAATATTGCTAGGTTAACATCACTGAGCAGTAGCATGAAAATATACTGCGATAATGATATAACTGATCTTCTAAGTCAAGTTACTTTGAGTAAGCATATGATAGAGATGAATTTGAGATAAGTTTTATTTGATTTCTGATTTGTTTGCCTTATTTGAGGTTTCATTGTTTGCATATACAGTATGTACATTTTTTATCTTAAGTGTGCCCTCAGTGATAACAGTGAAAGTGGTTTGAACTGTTCTTCACATAGCATTCATACTGCAAAAAATGGACAAATGTAACCATAAATCTCTCTTGAGAAAGTGTTTCTTTAAATGTGGATTTGAGTATATCTGTGCAAAGTCTGCACATCCTAGACAAAATAGTACCAGCATTTAAAACAGGTTATAAAGATAACTGAGATATCACCCACTTACTTTGTTGATCAAGTGTTGCCTAGGCATGTACACACACATGTAAACCATATACTGACCCCTTTACACGACACAATTGCTGAGAAGGATAAGCCATAAATGATGTCTACAGTATGGCTTATTTCACACAGGAAAAGTATTTCCCTCAGTAGAACTATAAATGAACCAGGTAAGAAAAGGTGAAATTGTAAAGATGTTGCATTTATCAATCTTCTTATTACATTGAGTAAAGATGTTGTTGCAATAATGTTCAGTTACTGTATAGTTCATTTGTTGTAATACTGAAATAACAGTTTTTGCTACATACCATTTGTATTAATAAATATGATACATTAATCTAAGGTGTAATACTTTTGGAAATCTAGTGTTCACAGATTTGTACAGGAGTATATTATGGATGTTTCCAGTTCTTATATTATCAGGTAAGATTGAATTGAACCCAGGCCCAATATCTGTATCAGATCTGGTGTCAACTGATCTGGTGTCAACTGACACCTACAGCTACAATGCTTCACTTACATCATCAACAGATAGTATGTTATCTTTTGTACATTAAAATATTAGATATGTTCATGACAGATTAATTTTTATCTCCACACATTTTGACACTTTCAAACCCCGTACTGACCATTTAATACATAACCCTGATGGGATTGGGTTAGAAATATGTGTAAAAGGTATGTATATTACATGTAATTTGTCTTCCACCATCTGTGTTATCACACTACTAAGATTTGCTGAATATCTTAACTGCGCGAGGCATCAATGTCTGTAATCATAATTTTGGGTGATTTAAACAGGGACAGTATCGAATACAAAAATCTCCTAGATAAGTCCTCCAAGTCTCTCTTCACTAGTCTCAGCTCTTCTGTGAGTGAAATCAAATTTGCATGATTTGCTCTTAGTGACCTACCTCTCCCAACCATGAGCTTTTGTCACATAGCAACATAAAGTGGAACTGTACACAGTAAAACTGTTAACCTGGTGCTCCAAAGCACCAGCTTTGTTGAACACAGCCTTACTGATAATGTTTTAATGTGTACAATGAATAAATTCGGCATTTACCTGGAAGTGTTATGGCTACTCACCCTCTTGCATCTGCAAGCCAGTATGGACAGAAGAGTCCTGAAAATGCTGGCACAAAGTAACATCCATGAGTACTGTCTACCTTGCTGGCAAGAGTTTCTAAAACAGAAAAGTAGAAACAGAGTTTGACAAGAAAACTATACATTATGTGGCTATTAATAAGCTACCACCCCCAAAACTCCCATGCACTTCAACAGTAATTGACATCTGATTTTTAAATAAAAATGTTGAAATCATGACATGCAAAAGAATAAAATACTTTAAAAACTTGGCCAACTGGCCATGGGTGACTTTTGTCAATCAATTACCTGATAACTGAGATTCCAATAGACCACTAACCAATTCAATCTTTAATTGGTGACTCCTTGCATAATCAGGTGGACAAAGAAAGCCAAAAGATAGGTTAAGATAAAAAAATGTTACTACTGTATACTCTCATAAGTCAATTCTATTTACAAACAACATAAACTCTGATCTACTGTCACATAATGCACTGGCAGATCCGGGTCAATGCTGCTTGTTCTACAACTTATTCCTAACAAACTGCAAGATGGCAAAGCTGGATCAGTGCAGTTTGCAGATGAATTTCTATTATATTATAAAGGATATATATATATATATAGTATATAATGTACTGATTATCCTGATTATAACTTAGAATCTACTTATGAATTTTGTTTTAATCAGAAGGAAATTTTAAAAAGAAAAGTGCCATATTTAAAGAATCAATATCCAAATGAGTAGGTGGCGCATTCTCTGTTTCTCTGTATGCATCAATTAAACATATATGGTCAAAATGGGTCATATTGTGATGCAATCGAGATGCAGTTGTTCACAATTTTTAGGTCCAAATTTTCATGTGTCTCTTTGAAACAATCCTCATAAAATTGTACATTTTCACAAATAATTTTATTTTATTTTCTGGGTGTGATTAAATATACAAGGTTTTCACAAATAATTTTATTTTATTTTCTGGGTGTGATTAAATATACAAGGATTTCACCTATGCACATAGCTGCCAACCCCAGTGTACAAAAATACTGATAACTTGTGACAAAAATACTGATTTAAATTTTTTCAATGCATATGTAACTATTTACAACATATACAACCATCAGAAATATAGGACAATGCCTTACATAATTTTTTACTGTCAAAGATTGATGTGTTGCACACTTGTATGTTCTGGACGAGCACCATGTTTCATTCAGGTGCCCATTCAGAAGGTGCAAGAGTGCAACACACTCAGACATAGGCTGTTTATAGGAGCTCTTTCCACACCTCTTTTTTCTTCAATCATCAATTCCAATGTAACAACTTTCACTGACGATTTCAATTCTGTAATTTTCTTATTGAACTGTTTACGTTCACGCATACGAATTATCCTTTGCGATTTTACTGTCTGGAAAACGTGTGCAAAATAAATCACCAGCAACACTAGTAACTGAAAGAAGAAGGTTTATTTCTAAAAGAACTGTGAAAAAAAGCAAATTTTGATAGAATTACATTGTTTTCTCTGGTATGCATATACGTCATAAATTCAGGCTGAGTTTTGCATTATGAAGCAGGAAGCTGATGTTTATTAGCTTTTTTGTGCTCTTGTATTTCATGAACGCCTACATGCCCAATAGCGAAATCGCATTACACAATTTGCAAAAGTCAAGTTTTCTCCTTTACTTTATGGTTTCACAAATCTACACCAGACAGCACAAATGCACTTCCAGTTATTTTGTTCTGTTTTTTCCTTAATAAATCTGAATATTCTGTTTTCCTATTTAACATAATTAGAATTTGAATATTACAAAGATGAGGTACAGTGACAGTGGTAACTATTTGTAAAAACCAAAATGGTGGATAACAACAGGCATGGTCGTCTTGATTTTGAATGAACCAATCGTACTGTAGAACTGCTTTTCTGTATACATGTGATACATTCTATCAAAATAGAACTGAGTGCCAGTTCTAAACTGAAAATTCCAAGGAATTTTTTTTATTTTATAAAAATTAAAAAATGTATTTTTGCCACCCATAATTAAGGTCCAAAAAATGGGACAAATATGAAAAAAAAAAGTTGGCAGCTATGTATGCATGCTGGATGGCTGACAAAAAATGTCAATTACAAAAGAAGACTATTGGAAGTTTTGGAAGTGGAACTTGTTCAAGATCATAAATTGTGCCTCTCATTTAAGGTCATAAATTATGCTGTTTATATAATTATTATTATAATTATTATTAGCAGTAGTATTCTTATTATTATAAATATTGTACTTTTTGCTTTATACAAATCTATGATGGAACAAAAGTTAATACAATACTCCTGTATTTAATGTTTTACTGGCTAAAACTAATTTCCAGGAATTCAAGACAAGGCTATTTCCTGTTTTAACTCTGGAGTGTTGAAATTGTATTTTTTTTGTGATAACAAGATTTTTTAAAATTAGCTTCCATAAGCTCTTTTAAACCAAGACCGAATGACAGCTAAAATCTAAACAATAACTTGCCAGACAATCAAAGCAAACAAATACACAGAAAATTAGATTTCTTGATATGGAGCATGTAGGGCTGAAATGAACACCAAATTTTCCTATTCAAACATTTTTTGGAACGTATTTAGATGGGATTTAAAAATGACTTGGCATTCTGATTAACTTGTGAGCCAGAGTTTGACTTTCAGGTGATATATCAGGTTTGAAGTTGTTCCTGATTAAACTATATCTGATTCAGCTTTGCATTTGTCAAAATTTTGTATTTATTTTTCCGCTGCATAATGCTGCCAAAGTTCCATTTCACAAAACTCAAGGACCACAGTATCTTGCATTGCCAACTATTTATCAATCATAATTGTGTAAAGTTTTTTTAAAAAAGTTTACATACCTATCTCTTCTGATGTTTGGATGATTCCCATGTTATCTCTTAGCCATCTTACACAAGCACCTGCTATTGCTATAGCTCCCTTAAAATAGTGCCAAATTGAAATATTAAAATATTGTACAGCATGTAATATTTACAGTTATTTTATTTTTTACTGCATCACATTCAATAATTCTTCCCAAAACTTAGAACATGTGTGAATATTTAATAAAATATTAACTACTGATGATTAACCTTCAATAATGTCTGACAGCAATGTGAAAATATAACACTGCAAAAATACCATTAGGAGTGAAATATCTTGGCACTGGGAAATATATGTATTTTTGAAAAAAATATGTAAACATCTCTTCAAGCAAAGTTATGATGCTATTTTGCTATTATAACGCCTTTTTCCTTTTGGAACTGTTGAACAAAAGTGCTTTCTAATAGTGTATATAGTACACTTACTAAATAAATATGTATTGAACTTTATGTAATGTGACATATGGCAAAGGGACATTTCAATAGTGGTTTCTAGGACAGATGTGATTGTATCCAAGATTTAAGTAGATAATTGTCCTAAAATAAACTGTTGTTGTTGGTCAATTAGATTGCATCATGTGATATAATAAGCTCACACATCTTTTGTTCTGGACTTGTCTAAAACATATGATGGTACTGGTGACCATGATTATTAACATTCCGCAGAGATTACTTGGGATCTTTCACATTTCTTAGTAGTCATTTATACCATGCCAAATGCAAAATGGAAAGACAGTCATTAAAAAAATTCTTTAATAATAAGCTGAATGGACATATATTTAATCAAAATAGTTGGTACTTGATATTATTTGGTACCGCTGGAATAAGTGATAATGATGACACTGAAAACCTCACCTCCAATGCATAGACCACAGGTTGATCTTTTCCTAACTGATATCCTACGGTAGTCAGCAGTCCATGCCTGGACTCAACTGCCTGAAACAGACCAAGAGTGAAGATGTTTTAATTTTTACAATGTGGAAGACATAGTTTAAAACAATATATCAGCTTGTAAACAACAATTTACAGAGGGTTAAAACAAACTCTAATAAAAATCCACCTGCCTAGTCAGGCAAGTAATAAAATATTTAAATAAACTCTTAATCAGATATTTCAAAATAAAGAAAAGTTGACAAATGTTAACAGCCTAAATTGTATCAAGTCAGAAGTTGTTTCTGTAACTTAGTTTGTGAATTTCTAACAACAGTTGTAATTAATAACAACTGAGATCAGTCTGATCCAAGTGTGGTAAATGCTTATTAGTATCAAACAGTGAAATCAAAGCATTTGACTAGACTTATAAAAACAACTAGAAACATATTTCTGGTAGAAGGTGTGAACTTCCCAATAAAATAAAGTCGGCAGTATTCTTAACAGAACAGATTTTCCATGAAACAGAAGCAGTGGATAGCTCCAAATCAGCACTCTCTTCTCAAGAGCTGGAAATTTGTGTTCAAAAGAACCCCTCAAGAAAGGTCATACCTCAACATGACCAGCAAATAGGATATTGGTTCAAAATTGAAATTTTTGCCTCTTAAGAGGTTATTAAATCAATTATATATACTCTGAACTAAGAATGAAAATTAATTCACCCAGGAAAAGACAATGATCATATACCTCAGTATTCAACTCACATCCACTCTGATTTAATAAAATATATATGAAAGTCAATGTAAATACAAATTTTAAATAAAATGACTGTCCAACTGTGTGGATGTGTCAAAGAAATGGCTAATTAGAATCATTAGTCTGGCCCCCACACCAGGTCTCTTATTAGGGTAAAATTTGTATGCTTATCATGGCCAGAGTGAAGTACATTCATATCAAATCTGGCCCACCATATCAAATGAATTTGACACCCCTAGTGTGGATCATTAGAGAAATAAGACTGACAGCGCTGTTCGCTAGATTATCATTATTTCTGTTGGAAAGTTTTGTTTGCAACATATTTTTATGTAAATACATGGAATTGCATGGATTCTCAGTTATAAGGTGTCTAAAAACTTAAACTGCTTCCATATTGCATAATGCTATCCTGCTGTTTAGCAGACAAGATGAAAAATCTTTGTTTGTGGCACTGTTATCATCAGACTTCAAAAGTACTTCAGAATAATTCATAGTTTTAAGTACGAGAAAGTGTATTTCTTTTTCCTCAGGAACATCAGATAGATGCAAAATATCAACACATGTGAAATGCAGAAATCAAGTACTGTTTAATGTTAAGCTCAAAAGAGTAACATTAACTCTGTTAATACAAAATTCATGAATTCTGATGTTAATGTATGGTTATGGTCACACTATTATGCATATCCAATAATGTTAATGCATGTGTATGGCCATGCTCATACACATCATTCAATCATGTTCATGAATGGATATAGTTATACTATTACACATCATTCAATCATGTTAATGAATGGATATAGTTATACTATTACACATCATCCAATAATGTTAATGAATGGATATAGTTATACTATTACACATCATTCAATCATGTTAATGAATGGATATAGTTATACTATTACACATCATCCAATAATGTTAATGAATGGATATAGTTATACTATTACACATCATTCAATCATGTTCATGAATGGATATAGTTATACTAATACACATCATTCAATCATGTTCATGAATGGATATAGTTATACTAATACACATCATTCAATCATGTTCATGAATGGATATAGTTATACTATTACACATCATTCAATCATGTTCATGAATGGATATAGTTATACTATTACACATCATTCAATCATGTTAATGAATGGATATGGCCACACTAATAAAAATCATCCAGTTATGTTATTGCAAGGACACCCAATAATGTTGTGCATGAATATTGCTACACAAATAATTATTACCCAATAATGTTGTGCATGAATATTTCTACACAAATAATTATACCCAATAATGTTGTGCATGAATATTGCTACACAAATAATTATTACCCAATAAAGTTGTGCATGAATATTGCTACACAAATAATTATTACCCAATAATGTTGTGCATGAATATTTCTACACAAATAATTATTACCCAATAATGTTGTGAATGAATATTGCTACACAAATAATTATTACCCAATAATGTTGTGCATGAATATTGCTACACAAATAATTATTACCCAATAATGTAATGAATGAATATTGCTACACAAATAATTATTACCCAATAATGTTATGAATGAATATTGCTACACAAATAATTATTACCCAATAATGTTATGAATGAATATTGCTACACAAATAATTATTACCCAATAATGTTGTGCATGAATATTGCTACACAAATAATTATTACCCAATAATGTTGTGCATGAATATTTCTACACAAATAATTATTACCCAATAATGTTGTGCATGAATATTTCTACACAAATAATTATTACCCAATAATGTTGTGAATGAATATTGCTACACAAATAATTATTACCCAATAATGTTGTGCATGAATATTGCTACACAAATAATTATTACCCAATAATGTTGTGCATGAATATTGCTACACAAATAATTATTACCCAATAATGTTATGAATGAATATTGCTACACAAATAATTATTACCCAATAATGTTATGAATGAATATTGCTACACAAATAATTATTACCCAATAATGTTGTGCATGAATATTGCTACACAAATAATTATTACCCAATAATGTTGTGCATGAATATTTCTACACAAATAATTATTACCCAATAATGTTGTGCATGAATATTGCTACACAAATAATTATTACCCAATAATGTTGTGAATGAATATTGCTACACAAATAATTATTACCCAATAATGTTGTGCATGAATATTGCTACACAAATAATTATTACCCAATAATGTTGTGCATGAATATTGCTACACAAATAATTATTACCCAATAATGTTATGAATGAATATTGCTACACCAATAATTATTACCCAATAATGTTGTGAATGAATATTGCTACACAAATAATTATTACCCAATAATGTTGTGCATGAATATTGCTACACAAATAATTATACCCAATAATGTTGTGCATGAATATTGCTACACAAATAATTATTACCCAATAATGTTGTGCATGAATATTGCTACACAAATAATTATTACCCAATAAAGTTGTGCATGAATATTTCTACACAAATAATTATTACCCAATAATGTTATGAATGAATATTGCTACACAAATAATTATTACCCAATAATGTTATGAATGAATATTGCTACACAAATAATTATTACCCAATAATGTTATGAATGAATATTGCTACACAAATAATTATTACCCAATAATGTTGTGCATGAATATTGCTACACAAATAATTATACCCAATAATGTTGTGCATGAATATTGCTACACAAATAATTATTACCCAATAATGTTATGAATGAATATTGCTACACAAATAATTATTACCCAATAATGTTGTGCATGAATATTGCTACACAAATAATTATTACCCAATAATGTTGTGCATCAATATTGCTACACAAATAATTATTACCCAATAATGTTATGAATGAATATTGCTACACAAATAATTATTACCCAATAATGTTGTGCATGAATATTGCTACACAAATAATTATACCCAATAATGTTGTGCATGAATATTGCTACACAAATAATTATTACCCAATAATGTTATGAATGAATATTGCTACACAAATAATTATTACCCAATAATGTTGTGCATGAATATTGCTACACAAATAATTATTACCCAATAATGTTGTGCATGAATATTGCTACACAAATAATTATTACCCAATAATGTTATGAATGAATATTGCTACACAAATAATTATTACCCAATAATGTTGTGCATGAATACTGCTACACAATTAATTATTACCCAATAATGTTGTGCATGAATATTGCTACACAAATAATTATTACCCAATAATGTTATGAATGAATATTGCTACACAAATAATTATTACCCAATAATGTTGTGCATGAATATTGCTACACAAATAAGTATTACCCAATAATGTTATGAATGAATATTGCTACACAAATAATTATTACCCAATAATGCTGTGCATGAATATTGCTACACAAATAATTATTACCCAATAATGTTGTGCATGAATATTGCTACACAAATAATTATTACCCAATAATGTTATGAATGAATATTGCTACACAAATAATTATTACCCAATTATGTTGTGCATGAATATTGCTACACAAATAATTATTACCCAATAATGTTGTGCATGAATATTGCTACACAAATAATTATTACCCAATAATGTTGTGCATGAATATTGCTACACAAATAATTATTACCCAATAATGTTGTGCATGAATATTGCTACACAAATAATTATTACCCAATAATGTTGTGCATGAATATTGCTACACAAATAATTATTACCCAATAATGTTGTGCATGAATATTTCTACACAAATAATTATTACCCAATAATGTTGTGCATGAATATTGCTACACAAATAATTATTACCCAATAATGTTGTGCATGAATATTGCTACACAAATAATTATTACCCAATAATGTTATGAATGAATATTGCTACACAAATAATTATTACCCAATAATGTTGTGCATGAATATTGCTACACAAATAATTATTACCCAATAATGTTATGAATGAATATTGCTACACAAATAATTATTACCCAATAATGTTGTGAATGAATATTGCTACACAAATAATTATTACCCAATAATGTTGTGCATGAATATTGCTACACAAATAATTATACCCAATAATGTTGTGCATGAATATTGCTACGCAAATAATTATTACCCAATAATGTTGTGCATGAATATTGCTACACAAATAATTATTACCCAATAATGTTGTGCATGAATATTGCTACACAAATAATTATTACCCAATCATGTCGTGCATGAATATTGCTACACAAATAATTATTACCCAATCATGTCGTGCATGAATATTGCTACACAAATAATTATTACCCAATAATGTTGTGAATGAATATTGCTACACAAATAATTATTACCCAATCATGTTGTGAATGAATATTGCTACACAAATAATTATTACCCAATCATGTTGTGCATGAATATTGCTACACAAATAATTATTACCCAATAATGTTGTGCATGAATATTGCTACACAAATAATTATTACCCAATAAAGTTATGAATGAATATTGCTACACAAATAATTATTACCCAATAATGTTATGAATGAATATTGCTACACAAATAATTATTACCCAATAATGTTATGAATGAATATTGCTACACAAATAATTATTACCCAATAATGTTGTGCATGAATATTGCTACACAAATAATTATACCCAATAATGTTGTGCATGAATATTGCTACACAAATAATTATTACCCAATAATGTTATGAATGAATATTGCTACACAAATAATTATTACCCAATAATGTTATGAATGAATATTGCTACACAAATAATTATTACCCAATAATGTTGTGCATGAATATTGCTACACAAATAATTATTACCCAATAATGTTGTGCATGAATATTGCTACACAAATAATTATTACCCAATAATGTTGTGCATGAATATTGCTACACAAATAATTATTACCCAATAATGTTGTGCATGAATATTGCTACACAAATAATTATTACCCAATAATGTTATGAATGAATATTGCTACACAAATAATTATTACCCAATAATGATGTGCATGAGTATTGCTACACAAATAATTATTACCCAATAATGTTGTGCATGAATATTGCTACACAAATAATTATTACCCAATAATGTTATGAATGAATATTGCTACACAAATAATTATTACCCAATAATGTTGTGCATGAATATTGCTACACAAATAATTATTACCCAATAATGTTATGAATGAATATTGCTACACAAATAATTATTACCCAATAATGTTGTGCATGAATATTGCTACACAAATAATTATTACCCAATAATGTTGTGCATGAATATTTCTACACAAATAATTATTACCCAATAATGTTGTGCATGAATATTTCTACACAAATAATTATTACCCAATAATGTTGTGCATGAATATTTCTACACAAATAATTATTACCCAATAATGTTGTGCATGAATATTGCTACACAAATAATTATTACCCAATAATGTTGTGCATGAATATTGCTACACAAATAATTATTACCCAATAATGTTGTGCATGAATATTGCTACACAAATAATTATTACCCAATAATGTTGTGCATGAATATTGCTACACAAATAATTATTACCCAATAATGTTATGAATGAATATTGCTACACAAATAATTATTACCCAATAATGTTGTGCATGAATATTGCTACACAAATAATTATTACCCAATAATGTTGTGCATGAATATTGCTACACAAATAATTATTACCCAATAATGTTGTGCATGAATATTGCTACACAAATAATTATTACCCAATAATGTTGTGCATGAATATTGCTACACAAATAATTATTACCCAATCATGTCGTGCATGAATATTGCTACACAAATAATTATTACCCAATAATGTTGTGAATGAATATTGCTACACAAATAATTATTACCCAATAATGTTGTGAATGAATATTGCTACACAAATAATTATTACCCAATCATGTCGTGCATGAATATTGCTACACAAATAATTATTACCCAATCATGTTGTGCATGAATATTGCTACACAAATAATTATACCCAATAATGTTGTGCATGAATATTGCTACACAAATAATTATTACCCAATAATGTTATGAATGAATATTGCTACACAAATAATTATTACCCAATAATGTTGTGCATGAATATTGCTACACAAATAATTATTACCCAATAATGTTGTGCATGAATATTGCTACACAAATAATTATTACCCAATAATGTTATGAATGAATATTGCTACACAAATAATTATTACCCAATAATGTTGTGCATGAATACTGCTACACAAATAATTATTACCCAATAATGTTGTGCATGAATATTGCTACACAAATAATTATTACCCAATAATGTTATGAATGAATATTGCTACACAAATAATTATTACCCAATAATGTTGTGCATGAATATTGCTACACAAATAAGTATTACCCAATAATGTTATGAATGAATATTGCTACACAAATAATTATTACCCAATAATGCTGTGCATGAATATTGCTACACAAATAATTATTACCCAATAATGTTGTGCATGAATATTGCTACACAAATAATTATTACCCAATAATGTTATGAATGAATATTGCTACACAAATAATTATTACCCAATTATGTTGTGCATGAATATTGCTACACAAATAATTATTACCCAATAATGTTGTGCATGAATATTGCTACACAAATAATTATTACCCAATAATGTTGTGCATGAATATTGCTACACAAATAATTATTACCCAATAATGTTGTGCATGAATATTGCTACACAAATAATTATTACCCAATAATGTTGTGCATGAATATTGCTACACAAATAATTATTACCCAATAATGTTGTGCATGAATATTTCTACACAAATAATTATTACCCAATAATGTTGTGCATGAATATTGCTACACAAATAATTATTACCCAATAATGTTGTGCATGAATATTGCTACACAAATAATTATTACCCAATAATGTTATGAATGAATATTGCTACACAAATAATTATTACCCAATAATGTTGTGCATGAATATTGCTACACAAATAATTATTACCCAATAATGTTATGAATGAATATTGCTACACAAATAATTATACCCAATAATGTTGTGCATGAATATTGCTACACAAATAATTATTACCCAATAATGTTATGAATGAATATTGCTACACAAATAATTATTACCCAATAATGTTATGAATGAATATTGCTACACAAATAATTATTACCCAATAATGTTGTGCATGAATATTGCTACACAAATAATTATTACCCAATAATGTTATGAATGAATATTGCTACACAAATAATTATTACCCAATAATGTTGTGCATGAATATTGCTACACAAATAATTATTACCCAATAATGTTGTGCATGAATATTGCTACACAAATAATTATTACCCAATAATGTTATGAATGAATATTGCTACACAAATAATTATTACCCAATAATGATGTGCATGAGTATTGCTACACAAATAATTATTACCCAATAATGTTGTGCATGAATATTGCTACACAAATAATTATTACCCAATAATGTTATGAATGAATATTGCTACACAAATAATTATTACCCAATAATGTTGTGCATGAATATTGCTACACAAATAATTATTACCCAATAATGTTATGAATGAATATTGCTACACAAATAATTATTACCCAATAATGTTGTGCATGAATATTGCTACACAAATAATTATTACCCAATAATGTTGTGCATGAATATTTCTACACAAATAATTATTACCCAATAATGTTGTGCATGAATATTTCTACACAAATAATTATTACCCAATAATGTTGTGCATGAATATTTCTACACAAATAATTATTACCCAATAATGTTGTGCATGAATATTGCTACACAAATAATTATTACCCAATAATGTTGTGCATGAATATTGCTACACAAATAATTATTACCCAATAATGTTGTGCATGAATATTGCTACACAAATAATTATTACCCAATAATGTTGTGCATGAATATTGCTACACAAATAATTATTACCCAATAATGTTATGAATGAATATTGCTACACAAATAATTATTACCCAATAATGTTGTGCATGAATATTGCTACACAAATAATTATTACCCAATAATGTTGTGCATGAATATTGCTACACAAATAATTATTACCCAATAATGTTGTGCATGAATATTGCTACACAAATAATTATTACCCAATAATGTTGTGCATGAATATTGCTACACAAATAATTATTACCCAATAATGTTGTGCATGAATATTGCTACACAAATAATTATTACCCAATCATGTCGTGCATGAATATTGCTACACAAATAATTATTACCCAATAATGTTGTGAATGAATATTGCTACACAAATAATTATTACCCAATAATGTTGTGAATGAATATTGCTACACAAATAATTATTACCCAATCATGTCGTGCATGAATATTGCTACACAAATAATTATTACCCAATAAAGTTATGAATGAATATTGCTACACAAATAATTATTACCCAATAATGTTATGAATGAATATTGCTACACAAATAATTATTACCCAATAATGTTATGAATGAATATTGCTACACAAATAATTATTACCCAATAATGTTGTGCATGAATATTGCTACACAAATAATTATACCCAATAATGTTGTGCATGAATATTGCTACACAAATAATTATTACCCAATAATGTTATGAATGAATATTGCTACACAAATAATTATTACCCAATAATGTTATGAATGAATATTGCTACACAAATAATTATTACCCAATAATGTTGTGCATGAATATTGCTACACAAATAATTATTACCCAATAATGTTATGAATGAATATTGCTACACAAATAATTATTACCCAATAATGTTGTGCATGAATATTGCTACACAAATAATTATTACCCAATAATGTTGTGCATGAATATTGCTACACAAATAATTATTACCCAATAATGTTATGAATGAATATTGCTACACAAATAATTATTACCCAATAATGATGTGCATGAGTATTGCTACACAAATAATTATTACCCAATAATGTTGTGCATGAATATTGCTACACAAATAATTATTACCCAATAATGTTATGAATGAATATTGCTACACAAATAATTATTACCCAATAATGTTGTGCATGAATATTGCTACACAAATAATTATTACCCAATAATGTTATGAATGAATATTGCTACACAAATAATTATTACCCAATAATGTTGTGCATGAATATTGCTACACAAATAATTATTACCCAATAATGTTGTGAATGAATATTGCTACACAAATAATTATTACCCAATAATGTTGTGCATGAATATTTCTACACAAATAATTATTACCCAATAATGTTGTGCATGAATATTTCTACACAAATAATTATTACCCAATAATGTTGTGCATGAATATTGCTACACAAATAATTATTACCCAATAATGTTGTGCATGAATATTGCTACACAAATAATTATTACCCAATAATGTTGTGCATGAATATTGCTACACAAATAATTATTACCCAATAATGTTGTGCATGAATATTGCTACACAAATAATTATTACCCAATAATGTTATGAATGAATATTGCTACACAAATAATTATTACCCAATAATGTTGTGCATGAATATTGCTACACAAATAATTATTACCCAATAATG
This sequence comes from Unio delphinus, assembly GCA_029339505.1. NCBI lineage: Eukaryota > Metazoa > Mollusca > Bivalvia > Unionida > Unionidae > Unio > Unio delphinus. The sequence continues at coordinate 3,710,982 of JAQISU010000033.1, forward strand.
TTGTGCATGAATATTGCTACACAAATAATTATTACCCAATAATGTTGTGCATGAATATTGCTACACAAATAATTATTACCCAATAATGTTGTGCATGAATATTGCTACACAAATAATTATTACCCAATCATGTCGTGCATGAATATTGCTACACAAATAATTATTACCCAATAATGTTGTGAATGAATATTGCTACACAAATAATTATTACCCAATAATGTTGTGAATGAATATTGCTACACAAATAATTATTACCCAATCATGTCGTGCATGAATATTGCTACACAAATAATTATTACCCAATCATGTCGTGCATGAATATTGCTACACAAATAATTATTACCTAATAATGTTATGAATGAATATTGCTACACAAATAATTATTACCCAATCATGTCGTGCATGAATATTGCTACACAAATAATTATTACCCAATCATGTCATGCATGAATATTGCTACACAAATAAATATTACCCAATAATGTTATGAATGAATATTGCTACACAAATAATTATTACCCAATAATGTTATGAATGAATATTGCTACACAAATAATTATTACCCAATCATGTCGTGCATGAATATTGCAACAGAAATAAGTATTACCCAATAATGTTGTGCATGCACTTTAATGAAGTAATTTATTTCTAGTGTAAACCTTTAAGTCTTACCTGCTCACCTGTGTTCATTAGTAGGAAACATCCTGTCCCATACCTAGTAAAAAGTGGAAACATGAATAATCTTATATCACATTTATCACAATTTGGCATTTCCAAATAAAAAACAAAACACAATGTAGCAAAATTTATTATTCCAAATATGACCTTAATAAAAACAAACTTCACAACTGCTTCTCTGAATCTGTTACTGCACCAACCCACAAATCCTACCCTAGCCCAACCAACCCAAAATTTCTATCTTCTACACAATCCTGAATGAAGACTTTTTTTCTTACAAACACAGTAAGCACAAGAAAAAACATTTTAAGTCCATATATACATTTAGTCTGCATGTTTGCATGAATATCTTGATGACTTTAAAATTTCCAAAGAAATTTCCAAAGACCATGTATAATTTTAATTGAATTTATAATTTTCTTTTAAAATAATAATAGTGTGGTTGATAAAATTGTATACAAACTGTTCTTTTTCACTATTTGATAAGAGACAGATGCTACAACCATGTGAATATATGTCCAATTTTTCCCAAAATTCTTCCTGATACATTTTGGGATAAAACTGACATCACATCCTTTTATAGCTGTTCAGTAAGCACTGATTTTACAGAAATTAACTAGTTCTGGAAAAGTGATGCTTAAGTCTCATCATTTGCAAACATATTTGTGAGAAACATTTACAAAATATAAATTCATTTGTAAATAATAAAACAATAACTTACGTGTTTTTTGCCTGCCCTGCTTTGAAGCACATTTGACCTACAAGGGCTGCTTGCTGGTCCCCTAAAATCTGAAAATTAATGATACTTTTATAAAAGGGTATTTCTTATATTGTCCCATCATGTCCAAACACATGAAACCAGTTTATGGACTAATGTGACATAAATTCCTTAACAATTACGGACAAAGGAAAAAAGAAATCAAACAATTATTAAAAAGATTTACACAGTGAGAAAAACAAATCACAAAATAAGCATACATAAAACCACTTAACCATCCACATCAATTTGAAGATCAAAGATTACATAACAATAAAAAACATATGAATAAGGTAAAGTTAGAATCAGCTTATGGCTTCAGCCTGGAAAGCTAAAAACTAACAAAGCTTTACAAGTTCCTTTTTTTAAAACTATTATTATATAATTCTACCCAGCAGAACAAGCCGAGGCAATTACAGTTCTAACAGACATGAAATTCAGTAATTTTGTCCAAAGTGGGGGGACAGGTCAAAATTTGACAAGTTGTCTTGCTCCAATGACTGCAAATATTGGGACCTCTCCAGTGGCTTAGTGGTTAGAGTATCCGCCACAGAAGCAGGAGGTCATGGGTTCAATGCCCAGCTGAGTCATACCAAAAACTTACAAAAATGGTACTAACAGCCACATTAAGAGGTTAGTGTTTGGACTTGGCGGCCTGGTGTCAGGATAATGTGACTGGGTGGGACATCATGCTACATGTTTGTGGAATGATTCCCTAGTGCTAGACAATTTTAATAAACTGCCTCACTGCAGACATCACCACGATCTGACTGAAAAATTGTTAAAGCTACGTTAAAAATCCTAATCACACACAAACACAGGGATGTTTGTGTTAAGCAGGGACAAGTAGCAATATACACTGAATTACTCTGGACTACACCACACTCAATAGAGGGTTGTCAAAAATTCAGGAGAAGGAAATCATATAGCGGACACGACAATCTTGACAATTACAAAAAAAAATGAGAACAATTTTGTTAAATTAGTCAGGCTTATTTGTTGGGATTTGAAACAACCATACTCCATGCCTCCAACCAAGTGAGCTTCACTGGCAATTGTGTGTCGACAAATGGCAGTCAATAAGCATGATTTCAACAGTTAAAAATACTGTACTTAACAGATAGGTTGCCGTCCCTTAAATTCTTTATTCACAGTATCATTGAAAGTGATAAATGAATTCTACTTGATAATAGTTTTATATACATACAGAACAAAAGATAGCAAAAGAGTAAAAATTACTTGTTATTGTTATTGTAATCTAGATTCATTACATTTACCAATTATAGTGAGAATGGAGACTACAAATGAAGTCTCATTCAACAAAATTCAGGATTTTTTAGTCACATTTCAAGTTTTACTAATATTAAAACATTGTGGTAACAATAATTTCTGTACATAATACATTTTTACTGCATTTTTATTTTCCAAATCTCAATGAAGAATGCTAAATTACAAAATAATTAAACTGCTAAGAACAACACTATGTAGAACATTAGCAAAAGTTTACCGGATAAGAAAGGAAATTTTTTTCTTCTTCTGACACAAGAATCATGACTTAAGGGTCGCTATTATAAAGTTTAAGGGAAAAATGTCTGACAATATTACATAACTGCAATGAAATCAGCTGAGGGAAATTAAATGTCACATGAAAATAACATTTACACTGGATGCCCTGTTTCTGGAGCACAAAAAGGTTTTATGAATAATCGCTACTTACCCCTGAGACTGGTATACCTTTGAGAGCACCATCACATAAGTGACCATACACTTCAGAGGAACTCCGAATTTCAGGTAGAATTTCTTTGGGGATGTCAAAAAAACTGCAGTTTAAAGATTGATATGGTTGGTAGTTAAACCTGTTTACAAAGGACAGTCAATAGATCATCAAACATGTGTCCTTCGTGGACAGGTTTCAAAAGTGAATATAAAAGTAAAATTAAGAAACATGGTTCTATGATTTACTTTAGAAGCAGGACATGGAGGTGGGCTTGATTTCCATAAGACCATTTCTCAGCTTTCTAATATATGAATTAAGGATCAATGCAACCCTGGAGAACAAAAGTACTGACTGCTTGTGACAAAAATGCTGATTTTCAGGAAAAAATACTGATTTTTAAAATTGAATGCATATGATGTAACTATTTAAAACTTATACAACCATCATTAAAGTAGGAAGAGTGCCTTACATTATTATTCAATGTCAACGATGCATGTGTTGCACACTTGTACCTTCTGGACTGGCACCATGTTCCATTCGGATACCCATTCAGAAGGATAAAGAGGGCAACACACTCAGATACAGGCTGTTTATAGAAGCATTTTTCACACCTTGTTTTGTTGTTTCAGTCTTCGATTCCAATGTACCAACTTTCATTGATGATCTCAATTCTGTGATTTTCTTATTAAACTGTATTCGTGCATATGAGTTATCCTTTGCGATTTTACTGTCTGGAAAATGTGTAAATCACCAGCAACACTAGTAATTGAGAGAGGAAGGTTTATTTCTAAAAGAAATTTAATAAATCAGATTTTGATTGAATTACATTAAGGTTCTCTCTGGTGTCTATATACATCGCAAGACCAGGCTGAGTTTAATGAAGCAGGAAGCTGATGTTTATTAGCTTTTTTGTGCTCTTTGTATTTCATGGGCGCCTCAATGCCCAATAGCAAAATCACATTATATAATTTGCAAATTGTCAAGTTTTCTCCTTTACTATAAGGTTTCACAAACTACTCAAGACAGCACAATTGTCCTTAGTGTTGTTTTCTTCTCTTTTTCCTGGAGAAAATTCTGAATATTCCAAATTCCTATTTAACATAGAAGTTGAATATAACTAAGACGTGATATAACAATAGCAGTAACTGTTTGCGAAATCCAATATGGCAGATAAAGACAGGCATGGTAGCCTCGATTTCGAATGAACCAATCATATTGTAGAACTGTATTCATATATACATGTGATACATATCTTTCAAAATAGAACCAAACGCCGGTTCTAAACTGAAAATTCCAAGGAAATTTTCTACTATTATTTTTGTAAATTATAAAACTAATTTTTTGCCAAAAAATGTACCTCCATATTCAGGTCCAAATACAGGACAAAATATGGAAAAAAACAGGACAGTTGGCAGCTATGCCAATGGCATGTGCATACTTTCTATAAATGATCTGAGCTTCATTAATATACACAGATTTTGTTGAAAACTATGAATATATTGGCAAGTATAAAAAGAAATGTATACATGTGGGATTTATTGGATCATTTCATGCAAACAGTATAATACTTCAAACATAATCATAAAATGAATAATCTGATCAATAACAACAATTATACACCAAATTATCACAATATGTACAAAGTAGGTGATTGGATGAACTGGGGGGGGGGGAGGAGTTACCAAAGACATAAAAACAGACTAGCATATACGAAATGCTTATGACAGGATCAGTATATTATAATAGGCAAACAGTAAAATAAATAAATGATTTTTATTAGCAGCAATATTAAAAGGATATAAATATTGCTAATATATAAAATTAATAATTAACATATTTGTTGGCCTCTAAGACTATACTTTTTGACCAGAAAATCTTAGCTTTATCTTATACTCCGAATCGACATATATATGAATTTTTCTTCTCAATAACTTTATGTCACATACTTTTGTATAGAAACATTTTCTTCTAAAGCATAAAAAATAATATTTCATTTTGGAGAAGACTGTGCATGAAACAATATATAGAAAGATTTTAAACAATTACACGCTGGTCAGTATTAAAAATGAATGTACATCAGATGTAAACGTAATAAAGCAGCATGCACTAGCAATATACTTTATTTAAATTTAATATATGTGCATTAGAATTGACAAGTTAAAAGATGATTAACCATGACAAAGACAGATATTCCATCACAATTTACTTATTACATCTCATGATCAAATAAAAACTATGTCACAGTATGAGAGAGTGAGAGAGGTGGTACAGTGTTGTTCACTTACTATATGCATGTTATCCTACTCACGTACAAAAGTGCAGTAACATACTCCATTATCAATTAATACCACTAGGTAACCATTTCCTGCTGGTTTAAGTTATTACTTCGATTGTCCAAGAATATAGTGGTATTTACATGCTAATTAAATATGCTACAGCTGTGGTAAGGTTTTCTTACATTTTTGAGGTCAACGTTTGGCAGACCAAATCAGGGAAATGAGGCTAATGGAGAGTGCTTTAGACCACTCAGCCACTCGGGGGCCCCCATGTGTTGTTATACTTGTAAAGAAAATTAGACAGCATGTGAAATGGTCATTATTGAAATTAATGGAGTCTTAATGGATATAACTAATGATAATAATATTTAAACCATAATGGTATGTGGTATGTTGTTTCAAGTTTATATTAACTATTTAATTTATTAACGTTTTCTCTCACCGACAAAAACTCCAGCTAAACAGGGGCAATAAGGGGGAGAAAAAAAACCATGAAGAGCTGGAATCTCTAACTATATATATATATATATATATATATATATATATATATATATATATATATATATATATATATATATCATGCTATATTTTATTTTGATCATGAAGTGCAAAAAGAAAAATGTGATGGAATACATATGCAGTATTTCACGTATCTCTCTTCCCAAACAAATATGAAGAAAGCAATTTAACATTAATGATGCGATTCCCCAATTAATGGTAATCTGAAATAGTATACAGTGATACTATTAATATGAAAATGGAATTAATTAAAGTTTAATTCATTTACCCTCAGCAGTAAATTTAAGTAAAACCTTGAGATTAGTAATGACAAGAGTCTATTTATGGTTTAATCTGGAAAATTCAGACTCTGCTCAACATAAAAGAGAAATCTCTGGCCAAAAAAATTAAAATTTTGCAAAACCTAAGAAACTTATAAACACATACATAACCTGCAATTGGTCTGATATTGGGCAAGGAAAATTGGACATCTAGTGACTTTCTACTTTATAAAATATGTGTATTAAGAAATGTTAGAAATTAATTATCAGAAACGACCAAACTTCAGACCAGCAATAATATTTTTAAAAAGTTACTGGTCTGCTTTGAACACTGCTGATTAGAGCAAATAAACAGGTGGCAATTTAGAATGCTAATATTATATACACCAACAAACCATGGCTTAACCTTCATCTTTTTCTTTTTCATTAGTTGATTTTCATGATGTTATCAGAGCATCCAAAACTTTTTTCAATACAGTGCCTGCCATGATTGTTTCAGAAAAATTGTGTGCTTACAGAAAGTACTAAATGAATTAGGAAACATGGCTATCTCTGCTTAGGCAATAGGATAATGGGGGAGACAACTCTCTGCTTAGGCAATAGGATAATGGGGGAGACAACTCTCACAGTGACTGACCTGCAAAGTTTTGAATCCCACTGCAGTGTGTTGATGTTCATCAGCATTGTGCGACTAGCATTGGTTACATCTGTTAGATACTGACCTCCATTTATTCCTCCTGTCAGGTTCTATAAGTGAAATTGTTTAGTTTTTATATATGACATGTACCAATCCATAATTCACCCCAAACCATACAAACATGATAAATGTTTACAATTCTTATGTACAAAAAATTGCTGATACTGTGAATGTCAATATCTGCACATGGTAAGTTCCTTGTGTTATCTCTATCCCCATGCAAATTTATTTATGCAAAATGCAGAAGGTGTCTATAGAGACAACTCAAAAAGATGGACTGAAATACTACAACACCCCAAGCCACAAGACTCTATATCTTTAACTGTAGGATTTGCATGTTATTACTTACACCAACAGGAAAGCAATTGAATACTGTTATAACTTTTTTCTTCAAATAACATCAGGATGAAAACAAGTCTTAAGACCCCACTTAAACTGTGTAGAATTTGTACGACATTACTTACACCTACTGGTATGCATGTCCAAAGTGAAAGAACTTTTCTTTAACGAACGTCAATGCAGAGACAACATATCATATTAATGGTTTTTTTAAAAATCTTTTAAAACACAATAAAGACACATCTATGGATGTAAAAATGAATGCCTTACCCATAATAACCAGCTATCAATGGTACCAAACATAAGTCTTCCTTCTCTGAGGGCATCCTGCACCTTCTGACAGTTGTCTATGAGCCACTTCAGCTTAACTGCACTGAAGTAGGTGGTGATAGGTAGACCACACAATGGCTGTGAATGTAAACAAGATCTGTCAAAAGCAAGCCTAGCTTTTAGACTCATGACAGCACTTAACTTAATGTCACGTCATTCAAGTTCTATCAATATGCTAATACCTCAGGGCCACCAACCAATACTATCACTATCTATGGTTTAATGCATTACATAATTACAGACACAAGCTTGTCATACACTCTGATGTTCTGACTAATATACTGATACACCACTTTAACACATCCAACGATAACACAAATTCTGATATGATGAGGTCATGGTGTGCAACGATAATGCAAATTCAGATATGATGAGGTCATGGTGTGGCTCCCGAAATTTGAGTATATTCATTAACACTTAAAAATATTTTCTTGTTGAAAACGTGAAATAGTGTATAAAGAATTTATTATCATTTTGAGAAGAGATCGTGTATGAATTCAATATAATATCATTGTGACATGGTTGCTGCAATTGTAAATATATGTACGTGTATTTTTCTTGTACTGGGAATTTTTTAAAATTTAAGTACATGAGAAATAGTATGTAAAACATTTATTAGGAGTGATTAGGATTTTTAACGTAACTTTTAAAAAACTGCAGTCTTATCGCTACGATGTCTGCAGCGAGACAGTTTATAGTGATGTCTAGTACTGGGGCATCATGTAGCATGATGTCCCACCCAGTCACATTATCTTGACACCGGGCCAACCAGTCCTAATACTAACCTCTTAATGCTGAGCGCCAAGTGAGGCAGCTGCAGACATGATTTTGACCTTTAAAAAAAAAAAAAAACAGAAAATGTGAAAGGGGAGTTTGGGGGTACTCCCATAATGGGGTATCAAGGAGCAGCAAAGACCCCTGACTAAAAATGTATTTTACACTCATGAAAATCTGCTCCTGTTGCAACTTGTGACCATAATATATAACAAAATAATCACTTGAAAAACTAACAAACTTACCAAAAATTTGAATAATTTTACAATATTTATTGTCACATGAATTTGTTCTCCAATACTATTGGTACTTTAAATTATTTTATGTGCATGTCTGTGTTCACATTGTAATTAAGTCAATAATTAGGCATTTTTTGCTGCCAAAATATTACACTTCTATCTTTTCATAATAAATATGTAAAATAAACACCCAAATACATCATCTATATACAAATAATCCCATATATTCCCTTGTCTTTTATCCACTGAACACAACCTGTTGATATGATAGTAGTTTAGCTCTTGTTGCGGCTTTAAGAAAGATTTCTTTAGTCTTCCGTTTTGTCATCAATGATTTTGCTGGCTCAATGTGCGATCGTTTCTTTTCATTCTCAACTAGAGCCTTTTTCTTTTCAAGCTCCAGCGTGTATTGGCTACATGCAGTGCACATTCTCTGACAGAGGGCTTCATTTTTTTCTGTATGCAGCTTCATTTGTAGGTGCGGTTCCGGACTCAAACAACAACTTCTGTAATGTATATATTGCAGAGCACAAAATGCCAGTCCTCAAGCATTCAGTTTTCTTATAAATTTACTAACTCAATTTCCGTCAACAATTCGTTCCAGCCATTCCCTTCGTTTTTTTTAAAAAAACCTTTAAACTTTTTGTGTCATCGTCTCTCTCTCTCAACAACTACAGCATGCTTCTTCTTTCCATTGCCATCAGTTTCCTTTACATGAAGATTCATTGGATGAATTTAAACTTTTGACCAATCAAAATACTCTTTACGAGAGTCGTGGGCTAACTAATATATGGAGCGAATACGTTAAAAGGGTTGTTGCGGAATGGGACTGAAAAGAACGGTTAAAAACCGGACATTTTTTAAAATAAAAATGGACTATATCAAGAAAAATCAGATTCAAGTTGGGAGAAAAGCAGAATTCTGTTTTAAAACGGAGAAAAATAATGTCTGCAGCTGTTAGTACCACTTTTGCAAGTCTTTGATATGACTCGGCTGGGGATCGAACCCATGACCTGCCGCTTCCACAGCGGCTGGTATAACCACTAGCCCAAAAGAGCGAAAACATTTATTAGCATTTGAGGCAAGAATTCGCAGATGAATTTTAATATAATATGATCGTGGCATAGCTTCTGAAATTTAACAATTTCATCAGGTTCTTGAAGTGTTATGAAAAAAAAAAACATTATGTAGTCTTTGTGAATGTCTTCAATTAATTTTGTATACAATCGTTGCTCAAACAATAGCCAACATGTGTTTCTTCTTAACTGCATACACAACCAAGCAGCAGACAATGCGGTGGTTGATAAAAGATTCTCACAATTTAATAAACATAAAAAAATGAGAGCCGCCATTTATGTTTTCTGAGCTTGGCGGTGTTATTAGACACATTTGAAAAGTAAATGTCTGCTTTATTAGCTGGAAACTGAAAGGGTATGAAATTGTACATGCATACAGCTTAAAAAACATATAAGCAACTTGTGACCATTACAGACTCACTGCATTTAGTTCTCTGATTTTATGTATATGGTGTTTGCTTTTGAACTCGTCATTGATTTCCCAAGGGGTGGAAGGGTGGAAACTGGAAAAGGGAAAAAGTCTTGATTCAGCCTTTTCTAGCTAATTCTGAAAGCTCAGGCAGAGAAATCTGCTCGACGTATAAATGGAGATGATTCCAAATTTAAGGCTAGTAATGGAACAATTCAAGAAAAGACACGCTATAGCCATGTTCTTGTGTCTGGGGAAATCTACTCAGCTAATAAAGAGGCTACCAATTCCTACCCAACTAAGCTTAAAAAGCTGCTGGAGGAAGGTTGCTACACAGCCGATCAAGTTTATAACTGCGACGAGACTGGTTTATGTTTTTAAAATGTTACCCGATTGCACTCTTGCACTGACAGTCACAAACAAGAAGGTTTTAAGAGGAAGAAGGTCTGAATGACTCTCGTTTTGGTCAACAAGTCTGGCAGCCACAAAGTCAGACTTCTGATGATTGGAAAATCGAATTTCCCAGATGTTTTCATCATGTTAATATGAAGGCCCTTCCCTTTGAATACATTAACAGCAAGAATGCATGGATGAATAGCTCCAAATTTGAAGACTGGTTCCATAGAACATTTGTTCTGCCCATTCAGGCTCGTTTACAAAAACTTAAAAGCCAGAGGAAAAAGATCTCCTCCTGCTGCATAATTGCTCTGTCTGCCCCATTAGAAAATCTTGTAACCGCTCCGGTGGCCTTGTGGTTAGAGCATCCGCCCTGGAAGCGAGAGGTCGTCGGTTCGATCCCCGGCCGAGTCATACCAAAGATTTTACAAAAATGGTACTAACAGCTTGAATATGATATGCAGGCAAAGAGCACTGTTTGAACTCACTTTGTCTCTAAACACAAGGGAGATTGTAAAACTTAAAAATCATTTGTAGTACAGCTAAATTATCAGCTTGGTAGCAATATATATAAATAATTATATATTACAAGAAATTATGTTTTCTTCTTTATAGGATTTTTCACATTTTTGGAGGCCACATTAGCACTTTTTACTTACATCCAACAACTACTAAAATGTATTTAAGTGAAAAAGCGATGTCGATATGATCATCCCTTCAAAAAGACGCGTGTTAACAAGAATTTAAACATAGCCTCCATTGATCTGTACCACTTTTTGCTACAACCAACTACTATACATAATAAAAACTTTTTCAATAACCTAGAGAAACATCTGTTCTGATGAGGTTGCTACTGTATGACAGCCATATTGTAGATCTGAATGGTACCATTTCCAATTTAAATCAAATATGTTCCATAAAAGTTCTTTAGTAAAACTAATGATTCTGGATCAGTAACAAAAACAAAATTTAAAAGATGGCCACCATGACCATGATGCAAGAAGTATGATTTTAAAAAAGTGTGAATCCCATCACTGCCTATTCTAATAAGCTCACTTGGCCAGGTGAGCTATAAAAATATTTTAAATCAAGTGTTGTGCTAACAAGTTAGAGTGGGTATCATTGCTGTGATAATGGGTCAACTACAAACTACTTACAAAAAGTCAACACAGTCAACAGTGATAAGACAAAGTTCTTCATCTTCTTATAACAATCAAGCTAACTAAAAAGTATCATGTCATGAAACAATATTCTTTAGATAGATATATTATAACCTACATCAGACAGCCATTTCTTTATCTATAACAACCAATGAACTATGTCAGAATATGTTAATTGGCAGTACAAAGTAGGAAGACTGAAACCTTCAAAATCTAAAGAAATGCAATTCATTTTACGAGCTTAACTTACTGAATTTTGAAGGAATAAAAATAAAAAGCATATTTTGTGCAAAATTTAAGAATAATTTTTTTTTTAAAATACTGTTTTCTAGTATTTTTATAAATTAAGCACAAACCCTAAGGTGATCTTTGCTCTTCCCTGGTGATTGAGCAATGAGTTTCTCTACAGTGGAAGCAGTGCGTGTATCAAGCCATACTGAAAAGATTTTCAAAAAGAAAAAATTATTTTAAATTTAGTTGACATTTTTTACAATTTTTTTTATCTCTTACCAATTCTTGGCACAACTCTCTTTCTCTACACACACATACACTCACATGCATACTCTCACACAAATGTGACAAAAAAAATATTTGGATCAGAAGTCATTGTTATAAAATAGACAGGTACATTGAAAGTGAGTAAACAAGACAGAACATGGAGTAAAATCTTTCAATATTTTTAGACCAAATATTTCAAGACATTTTTACAGAAATCTGGTGTGCTATTTACCATTTTTTATGCACCTTTTATTCAGAAAACTATGTTAAAAGTGCCTGTACCATTTACTGTTTTCTTTACATCATTTCCTATGAAAACTGTTTCAAGTTTAGCATATGTAGATACCTCAAGCCATATATGTCTGCCAACCAATTACAAATTACCTATAGCATTATTTAACGGCTGTCCTGTAACCTTGTCCCATACAACAGTTGTCTCCCTTTGATTAGTAATTCCAATACCTGAAAATAAGCAAACAATGCCACATTATTTTATGCAAAATTGTTTGTATTGGAAAAACATTGCACTAATAATGATACTATGAAAGTCTTACATATCTCAAAGAAGGCCAACCACTTCTTACAGCCAGAACCCCTTGGCACTAAAGAGTTTGTATTTAAAAGCAGCCGTCAAGATCAACCACCCCTCCAACACAACAAGCATTTTAGTATAAAAATATAAATGTTCCCCTCATGAGCGGCCATTTTTTCTCCAAATGTATCCAGAACCAATAATTAATTCATACTGTGACGAAGCGTAAGTAATCAGATTATCGCTATCATCGATACATGTCTCCTAATTTCAAGTTTCTGTTACTGAAAGATGTGTTGACTAAATTTACGAAAAAGGCCACCTGTCTTAAAGGTCAAATGAAACGATTTTATATGAGTTATATGATTTCTTTAAAATGTTGTACAGTTTTGTGTTTAAAATCATTATTAACGTTTCCCCGATTGAAAAATATGATCATACCCCATTTAAATCGACCAAAATGATTGGGTACATATTTCCCGCCATAATATTTACATCGCTTACTTCCCTTAGCTGATGACGTCACTTGTGCCACAACAAGCTTTGTTTACAAGCAAGTTTACCTGTGTGAATCGATAAGCAGTGAAATGGTGTATTGCGTCGCTTTTAACTGTAAAACTGAGTCAGGTCAAGGGGTAGGATTATTTGAATTTCCGAAACACGAAAAGCGGAGAAAAGTTTGGATTTCCCGAATAAAAAGGAAAGATTTTAGTCCATCGAAAACTTCGAGGCTTTGTGCAAAGCACTTTACCAACGACCAGTTTGTTGTTGATCCTTCATTAGCAATGATAATCGGCTACAAATTGAAAAAACTACAGCTAAAACGAGATGCAATACCATCAATTTTCGATTTTAAATCGAAAAAACAAGGATGTGAAAACGCGGATTCACTCAAAAAAAAAAAACAACGACAATCGAGGGCAGTAGCAAAAAGAAAAAGAATGGAAGTAAGTAATTTTTTTTCCTTTCTTAAATTTATAATTGAATTGTTTTACTAATCATTATTTTTTAAAATTAAACTGTATGTTCAAAATTAATATGAATCTATAAATAAACTAGATCTCTCAAATTTCACCCAAGAACAATGGGTTTGTATGTATGAGATAAGCACAGCAGGAGAGTCTGGACTATGTCTAAAGATATAATCACTAATTAATACAGTAAATAACTGCTCATTCATTATGATTAGCATGAATAATTGCTATCCACACAATTAACAATGTCAGTAATACAAAGATTTTTTTTAGTAAATTCCTTTATAATTTATTTATTTTGTTGCTAAATAAAGATGTTAAATTATTTTATTTTATTTTTTAAAATTTTTTGCAGACACTTGCACAAGTATTGAAGGATTCATCTGATAGTGATCTAATGAAAACAGTTGTTGGAACAGCTTTAATTGTAGACATGTGCTGTACATGTGAAGGGCGTTACAGATGGTATAGTCAGCCTATGTCAGGAACTATGCCTTTAGACAATTTGATTTTATCTGGAGCAATCATGTTTGCAGGAGCAAGTCCAACAACTGTACTGAATGTGTTTATGCATTAAAAAATTCAGTGCTTTTCACAGAGAACATATATGTCGATACAAAATGCATATATTGTTCCCATTGTATCATCAGTTTGGCAATTAAGTCAGTCCTACATGTTGGATGAAATCAAAAACAGAGGGAGTGAAATTAAACTTGGCGGAAATGCACGCTGCTGTTCTCCAGGACACACAGCAAAATATGGGTCTTACAGCATCATGAACCTTGAAAGTGGGAAAATATTGGATCTTCAACTTGTTCAGGTAAATTTCCTTTCAATATATATATATGTACCTTTTGTGCCTGGAATATAGTTTATTGCTTGCCGCATTGCATTTCAATGAGAATGTAAATAGAGGTCAGATGGTGACATTAGATGGCAGTCACCAGTATCGAGTGTCCTTCCCAAAATGGCGAAAGGGAGAAGGAGTTGCAAAAGAAATTAAAACCAGACAAACATACAATAAGTTATTTGTTTAATTTTTTACAAAAATTATAGCATTCACATCTAACAATCTATTCTTCTTGTTTCAAGTAATAAACAGTTTGATTTGATTGTTTTGCAGGATATATTGATGACTTGTTTGATGAACTTCTGATGAACTTCTGATCAGACGGGAAATGTACACCAGCTATTCAGAAGCCTTTGATGCCAGACAAAGAGAAGACAAAGTTAGACCAGCCCCTCTGGCACAGGCATTGCCAAGACAGTCAAAAATTGAAATAGTCGATAGACATATTTCAAGATTCAATTAAAACTATAATTAAAATTATTTGTGTTCAGTTTTGTCTCTTTAAGAAGTTAATTACGATATTTAAATCCACAATATTGTTGTGATGGAAATTTATCTCTTATCGCTTTCACAACACATGATGGCAAGATCTTTCTTTGCTTTTTACCCAGTCTTTGGTAAATCCATCGCACAAATCTTCTATAAGCTATATATCTGTACAGTCTGTAAAAAAAAAATATTCTTAAAATCATTGAAGAGGTATTAAAATTGAATGTGGCACATAGATGTACAGATGAATAATCATTTATACATGTATATATATTTATTTTAAATTGATTTGATTTCATTTTTATTGTTGCTGTCATGTTCATCATCTATTACTACATTTATTTTGCATTACTATTAAAACCTCTATAAACAGCTGTTGTTTTGTGTTTTATTTCTACAAATTAAGAAAACTATACATAAAAGGGTAAAACTTGATTTGGGGGGAAAAAGAGACCGGGTGTTTAGTGTTTACTAGAAGGTGCAAACGAACTATTTAACTTGAAGAGTTATTCCTTAATAAAACAAATGTAAAAACACTTACTCGTGTATATTTTGATCATTTAGTCCATGTTCCTCCAAATACTCATAATAAGATGTTTCCAAAACATGTTCATTCAAACAGTTTGCTTGGAAACCATCATGCTCTGTTATGCAGGAAATTCCTGCTTCTTCCATTTTTCCATCCACTATATTCGTGTCTTTGCAACACTTTGACTCTCTTCTTGTCTGCATTGTCATGCAGTGTTGACAAGAACACCTGCAACAATTAAAAGAATATACTAAAGTAGTGTGCCAAATCAGTTTATTCTCATTAAAAAATCTACCTTTTCCAAGATCTACATATAAACTGTAAAATGCACTAACAAATTGATCAACATTATATTTGTGGTGACAATACGGATGAACTTTTTAAGTTAAATTTTTTCAAGCAGATGTGAATAAAAATATGCACATTATATACAATGTAAGGTCCTTAGACACATGCAGGGAAATAGTCTGAAAACAAAACATCATCCCCCCCCCTTTTTAAACTCTTTTTGAAACGAGCAAAACAGTAACCGAATACTTTAAAAAAACGATTGCATTTTGTTTATAATATAAGTATTTGTTAGAAATCTTACCAAAGATTCACTTCATCAACCTCTTCGACAAGTAAGGAGTCTTCATTCTCTTCGGTCGAAAGGTGACTGTCGTCCAAGTCAGACTCAGAGCTTGTGTCTCTGTTTGAAACATTTTGTACCGAAGATAATCTTGGTTCAAACATATATGGTGTTGTTGACGGTTTCGTCGAAGTCAAGTCTGGCATTTCTTCACAATCTGTCGAACTTTCATCAGAAACATAATCCATTTTGTTATCTTGCTACCCACGCCGTATATTGTTTACAATTGCATGGCACGTATGACGTCAGCAGAAGAGGTAATTCAGGGGAAGTAAGCCAGGTCACATTTGCGCACCGTTCGACTTTTGATGACCGGGTACGTGCACCCGACATTGATTTAATTAATTTCATTAGGTTTTTTTTACTTCCAAAATAATAATCAATCATTTTACTTATTAAATTTGAAGATCAAAAATCGTTTCATTTGACCTTTAAAAGGCCACTTTTCCAGTGCAGAAGGGGTGGCTGTATAAGATGGTGACCACTGTACCCAACTTTGATGGTATTATATCGCTACAATGCTGGACATTTGTATGGATCTCATGAGGTTTACAACAAGTAATCACTATTAGTTGTGTTTTGCTCAACAGACACTGTATAATGGTCAAAGCTGAATGAGAAAAATTACCTTTTTTTAATAATACCACCATAATTCATCATGAAATGACCGATCATGACAATTATATTGGCCTGTGTGGCCTGCTCCAAAATGGTGAGATATTATCGAAAACATATTCTAGTAATGAAGGGACTAGATTTCTATGATATGACATTAACAATTATTTGCTGCTGATCAACAGAGAATGTACATATCAAGTTTCTACATGAAAACAAGAATGTGCTCATTAGGGGCCAAAACCCTGTTCAAAATGAAGTAGACAAAGAGGCACACATAAGATAATGGGGCATTATTCAAATCAAATTGTATCAGAATATGTTGAAGAGGTGTTAAGGTATGCTGCTTATAGGAAACATCCCATGTTAAGACATGAAGCTATCAAGAGCCATAGCTTTATCCAAAATGGAGCCAATGAAACAAAAAGTTCATAAAAGGCACTCCTAGGTTTATGTATTAAAATAAGCTAAATGGTTTATAAGATGTAATGGTTATAATACAGTGGAGTTTAAAACTGATAGAAAAAGAATATAATGGTTATAATACAGTGGAGTTTAAAACTGATAGAAAAAGAGCTATTGGACTTAAAAAGATGAAACCTTTAAAAGGTACATTTAATGCAATAGGTAACTCAACTAACAAATGGTATACAATTATGTGTAACACTTGCCGAGCTATGCTGGTTACAAGAAGTATAAATGGACTGATAGAAAAGAATACTATACCATGCCTACAACTGAATATTTACATGGAAGACAAAACAATAATTTCCGATCAAATTAAATAACAAAGTCATTTGTGTAATTGTGACTTCTAAGAATTTCTACAGCTAAGAATTAAAATAGCTGCAGTGCCTTTGGCATCTAAAATACATCATATTTGCATTTATGTTAGACCAGGGGTCTCAAACACGCAGCCAATGGGCCATGCAACCTGTGGAATTATTACCTATGGTTCACAATGACAACTGGATTTGTGAAATAATTATTAATGCAAATCTTTTCTTCACATCCAAAAATATGTTAAAAGTTTATTACATCATTTGCTTTTTTGTTTTCAACATTTCAACTGGCTACCTTTTATTTGAGCTGCTTGCACTCACAATATGAAAATGTTTTAAGTGATGCGGCTCTCAGGCCAACATACTACTCATCATGTGGTACTTGTGACTTTAAGATCCATGTATTGACCATGATTCATGCACGCTTCAGTAACCGGAGTATTCAGAGTGCAAAAAAAAGTATTTATAGTTTTCAACAATTCACTCACTTAAGAGTTCTATCAAAGCATGAGAAAATCTTGATAAATGAGAAGCTTGATGCATGGCATGAGTGATATACAAGCTCCTTGATGATTTAGTGAATTTGCCTAATACTGACAGCTCAAACTTGAAAACAGTATATATATATATATATATATATATATATATATATATATATATATATATTATGTGTGTGAACTATATTTAGAAAACTTTTGACTTTGTTTTGTAATGATTTTACAGTCCAGCTTTTGTTTGTGCAATATCTTTACACTTTATATTCTGTCTCATAGTGCATATTTAATTTTGGTTGGAGGGGTTTGACTTTCTTGGAATTATGACAAGGTTCTTTCCCGCTACCATTTGTGCTTCCTAGCTTTGATTTGGCAATATACAGACTTTTGTGTTGGTGTGTAATAAAACCCAATGTAGAAAAAATCAAATTAAAAATCTGGGGACAATATAGCCTGAATAATACAATATTTAAGCAGAAATTGGCATACTGTATTCTTAATTATTAAATTACATCCTAATGATTATGAGCCTGGGATTTATTTAATACCTACAAGTAATGGCCTGAAATTACTTGATGATGTTTATGTCATAGTATGACCAGAATTTTATAATATAATTTTATGAAGCATAGGATGCTGTTTGTTGTATGGTTTAACACCATTTGTCAGCACAGAATAGGCTATATACATGGTAGCCAGTATTAAAAAAGGTGGCAGAACCTGGGAAAATCACCAGAAAGAACAACTGACCCAAGAAAAGTTACTGGCAAGCTTTCTCACATACCCACATTGTATCTCGCATCTCACATACTCATTATTCCTACTATGAACACAAAGTCATGTGGACAGTGTTCTTTTGCATACTATGGCCCAACAATATAGGACGAATTGCCCATTGAAATTAGACACAAAGGCACATTGATCCCTTTAAAGAGTGCTCTTAAAACTCACCTTTTTTGACTGCAAGAACAAACTTAAAGACCTAATAATATTTCCTAACTTAAATATTTTCAGCATTTTTTGTTTTCTAAATCAGGGTGTTTTGTTTTTTGTAGTCATATCATTATTGATGTTGCAAAGTGCTTAAAGCTTTAAAAGATTAGACATGCAAAGTCCTCATCATTATTTAAATTATTATTATTGGGCGAATTTTGTGTGTGTGTATACATGCATGTGTATATAAAAAGTCATGGCAATTCAGCCACACTTTACTTTCATAATACTAATAATAACAAATTACTAAAATTGGACAAATCTTTATAAAGATAAACTCTTCTGAATGAAGCACTCATATGAAAGGTAATGAAGTATACATTCTTATGAAGGTATGCACACTAAAGCAAAGACCAGATTTTCCATGTAAAGTCATTATAAAGAATATTTAATTCCCAAACAGGTGACAACACGGCATTTTGGGGCAGCTTTATCTTCTCTTTCATTACAATCAATTACAAATTACTATGGAAACCAATAGTAAATGAGGCTTTTTCTCTCTCCAGATTTGATGAGAAAGCAATTTTTGTTAGGTAACAATTGTTTGTGCATTATTTAATACAAGGCATAAGTTTCAACCATATCACATCCAATCTATTCTGGAGTTCACATTTTTGCAATACACCATCATAAAGCAATGATCATGTCATTTGGAGCTGTGCAGTAAACACACACAACAAAAGCAAACTAACTTAAATCCAAAAGCATAGACCCTTGCATGGAAATTACATAACTATGAGCTTGAATCTAAGATTGATCTCTACTATGAACCAATCAGAAACAAGCTTTCAACTGTAACACAATTTGATTGGCCAAAATAAAGCCTCAAGCTTACGAGGTTTTGCCTACAGTTCTGCATGTTGTATAGGGTTTGATTTTTAAATGAAAATAATTTCCTGGTTTTCCTCACTGGTTATCCTGGTAATTAAAATGGAACAAGCATATCCTGTGTCTTGTTAAAATCACTTTTAATTTCCTTTATTTTAGTGGGTGTAATTTAGGTTATAGAATAAACAGCTTGGCCTCACTTTGGATATACACTTCTCATAGATTGCTAGCACCACATAGCTATTTTCACTTCCTGACCTTCAAAGATAACTTGGGAAAAAACGAGCCAATAACTATTTGTACTTTTAATAGATGTTATGATTCATTCAAAGCACTTTCAGATTGTAGCATCTAGCAAATTAAGTTTGAACTATTTTAATAACTACTAAAGTTGTTACTTTGGACTATTTGAGCCTCATGTTTCAAGCACATGGGAGCAGCCATTTCATCAGCTGTCAGCTTTATATAGTGCATAGTTTCCATAATGACTACATGTAAAGAAATTTCAATCATGGTACTTGAAAGCAACATGGAAGGATGTGTATGTTGTCAATGCAAATAACTTCCCCTTATGCCGGTCCCTCTCAAAAGTACAAGAGTTTTATGATTTCTGAGCACTACCTGAGTTTTATGATTTCTGACATATTTTATGATGGTAGATCTGGGTCTCTGCAGTTGGATGAATGTGATAATGAACGTAAATAAAAGGTATATGAAAAAACAATTTACATTTAATATTCTCCTGGCTGATGTTCAGAGCTTTCAGGTTTTCCACTGCCTTGTATATGCAAGTTTTGACAGACTGGAGAATTTCAAGTGGGTCCTGTTCAACCCAGCTGAAAAACAAAATGTATCATCAATTTTATTTTATTATCACCATATGTTTTGAAAATCATTTAAATACACGAACAATATTTTCCATAATCTACTAATCTACAACAGGTTGGTATTACTGCTAAGTTATCACTTTAACTAATACCCACCATTACTTATTCAAACAGGGTTAGAACACATGTCCTCCTGTCATAACTTGGGGAAAACACCAAAATCTGTTATATATGATGTTTGTCTTTTCATCGTATGACAGTATAAAAAAAAGCATGGTCAACGTTTTTGTCACAGATGTTGATGTAATTTAATTTTTTGCACATCTGACCTTTGACCCCATTTTATAGACCTAAAGCAAATGGTAATATCTGTCCTGCAGATGATTGCACACAGCTGGAAGCTTCCAAGATTAGTGAATCTTCAATGAATGGTTTAGAAATTGACAGGATTCATTTCATTTCATAACAATATATATATATATATATATATATATATATATATATATATATATATATATATATATATATATATATTACTTTGGTTCATACTTTTCAAAAACTTCATACAAATTGTGTCTTTTTACAACATTTAAGACCATAAAATGAAATTATATACCATGATTTTGTATAATTTTTCTTCTTACAATAATGACATTTTACATTAACAATTGCTCTTCTTAAAATACTGACATTTTGGTGCAATGAGTAACAATGTCAAAATAATTAAAGTGTGACGGATTGGGGGATAGGCGTGCAGTTAGTTTTGAGTCTGAAGATGTATTATGGATAGGGCATAACCGACTTTTGATCCGGAAATCGGATTCCACCGGATAGTATGAACTTCCGATTAATCGGAGTCGGACAAGGCAGGAACGACCGATTCGGATAATAAAAATAATAAAGTTGAATTTCTATAGCACCATGTCTAACACTGCGTGTCATTCGATAGTGCGTTAATAAAGTTAAATAAGAAGTCAGAAAAGTTCAATATGGTCAACACAACCACGCTGTGAGACAATCTATTTGAACCAGCGGGTGAAAACCGGAAATGAAGCCGGATATGGTAAAGTACTAAGTAACATGCTAGTCACGGCCAAACCAGATACCAGAAACCCAGAAACGGAAGATGAAATTTTTTAGAAAAAAAAAAATACGGATTTAGCATTTTCGATTAATCGAATCGTATCCGGAATCGGAAAAATTTCATGCCCAAAATCCGGAATCGGAAATCAGTAGAAAAATGCTAATCGGTTATGCCCTAATTATGAACACTGCTTGACCAAAGACTGAAACATAAGATAAACTAACACAATGAAAATAATCATAAAAGTGTACAAGGAATATGGATGCCCCACCAAAGAACCTTAACTGACCTAAATGCATACCATAACATAGGTGAAAGACAGACAAATGAAAAAGGTAACATATATAATATATATATATATATATATATACATACACACACATACAGTGGGACCCCGCTATAACACGGTAGTTGGGAGCCATAGAATCCGACCGGGATATGAACCGAACCGTGTTATAAGCAACCATGTACAATACCAACACATTTTTGGATTTAATTGCAGGGTGGGAGGTACATAAAGACGGGTGCGAAAATGCATGGCACAATTACCATTTTTTATCAATATATATTAAATGAGAAAAACCTTTACGGTGGTAAAAGAAATTGCAGATTTAATATATTACTTTATTCAGAGAAACATGTATTGGTACATACACGTGTCTAATTTATATATACCTGTATATAATATTGCATGAAAAGAGTATCAACACCGTGTACTCACCAGCGAATCTTGTAACATACACTGAATCCATAATACATATATTTCCATCGAAAATATCCACACAAGGATGTACAATATTTAATAATTTTGTCACAGATTATTATGTGACTTTATTCAATGAAAAGAAAATAGCAAAAATTACGTAATGGGTGTCCGTAACGAATGATGAAATAGTACATGTCCGTAGATTAAATAATGGAAGCTAAAGTGTATTCTTATAATAACTACATGTACATCTCAGGATCTTTCCGTCTCTGAATTCAGTCATTGTAAATTTCAGCACATTTTCCCACCCAAGCTGCTAGTCAAAGTCCTTTGAACTTGCCGCCCAGCTATTGCGTCATGTTCTTTTGATGTACTCTAATACAGCAGGCAGAACTGGCTGATATTTTAACCACTGAATTATGTCATTAGCTCGGCAGTTCACTTTGATGATAAACAATGTACTTAAATTGATTGATTTATACATTCTGGTGAGAATCTTTTATCAACCCCCGCATTGGCTATTGCTTAGTTGTGTATGAAATTAAGAGAACATATATCGGAGATTATTAGAGCAACCATTGTATTCAGAATGCATTTAAGACAAACACAAAGCAGACACGATGGCTTCATTACTCAGGAATTAGTAATTATAATATTGACACTTATGAGCTGTAATTTTTCAACAATAAACAAAGATCAAAGTTCTCAGTAGGCCCAGCAATTGGTTCGTATTAACGACGTTTATTTTGGCACAAAAACTAGAAGAAAATTTGATAATACATTTTCATAGGTTTTTTTTCACACTGTTTAAACGAATATGAGAATGATAATTAATTAATTATATTTTTTCATACTTATTTTTTTTTTTTGTCTTTGAGAAAAATACCTGTAATAAATTACCCGCAATTTCAGGAGCCATGCCACGACCGGGTTATATCCGAATTTGGGTTATAGCGAGGTCCCACTGTATATATATATATATATATATATATATATATATATATATATATATATATATATATATATATCTATCTGTGTGTGTTTGTGTACATGTGAGGAAAGGTGTATACACACACAATTTATTAATTTATTTAAAAACAGGTACACATGTCATACCCTAATGGCAATATAAATTGAAGCTGCTTACCTAGATGAGACATTTTAGAAAAGCCTGCCCTTGAATATGTTTTATTGCTACACTCTGTAAACCCTGGGTTATCTTCGGAGTGGATGTGGGAGATGAACATAGCTGAAAACCCTACAGACTCGCAATTAGTGAAAATAGGGATAAAACTTTGACATGAATTCGTGAAATGATCCTAGAGTCCGGGAATACTTGTTGGAACAAATGTTTAGCATTGTTTCCAGCTGAACAACTCACTCACAATGCTGCAGCATTGAAACCTTGCACTTCCATTGATGACTTAAAATGAGTAAGCGGCACTGTGATGCATTTTATGCAATTCACTTTTGTTCCAAGTGATAATGTTTCAACATAGTAATGCTGTGGGATAACATCCCTTGTCATTATTTATTTATAAGATCTACACCTTATACACGAAAAAGATATAAAAAAAAAAGTATCTCCCATTGTGCTGATGTACACCAATTGAATCTGAGTTCCAAACACTTTAGTACAAAATTAAACATAAGACCATCTCAGTTTGGCAAAGCAATATTCTCCCCACTAACTAATGCAGGTAATTGAGGGGGGGGGGGGGGGCTGGAGGTAACAATGGATTCCAAAAGTGGGGGTGGAGGGAGACTCAATGGATTCAGTGACAGTGTTTTGTTGGATGGGTCAAAATAATATTGTCCTTGTAATGGTAGTAACACTGGTCCAAGTAAAAAGTCAATGTGTTTTTGTAAACTGGTCATAAAGACATTAAAGCGAGGGATTATAAAAGATAAAATTGTCATTCTTACAGCAATTACAGTAAATTACATTAATAAGCCACATGATTGCCCAAACTGATATCCTTAGATTTAGTTACAGAATGCTGGAGTGTTTTATTTCTTACCAATCATCTCCTAGCCTTCATAGCAGAGGATCAGAAGATCAATGTTTGTTATTTATTTTTATATTGCTGAGGGACCTTAGCAAAATTAGTTGTTCACAATGCAATGAGTTACTCTCTTAAAATGAAAAAAATAATAATGTTGTTGTTGCTGTGACCTTAAGGTACATGCATCATTCCATCCCCATCTCTGTCTTCACTCTGCCAATGTTACAGTAGCAAGCAATAACTTCTATAGTTCTGTTAACTGTTTTGGTCAGCCATTTGAAAATGCAAGTATTTTAACAGCTAGTCTGTAAAATACAAAATGACTGTCACTTACCCCTCTTTGGGATAAATCAGACGAATTTCTTCTTGATGATATGTTAGCAGCTCTGCCTTCTGACTAGAAAATATCTGCAAATAAATGCATGATGTTGTACAATTTCTACATAATTATTTATTATGAAAACATTCACTTGCGAAATTCTTAAATTGCAACTTTAGCCTTGCAACATAAAGGCAGACCCATCAGATACAATCTTAGCCCTACCAACCTAAAGGTAGACCAATCAGATACAATCTTAGTCCTACCAATCTAAAGACAGACCCATCAGATACAATCTTAGCCCAACCAATCTAAAGGAAAACCCATCAGATACAATCTTAGTCCTATCAATCTAAAGACAGACCCATCAGATACAATCCTGGCCCTACCAACCTAAAGGCAGACCCATCAGATACAATCCTGGCCCTACCAAATTTAAGGCAGACCCATCAGATACAATCTTAGTCCTACCAATCTAAAGGCAGACCCATCACACCTATTGTAGATTACAAGCTTTAGCAAGAACAATTTGGTAATTAAGAAAAGTCAATTAATTTTCACTATAAGTGTTTATTCCTACAAAATCATTGGGTGATGCCTAGTGTTGTTCTGATTATCGATTATAATTGATCAAACTAATAAGATAATCAACTGTGAACTTCATAATCAATTGTGCAGAAAGGGAGACTAGATTTTCGGCGTATGCAATGCACAAAGATTAGTAAAACTCCCAGCCACTAAAGTTGACCTGAAATTTATTAATCCCTTCACAACTACAAATAAAAAACCTTACAATTCATTATTAGAAACATAGTCATTATTACATCATCAAGGTGTTAAATTGTTGAGTTAATAAATTTAAACACATTTTGTTGATTTGTTTCAGTTAAATTTCAACATCTTTTGTAGTATTTATAAACAATGACAAACAAGAAAATCAAGTCCTTCTATACTTCAACTTATAGAGACATCACATATGAACAAAATAATTTTGGGGGATTGTAACAGTATTTCAGTTACATATGACTGATCAGCCATAGAAAATTGCGTTCATTTAACAAAGTTGTAGAACAAAAGTAACACACAATGTAATATTATAATCAAGTTAAAGTATACATGTCATTAAAAGAGATTATTCCTGTACATTTATAAACATATTGAACCCTTGATCAAAGATATAACTGAGTAACAAAAATGTAAATTTGCTCTTTGTAACTGATTATAATCATTGATCAGTTGGTTAAGGGGAACCGATTATTGATTATGAATTTCTGACCGATTCCCATCACTAGTCCAAAGTCTTTCATCTATCTCTATACTGCAACCACCTCACCTTTATATATGTCTTATTGTGTGCCTTTCAAGTTTGTAGTATTCAATGACAACAAAAATAAGTACTAAAAGAGTAAATATAGAAAGAATAATTCACGCAAAACCAAACTTTAAATGAAGAACTCAGTAAATATTTGTGATTATTAACATATGGTATATTTGATTGCTAGTGTAATGTTTACATCTTTATACAAAATAAAAAGGAACACTATGAGGAAATGAATTCACTTACATTAAAACATTCAGCTGGAATTAACTTTCAAGTCTGACTGAAGTTAACATTACACATATGCAAGCTAAGAGAGTAAGAATAGTTTAAAATCTTTAATATTTCACTTTAAGGAGATAAAATTATGCTTTCTTTACAAATTTGTCTTGGTATAATGGTTGGTGATCTCAATCTAAGAACTAAATTAGGGCAGTGCAATAACTTTACATTCAACTCTTTTCAGAAGAATTTCTACTTTTTCTTTTTACCATGAAAATGTATCAACTAGTCCTTCTTTTGTCCCAAAATGCTCTCATTATGTTGTCCTAGTTCAACTCCCAACTGAGAAATCGTTATATTAAATCAAATTTGGATTCCATTATCAATACCTAGCATATTTTGTAATGTACATTTAAATCTGTGTGTATATCAGCTATTGGACTGGTTGCAGTGGTGCCACCTATAAATTTTTAAAGGACAGATAACTGACCACTAGTTCTCATTGAAATCAGATGTTTCACTGGAAGCATGGCAGTCATGGTGAGATAAATTCCAACAGTTAAACTGTTATAACTTTACTATCTTTCATCAAATGTTTTGAATATTTTGCTATCAACCCAGAGCTTTCTTTACAAGGTGTTTACAAACTAAATTAATTTGTATTTTTTTTTAAATAAATGCTATCGCAAAAATCAAAGCTTAGTTACTTTTACAACAATTTGTATAACCCATTTTCCAAGACCAAGGACACCATATCTGTTTACATTAAAAATAATTGATAACAGGTCACTAACATTGATAACAAGTGATAAAGTGATTACAGGGTATGTCTGTAAATATAGTCCATATATGCTAGTGTGAGTCTTATAATGGAGTATATGACACATTACTTCCTCATTATAACTGTCCATTACAACTGTAACTACCTTATATGCATGATATATTAAAACATAAGTGGTGTAAACATATATAAAATCGGTCTCTTACCTAGCAATATATGTATGTGCCAGCAGATCCGAGTCTGTTCAGTTTTCATGAGTAATCCGTACTATAAACAACAAAGACCCTGATCTGCAGGCACATTATATTACAGCAAATCAGGATCTTTTTTGTTTGCTGTCTGACTCAATTTATACACAAGTATTTATGGTAATACATAATAAATGTGTGTGTGTAAATGTAAACAATGTGCATTATTTTCATTTTTCTATTACATATTCCATTTATTACATTTGTATTATGCTTCTGTTCACTGAAACAAATTCCCAATTTTACTAATCGAATATTCATAGCCTGTATTTGATTCTTATTCAAATAGTTGCAGTAATGACATCATTAAATGATTACTGTAGTACAACTACTGTCATGCTATGACTTATTTCATTTCCAGCACGTTTTGACAAATAAACATTGAATGCTGTGATATAAATATATTGCTGTAATTTTTTTTAACCATTTATATCTTAACTAAATTTGTCATTTATTCACTGTCTGGAGACATTACAGTGTACAGTCAAACCTTGATTCATTCAAAGAATAACAGGAGAAACACATAATCCAAATCCAATTTTCTACATTCTCTTAGTTCTTTACTCATGGACTAACACTGTCTATGGTACCAATTTCTACACATAATACAGTAAACACACCCAGATACACTACAACTGTCACAAAGATATTTCTTGTCATTTTTTGGGCGTATTTTGCACAACTGAATTTAAATAAATAAAATATTTGAAAATTATACTCTTTGTAACAAATTATGAAATGATACAAATTGCTATTGCACACTTAATATATACTAATTTAATAAATGAAAAAATAATCTCACCATTTTCATTAATGCTAGAACATTCTACTTTTATGCAATGCTTGATTAAAATGATAGATTTTGCTATCTTAATTTATATATATATATAATTTTGGAACACAATACCTTTTATCTACTCACTTCTTTCTTTGAGTTGTACCGCCATCTGTAACTTCCGTGGACCGCCACATTGTCATAGCATGTACTCAGATTATAGTTTCGTTCGTACTAAAAAAAAAGTGCTTTCAAGACAATTTGTTGCCTTACATTTATATGTATGTATTTTTAAGTCCTCCCATTTGCCCCGTACAAATGGATTCCATGCGCTGAAGACTGCTTTATCATTATCATTAAAAATAGGTAATTTTCAATCTTTTTTGGTGTATGTCGTAGTTTAATTGTTACAATTATCATTATATTTTTAAGCGCTTGACGGCAGGTTCCAATTTTCAGTCAATCCTCAACCATTGGACACTGATGCCGGTTAAGGTTATCTAACCCAAGGACAAAAGGATCTGCATACCTAAAACAAACAAACAATATATATGATATCATCAGTAGCTAAGTTACATTTTTCAAACCCGCGTTTTCTTACCAAAAACCGTGTGCTACTTGTTCCCTGATCGATTGCTCCAACAAGGGACAGTTGCTTAAGGATGCTTTCCGCCATCATCAAGGCGAAGATATGATAAGGGTACTATCCAAAGTTGCCCGCGTGATCTATTCGGAATTCCTCAACTATTTTTGCCAGACAAAAATATGCTCCATGTGATTGACCTCGAAGTTGCGAATGACTAATATTCAGATAAATTATGCAACCATAGAATTATATCCCAGATTGAATACATTTTAAATAAATGCACACGGTTGCTCATAATACTTGTATAAAACACGGACTTCTAACTCAAATGCTTCTATTTTAGAACACAATTTCATTTATTTAAACGTGACTGGTACAATTTACCAGTTATTATATAGTACATGTAAGACAGGTCAATTGTAAACAACCGAAAATTGTGCAATGTTCATTTTCTATTTAGTAACAGTATTTTATTTCAGAAGCAGTAAAACTATTTATAACATTAATTGGAGCAGTAAAAATATTTATAGCATCTATTGGAGCAGTAAAAGTATTTATAACATCTATTGGAGTAGTACAAATATTTTTAACATCTTTTGGAGCAGTAAAGGTATTTATAACATCTTTTGGAGCAGTAAAAGTATTTATAACATCTACTGGAGCAGTACAAATATTTATAGCATCTATTGGAGTAGTACAAATATTTATAACATCTTTTGGAGCAGTAAAAGTATTTATAACATCTTTTGGAGCAGTAAAAGTAGTTATAACATCTTTTAGAGCAGTAAAATTATTTATAACATATCTTGGAACAGTAAAAGTATTTATAGCATCTATTGGAGCAGTACAAATATTTATAACATCTATTGGAGCAGTACAAATATTTATAACATCTATTGGAGCAGTACAAATATTTATAACATCTTTTGGAGCAGTAAAGGTATTTATAACATCTTTTGGAGCAGTACAACTATTTATAACATCTTTTGGAGCAGTAAAAGTATTTATAACATCTTTTGAAGCAGTTTGCAAATCATATTTTATATATGCATACAGGACTCCTTCTCGTCAGGAATCCGTCCTCATCCAACCTAGTCAGGACCAAATTCATTGATGCTTTCAGTGCGGGGACTATTAATATTAATACCCCTACCCCTTTACCTCGACCACAACAAAACAAGTTGAGGCTACAACAATGTAGCTAAGTAGAGATTGGGATAGGAAACTCTTAGCTCCAGATACATTTTAACTTGTTTTTAGCTGCACTTTGACCTCTCACCGCATGTACATAGCTCACATGTGCGAGTATGTTCCAGAGGAACCCAGCATATTAATGGAAAAAGAAGTATGTATGTGGAATATGGGATGTGTTTCTACAATTTGGTGAATGTAAGGTGCAAAAATCAAAACTCAGGATTTTTATTAAAATATTAATATTAATACCATTTCTTTTTCTAAAATAAATGATGAATGACTTTGTTGGTTTTTTTTTCTTTAATTGTCTGCGTTCTCTTGCAGTGGCAAAATGTGTGTATGCATTTATGAAAATGCAAAAAGACATTAAAAAACTAGATAGAAAAAAAGGGACATAGCTATACAAAGATCACAGCATGATCAGATTACAAGATGTACATGACGTTACTAATGTCTGCCAAGTTTCTGGGCAATTCCTACCAATGTGTTTACTATTTGTGCACAATAAACACACACATGCACGTGCATGCACACAAAAATAGAGGAACAGTGGTGTGATATTGCTAGAAAAACGTTCTTATTCCATTAAGTGTATCTGCACTTAATATGTTATTCAGATCTGATCTATTTTGTTTTACATTTAAAATCTTATTGCCGAAATCATCAGTATATGGTCTGTAATGTTATTTGTTATTGAAGAATAACTGCAAAAGACGTTCTATAATATTTATTAATATTAAATACAAGACACCAATACAGTTTGGAAGGGGAGTAAAGTCTGCCCTTAGAGTGTATTTCCCATGGAATTTAACCCCTAGTGAATGTATAACATAATCCAGCTGTTGGTGTGTATCAGTTCTAATCCATTGTGAGATATCTGATTACATTTACTGTCAAGTGATATTTCAAAGCTAATTAGATTAAGGCTTACACTACATCTACCGTTCTGACAAGTTTACATTAAAACGATACGTGATCTGATTACCACATTTCTAAACAAGCTCCTTCAGCTGATTTTTACAAGATCAGTCTCTCAGGTGGTTTTGAAAATCTTCCCGAATGTGTTAAATATCCGTTTTTAGTGGTTGGCATTGCTTTGCTTTCATCTGAGTCAGTTAATGTATCAGAGTTGGAAGCAATCACTCTGAGAAGCTCTGATAATGTGGTACGCTTGGGAATTAAATCTCTCTCTCTCTCTCTCTCTCTCTCTCTCTCTCTCTCTCTCTCTCTCTCTCTCGTCAGTTACTACCATGTATGAACGAGGTGTAGATGCCTCAGATTTAAATAACCCTGAAGATGATCTTTAATCCATTTTTTATTCCCTACCTGAAGTTTTTTTTCATATATCGGGCGCGGTGTCGACGACCATAATTTCTCTTCTGAGTTTGCTCTTGATAGTTTTCCGATTTATTCAGTTGTATTAAATCGGGCCATTTCCCCTCCAAGTTGTTTGGTGCCATTGGCAAAGTAGTTTGTAATTTTCTTCCCATCAATAATTCGGCAGGGCTGTATCCATTTGGTGATGGTGTTGCGCGATATGTCAAAAGATCTATGTAAAGGTCGTCTGCTTTTTAAGCATTCTTTTAATTGTTTAAACAGCTCGTTCGGCGAGACCATTGCTCTGTGGATATTTCGGACTACTTGTAATATGCCTGAATCCATAACGTTTTGCAAAATCGTTTAGTATTGCGGATGTGTATCGCGGACCATCACCTGAAACTAATACTTCTGGTATACCGTGTCGCACAAAAGATTGATTTGAGATGACTGACAATTGCTTTAGAATTAGAACCCGTGCCTTGCAATTTTGCTATTTAAATGTATCGTGAGAAATAATCAGTCAGCAAGACAAATGTTTGAACATTCAGTTCAAACAAGTCTGAAGCGACTCTCTGCCAAGGTCGACTTGGAAAATCATTTGGTATCATTGGTTTAGCTTGATCTCTTGAGTTTTCTATGCAATTTTGGCAAGATTTCACCAAGTGTTCTAGCTGAGTACTTAATCCTTTCCACCAAACTGACGTTTTGGCGCTTTCTCGGCATTTCACTATGCGTTGATGACCACTGTGAATTCTCTCAAGGATTTCTTTTTTTAAGTGATTCTGGTACTACCAGGCGTGTACCTTAAATTAAAAGACCATTTTGAATTGCAAATTCACCTCTATCTGCCCAGTACGATTAAAATTTTCCGTCAATAGTGGATTTCTCTGGCCACCCCGTTTCACAGAATTGTACAAGTTGTTTGCAAATCGAATCATTTCAATATTCAGACTTTATTTGTTCAAATCGAGTATTAGATGCAGGCAAATTACTAACTACGAAATCAACGGAGCCGTTAATTTCAGCCTGAAACCCTCTGTCACTCTCAGAGTAATAAGTTAAAGGAGCTCTGGATAGAGCATCGTCAGTTCTGTGTCTACATCCCCGTTTGTTTGTAACCCCTGGCGATTTCAGTACCGAAAAGCATAAACAAGATAAAAAGTCAATAAATCTTCCTCAATTCATTGATTGATTTATAATTTCTAACCAGATTGCGACCAGTATGTTCAAAACACCTTTATCGTCTGCGAGTCTGATGCTTAACGGAAGTTTTCATACTAACACGACACCATATTGCACACAATTTGGGCAAGTCTTTTTCCGCAAATAGAGTGACGTCATTGCTCCTATTTGGTTACTCCCGGATAATTCCGTCAATTACGGTAAGGTTAAGAGTTATATCCCTTTGCCACCTATAAAATCTACTTTTCTGAACATGCCAATCTGATTAAAATCAGCTGTTACGTACTACGACACAGTACGTAACAGCTGATTTTAATCAGATTGCTGAACATGCATGCGTATTTATGAATCCGCCCCTTTGCTAAAAATGGACTTGTTCAGGAACTGGAAATTGAACTCGAGGATGGCCATGGTTGTAATGAAAACTTCCGTTAAGCATCAGACGCGCAGACGATAAAAGTGTTATCGACACCCTTGTCGCAATCGGGTTAGAAATTATAAATCAATGAATTAATTGAGTAAGATTTATTGACTTTTTATCTTGTTTATGCTTTTCATTACTGAAATCGGCGGGGGGGGGGGGGTTACAAACAAACGGGGATTCAGACACAGACTATAATAGATTCTTGCCAGCAGCATGAACTATGAAAAAGTTGAATCTCATCAAACGCATTCTAATGCCTTGAATTCTAGGGGGTAAATTTCCCAAGATTGCTGTGCTCATTAGTGGTACTAAATGCTTATGGTCAGTTTCAAGTTTGAATCTCGACCCAATTAAATGTATACTAAAGCGTTCGCAAGCCCGAGTAATTGCAAGGGCCTCTTTTTCTATTTGAGCATAGCGTTGCTCAGTTTTTGACATACCTCGTGATGCCAACGCCACCGGTCTCAGAGTGCTAAGGTGCTTCTGCCGCAGCACAGCACCAAGTCCAAATGAAGATGCATCTGTAGATACAACTATTTTTCTATTTGGATCATAATGTGCTAAAGTTGGTGAAGATATCATTTCTTGCTTGATATCTCTAAAAGCTTGTTCTTGATCAGGAACCCAAGTCCACGGGTGTTTACTTTTCAAAAGCTCACGTAATGGTTTTGATTTTTCTGCCAAATTTGGACTAAATTTGCCATGCTGATTTGCCATACCAAGAAATCGTCGTATCTCTGTTACGCATTTCGGTATTTCCATTTCAGTTATAGCTTTGACTTTTCCTGGATCAGGTCGGCAACCATTTTCGTCAACAATATGCCCAAGAAACCTTATTGATGGTCTCGAAAATTCACACTTTTCCGCGTTCAAAATGACGACGGCTTTTTTAATTGATTGCATGACCATTTCTAGTCTTTCGTCATGCTGTTTCTGCGTTTCCCCATAAACAAGAACATCGTCCATGTGACAGAGTGTTCCGCCAAGTCGTTCCAGAGTTTCTGACATACTTTTTTGGGGAAAAAAATTCAGTCGCAAAACTGATATCGAATGGAAGGCGATTAAAATAAAACCTACCGAACGGAGTCATGAAAATTGTAAGGCGGTGTGAATCTTCTGACAGGTTTATCTGCCAAAAGACCGAGTTTGAATCAAGTTTGGTGAAAAACTTTGCACCTGCTAGTTTTTCAAGGGATTCTTCAACTGATGGTAGTGGGTGGTTTTCTCTTTTAATCGATTCATTCAGTTAGATCCACGCAAATTCTTACCTTAACGTTTGGTTTCGGAACAACAACCATTACCGTTCACCACTCAGTGGTCTCATCTACCTTTGAAATAACACCCATTTTTTTCCCATTCTATCCAAATCCTCTTGAACTTCATTGAATAAAGGGATAGGGGCCTTTCTTGGGGTAGATAAGGCATAAGGTTTGACATTTCTGTCCAGAGTTATGTTATAGAACCATTTTGTTTTCCCATGACCTTTAAACAAATTTGGATACATTTATGGATTCAACGTGAATTTTGCTTGCATTTTGTGAGTTTTTATCTGAGGCATTTACTGAGGATATATTTACCTGTTCAATAATCTTAAGAGCCTGAATCGCGGGCCTGCCAAAGAGTGCCTGATTCAGTCCCTTCACAACAAATATGTCTTGTACACTGAATGCATTGTTTGATTCCAGTCCACACGTAAATTTTCTCTGCAGTTTAATTTCAGAGTTTCTAGGTCCATACAGTTTTCGATCAGACTTTGATAGTTTTTGGTTTCCAATGTTTCGTAAATCCTTCTCTTGGAATTACAGTCAAATCAGCTCCAGTATCTTGAATAAAAGTGAAATGTTGTTTAATCTCACACGCGTTATCCACGGTTGACCCTTCTTTGTGCTAATAGTCCCTACAAATCCAAGTTCCGCTCTCGATTATATTGTGCGAACTGTTGATTTTGACAGACATCATTTTGCATAGTGTCCTCTTTTATTACACTTATGGTATTCTGACTTTTTTGCTGGACATTGATCTCGAGAATGATTTCCTTTCTTTTCACATCTCATTCATCCTTCAGTTGAGGATTTTATGTTTCTGTTTCCAATATTTCAGTCAAGACGTTTTTACTGCATCCATTTCAGTCATTCGTTTTGCACTTGCTCGTATCGTTGTTTGTTGCTTTTTCACAACCTCATTCTGTCGAGCTTGACTAACGTTCGCATCTAACTGCAATTTTTCCGACAGAATCTCGCAGTCCAACTGCATACAAGTCAATCTCTTATAATTTCATCATTTTAAATTAAATTATCTGCTAACACATAGATAGCTGTATCAAAACTGTCCACTGTTTCTCCCTCTTCCTGGTTTCTTTAATTAAATTTTATTTTCAAAATTTACATTCATGTTTGGAATGAAATATCGCATGAATCTATCTGTCACAGGCTTCCACTTCTTTTGATCTTCCTATGTCAGGTTGAACTAAGACAAAATGTCACTTTCCATGGAATAAATCAAGGTATTCACTTGAATTTCTTCCTCTTTTTCACGAAGTCCAGATGCTTGACGAAAGTGTTCAAAGTGCTGAAAACCACTTTTCCCAAGTTTCAGGTCTCGAAAAGTCAAAATTGTCCGGATTTGTAATTTGAAATAAGGCCATTTTCAACTCTGATAATTTCAATCCTGTGTTTTACCGCTGCCACCATGTAATGTTATTTGTTATTGAAGAATAACTGGAAAAGGAGTAATATAGTATTTATTAAATACAAGACATCAATACAGTTTGGAAGGGGAGTAAAGTCTGCCTTAAGAGTATATTTTCCATAGAACTTAAACCCTTGTGAATATATAACATAATCCAGCTGTTGGTGTGTATCATTTCTAGACCAGTGTGGGATATCTGATTACATTTACTGTCAAGTGATATTTCAAAGCTAATTAGATTAAGGCTTACACTACAATGCTCTCATAGAAACAGGACAAATATAAAACACACACACACACACACACAGAGTAAAATGGGACATAACTCTGTAAAGAAAACTTATCTGAACCTGATGAAGCTGCAACGTGAAAATATTCATTTTATGACAATAATGTCAGGCAAGGTTCAGTGCAGTTCTTAGAAATATGTCTGAACTAGTTGTGTACACATAAAGCAAAATTACAGTTTTAAGAATCAAATCCAAAAAATTAATCCAAGAATTAAAAATAGAAGTCCTAGTAATAAAATATTCTAATGAATTTAAGTTTCAGTCATGATGAAAATCCCAAATGGAAGGCGATGATGTATATAATAAGAATAATAATAATGAGGACTTTGTATAATCTGTAGAAGCTCTAAGTGCTTTACACCATCTATAATGGTATGACTACCCAAAAAATGAAACAAACACCATGAATTAGAAAACAAAACAAAAAATGCTGAAAATATGTAAGGTAGGAATCATTATAAGGTGTTTAAGGTTTAAGAGCACTCTTGTAAGGGATCACTGTCTTTGTGTATAATTTCAATGTTGTTGGGCCCTGGTATGCAAAAGAACGTTGATATGAATTTGTTTTCATAGTGGGAATAATGAGTATACGATTGTCAGAAGAGGAGCGTAAGTATCTTGCTGGTATGTACACATGGGTGAGCCCAGATAAGTATGTTGGACTGGAGTCTATCAGAGAACACATTTTTATATTGTGATCAGCATGGCCTCAGTTTTATCATCCTTCATCTGCAGCTTGTTACATGTCATCCATGATTTCACATCAGAAATGCACCTCTCTACACCACAACATAGTTCAACAGGGCTGGAGTGTATTCCATTTGCAGATACAATTTGTTTGTTGTTGACTAAGTAGGACTTGAACCACAGTAAGGCTGTATTGTGAATGCCAAATACATGCTGGAGATGGTGAAGTAATATATCATGGTCTATTATGTCAAATGCTGCAGACAAATCAAGGAAGGTGACGACAGTAATCTTTCTGCTGTCCAAAGCAGAGAGAATGTCATTAACGTCTTTCAGAAGAGTAGTTTCAGTACTGTGGCAAGAGCGATATGCAGACTGTACATTGCTAAATAAACTGCTTGAATACAGATGAGATACATTTTGGGTTAGAACAACTTTTTCTGAGAATTTTTATATGAATGGGAGATTAGAAACTGGGTGGTAGTTCTTTATATCATTATGGGAATTCAGAGATAGCCTTGACCTTATTTTCAATAGGTTTAAGTTGTCCATGTCCCATGATATGTCCTAGAAAAGTTACACTAGCATGGAAGAACACCCTTCGGATAAATTTTCAAACTTGCATCAGTGAGCCTGTCAAAGAAATTCAGAATTGTCACTAAATCTTCTTATCATGGTGTCATTGTAATTGACTGCATCATGGATTTAAGCATCACAATTATCTAGACCAGAGATTCATTAGATGTTGAAAAGTACCCTTCATCCAAACAGCATTACTTTATATTTGTAAAATCCATCTGGAGTCACGATTTTATGATGTCTAAAACCTTTGACTATGTTAAGTCCAAAGAAACATAATATGCTTGTGAAGACATTCCTCCATCACAGAAAAGGCATATCCAAAAATTAATGGAACAATAAAAATGTAATGTTTCACAAGACCACAAAAATTGATTATTCTGATATTAAATTGAAACATTTATAGTGCAATCTGGTAATCTTTGACTTGTACCATTTCTGCCAACTATGTAAATATAACAGACTCTTTTTGCTGAGATATCTTTTTATGTATTAAGAAAAATATTTAACACTTAGCTTACTCTATAAACTGTAAACACTTGATTTTAATTTAGGGTATGGATGGATAGACAGACAGGCACATGAATGCTATCTTTAGTTTTTACAAAGACTCAACAAAAAAATAAGATCAATTATTGAAAAGAATGCTCTTATTGATGCAGTTTTTGTGCAGTGTTTTCTTGGAACTTTTTCTTTAGCTGATATTGGACACTGATATGCTTTGGATCTCTTGACAACATCTGGATTATCATCAGAGTGTGAGAGAGTGAGTATACATGAAAATACAAATGAAAACTCTTAAGCCGAGTAATATAATAAGGTATAATTTTATTCAAACATAAAATGTAAACGTTTCAAAATGTTTATGAAATTTTTGTTTTGATACCTGTCAAGATTTGTGACTGTTGAATTCCGGATATGACTTTACAGTAATACCTTGATAACTACAATATCATTAAGTCCAATATCAATCAACCCAATACTCTGCAGCACTTGCATGAATTGATTAATTCCAGCATAAGGCCTACTTCTGTCCAATGACCTTGAAATTCCACAAAATTGATTAATTCCAGCATAAAGCCTACTTCTGTCCAATGACCTTGAAATTCCACAAAACTGAAAACTCGAACCTAAAATTGGTCACACAAAAGTTAGTGTATAATCTGCTATTTTCTGGTACATTTTCTATTCTAATATCTCAATTTAAGATGGTAATTTAACAGTTTTATGAAATTGAAGCCAGGTAAATAGACTTTACAAACATTCAACTGAAACCTTGCTATCTAATTTTTGTCCCAAAAAAGGCAATAGTCAAATAAATATAGTCTAGATTATGAGAACAGAGTTTGTATTTGAGAGGACAGAACTTTTCGCTAAGATTTAATAGAAATATACTTTTAAAAAATAACAACAATAACAACCAGTGACTACAGAACACAATTAAAAAAATAATTACAACACCTACACAACTAATTGCAAATATTCTCAGCAGCTTTAAATATATACTGATTTAAATTAGCAAAATCACATGATTTTCAAACATACAAATAATACAAAAGACTGATGAAAGTGATGTACATGTATTTGTATTTCTATTTTGTCTATATTACAGAAAAAGAAACTAAAATTTCATGAAATTTTGGCTGACTGCCTACAGAATATATATCTGTACCATGCTTCATATGGAAGCTTTCATGTTTTCCGAACCATGATATCAGAACTATATCTAAGAATCCCTTCAATATGGCTATTTATTCAAAGATGTATTTTGTTTATTAGACATTAATTAGTAAATATTTTTTTTTTTTATTGATGTAGGAAATGACACAAGTTTTTGTTTTCTTATTTTTCTTTAACACTGTTTCCTTCCAATGGAGTTGTATTTTCATTTACAGGATTGAATCAGACAGATTAAAAGTATGTTCCACAAAAATTATTTGATAAAATCTAATTTAAAAGAGCAACATACTCTATTATTCAATTTTTCTATTATAAACAAAGTTTTATTCCTAATACATAACTTTTCATGAGTATAAAATGCATAATGAAAAAAATATTGGTGAAGCATTTTAGATGGTATTTCTAAGTGATCGTATGAAAGTATATTTGTATACATTGAGTTTTATGCTTCTTAATTAACCATAATACTACTTCAAATTTATCTAACACTAAAATGTCCATATTTAAGGTAACATGTACTTTCATTTACAATATTAATAAACATACATTTATTTTCCTGATGACACAGCACCAGTCTGTGTTCATTGTGCTTTTGGGATATCATGTACACAAATGAAAATATTATTTGATAAGCTTTTTTTTATCTGCATATATACATGTGAAAATGCAGTATTTACATGAGAAAATTATATATATGTATGTACATAAAGAAATTCTATATATGCATTTCCAGAAAGCAGAAAATAAAATGGCGCCTTATCAAGGTGCAAAAAATGAATGTCATTATTTCTAAATAAGTAATGCACTAATGTCTTATTTCTGTGCTCCAAGAGAATAAGATTGACTTTCTTCTAAAGTCATGACAATTAAAGAAAATTCTAACCATCCATCATAATTCTGACTAAAATATGCGCCTTAAATAAGTTCCCTATACCAAAATTCCCATAGATATCTAAAGAAGGTAACATATTTTAAAACCTACATCATAAACCTATTTAGGAATAATCCCAAAGCATTTTTCTTATTATGTAGAAAGTGACAATATTTTAATCATCACAGGTGTCAAACAGTCTATGTATAGAATGCCCTTAAAAACATTAACAGTACAATTTTAGAAACATCATTGGCCATCAACAGTTATCATGAACAGTCAGATACAATTTACTGTCCATATTCAAAGTCTTTTTACTCTTATCCATCTTTATATTTTCAACAGGACAATACCAATGGAGAAAGGAGAAACTATTAGATTCATTGGACATTTTAATATAAAATGACATAATCTAACAAGTTATACACCGAGATTCCAACTCACACAGATGTCAAATTGGAATGCTATTTTCTTTTTAAATCAGCATTTTAACATTGAATAAATTAAATTAATATCAACATCAAATCTTACTGATTCAAGTGCCTTTTTAGCTGAAATGTAAATGCCAAGTAAAATGACGCAGTCAAGAAGAGTGTCTGTAGAAACTAAACAACCAATGCCAAGTAAAATGATGCAGTCAAGAAGAGTGTCTGTAGAAACTAAACAACCAATGCCAAGTAAAATGATGCAGTCAAGAAGAGTGTCTGTAGAAACTAAACAACCAATGCCAAGTAAAATGATGCAGTCAAGAAGAGTGTCTGTAGAAACTAAACAACCAACCAATTGCAAAGGTATGATGCCCATTCATTTTGAATTTCTGTAACATGTCAGTTTTTCATCTTGGCACACTCTATGATGGCCACAATTCATTTCAACATCTTCAACTTTCTCAGGTGAATCTGTGCATTAGGATTCAATGATTTCTGATTGGACAGTAGTCCATTTCTTTTTTGATAAGAGCATTTATGTATTCATTTCAACGTCTTAAACTTTCTCAGGTGAGTCTGTGTGTTAGGATGCAATGATTTCTGATTGGTCAGTAGTCCATTTCTTTTTTTATACAAGCATTATGTACTTTTTCCCCCAAATGAAAAGACTTAACTAGGGTTTCAATGTACTATATATATTTGTGTTAAAGTTATGGATCCATACATAAAATTTATCTCACCAGAAAGAAAGAACATTACAGATGTTATCATAATTGTGTAATTTAAGATTAAAAATTTAAAAAAACAGGAATGATTCCACCAAAGCCAAAAAGGGTGGCATCTTTACATTTAATTCCACAGCTTCTAATAAAGTCTCAATTACTAATCAATATTTCTGAGATTTTTTTTAAAGTGGGAGTTTATTCATTGTTCCTAACTGTAAAACCTGTATTTCACATATACAAGCAAAATCTATTTTGATATGATGTGGCCTATGCAAACACATGAAGCCCAGATGAAATAATCTATTAAAACAAAAACATAGATTTTAAAGGAAGACTTAACAAATTTTGAATTATATGAACAATAAATGCATTTTATAAACAATAATTAGTGATGTAATATAAACATATATGAATGAATACTTGCGATAAAAATTAAATTCAATAATTAGTGATGTAATATAACAATATTTGAATGAATACTTGCGATAACAATTAATTTCCAAAGTTCTGCTATAATCAACTTCCACTGGAAATCACTGTAAATACATGTACAGTCCTTTATAATGAAAAAGCAGTTCCTTTTTCTTCTGAAAAAGTATATTTGTTTTCCATTTATGTTTTACGTAAATATTTTGTGTCCCTAAAAGGTATTAAGCAAAGTTTGTTTTGTATCATTCTGTCAAACTGGCCGATGTACACAAATTATTCCATTTCCTAAACATGTCTCCATCTTAAAACTGGTCTGTTCAAATGTATGTCTGGATCTCACTTCAATCAATGTCACCTGAAAATAGAATAGTACAATATATTATACATTCTACAGATCTTTAGTACAGTTATTCATATATTAGTAGCTATGATGTACAAAAGATTAAATATATATTTTTTAAAGACTACATGTCAAATCTTTTATCTGCTTTGATATAAATGTTATTCACTTTACTTCACCCAATCACATGTCATGATAATTAACGGTTTATTACTACAATTTCAAAGAATGTTTAAGAGGAAAAACCATAAATAAAAAAACAAGAATCTAAAGTGTGTCTGCTATCACTAGCCATGCTTCAACTGACTTACAATCCATTAATGTACCTGCATGTATTTTAAAAATTGGTAAAAACTGGCTGATCACATCATTTATCTGTCATCAGAGATAAAACCAGTTTGCACAGCTTAAGGATATTTCATAATACAAGTAAAGTCCTGAGGTGGAAGAACTGAGTAAATCAGGAAAAACAC
Source organism: Unio delphinus (assembly GCA_029339505.1). NCBI lineage: Eukaryota > Metazoa > Mollusca > Bivalvia > Unionida > Unionidae > Unio > Unio delphinus. The sequence goes on from JAQISU010000033.1 coordinate 3,753,006, forward strand.
CTACACCTCTTTTTAAGGCTCCATGAAATGGCAGCTAGGCAATATATCCAACTGGACCACTGCACTATTAAAACACCACAGATATATACAAGTACTTGTAATATCAACAGTTTACAAGGCACTGACCAGAAAACAAATAACTCTGATGAAGATAATGTAGATGAAATCTAAGTCACAGTGACCTATCTTTGGTGTGATGATGTAGTACTCACCATAAAGGATCCATACTAAATAAGATATCACATATTATATTAGGGTTTATTTATTGATAAATAGTCATCGATACACTGTAAATAAACAGTCTGGTGAAATAGCGACCAATGAAAACGTCTGATAAATGCTAACAGGTGGCAACAGAGAATGCAATAAACAAATGTCTTGCTATGTGAAAGTCACATTCTAATCCTTTATTTCTGTTTCTGTGTAAACATTATAATTCCAACATATTCTTTCTATGAAAACAGTCAATCAAGCATCACATCAAAACCCATGAGCACTTCTGTGATAACCTAATTACCTGCCAGCTTTGTTTTGATCAACAACTTGGTGAAGTGTTTGTTGCATTACAATAATCATTTAAAAGACATCTGTGTTGTTTTATCACTTTGAATATGTCTTTTGTATCGAATCAAGCAAGGGATGATTTTGCTCAGCAGCAGATAAATCAAGAAGTAACACACATAAAATTAACTGTTTTTTCAAAAAGTGAATTGACATTCGTCAAGTGTATCATAACGGGCATATAATATCGTGTTCTAATTTACATTGTTTTAAATATGTTGACCCATTAAATTCATGTTGGTAATGATTAATCCTTGTTTTTTATTTTTCACTTCTACTGCAATCAAATCTATCAATTGATCGACATTGTTTCTCAAAAAGAGTCCATCTTTTTTATTAAAATACATCTTACTTGGATCAAATAATAAATCTAGAATGTTCAACACAAAAATTAGTGATGTAGTACACAATGTGTTAAGTGGTACACATGTTAAGCTAACGGAAACCATGTGGAATAATGTTTTCAATGATCTCAATATACTGTAATTTATCTTGAAATTAATGTTACTCTATGAGGAAAAAATAAACTACACCGTTATGAAGAGATATTTATTCACAGTTAATCTCAGCACGATTATAAAGTGAGTATTCAACATTATAATCTGCCAATTGCCCCCCTTTTGCCTTTGTGTCAATCCTTTTATTGAATTTATTTTATTAAAGGTCGAGCCTCACTTATAGTGCAGTTGATGTTTTTGGACCCTGATGTGTGTGAGTTATCGAGGGAGAGGTGTATGTTGGACAGATGGACAGGCAGATGAGTTAACACTATATGCCTCATTTAAAATGATTGTGGATAGTATAAAAATGGTTTGTTTCCTCTGAAAGCAAAGCAAAAAGTTGGCTTGGATGTAACAATAAACCAATTTTAAAGCACTAACCACATATGCAGACAGAGACAAAAGCTTGAATTCATAATTTTCACTATAAGGGGTAATATAAACAAATATACTGAACAACACATTATATGCCTGGCCCATGTTTAATAGACTTCAATGTGGGCACATTTTTGGCACTGTTGACTGCAAATTATTGACCTGCAGTTCTCAGTAACCTTGACCTTTGGTCAAGGTATGTGATTTTGCACTAAAATAACTATAAAGAAACCATTTGTTTATTACTAGACTTCCAATAACCTTGACTATAACCTCTGACCTTTAGACCCAAGAGTCTATTAGTTTCTCTATCACCCAAGTCAAATCTATCCACAAAGACCTTGACCTTTGACTCCAAATCAACAGACATTTTCCATATCTTAAAGCACAAACATGGAAATTTGTTTAAACTTATATTTCAGTCCTCTATAATATCTGAAAATTCCATACTTGTCGTGATTATAAATTTATATGGTATTTTTTATATGAAAAACTGCATTTGAAAATATGATCATTGCAAAATTTAGTGCAAATGTTATCTGCTCCTATTATTTTTTGTTAAAAGTGATTTGCAACTAAAACAAGGAACATGATAACACAGATATTATAATGTAGGTAGTTTGGAATATATTATGAACAATGATGCTGTGCAAATGTATGAAACTAAAACAACAAAAGCTACACCTTTGGTCAATATGGTCACTGAAAGATTAAGAGAAAAGGGGAAGAAAAAAAACAATTAAGGGAAATAATTAAATAAATACCATGACACAGAAGAATGATCTTTTTATATTTTGCATTTTCTAAATTTTATATTAGCCACAATGAGAAAATAAAAAACCTCAGATCTATACTTTTAGTCTAATTATGAACACTGAAAAATAAACTGCAGTTCTTTGAAATGTATGTAGGCACCACACCCTTTTCATATTTTACCTACCCACCCACCCTTTTCACATTTAAACCCTTATCTCCTAACATAATATTTCACCATGTTCTCCTTCATGTATGTGCAAATTCCTCCAGGTGTGGGCTGGATAAGTGATTTTTAAAGCCACACCCTATGATGTAAAAAAGCAGATAAAAGAATGTAATGTGCCAGATCCAGCCTTGAGAAAACATATTGCACATTCCTTATTCTCCTTATAATTCTCTCTCTTCTTTTCCACCAATATTTGCTTATTTGCTATGTTTAATCCATTTTTCAACATTTTGAGGAATTTGTGATTATTTGATCCCATGTAATATGAATGGAAAAAAATTTGAATGAGCAGTAAGGTTGTCAGAACACTCTTCAAAACACTTCACAGTTTGACACAATATAATTGCTGGTTGCCAATTTTGTACTTCTTTCTTCAATAAAAATTCCTAAAAGAAAACAATACACCTTTCTCTGCATTTTACTTGGCATTTACTTTTACTGAAAATGTCCACATAATTAATATGCTTCAACATCTGTGCTGGTCAGCTTGTTGAAGAACAGGGGTCTCAATGTCCAATTACCATGAGGGCCACATGTGAACTTTTATATTGGTACACGGGCCACATGTGAACTAGTATATTGGCACAATGGCCACATAAGGACAAGTACATTGGCACAATGGCCACATAAGGACTAGTACATTGGTATAAGGGCCACATGTGGACTAGTACATTGGCACAATGGCCACATAAGGACTAGTACATTGGTACAAGGGCTACATGTACATTGGCACAATGGCCACATAAGGACTAGTACATTGGCACAATGGCCACATGTGGACTAGTCCATTGGCACAATGGCCACATAAGGGCTAGTACATTGGCACAAGGACCACATTGATTAAACCTTTTTATATGGCAAAAAAAACATATTAAAGAAAAAAAGAAAAATTTCTTCTCTCATTCATTACCTTTAACCCTTTGACTCCAATATACATTATTCCTTACACATTATGTAAGTTTTCCACAAAATTTGGTGAAGTAACTTGGTCAAAAACTAAAAAATTTCAAAAATCTTTTGTCTTCTTCAGTCATAGTGATCTTTGACCATCTTACCCCAAATATAATTGGTTTCTTAAAGTGCCTTATACAAAGTTTGATCAAGGTCTGCAAAGTATATGTAATATTACATGCAAAAGCTATTGTCCCTGGACCTTTTCACCAACAAATTGTGATACACAGTTTGAACTTTTGGGACAAATTCTCCAATCTCAGTCTTGAAAACATCCCCCCTAAATTCAAAGTAAGAACACACTAAGATAATGAGTAACTTTTCTGTATAAATGTATAGCACCTTTTCAAGTCAAATGCTGCTCCAAACAAATCTTGACCTGTCATTCCCCTCTCATACTCATCTACATCTGCCAGGTCTTCATCTAAGGAGGCCAACAAGTGTTGTAGCAGAACATCCAGTGCCTGCAAGAAAGAAATGTTTTAATAGTTTTCTTGCCAACAGACTCATGGTGTGTATTTTTTATAGCTGTGGGACTTCTTGCCAACAGACTCATGGTGTGTATTTTGTATAGCTGTGAGACTTCTTGCACAGGCAAGCATTATATATAGTATACAAAATATTAACCAGAAGGAACCATAACTCTGTGGGAAAAAATCATCACAGTTGATGACAGAAAAATATGCAAATATTGATCTCATCTTCATAATGCCAGCGAATTTTCTGAGCAATTTATCAAAAGCTGTATTATAGAATATTATACCAAAGAGGGTAATAACAGAAAATATGCATCTGTATGTAACAACTAGTCAATATGAATATGTTTACCTGATGTCAAAAATTTATTTTGAATTTCGGAAAATTCCTCAAAAGCTGACGGACCAGTATTGCACACAAGAATGATCATACACAACATATATTAACTTGATGATTATTAGAATGGTTATATATAGTATATGCATCAATAACTAAAAAGAGCATAACTCTGGAAAAAAAGATATTACAGTGCAACAACAAAATTACATGCACATGTTCACTTAGTGTCTATTAGTCTACCAACTGTCAGGTTCACTTAGTGTCTATTAGTCTACCAAGTGTCAGGAAAATACCTCTAAACACAAAATGATGCCATATAGTATATACATTGGACGCAAAAGTCAGACATAACTCAAAAAGAAAAGCATTGGCAAAACTACATGCACATGTTCAGCAAATATCAATAATGTCTGTAAAGTTTCAGGGCATTACGTCAAAAGGTGTGGGGCTAGTGGTACACACAATAATGATCATGATAAATGGGGCATAACTTGAACATTCATCAAAGAAAAATGGCAAATGCACACGCTCACTTGATATCAATAATATATGTCATATTTCATGGCAATACCTTAAAAGTTGCAAGAGTAATTGCACACAAAAGAATTATCACATACCTTAAAGATCATTTTACCTATATTTGAAAGAACAGTACATTATTTGTTGTTATTTGGCTCTCTCTCTCATAACTCTCTCATAAAAGAAGCATCATTGTCCTTACCTGCATAACAACTTATAACTTTAAAATAAACAACTGATCACAGCAATAATTTTCAAGTCACTGAAGTGTTACATATTTTTTCTATCTAACAAGGCACTTATGACAAATTCTACAAAACATATATGAGGGATGGATAGGATGATTGTATACTATATGCTACAGGTAAAAACCATGCAGTGTATGAGAAATATTACAAAATTTACATTGTAATGCAATGAGGTCCTGTTGCTAAAAGCATCAATGTACTATTCACATCCAGGTCAAGAGATACAATATTTACTCTCTTATAAATCCCGTCCAATTGCAGATGACACAGATCTGCCATCCCATAATATGCCATCAAATCTCTGTACAGTTTGTTAGGAATAATCAATAGAATAAACAACACAGACCCTGATCTTCAAGTACTTTATGCTATGGCAGATCAGGATCTCTGTTGCTTGCAGTTGGAGTAAAATATAAGCTAAACTTTCAATATAGACTGTATCTCTTGCTGTTGATGCAATTAGATTCTTACCATTTACTATGGCTGGACTGCACTACTGTTGTACCACTTATTCATTATACTGCAATTGATTACAATTATGAAATCTAGCAAAAATATATGGAATGAAAGTGTTACTTTCTTCTTTATTATCTAAAATGACAAAGTCTCTTTATTATGGGTATTTACAATGGGCTTTCATTATGTTTTCAGGCTGTGGTGAATGGGAATATATTCAATCTGTTTTAATGTTACCTTAAAAATAGAAATCTATTACCCTTTTCTTCTAAACTATATCATCAACTATCAACATAGAGTCATATTATCCTTTTCTTGTTGGATATAACATCTCACAGAGATATTGCCCACAAATCCACTTACCACATCAGTGACAGCTTTTTCATGAATTTTGCGCAGTGAACTGTTATTTATGGTTTTGTTTCTATCATTCCGGACTGCAAACAGTTGTCCCAGTAAAATACTGGTAATCATGTCTGTAACAAAATGAAATTTATTATTGTGTGTGTTTATATAAAAACTAAATAATCAGCTGGAATGTGGAAATGACAAGGCAAATCAGTAGGCATGGAAAGAACAAGGCAAATCAGTAGGCATGGAAAGAACAAGGCAAATCAGTAAGCATGGAAAGAACAAGGCAAATCAGTAGGCATAGAAATGACAAGGCAAATCAGTAGGCATAGAAATGACAAGGCAAATCAGTAGGCATATAAATGACAAGGCAAATCGGTAGGCATAGAAATGACAAGGCAAATCAGTAGGCATGGAAAGAACAAGGCAAATCAGTAGCCATAGAAATGACAAGACAAATCAGTAGGCATGGAAATGACAAGGCAAATTAGTAGGCATAGAAATGACAAGGCAAATCAGTAGCCATAGAAATGACAAGGCAAATCAGTAGGCATAGAAATGACAAGGCAAATCGGTAGGCATGGAAATGACAAGGCAAATCAGTAGGCATAGAAATGACAAGATAAATCGGTAGGCATGGAAATGACAAGGCAAATCAGTAGGCGTAGAAATGACAAGGCAAATCAGTAGCCATAGAAATGACAAGGCAAATCAGTAGCCATAGAAATGACAAGGCAAATCAGTAGGCATGGAAATGACAAGGCAAATCAGTAGGCGTAGAAATGACAAGGCAAATCAGTAGCCATAGAAATGACAAGGCAAATCAGTAGGCATGGAAATGACAAGGCAAATTAGTAGGCATGGAAATGACAAGGCAAATCAGTAGCCATAGAAAGGACAAGGCAAATCAGTAGCCATAGAAATGACAAGGCAAATCAGTAGGCATGGAAATGACAAGGCAAATTAGTAGGCATGGAAATGACAAGGCAAATCAGTAGGCATAGAAAGGACAAGGCAAATCAGTAGGCATGAAAAGGACAAGGCAAATTAGTAGGCATAGAAATGACAAGGCAAATCAGTTGGCATAGAAATGACAAGGCAAATCAGTAGGCATGAAAAGGACAAGGCAAATTAGTAGGCATAGAAATGACAAGGCAAATCAGTAGGCATAGAAAAGACAAGGCAAATCAGTAGGCTTGGAAATGAGGGCCAGATTAATCTGCTTGTTCCTTAGTAAGGAGAGAAAAATATTTTCTCTAATAAAATGGGATATGTTGATAAAGAATTAGAAGGGTGCAGAGGTGAGGGATGTGAATGAGAAGACAATAAATTTTTCCAGCCAGAAAGGAGGTGCTTATGTATTCCAAAATGAAAACAAAAAAAACAAAAATTTGTGATCAAATAGTACATTTCACTGATATGTAGTCTAAGCTTAGCTAAGTTTTTATGCACTTCTACTACGGATTTTCTTCTTTGCTATACAGGAAGTAGCTGAGACAAATGCAAAAACTGTATATTTTATTTTTGTTAATTAATTTACTTTTTGACCTCTTCTAAAAGCTGCACAGAATATATCAAAAACAGTGTAGTCTCAACAACCTGAATTACAATAATCTGTGCTTATTTAAAAGTCCAGATAATCCTAATTACTGGATAACAGATTTTTAAGCAAAATTTTAATAATTGTCCCTGTTATTGAATTCTTACATAAATGTTGGATAAATGCAAGTTAGATTAAAGCAACTACACTGTAAATATACACTATGATGTATGGTGTTATACCCCAACTATATGGCAGTTGTCAGAAAATATGATGATGGCATCACAGTTACATCCAGGGATTGCCCACAACCACTGAGAATTAGTTAAATAAATAACTGATCAAGAAAGCCGAGTCTCTTTTTGTTAGTACAATGTCAAGAAAGGATGTAGCATCAATTATTTGCTTTACCAACTTGCTTATAAACAAACAAAGAAAACTAGGATTAGAGTTAAAATCTTGATAATAAAGAGCTAAAAATGAAATTGAGAATATAGATCCAAATGGTTGAGACAAATTTGTTTCAATACTGTACATGCAAATTAAAGCCCCTCTCATTTCTACACCTCAATGAATGTTATAATTTGGCAACTGTACTTTACTACAGCACTATTAATATTTTTTTTACAGCTTTCCTTACTTTTTCTTTCATTATATTTAAATAGCAATCATTTCTTTTGCCCTTTTTACATGAAGTAATGCAAAACAGATGCTGCTTTCCATGCAGTTCCATTAATGTATTTTGCAGCCATGAGCAGTGTCCAGAATTCTAACAAGATGTTGCTGTTAACCATATGGACAGACCATCAGTATGTCCTCAGTCAATCAAGATAATATTATCTCATTACTATGCATGGATTTTACTCATTATGAAACCCACCCTCAGGTTGTGATCATATTAGCATATTCCAAGTTTGGTTGAGTGGCAACAAGCCAGCCAGTCAGATGCAAATCACCAAATATGATTGGTTCTCATTAACAAACTCATCCAAGATCTTCAAGATGTAAGCTGATATTCCAAGATTGATTAAATCAGATGAGAAATATTGTTTTCAAAGTGGAAAACAAATTCCACCAATGAGAAAGAAGGTCAGCTATTTAATATACATATCTCACTTCTTATCAAACTTGTCTTACAGCTTCATGATATAAGCAAGATTCCAAGTTTGATCAAATCAGATCAGAAATATGGCCTCCATTGTGATAACAAACTCAGCCAGCAAGACCACATTGTTAATATGCAAAGATCTCACTCACATTCAAACTTGTCTGAGATAGTGATGAAATAACAATATTTTCAAATTTAATACAAAATTCAGATCAAAATATGGCCTGATGAGTGGTAATATGCAAAAATGTTTATAAACCATTGTAGGGCAGACATCAGGCATTGAACACAGAATAAAATCATAAGCTCAATTGGACTCATATCCAAGTGAGCTAATAAGCCACAGAGAGAAAACAGAAAATAAGATTCCTATTTTAAATAAAGATATTGACAACAATACTTCAAACATAAGCTGCAAGTGTTTGAAATAGTACAATAAAGATCTCTCTCTCTCTCTCTCTCTCTCTCTCTCTCTCTCTCTCTCTCTCTCTCTCTCTCTCTCTCTCATTTCACCCTAGAGATTGCCTAAATTAAACAAACTAAATCCTTTTCACAAACTTTTGATGGATTCATGTGTGTCTGATACCTAGTAATATCACTGGGGAAAAAAATAAATTGAAGCAGCAGTAGGTCTGCTTGGAAAGTTCTATTTAACACTTTTGTGTCTGCAACAACTGGCATTTTTCTTCCTTAAGAAATAATAGAAACAAAAAATAGCCCCTTTTCTGTTATTAATCAAATATTGTAATCATATACTGCAAACAATCCATAAATTTGGCTGAAATGATCAAGCACTCAGTACCTGGTCAGCTTTTTTAAATCTGATGCCATGCTAAGCAGTAAACAAAACCTTACACAAGGGAGGTAATGCACTCAGATAATTTTACACAATCTAACTATTAATTAATAATGGTAAATTTTGGGAATTTCATAACAATAATCTTTACTGGAGATTTAGATGTTTACTTTACAAATAAATCACAAGACAAATTTATATTTTGAAGAGTTTCTTCATAAATATCATTTAAATTTTGAAATCTGTTTTTATTTAATGACAGGTTTAGCTATGCTATGAAATGTTGACCATTTTTATGGTAACCTGTCAGTTTGGGATCTACACTGCTGATACCTAAGAACATGTCTGTATCCTTTCTTAGAAAATATACAGCTTTAACAACTTAAAAAGTTAAAAAACATATTAATATCACCAGATTAAATGGAGTGAATAATTTATGGATATGATCATTAGTGAGAAATACATGAAAGAGCTGGACAATTTTAAGGTTTCTTTCAATGTTTTTAACATGCTGTTTCCATTACCAATTGCTTGTGGACATAAAACTTTGGCCAAAAACAAAATACAAGTTAATATACAGGAAACTTTTAAAGAAGGAGAAAAATCATTGTGTTCATTGTCCACAAGTTTCACATCTAATACATGAATCAACAAATAACCCACCATCCATAAGTTTGTTGGCATAGTCACTCTCAGTCCAGACATAACCCTGCCGGGCTACAAGGGTGATAAGGTATTCCAGCATGAAGGAATCTATCAACTTCTCCCCTGCCTGATTTGAGACCTAAGAAAGAGAATATCAGTAGTATGAGAAGAAACACAAATAGTCTTCACTGTGAGGTGGTCCAATTTTACAGTATATATTTGCATTGTATGTTATCAAAAGGATAACAATGTGAGAGCTATAATTACAGTAAAACAAAGTTTTGATGGACTTACAGGCACATGGAGTTGCAGGCACAAGGGCTTACAGACACATGGACTTACAAACATGTGGACTTACAGTCATATGGGCTTACTGGCACATGGTCAAACAAACACATGGGCTTATAGACACATGGGCATACAAACACATGGGCTTATAGACACATGGGCATACAAACACATGGGCTTATAGACACATGGGAATACAAACACATGGGCTTATAGACACATGGGCATACAAACACATGTACTTACATATGGGCTAACAGACACATGGACTTACAAACGTGGACTTACAGACACATGGGCATACAAACACATGGGCTACAGACACATGGGCATACAAACACATGGGCTTACATACATATGGACTCAATGACACATGGGCATACAAACACATGGGCTTACAGACATATGGACTCAATGACACATGGGCATACAAATACATGGGCTTACAGACATATGGACTCAACGACACATGGGCATACAAACACATGGGCTTATAGACACATGGGCATACAAACACATGTACTTACACATGGGTTAACAGACATAACATATGGACTTACAGACACATGGGTTAAGATGTATGGACTCAACAACACATGGGCATACAAACACATGGGCTTATAGACACATGGGCATACAAACACATGTACTTACACATGGGTTAACAGACATAACATATGGACTTACAGACACATGGATTAAAACATATGGACTTACAGACACAGGCATGCATATATTTCAACTTACATACATATGAACATGCATATGGACTTGAAAGTGATCACTAATTTGAGCTTGGCAAATGAGGACTGAAGAAAAATGAAGGCATTAAATGCATTTCACCAGTCCAGACTGACCCTGAGTGCCTTTTTGTATTCCATGTTTTTCAGTCAAGCCTGTTATTGTGGTCAATGAAGAAGTTTTAAATTTTTGTAAAAATAACACACTGGTGTTGTCTACAAAAAAAACTAATTATGGTATATGTAGTAATTTTGGTACATCATTGTGCAAAATCTGTGGCTACTTCTGAATCACTCAGTGTTACAAGTATATATTATTGAAACAAAATATCAAAAAATAATATCTCTGCATAAATCAGTTTTCTTTTACTGGCAGAGGCTTGGAAATGAATAGATATCTTGGCATTTGCTGCCACCAGCTTGACCTGTTACATGTTTTTGATCCAGTAACATGCCATCAATACCTATGTGACCCAGATACATGCCCTATACAATCACCCCTACCTCTGTGACCCAGTTACATGCCCTATACAATCACCCCTACCTCTGTGACCCAGTTAAATACCCTCTATAACCATCTCTACTCTGTGGCCAAGATACATGCTGGCTACAATAATCCATACCTTTGTGCCTGATATTCACTATTCTTCTACACAATGTACAGAAAGTGACAGTCATTGTTTCTACACCATTCCAGTACAGGTCACTCACTTGTATACACTCAAAATACTTCATTTGCAGCTTGCATGAAAATGACATTATCAATAATAGTTATCTTACAGATGGAATCAGTCCAATGTAGATAATTGCACTGTGATTCATGCCCAGACCTATAAGATACAGTAGCTGTAATATCATTGGCTAAAATACAAGGATCTATGTAAAATCCTAGCAGTTTGTCCAATCTGCATGTACCTTGAACCACAAAATCGAGTGACAAGCTCAGACAAGATAAGAGCTCAGCTGGGATGTACAAAGAATCAGTAGTGCAGCTGCACTAACTGTAATGGATGTGCTTTCAGGAAGTCTTTGACAGTTAACTCACAATCAAAAAATTACACCAACTGTATCTTTTGGAGTTAAGATACCTTACACCTCTGTGGTTCCAAGTTTGGTCAACAGTTTAGCACAAGAATGCCTACCTAAGTTTATCAAGAATGGTGGTTTCCTCCACGTTCTCCACCTTTCTCCAACCAAAGACCATTGTAGACCAACATCTAAATCATCAGGTGTATATATTCTAAGAATCTGATGTACAGCCTTTTAACATTAAGTCTGATTGTGTTTCAACCATGAGAACCATTACTAGTACATAGCAGCCATGACCTACTGACCTCTAACATCTCTCGTCTAGTGATCTTGTTGTCATAGTGACTCAGAACCTCTTTGGCTATCTCTGGTACTTCTTCCTCCAGTTCTGTAGCAATCACTTCTTTTTCTATGAATTCCTCAGCATATATTTCAAATACTGCATCCTCCAACTGTAATTTGAAAAAAATCTAATTTACTAAATTGTTGAGTATATTTTACTCCCTTGATCACTGAAAAATATTTATTTATAAGCTAGGCCCTAGGGTTTTACAAATGTTTTCATGTTGAAAAATCAGACTTGACTAAATAATTTTAATGCTTGATTCCTCAATGTCGAACCCCCAAACAGTAATACCGATTATTTTGAACTGTATCTGAGTTCAAACATGAGAATATTTTCTTTCGTGCCCTTTTCAGACAAAAAAAACAACATACCAAGCATGATTTTGTCTATCTGTGACAGACTTAGCAATTTTCAAAATCTGACACTTCTTAGGAATATTTTTTTTATTAATGATATTAACAAATTAGTGTTACTATAAACAAACTGTCTGTGAATATTTACTGTATGCAATAATGTTTTAGGATTTTCCAATTTTTTCAACTGAAGTAAAACCAACCGACTTGAAATACAAAAGTTCGATGACTGATTTACCCAAAATATAATATGTTAAATCAGTCAAATACTTTTGTAAATTCAGTGTCCTCTCTGAACTGATGGAAACTATTCACTCATGAAACTTCTGAGTTTAAGAGAATTAAAAAGTAAAATTAATGCGAGTAAACTTGTATTTCAATGTTAATAAAGACTGTCCTATAACAATGTGACTTTCCTAAAAAATGGCTTACCAGGATATTGGATGTTTAATTGTTTATTTTAATGAGTATCAATTTTCATGGTCTTGTGAAGATTTTATGTTTTATTTTCAACTAAATTCAAGTATCTGGACATGGGTCATATAGTTCCCAAAATGGGATAATCATTCTTCAAGTCTTTAAATTTCATGTCAACCATACAATGCAAGAAAATTACTCAACACAAAAGATGCTTATCCTGCTCAAAATATTTTTCTATTTGGGGGTCTAAATTTAGCTGCATTTTTGTACAGAAACTAAGCTAAACAAAAATGATAACATCAGCACTTATACACATATTTATGAGATCTCCCCTTATCCTGACAAAAATCTTTATACTGCGTATCAGCATCAGCTAAAATGTTCCAACAAAATCCCAAATGCAAAATATTTTGTTTTTCTTACCAAGTCTGGTCCAAGAGATTCAATATAGTCAGATACAATGTCATCGAACACATTTTCTGTATACTGGTCTTGAAGATAATCTTGGGCCATTTCCTTCACAGTCTCCTTCACCACTAGGGTGGTAGCATCCTTTACAGCCTCATTGACAATCTGTGTCAGAAAGTCCTCTAGTGGATCCTTGTTGGAGTCTTGCAACAATAGGTATCTGAATGGAAAGGGGAGATAATCAAAGCATGTATGTCTTCTACGAGTATCTATTTGGTGTTTTCAAACTGTAGCCATTTGCAGGGGAGATTATTTAATCTGGAGAAATAATCTCATGACAGATGTGGAGGGTGTTTTTTTGCTTCATAAAAGTGAGTATGATCAAGGCAGATAATTCAAGTGAGAGAAGATAAACAGAAGGGACCAGCAAATACTCCACCATTTTTGTGTGCTGCACACTATGAAGTACATGTACTTTGGCAAGTAAGCCAAGCCACACTGAACATACATTGACAGATATCAGCTTGGGAACTAGTGTAGGGCATTAACTGATACCAAATGATATATGCAGGGCCAATTTTATTCCAAAAAGATTAAAGAGCACAATGTGAATTAAATAATTATGTACTTTTGTGTTTACAAAGCTGACAGAAGGAAATTATCAGTCTTGATTTATTCAAATTCAATTACAGTTACCATTATAGTTCAACCTGCAAAAGTATATTTTTAGGTGAATGATCATTCATAATATTACAGAAGATATTTTTTTTTCTTCAGACTATTACACTTACATAAATCTTGCTGTTTTATCAAATTCATATTTAAGTGTACCAACTGGCAAGCAAGAATGAAGTTGAATACCAGCACTACTAATGTTTGGTAATTGTAATTTGATTACATATTAAATACACAAGTACTAAATTACATCATAATATTTGAGTTTGGATCCGCATATTCCTAGGTACATTACATCTATAATCCACTAGCAGATTTGGGCTTAGGACAATGAAATATAGGAGCATTTCACATTTTAAAAACTGATATATTTAGATAACTAAGGATCCAGGCAATCCAAAATCACTAAGAAATTTACAAGTTGGTCTGCATTTTCTTATACTTTTCTTAGTTGGATATACATCACTATCAGGCAAATAAGAGCCACTGCGAAAAAATGTATGGGAAAATAAAGCACCTGACACTAATTGTCCATAAAATTAATGGCTGAATGAGTATTTAAAAATTCATCTGATTTACAGTTGAAGATCACAGGCTCATCTTATCAAATACACAAAGAAAAGGGTATGTAAGTGTGTATATCTTTTGATATATGATATAGTGATTGAGATCACACCAGTTTTCAGCAATTGAAAACCTGCATGGTCCTAAAAAAAAATTAAGATTTCAAAAGATCTCATACTTTAAATTATCTTGTTTTAACTATTGGACTGTTAATATGGGACAGACTTTCACATTTTCTATCACATATTTGTTAGTATAGGAAAGACTTTCTCATTTACTATCACTGGACTGTTAATATGGGACACAAGTTGCTACCACATCATTAATTTCATACAGCACTACAATACAATAAAAACAATGATGTAACACTGACAACATCATAATGCAATGATCACATCATTTCAAGCTGTGTAATAAACATTGATTTTACCAAAGTGGATTATTGATCTGGGTCTACAGCTGGGTGTATCATGTGTAAAAGAAACTATTATATAAAGTAACCTTAACTTTTAATCTACATAAGTATGTATCTAATGCCAAATTCCCCTGTTATGGTATAAAGTAATGATTACTATAATCTATGTACATTATTCTTATTTTTAATCTACATACAGTATCTCGGTGTATTTTTTGTAAAAGAAAATATTATATAAAGTAACCTTAACCATATACAGTATCTAATGCCCAATTCCCCAGTTATGTTATAAAGTAATGATTACCATACTCTATGTACATTATCTTATGCCAAATTAATACACTACTGAGTAAAGTAATTTTATTCTACATACAGTATCTATTGTCAAATTCCTCCATTAAATACCTTCATTAACCCAAATTCTTTCTCTGCATTTGTGAACTTGACCAGCTTGAAAATTCACATGTACATTTCATGTTCTTTTTCTATATGAGTAGAAATGACTGCAACAACAAAATACTTCTGATGATGTCATCAAGCCCTCTCTACCACCAAGGTGCACAAATGCAAAATAATTTCCAACAGAAAAAACAAATATCTGAAACAATAATTTGTATCACAATTTCACTGACCTCATTCCAAACACTCCAGAATCCATCCCACATAGAATAGTAACCCCACAAACTTAGAATAATTATATCAATCATATTCAAATGCAGTGTTTGACCCCCATACCATGTGCATAAATCCTGGCACCATCACATGTTCCTGGTTTCTTTTTTCCTTGAAACAAATGTGTCAACCAAACCAAATATAGCATCAGATCAAAAATATATATAACAAGTGCTTTACATACCCAGCTCGTATAGGAGATCTGAAAATCAATGCTTAAAACAATAAAACATGTAATTTTATCAATTTGAGAAATTACCTAAATTTTACATGAAATCCTCCTAATCCATAGTTAAGAAGAAAAATGCACTTACCAGAAGTCAAACAAGAAACAGTTTTACAATTTGTGGGTTTAGCCTTTACAGATAAATCATTATTCATTGGATCTTTAAATTTGTAGGCGTAGCCTTTACAGATAAATCATTATTCATTGGATCTTTAAATTTGTGGGCGTAGCCTTTACAGTTAATCATTATTCATTGGATCTTTAAATTTGTGGGCGTAGCCTTTACAGATAAATCATTATTCATTGGATCTTTAAATTTGTGGGCGTAGCCTTTACAGACAAATCATTATTCATTGGATCATTAAATTTGTGGGCGTAGCCTTTACAGATAAATCATTATTCATTGGATCTTTAAATTTGTGGGCGTAGCCTTTACAGATAAATCATTATTCATTGGATCTTTAAATTTGTGGGCATAGCCTTTACAGATAAATCATTATTCATTGGATCTTTAAATTTGTGGGCATAGCCTTTACAGATAAATCATTATTCATTGGATCTTTAAATTTGTGGGCATAGCCTTTACAGATAAATCATTATTCATCGGATCTTTAAATTTGTGGGCATAGCCTTTACAGATAAATCATTATTCATTGGATCTTTAAAGTTGTGGGTGTTACCTTTACAGATTAATCATTCTTTGGGTTTTTTAATTTGAGGGTGTTATCTTTAGAGATAAATCATTATTCATTCGGTCTTCAAATTTATGGTTTATTGTAACCACAAAACCTTACCTTTGAAAATAGGTACACAATAAATAAAAGTAAATTCCCAATTATCAAGAGATACATAAATTCAAAAGAAATGGTAAGTTTATAAATTAATGTTGGTCATAAAAAAGAAATTCCTATGGGGATTATATATCCAGGACTAGCAAAACCACTGTCCAGCTACCCAGGACTAGCAAAATCACTGTCCAGCTACCCAGGACAAGTTACAAATTTTGATGGTCAATTAACATGTTGTCACTTGCTCAGGTTACACAGAAAATGAAGAAAAATTTCCAATTTTCATAAAAATATCATGATTTTTTTATATTTAAGTCAATTAGAACATTTTAGGATTTTTTCATCCCAACCATTCTTATATATATATATATATATATATATATATATATATATATATATATATATATATATTAACTATGATGATAACTGTATATAAATGCAGAATAATTCATACCTGTGATCTGCTTGCAGCCACTAAAAACCACAACAGCAGTATTATATTAATTTTTGGGGCTAAATTCCTTACAAAATATATAAACATGCTCAACATTTTTCAAATTCCTCTGTTCATACATTCACATATCCAGGCACTTATTCAAATGTGACAACAAGACATACAAAAAATGGAAAAAAACTATGTTATCTAGATGGTTTCATCAAGGAGGAAGAAACTAAATATCATAATCAAATAAATGTAAGGAGTTATACATGCAAAGACAAAGATAATCATATAGCTTTATTGACTTTAATAACACTTTGAATACATACGACAATATCATGCAAAAGAAATGGGAGCTAATTGCCTTTACATGACAGCAAGGCAACTGACCAGGGCCTGCTTGGGCAGGTATCAAACTTACAACCTTTGGATTACAAAGCTAATGACTGGGGCTAGCTCAGAATCAAACTACTGGAAACTAAGCAATCAAATAAAGTTCATATTTTGAGAAATGCAGAGACAAGGTACTATACAAGCACAATAAACTCATTTCACATTATATGGATATGATAGAAAAATGGTAACTGTAAAGAACGCTGGAAGATTGCTGATACCGTACATTTTATCACCTCAGAAGAAAAAAAAAATAATGAGAGATTTTGATGTAAATGCTGAAGATCTTGTCTCTCAGAATGGATTGCAAAAGATAGATAAACTACAGATACAAAATTACTGAAGAATTAAGCAAATGTTGGAGATATAACACATATGTAATAAATTCACTTATACTCACTCATTGACCATGTCATTCAAACTCTCTCGAACAATATCATGGACAAGTTTTGGAACCTCTGATGCAATCAGTTCATCCCTGACTTGATGTAAAGCAGTGTGGTCATCCGGCTATAGAGTTATACAGAAAATGTCATTTTTTAAAAACAAATTCATAAAATGTTCAATCCCATGATTCACAGTTAATATTTTGTTATTTTTGCTAGCAAAAGTAAAATTAAATCTTTGGTAAATAACTCAAACCCTTAATGCTTTTCAAGAGGAGATAACTGTTTTGCAAAGATAGCTGTTAGAAAACAAATTAATCCTTTATACATATTAATAACAACATTTGGTCTTCTGTTAGTAATGGGAAAATACTTTTCCCAATTAAAACTCATAATTATATAGTCAGTCATGCACACTAAAAACCATTAATTATTTTTTACATGTCAGACACACTTTTAATGAGAAAATATGTTAAACATATTAATCAGTTAATGTTCAGTTAGCACATGATGCAATTATATACAAACCAACACATCAATGTCATTCAGAACATCAATTAGCAGGTCAGGAATGAGTTCATCCAAACATTGATTGATGAACCAGTCAATAAGACTTTCGGCAAAAAGAGGATGATCCTGAACATAATAATACATAAGGCGTTCCTGGAACAAAGGTGAAAGGTCAACAAAAGACTGAAGATAAACAAAAGGTCAGCAATCTATGTGGAGAGAACAGATAACTTCATCATTATTCATCAATAAAACCATGTATTACCCTGCCTTTTCATAGAAAAATGCAAAATATAGCAAGCAGGATATTATCCAACACCACCTTGCTATGTAAAACTGGCAACAGTAGTAACATCAACCCAACATTAAAATCTCAGCATTATAATGTTAAGCTCATAACACTGTAAAAGGTTAGACACATTTTGTTATAGAACCCTTGTTTGATGAACAATTTAGAACTTAATTAGAACTTCAACAACTGACATTTGCTTCATATTACATTACAGTTGTAAAAACTGACATATGCTTCATATTACATTAGAGTTGTAAAAACTGACATATGCTTCATATTACATTGGAGTTGTAAAAACTGACATATGCTTCATATTACATTAGAGTTGTAAAAACTGACATATGCTTCATATTACAGAAGAACTTTAACAGCTTCCACATGCCTCAAATTACAATACAATTTCAAAAACTCCAAGTGCTTTGGTGCTGACATTTTAATTGAGGTTTTGACAGTTGCATGTTTTCAAGGTCGACTGAAAATTATTCTGGTGATGCTGAATTTTTGTTGCTGTTGTTGATGGTTGAGCTACTGAAGTTTAGCTGTATTATCTTGGCTCTGAAATCATGGAAATTTTGTTTATACAATATTAAAGTTCCCTTTGAATAAACTGTAATTCTTAATCTTTCTTTTATTCTCATTTATACTTCACTGCTATTTGTTCTTTCTCAGTGATGAAGTTACCTGACATAAAATTGTATACTGTGAATTCCATGATGTTCATGGATATACATTTTCATGGTTTAGAAAATAACCAAATTTTCATGGGTATTTAAGTTCATGGATTGGGGTAGTTTCATTGGACCAAGCCTCTTGCATGACCCTGTGAGATCCCCATGATGACAAGGTGTGACAAACTCCGTCACGGACCTCTCTTACTGAAAGAAAGTGCTTCAGCTGTGAAGAAGCAAAACAACAATGTCATGTCTTCATATCTAAAATTGTTTGTGTGGACATACTCATAAACTTTTGCAATCATTCAGACTGAAATAAATTGGCTGAAAGTATGTTATTCCTTTTATAAGCATGTGATGCATGAGGTGTGTCTCAATAAACCCATGAGACAGTCCATATGTTTCATCATTACATTCATGCATTACATTACCTCATTACCTCACTGGCCAATCAAGTTACTTTACCCCTCATTTGCTAGGGACCTCAAGGACACAGGTGAGAGGTCTTACTGAGAAAGTGAATAGGACTGGAGAAGAGGCTCCTTTGTTTCCACATAATGATCTTTTCATTGGGCCTTTAAATTTGTGGTTTACTGTGCAACCAAAAAATTCATAAAAAAATTGCACGTCCAGAAAAAATGAATTCAGAGTATATCTTTACAACTATAGATTTTTTAGCCATGCAAACTGAATAATAATCTTGACAAACAAAGATTTTAAAGCCATGCAAACTGAATAATGATCTTGACAAAGATTTTAAAGCCATGCAAATTATGAAGAAAAAAGGAAGTATACAATTATATTGAATTAGATGGAATGAAACATAAATCCATCAAGATATACAGTCCAAAACTCCTACAATATTTTTTAATATGCCAAAATTGAAATTAGGTTTTCTATTCTTGGATTCATCATATTATGGGCTACACTATCTGAAATATAAAAATGCTTCATATTTTGTGAGATTTTTTTTTTTTTACAATGACTCAGATTCTTAAATTTGATCATTCCAGCATGCAGTAGTGTATCTGAACAAAAATTCTGTGACACACACACACACACACACACACACACACACACACTACAAATTAAAGCCCTACTTAAAAACACTGCTTCATCTCAACCTTCATTTAACAGTGCTTACATTTCCATTAATTTATTAAGTACATTGTTAGTTTTGAAAAGATGAGTTATAGTCTGACCATACAACCCATTTTGTTTGTACCACCCCCACCCCTACCGATATCAATAACAAAAATGTTTAATGTGATAAAAAGTGCACTAAACTAAGTCAACTGAATTATTGATTTATGATTTCTAACCTGACTGTGACCAAAATGGCACTAATACTGCCATCCCCTGCACCTTTTATCCTTAACGGACTTTCCACGGTGCCATATTGCCTACACTATGGGCGAGTTTTTTTCCATCAGACAACATAATGATATTGTTCATCCTGTGTTGTCACTGCCAGATAATTCCATAAATTACATAACATTGAGATAATTCCATAAATTACATAACATTGAGATAATTCCATAAATTACATAACATTGAGATAATTCCATAAATTACATAACATTGAGATAATTCCATAAATTACATAACATTGAGATAATTCCATAAATTACATAACATTGAGATAATTCCATAAATTACATAACATTGAGATAATTCCATAAATTACATAACATTGAGATAATTCCATAAATTACATAACATTGAGATAATTCCATAAATTACATAACATTGAGATAATTCCATAAATTACATAACAATGAGAGTTTGATATTATATACCTTTGCACACATTGAACATAGAAATTAAACCGCTTGTTACATCCACATGAAAGGCAAATTTGTTGTTGTCATTCTTTTCCTTTGCTTGATTTGACATTGTAAATATCGGAAACAGATGACATATGTATATACATCTGTCGTCATTGCTAAATATGGACTTGTACAGGAACTGGAAATGGATCTCCAGCATGTCTGTCTACTATTATATTAAAAACTTCTGTTAAACATGAAATGTGCAAATCATGATGGAATTAGGGCCTCTCTACTCACAGTCAGGTAAGAAATTATAAATCAATGAATGAATTAAGTTCCTTGCATTTTTGATCAAACTAAAGGTTTCCATTATTTTGTTGATTATTGAAACTGGTAACAGAGTACAAACAAATGGGATGGTATGGTCAGACTATAGTTTATCACAATGTAACACAGGTTGTGTTTTATTTTAAAACTGATTTTAATAACCCAGTTTATTCAAACTTCTCCCCCCAAAATACTTTAAATTATATTTACAAAACAAGTCAAAATTGCAGTTTTGGTTCACCCTTGCAATGAATGCATATAATGCTGTGACTCAACAAGGTCACATACTCAATATGCCTCAAATAACTGAATCACTAAAAGCTGGAATATTAAAAATATTTTTCTGGCTTGGTTACATTTTGCTGGAGATTCTGACACAAGTGCCAGAAAACTGACTTTGGCCAAAAAAGGCACATTTTTGCTAAATTGGTTAAGACATTGAACACCTCCATATCCATCTGAAAGCAACCCTAGATAAACTGATATGCTGTGTTTTGCAGGCATCTTAATTGAAATAGTCATGTTGATTTTCAAAACTTAACAATGAAGAAGGAATTTTTTTTAAGTATCTGTCT
The DNA here is from genome assembly GCA_029339505.1 of Unio delphinus. NCBI lineage: Eukaryota > Metazoa > Mollusca > Bivalvia > Unionida > Unionidae > Unio > Unio delphinus. The sequence continues at coordinate 3,775,143 of JAQISU010000033.1, forward strand.
GTTACAAAAGTACTGAGTTAAATGAAAAAATATTAATTATACTCTTGGGCCAATCTGTTAAAACTTTAGCATTGTTATAGAGAAATATGTGCATAAGAAAGCAACATGCAAGGCAATAATATATAGAGAGAGAGAGACAGGAGATAATTTTTAATACAATTATAATGAGGGAAAGAAACCAAATACTCTCCATAAAAATCAAAGGTAGACATTAATGTAAAGACAGGGACAAAAATCAAATATAACCTTGGACCATATTTGTAGAGAATAGAATTTAAAGTAAAACATGAAATATCATATATACAATTTGATACTCACGGGTTCATCTTTAAATCGGCGTGCAACATAACTGTCAGCTACAGGTGTGTATGGAGAATCTCTTGGTTGAATATACTATAAAAAACAAGAATTTACTCATTAACATGAACTATCAAAAACAAAAGTACATTTGGAGTAGCTAACAATATACACACTGGTATGGAGGGCTGAAATGAATGCAATATAAAGACTGGTATGGACAACGGATACAAAGGCAATATATAGACTGACATGGATGACTGAACTGAAGGCAATATACAGACTGGTATGGAGGACTTATCATATGAAAACAATATACAGACTGGTATAAAGGACTGATATGAAAGCAATATACTGGCATGGAGGACTGATACAAAGGCAGTATACAGGCTAGTACAGAGGACTGATATGAAGGCAATATAAAGACTGGTATGGAGGACTGATATGAAAGCAATATACAGACTGGTATAGAGGACTGATATGAAAGCAATATAAAGACTGGTATGGAGGACTTATATGAAAGCAATATACAGACTGGTATAGAAGACTGATGCAAAAGCAATATACAGACTGGTATAGAGGACTGATATGAAAGTAACATAAAGACTGGTATGGAGGATGGACACAAAAGTAAAATATAGACTGACATGGAGGACTAAACTGAAGACAATATACAGACTGGTATGGAGGACTTATATGAAAGCAATATACAGACTGGTATAGGGGATTGATAAGAAAGCAATATACAGACTGGGATAGAGGATTGATAAGAAAGCAATATACAGACTGGGATAGAGGGTTGATATGAAAGCAATATAAAGACTGGTATGGAGGACGGATACAAAGCCAATATATAGACTGGCATCGAGGACTGATATGAAAGCAATATACAGAGTGGTATGGAGGACTTTATTATATGAAAGCAATATACAGACTGGTATAAAGGACTGATATGAAAGCAATATACTTGCATGGAGGACTGATACAAAGGCAATATAAAGACTGGTACAGAGGACTGATAGAAAAGTACTATACAGACTGGTATGGAGGACTGATTTGAAAGCGGTATATAGATTGGCATGGAGGACTTATATTAAGGCAATATACAGACTGGTACAGTGGACTGATATAAAGCAATATACAGACTGGCAAAGGATCTGTTAAAAAGGCAATACACAGGTTGGTACAGGGGACTTTAATGAAGGCTATACAGAGACTGCTACAGAAGACTTATATGAAGGCAATATACAGACTGGCATGGAAAACTGATACAAGGCAATATACAGACTGGTATAAGAACTGATTGAAAAGCAATATACAGACTGGCATGGAAAACTGATACAAGGCAATATACAGACTGGTATACAGGACTGATAGAAAAGCAATATACAGACTGGTATAGAGGACTGTTGTTGTGGGGTTTAACACCATTTTTCAGCACACGATAGGCTATACATGGTGGTCAGTATTATTGGTGGAGGAACCCGGGGAAACCCCTGGAAAGAACCACTGACCAACAAGAAGCTACTGGCAAGCTTTCTCACATAACTACATTAGCCGAATCTTAGACTCGAACCCACACAGACAGAGGTGAGATGGTAGTGATCCGTAATGGAAAGTGCTTTAGACCCATTGGCCACTCGGGGCCCCTTATAGAGGACTGATATGAAAGTAATATACAGACTGGTATAGAGGAATGATAAGAAGGCAACATACAGACTGGTACAGAAGACTGATTTAAAAGCAATATACAGACTGGTATCGAGGACTGATATGAAAGCATTATACAAACGGGTATTGAAGAGTGATATGAAGACAATTGCCTAAAATTACAAAGTTCACTTAAGTACAAAAATTAGGTCACAGTTACCTAGTTTTTAAATGGATAAGCTACTTTCTGAGATTCAGCCACAAACCATTTTCATAAGCATAGCTGAAATAGGGTCCAAGATATTAAAGGTAAAATTAATGGATAGCTGAAAATAGCAAAGTCACTCAAGAGTGAAATTAAGTCATAACAACCAAATTTTGGTATGCATTGATTACATCAAAGATGTATCCAAATATAAATTTTTATATGTGAGGTAAAAAAGTGTCCCATATACTAAAGGTATAACAAAAAGGCAGAATGAAAACAACATCACAGTGACCTCATATTGATACAGATAAATTGCTCATCAAGATGCATTCACATACCAATTTTCATCAGTAAATGTGAAATATGATCCAGTGTATTGCAGGTGAAACAAATGAATAGCTGAAAATACAGAAATTATTAAATCATGAAAATTAGGTCACAATGACCTAGATTTGGTAGATGCAAGTTTACACCATGTGGCAAGAGCCACACGTCTTAGTAGATGTAATCTTCCCCCATGTGTTATTTTGTTTACACTGTATAGCAGATCATGTATGACTACTCACCCTTCCAATTTTGTCAGTCTAGTATATTCACAATGAAAAATAAGACTTTATAAATTGCAACAATTTGTATTGTATTACATTTTAACTTTGTATCATCAAATTCATCATAACATAGGAAAACCCCACAAAGCTTGTGTATGACTGGATTTGTACATGTCAAGAAAATGATCATATCAAGATATGATTTATTAAAGTTCCCTTATGATTTACACAATTTGCAGGATGGACACAGCTAATATAATTAAATCAACTTTGTTTTATTGTTCTAATGTATGTATTAATTTCTTTAATTCTAGTATATAGCTGGGTTTTTTCTGGTGGAAAATAACCCGACCATGTGATGAGAATTTGTCCTTCCTTTAGAAGATTTCAGAATCACTAGATCACCCTTGGGACACCCAATACATGTTGCCCATGCGTCTTAGTTCATTCCTTTATGGGACTGCAGCCTAACTTAGTAGGACATCAGTGTATGGCTGAAGGCCCATCAGCCAGCAAAGCCTTAAAACTAATGTGCTTTAATTTTCGTGAGACAGGGTCCTATCAGTAAGGGATTGGTAATCTCGCTTGGTAATGAATATACTTGATGATAAGTCACCCCACCCCCCATCCCTTAGGGCTGCAAAAGCTAATTTCTGTTTGACCATCCTAAAGGTTGGGGTGTATTTTTCAAGTTCACTTTGTAAAACTAAGCAAGCAAAGATGGATAGATAGATAGGGGAAAAAAAGACAACAAAGAATGCATTTATATTACTGAGGGGAATATTTAAACTTTGTATCATAAAATACATAATAATCCATAATTTTTGACATTTAAAATCTGTTTATATGATAAATTCCTGAAATAAGTTATAGGTCACATACCAATATAAAAATAGTAATGATCAGATTCACAATATCTTATAATTGATTAATTCAGTTGAGAAATCACCTTATTTGGTGTTTTCACAAGTTTAAAATGCAAACAGGAAGCAATGCTAAGTTCAGTACAGAAAAATACAAGTTAACTAGGTACTATCAAATTAGCAAAAAAGTAGGTACAATGGCTAATAAATATTGTACAAATCAACAAAAGCTATTTGAAACTAATATAAAAAGCTAACCTGTTTTCAATAACTGAGCAAATGATATGAAGGCAAAAGGTGGGGTGTGACATGCTTTACCAAATATAAAATTAGCACAATTCACAATATAGGTAATATGAACAACAATAATATGAATTAAGGCAATCTCAAAGACCGCAACCGATGCAAGGACATGGAAATTTTTTAAAAAAACCTTATGGAACAAAAGCAAATAACTTTCAGAGAAAAGACTTGATCCAAAAGTTTAAAAAGAATATGCATACAGATAATAAATTTGCTAGTAAACTCATGAAGCAGATCTTCATCTATGTAAACATCATAGTCTTTTGACTAGGAAAGGAATATAGGGCTTTATACATGGGCAGCATGTGTGGGGGATCCCAGGGGTGATTGAGTGTTCTGAAATCCTCGGTTTCATCCTAATGGGATGACAAATTCTCATCACACAGTCAGGGTATTTTGTACCTGAAAAGTACCAGCTATAGCATTAGTGATATTAAAATGGGTCATTTGGCCATTCATCAAATCAAGCTGTCATGAAATGTATTATCATTCTAACATGGAAAAAAAAATTAACTAGAAAAAAAAGAAGCCCTGTACAAGATTTCTTACATGATAAAGCCTGTGGAGTACAGTCTTATCAATGAGAGGGGAAATGGACTTGTCATCAGACATAGTTCTAAAATCATACAAAGTTTACTCAAGTTTGTAAAAGTGTGGGGGGGGGATTGGATGATCATATTATGAAGCATGGCCTTTTACTTGGATAAATACAGTATAACTAACAATATATCATCCTCATCAACTGCTGAACTTACTTTGTACCTCCGTTGAGGCTCATCCCTCTCCGATTCATCTGTATCATCATGTCTGTGACCACCACCATAGCCTGGGTATGTGGCTCCTACTGGATAGCCATAGTAACCATTCTGAACAGGATAGGCCACAGCCTGTGGCATGAATTGAACCTTCTGTTTTTTCTTTGATCGTTGAGGTTTATCTGGAAGTCTGCTATTCACATCTTCATATCTTGGTGTCTTAGAATGAACTTTATACACATCTGGTTTGGAAGCCTTTTCTTTCCTATGTTTACCTTTGCCATGGTTAGGAGGGGGTGGGGGGTAATACATTGCAAAAGGAGGACCATATACCACTGGGGGTGGGGGACCATATGACTGAAAATGTGGGACAGGGTAGGAGTAGGGATAGGGTTGAGGCTGATAACGGGCTCTCTCATCTTCGGAGTCATCAGAGTTGGACTCTTCACCCCAACTGTCGTAGTCATCACTCCGCCTAAAACATTACAAGAGCATTAGAAATATTAGTCAAAAAGCTTTTAATGGATGCTGGTTCAAAATATTTATTGTGGTATAGGCTAGTCTTGTCTTGTTAGATCTAGTGTATGTTTTATATCTTTAATTTATGTATGGTCAAGTCCTATATGATATATATGCATAGTCTAGTCTTGTTAGATCTTACATGTTTTATATCCTTGTAAAGTATGGTCTCATCCTGTTTGATTTTACATGTTTTATATCTAGTCCTTTTAGATCTTATGTATGTTTTATATCTTTACATTATGTATCATTTCATCTTGTTAGATCTGACATACATATGTATATTTTTATACATGGGCTAAGTTTGTTAGATCTTATGTGTTTTATATCTTAATGTTATGTATAGTCTCGTCTTGTTAAATCTTACACATATATTATACCTTTATGTTTTATATGGCCAAGTCTTGTTTGATCTTACATTTTTCTGATTATCTGGTTTCTTTTCTGATGACTTAGCTTACCTTGATTTTGATTTCCTGCCTGGAAGAGGAGGTACAACATCATATCGCTGCCCCCTAAGATCTCTGGGACTTCTCAACTGCCCATGTTTTGGAGAAGTCTCCAACCTGTAAAAAAAATAAAAAGATAATTCAATGATAAACAGGTCTATATTCAAGATACTTTATCTAATTTATTTCCATTCACAGAGGCTTCACAGTTCAAGCTTGAATGAAAGCTAGTAGTTAAGGGAGTGGGAGGTCTAGACCAAAGTGAAATTTCCAAATGTATAAAATGGGCATCAAGAATTGAGAATTTTTAAAAAAATTCACATTATCATTTTCATAACTACTAAAAGTAACCACACATTCTAAGACCAAAGTAACATTTTCTGAGCTGGACCACAAATATCTTCATGACTACTAAAAATACACTCTTGTTCCTACACCACATTCTAAGTACATTTTACATTGAGTAAAAACACCACATTCTAAGTTCTTGATTGTACATTGAGTAGAGATACCACATTCTAAGATCTTGATTGTACATTGAGTAGAGATATGACATTCTTAATACTTGATTGTACATTGAGTAGAGATACCAGATTCTAACTTCTTGATTGTACACTGAGCAGAGATATGACATTCTAAGTTCTTGATTGTACACTGAGTAGAGATACCACATTTTAAGTTCTTGATTGTACATTGAGTAGAGATAGGCCATTCTAAGTTCTTGATTGTACATTGAGTAGAGATAGGCCATTCTAAGTTCTTGATTGTACATTGAGTAGAGATACCACATTCTAAGTTCTTGATTGTACATTGAGTAGAGATACCACATTTTAAGTTCTTGATTGTACATTGAGTAGAGATTTGGCATTCTAAGTTCTTAAGTGTACATTGAGTAGAGATACAACATTCTAAGTTCTTGATTGTACATTGAGTAGAGATACCACATTCTAAGTTCTTGATTGTACATTGAATAGAGATACCACATTCTAAGTTCTTGAATGTACATTGAGTAGAGATTTGGCATTCTAAGTTCTTAAGTGTACATTGAGTAGAGATACAACATTCTAAGTTCTTGATTGTACATTGAGTAGAGATACCACATTCTAAGTTCTTAATTGTACATTGAGCAGAGATATGACATTCTAAGTTCTTGATTGTACATTGAGTAGCGATATTTTGCTTCAAACTGGTCTGGCTATTTTTTAGATGAAACTAAAAATAGCTATAATTGTTGATGGATTCTGACCTGATAACTGATGACATCAAGGAATATATCATAAGCTCACTTGTGCAGTCTAAATGTTCTTATTCATGGCAGAAGTTTTATGATACAGATTTCAGTGGTTAATATGATTGCTATAAAACAAATGTAGACAAATGGCCTGACAAAACCAGTGGAAATGATACAAAATAAAACAAAGTCATGTCGACAAATGACCTGACCTAACAAATGGAAATGATACATAAATAAACATGTAGACAAATGACCTAAAAAAAGCAGTCGAAAAATCGACGCAAAAAAACATGTAAACAAATGACCTGACAAAACCAATGGGAAGGATAAATAATAAAACATGTAGACAAATGGCCTGACACAACCAATGGGAAGGATACATAATAAAACATAGACAAATGGCCTGACATAACCAATGAGAAGGATAATTAATAAAACATGTAGACAAATGGCCTGACACAACCAATGGTAAGGATAAATAATAAAACACATAGACAAATGGCTAGACAAAATCAATGGGTAGGATAAGTTATAAAGCATGTAGACAAATGGTAAGACAAAACCAGTGGAAATGATAAAAAATTAAACATGTAGACAAACTGCCTGACAAAACCAATGGTAAAGATAAAAAAGAAAACATGTACACAAGTGGCCTTACATAACAAATGAGAATGATAATTAATAAAATATGTAGACAAATGGCCTGACACAACCAATGGTAAGGATAAATAATAAAACATGTAGACAAATGGATGTTCAAAACCAGTGGAAATGATAAATAATAAAACATGCAGACTAATAGCCTGACATAACCAATGGGTAGGATAATTAATAAAACATGTAAACAAATGGCCTGACAAAATCAATGGGAAGGATAAATAATAAAACATGTACAAAATGGCCTGACAAAATCAGTGGGAAGGATAAATAATAAAACATGTAAACAAATGGCCTGACACAACCAAAGGTAAGGATAATTAATAAAACATGTATACAAATGGCCTGACACAACCAAAGGTAAGGATAAATAATAAAACATGTATACAAATGGTAAGACAAAACCAATAGAAATGATAAAAAAATTAAACATGTAGACAAATTGCCTGACAAAACCAATGGTAAAGATAAATAATAAAACATGTACACAAGTGGCCTTACATAACAAATGAGAATGATAATTAATAAAATATGTAGACAAATGGCCTGACACAACCAATGGTAAGGATAAATAATAAAACATGTAGACAAATGGATGTTCAAAACCAGTGGAAATGATAAATAATAAAACATGCAGACTAATAGCCTCACCAATGGAAAGGATAATTAATAAAACATGTAGAAAAATGGCCTGACACAACAAATGATAAGAATAATTAATAAAACATGCAGATAATTGGCCTGACAAAACCAGCGGAAATGATAAATAATTAAACATAAAGTATAAAGCCTGACATAACCAATGGGAAGGATAAATAATAAAACATGTAGACAAATGGATGTTCAAAACCAGTGGAAATGATAAATAATAAAACATGCAGACTAATAGCCTCACCAATGGAAAGGATAATTAATAAAACATGTAGAAAAATGGCCTGACACAACAAATGATAAGAATAATTAATAAAACATGCAGATAATTGGCCTGACAAAACCAGCGGAAATGATAAATAATTAAACATAAAGTATAAAGCCTGACATAACCAATGGGAAGGATAAATAATAAAACATGTAGACAAATGGATGTTCAAAACCAGTGGAAATGATAAATAATAAAACATGCAGACTAATAGCCTCACCAATGGAAAGGATAATTAATAAAACATGTAGAAAAATGGCCTGACACAACAAATGATAAGAATAATTAATAAAACATGCAGATAATTGGCCTGACAAAACCAGCGGAAATGATAAATAATTAAACATGCAGTATAAAGCCTGACATAACCAATGGGAAGGATAAATAATAAAACATGTAGAAAAATAGCCTGACATAACCAATGGGAAGGATAAATATTAAAACATGTAGACATTTGCCCTGACAACCAATGGTAAGGATAAATAATAAAACATGTAGACAAATGGCCTGACAAAATCAGTGGGAAGGATAATTAATAAAACATGTAGACAAATGGCCTGACAAAACCAAAGGTAAGGATAATTAATAAAACAAATGGCCTGACATAACCAATGGGAAGGATAAATAATAAAACATGTACACAAATGGCCTGACATGACCAATGGAAATGATAAATAATAAAATGATAAATAATAAAACATCCATACTAATGGCCTGACATAACCAATGGGAAGGATACATAATAAAACATGCAGACAAAAAGCCTGACATAAGCAATGGGAAGAATACATAATAAAACATGCAGACAAAAAGCCTGACAAAATCAATGGCACAGATAATTAATAAAACATGTATACAAATGGCCTGACACAACCAAAGGTAAGGATAATTAATAAAACATGCACACAAATGGCCTGACAAAACCAGTGGAAATAATAAATAATAAAACATGTTGACAAATGACCTGGCACAACCAATGGGAAGGATAATTAATAAAATATGTAGACAAATGGCCTGACATAACAAATTGGAAGGATAATAATAACACATGTAAATAAAAGGCCTGACACAACCAGTGGAAATGATAAATAATAAAATGATAAATAATACAACATCCATACTAATGGCCTGACATAACCAATGGGAAGGATACATAATAAAACATGTTGACCAATGGCCTGACATAACGAATGGGAAGGATAATTAATAAAACATTTAGTCAAATGGCCTGACAAAACAAGTGGAAATGATAAATAATAAAACATGCAGACAATTGACCTGTCATAAACAATGGAAAGGATAAATAATAAAACATGTAGACAAATGGCCTGACATAACCAATGGGAAAGATAAAGAATAAGACTTAATGATATCTCCTGCATATTTAAAATCAGCATACAAGAGTAAAAGAGATTTAATACCATATGGATAATGCATTATGGTTAATTTTGTAGTCTTACCGAGGCAGATAAGGAGGTGTTGTCTGTCTGTATTTGCCATATGGAGAGTGACTTCTCCTTCCTGCTTGAAACCCTTTTCCAGGACTTCTATCTGGTGTTCTAACTGGAGTTCGCCGTTTCTGGACTGGGGATATCCCATCACTGAGCTTTGTTTTGATTTTCTTCAACCTGAGCAAAATTGGAAGGCATGCATTACAAACCATTAATCTCCTTTAAACCAGAACCATATTTGTGAAAATTGATTCACACATGTCAAAATACATGACTTAACACAATGTCCATTCCTTCCAGCCACTCTCTTACTGACTGGATTGCCAAACATAGAAATCTATCCCTCTAGAATTTTGAAAATCATTTTTCAACAAATTCAGGAACTTTTTAAGGATAAAACAGACTTTTCAAAACTTCAATGGGCTTTCAAGGTTATCCCCCAAATTTGAGAATTTGTTTCCATATGCTGGAGCTACAGTATTATTAAGTTTGCTAAATGGACAATGTTTTATAATAAGGTACTGGTAATGAGGCACTTTGTTCCTCTATCTTTACATTTAGATGTCATTCAAAATAAAATAATTAGCCCAAACTGGTCACAAGATAAAACACCTGGATGTCTCCAGTGTTAAGGCAAATATAACTATTATTTTTCAAAACAACAGTAGTAAATCTAACTACAATGCAAAACAGTTGCCCGGATGTGGGTCAATTCTCTGGAAAAATAACGTAATCCATGTATGACCTCGATACCACTTTATTAATTGTACTCTGAGAAAGAATAAATAGAAATTTATACAATATATATATATATATATATATATATATATATATATATATATATATATATATATATATATATATATATATATATATATTTTTTTTTAAACTACCCGCTACCATTTAAAATCAGGGTCTAACACCAATTTCATGACACCAAATTTGGTACGATGTATACCTAGAATACCATACCAAACAAACTCTCAAGTATACCGGAGGGGTATGGTATTTTGGGTCTTAAAGTTTTCAAATAAATAAATGAAAACACTGACCTTCAAGATATTATACATCTTTTGGTTTTTTTGCTCTATACTGAAATGTATTTAATTCCAGTATAGATCAGACAACTATAGTAAAGGATTGATAAAGAGAGGCCATGTAGATTCTAGGTCATGCAAGGGGATGTACTCCAATTTTGTGGTAATAAAAAAAATATATATTTGTACAATGGTATATACTTATCATTATGTTGGGAACTTGATGTATATGTTGCACAAAGTGTAAATCAACTTGAAGAATGGATTATGCTTCCATGGCCTTTATTCAGGTACATGTATCTTTGAACAATAAAAGCTTATCAGAGAATTTAAGAAATGCATCTGTAACCACCTGTGTCAGATGAGTAGTGCTGGGATTGTTTTTGAGAATGGACCACCAAAATCAGCATGAAAATGTTGATCACCGACTGTTTAAGCACCCCCAGATGTTCCAGTGAAAAGTAATAAATCGGGTACAACAAAGATTTTAAGTCAACACCTGTTAAAAAAACACAAACATCCATGCTTCACATTTGGTCTCTTATTTGCTATCATAGATTTGGTCTCTTGGTTCTGGACAAATGCAGTATTTATGTGATGTGATTCTTGCATAACATCATTGGACGTTATCCCAGGGGTCAAGCTAGACTTTAATTTTTGGGAATACTTTATTTCCAGGTAGACAATTTTCTCAGTTATTTTGGCCATATGATTTTAAAAGAAACTAAGAGAAACTAATTTTATGATGAAATAGTGTACAAGAGGCAGTTAAAATATCAAGATCACCAATTCTGTTTTTGGAACACAATGTTTGTATGTTTTTATCATCAAAGAATAACAAGCAGAAATTGGGCAGTAATAGTGCTAAGTGGCTTGGAAAAGAGTTAATAGTCAATGCATTGTAAAAGTACCTGCCTGTGAATGTGCAAGAGTTTGATTGTCAGCGTAATTGATATCAAAACTTGGCCTAGATACTGATGGCTTGATGAACATATTTGGTTGCAACACAACACTAGAACTAACCTGGCTAAGGCAAGACTGCATAAAAAAATGTATTGTCAGAAAATAAAAATAAAAGAAATCACGGGGCGAAGTCGTCGTTTTTGATTTCCTAACAGAAGAAGGTAAAGTTTACATTTTATAGGCGACTTAGTCACCCACTTTGCCTGGTGCATAACCTCTGTATCTAATGACAAACTGGTTGTTAACTGATTTATCAAAGGTTATATTGATTCTAATAAGATGTTGATACCATTTGAGTACATAGGGTGCGGACATGTTTAGAAACAGTGATATTCCTGTATGCTTTTTAAAATAGTGTATTCGCCAGCAATCTCGACATTTTCCCGAAATCGACTGGTGATACAGAAGTTGTAACACTTGGTCATGTAGTGTATATAAGATTAGTTCACGATAGGTGGAGCTATGCACAAAAATGCTGATAATTCTGAATACTATGATGCAACAAAAAAAAAAAAAATAACAACAACACGATATCATTGGAACCTATCATGAGGCATGGCATGACTTGAAAATTATGGAAACACAAAATAATAAATTTTTCAAATCAAAGAAGTTCATATATTATTTTATCTGATTAGTTGCTTTAAGTTTTGGATAAATATCATTGTAAATTTAATAGGGAAATATCCCCTGCTACAGATCTGCACAAATTGTCACAGTCTCTTCTTTCCCAGACGAAACCCAAGACGAAATAAAGTATTTAGGTATTTTCGATTCTTACGAGTCCTGGTGGTCTTTCCACACGTGCTTACGGTCGTCTGCCGACAAGGACATATTTTTGTCATAATAATGACTTATTTTTCATTGTATGAAAAATTTATGATGACCAAAATTATCAATTTTCACTTCAAATCCAAAGTTGTTTACACGGTTGATAAGAAGTCTGCCATTTCTGAACCGGAAGTATAAGTATTATCTACTTCCCGATCCGGTAACACCAAACCTTCTTCTTTTTTTTTTTTCCTTTATTTTTTTTCTCCACCTGCTTATTTATACATCTGACAGTCTTGTTAAAATTTCACACTTTCTCGTTTTTATTACTTAGTGTATAGTCAGATAATCTTTTTTTCACACCGTGAGTCAAGTGAACATTAACGAGAATTACCGGTAATAAACAAGCCAACATAACTGCCCAAACGTTTAACATTGAGCCAGAGGAAATTCGGAATATATTATATAGGTGATAGCACTTGTTCTGTTAAGCTTATCTTACCAACAAGATATCTGCTGCCCTGATGGCTGGACCTCTGAACGTTTTGGTACCTGGACGTTTCGCCCCATGGTCGTTTCTGCCCAAGACATTTCGCCCCACTTCAATGGACATTTCGCCCAACTTGGTTCATGGACGTTTCGGCCCATGGTCATTTCGCCCCACATCAATGGATATTTCATTGCATACTCCACAGTCTCTCTCTCTCTCTCTCTCTCTCTCTCTCTCTCTCTCTCTCTCTCTCTCTCTCTCTCTCTCTCTCTCTCTCTCTCTCTCTCTCTCTATGGAAATCTTTAAGATCGACAAATATAACATACAACATATACTCTTCTTAGACGAAAATTTAAATAAAGACTTAATTAGACAGATTACAAAGACGATGTTTAGATGTGGACAAATAATTACGATTAAGAAATAGGGAAAAACTTTTCTTTCTTCTTTTATTTATTGTTACAGTTTTTAAAATTAAAAAAAAAATAAAAAAAATATTTTAAACAAATAAAAGAATTAAAAATACAAAAACAATTTTTTAAAAAAAAAAAAAAAGGGTGATGGGCCATTACATTTATTAAAAAATTATAGCTGCATTTATTGTTCAATTTATTGCATATAATAGGAAACTTAATGGGGAAAGTACATTATGAGGACGTTATAGGGCTATATCACATGGCGCTATGGACAGGCCTGTGGAAGAGTTTGGAAGAAAAAAAAACATTAAGAAATATACGTTTTTTAGAATAGGAATAGTTAAATAATTTAACTTTTGGATACTAACATCCTAAATACTCTTTCTCGGTGCAGATCCCGTACTGCACAGAGAACCCAAATTCATGGGAAAATAAACCATTTCGAATGATTTAAAGATTAAATAAATAAACTAAAAAATGACGATCAAACTTGAGGCGGGAGAAGTACAGCCAAAAATAAAAATTGTACAGACTCAGACTCAAGATCAGCCGGACTACTGTATTTAATCCCAATTGGAAAAACTAAATTTAAGGGAATTTAAAGAAAGAAAAAAAAAACCCACATAAACTACATGTCGGAGGGAGCACAAACACACCTTAAAACTTTTACATTATTGGGGGGTGGGACATTTGTCTGGTGCCCCCTAAAAAAAGAACAATGTCTTCGTGCATTTACTGCAGAAAACCAGTTACCCGTCGTCAGCAAGCCATACATTGCGATATATGCGATATTTGCGGCCTATGGCAACACAGCCTGTGAAAATACTGGTAAGATTATTTATTTCTTTTTACATCATATTACGATCATTCCGTAATTGAACGGGCATAACAAAATAAATTAATTTTGTTATAATAATTTTGTGTATCTAATTCTTTCTCGCATGATATGGTTCGTGTTTCAGTATATCAAACGTCTTTCCATTCACACAGACACATGTTTATGGGTACAAAGAAATGAGTGGTAATTGCCATCAATTGACCTGTTGTGCAGGCGACCAAAAGTCATTAAACATCCTAGTTTTTTAAGGTTTCGGGAAAGGAATAAATCTAATTTAACGCCATTTCACCATTATTTGATGTTTTACTTCAGTGCATTTAAAAATGGAGAGAATTAAAGATAGTTACTGTTTAGTTACTGTTTAGAAGTAAAAGTTTGCACATCAAAATTTGACACTTCTACCCTGTCGCGAGATGTAATCTTGATTAGTGACGTGTGTTGATTTAAACCTGCAAATGTCTGAAACCAGTTTTTATATCTCGGTATTGTTAATTAAAACTTGTATTACTCGCCCCTCATGACTGAAAGAAAAGAATCACTCGAGCGTGAAAAAGAACACGACGATGAAACACTATTTTGCATATAACTAAGAGTAAAGTGTAAATTTTTTCAAACTTGAAGCAAAACGCATACCGAATTCGATCGATTAACGATAATAAATATTGCAATGCTTACTTTATGAAATGAGGCAATTGTTACCATCATATTCTGTTACAAATATTATTAAGTTGTAACAATGCCAATAAATCGCAAGACATATTCTGCAAACTAATCAGATCATGAAAAAATTTGTCAAGTTTAACATTTTTGGGGGGAAGAGAGACAACAAATATGATATAATGTGTTTAAAACGTCATATTTATGGTGGACCGCTCATGTGGCCTAGTGGTTAGGGCGTCCGTCTATGATGCGGGAGGTCGTTGGTTCGATCCACGGCCCAGTCATAGCAAAAGACTTATAAAAATGGTACTAAGAGCTGCCTCGTTTGGTGTTCAGCATTAGTGTTAGGACTGGTCGGTCTGGTGTCAGAATAATGTGACTGGGTGGGACATGATGCTACATGTATGCGGCATGATGCCACAATGCTAGAATCACTATAAACTGCCACACTTTGGTACGACTCGGCCGGGGATCGAACCCACGACCTCACGTTTCCGCGGTGTAAGCTCTAAGCACTAGGCCATCAAAGCGGTCTTTATCAGTTTGTGTAACAGCGAGAATAAAAGTACTGCAACATAGAAAATTATCACTGTAAACGATAGAATAATTTTCTGATCAGTCTTATTACATAAATGAAGAAAAAGGGGAAAATATTGTCTGATATAATGGCACGCTGAATGTAATTGAAATATGAGAGATCTTAACGGTGGGCCCCTAAATTAAAATGAAGACAATGGTGTAATGCTGATGATTTCTAAAAATCTCCGATATTTCCATTGACGTGGGGCGAAATGTCCATGGACCGAAACGTCCATGGGGCGAAATGTCCATGTACCAGGCGGGGCGAAATGTCCATTGAAGTGGGGCGAAATGTCCTGGGCCGAAACGTCCATGGGGCGAAACGTCCAAACGTTTTACATCATCCAGAGCCAAATCAAGGAGGGGGTGTTGTTCAGACCACCCAATCACCACTGCAAAATAAAATAAATAAATAAATAATTTGCACACACAAACATATAGTCTCTTGAAATTTGACAATCGTTTTATTTTTGTGCGCGTTTATTGTGTATCATGCAAACTTTAGGTAAATAGACCGACAGACGTTTGCTTTAGTACCCTGTGAGGCAAGTCAGAGCCCTTTTGAAATTTCGGAAATCTCTACCCCCACCACAAAACTTGACCTAATCCGGCGCTGCATCTAGCTAGGCCGATATATGAGGCTACACCCATGATGTTCATGACCAGAGGTTTAAAGGATGAAATCGCCGTGAAACCCGTAAAAATAAATCAGCAGATACTTTTGCTTGCACACATCAGTGAACATTTTATACACCTGCCTGTATTTTTCGCGGCGGTGGAGCTACCTTAGACTGAAGCATTGTATTGGCCACATATAAATTATATTTCTGGAGTATATCCTCTATTGGGAGACTTGAAAATCCACGCGGAATAGAATGACCCTCTGTCCTATGCCATTTTAAACTACGCGCATTACATGGCTGTTACCAAATACCGGTAAGTGTCTAAAGTGTAAGCAGGTGTTTTCCGGACAGATTTGCGTGCAGCAAAATTGCACATTTTAATAACATCAGACAAAACATATCGTCCATCAGTATCAACACTGATTTTGAAGGGGGGAGGTGTTCTCGGACTGCCAGCTAACATGTATAAATTGATGATGGCGATTTGTAGAGTTTAATGAGCCAGGGGATAGAACACGCCAGTTTAACATTACTCTTCCGATCTAATACTCTCGACCTTTTTCGTAAAGTCTCGGATGTATGGTGGCAGAAAGAAACATAGTCAAATTCGGATCATTCTCGACCTTTGCTATCTTAATATATGTGGCGCACTTTTCAGCGGCAAATTACCAAACACATCATCTTCTTCTCTTGGTAGTCTCTCGAGTCGAGGAAGACAAGTTGTGCACTTTCCTTCAACGGTGGACGCGCATGTGACTCCGGAGTCCGAATTCCGATACACACATGCGATTGCAGGTGGGGCATGGGACACCGGTGGTTGTTGGCATCTGGGATACATTTCTGTGGCGTCTCTGACGGGTTGCAGAAAGACGCTGGCGACGGTCAGCCTCAAAGGTGGAACAGACTTTTCTGGTCAGGGATCGCCAATGCTTTCTGTCTGAGGCAGCGAGCTCGAGTTGGCGTGGATGAAGGTCTGCCCACTTGATGTTTGTCTTGAGGTTGTCTTTGTACCTCTTGTGAGGGCGGCCTTGGTTTCGGTTCCCCAGGGATAGCTCGCCATAGAACAACTGCTTTGGGATTCTGCTTTGATCCATGCGGATGACATGGCCAGTCCATCGAAGCTGGGCCTGGATTATTTTGACTACGATGCTTGTTGTGTTGGCTCTATCAAGGATTTCCAGGTTGATGATTCGGTCCTGCCACTTGATCCGCATGATGGATCTCAGGGAGCGCTGGTGGAATTGTTCTAACTGACTGATGTGCCTTCTGTAGAGTGTCCACGTTTCACAGCCATATAATAGAGACGTGAGGACAACTGCATTGTACACCTTCAGCTTTGTTGACAGACGTATGTCCTTGTGCTGCAAGACCTTGGTTCGGAGTCGTCCTAGTGCTTGACTTGCTTTTTGGGTCCTCGCAGTGATCTCTTTGTCCAGAGAGCCATCACTAGATATTGTGCTGCCAAGGTATTTGAAACTGTCCACATTCTTCAGCTGCGTGTCGCCAATGGTGATACAGGGTTGCGAATGGACAGTGTTTGGGGCGGGCTGGAAGATAACTTCTGTCTTTCCTAGACTAATTGTGAGTCCAAATAGGTTGGAGGCTTCAGAGAATCTGTCCACGATTGCTTGTAAGTGAGTCTCTTCATGGGCCATGAGGGCGCAGTCATCTGCAAAGAGTGCATCAATGATGAGTCTTTCTAGTGTCTTGGTTTTTGCAGCTAGGCGACGGAGATCAAACACTGATCCATCCAGGCGATACCTAATGTAGATGCCAGTGTCAATGTTCCGTATGGCATGGAGTAGTACCTGTGTAAAGAAAAGGTTGAAGAGTACTGGAGCGAGTACACAACCCTGTTTGACACCATTAGATATGGGGAATTTCTCTGAGGGTTCACCGTCTGAGAGAATCTCTCCATTCATGTCAATGTGGAGGAGCCGGATGAGGTTGATAAACTACTGAGGACAACCAAGTTTCTTGAGTACTACCCACAGTGCATCTCTGTTGACTGTATCGAAAGCCTTTGTCAGATCCACGAAGACAGCATATAGATTCATGTTCTGCTCAAGGCACTTCTCTTGGACTTGTCTCACTGCGAAGATCATGTCAACGGTGCTGCGGTCTGGGCGAAAACCACACTGAGACTCGGGGAGGTTATTTTCTGACACTGCTGCAATAAGCCTGTTGAGCAAGATGCGAGGAAGTATTTTGCCAGCAACGGAAAGCAGGCAGATGCCTCTGTAGTTACTGCAGTCCATACGTGTGCCTTTGTTTTTATAGAGGGTCACAACTGATGCATCACGGAGGTCGTCTGGCATCTCTTCTTCCGTCCAGATGCTGATTAGCACGTCGTAGAATGCCTCCAGAGACTGCTTATTGAGAGCAGAAACCATCGAACAGTTCTCGACCTTTGCTATCTTAATATATGTGGCGCACTTTTCAGAGGCAAATTACCAAACACATCATATTGATGTACATTCATAGAACTACATTGGATGCTATTTCGCGAGTTAAAGGAAATGGCCGAGCGATGTTCTGACAGGTTTCTATTATTGTAAATTATTTAATAGTTCTTGTCGGCAGATACTGTTGTAGCACATAATAAACGTAGTCTCAACTCTACACTTTGATGTACTATAATTCAAATCTGACGCTAAAAGTCTGTTATAATTCTTCCGTTTTCTCTAACCGAGTAATAAAAAGATATAAATATTTTTTTTTATTGAGGTGGCAATAAGAATCCATCAAAATGTACTTTTATGATAGTAATTAAAACATCAAAACAATGTCGTCGTTTTTTCAATCCTATCAGGGTAACAAATTATATTGTTCATATCTATGCCAAATTAAGCTCTTTCTAGCTTTTAATATATAAGAGGTGATTTAGAAATCGAAGTTTAAGAGAGACATTTTATATTTGTTTTCCCCCAATCAATGCAGATACATTTTTCAAACATTTATAACGTTATCGACTCGAAAAATAAACTAGTCAGTGACAAATTTTAAATTCTTGTTAGTGCCAAACGAAAATCAATTTCTTTTTTTAATGGGATAGTATTTTTCGGTTTTGAGTACCACACATAGCAGAATGTTCATTATTTTTTAATATTGTACTACGCACAGGGGTATTCACTTGACCGAGCGGTGTCAAAACCCTGGCGCGAGTCACGCTGGAAGTCATAAGTTTTCCCCAAATTTCCAAAGACTTCCATACAACTTGAGTTGTAAAATGGAAAGAGAGACGTGTATGCTATAACTAATAATCTTTGCTCTAATCAATTGGCGACCCAGAGGAGACAACTTGCCCAAACGTCCATTAACTGCACATTAGCATGGTTTTTCTCCATTATCATCCCCTTTCCGTACCGCAAGCCCGTCATGCCATAGAAATTCCACTAGTATTTCATTACTAACTGGGAAATATTTAACTGCGCGCCTCTAGGCCAGTCAATCCACATAATTTCCGGCGTATCACGCTCATATACATACGTCCATTTTCCACTATGGACACATAAACAGTACCTACCAAGTTCCAACTTATTGATTCCATTCTATAATTTACTGATTTCCAACCATAAATGCCGCCTTTTCAATCACAATACTTGTATACACCGCTGAGTTTTAATATGGACTATGTTACACCCCAGGGACAGTCATTCGGCTTGTGCCTAAAATCACTACTAACGAACCCAGCATGGTTCAAATTCACTAACACTCCTCTCTGTGATGTTTTCTCCTACTAACTGGCTAACTATTTCTGGCTAGCAACTCCAAATTTATTACAATATATATATATATATATATATATATATATATATATATATATATATATATACAGATTTCATGATTATTGTCATTAAAGTAAGGTTCAAAATCTCATTCTTTTACAAACATTGTAAAATATCCTTTTATCTCAACAATTATATTTTGTTTTTCCTATTTTTGTACGATATTCCTTACTGGAAGCTATCTTAAGTCATACGTTTACATCCCACCTCAACATTAAATAAGCTGAATTTTTATGCAGATGTCGACATTGTCGATCTGCTGTTAAAGTCATGGAAATATTTATATAAAACGACAAAAAACGAAGAATTTATCATAAATACCGACTTTAGAAATGAAAGAAAAATGAAATAGATTTTTAATGGATAAATATATAAAGTGATTATACTAGTACTGAACTACAGCAGGAAATCAGAAAAGATAAGAAGATATTAATTACAGTGAAGGAAAATAATGGCTGACTACACACTCGACCGTTTTTGTAGCAAAGGAAGCGAGAAAAGGGTTTATTGCACTCACGCAGACGACCAATTTCAGTCAGATTTCAATTTTACAAGATAAATAATAACGGACATAAACACAATTTGACAATAAATAATATAATCTATCATATACATTGGAATGGGATATGAAAATTACACACGTTGGTCAGAACTTGCGACCAGTAACGATTTGTTTATTTGCTGTAATTGCAGTACCATCACAGCTTCTCGATTTATTCAAAATATCCATTAGTACTTGAAAGGCTAAGTCCGCAAGAATGCGATTTATCAGAATGGCACAAATAGATGAAAAACAACGTACAAAACCGTTTGGACCCAAATTACTGTGCACGTTATCGAACAATAAAGATACCTTATCCGCTATCGTACATGTGTATTATTGTCAACTTAGGTTTGAAATGGAAAAATTACATCAGCCGATACTGTTTGAATGTTGGTTGAAATTTAATATCGAATTTAACACCGTTCTGAGACAAAAGGCAATTAATAAGTTTTTCAAACTCGCTGATTCCATGTTTTGGTAAACATATGAAGAACCATGCAAGAGAGCTTAGGTAAAAATATACCCTGATGAAAATAAGGTTTGCAAATACCAGAGAGATCGTTCATTTACAAGGAGAACAATTTCGGATAAAGCCATGCCTTTAGTCACTGTCAGGAACAAGAAAGTCAAATTAACCGAACGCAATTAAAGAGGATTTGATATAAATAGTTATGAAAGTGGTTCATGCATGATTTTTTTTTTTACGATAAACGCAAATAATTATTATGATATAAAACAAGGCTCTTAATTACAATTACACATTTCTTATTTATTATTAATGAGATAGCTTATTCAACATCATTAAAGAAACATTAAGGTTGATGACGCAAGTAATTATAAGAAAGGTAAGATATTACAGTCGATCCCGAATTGAATAGGAATATTCCCGGCCTTTTATAGATGAATGATGTGGTCCTATAATTATGTACTCTTTTTCTAGAATTTGACAAAGAACAAAGGAAGACATGTACCTGGATAATAAAAAGTGTGATCAAAAAGAATATCAAATCCCGTCTGTACAGGGACCATCATAAAGTTTGCGTTATTACGGTAAAAAGGTTGCTTTACGACAAAAATAAATATTTAATAAACGATATAAACACATTCCCTATGGTTTCTCTGCCACATTGTAATCTGAGAGATATTATAAATTTATTAAAGTTTATTTCTTTTGTTTTGCTTTAGCTCTCATACGTTATCTTGTCTCATAATTTAGAGCAGCATTTTTCTTTTCCTTGAGCACATTTGCCATTAACTTCTTATCTTTAGAACACAAGACCAAGAAAGGTAGCTAGCATATGACAGAACTGTATGTTTTCAATCTCTTCCTTAATGACTACATGTAAAGGTCTGATTAGTTGAATTCCTCTTTGCATTATTAAGTTAGAACAAAGGTCTTTCAGAAACAGAGGAATAGTGTCCTGAAAAAAAATATAATCAAATGTCCAATATTTCATTAGCGTATATCACTGTGTAACATACACTGCAAAATTTATTTCTGAACTTATTACCCATTGTATATATATATGCTATATTCTGCTTTTTCTCATGAAACTGGTACTCTGGCATTCAAAAAGTACCGTGCACACAAGCATTAATTTCATTTTTATCTTCAAACTCATTTTTTTGTATTAAATCTGCCCTTTATATTATCCATTGCATGATTATTTCTGCACATTGTTTAATACAGTTCTAAAAAATGTACTGCAAGAGTCTTGTTTGTCTTTTTGAGTTGTAACTATATATTTTCCCTTGTAAACAATCAAATTTCAAATCAATTCTTTATTCATCGTTTTTATTATTATTGTGTCTCATTCGTCAATAATGTCATTTGCACACTAATATTATTAATTAGTTTCTAGGTCAAATCTAATTTTATGTAACTGTTTGTCATTGTTCTTTATTAGCAGGTAGCGTGCTATAACGATAATTGAAATATAGCATCTATTACCTTTATAATCATATCATTTTGATCCGTAACAAAGAGATCAAACCATGATGTCACTCAAATTTAATTTGGCGTTGCTGTCCTCTATCATTTTGGCTGTTTCAGCTAAATCGGTATTCTTTGTTTTATAATTGTTCTTTTGTGTGAGTTTTCCGGAGAGAGAGAGAGAGAGAGAGAGAGAGAGAGAGAGAGAGAGAGAGAGAGAGAGAGAGAGAGAGAGAGAGAACGGTGCTTTCGCCTTTGCAACTCTGGCAATATATTGGCAATATATAATGTTCTTCGTTTTTATTTCGTCTTTACTTTCTCAAATTTTAAGATGATGTTGAGGGGGTTCCGGAAGGATAAACAAGCTGTCGCCTTTACAGACCATTGCGTCGGTTCGAGTTCAGGCTCGGCCAACGCATGCATGTGCGAAAGCTTGTCATTATCTTCCAGCTGGGTGGTGGTTCTCCCAGAATTTTACCGGGTTCCTCCTCTTGCCGAACATTAATTAGTTAAAAATTTAAACCCTTAGGTATTATATTAAAAAGTAAAGATCTAAAGATGAATCTTTCAGAAATCTCGTGTGACTATTGCCATCAGTAGCACTGCTGCCTTTGAAAGACCACGGTTAAGAACCAGTACCATCGCATGCTGGTGATACAATCAGTACTGTAATGAATTTTTTCTGTACCCTTTGGATCGAAACTAACACAAAACGCACTCTATACGGGATACAGTTGTAGGAGAGTTTGGACAATATTCACGTTTGATATTTAATAGTAAATTGTTTTCTTTCCAATGACATCCAAGTAATCATCCTGCGACTTTAGTTTCCGCAGCATGCTTTAATCTAAAACAGTTTCATCATAACAGGATGTTGAATAATTGTAATTTTTAGCTATCTACTTCTATTGAAATGAATTGTGATGTATCGACTTTTCAGAAGGTACAATTTGAGTAATTACAGCAGTTATAGCCCATTCTTTATAATGTTATCAACCATCGGAGTTCAAGCAAACTTGAAGGTACAATTTGAGTAATTACAGCAGTTATAGCCCATTCTTTACAATGTTATCAACCATCGGAGTTCAAGCAAACTTGAAGAGCAAGGCTATATTTGTAACCTCTTACACGAACTTGATTTTTATACCAGCATATCGACGAGTTATGGTCCATTATCACTGAAACGGATACACCCACTTTTGTTTGCGTAAAATTCATCTGCTTTTTATACTGGCTATTTAAAAAGACCCTGTACATCTTAGGCATTGTTTAAGGAACCTTTAATTCCCCTTATTTTGGTTTATGATTGATGGGTGTAATATGGGTTATAGAGTATAAAGCTTGGCCTTACTTCAGATGTGCACCCCTCAAAAAACTGACAGTTCCGCTTGGTCATTTTCACTTGCTGGACTTTCGAGGTAAATTGGAAACAATAATATAAAAAATCGACACTTTGTTACATTTATGTATTTGGTAATTCATCCATTGCACTTTCAGAAGCTGGTATTATCAAGTCTGGTAAATTCATTTTCCCTATTTTAATAGCTGCTAAAGATAGTATACGGTAGACTAATTCAGTCTGATTTTCTGAGCACAAGGGAGCAGTGATTTTAGTTAGCTGTATACGTAAATCATGTACAGTTTCGACAAGTACACTATCCAAAGATATGTCAGCCACAGTACAGTAAGGTAACATAGAGGTATACCACCATTCTCTCCATTATGCCTGTTGCAAATGGAAACAACTTCATTGTACACTCACCACTCTCCCAGAAGTTCATAATATCTGTAGAGCGCCCCCGTTAGTACAATGCATGAGCTCTTTTGATACTCCTTGAAGCACGTGTATCACTTTAGTACAATATATAGACTCTCTTAATACTGTTTGAATCACATTACTCGACTCCTTTTCCAGTAGTTCCTTTACTGTACAAAGGACAAGGATGACTCGCCACTTTCGTTTTGACCAGTCATTCTTAACCGATAGGGCGCGCTGTGAACATGCCGTGTGAGTGGATTGATACTTTTAAAACAACAAAATGGAACTCGTGGTAGACTCGATTCAACAAAAATTAAGTTTCATTATAAAACGTGTGGAAAATCTCAGCCCTATCCTCATCGACTTATTTCCCTTTAATAAAGTTCAACCACGAAACAAAACATTCGCATGGTGATATATGTCGCTTGATCAGAACAGCAAAGTAGGACCGTCAAAGATAAACAGCTTGATCATTATCTGTGAAATTAGCTTAACATTTATCAAGTATAATTCATATTTTAAATCTTTTACATATCTATAAAAGAGAAATCTTCTGTATTTCTCCACGCAACGACGATTTAAAAAGTATACACGGTTTATCTGAAAATGGTAATTATCAACAGTCCTGCTCTGAGAAAACTTTCGCATTTCATATCTTCATACCTACACATATCTATATATGTCCGTCTGACTGTGTAAATGTTAATCAAATAATGTTAACCAGTTATCTAAATTGCTTAGTGTGCAGTTTGCTTTTGTTCTTTATATTCTGTTTCTTTCCCCCTTTTTTCCCCCAGAAAACTTACATCAATATGAATGTATGCACGTTAGAATTATACACGCTACATGGTTCCTATAAGTTCTGAAAATGGCACGCATGCATTTTAATGGCTAGAAGATAAATAACTCTCTCTCTCTCTCTCTCTCTCTCTCTCTCTCTCTCTCTCTCTCTCTCTCTCTCTCTCTCTCTCTCTCTCTCTCTCTCTCTCTCTCCAGCTGCATGCATCTCTGTGCTACTTGGTGGTAAATTCAATACTTTGAGCACATCTAGTAACTTTTAATTACTTTGAGTACATCCATCATTTTGTAAAGGAAATCTTGACCTCAGGTTTAAAAGGATAACAAATTACCCTAATGTATCATCTAATTCTCTAATGAGTACACTCAAGCACAATTCAATAAATGAATAGAGTCTTAAACAAAAACCACAGGTACTGCCTCATTCGCATGTGGGCCAGATAGGGAAATCTTATCGCGGATCTAATTACAGCGACTATACCAGTGTACCATTTCAAAGAAAACAGAAACACGTGTCAGATATCTAGCCAGTTCCTTCTTCATCACTTAGATGTTTACAAGACAAGAGCACCCAGTAGCCACTATGCCAAACATACACTCAGCAATTTCCCCTTTCATTTATTGCGTTTGTAATTGCATATTAATTAACTTTGGCATGATAGAAAGAGTAACCGGAGGAGTCCCAATTAAATACAGGTATTCTCTCTCTCTCTCTCTCTCTCTCTCTCTCTCTCTCTCTCTCTCTCTCTCTCTCTCTCAAGTATTTAGCTATCTCTGTATTGATATGTTTTAGCGTGTGTGCTGAAGTCAGAAAATAATAGCACCGTGAGAAAGATGGTGAGATGTATAAAAGTGGAGCAAAATTAACAAATGAGGACATATACTTGTCGAATGATAACAAATGGTTTGCTTTAATTTTTGGTTACCGGCGTGATTTTCGTATGCTTAGAAAACAATACATTCAACTTGGAGTTTAATGTCACCAGTAACCATATTAGCCTTTTATAAGCGAGTTTCTGGCCCAAAAACTTTTTTTGTATTGGACGACAACATACCCCCTCTCCCATAGCACCCCTCAAGTTAGTCGAAACAACTACGACAAAAAACTTTGATGAGACAACATAATTTATTTCATAATTGATTACCAAAACGAGGTCATGTTATTGAATCGTCGACGTCGTAAAACAAAATAGAGTTTGATCCCTAAATATTCCTTTTACAAGAATACTCAAATATTTTGCACAAAATTGCTAAATATTTCTTGAGATATTTTTAACGTTTCACATTTCTGCAATAAAAAACCTCTCATAATAATGACAGAACAAAGACATATTTATTTTACCGCTGATAAGATAATCTTTTTGAAACATTTTGGTAACAATGTCCACGAGAAACTATTGTCTCTACTGTAATTTATTGTGTATTTTGTTTTGCGTGTTTGGGTTATAAAGATTAACGAGCTCTTTTGTGATCATAGCAAGTTTATCAAAATACACCTCATAATCATTCCGAACAAGCGACAAACTTTATTTTCTTTCAAAATACGTGCTATATTTCTCGTTGTTAAGTATAATCGTCATATGCTTACCCTGGAAGAGAATTATCTTCATCTTTAACGCGGTATCTTTCACTGTAATATCTTCCATTATATTTCATATTTCGCACAAAATTTACCGATTATTGTTTCTCATGTTTCAAAGCTCAGTTTGATATATCAACTAACATATAATCTTTTATTCGAAATTCTTGTATCAGACCTAGCATAACATAGTTTTCACCTCAGAGTTAAGCTCAAAGTTGATTCAATATTTTACTATAAGCCGTTATTGCTAGTTAACAAGACGCGTTTTTGTTGTCATATTTTGGCTCTATTTTTGTTGTTGTTGATCGCTGATAATGCCATACCTGCTCCTGACACTATCAACAGTAATGGATGTGCTCTTCCTGATGCTATTCATGATGTTGTCATCACAATTAGAACATAGTAAATTTAGCACGCTTACGATTCTGCTGTAATATTTTGTGACGCGTCCGATACAATAAATTTTGTATGATAGTACCTGTAGTACCCTATCATTGTTTGAGAGACTGAATGATATATGGTTTAAGTCGATTACATCTTTTTTGCCATTATTGATCATCGCTAACAAATTGTAACGCTCAAAAGTAAACGTTTTCTCAGCAGCAGATTTATCAACATGATCAGGAAATTTACTATTAATAGGAGCAGCAAGAAAAGTTTTTTTTTTATTATATACCTCAAATGATGCATCGTTTTACCCTACATCATCAACATATTTTATATGGATCACAACGTTAGTATTTTATATGGATCACAACGTTAGTATTTTATATGGATCACAACGTTAGTATTTTATATGGATCACAACGTTAGTATTTTATATGGATCACAACGTTAGTATTTTATATGGATCACAACGTTAGTATTTTATATGGATCACAACGTTAGTATTTTATATGGATCACAACGTTAGTATTTTATATGGATCACAACGTTAGTATTTTATATGGATCACAACGTTAGTATTTTATATGGATCACAACGTTAGTATTTTATATGGATCACAACGTTAGTATTTTATATGGATCACAACGTTAGTATTTTATATGGATCACAACGTTAGTATTTTATATGGATCACAACGTTAGTATTTTATATGGATCACAACGTTAGTATTTTATATGGATCATAACGTTAGTATTTTATATGGATCACAACGTTAGTATTTTATATGGATCACAACGTTAGTATTTTATATGGATCACAACGTTAGTATTTTATATGGATCACAACGTTAGTATTTTATATGGATCACAACGTTAGTATTTTATATGGATCACAACGTTAGTATTTTATATGGATCACAACGTTAGTATTTTATATGGATCACAACGTTAGTATTTTATATGGATCACAACATTAGTATTTTATATGGATCACAACGTTAGTATTTTATATGGATCACAACGTTAGTATTTTATATGGATCACAACGTTAGTATTTTATATGGATCACAACGCTAGTATTTTATTTGGATCACAACGTTAGTATTTTATATGGATCACAACGTTAGTATTTTATATGGATCACAACGTTAGTATTTTATATGGATCACAACGTTAGTATTTTATATGGATTACAACGTTAGTATTTTATATGGATCACAACGTTAGTATTTCGGTGAGATCATTCACATTATTTTGGTAAAGATTGTTTACATAATCAATATAACCTAATACAAATTTTAAATCATTGATTTTAATATTATTACGTACAGTATGTGCAATCATTGCATATGCTGATTCAAAAGACAAAAATCCACGTTTCTCAGCGTCCATGTTGATGTAATCTGAGCGTACGTTTAGATATCATATATTTAAATCTCTTGATATTTTGTTTCTGTCAACAGCTTTCCAGCTTTTTTATAGTCTTTTGACTTTTTGAGTGTGTCAAGATCATAATCATATTTACCACAATTAACACGTTTAATAATATTACTAATAATTGTTAGGTCATCAAGTGTTTAATCAAAAGAAAATAAAAAGAAAGACACAGTAAATTACAATTTCTTTCCTTCTGAATACACTTAGTTCAGAAACACATTAAACCGAAGTTTAAAATACTAGATACATTAATTAAATTTCAAACATTAATAAAAAAATAGACAAATTTAGCCGTTAATAGCTGATAGCAAATTTCATCACGAAATCGAGTGTTCATTAACATTGGACCGCTTGGTAAATTCACAGTGACCTGTTCGACGACTGTTTCTCCTTCTGCTTGCGTCACGACTTTACTTTGCCCTCTGGTGAACGTGGGATTCCACAACTCTGACTTCTGACTTCTTTTTCCTTCTTTGAACCTCGATCTTCTCTCTATTCCCCTCTCTCCAAACAAACTATTTTCCTTGTGTTTTTTGGCGTCTTACAACCGTTTCAAATTCAGTTTACTTTTCCTGGAACCCAATTTAACGAACGTCTTTTCCTAAAGTACGTTCGGAGTCTTCTACTGCATATTTTCGGAATTAATGATACTGACCCTCTCTTGCAGAGGTAATTCCTAGACTGGTTCAAATTCATTTGCTCAAAGAATATATTTCCCCCAATTTCAGGGTTCGACACACCCCTGATTTCATATTTGACCAATCGGAATAAATGCTATTCCTACAGACATTTGGAAAATTGCCTATCAAGATGCCAAAAATGCCACCTGGGTTTGAAATAACACCCTATCATTTGTCTCAAATCATTTTTGACAGTTCTACGTGCGAATTTCACTTTCTGTATCCTGTCATACAGCTAGGTCGTTTTTACTATAAACATAGTACCAGTATGACCCAGTTAGACAACATTCCTTCGTGCCAACTCTACCACCAGATAACTTCTTTTCCCTCCTTTTAAATCTTGACTTCTCGTTATTTCTCTCTCTCTTCAAACAAACTATTTTCCTTGTGTTTTTGGCGTCTTACAATCTTTCCAAATTCAATTTTAACGAACGTCTTCTTAAAGACGGCCGGAGTCTTCTCCTATGTCAGAATTAATAATGCTGACCGTCTCTTGCAGAGGTCTTCCTAGACTGGTTCAAATTCATGTGGTTTGGAGTATATATTTCCCCAATTTCAGGGTTCGACCCAACCCTCTGATTTCAGATTTGACCAATCGGAATAAAGTCTATTCCTACAGACATTTTGAAAACTTCCTATCAAGATGCCAAAAAATGCCACCTGAGGTCGAAATAACATCCTACCATTTGTTTCCAATCACTTTGACAGCTTCTACGTGAGAAATTCGTCTTTCAGGTTTGTCATACACCTAGTTCGCTTTTACTATACACATAGTACCAATATGACCCAGTTAGGTAAACATTCCTTCGTCCAAACTCCACTCCAAGACAGTTAATTGTCGGCTAGACTAAGAATTAATTAATGGATTTCACTGACGAAAAATTTGGCACTTGACAGAGTGACAAGATCAAGATTTTCGAGTTTTGTCCGTCTTAATACCGTTGATGTGATTGATGACAAGACCTTCTGAAATAGAGCCTTGAAAAACTTCATGAATACAACTAAGCGAGAGATATAAACTATATAGTTTGTGTACCTCTTACTTTCAGCTGAAAATACACTGTATTATTGATATGACCAACAACTTTTTTTTGCTTTTACGTTTTTGAGAAAACCTACTATGTTAGCCTCGTACAAATCGAAGATCGAATGCTGTTTAAACTCATCTCTCAATGATAAATTTGCCATGCTATTGTCGATAACCTGATAATTAACGTAATATGCATGCACTCCAGCTGAAATTGTATCATTGAACAGCTTCCAGATAAAGTCGTGTAAGAACATATTCAATGTCATCACATCCTGTAACCTTCGAATGTTAATACTACGATCGCATTTTTCGTTTTAAGATTTATCACAACACCAAGTTCATTGCTGGCAAACAAATTATATTTTATATGAATATTTCCTGTCACTTTGCAAGACCGTTAACGATAAAAAGTCGTTGATCTAAATTTGCCATTATTTTCTATATGTTTTTCAAATCTCTAATTAGCAATTTCGTATCGTACTATTAGAAAAAATATAAAACGTAACATTATATGATGTTGAAACTTACAGATATCGCAAAACGAAGTTTGTTCGTGACAAAAAAAGCCGAAAAATTGCAACACCATTTGTTAGATTTAACAACAGTTAGAGATTTGAAAATCAACATTACTAATAAATTTCTCATCTACAAATCTGTTTCATTTACTTCAGCTAACTGAAAAATCAGAGATCGCAACGCACAAGGGTCTGAAGATTATTGTCCAATTTCATATTCGTTTTTCAAAGATTAGTATATCATCGGATCGGCAATCTGATCAGACGCAATCATCTCAACATCAATTAGATGAACTTGCTGATCCTTACGTGTCATAGTTTTTATTGGAACAAATTTTGTTGTCATTGTCAGATGATATTTTCAGGAGATACGGTAAAAACCAGAAGAATGCACAACATCGGGATCGGTATGGAGAGTTGATAAAATAACAGAAATGTTGTTTCATTTTGATGGCATTAACGCATTAGCATTCTAATACAAAAATATAATGTTGATTTTGTCAATAAAGATTTGTAAAAAAATATTTTACCATTATTGTATTTTTAGATTGGTTGCTACAGTGAATCACTAAAATATCATAAAAACCTCTATCAATTTCAAAATAAATGTGTGTAAAATATATATATATATAGTTTTTTGTTGTTGCAATCTCTAGCAATTTTGTGTGAAATGTATAAGTAGTCTTTGAGTAAACGCTTATTAAATAGACGCAGTTGCCCTAGCAACGTTTGTTGTTTTCGTAGTTGTTAAGGCTATGGAGGGGAAGGGGTTAGAATTATGTTGTCGTCAAATACAAATAAGTTTTGGGGGAAGAAACCCCCTAATGTAAACCTGATCTGACGCAAATGTTTACATAATGTTAAGATTAATTATAAACTGAAATATATATTTACAAAATACCCTTACATCACAATGAACAAAGTAAGAAACCAGCGCATACCATTTTAAACAAAACGATATTTAAATAATTTGATTAAAACACAAAGATATAGCTGTTCAGCCAGGATCTATAATATAAACCGGTAATTGTATAAAGCTACATTAATTATAAATGAAATAAAATACTATATCAGAGAAACTTCCTTTACATATCACTAACAATTAAAATGCCATGTACCAAAGACTTTCATTTATTGTCCTTGTATTGGTGTAAGCTTTATACTATTAAGGAATTTGAAAGAATTTTCTATTTAAATAGTTTTGAGTATCATTGTTTTACAGCGGTCCTAATGTCTGTGTTGATAGAGAGCATGGCTATGTATGTTGTACTGGCTGGAAGATATCTCTTTTGACTGGTCTTTGCGTTATTTGTAAGTATCCGTGCCAATTATGAGAACAAAATTGTTTTTAAAAAAATGAATGGAAAAAGCACTAAATATACACCAGTGCAGTTCATAGAATTCGGAACTTGGAAAGGGAGGGAGTTAAGCACTTTTTTCTCTTCTAACTATTCCTTCGAAATCGTGTACCCCATATGCCTTTGACCGATTTAAATCTGTGTCCTTAGTGGTATCCTTTACTATGTTCATTCGCCCTTTTCGCCATCGTATGTGGGCATATCTTGGTTTCAAGCTACGGCAAATAGAAGAAAAAGAAAGCACTCGCTCGGAGTCGTCTGGTTTAAGTCTTGGTACTATGATATATAATGTTCGTATCCCATACACAGTCATTGTTTTTTCTGGGGACACGTAGATGACTCCATGTCATGGGTCATCGTTTTTCATAGTACGTGAATTCGAAAATAAGATTGCAACTTGTTATATTTCTTTGAAATTACGGTACAATTTCAATTTTATATATTGTATTCAACCTCATTACCGTTATAATATCATACTGCCTAGTGTAACTTGTGATTGAGAGTGAAAAATTATTGCAAATGGCAATTTATCGAATGATTTCGAGAATCTCTTCTGTCAGGAACCACATCTGTACAAATGCTTATTTTGTCACCATCACAGTTCCAAAGGAACTATAAAAACTGGGTACAGCAATAAACGTCACATTTGCAAAATTCCACTCATTGTTTTTGGTTTCATCGAAACTGATAGCTGAGGAAAGAATACGCTAATTTCTGTATCATATATACCTCCTTAGTTTTGACGATCAAATTTATTTAATTTATGATCATTAGTAAGTTCCGTACTCAGAGCATACATATATAATAAGAATTCAAAATTTGTGTCAATAACACAATGCCTTCATCAGCAACGAATATTATCGAGAGTCAGGAAGCAATTAGTTGATTAAATTTAATTCTGTCGTCATTTGTATCAAATGGAAGTGTTTCGTATGCTGATACTTTTCCATCAATTATACGTTGTTTTTTTTTTGTCGTGCTTATTTTATTTAGCTGGTGCCGACGAAACAGAGGCAAACATCTGTGTTGGTTCTCCCTGCCAACAAAAATGTGTTGTCGCCGATGGTTACCCAAGCTGCACATGCATGCCTGGATTCTATCTTCGTCCGGACGGTGTCACGTGTGGAGGTATCCATTACCATCAAATTATAAATCTTAAGATTCAATTGTAGGGTTGTCGACAGTAGCCCTAAATAATATGTGCTATGTTTTACTTGTTCTATTTGACAAAACATTTTAAGTGCTTGCCCATATTAGAGAACAAATTCCATTCAATTTCAAAAGACTTGTGCTAAAAGGATCTCCATTGTACGCAAATTATTACAATATATATAGTATTATGTATCAAATGTGGAGTACACATTCATATGTATGTATGTATGTATGTATGTATGTATGTATGTATGTATGTATGTATGTATGTATGTATGTATGTATGTATGTATGTATGTATGTATGTATGTATGTATGTATGTATACTTACGTCATGTATGTTCTATAATATGATGGGAATTGAACTTTAACAGCAACGAAAAGATGTCTCATCTTGAAGTCGTTACACCACAGACTGTATAATACCCTACTCATCTTTTCAGACATCGACGAGTGCCAACGCTATCCTTTCCTGTGTGAACAGACCTGTAGAAACACCATTGGAAGCTATATGTGCACGTGTCACTCTAATTTCACGCTTACAAACAACGGTAGAACATGTCATCGTATTCATGACTATAGTAAGTCAATATACCTAAGTTAGCATCTGCTTGGTAAATTTGGAAAATTGAGTTTTGTTAGTGACCAGATTAGTCTATATACCAATGACGTTTGTTCTAAAGGTATTCTTTCACATACCAAGTATGGTTACAACTTCTTTGGAAATCGTTGGTGAATTCAACCATTGGAGGATACGACAAAATATACATTTCATGAACTACTTTGTCAGAGATCAGAAAGGTTGATATGTTAAGTGACCAGAATGGTCGATATACCAATGATATTTGTTCTAAACGATATTCTTTCATATCCAAGTTAAATAATGATTAAAAAATTTTGGGAAATCGTCGGTGACAACCGCCATTGGATGATACGAGAAATGTAATATTCATGAACTAGTATAGGAGTCGTGTCAAGGAAATTTGCGTTGTATTACGTATAAAAGAATATCCAAAACATTGATAGCCGTAAGTTTGGCCATGACTAATAAGGGCTGACGTTTGCAGTTTGGTTTCTCTGTATTTACAAAGCAACCCGAATCGACACATTATTCCCAATTTGGTTTTGCTGTATTGCATCTTCTTGAAGAGTTGTATAATTCTCCATAGTTTTCCATCTTCATCTATAGCAGTTGCCGCTTTAGAGTTAGTTTTGTGTAAATATATGAGTTGCTGAATTTTCTTTCGAAAAAGGAAGAGATTAACGCTCGGTCAAGTTGATAGGTTATACGACTATAAAACCAGGAATAGATTGTACTAATATAACTTAAGTCTGAATTTAAACCTTGGTCTAGACTCCAGCGATCTGATTGTGTGAAATATTTGAGTCTAACCATTTGATCAATCAAATGTATTAGATCTAGACACAGCGTTAGAATATATAGATTCATCCCATGAATAGCAAAACAACAGTTACAACTAGTTAAACCATAGACTTTTCTCTTATAGCTTTTAAGTCGTTAAGCATATTTCAAATACATGTTTTTCGTAATTGTGTCATTATAGGCAGGAGTCCATGTGCAAATGGAACAATTTCCAATGGACCATGTGGTGAGAATAGCCATCCCGCCCCGAATAGTAATACAGAACAACCTACCGAAAAGCGGTACGTCAAAGACCATAATCTTTTTGATAATCAACAATTATTAGGAGGATTTGCAGTCGAGAAAGGAATAACGCGTAACATGGAAGTTGACGTTTTTTGTGGAGATGGCATGCAGTGTTTCTCTGCAGTTTCTCCAAGGCCGTGCACTGGAAACCAGTGTGACAACACCAGAGAGATTCCCGTTGTTGATAATCAAAGGGGCGATTGCTCAACCGAAGATTGTCTCACATCCCTTTCTGGCGGCTTTGTTCCTTTGCAAGAACTCCATCATCAAGCTTCAGTATGTCCTAATAAAGGGCCTTGTGTTATTCCTCACGAGAAATCTGAAAATTCAATGGACTGTAAAGGTTCCAGTTGCCTTCCTCTGTTCGATTTAAACTTCTTACATTCATCTCCTATCAAAGACCAGCCACCGCGTGAGAAAGTCACTAAGAGTGACAGCCGTGAGAAAAAGGGTCAAGGAGGAAAGATATTTGCTTCTAATGACGTTATGTGTCGGGGCGATCTTTGTAACGATCCTGTGCGCAGAAACCAACTGCTAGCCACACATGTTCCTGACAAGGCTCGCCCTAAAACACCTTTGAAAATTCCTTCAAAGACTTCTTGGACAATTCCTCGAACAACTTCTACAGAAACCCCTTTGACAATTCGTGTGAAAACTTCTTTCAAAACTTCTGTGAGAAAATCATCAAATACACCTGTGAAAACTCCCTCAAAAAAGTTTTCCTTTTGCCCGATAGGATACAGGCCTGTAACTCGTGGAGATTTTGACTTCTGTGAACCACTTCCGGAGTTAGATTTGAAGAGGGGCGCCTTGAGTAAGAAAGAATCTCAAGTAAAATGTGAAGGTAAGTCATTTACTACCTAAGTATTGCGCGTTTCAGCCATTAAAGCGTATTTCCTTCCTTTCATAATATAAGTTTTATGGCATGTGGAAGGTCTGTAATGAAAATGGTGCTGATTAGATCTATCATAGCCGACTTTTCACTGAATCACTTTAACACTATAACAGTTTTTAACAAGTCTTTAGTGAAAATAGCGCTAATTTAACTTTCACTGAAATAACTCTATCAATATACAATTGGTCCTGAATATAATTGGGTAAATTCTCACCAACATTTTGTCCCCGTTCAGTTGTAAACAACCTTAAAAACGAGATTCAGGTGACTTTGGGGTCGACTCAAACGTCGCTGATTTTGTTCATGAATTCATACAAATTAGTTTCGAACAGAAGCGCATCTGTCTCTTTAATATACTTATTCGTTTTATTTTATTGATTGTTCTTTGTATTTATTTTATTTTATTTTAATTTTGTAAACAATGACCTACAATATAATACTATGCACTGGATGACTAAACAAATGTTGGCTCAGACACACAGGATGTTTCGAATGGCGAGTTAGTCCACACAGAACGTCTATGAATATTTGTTAAAGAATTTGCTGATGACTGCAGGATTTTATTCTACGAACTCTCGAACTGATTCAGTGGCTTTTTACCCTTCATTCGCAAACCACCTATCCCCATGTTGTTAAAAAAAGTTTTATAGCCGTGCAAGTTCATAGGCAACATTTATCTAAAATGATTTGAGTTGTTTAGAGAAACTACTAGCAACACAAAGCGTGGCTTACTAAAATTGCACTGATCGGGATTTAAAGTAAAATTGGCATGACAACCTCATTTTATGTTCTGATACATCATGGTAATTTAAAGTTATTTGTTAAGACATCAAGTGTTAATAATAATGAGCAAAATAAAACAACTGTGTGTTACATAATGTATGTCATCTTGGTAAGAATGGTAAGACAGGAAGTTCGAAAAACGATTCAGTAGTTATACATATCGTTGAGAGTGTTTATACCACTTCACATATCGACACTAATCACTAAAATTATGATAACTAATACAAATAGTGTCTCGATCTAACTAACTCGAATTATAACAGTTTTAGCTACGAAGGGTCTACTGTACATACAATTTAGGTGAACATTCAAGTTATGTGTCAGTGGATGAATGAAGTGTGCTACTGCAAAGATATATACTAACATTTACAACTTTCTCATTTTATTCTTAAGAACACACAAAAAAATCATGAATGCTCTTAGTCACATTTTGTATATGTTGTTACGATTTACGATTTACAGATGGACAGCAATTAATCATTACACCAGAAGGCCAGAAGTGCGAGAAAGTGCATGTCAAGCAGGTTTGTCCAAAGGGACAATTGACAATGTTCGTCGAGGATGGCATCGAATGTGTTCAACTGGGGAAAATGGGTAAACTGTCTGCTTGCCCTCCAGGCTATACGCCAAAGACCATATCTGAGGGCATTGTGTGTCAGTTTCCAGATGTAGAATCTGTTCCTAAATGTCCAAAAGGCCGGATTCCAATTCTTTCCGATTCCGGATTTGTATGCGTCAAAGAGGCAGTTCCGCAGCCTCTTTGTCCGGATGGATTCGAGTTGGCAGAAGGAGATGGTGGGCTCGTGTGTGTTGCTGTTGATATCTGCCCCTCTGGTGAGGTAGCCGTAGAAAAAGAAGGAGGTGGAAGGATATGCCAGTTAATGAGCACAGAATCTCCGTGTCCAGCAGGTCTAATACCTGTAGATACACCTGTAGGACGGTGAGTGCACTGATGCGGGGTTAAAGCATTTGAGCATCAAATCTTA
Source organism: Unio delphinus (assembly GCA_029339505.1). Classification (NCBI taxonomy): domain Eukaryota; kingdom Metazoa; phylum Mollusca; class Bivalvia; order Unionida; family Unionidae; genus Unio; species Unio delphinus. The sequence continues at coordinate 3,812,668 of JAQISU010000033.1, forward strand.
ACTTTAGGATGGACAGTAATTCTATAACTCTAGCACCCATTTGATTTGCGCAATATATTTTAGAATCAGGGTATATATTAAACCTTACCATTTTCGCTTCTGAATAAGAATTAAGTCTGGGAATTAACTATGCCAAAATAAACAACATAATTAAGGATGGGTATTAACTATGCCAACGTAAACAACATAATTGAGGATAGTTATTAACTATGCCAAAGTAAACAACATAATTAAGGATGGTTAGTAACTATGCCAACGTAAACAACATAATTAAGGATGGGTGTTAACTATGCCAAAGTAAATAACAGCATTAAGGATGGTTATTAACTATGCCAAAGTCAACAACATAATTAAGGATGGTTATTGACTATGTCAGAGTAAACAGCATAATTAAGGATGGGTGTTAACTATGCCGAAGTAAACAACATAATTAAGGATGGTTATTAACTATGCCAACGTAAGCAACAGAATTAAGGATGGGTGTTAACTATGCCAAAGTAAAGAACATAATTGAGGATGGGTATTAACTATGCCAACGTAAACAACATAATTAAGGACGGGTTTTAACTATGCCAACGTAAACAATAGAATTAAGGACCGGGGTTAACTGTGCCAAAGTAAACAACATAATTATGGACGGGTGTAAACTAACTATGCCAAAGTAAACAACATAATTAAGGACGGGTGTAAACTAACAATGCCAAAGTAAACAACATAATTAAAGATGGGTATTAACTATGCCAAAATAAACAACAGAATTAAGGACGGGTTTTAACTATGCCAACGTAACCAACATCATTAATGACGGTGTTAACTGTGCCAAAGTAAACAACCGAATTCAGGATGGGTGTTAACTATGTCAAAGTAAGAAACATTATTATGGATGGGTATTAACTATGCCAAAGTAAACAACGGAATTAAGGACGGGTTTAGACTAAATATGCCAAAGTAAACAACGGAATTATGGATTCTTTAATCAAAAAGAAGTGAGAATGATGTGCTAAAAGTGGCGAATTTATTTATACAAGATTTACTGGCTGAAAAAGTAACACATTAGTTAAGATTTGCAAAGAACAGATGTTAATATTTGGTATTGAAAAAAAATAAAGGCAATTAGGTACGTTTAAAGCCCCAGCTCGTTTGGAAAACAAGTACAATGAGCAACATTTATTCTTTACAAATGGGTCGTTGTTGCTCTCAAATGTATCGCTCCGGTCTAAACAGCATCGCTACACTTTAATTAGCGTCCTATATTTCCTTCATTATTCTAAATGTTTTATAAAACAAAGTGTACCATACTTCTTCTATTAGGTATTACCTTCGACTCAACATATACAAAAATAAAGCATATCTTATGTTACGTTTTTATTATACATTTTTATTTGAATAAAATGATTGGGAATTGTTAGTGCAAATCTCCTTTCCACTTTTGTTTGCTTTGTCATTATACACAACGGCGAAGAGGCTGAACTTAATAAATTTGTTGTAGTTATTATGGCTTAAATTAATTTCAATTTTAAACAAACACAACTTTCTTTTCTCGTCAGCACATATCTAGGAAACATCAATGCTGAAATACGAATGATTTTCGTAGGGACTACAGTAGGATGTATTAACATCGGTCGGCTCAGTTAGTATTGTAATTTCCTTGAATTTTTCTTTATTGTAATGCAATGCTCGAATATACACACTATTCTAGGATAATCTGCCTCAAAGGAATAATAAAAAAAACAATATATATATATATATATATATATCAAGCAGTAGAACTTGTATTGCCTATTGTTGTTTTTTGAGGCGATCATGGGTGCTTTGTTAAATTTTACTAATCACAAGTTTGTTTTTCCCTGATTCAGACTTTGCCAATATGTTCCTCCTGCTGAATTTCAAATCGTCGAATGTCCAAAGGGACAGATAAGAGTTTTCCATAATGGAGAAGCCACGTGCGTGGATACAAATGGCGACATAAAATGTCCACCTGGACAGGTGCTAGTAGAAACCGATTCTGGAGTATTCTGCGGTTTCACTCCGGAAATTTGCCCTCCGGGACAAATAGAGATTAATGGACCCACCGGAATTGAATGTCAGATATACGACTCGAGGACACACAGTGTGAATCCTTGTCCACCAGACCAAGAACTGGACCAGGCTGGTGAACTATCAAAATGTAGATATCGACAAGATAGAAATAAAGGATTGCAAAAGACTGAATTATGTGGAAAGGGTCAAGTTTTTACGTTGTTTCCCAGAAGGTTTGTTTGTCAACCAGACATTTTGGCCTCAGCAAAACGTCAATGTTCACTTGGCACCCACGTGGCTATCCATACTAATGAATACATATGCATCACGGACACCGAAGCAAGAATGACATGCGCAGGTAAATTCAATATCTACCTTATAATGACTTCAGATATCACGAGATTTGAACTTTAACCATAATGACCTCGAGCAATAATGAAATCAGTATTCGAAAAAGAATTATTCGCTTATTGTCTTAGGAACAGTCCATGTCGTCTTAATCAAAGATAACTCAAATTTTCATGGTCGAGCTATCGATTTACTTCTGTAATCCAGTTTAAAACCCTGCAATGTTGTATTTTTGGCACTTTCTAGAAAGGATGACTCTTAAAAGTGTAAATTATAAACGCTATCACATCCTAGGAAACTGGCCGATAGGGAACCGATGCAGTTTTTGTGAAGCAATTATTGAATCTGGTGATCACGCTTATGATTCTCCAAAATTCGATAAATATGGTCAAATAGACAAAAACTATACGCAGAATATGATTTTAATTTTTCAGAGGATGAAACATTGACAGCTACCGAAGGCACGTTTTCTTGTCTCTCGAATAATGAAATCAACATTCTCCCAGTTTGCGGTCCGGGAGAGATTCCCATTGAAAATGGTCAGACTAAGAAATGTATCCGTGTCGAAGAGGGGCGTGCATTGTGTAAAGACGGATACAAGGCAGTTCCTACAGAAGATGGTTTCATCTGCAAATCGATCAAATTGCAACTAGAATGTCCCCCAGGCTTTATACTGACACTACAGAATGGATTACCCACATGCGCGAGTCAAACTGGTATGTATAAGTAAATGTATAAGTCTACGCTTGAACCAATGTAATACTCTAAACATTGTAAAGATTGGAAAATATTTAAAAACAGAAAATCTGCAAACAACTTGAAAACAAAATAAGCTCTCCATGATCTGCGTTCTTTAATAGAAGTAAATGAACTACTGTTTGATTTTAATTTGAAAATTCTTGGTCTAATCTGCTCTCATTCTAGACGTTGAAATAGCCGAGTATTTCTTAACAGAACGCAGGTTCATTTTTATGTAGGGCCGAAAAACATACTACCAACACAAAAGCAAATAAAGAGCGAATAAATTCATCGCGTTTCAGGGGAAAAAATTATTTGATTTTGTTCTACAAAATTACTACGTCGACATTTAACTGAGGTATATTTGTGTTTCCCAAAAATATCCCATGCAGTCTCAATGCTCTTTAACTTCGACCGATATCAGTGTGTGTGTAATGAAATATTGACGTTCCCATTAACATTTTCTTCCTCACAACACGCAGGTATAGACTGCCGAACGGATGATCGGATCAAGAATAACTGTGTTTCTACTGAACCTACGTTAAATCCATGTGCAGACGGTTATTTTCCGATAGAGATGGATGAAACCTATGAATGCTGGCTAGAAGGAGAACATCCCCCTCCATGTGGTTAGTAATCCCCTTCTCCAACCTATATTCTTGAAATCTGGTCACGATGCATTCCGATTGATCCAAATTAAACTTTTAAAACCAAATGATAATATGCGCAAGGTTTCGCTGGGGCTTATTTATCTATAACATTAGCGCACGGTTCAATATAATCATGTTATTCTATATATTTTATATTCCTGAGAAACCTTACAGGTAATTCTCACCTCTGTATCATAGTACAGATACAGGTCGCGCAGATCAGACTGGGTATGGTTGTATGTCATTCTCTAAGGCTAGCTGATATATTTGTCGATGCATGATATAATCTTTTTGTGTTGCAAGGCCGTAAAACATAAAATCAACACAAAACCAAATAAAGAGCGAATAAATACATTATGTTAATGCAGGCAACAGGAATAACTCTCTCTCTCTCTCTCTCTCTCTCTCTCTCTCTCTCTCTCTCTCTCAAACAGATTCAGGCAGTGACCAGTTATTATAACTATTTGTCTCTTCCTCTGCTAGTTGTACATTGGAATAAACTCCAAAGTCTGCGCAGTCAGGTTGATACATTTAACTTTTAAGGATGTACATTTTGTTCTTGTTTTTTCCTAGTTTATTGTCTCTCCACTAATTCGAGCATAATTTTGTTTCACCATTTCGCCTTTGCTTTTTCTGCTCTAACGCGTAATTGTATATAACCCTTGAAAGATGGTGCTGTAGTGTATGTAGATAGATAAATGTAACAACTGCTCCCCAGGTGGCGCTGTCGCTCTTCCCGTAGTCAAGCATTTGTACACGAACAGCGACATTGATTACCGTCATCATACAGAATTACAGTTTGAAAAAAGTGTTAATGTTCATAGGGCTTGCATGAAAGGTCCCTCCCTCATTTCAAATAGTTATATGTGACAGAAAAGGATATTTAAAACGTTTTGAATATATATAATATCTATTAGTGCTCTATACTACAAAGTTCATCATTAGTGAACAATGCGAAAATGCTTCCTCTCAGGGTACGACCCGTGCACCACTGTGAACTTTCTGATCTTGGACAAATGTTTGAGCTTCAAACAATTGATCAGTATATAAAAAGCTGCTAACGAAATAATGATCGTGATAATACAGATATGTTCCACTGTGAATCGACCATCTTCATTAATTGTCCCCTTCAAATCAGTAACTTCCTACACAGCAGACAACGGTCTTTCACAATGTGGGGGTCATCCTCCCTGGATTCTACGCCTTCTTTAATGTGAAGGAACAACGTCAGAATTGCAAGATATGGCAAAAAATTGCATTTGCAATTTTTTTCAAGTAGGCCTTGATATTAGTCAAAGAGTTCCATCAGAGTTTCCGACATTTACATTATGCTCCTGTATAAATCTAACGATAGCACGTGCTATCAATTAAGTAAGGTCTTATTTGATTCATGCCGACATTTTCTTTATGCATAATTCACGTGGGCAGCATACTTGGTAAATGGTTGTTACATTACACACAGGTTTTGATTTTGTATGGATCGAGCGGTGTTGGAGAAATTAATTTGTCCATTTATTTATTGTAACAAACAGTTCGAGATTGCATGATTGATTTCAACGCAAGGAAGTTAAATATAGTTTTAATCTTTGTTTGATTCGAAAAAGCTGAACCGGCTTGAAGCAGCTGCTACGTTGTTGTGCTGCTTTTCATGTTATATGTGCTTGTTTTCTATATGGGTCTACATTATTGTGTTTAATCATGCATTGGCTGTTCAGTTCGTATGTGTTTCTTCATCTCATTGTTTTGGAAACGAGAATAATTAGAATTTTTTTCAGCTGTCCTGCTCCACTGCTACTACGTCCTTTCTTCTTGAAGAAACCGCCATCACGTAATCGCCAGTCAGTCCGTTTATGCTATGATGGACCCTCATTAATTGCTTTAAATGACCACTTCTTGGCTCTCCATATTACATTGTGCTTAAGATTACACGAACTGGAACTACATAAATCATTATTTAAATGTAAAAAAATGAAACGTTGTTTCAAAGCTGGCCGGCGTAGAACAAGAAGACGAATTCCAGTTATCTACCTTTCGCCCTTTCTGGCTAAACAGTTTAAAAATTCGGCAGTTAATTTAGATAATCTGGTGCAAATCCATATTAAAAATCGTCAACCTTAATGTCAACTATCCCAGAGATACCACTGCTTAATGCATTATTCAACGCCCAGTCAGTGGGAACACCGGAAAAACGCACATATATAGTTAATTTTATTAACGATCAGAATATCGACGTCTTCTTCCTGACAGAAACATGGCTAAAAACATCAGACGATGATCCCAAGTGCGCGGATCTAACACTTACCGGTTAGTCCATCAAGTCGTTCCGCTGCCACTCGTTGAGGTTGAATTGCTGTAATCACAACGAATTCCATGATAATTGGTCGAAACACAACACAACCTTCATTCTCTGCCACACATCGTTTGAACTAGTCCAAACAACACTCACAATGGGACAAATGTCAGTCCATTTGTTCTGCCTAGGTCGCCCTCCTCCTCGTAGAGAAAACAAGCTGACTGAATCTTTCTTTATGGAGCAGTTTCCGAATCTCCTGGAATATGGAAATTCGATAGGTGGCACGCTGATTAGATTATTCTTGGAGATTTTAACTTTCACTTTGACTATCCTGAAAACCCATAAACATAAAAACTCCTAAATTCCATTATTGATTTCAACCTTAAACAGTCAGTTAACCAACCAACGTATAAACATTGGTCACAATTTAGACTGGATTCTTTATTGACCTGATGATAATATTCGACGGTAGCCCCTTGTATACCACGAACTTGCATCAGATCACCTCTGCATTATATGCCATCAGAACGTCTCCGTCCCTAACCCACCGCCTTTATTTGCTACTAAGAGAAACCTCCGTATGATAATAGAACCAAACTAATGTTTGACATCCAAGCAAACCTAACAACTTGCATACCTCCTTTAGCAGAACAACTCAATTACTGCCTGAGTTAATTACTTGAAAAAACATGCACCAGCCACCAAGTGCACCCAAATATACAAATATAGCCACCCAACTGAAGTTGGTGCGACCATCCAAGGAGTAGAGAGGTGCATTTGTGATGTGAAATCATTGGATGACATGCAACAAGCTGCAGATGAATGATGATAAAACTGAGGCTGTTCTGATCACAACACTTAGACTTTCTCATTCACATCCTTTACCTCAGACAATGAATATCAGCAACGCCAATATTAAATTCATACAGTCAGTACGAAACCTTGGTGTTACTCTAGACAGTACTCTCACATTGCACCAACATGTCATGAACATTTACAAGGCTTTATATATTGAGCTGAGACGCATCAGATCCATTCGTAAATATCCTTCAGTTGATGCCACTACAATACTTGTGTGTTCATTGTACTTTCAAGTTCAAAACACAGCTGCTCGGATCATCGTTAGAGTACAACGATCAGAGCACACCTCCCGCTGCTCTGTACCCTATACTGGTTATCTATTCGATCCAGAATCAAATACAAAATGTGTTTTCTGTGTTACGTTTCACTGACGGACTCCATTTCAACATACCTATCTGGCCTCACCCATGTGCATACACCAGCAAGATAATTACGCTCCTCTTCTGACACTCGTATACCCATTATTCCCACTATGTAAACGAAGTCATATGGACATCGTTCTTTTGCATACAAGGGCCAAACAACGTGGAACGAATAGACCATTGAAATAAGACACAGAGACACAGTGATCCCTTTCAAGAGCGCTCTTAAAACTCACCTTTTTGGACTGCAAGAAAAACTTAAAGACCTAATAATGTTTCATACCTTCAATATTTTTCAACATTTTAAAAATATTTTCTAATTTCATGGTGTTTGTTTTTTGTTGTTTTTTGTGGTAGTCATATCAACATATATGTTGCAAAGAGCTTAGAGCTTCTAAAGATTAGACGCTATACAAAGTCCTCATTATTATTATTATTATTACGAAAAGGTTTTGTCTACAGAACATCAATTAACAACCTGACAGCTCTTATACTTCTAATTTCTAGTCATAATTAAACCCATATAAACGAAGTCGATATCACTATCCGATACCATCTGCCCATATTACAAATGAATGGGAGAAGATTATCATCATTTCCTCTAGTATATAATACATATGAGGATATAATAAAAGTGTTTACAGAAAAATAATTAATAATAATGTATATTTTTAATAATGTATCTTATGTAAATCTCTAGACCATATATACTACATTATGTACTTTACAAGAAGATAACACTCACGATGTATACTATGATCTAATGAATTCAAGCAGTTCCTACTTGTATTTATTCTGCACCAACGTTATTTTACGTTCTTCTAACTGTATTATGTGAGCACACCGTTGCATGATGAATACTTTGTTGTACATGTACACTTGCATATAAATATCAGCGAGTCACCTTGGCAAAGTGGGACGAATCCTGTGGAAAACAAGTAGGCAAACGTATGAAAAGCATCCCTTTGCAGTACTCAACCGTAAAGAAAAATATAAGAAGATATAGAGAAATAAAAGCACAAATAAGAATGAGCCCAATAATAAGGCTGGGAGAATATTACATGTGATGTATTATTTTCTAGGAGAAGAAGAAGATGGTGCCCGGATTAGGCCATGTGACATCAGATTGGAAGATCTAAGACTCCAGTGTAACCCAGAGTGTGCTAACGGGGGCAAGTGCAAAAACGGCACCTGCGTTTGCCCAGATGGTATCACGGGAACAGCCTGTCAGACAGGTATGTCAACAACTCATCGACAACTGTCTTTTATCTGACTCCGTTTCTTTTAATCTCCAATAAATATCTAGCAGAGATCTTCGATTGGTTTGTACAGGCTATTCAGAATAAGTTATCAGCTTAAAATATTACGTAATTACGATAATATATATATATATATATATATATATATATATATATATATATATATATATATATATATATATATATATATATATTGCATTTTTGGTATCCATTTCATTTGAAATTAAATGCGAAAGACGTGACACGTACGGGGAGGGAGACATGTTATTTGTAAAATCCTAATAAGAACAGGAGTGCCGAAAAATGACGTGATTCACAATAAACGATATTTTTGTATGTAACACTTTATCAGCAGTTTTAAACGTGAATAAACAAAACACTGAAAAATGACGTTTTCCTTACTTTTGCAATACATGAACTACGGTTTTTTGGATGTTCCAATGTTCTAGAGTCTTCATCGGACTCTGCACCACAGAGCTTTAGACTAGTCTGTCGCGATGGCTAACCAAAGTATTTGTATCGATTTTATCAAACAATTCGTACGAATTTATAGGTTCCTGCATTTTTATGGGTAAATATGAACATGTTTTTCGGATGGAAATACTGCACGATCTTGGTAGTACAGTATATCCATCCGACAAAACGAGTTCATATTTTCCCATACGAATGCAGTAACCTTTTCTTTTCATATGCTAATTTTTTTTATCCGTTTCTCCATTGTCAGAATCGTTCAGTATTTTACGATTTTGAACTCGCGCGCACTTCATATTGCGCTCATAAAGGAAATACTTTCTACTGTAAACAAAAAATGGACGCAGACGCCAGCACTTTTGATTTGTAAACCAATCATGTACACTCACGTCGTAGGGCTTTACGTTTTGGTTGATTAAATTTATTTGTTTTTGAATGAAGTAAAGCAGATGTTTTGTGGTCCGCCACATTCATCGTTAACATGTTTGATACAAAGTTTCGGATTTAGGCGGGCGATAGGCGCCAGATTTCATAAAATTGCTGGGTACCAAACAAATAACATGCAAGTGACAAGGCATAAACTGGCTGCAGTACCGACTTACATGCGCATGTAATGGGTCTCAAGCTTGATTACACATTTTGAAATTGTACTGTAATTTCGACTATTTTCCAAGTGCAACAACATCCTCCTTACTGCACTTAAAAATGAAATATACATTATATTCAATATCATCTTTTTGATAATTCCAATTAAAAGACTTCATTTTCCCCCCACATTATGATTTCAAACATTCAATGATAGGGCATAAACACATATGCATATGTCAACACGCTGCTCAGATAAATACAGTCCATAATCACGAAATTCGTAGAAACGACAAATATACCAAAATCTATTGATTCCAGATCAAATGGAAAAGTTGTTGCAAAACGCATTCTCTTAGACTAAGACTCCAAATTTCAATTTTAAGTAGACCAAAACGCCATTTTCTTATGAAAGTTGTGTCTAGCACGCGACTAAGTTCAAAGTTATCTGGGCGGATTATGTGCGCATTAATGATGTTATTGTAGTGTAATGATAAATCTGCGCTTGTGTATTTAATTTGGAATACGGTATGCATTTACTTACTTTGCTTCTTGAAGTGTATTGGTTTTGCTTATATAATTAAGCTTTAGGTTGAATAAGAAAATGAGGATATACTTCAAAGGTTGCCGCATTTGTATGGGAAAAAATGAACGAGTTTTTCGGATGGAAATACTGCACGACCTTGGGAGCAGTTTTGTGAAATCTGGCGTATGTCACCCGCGTACATCCGAAATATTGTATCAAAATAGTTAACATGGAATGTACCAAAGCAGCTGGTATGTGACAGTCCACGAAAATATCTGCTTTAGTTCATTCAGAAACAAATTTATTCAACCAAAACGTAAAGTGCCTACTTCGTGTGTCTACGTGATTGGTTTACAAAGTAGTAATCATACAGTCATCGCTGCACATTTCTGATATCACGTTCAGTAGCTCGCTTCGTCGAAAATTTCTTTGTGAATCTATGAATTCATCCAAATTGTCAGCTTTGGCACCTCTATTTTCAAATGGCTCAAACAGTTTGTTTACTTCATCCACAGACAAATAAAATAATTCAAACGTGCTTGAGTCTGCGTCCACTGTTTGTTTACAATAGAAAGTAATTTCTTTATGAGTGCAATATGATTTGTTTTTAAAACGAGCGTGCATTATCGTAAAATACTGAACGATTCTGAGAATGATCCGTTAACGGGGAAAATAAATAAGCATATAATAAGTATATTTATTATTGGTAAGCGGCACATCAGCAGACTAATGGTTATATGGTACCGATCAAAAATAAAGTTTTCAGAAGTGAAAACAAGAAACTACTCTACTAAAATCATAGGTAGTTTTGTCACAGGACGGAAATAGTTACACTCGACAAGACTGTGTTCCGCCTGTCAGAACTCACTGGCAGGCACATTTTTGAAATTATATATATATATATATATATATATATATATATATATATATATATATATATATATATATATATATATATATATATATAAATAAGCATATAATAAGTATATTTATTATTGGTAAGCGGCACATCAGCAGACTAATGGTTATATGGTACCGATCAAAAAAAAAAAGGTTTCAGAAGTGAAAACAAGAAACTACTCTACTAAAATCATAGGTAGTTTTGTCACAGGATGGAAATAGTTACACTCGACAAGACTGTGTTCCGCCTGTCAGAACTCACTGGCACATGTTTGAAATTTTATATATATATATATATATATATATATATATATATATATATATATATATATATATATATATATATATATATATATATATATATATATATATATATATATATATATATGACCATTTTCATCTGGATGTATAAGTATTTCCATTTGGAATGATGGCAACACTGATTTTCCCTCCATGTTAGCTTTATTTAAAAAAAGGACTTATATATGTTTTTTTAGTTTCACAATCAGTAGAAGGCGGGGGGGAAGAGGGGGGCATACTATTTCCTTGCCGAGGTCCCTGGAAAGCCTCACTCCGGCACTGACATGAAAAATTCATATTGATAGGTAGGTAGATACATAAATATAATTTCAAAATCTTAACAATCTTTAACCAGATATAGATGAGTGTGTGCTACTACCCAATGGTCACTGTGAGTTCAGGTGTGAGAATCATTTTGGCGGCTTCAGTTGCGTCTGCCCCGCTGGTTTCACTCTCAATACAGACGACAGAACATGCAAAGGTAACCACCAATACTTGCTATCATAAACTGGGGAGGGTGGGGGTGTCAAGCCTTACCTTATGATGTGCGGAACCCAAGGCAGTAAGCGATGAGCGCGGGCCACAAGCAACAAAAATGCATTGCCTGAAAGGCCCAAGGCGGTTGCCTCGTTCGCCTTGCCTTATGGCCGGACATGGGGGAGGTAATTCAAATGGCACGGTGTCGAAACATCATTTTGTGTTTGTGGTGGGTGGGTATGGGTGAGGTGTGTTGTTGTTAGTGATTTTCGGGGATCGATTTTTAAGCAAGTATTTGTTGTTTTGACGAGCCTTGGACTATACATTTATTTAATTTTAATGCTTAAATACACTAATTTCGCAGGTGGAATTTGCTAAACAAATTTTGAGAGATAAAACCTATAAACAAAAGCAAACATTAAAATTAAAGCTTTTGACTGTATCAAATGATTGACTTAAATTATATCCGCACATGGTCAATACTGGTATCAAGAAAAACAAAATAACAATTTTTTTTTTTGCCATTTAAAGAGTTTGGTATGTATACATCTATGCTGAATAACTTATTAAGCATTTCTGAGCATTTTAAGTTAGTCCTGTTGAATGACGTTGTTATCTTTGACTATATAGGTGTAGTACACCAAGCGACTGTATGACTAAGGCAATGAGAAAACTTTGCTTTAATTGCAACTTCTGGAAAAAAGAACCGGTAACGTTTTCACACTGACTGATACAAGGGCACGTGCCAGAAATCGAAATCAGATGAGTGTTACAAAAACGATAAGTGAGTCTGAAAAGAGAGTATAAATAATCTAAACTAGGCTTATACCATTGAAAAAGAATGAATTTTCTTTTCGATGAAATTAGCTGACTTACACAGTTTTTTATTCAGTCAAAATACTTTCAAAACAGAAAAGTTGTTTTTCTCTTAAGTGAAATTCTGTATCACTTTTGTAAATAACTAATCAGTTTCATTTAAATTATATTTTTTAACTTAAATGAAAGAAAATGGCATTTCCCTTCGATCGATGCGGTGATCTAAATAGTTTGAGCGTCTGCCTCATATGCAGGAGGTCGCGGGTATTTACCTTGGCTGAGTCATACCAGATATGTATCAAAATGCAGATAGTTGCTTCCTCGCTTGGCGCTCAGCATGAAAAGGATGCTTTTAGGAATGGTCTGCGTGGTGTCAGGTTAATGGGTTAGAGTGACAGACAGACAAACAGACAGACTCCAAACAGAGTGACCAATAATTTAGTATTTTCCATTTGGGGATGCATTGGGTGGGTTATGCTCAATTGAATCAACCAGGTTACGGTTATTTCTAAGGTGTAATAAGCCTAGGTATATCGCATGCCTATAAATCAAAACCTGTAGTTATCAATCAGAAACAAATCCTGGTCTCTGATGGCAAACAACCACGACTGCGACTTTGATAATAATAATAATAATAATAATAATAATAATAATAATAATAATAATAGAGCTTGGTACCGCGATTTTTTTTTTTACTGTGGTACAGCACGCAACTTCTCAGCGTAGCGCGGTACGTACCGCTGTATACCGCATTTATATTATGGACAAGCAAAGCAATGTGCTGGGGCAGGAGCCTGCCACTTTTTTATTTTTAAATTCCGTCTGAAAATAAACGGAAAATATATTAAATCCATGATATTTTAGGGAGAAAAAAAATCATTATCTTGAAACAAAAGAAAAGAACTCAAAATAACTCAATCAAAGTCCCCCCTCCATAATTAAATGGGGAGTACCTGACTGTAGTTGAATTGCTGTATGCCAAATGTTGTCTAAACATATCAAGTGTTGATACTGAAGTTTAAAATTCACTAGCTACACTATTTATATAATTGACAGGAAAACTTAGATTGCGATGCCGGCACCCGGGAATGATTTTTAGCAGAGAGGGCCAATAAACATCAAATACACTTACTCAACAATCGAGAAAATATTTAGTGGAATTGAGAAATTACATATAATACAGGCAGAACACGGGTGCGCTCTTGAAAATCGTATTATGATTCGCAGTCTTACAAAACAATACATATATTTAACACATTCACATAAGCTAGTAAATAACTAAAATATGTGACGCTTTCTTTGAAATAAATAACTAAACCATGACTTTATATTTTTTAAAAATCCGAAATGTTTCTGAAAGTTATATTTTGCCTTAATCTATTTCTCAGTTTCATTTGGCCACTGGAATGGCTTTTGTGACACGTTCAGAAAATATGATAAAGAATCATAATGGACGTCGAGCGGTCGAAAGCACTCTCTGTTACGGATCACAACCATCTCACCTCTGTCTGTTTGGGTTCGAATCTCGGGCTCAGCCAATGTGGTTATGTGAGAAAACTTTCCAGTAGCTTTTCGTATATCGGTGATTGTTTCCGGGGTTTTCCGTCTACTATATTGGCCGCCATGTATAACCCCTCTTGTGCTGAAAATGGTGTTAAAGTCTACGACAACAAAGAAACATAAATATAATTATATTTGTCAGCATTAATTTGTGACAGATACAACCGTTTCGAAAAACAAAATCAACTATTTTGTCATGAATAATGAAGGTACGCTGCAAATATCATTGAAATCTTAACCAGATTGTCGGGAATTTTTGTGCATTCCCTACTGGCGGAAGCTACCAACATACCGGTATAGTGAAAAGGAATGTGGTTCGTACAACCTGAAAAATTGCCAAAGTAAACCGATACACGGTGCACCTCAAAAAGATTGTAGATCTGTGGTTATTATTTTTGTGATGTAGTGGAAGAGACCGATGTAATTCGTTTAAACTGTCGCAAACATAAAAAATCTGAACACTAAGCAACAAACGTAATACAATAATTGGTCAATTTAAAGATCGACTTAAATTTTATTAAAAAACAGGTAACAGGATTCAAGAACTATGTTTAGATCCAGACTAAATAATTTTGGTGACGTCCTGGCCTCATTATAGTTTCATACTTCTATAACAGTTGATCTAGCTGTGGTTCAATTTAGATTATATTTTACCACTACAATCACGTGACAACTCTGCTAAAACTAATTTTACCATTATTACTCACTTTCTGGAGTCAAGCCGGCATTTTGCCATTCACGTTTGTTTGTTATCATCCGATCGCACATGCTTTGCTTTTCATAGTTTATGTTAGCTTCATTAATATACTGATGATTTGTATAATTGTTTCAGGCATAAATTGTGTGCCTGGTTGTCTAAATGGAGGCACGTGCATCCGGGATACATGCATGTGCCCACCTGGTCTAACGGGCGACCGCTGCCAACATGGTAACTTTCGTTGTCTTTCAACGGTTGACGTTTTATTTTGTATTTTTGTATATTCTCAAATATAGACAAAATAAATATAGACAAAAGAGTTAACACGTCATTGTTTAGCTTATCTTTTTATTTGTTGATCAAATATAATTTTTGGACAGACATATTTGCCTTTTATCTCGTGCCTGCTATGCTTCCTTTCTAAAAAATAATTTAAATAAACCAAATGTAATATATTTTAATTTAGTCCATGTTTATAGTCTTAGAGAAAACTGCATACAAAATTTAGACTTTATGCAACCGTATCCTTACCTTGATTATATGTATAATTTACATCAAATTTCTTTAAGAAATATTTGATACATATACAACTTCAGTGATCTTGGCTAGCCAGAAATCTACATTAAAATTTCGACGGTCAACATGACATAGATTGAAAGCACATACGTGAAAATGTGTCTAAAATGGTAGTTCGTTGCCATAATAATAAATAGCTCATTCACACAGTACACACCGCCAAGAGATTCGAAAGCAAGACAATTATGCATAGATTAACGGTTGTAATGCTTCTGTCTCGCAACATGTGGGTCGCAAGTTCGAACCTCAATGTCGACAGTTTGTGAAGTACTTATTTGAACAATTTACCTTGCTACAGCTCAGGTTGTTAGATCC
Source organism: Unio delphinus (assembly GCA_029339505.1). Classification (NCBI taxonomy): domain Eukaryota; kingdom Metazoa; phylum Mollusca; class Bivalvia; order Unionida; family Unionidae; genus Unio; species Unio delphinus. The sequence continues at coordinate 3,828,421 of JAQISU010000033.1, forward strand.
GATGTTCTCATCAATACTGTTGGTAGTTGCTAGTCTTACTTGTTGAAAATGAAAAGGAAGGTTAAATAGCGTAAACAAAAACTTACAGATTTTATCCTTGCAAGAAATATGACTTTTTCTGAGACAAATATATGCAGGATTAAGGGGCTGATCTCGCAACCTTCTCACCTTCAACGCAGTAGTATGAATTCAAAAATGCAACTAAACTCACTCAAAGCATGTCATCAACCCCATTGTCATCCAACGTTACGTTCAACAAAGAAAACTTTCTAAACGAACGATGTTAAAAGAAACACGCACATCGTACATTAAAATTAAACAATTTATATCATAATCAAAGAGTGACGCAGTTATATTTAGACATTTCACCTTTTCCTTCATTCGATCTGTCTTATAGCTTGATACGAATTTAAGAGAAAAGAATTCAGACTAAATATGTTGTTATTTGAGCTTTCTTGAGACAAACGGTAAATCACACAAACTACAGAGCAAGCACTTTGTACAAAAACACTATTTCCAAGATAATATAAGGTTTACTGTTTCTTAATTATATTTTGTACATTACACGACAGATGTAGATGAATGCACTCAACCGTTCGGGACTCGTCTGTGTGAACACTACTGTCGGAATACCTTTGGCAGTTTTGCCTGTATCTGCCCACCAGGATCAAGCCTACAGGAGGATAAGAAGACTTGTTTAAGTGAGTAAAAAAGCAAACAAACAAAGGAACATACAACAGAAATATTCTGGGGAATGGAGAAACGCTATTCTCTGCATTGAAATCCTACTGACGTCACTAAGACGCGTGGTTCTAATTGACTTTAACTTGAATATATGCACACCTGAAATAATGAAAGTTTTAATTATGTCTGGATACTAAGTAATTAAACCAGCTTAATAAATGTAATTTCTATGCAAAAATATATGGGATGTTGTTACAAAATCACACCCTGCCTTTACTTACAAGTCCTATTCCACAACTAATACAGTTTTCATGAGTGCAACATATCATCTCTTCTACCATAACCCCTAGTGTATCAATATCAGTCTAACATATCTGGGTTCTAATTCACTTCGAAACCATTAACATTTGTTTTATGAATGAAAGTCTAGCAAACTCCTCGGTACCTGGCTTTACTAATGAATTCGCTGATTCACTGTCGGATTACCAAATAGGCAGAGTAAACACCGGCCTATGACCCCCAACGCCTTTTAGGGGCCCGCGACAACGGATCAAAATAATAATTAAAGGAGATAATTTGCGGGGGGGGGGGGGCAAAACTTCGAGTACCTAAGGGCCCGTACAGGGTTTGATCCGGCACTGCGCTGATTTGCCCTTTTTTTGTTTCTGTAACTTAAAAAGGAATATATTACTTTAAAGTATACACGCTGCATAATTTTAAACCCAGGTAAAGGTGACGATTGGTTGTACGAATGCTAAATATGGATTATGAGAATAGTTTTAACACAAGTTGCCAAATTTCGCCTCGGTATGCAGAGGCACGGATTTCTCTTCAAATGTCGAAATCTAGAAGGACGGTTTACATAGAAAACTAAAATGGCGATTTGGCGCAATTGTCACGCTGAAATAGAATGACAACTGTGTAAGTGAAGAAGGACGATCACTATAACCAAATATATAACATTTTGCTTTGTAAATGAATCAAAACTGTAATGTCACAGTGAGAGGTTCGGAGTTTCTTTACTCAATGCCTTGTGCATGATTTAATTTTTTCCATGATGACTTGTACACACGCGTGCGTCTGTCATTGTAACTCACGTGAGTTCCCTAAGTGAACTCACCGCAGGAGCTTAGTGAGCTCGTGGGTCGATCAATATACACCGACAACTCTTTCTTGTACCGCAGATCAATGTCATCCATACACAACTTTCATGAAGTATTTTGATCAGGGACGTAATGCATAAATTGGACACGATGAGGTAATGTTTCATGTGCCTGTAACATCTGGTGCAGACGGTTGATCAGACAGAAGTGATATGGTTGTAACTTGTAATACATGTTCTCATTTTCCGTCATTTAATCTTAGGAAGTTGATTTCTTAAAATATTGTTTTTTTTAAATATCCTGACTTTTACCCTGTTCGTTCTTTATCATAAATAATTATATATGTTTATTTAGAGTCATGTAGCATCTTTTTGGTTGCTTTTCAATGGTTTTGCATGTTAATAAAGAAAAGTATACTCACTATTACTCGTGGTATATGATCATGGTGGATTAATGAGATATACATATATGTTGGAAAATGCTTATACAGATATAACCATTTTCAAGAGTGTTTTCTTTGTTGAATGTTCAAATATGGTAACCCTAAGAAATGGAAAGGTATACCCCCTGTGTATTCGTACACCATACTGTTTGTTTAAACAATCATGCCAATTTTTAAAACAAAAAGCAGCATGGCTATAACAAAAACATGCACAGAATGTAGTCATTTCATTAATACATTTACAATTACTAACCTGGCTATCGTCGGGGGATCGCTGTCAAATTGTTGGCGTTTCAAATCAAACGGAAGTTTCGTTAGTAACAAGATCGTAATATTTAAATGGGTGAATCGGTGTTTTCAAGCAACAAATGTGATGCAGTTCACCGTCTGTTGATAATCTCCATAATTCCGTCAACTTTGGAGTTCTCTTTGAACATTTTTATACAAGTGTTCATCGCCTGTACAAAAGTTTTAGGCAGATTTCGTCTGGATTTTATGTGGATTCAGGATGCATTTCGCTTTAAAATCGGGGACGTGATTGGGGGGTAGCCTATATACGTTGCCCCCCCCCCCATTAAGTTTTGTCCATCCTCCCCCCGAAAGTTGAAATAACGTCCCTGTTTTAAATCCCAACTTTTAGAGGGACTTTAGGAGGACTGGGAATATGGATAAGGTGACCGATTCCGTCTAATAGTTAAGCATACTATTTCTCATATTCCTCCAAATGATAACTTAACGTTAGATGGAAACGTTCTGATTGTGCAGTAGGATTTTGGCGTACTTGTAAACTTATTCAAAAGAACTACAAGAATATATGGATCTTTGGTGCAAGGTGGATTTTTGACTTGATCTGAATTCTACTCTGACAAATATTTGTGTTTGTTTCCTATTTAAATATGCTCTACAAAAAATCACACTCGATTGAAAGTTTCAGTGAAACCTCTACGAAATGTCAGTAAAATCTACTAATATGTCTTCTGCAGCAAAATTATCGTATTACACAAATTTCAGTAAATGTCATAGAGATTTGACCAGAATTTCTGAAAATATCAGTGAGAATTTGTAATTAACATTTCACTGAAATTTAGCCAAATCGTTTGAAAATATAGTGATTTTTTGTGATTGCAATATCTCTGAAATTTCAATAAAAATATGAACAAAAAACTACTTTACTATTTTAAAACGAACCATCATTCCATATTAATTCATTTTTCTTTCTTATACATTTTGAAATATTTTCAGCATAATTTATATTTCCCGTTTCCAATAGCTCTAATTTTATTGTCAACTTCGAGAGCAATAACTTCTTTCCACATCATTCCTTTCATGTTTTTTTTATTTAAAAAAAAATGAATTAGATTTAACTGCCCTCAGGCAACACGATTGGTTTCCGTTTTAAAGTAACATTCCGCTTTTCTATTTACCTGAATCCGATTTTTCTCGCTAAGGATCTTTTTTTTTTTACACCGTCTCTGAAAAACTTTATAAATGATCTGTGCTGTTCCATTCCGCAACGATCCTTATTTTTTTTTTAAAAAAGTATTTGTTCTGTACAGTACTTAACAAATGACCAATGTAAAGAGCTTTCTGATTCGTCAAAAGTTTATACTTGCCCAATGAATCTTCGCGTAACGGAAATCAACGGTAATGAGCATGCTTGCCAAGCATGGCGAAATATTCTTTTCACAAATCATTTCCAAACTTGAGTTGAATTAGAATAATGTGAATATGTGCGTAACGTATTGCTAATATATGTTAGGTGGCAGTGTGTGTAGAGAATGGTTATTACACGTTTTAAGATACATGAATATAATGGAGTGTTCGTTTCTATCGTACAATGTAAAACGCAACGTAAACATTACATTTTGATGAACGCTTCTACTGCTTCACTGGCAAAATCACTTCACACCAGTATAATATTAGTGTTAATTTTTATCACGACATTGCCAGATTGAGACTATTGTGCAAAATCAAGGCTATCAAGGTGACAACGCAGCTTTGAAATGAGCGTAAAAGTGTTAGATATCTGGTGGTAATAGTCTACAATACCGAACATCATATTATTTTACTTTTACGCCTTGACACAAAAACCGATCATAACAAGGATCGCCCAAAACAATTTGATATTATTGGTGTAAGAAACTTACGGTAGCGTCACGAGCTGTTTCTTTTCATTAAAAAGCGAGCGATACAATCATAAAAGTAAGAGAAACCAATCAGTGAATCATAAAAGAGGTACGTATATTTCCTTAAGTAGTGGTAATATATGTCACCCCGGTCCCTTACTGGAATTAACATTATACTGTAGATTTACATCGAGGCCACACTGGCACCCTTTGGGAATGGTAATGTTTTTTTTTTTGGGACCAATTTATGCAGTTTCCATAATGAAACATTTCTGGCATTTTATAGGAATATGTAATGTTGAAAATGTCTATACGTTAACGTGCGATGGATAATTTGACCCTCTGTAGGAATATCATATTAACATTGTTAGATACTATCCAGCACCCAGTTTTGTTAATATCCAACACATACATGTTGAATACTCCACACTATACTAGCCAATACCTTACATATACTATCCAATGAAAAGGGTATAGTGGAAAAGAAGTGGAGTATATACATAGAGTAGGTAGTATTTATCCACACACTATACCCACACACACAAGAGATGTTTCTTTTAGTTCAGTTTTGTTGTTAACACAGACATTGAAATAGATATACCAACGCAAAACACATAGCATTTTTACAATGTTTTGATTCCTGTCCCTCTTTTCTAGAGAACTAGGTGGCTCAGAAAAGGGCCGTTGTGTTAAGCAAAGAAGAGTGTTGACACATGCCACAACGCTTCACAGTTCTTCTCAAACTTCCTCTCACAACCCGTCCTTAGACTCTACACATAGATTCTTCTCTTCCATATGATTGTATCTATAAAGGTCATGACCCGTGATGTCTAGACATTTATCAGAAAAGGACGTCTGGAGTAAACAGCATGACAAAAAGGATAGTCGATGGCTTCCGTTTTACCCACATCTTGAGGAGTTGTTATGTGAACAGGAAATACAAGGAGTCTCTTGAAATAATATTAGCTACTGTGAGAGTGGCATGTGTAAGACGAAGTTGTTGGCATTGGCAAAATGAATTGTGGAGACAATGTTGGCACACCGCTATGTTGCTTTGAGGTATTGTGGCTGACACTTCTTTAGTACGTGTAAAAATTGTACATGATCTAAGCACACATCTAACCAGACTGGCTGATCCAATGTCATCGAAGCGTCGGCCTAGTGCGCCTTAGATCAAAGTTGAAAGCCGAAGTGGACCTGGAGATACAGACAATAAGCAAAGACTTTAGCGTTTTATACATTGCGCACCACGAAGTACACGCACTTGAACACGTACGACAAATCCCACTACAACTATATTGACAACTGTTGGCCAGTTAACATTTTTGTTCCATATAATTATAGAATATACAGTTTGGTGTGTTGTTCACACACTGGACAGCTTCACTACCTACAGCATGGCAGCTTCCAAGTAGCCGAACCCTTGGCGAATCTTTGATTAAATGAGTCAGTCAAAACTCACGCGACTCTGGCCTGTATAGAGGATGTGGAAAATTGTGGATGAAGTTCTTCTTAAGAAGGTCTTTTAAGATGGTGGATTTATGTGCAGGGATGGGCTGTTCGGTAGTGTTCCACTACTTGTTTTGGCAACACTCTGGAGGCACTATTTTCAGTGACACTCGCTGAGCAAGGCACATGTATGTGAACGGTCAGGCCTTTTGCATCGAATCGAAAAATAATGTTTATCTTCACTGTCCAAATACGATGAGTCGATTGTGGTGTCTGCTCTTTTTCTCTGATTCAAGTTTTTTGTAGTTGCTCTTGAGTCGGGTTCGTATAAGACAATCCATGTTTTATCACCTGTGGACATTTCATTCAAACGTATATAATCACTCTTTTCTTATTTGGCATGTAGCTGTTTGTAGATTCCAGCTCATGTCAGTTTCTCTTCAGCCGTTAGTAAATTTTGTGTACAGTTTAGAAATGGTATGCTGTAATGTTTTGCTGAGTAGGCATGTGCATATAATTCAGGATCAATCGAAGTTTTCTTTTTCTATTACTATTTTAAATGCCCTACTAAATGAGGCTGTGGTAAAAGGTGAGACAACTCCATCAGTCTTGTTTTAATTTGGAATTTTTGCATTTCAGTGATGTAGTTTCAGCTAGTCTTCCTAAAATGGCAAGTGAAAGAATTTACCATTTAATTCAACATATATATATATATATATATGTGTGTGTGTGTGTGTGTGTGTGTGTGTGTGTGTGTGTTACAAACCGAACGATGTTCATCAATATCTCTTTGAAGTGATTGATACATGCAATCAAAATCCTTCCGTTTGGCCCATGTATCCGCATAAACGCATCTTACTCAAACAAAGATAGAAAAGTATCTTGCTCTGATTTATAAAAATTAAAAAGCACCATATTTTTGTCCATTATTCCTCGCAGATATGATTTGTCAAGGAAGGAACAGATGTACAAACGGAAACAGGGAGGATATATATCCAGCAAAGGATTGCATGCAAAACAAATGATATTAATCAACAATTTCAAACTAGTTATTAAGACAACTTTCGTTTCGTTTTTGTTTTCAGGTATTTGTATTAATTGTTTCATACGAAAATCAACGAGTATACTGCATGGATCTATATTGAAATATGAAAGAACTACTCTTTAACGCGTTAAAAAATCTGTCAGTATTACTCTACCCCAGTGCTGTCCAATCTTATCGACACCATGGATAACTGAAAAGTCGTTTTTTTTTTTTATATTTTAAAACCATTGACCGCAACAGAAATCGTAAAAGCAACGACTATTAACCTGGTTAAGAATATATATTTTGAAAGTAGGCCATGGACTTTTTGACATAAATGCCAAAGAAAGAGTTCGAGTTCTGGCAGAATAAAATCAGCTCGCGGGCCGCATGCTGGACAACACTGCTCTACCCCATGGAAGCGCAATCTGATTAAAATAAAATCTCCACTGTCCACGTATGACCAAAATAGATCTGATTTTAACCCGATTGCATGGAAACGTTAATTATCTACCGACGGGAAGATATGATGACCATGGAAATTATATTTGTAGTTGAGACCCCATAGTATCCATGACTTCCAGAATTTAAATCTGATTATTTATTGCCTACGCTCAAAACGCGGACACTATGTAAATATCTTGTGTGATATAGTTGGCTGTACTACTTGTACAGTATTTGTACTCACATGATATTATTTGTGTGTACCGTTTGTTTTCAGTGAGCATTTCATTATTTAAGGCTATAAGACAAAATCTTGATATACATGCGTTAAAATTACTATAATGACATACAAGAGACGTGCGTATTTCAGTATATGATATGTACACGTATTTGGCTATCATCCATCCATCTCTCTCTCTCTCTCTCTCTCTCTCTCTCTCTCTCTCTCTCTCTCTCTCTCTCTCTCTCCATGCATGCATGCATGCATGCATGCATGCATGTATGTATGTATGTATGTATGTATGTATGTATGTATGTATGTATGTATGTATGTATGTATGTATCTCTCTTTCTGCATGCATGCATGCATGCATGCATGCATGCATGTATGTATGTATGTATGTATGTATGTATGTATGTATGTATGTATGTATGTATGTATGTATGTATGTATGTATGTATGTATGTATGTATGTATGTATGTATGCATGTATATATGTAGTCAACATAGATCTGTTTAATGATTAATTCACTGCGATCAAGTGCATAATTACGTCAGAAAAGAAGCTTTTTTTAGTCCCACTTAGCTATTGTTTAAGTACTATAGTCATCAGCTTTCATTCACCTCACGTGCATACTTACGTCAGAAAAGCAGCTAATTGAGTCCCACTTAGTTATTATGTCAAGCTACCACTTTTTATGCTTTTGTTGATGTCACACGATAATGTGTAATAGTTACAGTGAGTTACAATGATATACATGTTTAATGATTTTATACCAAAATAGTAACGGCCATCTGGATCGAGATTAAATCAACGTACATGCTGACAGACAAACACGAGAAAGTTGTAATACATACATTGCACGAGTTGAAATAAACCTATATAGATATCTTGCTGTATTCAATCTGCGTATGCTTACACCAACTGGGTCGTTGATATATTTAGTAATAAAAACTATTTCTTGTTAAATTTGTAGTCAGTGATGGCGATACTGGTGTTAGCGCCATCAGCGTCAGTATCTTTGTAATAATAATCACCAACAGCAGCAGTGGTAGTAGAAGGAATGATAGCGATGACAGTCGTGTTTGGTAGTAACGCTCAGGTAGCGAAACAAAGTAAGATTTGGAGAAAAATTAACTTTTACATGAGGTACATGATTAGTTTCCTTGTTTTCCACCCACGTGTGTAGCATATATAAGAAATAGACCCATTTCACAATCTCGTGTAAAAATAATTTACCAAACCCAAAGCCCGCAAGAAAGTTTTATTTCTTTATTTTATTATCCGAGTAAGATTTGGTTTAAGATAAGACTGTACATTTGGTATGTACTATGTATATTTTACTTCATGTATCAATATGAATGTGAATAATTGGTATGAACTGTTAATCAAGGGATATATGATCGAGAAGACTAATTAACTATGCATAGATAGGACAGCTTAGTCATTTCAATGGTCAATAGTTTATATATTATGTATTCATTTCTTTTATCTTGCAAGTTACTAAGGTATTAGTCCAAATGTTATGAAATTGCGGAATTTAAGTAACAATGATACTAGCAAAGACTTTGCTCAACTTCGTCTTGACCCTCCCTCCCCCCCCCAAAAAAGATAACAAAAAACAAAAATACGAATATGCATATCAGATTAGCGGAATAACCTGGTTTTAGCTGAGATATCTCACTTTGGTCATTGGACTACATTCTTCTTTCTAGTCAAATAGTGTATGTAGGTCAAGATATGTCACACGTGAAGGATGTGACAACACGAGCCGTTCACAACGGTTCTTGCATGATACACTTTGATCACTTGTGCCGAAGAGGACGATAAGACAGGGACTAAAAACTAGATCTTGATCTTGGGCTGGTTTTCGTTTTCAACGGCACGTCAAGAAACTGTAATTCTGACAATTCCAACAGATAGAAGAAAATCGAATAAACTGTATCATGCGGGAAAAAATTGTTAAACACAAGTCATTTAGTTAGGGTATCAGACCAGAATGTTAGTTATTAGGCAAGTGGAGAAAATATAGTTTCAATTTCCGTTTATGTGTGACAGAGACTGAATTAAAAAAAAACATAAATGTCTGCTACTGTTTTATCATTATATAGCTAAGACAACTAAACTATTGGTTCACAAAAATGTGTTGGTTTGGTTTCTGCTACTTAATTTAAGACCAACGGATCGTAACAATCTACATGGAGTGACTACACTACATTGAATCTCTAAATCACTAAAATATTTTCAACGACGTTTTCTTTTGTTTCTTCTTCCTAATTTATCCATACTACCCAGCAGTACACTGAGAATATGACTCAGAAATACTGCTAATAAAATCATTAATTAGCTTTTTGCTCTCATGGTTTCGTCATTCAAAACGTATTCCTATCTTTTGATAAGTTTCTTCAACAGAGTTAATTTCATCAGACGAAGTTTCTTTCATAATTACTTATTACTGCAGTCTTTTAACACATCATGTAGTTGTAGGTTGTCCAAAATTCTCGTGCAATATCTCGGTTTGTTGGTACTTAAACCAGGTACCAGGAATGGGATAAGGTGCACCTCTTGTTAATTATTTAACTATAACAGATGTTCGTACTTCAGTCACATCACAGACTGCGTCACATTTACACTTTTGTTTCTTTGCTTATTTATTTTTCTCTTCTACTCGTTTGTGTAATTCCTGTTTGAATATCACAGCTCGCTGAGTGTTGTATTTATTTATTGCTTCCATATACCTTTCGTGTACGTTTGTTTTGCAATGTTTGTCAAACAATATATATGTTATCGTTCTACCACACCTGTAAATAAACCTTTCATCATCAGCGATTTTCAATATATAAAAATAAGTAATAATACATTTTATCATCCATTTAAAAACCATTATTGTTATCCTTTTCCCATCCTCTTCCTTTTTATCATCATCGTTGTCGTCATCAACATCATCGTCATCATCACAATAAAATAATTGTAAAAAAATGTCAGCGAAAGTGTTTGCATCTGACCCTAATATGCACCAAAGGACCAAGTCTCTGGCTTTACACTTCTTTTTCTTATGTCATGACGATCTTATTTCCGTCCTCGTTTTCAAACACACGAATTGCCCAGCTAAGGACTTCAGCTGTGTCCTATCAGTCAAAGATAAGACGAAAACGACTTGCCAAGTAACCACATGAGTCTGGAATTATTTCTCAGAGTGTTGACCCAGTGTTTTCCAGTGTTTTCTGTCACGTATGGCTTGCACCTGATAGAACAACAACTTATTAACAACCATGACTCCTTATCATGATTACGTTGTCATGGCAGGAAATTTATGCACTTATGAAAGATATTACCAATGGAATCTTGACATGTATTCCATTATGGCCCTTACGATTTTAAATGTCTGTCGTGTTTCTTCACTGATGATACTTGCCAAATAAAATTTTTATTACGGTTTCACTCGACCAAAAATATGGCAAGTAAAATTATTATTAATTTCCAGAACTCTACATCTTATAAACTTTGAAAATTATGTTATAAGCTTTTTTATGTTTATCTGATTTGATATATATATATATATATATATTTGTTTTAATTTTTACTGTTTGTCAGTTTTAAATTCTTATTTATTTTTCATTACATGATATTGTAATGTAAATTTATTCACTAGAGATGATGTGTTTTTTCTTCAGGAAATCGGTTGACCGAATTATTCTTTGGTAAACAAGTAATGTTGACATAGATCCTGACCTTGATTCATGGTTTGTTGAGGGAAAAAACATAAACAGGTGTCATTGTTTATTTTAAAATGGTTGCTTGTTGTCAAGGTAAATATGAGAATAGTGAAGAAGTAAACAACTATTTTATTCTTAAAGTAAAAATGATTGGTTCTCGTCAGGGCCATGTTAGGAGTATGTGATATAAACGATCTATTGACTCCTTCGCCCCCCCCCCCCCAGTCGCGTGATTTCGCAAATTGGGGAATGATATAATCTTTGTTTTAGTGAAAAATAGTTAGCTATGTGCATTTACAAATGACGTTATTTCATTTTGTTTTGTAGCCAAGTATTTGAATCCATGTTAACAATTCTTCAGTTCATTAGGATTTTAAATTATTAATTCGTATCTCTGGAAATATTTGATGTGCTCATACGTAATTCTTGGACAAAGACAGTTTATTAAAATATTATTCAGATTTCTAACACCTGAGTGTTAAATCTTGTGATTCTACAAGGAACTATAGATAAACACAAAGCAGACTTCAGCATACGTTATCGTCTCCTTCCATCTGGGATTTTACAACAAGATTCGAACTACATCATCGTCTTCCATATTGGATTTCATTTCTAGGACTTTTGTAATGTATTTCGTGCATTATTCTTGGATTATTTTTGGATTTAATTCTTAAAACAAAGATATTTTTCCAGTTTCACAATCTATTTCCAGGGAAATAAATTATTTGTTAAATTTAAAAAAGCTTGTTGTTTTCACTCTTTCTTTGTTACCGTTTTTTAGAGCCTAAACGCGTAACAATGATTACACATCTTATAATCAATATAAGATAATACACATTTGATACATTTTAATAGACATTATATGCTTTATAAGATATGATATATTTGTTAATATCTCTTATATACAATTTTATTTCAGATATATTGGGGGCTCCGAGCGCTGTCCGTTACGGACCACTGCCATCTCACCTCTGCGTATGTTCGAGTCTAAGATTCGGCAAATGTAGTTATGTGAGAAAGCTTGCCAGTAGCTTCTCGTGGGCCGGTGGTTCTTTCCGGGGGTTGTCTTGGTTCTTCCTCCACCAATAAAACTGGCCGCCATGTATAGCCTATATTGTGCTGAAAATGGCGTTAAACCACAAAAAGAAAATCAAAAAAATCAGATATATTATGAAGTTTATATAGTATTAAATAATGTTCAGACGATATATTAATATATTTATAAAATTTTAGAATGTATATCTTATCAAGCATATAAGACGCTTTATACGTTATATATGATACACTTTAAATCATTCAAACTTTATGAAAGGTGTCGTATGTATTTACAGCTGAATTCCGGATCATAATAAAGTGTTAGTAATGATGAATATATATATTGGAACTTACATAATCTTTTAGCTATACGATAAAAACGTTTGGTAATTTTGTAGCGGTCAGTCTTTCTTTGCTTCTGTATTTATTTCATCCCATTTGGTTAGATTTGATTGACTCCATTTGATTTGTTTACGTTGACTCCATTTTATTAGTTTTCATTGACTGCAAGTGATGGTAGGTTTGATAAGTAAACTTGAGACCATAATGTATTTCAAGTCCATAAAAGAGGATGGGTTACAAAGGCGGCCATGTTAAAGAGGAAGCCAGTCTGCAGAGGAGTATCGGTTACAGAAGAGGCCCGTCTACAGTAAAGGATAGGCTACAGAGGCGTCCAGGTTACAGAAGAAGCCAGTCTGCAGAGGAGAATCGGTTACATAGAGGCCCGTCTACAGTAAATGATAGGCTTCCAGAGGTGGCCAGATTACAGAGAAGGCCAGTGTAAAGCAGGATGGGTTACAAAGGCAGCCAGTTAAAGAGGCGGTTAGTCAACAGAGAAGGATGGGTTACAGAGGCGGCCAGATTACAGAAGAGGCTTGGTTACAAAGAGAATCAGTTGAAGAATGTTTAACCGTATTATCCGAGATGGAATGTCATAAGTCAGCACTAGGCGATACGAAATACCTCATGTCTATAACGTGATTGCTTCCAACTCTTTATTGCAAAACAAACTTAAGAAATCTGCAAACTCGTAAGGAGAATATACTTTTCAGCGTATATATTGCCTGTTATAGAATGCTGTTGACATCACTATATGGGTCCATGCATACAAAACTATCCATATAAATGAAAATTCCAAAATGCAGCTTTCACTATAGCGGTAATTTTAGCTACAAATGAAATATGTACGTCATAAAATATGCTTTTAAAAATGGAAGATAATTTGCTGTAGTACACTATCATGACTATCGCAAAAAATTATTCCCGATACCCAGCGATGTAATGCTTCTTCCATAGTATAAACTATTAAAGAAACCGCCACATAAAATAACAAAGCTTCCGATTAAAGAAACCGACACATAAATTAACAAAGCTTCCGATTAAATAATGGTATTATCGCATATAAACTCCAAATTTTGCCTTCTATAACAAAATAGAACCACCGTAATACGCCATACTCTAATGAAAGCACGGAATATAGAAATATGCACCTATATATAATATAATACCAATTAGTCGTTCGAGACAGATCCATCATTCCGCAGTAAGTAGATGATAAAGTTGATGAGCAATGCCTTAGTCCCAAAATCATATACACAGGGACGTCATTTCTATTCTTTCTAGGGGAAAGGGGGTGGGGAAGACTTAATGAGCTTGTTAGTATTTGTATATAGGCTACATCAATTTTACAGGACATGCAAATTCCGGGGGGGGGGGGGGGGCAAATGACGTCCCTGCATATTATTGCATAAATGAACCATACAGTATTATTGTGAAGCGGTGTCCTTTGTGTAGTTTTAATAGGAAGATTATCTAAAGCCGGTCTTATATGAAGGATACTTTATAAACGATAAAGTAATATCCTCTATATACAGGCTTCGTTATATGTAGGTGTACGTTAAGACAAGCTTAAAGGTAGTGAAAAATATAAGCAATCCAAGATCCTAACTGCATATAACAGGATGCTTTGTTTTCTCATTTGTTCTAGATACCACATGCATACCAGCTTGTAAAAATGGTGGGCGATGTGAGAACCATAAATGTATTTGTCCCGAAGGGTATCAAGGAGTCATCTGCCAGTTAGGTGAGTAGAGATGGATGATTACCTGCGAGCTGAAAAATAAACTTGTATATGACATAGTTATTGTATTGTTAATGGAATCGCTCTTGTCTTTTCCATAGACTAACGTTGAATCAGAAAGCGAAATGATTTCATAATGAAATGACCTAATAACTAATCAGCCAATCAATCTATCAGGTTAGTGCATTAAGATGCATGCTGACGAACGAGTAATTAAGCACGTGAATTATTAAGAACATGATAAGAACAATTTTCGTAAAACTGCAACCTAATCGAGAGAAGTTTTAAACACACTGTTTTCGTTTTGTAGATAAACTTTGCTCATAGGGTAGGCTTCTTGCGTTCTACCTAGGCTGAACTAACAGTTTTGATATTAATATGCAAACTCGAAAAAAAAAATGGCAATAATAATTTTGGCACATCATCCGGTATGATTACTGGGTGTAGAAGTTGACGTGGAAGTTTAATGTCGAAGTTTAATAATAAACATCGAATAGCATGTCAGGTCATATGCTGAAATGTAGTATTCAGTGAGTTAAAATATCAGTCTGTTGAGCTAAAAAAAAATGCATCTCATAATCCTTCAACACGAACTCTTCTGTGTTTATAAACATGGATTCTACTAACCCGTCAGTGAATAACAGGATGTAAAAGTCATGAATGGTGTGAATACTTGACTGATGCGGTGCACAATTTCAAAATGCACATGTACCCACTAGATATACATAATACTGTTTATCATGCCTTCCTTTTTAACTTATCAACCTTCAAATTTAGTTACCAATTTGGTTACCACACAATCTCCAGTTATGTATCCTACGTAGTTACTAAACGTTCAGAGTGACTAGCACCTCGAGTAAGGAAGTTGGGGTATCGATGTCTGGGTCCAAACTTCAGTTATGGTCGCTATGACTCAAATAAAGACATACGAGTTCAACAAATAACATTAGATCTGCTTCACAGGTCTGGGCAAAGCATTTTGAATGTCTTGTAGATTTCCGAGTCCAAAAATCAATGATTACAGAGATTAGATTAAGAAAAATATTTTTTTTTTCACAAAAATTTCAGTTCCAGATGATGAGCATTCACTGACATCTGTGGAAGACCTTCACGCAGAGTAAGAAAGAAGCATAGTTATGTTGGGGTCAAAAGGTCAATGATCAAATAGTTTGCATTTTAAATTTTTAGTTCTTTGCCATTTACCTTGACCCACGTTTGTAGAATGATTCGCTTAGGTATGGAGGAGGCATGTTGGTTTGGTGTCAACAGATCAAAGGTCAGTATTACTGTAGCGCCAAGAAAAATTAGTATTGCAGAATAATGTTTTCTAGAGTACATTCTTCCTAAAATTGGATGGATGGCTTGCACTAAAGGTAATTAAGGCGCCCATAGAGTCTAAATCTAAAGGTCAAATGTCAAAGTCATTTTATGTTCAATAAGAAAATAATGATGTTTGCATTGCACATTTAGTTCAATACGGTATACTTCACCTAAGCTGATTAAATAAGATAATTCCCGAGTCAACCATGTCCTAACAGTGCCTGTATAGTGTTTTAAGATAGTAACGGGATTATAATGTGCCTCATTCCGTTATGTTGTTGGACACTTGAATCGTTATTATTTTATCAAGTGATCTGATAAAGTTTAAATTATTGCAACTCTTTTTGTGTTCGAGTGTGTGTGTGTTTTTTTTTTATGGTAATGGATATCTTTTTTTTTGTTGTTGCCTATTTTAAGTTATTATTTGTATTTTTCGGTTTGATGGGTGTTTTTTGTTAGGCCGTTTCATGTACACTCCACCCATCTACATGTATAAAAGATCTATTATCTAACAATTAAACTTGAAATATACAAGTATACCATCAGTTAAGGAATGTTTTGAAGTGCACCTTCAAAGATTAATATGCTTTGTTGGTGAAAGTTCAGATATAGGTAGGATGTGATTTCGGTTGCAGGACATTGTTTTAGTCTTATTATAGTGTCATCCTTCATATATGTCTTTTTTTATTAAATAAATAGAGGACATCTATTTCTCGGACAACAAACCAGTCACTCAAGAAAGAAACAAATGAACAATCGCATTTTTATATACTTTGTAAGCAATGATAAATTTGGTCTCATTTGTAATCACTAGTCTTACTATCGGACATATGCTACAATAAGTTATTTATGTAATAAGGCAATAGGTACATTACGCTAGTCAGGTAATAAGACAATAGTTACGATAAATTATTGTGTAATAAGACAATAGTTAGAATAAGCTAGTCAGGTAATAAGACAAAAGTTAGAATAAGCTAGTCGTCATGTAATAAGACAATATTTATAATAAGCAAGTCACGTAATAAGACAATAGTTAGAATAAGTCATGTAATAAGACAATACTTAGAATAAGCAAGTCACGTAATAAGACAATAGTTAGAATAAGCTATTCGTCATGTAATAAGACAATAGTTAGAATAAGCTAGTCACGTAATAAGACACTATTTAGAATAAGTTAGTCACGTAATAAGACAATATTTAGAATAAGTTAGTCGCCATGTAATAAGACAATATTTATAATAAGCTAGTCACGTAATAAGACAAAAGTTAGAATAAGCTAGTCATCATGTACTAAAACAATAGAATAAGCTAGTAAAATGTAAAAAGACAATAGTTAGAATAAGTTAGTCGTCATGTAATAAGACAATAGTTATAATAAGCTAGTCACGTAATAAGACAACAGTTAGAATAAGTTAGTCATCATGTAATGAAGCAACATTTATAATAAGCTAGTCATGTAAAAAGACAATAGTTAGAATAAGTTAGACGTCATGTAATAAGACAACATTTATAATAAGCTAGTGATATAACAAATCAATAGCTACAATAAGCTAGTCAAGTAACAAGACAATAGGTACAACAAGCTAGTCATGTGATTTTCGTTTTGTACTGAATCCAGGGTTGGGTCAGTATTGTGTGCCTACTTTCATAAGGTGGTCACAGAACCACATGGTCTACATCGATCTTAACATTACTTGTGGGTTTTGGTATATCCCCAAAAGGAACAAGAATTGTGCTAAATGGGATTTTATTTAAAAACTATGTTAATAATTTTTGTAATGCTCTATTGACAATTTGACTACGTCGAGGATTCGTAGTCTCTACTTGTTTTCTCCGATCCAAACATTCTTGTTTCTTCTTGTGATTTTGGTTCATAAATGTTTCTGGACATTCTTTTTATATTTGGCGAGTAGCGTTTGACGATTTCATCCCAAATATGTTTATGATCAACAAATGCGGGACCAATCTTGCACAAACCTTTTCGAGTCCAATTACTCTTCTGGAACAGGTCTAAGTTACACATATCAGTTTTGTTATTGAATACGGATATCAAGAGGCTGCATTCAAAAAACATTTTATTTTAGGTTAATGTTTGGATCAAGATAAGTAAGTTTTCACTGATCGGTATGTTTCCAGGAAAAATCAAAGAGATATACTTATAATTGATCATCCTTGCGAAAACAATTAATTTGTATATTTCTGTGTTTTTGGGTGTGGAGCAGTGAGTTTTTTTTTAAAAACCCAATCTGAAAATGTATTGCTTTTTTATTACTATATTATATATTTAAAAGAAAAGTGTTTTTATTTATTTTTTATAACGAGTGTTAATGGAAACAGTTTTGCTGGTGTCAATTTTAAACAGTAAAACAATTTTAAATATTGGAACAATTGTAACGTTTAAAGTAACGATTGTTATCAATGTTTTATGTTATAGCAGATACAAGGAATCAGATAGGAAATCTGTTTCCGATGTTATAGCAGATACAAGGAATCAGATAGGATATCTGTTTCCGATGATATTGCAGATACAAGGAAGCAGATAGGATATCTGTTTCCGATGATATTGCAGATACAAGGAAGCAGATAGGATATCTGTTTCCGATGATATTGCAGATACAAGGAAGCAGATAGGAAAACTGTTTATAATGTTTTAGCAGGTATAAGGAAGCACAGAAGAAGATTCTGTTTCAGATTCCTGCTTGTTTGGGTTATAGTCATTTATCGCCTATCAGCTAGTACGGCTTTTTTATTTTGGACAGCGTTTGCTTTAATACTTAATTTCAGTTGTCGGGAGCAAAGTTGCCGTTAATATCCTCATGTGTCTTCTTCCGGTGAAGACCGTCAGCATTCCTGTCCACTTCCTTCGAAGGATGTCACCATCCACACAAGCACCACCAGCTTCGTAATTTATTATTTCAAATGTTTCCTATTTGTAACTGGCTGTCCCTATCATGTCGCCAGACATGTGGTAGTCACATTCCATTCAAATACTCCCGAGACGTGAATTTTCCTATTATTCAATAGTTGATTCCTTTTCGTGTACAGTGCGTACCTGATTTCTGAATGGTTCGCCACATCCTCGCTTTCTGATTCTTCCTCTGTTCCTGATTTTCGCAATTTCTGGTGCTTTTTCCCTATCCTGCATCCTTTATGTCCATTTTTCCTTTGCTTTCCCGTGTCCTGCGATATTGTGGTCTTCTGTTCTGTTCTGGTCTTCTTCGTTATTTCTATACTCCATTTTAAATTATTGTGACTGTTGTTAAGTTTCTTTTCTAGACCTTGCCCCGATTGATTAATTGGTTAGTTTTGCTAATGTGATATTTATTCTTGATATTTATGCTTGTGATATAAATTAACATATATTTCATTAGTTGTGTGTGTGTGTGTGTGTGTGTGTGTGTGTGTGTGTGTACATTTCCCCCCTGCTTTTATTCCTATTTGTAATTCCTCCAGCCACTGTTTTGTAGTCGCTGCTATATAACAGTCTTTCGATCTCATGTTCTGGTTCGATGTGTGTGTGTGTGTGTGTGTGTGTGTGTGTGTGTGTGTGTGTTTCTCGATTGATCAGATTCGTTATTTTTGATTATATAATATTTTTTCTTTATAGTTATGATTTTGTGATATTAGTTAACCGAGATTTCATTAGCTGAGTGATGTTTGTGTTTGTGTTTTATTAAAAATATCTTTTTACTACAATTTTTCCTATTTTGAATCTTCCCCCGCCCACTCTTGTGTAATCGATGCAAAGTCTTTCGATCTCATCCATGAATTGTGCTGTAAGTTCGTGTGTGTGTGTGGTACGTTTATGGTTTATTTCCGTTGCATTGATCTTTCTGAGGGTGAGATTTACTTCTGTCTCTAAGGTTGGAAAAAGTTTTGCCATATTTTATTTTGTTTGACTGATATCTATTTTAATGAACAGTTCTCGCGCTGGCGGGACTAATATTACTAGTTCCTTTCCTCCTGATTTATGTCCAGTTTGTTTCATTTATTTGTTTATTTATTTTATGCAAAGTAACCTTATATTTGTCCCCCATTTCCTGTTTTATTTATGTATTAGAGAATACTGATATGTGACATACATAGATTCTTATTATTTAGTAATTCCTGGTATGTGCATCGTTCTCCTATGTATTCTTGTTGGGCTTGTATTTATGCCCTTTCTTGATCGTATCGTAGTTAAGTATGTAACACATGTTCGAGTGTTTATTTTGCAGTGGGGGGGGGGGGTAGTTTGTGTTTGTTCCCCCTTTTATGTATTTATGTATAGGCCGACCAGGCACAGGCCTATATGAGCACCGCGCCTTTTAGAGGCCCAGCAACAACGGATCAACATACTATTGAGAGATAATTTCTGAGGGGCAAACCCAAGATGTCGATTGCCTAAGGGCCTCCACAAGGATCAATCCGGCACCGATTATTGCATGTTTAATGCAGCAAAGAAGAAATATGTTTCAAATTGTATAACAGGTATACGAAAGCAGAGAGGAAGACTGTTCCAAATGTTATAGCAGGAATAAGAAGCAGAGGAGAGGACTCTGTTTCAAGCAAATCGAATTTTATACTTATATATTTTATCCCTTCGTCGATAGTTTAACAACAAAAAAACGTATTCGAGATTCAAGAGCCATTTGTCAGCACATCCGTTGCCCTCCCCTCCTAAGAATGAAACTATTACGCTCTGGAATTAGTTGTTAATATTGACTGCTACATCAAGTGCCATAAATACATCATATAGTAATCTTGAATAGTTCGTCTAATATTGCGAAAGAGTTCTGCTATCAACAGATATTGCTTTGTCAAATAATATCTGTTTGAAAAAAGTAGTATTCTCCTTGTCTTAGAAAGCGAAACTAAATTCTTGAACAATCAGTGCGAGTTCATAACGTAACCTTGCGAATATAACGCATAAGATGATCGTTATATCGCTATTTTACATTAATATTCTATTAAAACAACCGTTTGGGTACATTGTACTGTACATTGAAATCTTTCAAACTCAAGGATGAACAGAGGACATACCAAGCACTTGAGGTAACTTATTCAGCAACCATTCAGATAACAATAAACGTCAAGGTCACAATGACTACACTAATATGCTCACATTACGCGCTAAACACGTTCCAGACACGTGATCCGTCAGACGCAAATTATCTTTATTTGGAAAGGTTAAAACGAGCCGAACACTACAATCATTAGAACTAATCGTTCTCTCTCTCTCTCTCTCTCTCTCTCTCTCTCTCTCTCTCTCTCTCTCTCCGTCTGCTCTTTGAACTGATTCGTTATTTCCCGCGCTAAAATTGCCCTTGACGTTTTCGGTAACACCAAATAGCATTCGCTATTTTTTAGCAAGTCTATTTCTGTCTAACTCAGCGAGATATGGTGCGTGCTTTACTTGTTTTTCTCAAGAATGCCGTATTTTTTTTCTTTTCGGAGCATGCAGCCCTAATAAGTGTTATAATTTGTCCTTGCATATGCACCCCCTTTTTAAAAAAAAAAAATGTCAACTGATCAACAACTAGTATTTCAATGTTTTTTTTCTGACTTTTCAAGATACAAGTTGTACAAAAAAATTCAACAAGAAAGGAGAAAAAAGATCAAATAAATGGAAATAGCTAATTATTATTATTAGTGAAATCTATAACCTTAAATTTCGAAACATTTTTATAGTGTCCATGCATGAACAGCAACAAGACTGTCTATAAACATGGAATAACGCCCTGCTGGTGTAATCATTAAAAATTTCTCACACTTTACAAATCCATGGATTTGACGTAACGTTTAATGGAATATGGAATTCAAGGACTTTTACGTGTTTCAGACACATTGTGTCGGATTTAAGAGAGCAACATGTGTATCACAAGCAATTTCTATTTGGAGTGTGAGGATTTCTAATGTGTTAGAATTAATTTCTGTTTGGAGTCTGGGGTCTACAATGTATCGTAGGCTAAAACGTATAGAAAATATAAAGCTATAAGGAGAACATATGTAAAAGTTAATATTGACTGTCATTTAACCACATGTAATGTTAGCGAATTCTTTGCGTAATGTATGATTAAACCCAGTGATATTTCAGTTTTTATAAAAATGTGTGCCTGTGTTCTGTTCCTATTAATTGACATTGTCGATCAACTGCTAGTTTTAAAGAAACGACGAATTTATCAACCTACTATTTCTGGGATCGATTTTGACCTAATCAATGGGAGAGGTTTATTCGAGGTTGCCAGAACTTCTAAGCTGTTGCATTTTGTCAACATTTATTGGAATTGTCCAGTTCCAAGCTCTTCCCACTGTTTTGTACTCGAGGCAGTTTGTTGATACAGGACAGGTCAAATAGTTCTACTGCTTAGATGATAACAAACTCTGATTGAAGATTTCTTTTAAAAATATTTATTTACTACGTAAATCTAGGGACTCAAAGTTTCAGGTAAATACAATTAATTGTTTAGTATTTCGCAGTGATGTTACTTGTATTTTTTTGGGGGAAAATAAGAATATAGTATCATCTCCGAATAGACTTTTGATAAATCGCTGGTTTTCGTAAGATGTTCTTCGGAAAATAATCTGTTTGATAAAAGAAACTGATCATCGATAATTAAATCTAAACTAATTACTAACACAACTCTCAGTTCTATATTTTAATTTCTCACACAAAAGAATACTCCAGTTTTATTTTGTTTAAATCAGTTGTTAAGAAAATATCAGACCAATTATATTCGCATCTTCTTCCACCTCTTCTTCAGACGTCAACGAATGTTATCATGGTCAGCCATGCAGCCATATTTGTCAAAACACTAGAGGAAGTTTCAGATGCGCATGTCCAACCGGATATATTTTGGACGACGATGCTCGTACTTGCGAAGCGATTTCGACCACCAAATCCACATGAAGTCCCTGAAACGAGCACCACGTATTGTATTTCTATAGATTGATTTTTGAGGACTGTATTCAAGCACTGTACTCACTGATACTAAATAAAGAAGTATTGTATTTCATATCTTTGTAAATTATTCATTGTAAATTTGTAACCGCCATGATGACAACTCATTGTTTTGCCTTTTGACAAATTTTAAACTTAATAATTTACACTTAATAATGCAACAACAGAGTAGCGCTCTCCTTGGATAAACTGCAATGAATCGAGTTTTGGAATCATTACGTACTTTTAACTCGGTGAACATGATGTAGTACAAGCAATATTGATAGACATCCAATAGAGTGACATTATCATATTAGATAACTTCACACGATGACTTGTAATCACTCTAAGACAGTTTCTGTTTTTGAGAAGTCATATGAAAGTCTTTGGTGAAGAAATGCGACTGAGAGAATTGTAGAGTATACAAGTTTGGCTGGATCGCATTATCATTATAACGTATTCTTTGTATTTTTTTTTCTCAGTAAGTTTTTATCTTCAGTAGTATGGAAATAGAAGGTTTGGAATTCATTACTGTCTAGGTCATGACCTAGTATCCTAGCTCCACCCCACCCCCCGACTTTGTCCTCATATTATGCACTTGTATTCCACGAGTGCTTCTGCAAGAAGAACATAGTGTGGGGTAGAAGACTTCAACATTGATCAGTATTCAACAAAATTGGTATTATCATACTATTACGTCACGGATCACGGCCATGATAAGCCTATACATGATTTGTATCAATGCTCGAGTTGACGCGGTTTGTGGACATGAATGTGGAATTGTATCACAAACCCAGTCTTTGAATATGAGTATAGTTTTATTGCACACCCATCAGTATTTGCAGTGGTGGCAGAATAACAAATATTTGCACACAGACTCTGTATTTCTTAGTATAGTGGGCATGGCTCCTGTGTAAGGATATGCTACATTCTGTTTTTTGCATGACAATCAATTATTATATGCTAAATAGATTTAATCAAGAAATGTAATATCTTAACGTGCCAATATCTAAAGCGAAAGTATATAATTCTTGTTCATGTACGAGAACTAGCCAAAATGGATACTCACCAGTCTAATAGCTACTCAAATAATTGACTGGTGGAAGTGATAGCAAATATTTGAGAAACCTAAAATTATTATTCCAAGACTATGAATGTTTACCCGTAAATGAATACATGGACAGATATGTATATTATATCCATCGAATAGTAATTAAAAATGACGTAGCTTTCACATTGGCTTAATATAGGGGAATGCACGAGCATTTTTCTCATGAGTCTAATAATATCGAGTATGAATTGTTTCACTGTTTGAGAAGTGCTTGGGGTGGCCGAGTTAGATAATGTGTTCTGCTGCTGAACATAATATTACCGGTCCGAGTCAAAATGACGGGAAATAACATATTTGTTTTAATAGAGGAGACGTTGATCCTTGAGTATGCTAAATATGACAAATAAAACTTCATCTGATGATGTAAGGTCGATCTCAAAGGAAAGTATGAGACACGTATAGATCATTGAGACGTATTTGACTTGAACAACCTCTGAGCTCTTGTATATTCTTTAGCACACTAGAAACTATCTAGGACTGCATTCAAACCTCCGTAACTGACATGTTTTGTAAACGTTAACAGCTTAGAATTGGCAGCGTGACTATAATCTGAAAGATTCCAATTCACAAGCACAAGTCCCCTTTTATACTAAACAATTACTGAATTACTTACACACACACCCATATAGTATTTTTAAATGATTTATGAACGTATATAATGCTAGCATCATTCTACCAAACTAATGACGTAGTTCTAACGTTACGGACAAGATTACGTCACTATAAAAGAAGTTGTATAATTTCTCAAATACGTATTATGAGTTTATGATTAATTAACTGACTTACGAATTATCTTTGAAAACTCAACGGCGTAATGTTTGCGCCGAATATAATAAAAAGCGTACAAATTATTGTTTGATATTGTTCGAGGAAACTTCAAACTGTCGACGTCAATCGAGTCGCCATTAGGTGGCTTTATCAACCGAGACAGTGAATACGTTACTAGAGTTAATGAATATAGCAATAATATATCATCACAATTAGAAATATACTTAAAGTATGAATATAACTGCACCCAAAAGGGAGAGATTTAATGCACACCTTTCCGACTCCAGAGAAAACCCAATGCTGAGATGTACTAACAATACAAAACCTTTAGAATTATTGGATTTGACGCCGCTAACAGCAGTATAAGTATTGGTGCTGTCCAATAGTAATAGAGCATTTGAGCGCATCTGGATGTGTTCGACCATGTTTTAAAGTGGAATTGGAATAGAGTCGTGTAATTCGCGGTGGTGCCATGCGGATTTATTCCTGAAGATTATTACGTTTGCAGGCACACACAAAAATCGCCGAACCCATGATTGTAGACACACCTTACCTGTTGAGTAAACAGACACAGAGGTCACTGAAGAAATAGCCAGGATTAAAGAGATTTCAGTGTCTGCTAAAGTAAAATCAATAACAGTAACTTTCTCAATTAGACAATAATATCCTTAAACGAATCCTTGGTCAAGCTTTCTCTGATGAAAATAACTGGAACTATTCATGTGTCGTTGACCCAAATGACTGTAGTCATCTCAATGCAACCGAATTGAAGAACACATGGGTAGCATTGAATACGCAATTTAGAGGTTCTTTTTACTTTCTAGGACGTGTACCACCGCTTAAACTGGTTGTTTATTTAACCAGAGTAAGCTGACGACTGCAGGTTTATTCAACGCTGCCGTTGCATGCACTTGAGTGCTCTTCAATACCACAAGCACTTGTTTATTTTACCTTGTCACTTAGAAAGCACGCTTAATAGTATAAAACATCTATGTTGATATCTACCGACGTGCGGACTCAGTAATCGAACACCACGTCGATGTGGATTTGACCAGATTTACCATCAAATACAAATTTACAGTGTTTATGAACCGGGTTGATGTGAGTTATTTTGCAAAACCAAACTGGAAAACTGCAAACATTGGACATAATAATATTACAAAGCATGTCAAAAAGAGCCTCGACGAAATTAACGTTTCCGGGGGGAAATCAGAGACTGGTGTCTCGGTTGCGTCTATGAAAGATTATACTGAACAGATCGCAAAGGTACTTTTACCATCATGCGTAGTAACTTCATTACACCAAAGATAATATAACAACTAGGTCCGAATTGTTTTTGCTAACGTGAATAGTTTTTATAAACATAAATCTCACATCTTAGCTGTATCAGAATATGCATCGTATATATTTCTCATATCCGGTTAATATAAAGGCAAGGATTAAATTAACATTAACAATCTTACTGGATTTCGCCAATTCGTCTTGTGCCAAAACAAGATAATTCTTTCCGCCTGAACACCGACTATAAACAAATGAATATTCTGATCAAAACATATTCATTTCCATTGCCAAGAATGGATGACTACATTGACAAAATTTTGAATGCAACACGTGTCACTAAATCTGATCTTTTAAATGGATTCTGACAAATTCCACTGACGGAAGGCAAAGGAAATGTCGGTATTCGTAACTTCAGATGGACTTTATCAATATAAAGTGATGCCGTTTGGGATGAAAAAGTTCACCTTGTACCTTTCAGCGTTTAATGGACATAATTACAACTGGTCTAGATAATCGATGTCATCATACACAATGACCCCCTAGTAAACTCACTTGGAGACGATTCCGAAATCAGACTCAATGATGCAAATTTGATATTTAATTTATGCAAAAGTGAGTTTTGCTGTGCTTGTATGACATTTATATGACATATTGTGGGGCATGCACAAAGTAAACGTATGGAAGTTAAGACAAACGATATCTAGACGTTCATTGTGCCATCAGTAAAAAGTAACTAATGCGATGTTTACGCATGGTTAGATATTACTGGAAATTCTGCTTAAATTTTTATATAATTGCTGAACAACTGTTAAGTTGTAAAGTAAGAAAACCAAGTTTCACTGCTCTGAAACATGTCAAAAGGCATTTTATAAGTTAAAGGTTATACTTAAGAGTGCACCAGTTCTTTAGAACTCAAATTTCAGACAATCATTTTAAATGGATATTGATGCAAGTGATGTTGGGGTTGGTGGAGCATTGATTCAAGAAGACACAAGTGGCGCAGAACATCAAGTATGCTGCTTTTCTTTACCCCCAACCCCCAAACCAAAACGTTAAAGAAGCACAAGGGATAGTATCCCACAATCGAGAAGGAATATGTGACTTTGATACTGGCTTTGCAGCACCTGAAAGTTTAAACTAGTTCCTTCTCTGATTATTGTATTCAGTGATCATAACCTCTTACTTTCATTGGTAAGATCAAAACAAAAATCAAGGAAAAGGTTTGATGGTACAGCAATACATTATTGACATCAGGCATACCAATTATTCTGATTGCAGATGCACTTTCACGGGTAAAGAAGTATTAGTTTGCCTAATGAATTTTAAGTGTCGTTATAAGAGAGAGAGAGAGAGAGAGAGAGAGAGAGAGAGAGAGAGAGAGAGAGAGAGAGAGAGAGAGAGAGAGAGAGAGAGACACACACATATATACATGAATTTTTACTCATTAATCATTCATTTGTGTCGTATAAAAATAATGATATAAAGTATTAATAATCCCGGGTTTCTAAATGAACTAATTATGGTACACAATGTAATTGCAGTCCTGTCTACTTTCTGTTATATATATATATATATATATATATATATATATATATATATATATATATATATATATATATATATATATATATATATGGAACATTTAAAATTTTCATATACTAGACTTCATGTGTTATTGATGATTTTATTTAACTGTATGTTTGTGCATAACTTTGTACCAGATGATTTCACAAAAGTTACCATTATACCGCTACTAAAAAGCAAATTTGGTAACATAGCGGACAAAAATAACTACAGACCTATAGCTTTTACGACTATTATTTCAAAAATATTTGAATGCATCATTCTGCATAGATGTGAAGTTACAGTCTCTGATAATCAGTTTGGCTTTAAAAAGCAGCATTCAACCGATTTATGCATATATGCTTTTAAGGAAGCTGTCAGCTATTATGTAGAACATGGCAGCCTGTGTTTGCATGTTTTTAGACGCTAGATATATATATATATATATATATATATATATATATATATATATATATATATATATATATATATATAGAGAGAGAGAGAGAGAGAGAGAGAGAGAGAGAGAGAGAGAGAGAGAGAGAGAGAGAGAGAGAGAGATAAACGAGTTAAATCGTAAGTTCAGTCAGTGTAACGTAGGGTTACGTCTGCCACCAAATGTGTTTTTTCTTAACAATTTCAGTTTTGCTGATGATATGTCATTGATAAGTCCTTCTATAGCAGGTTTAAGGAAATTATTAAAGATATGTGAACAATACGCATTTGAGAATGGTATAATGTATAATACAAAAAAAATCAGTATGCATAGTCTTTCAGACCGCTTCTTTCAAATTACCATCTCCTCCCCCTGTATATCTTAACGGCAATGCTCTTATCTATGTCAACACTTATACGTATTTGGGTCATATTTTGAAATCCAATCGGTCGGATCATGAAGATATGATGAGACATTACCGATCTCTGTGTACTCGAACAAACATGCTTCTGCGTAAATTCAAGAATTGTTCATTGCATATCAAAATTAGATTATTCAAATCTTATTGCTGCACCATGTATTACGCTTCTCTGTGGACAAACTTTAGTGAATGTACGAAAAGAAAACTAGTTATTGATCATAATAATAGTCTTCGTTTTCTATTAGGTCTTCCGAGGTGGAACAGTGCCTCCAACATGTTTGTTAACTATAATGTATTCAGTTTTGATGAAATGATGAGAAAGTATGTATTCTCAATGTTGACAAGAATATCTAATACTAAGAACTGTATTTTGAAATCTCTTTGGAACTTTGGAACTATGACATTCATGTAAATTCTCATATTATTAGTAGATGGAACAAATTACTCTTTAAACGTGTCATTTAATTTTTATTATTAATAATGCATGACGCAGTTAATAGTTGTAGATGTTGCTATATATATATATATATATATATATATATATATATATATATATATATATATATATATATATATATATATATATATATATATGTGTGTGTGTGTGTGTGTATGTATGTATGTATGTATGTATGTATGTATGTATGTATGTATGTATGTATGTATGTATGTATGTATGTGTGTGTGTGTGTGTGTGTGTGTGTGTGTGTGTGTGTGTACTTTTCTGTTTAAAATAATGTTTTTTTAATGTAAAGGTATGGACTTTGTAGTCTGAAATAAAGAATTCTTATATATATATATATATATATATATATATATATATATATATATATATATATATATATATATATAGAGAGAGAGAGAGAGAGAGAGAGAGAGAGAGAGAGAGAGAGAGAGAGTTATTCCTGTTGCCTGCCTTAACATAATGTATTTATTCGCTCTTTATTTGGTTTTGTGTTGATTTTAAGTTTTACGGCCTTGCAACACAAAAAGATTATATCATGCATCGACAAATATATCAGTTAGCCTTAGAGAATGACATACAACCATACCCAGTCTGATCTGCGCGACCTGTATCTGTACTATGATACACAGAGAGAGAGAGAGAGAGAGAGAGAGAGAGAGAGAGAGAGAGAGAGAGAGAGAGAGAGAGAGAGAGAGAGGGAGAGAGAGAGCCCACGAATTATATAAGCTGTTGATATAACATACACTGACTCATTTTGGATTGATAATGATATTTCATTTACACATACTGTTTTCAATGCTCACATATACGTTTTAAGTCACGCGCACATCAATGCTATGTCAGAATAACGTGATTCTGATATGAAGTTATGAGATTCATTATCATGCATCCAAACATTAAAAAAAATTAGTTTTTAGTATGAATGAAAATTCCAATAAAATTGTGCACTACAAACTTTACGAAGTCATGCGGACCGCAAGATATTTACATTCACGTTATGTTTTCGATTCTATTGTTCTTGAATATCTTGAACAGTTAGAATGTATCGATGTAGAGAGAGAGAGAGAGAGAGAGAGAGAGAGAGAGAGAGAGAGAGAGAGAGAGAGAGAGAGAGAGAGTTCTCTTCTTTTTTTTCCAACATGAAAATAATACCAAAACATTCCTAGTTGACAATATCTTGACAAAAGATTTTATAGCAATTCGTGAAGTATTTAACAATCATCACGTCCTGCATAGCTCACGTATTTTGCCGTCACTGTGTTAGCGCTGTGACGTTATCTAGGTCATTCATAAAAGTCCTTATCTTGGAAGTTATATTGCGATTACCTCTGCGTCTCTTTCCAAGTGTCTTAGTTATTTGAATCGCATCAGAAATAGACGACAATGTTCAGATTGGCCATTCAGGTCGTGTGATTAATCTGCGTACGGATTCAATGATTTAGCCGCTGTTTATAGAGGCCGAACGTTCACTTCCGGGGCAATCGAGGAGGTTACAAGTGGCAGCTTTGGGTAACACTAACAGTAAACGATCGCGATCCTTTGTGAAAGATAGGTTCAGACGATATCATCGAAGATGGCGAACTCAATACCCCTCGGAATACGGATACTACCTAAACAAAACTGTATAAGCAGAGATTCAGCGTAAGTTTCATTTATGTATTTATGTGTGGCTATGGAATTGCAATGATGTGAATTGATGAATCAAATCATGTGATACACAGTAGGGCAAGACTAAATTAGAAAGTAATCTATCACAATCAGCTACCGATATATTTTTAAGCGTTTCATTCCATTGCTTCTTTATTTCTTTTATTATTATTTTTTATATAAAAATCCATATGCGCCTTAGAAATGCATTAAAATGTTGACTGCCGTGTGGCAAAACATTATATATATATATATATATATATATATATATATATATATATATATATATATATATATATATATATATATATATATATATATATATTAATTGTAATGGTTGTTATATGATATAACACGTGTTCAAAAGTTTAACCTTATCGGTTTTTTATTGAATTCATTGGCTCTAAGATCTTCACAATAAAATTGCATGATAAAGAGTTTACTTTTCCTAAGCTAAGAAGAAAACCTTCCTCCTGCTCTCATCAACATAAAAACATTACCACTGAATTACCATTAATTTCATATCAGTAGATTCCCTCAAGATTTGAGAATTGGTTGTGTCACTGCAGGCCAAATTCACTGTTCAAAAATATGAAGAAAATGTTGAATAGATAACTAAAATGTGACTTATTTATTCATGTTTTTTTGTTTTTATTTTTAAATTCATGTTTGTTTATTGAAGGATTTACAAGAATATTTATGCATAGTCTTTGTTTAAAGATTTGCCTGGCTTGCATAAAGCTTATCTATTATGTAGCAATGCACACCCATATTTTCCATTATGTAATTAGTGTTACAATGTTATTGCAAGATATGGTAGCAGTTTTTACCCCCAAATTTTACCTCCCAATCTTAATATCAGTGCACTTCATGCAAGCTCATTTTGTACATTATTTATAATGAAACCAATTATTTGCCACTTTCAGATTGTGTGTATCCCTTTAGATTTCTTGATCAAAGGACGAAATATCTCTTGCTGATTGGATCATTGGTGCATGACTGCATAAAACTTAAGCAGTTCAGAATGTTCAGCTTTCTTCAAATCATTCATGGAATGAACTGCCCCCCCCCCCCCTGAAAGTAACAATGATCCATATTTGACATTGCATAATGCATCAGCAGAGTCGATGTTTGTTTTACTGAATACTTCAAATTGCATAAGCCGAAGTCTGCAAGTGCATTAATTTGTGTGACATCAAATCTTGGTCTTTTTGACCATACATGTATTACCTCTTATTAAGTCTTTATTATATTTCTGACTCATGGTCAATCCTGATAAAGTTTTGTATGATACTTATCCCTGATTGGTGTTACTGGGTACTATGATGCTTATCCCCGATTGGTGTTACTGGGTACTATGATACTTATCCCTGATTGGTGTTACTGGGTACTATGATACTTATCCCCGATTGGTGTTACTGGGTATATGCTGTTTTATTTCTAACATATCTCATCCGAGAGTATTAAAATTTAAATATCCATTTAATACACTGATAATGAAAATGTGCAGAATACTTGACTCATGAGTGATTGTGATTCATCTGTTGACCGAATTGCACAATATGCCATACTTGTAATATTTCATTGAATGACTGAGGACTCAAAGTGGAATTAGAGAATTGGAGAAGTAACTTCTCCATTGATGCAAAAAACAAAAGGAGTGGGAATAATGCTGTAGTTTTACTTTGGCAAATATATAAGGATTGACTTAAAAATATTAATAAAGATTATATTTTAATTTTTCCATGGTCAACAGAAAAATATATTACTGCATGTTCTAAAACAATGTTTTACGTGTGTTCTGAAATTAAAGATTGCAATGCTGCATGCAGATTTAATAATATCCGTTGTTTTCACGTGACGTCACAAGATGTGTGTACTTCCATATCCACCATTTTGAGTCCCTATCCCACATAACCGGCACGTTTCATTTTGTGAGTAAGAATATAAAAATACATCATATTTCGTTGTGCATGTCAAACTTGCGAGCTCGAATCGTGTGACTCTTTTTACGTGTTTTCTTCAAGTAAAATATTGATATTTTAACCATATTTGTTGTTCTTTCCTAAACAAATAGATCGATCAATAAACAAACGCTTAAACAAATGGATATACAACCAAGTAGAAACATGTAATGATTTTCGATTTCATGGGCTTAAATCAAGCATTTGATTATTGTTAAAGTATAAAAGCCAATTGTTTATATACAATTTCATATTTGTAAAAGCATTTGAGGAAAACATCGTTTTGACATTCGAAACAGCGTCATGTTCCGTTACACACGTGTTTCATTTGAATACACTATAGATGAAACTTCTTTGACCGGTTATCGCTTTCATCTAGTATAAGCCTACATCCACCATCCCCTCCACAATATACAATATTTGAATATACTAATTAAAATGGTTTCTCAAATATTCTATGGCACAATCACATGTTGTCTCAAAAAATATTTGTACATAAAAGTTCTAGCATAAAATACATGCTATGAAATTTTAATTCTTGACTGATATTGTATCCAGAAAATCATGATCTGGAAATACTCTTTCAAGATGACAAGCTTAGGGATATGATAAGAATGACTTTTTAAAAACGTCAATATTGTCTGTTTGCAAACAACAACAAAAAGTGCATTTCTTAGATATCAATAATATAAACGATTACGGTTCTACTTTACTATTCTGTCTTTCGATATAAGCAAGAGAACTTCCAGCTTTATTTTTTATTTTTGTGCTATAGTGCACATAATTTCAAGTATAATCAATGTATTGTGTCGAAGAAGTAAATATCCTTATCGATAGTTAAATCAGATCATTATTCTTGAATATACATAATGACTAATGTTGACAACGGTTTGTTAGGGACTCAAAATGGTGGCAGAAGGTGTGCGCGCGCTGAATTGTGGGTATTTGCTTGCTTAATCATTTTGAAAAAGTCTTTTTATGATATTGATGAAAAAAGACAAAAGAAGTGTCTGCATGTATGTTATAAAGAATTTTAGAGCCTACAATTTACAAGAATTTCACACAAATATTAAGTAATCAATTTATTTGTTTGTTGATTTACTCACTTGTAAGCTTGTCGCTAAGTACTCTTTGATATTTATTATTCTCAAACTGTTCACAGGGTTGATTTGAAAAATGAAAATAAAACAAGCTACCTAGTTGCAATACCTTGGAGGTTATCATAGAGAAACCTTAGCATATGTCCCAGTTATTTTATAGGTATTTCAAAACCAGTCAGCAAACTCACACTAATCCCCTTGTCAACAACTAAATGCAATTGAATGGATGATGATGCAATGGTGGTGATTTCATTAGCAGGGTTTCAGATGGGATGAATTACATATGACTCATTAGTCTTTCTGTGTGTCACATGATGTGAAATCAAAAATACTAGGATGTTGGGAATATTCATTCATGAATTGAAACCTAGATAATAAGTGTATCTAAATCAGCATCAGAAGTGAAAAACACTTGCAAAAGTTAAAAGGGAAACATTGTAACCTAAACAGAGTTTATAGCACTTTTCCTTCTGTTAGTTTAAGTCCTGTGTGTGGCAAAACATTGCATAATTTTGTATATTAGTTTGTAAGTGTAATTTGTAACCAGCAAAATTTTTTTTAAGATTTACCTGCACACAGTTTGGCATTTTCGTGTGTGTGTATGTCTACTACATAACCCAGTTACCTTGTTGTATAAGTGTTCCTATTGTAGAGTATTTAACTTGAAATCATCTATAAAAGGAATAAGGATATGTGTATTGTACTTCAGTGTTGCATATACAATAATGTATCTTATTCATGTCTGGTAAAAGTTAATCCAAATAACATTTTCATTTGTACCATGGATATTGTCTTGGTTAATGTTTCTATGTGATTTTCATTTTTTTTAAGTTTTTGATACGTAACACTGAATAATGAAATAGCAGAGGTCTTGCTTGGACCTTACAAATATTATGTCTAGGACTTCCATTTTGGTAAAAATAGAAGTCCTATCCCAGAAAATGTTGAACTTAGCAGATTAGAAGAACTGTTGGTTGCCATTGAGATTAAAATTTCCAGATTCTTTATAACACTGACATGTACAACCGTGTCAGCCTGTTTGGCGCATCTGGTAATTCTGCACATTGATATGTCATAACTGTAAACATTGGATTACGTGTTGTTTTTGTTGGAAAATTCAATTTTTGACCGAAATGCCAGAAAGAGTCCAAAGTAATGTATTTTTCATTTCCATAGACTGATGTATAAAAAATGTCATCTTTGTATAGCCAGATGCAGAATATGCTGTCATATCTCTAGTCCTGGAAACATAGGGGTGTTATCCTATTTGTCCAAACTTAGTATTATTTTAATTTTAATATTCTGGTGACAACTGCCTATTTTCAATTTGGTAAGCATTGCAGAATTTTATTTTCATCACTTGAATTCTGTATGGGTTTTGCGCTAATATTGGGGACCTTAGATGTGCAGAATAGCCTGACAGCAGTTAACTCTTGTTAGTCTTTCAGGGCGGGACTGAATTTTGTCAATCCAAGGAATGGTCTTATTCCAAATACTAAGCTAGGCATCAGACTCTTTCTTACACTTGGCTAATATCCCATCCAAACTGTCAGTTCTAGAAACTTTAGCACTCTTCTGAATCTCAATAAAATCTTTGTCAGTTTGTCATTTAACCCCAAATTACTTAGCCAAATTTGCAAACAACATTTTGGCCAAGTCTTGATGTGTCTTGATTTTGAGTTCTCACACACTATTTTTTTGGCTACAATGGGAACTGAGCACAATAATGGCGCATCTTTCTGTCTCTGAATTCAGTCATTGTAGATATCAGCACATTTTCCCACCCTAGCTGTTAGTCGAAGTCTTTGAACTTGCTGCCCAGGTAATGCAACATGTTCTTTTGATGTACTCTTATACATACAGCAGGCACATATGGGAGTATTTTAACCACTGAATTCTGTCATTGTAAATATCAGCACAGTTAAAATGATAAAGTAATCAACGTATTCTCCCACTCAGTAGGTTGTTGAAGTAAGACTGGCAAATCTTTGAAAATGCCACCCAGCTATTTGCATGCGTAGGAGGATTCCTGCATGGGTGATTTTCTGCGTCCAAATATGTGTAATTAAGCGTTTCCGAGATGTCTGGATAGGATCTATGACTGTTTTTAGAGCTCTGTTATAATGGAGTGCCTTATGCAGGCTGAGTACTATATGTCATTAATAATAATTATGCTGGTCATTGCTTGCTGATAATTGTCATCATGGTGAAAACTAAAAACAATACTTTGCAGCATTTTTTATACTTCCATATGCACTTCTATTTCAGGTATAGGATTTTCATACTGTTGTTTACCTTCATATGCTATATGAGCTACCATTTGTCCAGAAAGCCAATAAGCGTTGTCAAGGTAATTCTTTATTTCCTGACTTTTTTACCTTATGTCTGATTGTGTAAATGTCTTTTACAAATCTGATGAGATACTGGAACCTTTGCAGTTTTGTGATTTAAACCCTGTGTGGTGTCTTGTAATAAATATAGTGAATTAATAAATCTTTTTTGTCGTGAATTTATTTGGCACTTTACTCATATTGCCAGCACACAAAATAGTCTGCTGTGTAGGTATGCCATAAAGCACCACTACTCAATCAGCCAGTCTGGCTAGGAATAATAATGGTGTAATATCTGGTGACTTGTTGACATGGAATTGAACTTATCAGTAATATCGCTATGATTTCAAACAAGCACGAGATCTTAGGAGCTGATTAGACAGGTGAATATGCACACTGCATTCTTTCACCACCAGTTAGTGTTATGACTCTTTGGTCTTAAACTAGGTAACAGAAAAGAATGAAAACCATCAAGGTTTTTAAAATTCAACAAATACTTTATTTCCCTTAAATACAAAGTGACAATTTAAAATAAACCTAGATTATTGTGAATAAAATCACAGATAGTCCCAAAGGCTCTTTTACAAGTCCAGAAGTATATAGTTATTCCAGTGAATTCTTGAATGAATTCACAATAATCACAAACTAGTTATTTCCAATTTCATTGAATAATTTAGATAACTAAATCCATGCAAATAATAACTGAACATAACTTCAGATATACGATAGAATGAGTAATTTTGTTTTATATCAAAATGAGAATCAAAAGTTCATTCTGGTAGGGCCTAACTGGAAGTCGCCCCAGACATTCGCTTTGACCGAATATCAGGTTTTTTAGGAAGTATTCACCTCGGCAAATAATACGCACACAAGTGGTTACAAGTAAAATAATTCAATAAATATTGAACTTTTAATAAAAAAAAGTTTTTTAATACATAATAATTTTAGTTAATAATAAAAAATTTCATCTTTTAGGCGGTATACGGTACTCGAAAAATTTAAGTTTCGCATACGATAATGAAACAAACAGTACTCTCCGGAGTCTCACCTACTATTCATGCCTGGATCTGGCAAATAGTACACCCAAATACTCGGATTCGGTACTCAGCAAAAATTATCTACTCGGTTAGTAGGGCATAACCGACTTTTGATCCGGAAATCGGATTCCACTGGATAGTATGAACTTCTGATTAATCGGAGTCGGACTAAGCAGGAACGACCGATTAGGATAATAAAAATAAAGTTGAATTTCTATAGCACCGTGTCTAACACTGCGTGTCATTCGATAGTGTGTTAATAAAGTTAAATAAGAAGTCAGAAAAGTCCAATATGGTCAACACAGCCACGCTGTCAGACAATCTATTTGAACTAGCGAGTGAAAACTGGAAATGAAGCCGGATATGGTAAAGTACTAAGTAACATGCTAGATACGGCAAAACCAGATACCAGAAACCCGGAAACGGAAGATGAAATTTTTTAGGAAAAAAATACGGATTTAGCATTTCCGATTAATTGAATCGTATCCGGAATATGAAAAATTGCATGCCCAAAATCCGGAATCGGAAATCGGTAGAAAAATGCTAATCGGTTATGCCCTATCGGTTAGGCCCTAATTTCTAGAACATTCTAAGTTATCAACAAGATCAGGTCTGTTACTAACATTTTAATAAAGAACATGGTAAACATAATGTATACCAGCTTTTTCCCAAGGGGAATATCAATAATTTGAACTCTGAACCAAGTAAACATGTTTATATCAGTATAATAATATACTTGACACATAACCTAAAATCATGGACAAGAATTAGCTATGTATAATATGTTGTGTACAAAAAGCAAAACTTAATTAGTTGGGTATGCCCAGCTCCTACCATCAGTTTTGGATAAAGTTCAATCAAACAATGCAGATTAAATATTCATAACTGTGAACAACCACCAGTGACAATGTCAATGTTGCACCTAAAATTCCAAGGACATGAGAAAATTTTAAATGGAATAAGAAAAGTAATAGAAAATACACTAGTTAGGGTATAAAAGGAGATAGTTTACCATATATCCATGGCTAATGTTATCCAACATAGAATAACCTTTTATCAACTTTGCAAAAATAATGAACAGAATTTGATAAAATTCCACAGAAAACATTCTGTCATTAAGGTCTTTAAAATGTATACCAATAATAGTAATCTGCCATCAGATATGGCCACTATTATTACCAAACTGAAAAACCCTTAAAATAATCTGACATCGTTTTCTCAAAAGCAACTCAACAATTTCACTAAATTTTCTGTACAGCATCCCGTCATGAAGTGTTTTTTCAGATGTTGTCAACTGCCATCAAATATGGCCACTGTTTCTTAAATTAGTAATTGACTGAATTTGATGGGACTGTGAGCAATGGGATATTGTGGTGAGAGTATGATAAAGATATAGTGTAATATTACATAAAACACTGGCTGGGTGAATAGAATACACAGAAGAAACAGGAACATTATTAAGGTCCATGTCAGAGTAAGGAAGTGGGTGATGTACATATTTTGATGTGTGTGTGTGTGTGTGTGTGTGTGTGTGTGTGTGTTGTAATGTGGAAACTTTTAGGATGAAAACAGGAAAGCAATTATTCCACATGCAGTGTTAATATAAACAGTAATACTCTATCATAACTTTGTCAGGGTGATTATTTTGTACCACCATGGTCACACATCCCCAATTTCAGTGGACATCTGGATGAGTCAGAAAAAATTCAGGTATATTGTAATGTCAGGCAAGTGTATTTACTGTTATTGTGGTGCTATGTACAATTTGGAAGATGTGTGGTAATTAGGGCCAAGCCCTCCAGAGAATGGGGAGTTCTAAAAATGAGAGATTTAGGGAACATTTTTGGTTGCATAAATGACCTGTACTTTTATGCTGAGAGTGTGATCCCATGTGCATATTGTCATGGAAAGAGATCCCATATGCATATTGTCATGGAAAGAGATCCCATATGCATATTGTCATGGAAAGAGGTCCCATATGCATATTGTCATGGAAAGAGATCCCATATACATAATGTCATTGAAAGAGATCCCATATACATATTATCATTGAAAGAGATCCCATATACATATTATAATGGAAAGAGATCCCATATACATGTATCATCATAGAAAGAGATTGCATATACATATCATCATGAAAAGAGATCCAATATATGTATCATCATGGAAAGAGATCTGATATCCATATCATCATGGAAAGAGATCCCATATGCATATCATGATGGAAAGAGATCTGATATCCATATCATCATGGAAAGAGATACCCTATGCATATCATGATGGAAAGAGATCCCATATCCATATCATCATAGAAAGAGATCCAATATATGTATCATGTCTCATATGTATCCAATATATCATCATGGAAAGAAATCTCATATACATATTTTCATTGAAAGAGATCCCATATCCATATTGTCATGGAAATAGATCCTATATCAATATCATCATGGAAAGAAGATAAATCACATCAACATTAATACACAATATAATAGATATGTTGTCCAAATTTCTCTTTTCCGTCTGCAGTTTGAATATGCATTCACAAACTGTACACTACGCACGTGAGAGCTATAGGATGATCTGGACCTCTTGTTGGGAGTGACATAGTACAGTGTTTAGAATAAATTATTTTTGAGATTTTGGAATTAACCTTATCTTTAGTTTCCAGTTCTTTCCTGATCAGCCAGGAGCCATGTGATTGATCTTAATAATTTTACTTCACACCCAGCTGCTTTAGAAAAGAACCTATGTCCCCCCAAAGCCCCCAAAGCCCCTGCCTATTTTAGCAACTCACCCTTAGCTTTAAATCTGATGGAAGGCTCATCAGTTTCCATGGTTACCAGACATTAGAACCTATGAAGGGATTTATTACATTTCCCTCAGAATCAGATAGTCCATGTGTCACAAATCAAGGTCACATAGGTTGTCACAAAGAAAAATAGATTAGAAATTTCCAGGTTTTAAAAAAAAAATTTTTAATCAAGAATAAATCTTTCCAGAATCAATTTGCTAAATTTTAAATATTTAGATGTGTGTTGCACACAAGAATTTAAAATACTCCACATTCTGAAAGGGAACTCTTCAATTCCTGAGGACTCCTTAAGAATGTGCATGATGTGTCTCAAATTTGTGTAATTCTATCAGAAAGAATTTGTAGTGATGGACATCTTCACAGTTACAAGTAGATATGTGCACATGTGTTTAAATGTGATCATGATTGTCATATGGTAAACTATGTAATACATAAATTCTTTGTCAACTTAAATACTCATATTTTTCAGTCTGAACTGCATAGGAATTGTTCAGCAGAGAAACAACCAGGAAGTGGATCGAATGGAACAAATACAACAGACAATTGGTGTGATTGGTCTCCCTTTGGTAGGTGGCAACACTGATTATTATTTAACTGCAATCCTGATGCAGGTTTAAAGCTTATATCAGTACTTTAAGATCAAATATTTAATCTTCCTTGGACTTTTCAACTTCTATTTTGAATGTCTTTATAAAATAGAGCTGTTGCGACACTCAGCCATTGAAACCCTTCACAACTGAAAATGCTTTGGACCAAATTTAACTTTAATTTTTTAGAGGCTTTTGGTTCACTGAGATTATTAAAAAAATAGGATGTGAAAAAAATGTATTTTTATACACAAGTAGATGTATATGTATGTCATAAATGCAAGCCTTGATTTTTAAGACCAACAAATAATTTTTGTCACATGACTTGAGAGCAAGATTTTTTTTTTGGTTCATATATTACATGTATGAAATAGGGACATCATTTGACTTGATAGAGTGTGTAATAATGAGAGCATCTGTGTCTTTATGTGTAAAATTGCCAAAAATTAGAAAAGTTCTTAGTTGTTTTACCATTTAACATACTATCCATCCTAAGACTGTTTTGTCTGTTTCTGTAGGCAATGTATTATAAATGTGGCCACATGCCCCACAATATTATTTTTGCTTATTTATTGAAAAGAATAGCATCAATCAAGATTACATGACAAGAAGAAAGTAATAATCTTTCTTATTGGCTTATCTTAAAACATTTCATTATCAACAGTTTACCTGGAAATCTGGCCCTTCTTAAAGATAGAAGATTTCAGATTAACCAATTGTCAGCCCAAATCTGTATCAATAGATGTGTTGTGTATTGTTTTTACCTTGCATGAACAAGCTACCATATATACTCGCGTATAAGCCCGTTCGCGTATAAGCCGACCCCCCAAACTGAATTGGTAAAAGTGGTATAAAGTGCATGACCCGCGTATAAGCCGACTCATAATTTTTATACAAACGTTACATCACAAGATGCACAAAGTGAGTTCTGAATACGTTTATTTAGGTAAATCACATTATTAAATAAAATAAAAGAAAGAAATCTAGTTTATATGTGAAATAAAAACAATTTTGAAGTGTTAAGTCTTAATGGAAATTTAATTAATCCTCATTCTAAAATCATGAATTATAAAAGTTCGATCACTTTTAGAATCCTTCAAAATTGGGCTCTGTATCAGACTCGCCAAACAGTTCACGAAACTCGGCTTCTGTTACGGGCGTGCTTTCATCATATACGTCGCCCCCCCCCCCCCCGTACTTGCTTCTTGTTCACAACAAATTCGCATGCTGTAGCACAGTTGTTATTTGCTTCTGCATATTCAATAACTTTAAGTTTGAATGCTGCATCATAAGCAGACCGCTTTCTTTTACTTCCAACACTATTCATTTTTTCCGATTGAATTGAACATAAACTTCTACAGAGATTGAACTGAAATAATTTATTTCAGTAGTAGTATACTATTTATATACCTTATCCTGTAATTATTTCTATGTGTGGTTGGTTTTCAATTTGTATTTGATAATTATTTATCATTGTTATTTGTGTTGTGTTTTTTAAACTACGGGTAGTGTGATTCAATCGATCAAACTATGATTGGTTTCAGCGTGGACATTATTCAAGTATTGTGACAGTTTATAACTTTGAGCAGAAACCATGTCCACTACCATATCTCATTAAACAATACATCTGAGAGTTGGCATCTATTAGTTAAGTCATTGGCATTGTGCAACAAAACAAACCTATTATCCCCGAGGCATTTACCACAGATTAAGCATATGGTAGCTATTGTACAACAATCATCCGCTAACAAACCACTTTGCTTTACAAACAACTAAACAATAGTTGTATATAAACTGTGGCTCCCGATTACTTCTAAAACACCTGTCAAAGAAATCCAACAAATTATATTGTTTTACAATTATTCACGCTGACTCGTATATTGCACTGTTATTTACCGTTCCTAAGCGTGCGCGCAACAAAACCCTATGGAGCCTCTCGCTATTGTTTCTCGAAGACTGTCATACATGTATTTCTACTCTCGATCAAAATGTTTGTCGTATATACCTTCAGTATCGTAATTCTTTTATTTGTTTTTACGTAGATTCTTTTCATATTTACACTGAAATAGGCTAGCGTGCATTTCTACGAAACCGTAGAGTTTAATTATTACTCATTAGCTGAGGGATAAATACTTGACCAGAGATTAATAATATGGTGGTTCTTTGGGAAAATACACGTATTTCCGTAGTTCAAATAATACGTATGGCTGTATACCTTCAGTATCATAATTCTTTTAATTTTTTTTACGTAGATTCTTTTCATATTTACACTGAAATAAACTAGCGTGCATTTCTACGAAACCATAGAGTTTAATGATTACTGCTTAGCTGAGGGTTAAATACTTGAATAGAGATTACTAATATGGCGGTTCTTTTGGAAAATACACGTATTTGCGTGGTTCAAATAACACGTATGGCTGTATTTTCTGGTGGATGGACATCTGTCAAATAGACATCAAATACGTTAAAACATGTTTTTCATTCATTATCCTACCACTTATGTTAGAAAAAAAATATTTGTTTTACTTCACGTCAGGACAAATCTTATCAGCCATGTGGCATCATTAGACATGTGATCTTATATTCGGCGATCGACGGAAACAATAAATATTGGAAATCGAGGGGAAAAGGCATTATAAATTTCAGGTTTGGAACTTGACCCGCAGATAAGCCGACCCCCCTTCTTCCAGGCCTGTTTTTTGTCCTAAATTTCTCGGCTTATACGCGAGTATATACGGTATATCAAAGACCATGACCAAATAATGTGGATGTCTTGCATATGGAGTGAGGAGGATTCCAATCAATTTGAAGTCAAAAGGGCAAAGTTCAAGTCATTGAGACAGAAAGAAAAAAAATCACCCATATCATAATGTGCCATTCATGGTGCACTTGTTACATTTAGCTCCGTTTTTTTGGCACCTTTTATATATACTGTTATACCTGGAATCTTAAAACTTGGTGACGGAATGCATCTTGATAATAGCTATGCCTGCATCACAGGATTTTACTTGCCTGGCAAATTTGTTTTGGCATCAGATTATTGGCTTAAATTTCAGGTCCAGGCCTTGACTAAATTTATTGTGTGTGGTTTTCATATCTGATTACATTTCACTGATTTTTCAATGCATGCAATGGAGAAAAGTTTTTTGTGGAAATGTAATTAAAACAGGTATCTGGAGATTTTTTGCTTTGAAAATTGGGAAACTTTTGTTAATTTTTTATATACATGTGATTCATAATTTAGCTTTTGTTGATGTGTTAATACACAAAGATCAACATTTATATACCT
Source organism: Unio delphinus (assembly GCA_029339505.1). Taxonomy (NCBI): domain Eukaryota; kingdom Metazoa; phylum Mollusca; class Bivalvia; order Unionida; family Unionidae; genus Unio; species Unio delphinus. The sequence continues at coordinate 3,871,802 of JAQISU010000033.1, forward strand.
TGTGAAAATATTATAGATTGAGGCAAATTTGGAAAATTTTACAATTTCTTTTTGTTGCAGAGAATAATGATTATAAACAGTTGCTTGGAAGTCTGGACTTGGCCTATCTATTTGCATATGCCGTCGGCATGTTTATCAGGTGAGTTTATTATCTGTTATTTTTGCAAGATATTTGGAGTGTTTCACTTCTCACCTGAAGACTTCACATAAATCATTTTCACTCATATCGTGACCGTGCTTATAAATAATCATGGGTTTATTTTCATTTAGTCCCTCATATTTGGTGATATTTGTATATAATTTCCTTGAACTTCAAATAAGAGAAATACATGTGGTAAAATCAATATTACAATTAGACCCAACATGCCCTTTATGGCTTTATTTGACCCAGTGTAGTGCCCAACCACCTCAATAAACATTCTTTTAATGTAGAGGAAAGAAGAAACATCTAATATAGAATTTCATTTGGCATGCTTTATTTTGAAGTTGTGATAAACAAACAAGATGTATAAGGAAATTGACACAAGTTGGTGGTAAATCTTTACCAATATTCTTAGATATATCTCTATTTCAACCAGCTTATATTATTCATATCTTGTAAGCTCAAAAACCAATTTTGAAAGGTGAGCTTGTACACAGATGCCACCTGTGTGCAATGGCCAGTTTTGGCTTTCCCAAAGAGTGGCTGCTATTGACAGGATGATCGATAACACAACGCAGTTGTGGTTGGACTGTCATTAGCATCTGAATTTGAATGAGATTTCTTTTTGAGTAAGACTGTCCACTATAAAGTGATTTTGTGTATAGCACTGTAATTTTGTGAACTCTGACCATTGTGTTATAATGAGGTTGACCAGTGCAAATAAACATTGTATTTGGTTTTATCCAGGACTGTTCTCTGTATACATGTTTTGTTGTAAAATGTATTTTTAAATTTAAAATAGTGCATTGTGGTAAACTTTATTATAACATGATGGTCGATGGTCATGATTTATGTGGGATCAATTTTTTTTACAATGGTCCAGACCAAAGATAAAATGTCACAATTTTCAAGGTTGTGGGGTGATGTATTGATCAGATTTGACCAACAGCAGATTGGAGGTTAATTTAAAGAAAATAATTACATTTTATTGCCTTTGCTAATGATCTAGAGACCTAAATTGACTGTTAGGGATACATAGAGAAAAAAATAATTTCATAAACATTGTATATAATTTATGTATAAATTGTATCTGTATTAAGAATAGATCTAGACACATGAAACAAGTACAGTGTATTGCAGAGGTCTCACACTCAAACCACCCTGAGGGCTGCATGAGGGCATTTTAGATGGTCCAAGGGCCACACCATTTTTGTTATATCTCATGACAACAAGTGATACCAATAATTTTGCAGGCCACAAGACACTGCTTGGCAGGCCGCATGTGGCCCACAGGCTGCATGTTTGAGACCCCTGGTGTATTGTAACCAAAACTTACGTAAGTTTTGCAGCATGAGCATCCAAGAACACAGAATAATTGAATATACTGAATATACATATTGTTCTTCAGTTAAGAATATAGGAAAGGTCATTGTTTTATTTATTCAGTCAGTTTCATGGTATTTTGACGTCCTTGTTGTGTTTGAAAGCAAAAGCTAATGAATAAAGTGACATGGAGATGAGTACATAAATTTGGACGAAAAAGAATTATTTTGTTGTTGGCTTAAAACTTTTGCTTCATAAAAAGCAAAGGTAAAATTAAAAAAAACTGGCATAAGTTTTGTAGAGTACAAAATTCAACCTAACCATGGGATGGCACTGGCTTTAAAAAAGATGTTACCAATCAAAAATCGCCACTTTCAATATTTTGTAACCTGTCTTCAAAAAATATCACCATTTTCATAATATAGTACAGTCCATTTATCTCAACATCCTCAGAACCAAAGTAATAATGTCAGCATAAGTAGATATTTAAATGGGGGGTGGGGGCTAAATATTAAATTGAATTTTCACAAACATGTGACATTTTTAAGAGATGACATATCATCATTGACTTGGATTTACGCAAGAGAAAAAAAAAATCCAAATTTTTTGTAAATAAATACAACTAGTCTGAAATACACTTGTATGTTGATAACTTTTTTTTAGGGCACCTCGTCAAAAGAGTGCAGACGTAAGAGCGCACTAATTTGTCGACATAAGAGCGCAAACTAAAGATTGGAAATAAATATTTAAAAAATAGAAACAAGAAAATTAACTCAGATCAGACAGCATCGTTTGATGGTAACTTTTTTTGCTTCATTAAAAACAAGTATTGGCAAATTTTTTTAATTTAAAACGCAATCTAATAACACATACAATGATTCTACATGTTAGGCCTAAAGTTAGAATATAAACTGAAATGAAATGTCTCAAAACGAGTGGCAGTTCAGTCTATAAAAGTTTTCTTTATAGTTGCATTTATATTTCTAAGTTGTGGGCTATACCTCGTAGGTAGTCCATCAATGAAACGTTAGCATAGGTTGGAACAATCGCCTGCAATCTTCGGTTCAGCTGAACATATTTTTTCTTTGAAGCTTCTGGTTGATTAACTTCTGCCATATTCATTTATTCGTATAGGTAAACACAAATAGGTGTGATGTGGTTTGATCGTACCTCCGATTGTTTCATTCTAAACAAGTATTAGCCTTAGCGATCACAAATTAAAGTTCCTTTCTAACCCTGCCATATTCGTTTATCGTACCTCAAGTATTTGTTTAAGTGTGCCCAATTGTTGGTGCTCTTTTGCCGGCGCTCTTATGTCTGCGCTCTTTTGTCGTGCGCTCTTTTGACGGGTCACCTCTTTTTAGTACTCTCCACAATGTGTTAAGTAATATACATGCCTATGACAAATCTATGAATTAGAGTATTCGATCCTATTTTTAAAAAATCATAAATCAGTCAAATCCCTTTTGTAAACATAACTAAAACATGTATATATAAAACTCATTCAATCTATATCCCATTGTCAACAAACACGTTTCCCAAAACAATTCACTCTGATTATTATCCTGATAGAACGTGTCTGTATTGTTGTTTATATTCCACATGTACATGTACTTAAATTAGCCCTGATTTTGGTCCACCAGAAACAAATACCATGATGCCGAGGCTACCAAAGGGAGGAGGTTCTTCATAGGGAAATGAAAACGTGAACAAATTAAATAGTTTCACATTCTTGTGAGATGTCCCACCTTCATTTAACATGATGACCAATATATATTGGAACTTTAATTTGGTTTTAAACCGACATTGGTAGTAATTGTAAGCATGAACTTTTTGATGCAACAGCACAATAAATTTATTCCAATCACTATGAAAAATGAAACAATGCTTTTATTTTAGTTGCCGACTTTCTTTGATCAAAGGTCTTCAGCTTGCTTTGATGAAGGTGCTGAAAAAAAGCACTCTTTCAAGGACCAAACAAATGTCCATTTGTAATTGCTGAAGCACCATTAAACAATTGTAAAACTGACAGACATAAATTTTTTTCTTCATTTCCTTAGCATATATATACAGAATGATCAATGCTTCAAAGGTAATTAGTTTTCTTTGAAGTTTCAGCTAGATATTTCAGAAAGGACAAAAGTGCCATTGTCAGGTAGATTGTAGTCATTCCTGTTCCCGTCTTCAGAGGTGGTTGTTTGTAGCTAGTCAGATAGCATTACTATTTGGGTTATAATATAGCATACACTACTAAGGCCAGACATCAGCAAAAGCAGATTATGATATAACAAAGTCATGTTGGGGTGGTTTGCCAATATGAACAAAGGATTTATATATGTAACAATAGTGCAGTTTTAAATAATAATAATAAAAAGGACGTATAGCGCCAAATCTTTAGAAGCTGTAAGTGCTTTACAACATCTATAATGATATGACTACAAAAATCAAAACAAACACCATGAAATTAGAAAACAAAATATGCTGAAAATATTTAAGGTAATAAACATTATTAGGTCTTTAATTCTGTTCTTGCAGTTGAAAAAGTTTTAAGAGCACTCTTGAAAGGGATCACTGTGTTTTTGTGTCTAATTTCAATGGGCAATTTGTTTCACATTGCTGGGTCCTGGTATGCAAAAGAACGTTGTCCATATGACTTCGTTTTCATAGTGGGAAAAGTGAGTATACGATCATCAGAAGAGGAGTATAAGTATCTTTGCTGGTGTATACACATAGGTAAGGCCTGATAGGTATGTTTGACTGGAATCCATCAGTGAAACTTAGCAATGAGAACAATTTTTGTGTTTGATTCCAAATTTGCAGCTTCTTATCATGGTGCCTTTGAATTTCTCAACTCAAAGCACAAGACTATAAACAATTTTAACAGCTAAAATTGTTGTTGCCAAAAAGATCTCCAGATGATATATTTTGCAAAAAGGAACAAAATTGTAGTTTGCAACATTGGAAAAGCCTAGCGTGACCCTTGCTAACATTATTATTTGGTCCCATATCTCACTTATTCTAGTTGCCATATGAACTAAGTTAATGTTGGGAAGGGGAACTATTCAAATACCATTTGAAGAAAAAAAATGTATTGCTCAAAGGAAAGATTATTGGCAGAAGATAATAAGTAAATTGTTTATTGTTACATAAAGCAAATATCCAGTGACCTTGCAATTGCTATCCTAAGGTCATTCAAGGTTACTCTGAATAACTCTAATTTCATGATACAGTTTTGGTGGATAAGCTATACCATGAATGTATTGTCAACGTGAAATATGAGGCATCCTGACATTTAGTGCTCACTTCACCAGTATTCAGTTGTAAAAAAGCATTGATTTGTGTTTTAATACCTGTAGTAGCTGAGATATATACATAAAAGATATTTTCTTTTCCTTCATTAATGCTGGTGTGGTACCAATAATGTGACATAGTAATGAGTGGCAAAGTCACAATATTAAAATATATTATTTTTGGTACCACAGGATGACTAATATCCAGAAAGGAAAATTTTCTTATCAAATACCAAACTTGTTTCAGAATTGAAGTTTAGAAGATTAAACAAATTCTCTGGCACGACACTCTCACCCCGTATTCAAAAATTCAACTTATTTCATAGGCTGATAGTAATATACATAATCTAAGAAAGCGGTAGTATTGGGTTGGCCAAATGTGTCACACTAGCTTACATTTTTGTAATTTTGTAAGCTGTTTGATTTATCTGAAAACAATGCAGGTATGGTGCAATTAGGACATGAAACACTGTTTTTAAAAACTGGGAACCATGTCATCCGTACATTACATCTGAATTTGTGTTATAACAAGCATGATTTAGTGGGCTTCCCCTGTTATTTCCACAAGGTTTCTTATACTTCCAGATTTAATTGTACTTAAAGACCCAAGTAAATTATTATTTATTAAATTCATCCATTTTCGTGCTTCCTTATTTCAGTGGCCAAGTAGCAGAGAGGATGAATATGCGTTATTTCCTGTCCCTAGGCATGATTTTGTCTGGGATTTTTACAGCAGCCTTTGGCATGGGATACTTTCTCAGTATACATCTACTTTGGTATTATATTCTAATTCAGGTAAAATTTCTTTATAATAATAAAAATAATAATAATGCAATAAAATCATGATGATAGTGTTACGTATATTTCATATAAGTCATTTATATTTATTTTTATTGTTTGTTAGATTTAAATTTGGCATTTTAAGTTTTAAGATTCGTTCATTGAAAGGGGGTGGTGGTGACCTGTACTTTACAGAGTGAACACCAGGTCTTGACCTCTATTCTGACCTGGTTTCAGAGTTGTAAACAAGCTTTTAAAATGATTGGTTGGTTCCAAGGACAAAATGGAGCTTTTGTATAAACATCTTTCTATTTTAGTTGGGTCATAAGGTGTGTACATGATTCTTTGAACGTAAATTTGTTCTGATAGTTTCTAGAAGATCACGTGACCCTTCCTTGTTTACGTAAAAACAGCTATATAAATTATGTTTTGAAGCGAGCTATTCAGTAGAAAATTGGGCTGTTAGAATATTAAGTTGTGTCTTTTTGAGTTATTATAAATTACCTTGTACTGGAAATTGTGTCAATTCGTTTGGATCAAGAGGAATTATTTTGTTATTTATCTGGAAAAGAATTGTGCTCATAGAGATTTTTATTAACAAGAACTGACTTTATCAAGTGACATCATCTTCCGTATTGGATACTTCACTGGAATTCGAACTTAGAATTGTTTGGACATTTTATTACCAGGACTTTTGCAATTTCTCTAGTGGATAATATTTTGAATTATTTTGGATTAATTTTGGAAATGATTCTTAAAGCTAAGTTTATTTTTCTTTTCTGAAAAAATATTTGTACTCAATAAATTGTTTATTAAGTTTTACAAGCTTGTTTTTTTTCACTCTTTCTATGTTACTGTTTATTCGAGCCTAAGCACGTAACAATAGCAGGTTATAATAATGGTGGTGGTGATTTATTATTATTGTTTTTTTAAGTATTATTATTAGAATACCATGGGTTTGCATCTAGAAACTACTCAAATTATTCAAAATCACTATTAGCATCACTATCAGAAGCGAATATTTGTTGCAAGAAATCACCTTCGTATTCAGCGTCGGCCATTTTAGTTTTGGACTAGTACCACGTGTTCAGAAGCGAGTATTTGTAAAATTACATCGTTAATAATATAGTAAAGTACTGCAGTATGCTTGTTTCGGGCCTTTTTAAACCAATCAAATATAGTTTTACAGGCATATATGGCAAGATGAAGTTATAGAATGTGATCATTGTTGCTCAGCTCGAAATTGACTATAGTCGCGACACGCACTACGGGACCACATACAACAGCGCGATTGGAGTTGCGATACGCACTTTAAGGGTTAAAATGTTCAGTATCCTGAGTATGAGATTGGTGAATGGAATATCACATCAGTGCCTTTATGTCTTAATATTAAATAAAATATTCTGTTGTCTTGAAGGTGATAGCAGGATTGTTCCAGTCCTCAGGCTGGCCTGCAGTTGTGGCATGTGTAGGGAACTGGTATGGTAAAGGAAAGTAAGTTCTGACCAAAATTCTTTCCTTTTCATCTCTTGTACTTTACAGTAAAGATGGAATCATCTAGCTGTTTTTTTATTGGTTCTATGTATTTTGAAGAGAAGCATGCAATAATATCCATCCCTCTATTCATTCCAGGAAAAAGTAGTTTTAATGTTTTTTGATTAGCTTTAAAGGACAGCACAAGTGGATATATCATTTAGTATGGGCCTTAATTTCAGCAAACCTAGGTCAATTTTAATTTTTGCAATTTTCTCTTATAATTTATAGAATTAACGTGGCACCATTTTGTGTTCAAAGTTTGTTTTGTTAGATAACTTGAGATGCATTTTATGGATATTTTTCTAGATAGAAATTCACTTATCCCCCTTAAATAGGAATTAAATTCTAGTTTGTATTTCATGTTATTTAAAGTTTTATGCTGTTTTTCTTTTTCAGAATAATTGAATTTTGTCGTTAACACCATTTTGTCACTTAGCCACTGTTATAATGGGGTTCAATGATGAAATACAATGCTTCATTCATTCATACATGATAATTTCTTATTAATTGTAGAATCATCCTTGTTATCATATCTCCATGACTATTGAAACTATTAAAATTGACACTCATAATATGGCCCGAGTTTTGTCAAGCTCACTTTAGCACAGAGCAATAACTTTTCCATTCGCAGTGACTGTGTTGATGTTGACTGTAATATTAACATTTTGCTTCATGTTTTTCAACAAGCAATTTAGTATTCAGAACAATGGTTGAGACCATTCCCAAAAGCCAGCTAGGATAACAGGAAAACATCTTTGCATGTAGTGTTTAATTGCTATTGAGCTCATGTTTGTGGCAAGAAACATACAGCGGTCACTTTTCCATTTGGCATGAGTCATTAAGTTATGACAATTCATTCTGCAACACTTTTTCTCACCCCTTTGACTTTTGGGTCAAGGTCATGGTACCAGTAAATGTTCATGAGGGTTTTTGTTTTAATTAAATTTAATTGGTTATATTTTCTAAACCCTCTGATGGATTTTCTTCACACTTTTGCATGAATCTTCAATCTGCGACATGCTAGCTCAACCCTTTGAACTTGGGGTCAAGGTCACACATTTTGCAGCAGCTCTTTAATTATGGACTTGACATGCAGGCCCTGGCCAACTTGTGTCTATTGATAAATCTCAATCAGGTGTAAGTAATCTGGTTGTTTTCTATTTAATGTCACAATTTTTTAGTAGATATAATGGGAGATCAGGGTCTACATTGTTTATTCTGTTATTGATTTTGTTCAAATAATGTAGATCCTGATATTTCAGTTGCAGATCTGGGTCACAGTCATGCACATATGGTTGCATTCTGTGCATGAATGAATACAGAATGTGTTCCAACCTCTTGAAATATGTATTTATAATGTTGTGCAACTTGTACATCATTTAAAGGAAGAATAATGTTACTAGTTTTTTGTTAGGGTATAATGTGGATTGCTTGTGTGTGTGTGTGTGTGTATATATATATATATATATATATATATATATATATATATATATATATATATATATATATATATATATATATATATATATATATATATATGCACAGTCTCTTCTTGGTGGGGCTTGAGGTGTACAATGATTTCATAGTGTGTGTGTGGACATTAATAGCATACCATCTGTTCAGTATGGCTTTATTATGTTTTTTTTTCAGGCGTGGTTTAATCATGGGAGTGTGGAATTCTCACACATCAGTGGGAAACATTCTAGGTTCATTGATTGCAGGCATCTGGGTTGGAAATGCCTGGGGTTGGTCCTTTGTAGTGCCTGGGCTTATAATCATTGGATTTGGAATACTCGTCTTTTTCTTCCTTGTACCAGGTTTGTATAATGCACACACTTCATAGCTTTGCTCTTTTTCATAAGATATTGCTTTCACTCATTGTCTTCATGGAGTAGTACCCTATCAGTGCATGCATTGAATTTCCATCAAGAACAGGGCCGAAGGAACCAGACTAATGTGGTGGTTTATACCTTCATTTTCATATCTTCTGACATGTACTGCCATGTAGCTATCTTTTCTTCCATCAGTGAAAGTAAAGAACGCTAGGAGGATTTTTTAATAGGTTATACACAATCTTAAGGTTCTGCACCAGTCTGCTACACAGAATAGACTGCACTATTATATTATACACAATCTTTAGTTCAACAGTATGTAACACAGAACCTTAAAATTCCGCCCCACCAGTATGTTATACAGAATCTTAACCTTTACAAGTATCTTACACACAACCTTAAGATTTCATATCAGTATGTTCTACGGAATCTTAAGATTCCACATCAGTATGTTATACAGAACCTTAAGATTCCACATGAATATGTTATACAGAACCTTAATATGCCACATCAGTATGTTTTACAGAACCTTAAAATGCCACATCAGTATGTTATACAGAACCTTTAGATGCCACATCAATATGTTATACAGAACCTTAAGATTCCACATCAGTATGTTATAGAGAACCTTAAGATTCCACATGAATATGTTATACAGATCCTTAAGATTCCACATCAGTATTTTATACAGAACTTTAATATTCCACATCAGTTTGTTATTAATACAGAACCTTAATATTCCCCATCAGTATGTTATACAGAACCTTAATATTCCACATGAATAAGTTATACAGAACCTTAAGATTCCACATCAATATGTTATACAGAATGTTAAGATTTCACATCAGTATGTTATACAGAACCTTAAGATGCCACATCAGTATGTTATACAGAATCTTAAGATGCCACAAGAATATGTTATACCGAACCTTAAGAGTTTGCACCAGTATGTTATACAGAATCTTAAGATTCCACATCAGTATGTTATACAGAATCTTAAGATTCCACATCAGTATGTTATATAGAATCTTAAGATTTCACATCAGTATGTTATATAGAATCTTAAGATTCCACATCAGTATGTTATACAGAATCTTAAGATTCCACATCAGTATGTTATACAGAATGTTAAGATTTCATATCAGTATGTTATACAGAACCTTAAGATGCCACATCAGTATGTTATACAGAACCTTAAAATCCCACATCAGTATGTTATACAGAATCTTAAGGTGCCACAAGAATATGTTATACAGAACCTTAAGAGTTTGCACCAGTATGTTATACAGAATCTTAAGATTCCACATCAGTATGTTATACAGAATCTTAAGATTCTACATCAGTATGTTATACAGAATCTTAAGATTCCACATCAGTATGTTATACCGAACCTTAAGATTCCACATGAATATGTTATACAGAATCTTAACCCTTACAAGTATCTTACACACAACCTTAATATTTCATATCAGGATCTTCTACAGAATCTTAAGATTCCACATGAATATGTTATGCAGAACCTTAATATGCCACATCAGTATGTTATACAGAACCTTTAGATGCCACATCAATATGTTATACAGAACCTTAAGATTCCACATCAGTATGTTATAGAGAACCTTAAGATAACACATGAATATGTTATACAGATCCTTAAGATTCCACATCAGTATTTTATACAGAACTTTAATATTCCACATCAGTATGTAATACAGAACCTTAATATTCCACATCAGTATGTTATACAGAACCTTAATAATCCACATGTATAAGTTATACAGAACCTTAAGATTCCACATCAATATGTTATACAGAATGTTAAGATTTCACATCAGTATGTTATACAGAACCTTAAGATGCCACATCAGTATGTTATACAGAATCTTAAGATGCCACAAGAATATGTTATACCGAACCTTAAGAGTTTGCACCAGTATGTTATACAGAATCTTAAGATTCCACATCAGTATGTTATACAGAATCTTAAGATTCCACATCAGTATGTTATACAGAATCTTAAGATTCCACATCAGTATGTTATATAGAATCTTAAGATTCCACATCAGTATGTTATACAGAATCTTAAGATTCCACATCAGTATGTTATACAGAATGTTAAGATTTCATATCAGTATGTTATACAGAACCTTAAGATGCCACATCAGTATGTTATACAGAACCTTAAAATCCCACATCAGTATGTTATACAGAATCTTAAGATGCCACAAAAATATGTTATACAGAACCTTAAGTGTTTGCACCAGTATGTTATACAGAATCTTAAGATTCCACATCAGTATATGTTATACAGAATCTTAAGATTCCATATCAGTATGTTATACCGAACCTTAAGATTCCACATCAATATGTCATAGCTGCCAACTGTTCCGTTTTTTTCCATATTTGTCCCGTATCTTGGACCTGAATATGGGTGTACGTTTTTGTGTGCAAATAATGTCTTTTAATTAAAAAAAATAATTTAAAAATTTCTTTGGAATTTTCAGTTTAGATCGGTCATTCGGTAAGATTTTGATAGAATTTATAACATGTATATATAATATAGGAATACAGTTCTACAATACGATTGGTTCATTAGAAATAGAGGCTACCATGTCTGTCATTATCTGCCATATTGGATTTCGCAAGTAGTTACTGCTGTCACTGTATCTCGTCTTCGTAATATTCAGCTTCTAATCATGTTAAATAGGAAAGCAGAACATTCAGAATTTTCTCCAAAAAAAAAAAGAGAAAGAAACAACTGGAAGACCAATTGTACTGTCTTGTGTAGATTTGTGAAGCCATATAGTAAAGGAGAAAACTTTACGTTTTGCAAATTGTGTCATGTGATTTCGTTTTTCTGCATAGAGGTGCCCATGAAATACAAGAGTACGAAAAAGCTAATAAACATCAGGTTCCTCACACACAGCTCAGCCGGAATTTATGACGTATATAAATACCAGAGAAACCTTAACGTAATTTGATCGAAATTCGATTGATTAAATTTCTTTCAGAAATAAACCTTCCTTTTTCAGTTACTAGTGTTGCTGGAATTTTATTTTGTACACGTTTTCCAGACATTAAAATCGCAAAGGATAACTTTTATGCTTGAATGAAAAGAGTTCAATAAGAAAATTACAGAATTAAGATCATCAATCAAAGTTGTTACATTGGAATAGATGTTTGAAAGAAGAAGAAAAAAACAAGGTGTGGAAAAGGCTCCTATAAACAGCCTATGTCGAGTGTGTTGCTCTCTTGCACCTTCTGAATGGATACCCAAATGGAACATGGTGCCCTTCCAGAAAGTATAAGTGTGCAACACATGCATCTTTGACATTAAGGTACTGTCCTACATTACTTAGGGTTGTATATGTTGTAAATAATTACATATGCATTAAAATTTTAAAAATCAGTATTTGTTGCTGAAAATCAGTATTTTTGTCACAAGTAGTCAGTATTTTTGTACTCTGGGGTTGGCAGCTATGGTATGTTATACAGAATCTTAAAATGCCACATTAGTATGTTATAAAGAATGAAAGGTTTTTTTTTTTTCAGTTGGCATTTTAGCAGTAAAGTTGTAGGTTTGTGGCAGTGGGGTTACCCTAGCAGGGGGAGGTAATAAGCTGGAGCGTTTTGTAATAATGGTTATGCGTTTTGTAATAATGGTCATGCTATTTTAATTGAGAATTTTGTGTAGAATTTAGTGATTTGTTTAATATTCCATTCTGATAGCTAATAATGATAAGGTATTTACAGGTATTTAATAATAATAAGGTATTTAAAGGTATTTAATTTAATAATGATAAGGTATTTACAGGTATTTAATAATGATAGGTATTTACAGGTATTTAATAATGATAAGGTATTTACAGGTATTTAATAATGATAAGTTGTTATTTACAGGTATTTAATAATGATAAGTTGTTATTTACAGGTATTTAATAATGAAAAGGTATTCTTGCTACTATTTTCCTCATTAATTCGAGTCTTTCAGAACTACCTTACTGAAGTATACATTTTAGAATTGAATGCAGAATGATTTTGACATTTAAAGATAGATTAAGCAAAAAAGATGAGTTATTGAATAATGAGGAAAATAATTATTTCAGTAGTGTTTTTCTAGTGTGAATTGACTTGATAGAATACTAGTTTTAAAACACAAGTGGAAAATTGCTTGTAATACATGCATGCATTTTATCAGTTGAAACAAATTAGCACCAAGAAATTGTGATATTTTTTCATAGTCTATACTTCTTTATATTACAGAGCCAAAAGATGTGGGTTGCTCACCTCCAGATCATCATCAAGCTGTAAGTATTGCCAATTATAAGTAGGAATTCTTTACATTTTGTTATTCATCTGGCTATTTTGTCTGGGACAAGATGACTGCTTTAGTATAGCAGTGGTGATGCTGTACTCATCACTGAAAGATTGAGTTTTCTAATTGTCACAAACATTTCAGCAAAGCAAAGTATTACTTTTTTTCTGATTTCTCCAGTTGTTCCAGCTGTAAATGTACAACAGCACCAGCTAGGGGTTAAGATTTGGCTGCATTTTGGAAGATGAGAATTGAAATGCAGTCAGCTAAATTCAATTTCAACTGGCAGTTTTTTTTAGACCTAGTTGTCTTTGTAGTCTTGACTAGAAATGTCACATTTAAAATTCTTTGTGATTTTTGCAGATCAGCTAAACCTGGTCATCTGGCATGAAGGCCTGTCCAGTATTTGAAATTTATGCAATACACCATTAGAAATAGTCTTAAGGCTGCATAGCTTATTTGGTAGAGTGAGGACTCATAATCCATTGGTTTCAGGTTCAATACCCATCCTAGGCAGCTCAGGTTGGCTGCATCAGTGTATCCTTGGGAAGGGCATTTAGTTCCCATTTCATATGGTTTTTAATTTTGTTAAAATTACAGTGAAAAACAGAAAAACAAACATTATATACAGCCACCATTACTAAATATGGAAAAACCTTTAGCAAATTAAAGATATAAAGAATAATTACCAGATTTTAATGGTGACTTGCCCGTATGGTAAAAATAGAAGCCTATTGCCATCAAAGTGAAATGTCAAGGTCATTGTTATTGAAAGAAGAAAATGTGTTCTGCATAATAACATTAACTGAACATCACAGATCTGGTCCAGACTTTGTAGAGGGCTTGCACTTGCAGTCAGGAATAAACCTTTTAAATTTTGGGTACAAAGCTTAAATGTTAATGTTACAGTGACTGAAAGAAGAAAAGTGGTTTCTGCACAAAAACATCAAATCTGCATCACATGCTTATACCAACCATTGTGGATGCTTTTTACTTGGGGTAAGGAAGAAGACTACTGATTTTGGGGTTAAATCATCTTGGTATGCTGACTGAATGAAGAAATCTCTTTCTGCATAGATTTTAAAGTTAATGACTACGAACCTTCAGCTATGTTTATGGATGATGTACATGCAGGGTAAGAAAGCAGTTCATTGTTTTTGTAGTTAAAAAAAAACTCCAAGGTCATTGACTGAAAGAGGAAACAAATGATTTTTGCTTAATAATTTTAATTCTAGATCACATAATTTGATCAAAGTTTGTGGCGGGCATGGACTATTGGTATGGAAGTGGCCTGTGGATTTTATGGTCAAACAGTGCCAGATTGGAGTCATTCTGACTCAAAACTTTGTAGATGACTTATACTTATGTAATTAAATAAACTGATAAATTCTGGGGTCTCGAGGTCATGGTCATGGTAAGACTAAAAATAAAAAATTGGTTTCAGTAATCTTCATAGTCAGCTACACCCAACTAGTGCCTGCAGAGGAATATTAAATGTCCCACCATATATTAAAGAGGGGCATACTGTGCTGCATGTGTTCTATAACTCAATACAACTCATGCATTGTAAACTTGGCATGAGGCTTTATCATCAAACTTCCTTGGTCAAGATTGAATATCACTTTGTTATAATGTGTGATTAATTAATGGCTTCAGTTTCACATAGACACTTGCCTTCCACACTGAAAAAAGTTTCTGTTACTATACCATATTATCTTTTTTTTTTCTTCTCAGAACCCTGAAGATTCTTTTTCATCACAAGATGACAATTATTCACAGAAACGGAATGCTAATTTGAATGTAGATAGTGACTCTGTAAGTATCTGAAATTATCTCCCTTTTCAAAAGTGTATTGAATTGCCTTCCTTTGATCCTGTTGAAACAATATATAAAATCCTATTGTGGCCCTGATTCTCACAATTCTTTTTATAAATTTATAGCTTAAGCTTTTATTGTCTGATGTATGGTTGATATTCCAGCCAGTGCTTGAATTTAGGTGGTCACGATGTTTTAAGGTCATTATACATTCAACACAGTAGAGTTTAAAAAAATTATTTTTCACATATATATAAGTAAATGATTTGAACCAGTGTCAATGCCAATATTGCAGTAGTTCTTTAGTTAAATTTGCCAAATTTGAGAAGCCTACTGTTAGACATTGGCAAGCATGCTACAGTTATTATCTTTGTCTTTCAGTCTTAGGTGTCAGTCATCTCAGTGCCAGATTTATATTTGTATCCTTATGTCAGTTTGGTCACATTTACACTCTGGAATCATTATACTCAGCAATTACACAAGCAGTATGAAAGGCATGTGATGCCTCTTAATCTTTAGTTTTTCTTCTACAAAATCTACATTCCACATTTCCATATTTTTTTTGATACATTGTAACGTATTTGTTATTATTATTGAGCCTTTTTCCCACATGACCTGGGTTCTAAACTGTCTCAAGATAATTGAATGATGTTGTTTAGAAGCAAAGATGGACTTGACAAGTAGAGCCAGTTAAATAGAAGTGTGTATTGGTTTTAATTACCTTAGAATTCTCGATTTGGAAACATGGGAAGTTGTTTTTCTTGTTTAAAGCTTTAATGGATGATGCTGAAAGAAGTATTTTTTTTTTTATTCAACTCAGTACAAGGTTTGCTTTATGTAGAAAATACTCTCCTGTGATGTATCATTATTGAGTGTTCAGTCTATTGTATCATGGTATCAGTCTAGTGTATCATTATTGAGTGTTCAGTCTATTGTATCATTGTATCAGTCTAGTGTATCATTATTGAGTGTTCAGTCTATTGTATCATTGTATCAGTCTAGTGTATCATTATTGAGTGTTCAGTCTACTTGCTTTTACAAATAACATCAACCCTTGTTTTTGATAGGCATCAGTAGTGAGAACCAATAATGTAATGCATGATCAAGTGTTTGCATGTTGTAAATTATTTTATTTATTTACATGAATGTTTATGTTTTTCTTGTTGAAAATACTGTTTTTTTTCTTTATCTCAATATTTGATTGTGGCAGTGTATTCCAGTTCAACTCAGATATTCCAACTCAGCTCCAATTGGTCAGGCTTTAACTGGATCTGTCAACATTCCATTGCCTGTCATGTGACCTTTTGATCAGCCAATTAAACTGCAGCATGCAGAATTTTAAAGTGAAACATCTTATTTGATATGCATTTATACTTAATGTAAATGTCTGTTAGTTTTGAATATTGCAGTGGAATATACAGTAGCCATAATGACATTGTCACACTAAAATGAATATAGACAAAGCAGGTATTTTGTTTTACACCTGTCACAACCTCAAAGTATTCTTTGTTTTTGTGTCCTTTCACTTTGGCATTTAAGTGGCTGTATTAGTTATTACTATATCCATGAGTCTTGAAGATCACCATCTACATGACTAAACACCTGTTAACAACATAAACATTATTATGTCATTCATACACTGGTCCCATAAATCTTGCATGATTGTAAAAAGTATGGCCCACTTTGGGATGTTGTCAGATACCTGTAAACAAATGAGAGCCGAGTCAGAAGATCTCACTGGAATAAATGCATCTGCTGTATCCATTCTGTTCATTTAAAAAGACTTGAATACATTTTTTCACCTGAAATATTTTTTTGCCTAATTAGGACGATGCAGTTGAGGTAATGTTAATGTTGTTTTGGTAGAAAACTATACACAGCATATAACCATCCTTCATTGTTGTATTCAGCAAATATGAAGCAAAAAATGTACGAGTATTTATATGAATATGGTCTTTAAGGAAAAAAGATTGATTTTGATTGGAAACAATTAAATAATATTAATAGGTGAATGATGCACACACTTGTTCATTAGACAATATTTTGCATCAGAAGGAGAATCAAGGCAATAATGAAGGATGTGCACAATATCAGATGCTGCTTTGAAGTGTTTGGATGTTTACTAACACTGAAAAGGTTTTTTATTATTATTAGGTATTAGGCTTTTTACAGGCAAGCTTATTTATCTAAATTTTGCATCACTTCTATTTCTCTTTGTGCTGAATGTCTATGGTGCACATTTGGGATGATAGGCTTGTTTAATTGGCTGAATTAGGGAGATTGGGTTGCATGAAGTCATAAACTTACGGTTCAATTTATGGACTGGATTTTAATCCATCCATGTGACAGTGTCCATTGTATTGTGCCAAATAGTTTGTGTTATTAATAATAGCAAGAAACTTCATGGTCTTAATATAAGACTTGTAACAAATGATATTCATTGGCCTTTCAGGTCAATTTCATATGAAGGGAGGCAAATCAGATTCAGGTATATGATTGTACCTGTTTCTATTAATAATCCGTGGGTATTGCTCCTTGATGGTAATACTTGAAATACAGTAGAGAATGCTTTTTAAATGAAATCACCAAATTAATTCCTCAGGTAAGAGTTCAAATGTTAGTTTAAATGCACTGGTGAACATAAAGAAGAAGAAAAATATTTATATTTTTATTTAAAGAAGAATGTTACAATAGTAAAATGGGGCATGAGTTGTAATAGTTATATTCTTCTTTCAGAATGTGTTTCAATTATTATTATTTGAACTAGCCAAACATAAGTATTTTCAGCATCTAATGCATCCTATCCACTTTCTGTAAAGTTAAAAAAAACTTACTTGGCATGCTGGTCAGTGTGCTGGATTTACAGTCAATGAGTTGCAGTTCAATTCCTGCTCATACCACCCCATTTTGATTGCTGTGGTTTGTTTGTGGGCAAGGCACTATACTTTAATTGCCTTTTCACTAAATAGTCTTTCATATACAGATGTGCCAGAACAGAATTCATACCATAGGAAAAAGAAATAAAGGAACAGAGTAATGTATATTGAGCCATAAAACTGAAGTGGATTTTTCATTTTCTGGGAGTGCCAAAATGACAACATCTGCTTATAAATCAAATCCAATACTTTTATACAAGTATATATGTTGTCAAAATTTTCACATTATATTTAGCTGACAGAGTTCCTTTTATTATATTGCAATAACAGTAAAATATCTCCAAGATATAATCTGCTAATAGGATTAGGAAAAGCTGTCTTAATTTGAGTCAAACTCATTTCTAATGAACTTCTTGGGACCAC
This sequence comes from Unio delphinus, assembly GCA_029339505.1. NCBI lineage: Eukaryota > Metazoa > Mollusca > Bivalvia > Unionida > Unionidae > Unio > Unio delphinus. The sequence goes on from JAQISU010000033.1 coordinate 3,890,134, forward strand.
CAGAATTTCATGAACTTCATTATATTTACAATCTGTTATATCTCTTTTATTATGCATACAAGCTTTATCAGGTATGTAAATTCACATTTTTGTACTAAGTGTATATTTGTTGTTTCTATATTTTTATAAACTGTATTTTGCTGGTCTGGTTTTAGAAAATATGTTTTAGTGTTTAGAAGTACATGCAAGCATGACCAAAAATAAAAGGTTGTATTCAAGTGGTAGCGGTCTTGTGTACCTGATGTATTTTTCAAAAGGGAGAGGTTTTGCAAAGATTCTTTTAGTACCATAAAGTATGCTTGCCTTGGAACTAAATATTTAATGCTCACAACATCTTTATTTTATTCTGAAACATTTCCAGGATTGATGGTCAGAATTAAATTCTAAGGAAAATTGAGAATGATGATGAAGGTTAAGACCCAAATGATTTTACCTACAGGAAATATAGGTGTGGCCCAGTGTAGCTCATTTGTTAAGATTATGAACATGGAAAGAATGGTTGTTCTGACAGATGACAACAAATATCATATTGAATATGTTTGGATAATCCATCATTTACTACCTAATTTGCTATATATATATATATATATATATATATATATATATATATATATATATATATATATATATATATATATATATACATATATATATATATATATATATATATATATATATATATATATATATATATATATATATATATATATATATATATATATATATATACTTGACTGCAAACAGTATAGAATTCAATCTACTATTGCATGATGTGGCCACAGATGAGGATTATACTGTTCATGCTTTTAGGCAAACATTGTAGACTTTCTGGTGCATTATGGGTAAGCTCTGTTCACTATTTGGTGCATTTAATACATGGGTACCATACTTGTGTACAAGTCTTATCCAACTGCAAATATCATAGACCATGATCTGCTGTTCATGATGTACTGGCTAATCAGGGTCTGTGTTTGTTCTTCTGATAAATACTAACAAACTACATAGACCAGTCTGTATATGCATTACTGATTAGTCCTAACAAACTGCGTATACCAGTCTACATTTTACTAATTAGTATTAACACTCTGCATAGTCTAGTCTGTGTTTTGCTATTTAGTACTAACAAACTGCATATACCAGTCTATGTTTTACTGATTAGTACTAACAAACTATAGACCAGTCCATGTTCTATTGATTAGTCCTAACAAACTTCATAGACCAGTCCATGTTCTGATTAGTACCAGTCTATGTTTGTCCTACCAATGATTCCTAACAAACTGCATAGACCAGTCTATGGTCTACTAAGAGTCCTAACAAACTGCATAGACCAGTATATGGTCTACTGTGGAGTCCTAACAAACTGCATAGACCAGTGCATGTTCTGATTAGTACCAGTCTATGTTTGTCCTACCAATGATTCCTAACAAACTGCATAGACCAGTCTATGGTCTGCTGTGGAGTCCTAACAAACTACTTTCATCTCACTGTTCACAAGCTCAAATGGAAGAAATGATACATCACCTATTGCATGGACACACTTAATGCATGATGATATAGTGCTTTGTTAATATGTTTGAGTAATCTGTGCATGACACAATCACAAAATTGAAACACAAGCAGCATAAATTTCTTAACAGAACATTCCAGTGCAAGAGTCAGTTTCAAATTTACATGTAAATATGATCCAGAGATATAAAGAACTCTAGTTTGACTAAAATTTCAGTTGACTTTTGGTGGAGTGGAATTGACTTTAATATAAATGAAAATTCTTTTTCTTTTTTATTTTTGGTTTAATTATTAAGATCCAAAATCATTTAGATATTTGATAATATTGTTGTGCTTTCCATAACTTAACAGTTAATTAGGGCCACATGTACCATAAACAGCGAAGTATATCATACCAAAAATAAGCATGGTGTCCTGAGTGTAGTCAATTTTTCAGTGTTGGTGGTGTCAAGATTGTAAACATTTGCAGTAGCTTTTGTTTTAAAACTCCACATATCTTCCACATCAGATGCTGAACTGAATAAAAAGAATATCTATATTGGTTTGAAGTTTATGGTGTGCTATGCTGGAAGTTTCTCTTTCTGTGAATAATGTTCAAGTTTTGCATTAATGTTTTTTAGAGTCATGTTTTACATTATTGACTGTATTCAAGTGAAATTCAAAAACAATATTAATATAAATCAAAAGTTAATATGCCGAACATGTATGATATACCGAGTTCAGTAAAACTCTTGTCCAGCACGTCTGTTTTCAGCTTGTGTTTTAATATTTGGATTGCATAAAACATTAGGTGTTCTAGCCATTTTACAAAGGGCTTGTTTTCATTTTCCTTCATGCATGGGATTTTTTCTTTTTTAATGTTTAGTTTAGCTTAAATTAAGACCATATAATACATGGTACATTGTGATACTTCCCTAATCATCATGGAGATTAACTGATTAAGATTAAACAAATTGGAAAATCTTCCTGGTGCTTTTCAAGAATTTATTTATTTATTGTATATGCAGGTTTTGTAAAATTGGAAAATGAAGAAAATATCTCCTTGAAGTCTGTTCAGGCAGTATCACTTGTGCCACAGTATCTGTAGTTATTTTTATATTGATGGATACCGCTATATAGTACTAAAACCATTGCCTTGCCCATGCTGAGGAGTTAACATGATCCTTCATTTGACCTTGCATCCCAGGTAAAAGGGGAGAAACTCAGAGTAACAGGAGAAGATAATAAGGTATTCCATATTGAGATGTCTTCAGACAGTCTTAAAAGCCTAGACTCAGAGGATTCTCAAGGACCCAAGATGATCATGTATTATTATAAAGAACAGATATCCTGCCGTGTTGGTCATGGGACAGATGCTAAGGGCAATGGTCATGAAATCAATGGAAAGTGTCAGATTTTGGGATCAGTTGAAATTCCTATTAACAAAAGGGTATTTGTCTGTCATTGCTAAGCCCCAATAATCTTGGCAGATTGAAGTTTGCTTGTATCCGGCTTTTGCTTATGTAGTTGATGAAAAAGGATGATTTTACTAAGCTAAGCTTTGTATTTGCAATTTGCTCATTTTTTTTCATCGGCTGTAATTTGTTATTCCTTTGCCCATATATCTGAATTAAGAACTTGCTCAGCTTGTCATGTTGTTTTTATGTCTCTTGGTCAAATGCTGGACTATGCCCTTCCCTAAATATTTTTGCCTATCCATGTGTCTGTCTGTCTTGCCTGTCTGCTAGGTTATCTGTAACTCTCACTAGGCTCTGTATTCAGAGCAGTAGGTCAGTCAGCCAGATAAGTTTTAGACAAATATGCTCTGTTATGGTAGATTTGTTTTTAGTATAATACATAATAATTGCATAATGCATAGAAACAGCTAAAAAACCAGCCATGTGTGAACTAAATTGATGTGTGAACTAAATTGACAAAATGGCCAACTTTTTTAAACATCAGTATTTTATGATGATTGTCTTCTGGGAAACTCATTTTGTTTTGTGCTGTCCATCTGACCATTACACTTTATAAGTGTTTTGAAGCTATTGAGCCAAATCAGTCCAGATTTGGTAATTAAACACGGGTTGACATTTTTAAAGGTTGACAAATGGAATTTATTATGGTGATTCATATGCAGATGACCTTGTTATATTCTCCAGGTATGGGTTGCTTTCTTCAAGGCAAAAGTCACTGCTCAATATTTTTCTGTCACACTTCTGTTCTTTAAAGATCCTTGAGAGTATGGAAGTTTACTTGTGTATCATCATGAGATGATATGTCTAATACCTCATCGGGATACTACCTTCAGGATTGGGGGCCCCGAGTGGCCAAGTGGTCTAAAGTGCTGTCCATTACGGACCACTGCCGTCTCACCTCTGTCTGCGTGTGTTCGAGTCTAAGATTCTGCAAATGTAGTTATGTGAGAAAGCTTGCCAGTAGCTTCTCGTGGGTCAGTGGTTATTTCCAGGGTTTGTTCAGGTTCTTCCTCCACTAATAATACTGGCCGCCATGTATAGCCTATATTGTGCTGAACAAATGGCGTTAAACCATAAAAACAAACAAACAAAACCTTCAGGATTGAGGTCACGGCTCAATATTTTTTGTTTTTCTTGCACATTTTTCCTTCCACTGTGTAGCTTAAAATCCATTTGAGATTAAGGATTAAAATTTAGTGTGTATGTATGTGTGTATGTACACTACACTCAGATACTTAGTAGGAGAAGATGAATGTTAGTGACAGGTGATAATCACTCAGAAAAGAAGAGAAAAAAACGAAAATACAGAAATAATATTACATTTATTGACATATAACACTAATAATGGACACACTCACACATTCCTCTTAACAGTACCTCTCATGATGATAATAACATTTTAAATGAAATAGGACTAGTAGAAACTGATTCAAATCCTGTTATTCACCTCTCTTATAATTGTACAGTGCACTACATTTATATATATATATATATATATATATATATATATATATATATATATATATATTCTTTACAAATTAGCAGCTGAATGTGGCCACAATTCAACATTATTCATTATTCCAAACTTTGACATTATGTCTTTACTTTTCTGCTCATATATATATATATATATATATATATATATATATATATATGTATATATATATATATATATATATATATATATATATATATATATATATATATATATATATATATATATATATATATTGCTCTAGCTACCACACTTCCATCTCTATCTTGACTGCCTTACATTCCCCAAACACATCAGTGTATGTTTGACAGCTAGCTTTCCATGCAGCACACATATGTTGCAGGAACATGTTTTTAAGATCACAACATCAGTAAAACTCAGTGAGCATAACCTATGTTCACTCTTGGCAACATGTTTTGCCCAAAATGTAAATTTGATGGGTTTGTTTTGACGTGAGAGTGAGCAGGAGTGTTGTTTACAACATTAAGAGTCCGGTCTTTCAGGGTAACTCTGACGGTGTTGTATGCTAATTATTTCAGTTATGCTTTGTTTTCCATTTGATAATTTTAGAACCATTTGTGATGAAGGGATGAATTTTCATTTATCTGCATATCACTTAATGATATATCAAATTTGGAGGTCCTATCCTCAAAGTCTGTATCATGGAACAATTATTTAGGTTTCATTTATTATATTTGCCCTGTTGTTTTCTAACTTTACAGCTATTGAAGATAATAAATAAAGCTTGTTGTACTTTTATATTTTCATTTGAAAATGTCTTACACTGCACAAATTTTTTAAGGCCAAAGTCACCTGTCAATATTTGTAGGATTCTTTTGTTTCTGCTTTATATCAAGAATAACTGTTATAATTGAAGGGATAAATTATGATAGGCTTTTGTCGAGGTCACTGATTTATCTTTTTTTAAAACCCCTTTTGTAGACATTGTATGATGTGGTCTTTTAGGTAGGGCAACAGTGTCTGCTTAGTAACATTACAGCTATCTTTTAAGTGTGATTGTATCCTCGTCCAAGTTTTCAGCTGCCTGATCCCTCTTTCAGATGAATGTCAAATTACCCTAATGTTTGCAAAGATGAAGCTTCCTGTATGTTTCTTACTGTACCTTTATGATCTTGTGAGAGGAAGACTAAAAGTTTGACCTTACAAATCTAGTTCTTTCTAGATCACACTCATAAACAAGTTCCATATAATTTATTATGCTACGTTTTCCTATACTTCTGTCAAGCACCAGTGTCACAGGATGACATTAATTTTGGGTGGTGGGAAACAAGAAACTGTTTCACTTACATGACTAATGCCCATCTTGTATTAAAGTCATGCTATTCAGCTTACATTGCTTGATGCATTGAAAGCCTTTGACCAGTGGTATCCTGTTGATTCACAAGTAGGTAAATGTTACATGGTTTTAGTAAAGTAGTAAATCTAAGTGAAGATTTCCTGTTGGTTTCATGGAAGAAAATTTCTGACTTGAATGAGGTCCCTGCTCATTGAAGTCAGCGGAAACCTATGTGACCCCTCCAGGAACAATTTGGTTTTGTCACGAAAATTTTAGTGAGACTTATTCAGTGTTTAAAAAATTTGGTATCCAGCTTTATATTGATGAAACCAGTCTTGTGTGTCAGTAGTATGACGAGTGATTGAATGCCAACATTTGACTGATTGGATCATGTATTATTTAAAAAGAACATCAAAGAAGGATGATTTCAGCATGAATCAGTTTGAGTTAACTATTTAAGATGTAACAGGTGGTGGAGGTATCTAGCTCATTATAATTACCACAGAGTTAAAATATGAAACATTACTCAAAAGTGAATGCCTGGTTTTATTAATTACAAATTTGTATAAAATATTTAAGATATAATTAAAAATGTGTAGCCAATTTAATTATTTGAATATCCATAAAAGAGCGGTTGTATAAAAAATCTGTCAGAACAGATAGAGGCAAAAATACAGAGTTCATCTTATTTTATGCATTTTTGCTGCAGTTTTGCTCCCTGATTGTCTGTTTTCTTCACATCATTTACTGCAGTTTTGCTCCCTGATTGTTTTCTTGACATCATTTACTGCAGTTTTGCTCCCTGATTGTCTATCTTGTTGGCATACTGGAATTTGGCCCCTTGATTGTCTTAGGAATTTATTTCTAAAGCAGTACTTTATCAGATGTTGGATTTTGGCTAAATTTGGTATTCTTCTGTGTATTGATTGGACCTACATGTACCACCATGTCGGCCAATTCTGCGCATTGAGTAATTGCACAACGATATGCCATTGCTGTAAACATTGGATCACATGTTATTTTTTGTCACAAATCCATTTTCTATCAAGAAAGAACAATCATACTTTAATTATGAAAAGTGATATTCATAAAATCTACAAAAATATCCAATATTTTGACTTGAAATGCAAAAGAAAATAAGATTTCTACATGTCAACATGAAGACTGACTCCATGACCTTCTTGAACCTGTAACCCATGTCAACATGAAGACTGACTCCATGACCTTCTTGAACCTGTAACCCAGAAAATCCTATTTGCTATGTATTGTTTAGAATCAAACAAACTAAATACATTATATAAAAGATTGCAATGTATACCTTTAAAAAATTCTGCATCTTAATCCAAGTTTCCAATTTTGCAAGAAGTTGTCTCGCACATACAAAATTGTCTGCTACCTAAGGTGTCAACTGGCAACTAGAATGGGATTTTCAAGAAATTACCAGATATAGTCTGTTTCTTAATTACCAGGTGTAGTCTGTTTCTTAATTACCAGGTGTAGTCTGTTTCTTAATTACCAGGTGTAGTCTGTTTCTTAATTTTTTAGTAACTTTTCCCCATAAACTAGACATTGTAAACACATTACATCCTATTAATTGTTGTTTCTCTGCCACATAATAGCTTTTTTTAAAATATAAAATGTTGAATTTTATAAAGTTTTTTTTACAAGATCCATTTAGTTTGCTAAATATATCTTGCCATGTATTGGCATTGTTACGTTGAGTTTTGAAAACCTAGCTATAAACCTGACCTAATTATAATTACTCGACTGAACTACTTACTTACAGAAATAATCCAAAGTAATGTATTCATTTCTATAGCCCAATGGATAAACATTACATCTTTTCAAAGCTGTACTCAGCATAATCCGACATATCACAAGTCATGAAAATACTGGAATAATATCCAATGTGTCCAAAATTAATATTATTTTGAACAAAATATTCTGGTGATGATTGCCAGTTTTCAAATGGTAAGTAAGCATTGCAGTATTTTATTTTCATTAATCAGTTCAATTCAGTATGCATTTTACTTCAGTATCGGAGACGGAAACCTTACACATGCAGAAATGCTATTTTATAAATATGCATAAATGATGTTTTGTTAGACCACAAGATTTTTTAATTTGTTGAATGTTGGATATAGAACACCTTATCATTAAGGCCATAATTATTCCTTAATTTCATGAATATGTTTTATTTCTGTGCCAATTTGTTTGTGTTTGTACAAGGTGGAGGATACTGTTGTTTCCCATCTTGGCATTCCTCTTTCCTACCATTTGTGTCTGGTCAGCAAGTGTATAGTCTTAGTTTCTTCCAATGCTAGATAAAATATAATTGTGAGTTGTTATAAAATATGTATCAAATATAGATTTTAAAATTTTAGACATTGAATGTTACATGTGATTGAAATATGAAATTCAATTAAAAAAAGTAGAATACATTCCTGAAATATGCATACAAAATATTTAGTTCATAGTTTTGAATTGTAAAATATAAAAAATTAAAGAATAAATAATTTATAAATGCCTTTGTTCATTATAACGCGTCGCATATGTATGTGACTTTTAAATGAAAATGATAGGAAAAATAGTTTATTTTTTATTTGTATATTACCTTATTGAAATATTTATTAACTGTTTCTGGAGGACATCAAAGTTTTTATAATTTTTAACGTCATAAAACGAAGTGGAATGCAGACATTGAAATTGTCATGCCTATTCAGTTGTTTCCTCATTCACCACAATAAAGTAGGGGACTTATGACTTCCTTTAATGATTTTGTACATAATGACATTGCTGTCAAAAAATATATACTGCATGATAAAAAAAGCCCAAACTTTTACTAAAATTTAATTTCAATCTGAAGTCTGAGTTGGGAATATTTAATTTCATTTTGATTCATATCAATAGAAATATTATCTATGTTGTTTTTAGAATTTTGATCTGTTTTCTTTCAGGAGGCTTCAAGTTCCAACTTACCACTGATTCCAAAAGGGGAGGATAAGGCCATTTCATTCTATTCAGCTCTCTTAATACCCGTATGTAGACAGATCAATAATTTTTATTAGGAAAATTCTTTATAGGTTTAACCCCTAAGGGACATAGCAATTGAAATTTCTAGATTCATAGTTGGAGTGAATAAGCTTTTATAAACTTTTACACCTTCTGTTGGATCTTAAAAAATTTTTTTCCAGTGCAGGCCATTTCAGCCAACCATGTCTAAAAGAGTGAGATTTTCTGCTTCATTTTCCAGTGCAGAGCATTTCAGCCAACCATGTCTGAAACACTGAGATTTACTGCTTTATTTGTCTTTTTTAGCACAGTGACAATATTACATCTCTGGATGTCATATTATTCATCCAGTTTTGATTTGACTTAGAATGTAGACATATATAATCAAGATCTCACACATGCTCAATAACGAGTAAGATCCATGCATAACAATAAGATCCATGTATAACAATGAGTAAGATCCATGCATAACAATAAGATCCATGCATAACAGTTAGTAAGATCCATGCATAACAATAAGATCCATGCTTAATAATGAATAAGATCCATGCTTAATAATGAATAAGATCCATGCATAACAATAAGATCCATGCATAATAATGAGTAAGATCCATGCATAACAATAAGATTCATGCATAACAATAAGATCCATGCATAATAATGAGTAAGATCCATGCATAATAATGAGTAAGATCCATGCATTATAATAAGATTCATGCATAACAATAAGATCCATGCATAATAATGAGTAAGATCCATGCATAATAATGAGTAAGATCCATGCTTAATAATGAATAAGATCCATGCATAACAATAAGATCCATGCATAATAATGAGTAAGATCCATGCATAACAATAAGATTCATGCATAACAATAAGATCCATGCATAATAATGAGTAAGATCCATGCATAATAATGAGTAAGATCCATGCATTATAATAAGATTCATGCATAACAATAAGATCCATGCATAATAATGAGTAAGATCCATGCATAATAATGAATAAGATCCATGCATAACAATGAGTAAGATCCATGCATAATAATAAGATTCATGCATAACAATAAGATCCATGCATAATAATGAGTAAGATCCACGCATAATAATGAGTAAGAGCCATGCATAATAATGAATAAGATCCATGCATAATAATGAGTAAGATCCATGCATAATAATGAATAAGATCCATGCATAATAATGAGTAAGATCCATGCATAATAATGAGTAAGATCCATGCTTAATAATGAATAAGATCCATGCATAATAATGAGTAAGATCCATGCTTAATAATGAGTAAGATCCATGCTTAATAATGAATAAGATCCATGCATAATACAATGTAATGAGTAAGAGCCATGCATAATAATGAGTAAGGTCCATGTATAATAATGAGGTGATCTTTTGGCTGAAATTTTTTAACTATTTTTGAGACTGTATTCTGGATCTCATTTTGCATAACCATGGTAAATGGAGATAAATCATCCAAATCTTAGATGGGTACAATTATGAACAAAGTCACATAAAAATGAAATTCATTGCAGTTAGAAAGGTTCACAATTCATTTGCTATATAATCAATTTTTATTTGCTCTATATACCAGAAAATGTTTGTGATAGCCTTTCATGTTGTCTGGTTCCATCTTCTGTTAGCACAGTTTGTTATTGCTATTTCTTAAAAAAGTATTGTGAACTTGCTACAGAATTTTACAAACACAATCATTCTATGTGTCCTTAAGCAAAATGCACACCCATTGGACATCCTATTTTGCCACAACAGCAGTCAGCATTAAAATTTCGTTTGTACTACCACTCCAGAATTCATACGGATTTGACTAAAAGACTTCTATGATGTCTAGTTGGCCCATACTAAAAGTATTGACCTCTCTGATATCAATGGCTGCCATGGTGGCAAACTTGATATCTTGTTATTGCTGTTCCATCTGAATAGAGATAGTCGTGATAACCTGGAGTATTACCTGAAATACTTCTTATGATGACTTGTTGGTCCCAATGGAAAATAGTAAAAATCCAGCATCTATCTTGAAAATCTTGTCCTAAGTAAAAAAAAAAAAAAAGAAAGAAAGGTGCTGATTTTAAATCCATGATGGCCATCTTGAAAATGTTTTCATTGCAGTGGCAAAGTACCGCTCGGGTGGCCTAGTGGTTAGAGCATCTGCCGTGGAAGCGGGAGGTCGTGGGTTCAATCCATGGCCGAGTCATACCAAAGACTTATAAAACTGGTACAAACAGCTGCCTTGCTAGGCACTCAGCATTAAGTAGTTAGTGTTAGGACTGGTCAGCCTGGTGTCAGAACAATGTGACTGGGTGGGACATCATGCTACATGTTTTTGGCATTTTGCCCTAGTGCTTGAGATCACTATGAACTTTCACACTGCAGACATTGTAGCGATATTACTGAAAAATTGGTAAAGCTACATTAAAAAAACAAATCACATGCACACGCTCAGTAGTTTGAAAGAAAATAAGTCAAATCTTGGGTTTCTGCCAGCTGAGCATCAGTGCCATGAGGGACTCTTGTTGATGGGTTGCCATGAAAGAAGGTGCAATATTATAATCATCATCAGCTAACAAATTGCTTGGCAGGGTATAGATCAGAAGAGCTTTTGAGATGGCCTCTTGTTTGTCATATCTTTCACCCATCCATCCATTAGTACGTATTTGTTGTTATTATTCCTCATGACTCTAGTGAAACTTTACACTTTTCACATTTATCACAGTGTCTAGTTGATCCTTTATGAAACTGGTACCATTTTGACACCACGCTGTAGTGACCATTGTGAAAATGGTACCATATGGACACCACACTTTAGTGACCATTGTGAAAATTGTACCATTTTGACACCACACTATAGTGAAAATGGTACCTTTCGGACACCATACTGTAGTGACCATTGTGAAAATGGTACCATTCGGACACCACACTATAGTGATCATTGTGAAAATTGTACTATTTGGACACCACACTATAGTGACCATTGTGAAAATGGTACCATTTATTTCACCACACTAGTGACCATTGTGAAACTCTTATCGAGGCTCCTGCTAAATCAATGGTTTTATCATCCTGAGGATTTGGCAAAATGCCTTTTATAATATCTGATTGATCAAAAATCCAGCATGGCCACCATGGTGACCATCTTGAAGATATTTGTATTGCTACTTCTCCTGGATTGATGGTTGTGTTCAAATATTTGTTTACATCAAAAAGGCTTATTTTGATAACTTGTTGGGTCTGAGTGTAAAATGGTGGCATGCTTGGTAAATATTGTGGTCATCACCTTAAGTTGTGCATATAAACAAATCACTTTGATAATGCAGATTTATTAACAGCTTCAAGTTGAACATTTTTGTTAATAGTTCTTGATTTCGTCCTTTTATGTTCCTGTCATGAGACCTTATAAATAAATGCATCTGTTGCTGAAACGCCCCTGAAAGCAAAGAGTGTTATTGTGACCTACATTGTGTGCTTTACTAACGTGTTAAATATTTGTGTTTATGATCACATTGATTCATCAATGCTCAACTTATCAACATCCAACTCTAATGAGGCCATTTCTGATCGATGCAATTGGAAGTAGTATCAATATGTTTTTTTAATGATAAACTAGACGTATTATATGCTATACATTGTATATTGTGATGTGTTACTTTTGGTAGGTTGACTGTATTATACAAGTAAAACAAGTATAGGAATTAGATGAATGAACTGCATCATTTTTTAATGTGAGGCTAGGTACATATTGTTGTCATCTTTTAAAGATCCACATACTGAGAAATCTTTGTATTCCCTTGATTTTTTTAAAGAGTAATTTCCTTATTTGACTTACCGTATTTACCATATATATTGGGACACAATACAATACTTTTTTTATGTGAGGCTAGGTACATATTCTAGTCATCTTTTAAAGATCCACATACTGAGAAATCTTTGTATTCCCTTGATTTTTTAAAAGAGTAATTGCCTTATTGACTTACCTTATTTACTGTATATATTGGGACACAAAAAATAATTTTTTCCTGTCCCAGAATTATAGTGAAACTTTTTTTATATCTAGTTTATATGTCCCAAGACTTAAGAAATTAAATACATTTTTGTTGCATTTGTGCTTCCCCTTCCCACAATGCACATTGTAATAAAATAGATAAACAAAATGCTTATTTAATAATAAAAAGAAGCTAACCTTGGATTGTTATAATTTATACCTTTTTTTTCAACAGGAGCATTAAAGATTAAAATATAGCCATTAAATTGGAATGTGTAATATAGGTTTCCATACTGTAGCATGTATTGATTATGGCTGATAACACATGATAATTTGTTCATTGACATGACCATTGAGAAACAAATTGTGTTTGGATGTGCTCAAAGGTTTTTAATATGTTATCTGACTGAAAACTGGATCCAACAAAGTTGCAAACAAGAGGGGAAATAATCATCTGATAACTGACAAATGTCATTCATGCATGACACGGCGTTAGGTGCCAGATAATCAAGATTGAATTATATCCATGTCTACTGTATGACAGTATCTTGCAAATAATAGTCCATGTCTGAAAACACTTGAGGTTAAGTGACAATCTTGTCACCAGCATGGTTTACAAAAGTATCATTACTATTGACCTGCAGACATCAATGCTCCTTTGTCATAATTGTAACTACAGATGCCAAGCACATAAAAGCCCAGTTGGTGAATAAACAACTGGCAGCAAGCAGTAAACTCCTTCTTTGAACTTAATCAGCAGGACATTAATTATTTTTATTACAAAGCAAGCCGACCTCACAAGCTGACTTTGGTGTATTTTTTTAAAAAGGGATATAAATACTAACTAAAGTTATTTTATTGCAAAGCAAACTGACCGCAAATGCCAACTATTGATTCTTTTAAATGTGTCGATTTTTTTTTATTGAGTAACACAATATAGTGCTTCATGCATGGATGTCCATGACCCAGTGTCACCAGAATATTTGGAGAAAATAAAATCATGTGATAAATCCGTGTGGGCCAGAAGAGATGAAGATGGTTTCACAATTGAGAGGGAAATAATCAACAGATTAATTGAAGACAACTGCCCTTTATGCATGACACGGTTTTTAAAGTAACACAATATAGTGCTTTTGTGCATGGACATCGATAACCCAGCATTGCTCAGAAGAAATGGCAGGGGAAAATGTGATGAATTTGTGAAGGCCAGAAGAGAAGATGATTTCACTGACAATATGATCTTTAACATGGATGAAATTCTAGTGAACTTTGATCTCATTCCTGGACAGATTGATGATAAGATGGGGGTCAAAAGTATGAGAATTAGACTGTTGCAGATTTGAAAAGATCTGACTTTTGTCCTTGCAGTTTCTGCTTCAGGTGATGTGTTGCCTCTAACAATTTTTCATGGTATGAGAAAGCTTAAAAAATATTCATGCACCAAAAGAATTGATCGCATGTGTGCAGGAAAGAAGGGATGAGATGAGCATGTGTTGATGAGATGTTGCTGCAGTGGATTAAAGAGTTTTATCTCAAGTACATAGTTTTAGATTTTTTAATTGTAATTTTTGAATGATTTAAAAGGTGTACCAGAACTAAATTTTAAAAAATGATGTGTTACAGAACATACACTGCACTAAAAAAAACTACTTTTAAAATTAATTTATGGTGTCCCGGCATATTAGGTGTCCCAACATATGCAGTAAATAAGGTAAGCTGTATTCAATATACGACAGATTATTATTAATGCAACTTTTCTTGCAGTCTGTGGGGGATTGGTTAATACTTACTGATCAGGTTTGAAGCATGGACAAAATTATTAAATTTAAACAGAAGAGTTATCCACTATCCACCTTTTTTGACCATATATTCATCTTCATCATGGAATGTGGAGGAAGGGGAGGCATTGGTACAAGTTTGTGAGGAAATTGCTCACATTTTGGCTAGTTTCACCAAAATATTACTTTCAGATTGAACCAAACTTAGCATTTGGTGATATATTGACATTGTCTTAGACAAGATCACTGGTCTTCTTCTATTCATGACCTCAGGTTCAGTGTTGCAGGAAGAACATTAGATGCACAAGCAACATTTAGTTTGATTGGACAAAGCCTGTCTTTTTCTCAAAATTCCCAGTACATTACTATCAGAAATTAAGGAATTTAAGGAAATGACAAGGCAATTTGTACTTGACTTGTAGATATCTTGGGGACATTTTAATTCAAATATAGGAAAACAGTTTTGATAACATATTTGGTTTGTTGAAGTTTGAAATCTGATTTCTGTAGAAAGGCAATTAAAAAGAAGAAACAGACTTTTTCTTTGAATTTACATGTGTACTCTCAAAAGGAAACCAAGGGAAGTACAAGGTGCAAACAGATTTAATTATAACAACCATAAGCATTAGAATGAATAATTTGTTTCTTATAATGGAAGAAAAAAAATATATAAATTTTGGTTGAGAAAATATACAAATAAAGAACATCTACTGTGTGCATTTGTGTAAATTAAGGGTCAAAATTACTGTACACAATTATATATATTTCATTGTATGTACATTTTTTTAATATATATCCAATATTAGTTTTACTCCTATAAGAACACATTTATTGTAAAAACCATCAAAGCTTATAAAGTCTTTTGCAGAGAATTATTTCTAAAATCTTTACCACAATTTAAATTCTTAACAAATTTGAAATATTTGAGGAAATTGTCTGACAGCTGCCTGTATTGCATTGTTAAAACACCGAAACATATTGTCACTGCTTAACAATATCATGTGCTGTCTGCATTATGTTATTATATTTAATATTCTGTGCCATTATTTGGTACTTAATTGAAATTAAAACATTCCATTTTTTTAATTTCAAGATTTAAAAGCAAAATGCCCAAACATGCTTTTTTCCTGAAACTGGTCAAAATTTAATTAACTATTGAAAATAATTATAGCTTGAAAAAAATGAAGTTAAATTTGATTTGTGTGAAACCCATGTGACAGAATATATCAGTAATAGCTTTATTTGTAAATTTCACTTTTAAAACTCTTGAATGATTTGATTATAAGCAAGGGAGTATGCAAATTATTTATGCCATTATCCTTTGGAAGAATTTGGGGTGGTGTGCTGTAATTATATTAGTAAAATTGACATTCTATTATGTTTTGGAGATAGTTCACAGTAATAAAATTGACATTGTAATATGTTTTGCAGATAGTTCACAGTAATAAAATTGACATTGTAATATGTTTTGCAGATAGTTCACAGTAATAAAATTGACATTGTATTATGTTTTGCAGATAGTTCACAGTAATAAAATTGACATTATAAGTTTTGCAGATAGTTCACAGTAATAAAATTGATCGAGCTGTACCGATTAATCGCCCATACTCATAATCAGGCCGATTATTAGAACAATCAGTATAATCGGTATCGGCAGAAATAATCGGAGCCGATGTAAATTTGTAAAAAAAATAACAAATTTCCAAAATATAAATTCAATCATAACAGTCATCTTGACATAGCTTTGAATTTTAAATCAGAATTAAATACAGTCCTACCCGTTTATATTGACATCACTTATATCGACAAGCCGTCTATGTCGACAAAAAATCTAAGTCCCAGGCCCTTGGTCCCAGCTTGAACAAATCCTTTGTTTTTTAATCATTTATGCCGACAAGCTGCCATTTCCAACCCATACTTTGTTCTTGCCGCCAGTACAAGTACATCAATGGGTCATTCTACCTCTGAAATCAGTTATATAGCACATTTTCTCACCACTCTGCAGATAGTCAAGTCTTTGATCTTGCCGCATATCTTGTGGGTCATGTTCTTGAGATGTACTCTTATAAAGACAAAGATCTGTGGGTCTTTCAGCCACTGAATTTTCTGATTGTAAACAGCTTAAAAAATCAATTTATCAACACATTTTCCCACTCAACAGGTGGTTGAAGCAGGACTAGTTAACCCTTAAATTTGCCATCCAGCAAATTGATGCGTACTGAGAACTCCTGTATACGCTAATTTCTGAATCCCAGATATAAAAAAGCGTCCAAATACGAGTGATTGCTCTTTTCTGAGACATTTGAAAGTGATCGGTGATTAAAACAAGTTTATTTTGCTGTGAAAGTTTCATTTTTAACTTTATTTACATTTTATGATGGCTACCAACAGCAATGTAAAACGCAAATTAAATTTACAGTCTCTGGAAACTAAATATCTGGCTGTTAAGGAAATTGAGGGCTGAACATCTTGCAAAGAGGTCTGTGAAATTTTTTCGCTTAAAAATAACACGTCCAGAAAGGATGAAAGCTGCTGAGTCTTTAAAGAAAGACTACGTTGAAGGTAACTTTATTGTGCTCCCTAAAGGAAGAAGCAAAAGACTGCTACATTTGAAGACTTGGAGGAAGCCACAAAATAGTTCAATGAAACATTTGCGAAAAAACTTGGTGTGGAGACTTCGCTGCAACAAGTGGTTGGTTCAGTTGCTTTAATGTTCGTAATATCATCCGATACAAAAGAATTTGTGGAGAATACATGTACTGTTGACAGCTTTTCATTTCCATGTGAATAGCAAAATCCCCTTGTTAGCCTCAATAAGATGGGAAGACACTGACCAAAATTAAGGCCAGTTTAAGTACATGTACATGAAGCATGTAAACAACAGCTATCCAACCATGTGCTAATGCCGACATTAAATATCGTACTGTTTTTCGTATCAGGATGTGATCTTTGCAATATTTTATTGTGAATTTTATTACACAAAGGTAACCGAATGTAATTTGTTCAATATACAAGTTTATTTCACACTGATTCTGTCTTCATGTACTCAAAATTTCCATTTGTTCTCAAAGTGTAAATGCTACTCACTGACAATGGGTCACTCTTTGCAGACGAATATTAACTTTACTCTTTTAAATTGATGATAGTACTTTATAACAGTTTAATAACTGTCAGGTCACCTTATTCAGCTTATATGCGAGTATATTGTTACGTATATTTGATTTAAGTCATTTATTTTTATTTTAATTGTTTGTTTGTCAGATTCAAATTTGACATTTTAAGTTTAAGATTCATTCATTGAGAGATATTTTTTTTAAAAAGTCGGATGACCTGTACTTTACAAATAAACACCAGATGTTGACCTCATTTCTAACCTGGCTTTAGAGTTGTAAACAAGCTTTTAAAATGATTGGCTGATTCCAAGGACATTATGGAACTTTGTTATAAACATCTTTCTATTTTTAGTTCTTGAGAGTAAAAATAACTGATTCTCATCTGGGTCATACGGTGTGCATGAGATTTTTTTTAACGTAAATTTGGTCTGAAGATTCTAGAAGATCATGTGACCCCTTCCTTGTTTACGTAAAAACAGGTATATAAATTATCTTATGGAGCGAACTATTTAGTAGAAGTAGGGCTGTTAGAATATTAAGTTGTATTGTTTTGAGTTATTTTAAATTACCTTGTACTGGAAATTATTTCAATTTGTTTGGATCAAGAGGATTTATTTTATTATTTATCTGGAAAACAATTGTGCTCTTTGAATTTCATAACACCAGAACAGACTTCATCATGTGACATTGTCTTCCATCTTGGATGCTTCACTAAGATTCGAACTGGGAATTATTAGGACAGTTTATTAACAGGACTTTTGCAATTTCACTAGTGGATTATATTTAGAATTATTTTTGGATTAATTTTGGAATTGATTCTTAAAACCATAAGTCTATTTTTCTTTTCTGGAAAATATTTGTGCTCAATAAATTGTTTATTAAGTTTTTACAAACTTGTTATTTTCACTCTTTCTTTGTTACTGTTTATTCGAGCCTAAGCACGTGACAATATATACTGTGATAATGAACTAATCGGTATCGGCAATTTTAATAATCGGCAAAAAGTGACATCGGTACAGCTCTAAAAATTGATATTGTATTATGTTTTGGAGATAGTTCACAGTAATAAAATTGACATTGTATTATGTTTTGGAGATAGTTCACAGTAATAAAATTGACATTGTATTATGTTTTGGAGATAGTTCACAGTAATAAAATTGACATTGTATTATGTTTTGGAGATAGTTCACAGTAATAAAATTGACATTGTATTATGTTTTGGAGATAGTTCACAGTAATAAAATTGACATTGTATTATGTTTTGGAGATAGTTCACAGTAATTGAGTTCTTAGAATAATGCAATGATATAGTCAACTATTAAGTTAGCCAGCAGTATCAGGTCACCTGGTGCTTGTTTTAATCATTTTCATATTATATCCATCTATTTACTGTGAACCTTATTTTGTCACTTTGTAGAATGTTTTCTTGATCTAAAACATCATTTAAGTTGTTTTCAATTTTGGCAAAAGTTTTTGTTATAATTTCCCTTTATTTTCAAGGTGTGATAGAGTTATGTTTTCCAAGATTTTCCTTTATTTTCAGGGTGTGATAGAGTTTTCCTTATGCCTCTTCTTTGCCAAGCTTGTCAGCTATACCTTCCTATTTTGGCTGCCCAATTATATCAATGATAATAGTAAGTATTTATTATTAAAGTTTATAATTCACTTTCCATGTCAGTGTATTTCAACACCTGAATAAAGCATGAACCCTCTTATAAATCCATGTTTTTAAAGTTGGCATAAAAATGATATGGTCAGTGACAAGTAAAACTTATGCAACAGTCACATCATACTGATCTACACACTTCAAATGCTAAATTGTCATGATACAGGACCCCTAGACTTTGTGTACAATGACAAGGACATTGAGAGCAAAATCAAAAACATAATGAGCTATTTTAGTTATTATATTTAGTTACACTCAGCTCTAAAAGTGTCTTAATTTTGAGAACTGGTGAGGCTTTGTGGTCCTTTAAAATGGTGACACAAGCTAATTAAACACATGGTGACACAAGTTAATTAAACACATGGTGACACAAGCTAATTAAACACATGGTGACACAAGCTTATTAAACACATGGTGACACAAGCTAATTAAACACATGGTGACACAAGCTAATTAAACACATGGTGACACAAGCTAATTAAACACATGGTGACACAAGCTAATTAAACACATGGTGACACAAGCTAATTAAACACATGGTGACACAAGCTTATTAAACACATGGTGACACAAGTTAATTAAACACATGGTGACAAGCTAATTAAACACATGGTGACACAAGCTAATTAAACACATGGTGACACATTGCTAGTTAAACAGATTTATTGTCTCCAGCCATTTTCAATATGTTGAAGGTGCCAACATCACACTAACATAGCACATGAAGGTTCACCATGATATATTGTGGAAATCACACATGATAGACTGACTACGCCAGAGTTTTATCTTTGGGTGATTTGTGGATTGTTCTTCAGAATTTGCATTGATACGTTTGAAAATAACTACATTTCTGATAAACTGAACATATTTTATTTTATTTTCTTCTTCTCTTTCTTCCATTATTTTTCTTAAAGTTATCGATTTGGCTATAGTGTACTTTGTTGGACCATGCAGTTGCCACATATCAACTGTTTATATTTGTACAGAACAGCATGGAGGTGTACTAAGTTATTGTCATGTGCAATTGATGAAATGTTAAATTTGCTGTCTTACGAAATGAAGAAGTACATACCTTTTTATGGGTTTAGCTCCAGTGGTTTTAAGTGTAATTGTCAACCATCATTTAAGATGAATATATTTTTGAAAAATGTCTGGCAAAATCAAGATTTAATTATTATATATAGTTATTACAGTGAAATCTCTCAAGACCAACACACCTCTTAACTGAAATACTCTCGTGAAACTAAAACATTTGTATTTTTCCCCCATTTTCCTTCTTTAATTTCAATACAAATTATCTTGTAAACCTAACAAACTACTTACTCTGAAAACTGATATTCATTTTACCACATGACACACCCAAATTAACCACATGACACACCCAAATTAACTAGATGACACACCGAAAAAGTTGTTTGATAGCTCCAGATTCTAGTTGACCAGTGGTTAAAAAATAGCCCAGGTCATGAATGATGTAAAACAAAATCTGGCATTTTCACTGTCACAGATTATGGCCAATGTAAACAATGGGTGAATCAGTTGTCTTAGACACCTGCCAGATGTAAACATTTTTAAAGTTAGGGGCCATTCATTTAGTACATATGCAAAAATCTGGCAAAGCTTAACACACAACCCATGCATATACATACTTTTTTATGCTTAATGCACCCAATCCCACCCCACCTCCTGAATTTTATAGAATGACCTATGTTTGATCCATGCAGAAATGATCCAGGATTAATAATATTAACGTATTTAATAAAACAGATAGTCGGCTGACGTTGAAATGTCTGGCTGCATCAAAGAAATAAGCTGCATAACTTTAAAACGTTTGCCAAGTGTCTGCTAAAATTCAAATGCTGACTGAACCAAGTTGAACAGGTTATGTATTTGACAAATTATTATCAAGGTTAAGCACACCCATCCAACCCCGTTTCATATGCATACAGACATCAATAGACCCCCCCCCCCTCCATGTGCATGTACAGAATGGACGGCCCTTTAATTGTTGATACTATATAGTGCCAGTGGTTGTGCATATCAAAGGAGATTATGTTTGTTTTATTTAACATCGGACTGGGATATGCTAAATAATTCTTGCTTTACAAGTTAGGGCTTATGCCCATGCCTTTGATATTTATGCTGACAATGACTGGCAAAAAAATGATTTTGCAAAAGTGTTCTCTGGAATTAACCAGCATGTTGGTGCCTTTATTGGTCTAAAATGAAATATTAATTGTTACTCACTCATCCCAACTAGCCTCATCTAAAAATGTCTGTATTTTAACTCTACTTTTCTCATGTGTATTTCCTAATACTGGTTGTGGTAAGATATATTTTTTCCTGGAAGAAAAAGCACAACAGCCACTAAAAAAGAAAGTATGAATTGATAAAGATGATCTGCATAAACTTTTATTCCTATTACCACTTAATTATTGTTTTAAATAATTTAAATCTGTCCTGTATTGACTATGTGACAATATTTTAAGATCATCACTCTCATGTTGTTGGATTGCTTAAAAGCAACAAAAATCACTTATAAGAATACACTAGTAGTGAATGCATTCACCCACTTTATCTATTAAATATATTTGTTTAAAATGTATTCATTCAACCCTTTAATTGATATACTGGTATTGAATGCTTTCAACCCTTTATCTAATGCATGTATTGTGGCTCAAAAAAAATTGTTTAATATATTACTGTATTTGTAAACAGTTGTCATTATGTATAGTGATTTTATATATTTTTAATCCCATTCTAATTGGATGAGTTAATTTATTCATTATCAGGTTAGGTAAATGACATAGGTTTTGTTGGCTGGATTCATTGCTGAAGCTTTGTGTTTTGAATTTCAGATACATCAAACTATGACACTCAGACATGATTATTATTGAATATAACCAAACAATTTAGATGTCCACATGAAATTTAAATTTTTTTAATGAATATTTTACACAGATGTAAAATAAAAGATGACTTTATTTAGATAGATTTATGATTATCTCTAGAAATACATGCTTTCTGTCCATTTTGATAGATTTATGATTATCTGTCTAAATACATGCTTTCTGTCCATTTTGATGGATTTATGATTATCGTAGAAATATATGCTTTCTGTCCATAGATTTTATCTGCATTCTTTTCCGTCTTCAGCTAACTATGATCCAGAAGTGTCTGCTGATCTCTCCACCTTGTTTGATGTTGGTGGCATAGCAGGTAAGTGCCTGTGAATGAATTGTGAATTATGCCAACGTTTTAGAGGTTGAGCCTAATGTTAAGCTACACAATTAATCTGACACTATGTATTACATAAACAAAACTCGTGAATATTATTGGTCAGTTATTAAGATATGCAATCCATAATTTCTGTTTTAAAATTACCCTATCAGGATGTAATAACTCCACCAGTATCTCAAATATGACTTATAATTTAAATGGTGAATATAAGTAAATCACATGATGACTGGACGTACACATCTGGGTAAACCCAACAGTGGATGACCTCTCTTCAAAAGTTAAAATCCAAAAATCTAAATTATTATCCAACTATATGATATGATTTTATTGTTTCACCTGTTTAAGCATAGCAGTCACTTTTCCAGCAGCAATGGCAGTGATATCAACAGTGTTTATCTATGTGTTTAAGTTTTAAAGTCACATGTCTTCCACATCAGCCTATTGGTATAAAGTTTATGTTGTGATATTATAGGCTCTGGCATCATTATGAACAGTATTAAAGGTTAGGCCCATAGCATGGACATGATTGGCTGCAATTGCCTGAACCTTTTCTTATACTTGGAACATTATTAGTTTTATGTTCAAGTTTTTGAATGTCACATATATTCTACATCAGTGGCTGCATTTAACAGAAACTTGAGGATAATATTATTATCAGTCTATTGCTAGGACTTCATGTCTACTTTTGTTGCTTAATTAAACTTTGCAAATAAGTTGTAAGTTTTTACACTGATATGATATTAGTTCTCATCGTGCCTGTCTCATCTGCTTACACAAAATCTTTCATCACTGTAAAGAATGGAGAAGTGTTACAGTCATTGAAAGTTACATATCCTCAGCATCAATTGCCAAATTCAGCAGAAAATATGTGATAACATTACTTTAGGTCTACAGTTTAAATACAGCTATCACAGCTCCAAAAGAAGGCATTTAATTTATTTCACAATACTACATCATTAGTCATTCATTAGGATTTTGTATGGATCAAGGGAGGCAATTGCTACAAATAGCATGCTGTTTAATTGTTTTCATAACCAACAGTGGCAAGTTTCACAATGCACTCAGTGAAATTTTTATTGAGAGTTTATGAGATAATATCAGGTTAGAATAACAATTCTTATTAACAATAGTATGGCCTAAAATAGAATTTAAGTTAACAAGCTTGTCAATATGGACACTACTGTGACAGTCTTGTTACTACTCAATCCGAATGCTGTTCAAATGAACATAGATTTTTAATTTTAGTGCAGTTTATAATATGGCTGATTCATTACAAAAAAAAGGTCTCTGGGACATTCAGCATGGTGAACAATGCATCCATCTTGAAAATCTTAGTTTTGGTGTTCCACATTTCTGAGCTTATTGTGTTATGAAGTTGGCTCTCTTATCTGTTATCAATTTTATTATTACACAATAACTAAATAACTAAAGTTATTCACCATCTGCACTTTTATAAAAAACTTTGCCAATGCCTTGCACCTGGGGTAAGAATGATCCTAATTGTTTTTAGAGAAAAATGGTTATCATCAAACCTCACTTTGAAAGAAGTAAAATGGTTTCTTCATAATTCTTGCGTTCTCCACAATATATTGTTACCAAGCTCTGTTAATATGGCTTGTACTTTGGGTAAGGAAAAAGAATTCAGGGTCAAAAGGCCAAAGATCAAAGGCTTTTATATTGATGGGCTTCATGAAATCACACATTCTTAAGTAAAGGTTTGTACACAAAGTGACTTAAAGAAAACATTTTCTGCATGATAAACTCTACCTGGATCTAAATCTTTGTAGAGGGCTTGGACTTGAGATATGGAGAAACCTATTAATTTGGAGTTAAAAATGAACAAAGGGCATGATCAATGTGATTAACAGAAACAAATAGTTTCTGCACAGAACTTTCACTTGTCAGCCAAGTACAATCACCAAAGTTTGTGGAGACTCACATATTTGGTAAGTAAGAATCGTGTTGAATTTGGTGTCAAATGGTCAAGGATCAATGTTACTTTTTGACTAAAAGAAGAAAAATATTTTTTTAAATAATACAATATCTTGGCTGAAGTTTTTGGAAATCTTGCACAATGAGTGTGGAAGAGGCCTTTTCATAAATGGCTTTTGAGTTCAAAGGTTAAAGTCATTGTTATTCAAATATTGTTTTTAGGAAAGAGATGAAACTCTACAACATTTCAAAATTTTCTCGTATTATATTTCCTATCTTGCCACTTGGACAGCATGATTGACCTAAGTTGCAAGGAATTTGATTAGTGCATACACCAAAACAATAACTGGATTTTTTTAATACAATGGATGAATACCGATTTTGCCAATCATTCATCATAATTGCATGAAAAAGAACTTTAATAATTTTCCTTATTTAGCAAACTTACTAAGTGTAGCCATGACTGGATTGTCCAAGTGATACGGTTGTTAGGAGTAAAGGTGGAAGTAATTTCATCAGTTAACTTGGTATTTGTGTGTGAAGTTGTTACTGTGTCTGTTAGTATATTTATTCCTCAACGTTAACCAAGCTTGGCACATTTGTACATTTTGACAGCATTTGAGACAACTTCAGCATGCATTTGTCCATTACCTCAGGTTAGACTTTTGTACAACACTTAACTTTTGATCATGTTAACTAAAACATTTAATAATGGATTTTCAACAGACTTGGTGTTGTTTAGTTTTTTTATATTATCTCGGATGATTCATTATTTGGGGTTAAAAGGATAGAAGAAAATGCACTTATTCTCTTTTTGTATGAACTTTTGTTGGTCAGTAGAATATCAGTTGTTTGTTGCTGTTGTGGGGTTTAACGCTATTTTTCAGCACATGCTAGGCTATACATGGCAGCCAGTATTAATGGTGAAGGAAGAACCTGGGAAGAACCACAGACCCACGAGAAGCTACTGGCAAGTTTTCTCACATACCCACATTGGCCGAATCTGAGACTTGAACCCACACAGACAGGTGAGATGGCAATGATCCATAACGGAGAGCATTTTGGACCACTCAGCCACTTGGGGTCCCTCAGTTGTTTTGAGGAGTTTTGTGTCTATAAGTTATACTAGGGATATTTCAGAACATCAGTTGTTTGAGGGAGTCTTGTGTCTATGTTTTACTAGGGATATTTAATACAATGGATTCCTATCTTGCAGAGATTTTTTTCTTTATTTTTCCCCTTCTTTTTGTCATTCATAATATTACTCTTTCCAGGTGGCATAGCAGCAGGAGTGTTTTCTGACTATACAGGGGCCAGGGCAATGCCATGTGCCTTGATGTTAGCACTAGCTGCTCCAGCTGTGAGTAAAATTAGCATTCATTCGTTACTAAGGAAGTGAGTAAAATTAGCATTCATTCATTACTAAGGAAGTGAGTAAAATTAGCATTCATTTGTTACTAAGAAAGTGAGTAAAATTAGCATTCATTCGTTACTAAGGAAGTGAGTAAAATTATCTTTCATTCATTACTAAGGAAGTGGCAGTGATATCACAATAACATACAACACTGTATAGTGATTATTTTTGGCAGATGTAAAATTTTGATGATTTTCTTTAAAAATAGGGATTTTAATGTTGCTAGTTATATTTAATCTTTAAAAGTAATAATCATCATAACGCCCATTGTTTATCTAGGATGACATAATTAACTTCAAAATCAAATGTATTTAGTAAAATTTACAAGATAAACATTGCTGAATAAAATAGAAAACAAGCACAAGTTAATACAAGTTAAACAAGGTTAACATACTGGAAGACTTTGTATGGGGCCTCATTACTTTATGCTGTTTGCAAACTGAAACTTCATAGGGACCTTGTAGCTAATATTCTTTGTGATACAAATTTCATCACATAAGAGCTAATGCCTCTGGAGTTCTGACACATGCTAAAGAACCTAATCTTTTCTGTATATCAGTTTCACCCATACAGGCTGGATACTCACATAGAATGATAGTTCTTCAAGGCATGTGATCTAATGAGAATTTTTTTTTTCTTCATATCAACAATCTAGAAAAGCAAACATATTTCCTTGCACAGCATGGGTACATGGCCATCATAAGAAACAACTGTGATCTCCAAGTGGTTCATTCCCCAAGGGAGTTTATGATGAGATGGGATAAACTGTCACAGCTCTGTGGATCCTTGCTGCACAGCAATCCAGAGATCTTCAACATTATACCTAGCTCATATGAAATTATCTATTTCCCCCTTTCAGTTTTTTTTAAGCAGGGTTGCAGATTGTATCACCCTGAGTAGAATGCATTTAATCCTCTCAAGATTTGTTATGCCAAGTGGAGAGTATTCAGTAAATGGTTCACCAGATAACACATTTATCCAGTCTGTTGCCATGTCCAGCATCATGAAGCTTTATGTTGACCCAGGGTGTTGGCTAGTACCAAGTTGTTGTAGTTTGTGAACTCAAGCAGCTATCTCCCTCTTTCATTGGTAAGCTCATTGCAAGTAGGTCCACAATGATCATCCCAGTCTTTTAGAGCATCCTTGCCAACTATGGCATTCCAGTCTGCTTCTATTATGATGATGTCATTTTTACTGATCATATTTAGAATACGCTGGAGTTTGTTGTAAAACTCCTCTATTTCTTCATCATCATGATCAGTAGTTGGAGCATAGACTTGGATGTGATGTTAAAGGAAGATGCTTTTTAGATGAATGGAGATGATTTGGCTAGATATGTGGTGGCATTCAAGCACAGATCACTTGATGGCTTTGTTTACAAGGAAGCCTACTCCATTTACGGACTTGTCCAACTCTCCACTAGAATATATGCCCATCTTCAGTTTGGTGTTCTCCTAGGCTTTCTATCTGTCATCACAGAGTCCCAGAATGTGCCATGTATAATGTTCCATCTCATGTGTCAACTCTTGGAGTCTTCCAATTTGCGCCAGAGTTCTAATGTTCCAGGTGGTGATGCTGTCTCTCGCTCTGATTTTATGCAATGTACCAGTAGCACATGTCACCTCCGTCCAGGTGGACAATGATGACTGATCTGGTGTGGTAACTTCAGGTTTGTCCAGCATTATCAGTGTGTCAGTGGGCAAAAGTCGTCTGGCAGAGCCAGACCGAGGAGTTGCCAGAAGGGGATGTAGTAGCACATGTCACCTCCGTCCAGGTGGACAATGATGACTGATCTGGTGTGGTAACTTCAGGTTTGTCCAGCATTATCAGTGTGTCAGTGGGCAAAAGTCGTCTGGCAGAGCCAGACCGAGGAGTTGCCAGAAGGGGATGTAGTACATTATCCAACTGCCTTTGGGTCTCCACTCTGGATTTTCATTTAGGGTATACTCCCTTAGCCTTTGGCTAACCAAAGCTGACCTGCAAGGCAGCAGGAGTCTTATGTCTGGGTGGGTGCATCCATTTCCTTAGCAGATAAAATATCTGTCACTGCCCATGTAATATTAACTGTTTTAATTGCTGGATTCCCTCCGCCATCGCCACTAAGCTGTCATGTAAGTCTTGGACCAAATTAAAATGAAGATATTCTGGAACTAAATTTTTTAAGAGCTTGACAGTAAGAACAGCTTTTTGTAAAAAGACAATTTAATCCTTAATCCTTTCATCAAAAATAGTGAAACACATGCTGCACGTCTTAAAATAACTTGAATAATTAAAATTAATCGCTCTTGTTTTGAAAATTGTGTAGTTGCTACATGTAAAAAGAATAATGGTGCTCTCCCAACACAGTTCTGTAGTAGATACAATGTGGACCATTAAGCCTTTATAAACTTTCCAAATCAACTGATCAAATATAAATATCTCTAACCTTTTCATAATTCTTAGTTCCTTAGATAAGTTTAAAGAGTTTGTAATTAGTGCTAATCTGCTAACCTAAGGTCAGTTATTTTGCTAGTAGATCACTAAAAAACAGTAATAACTAATGTGTTTGAGTTAATATTTTGTAGTAAATAAGTGGTCTTATCTTGTATGTACAGAATAAAATAGCATGAGACCTCATTTTCTTCCATGTTTAATGGATCTGTTGTGTTAATTGAATGCCAGCCAACATCATGCATTTGTCAAGATACTATTAATCCCATGATGGAAATAGGTTATTCCATGTAGTCAATGACTATTTTCAATGTGGATAATAAGAAAAGATGTATCGTATCAGGCTAGTATTAGTCAATTCAAAAAGGTTGCATTGGCAAACTCAGCAGTTAGTCCAGAATGATACTAAAACTGGTTTCAGTAATTACTTCATTGTTAAGAAAATGTTCAGTCATTTATGCAGTGACACCTGCAAAGTGTATGCATGTTGAATAGAGTAGTATATTGTGGCCTTATTATGCCAACAATAGGAAAAGCATGAAAAACGATGTGTATGTTTTTACAGGATGCTTATCCACCACAGAAACATCAGAAATTAAATACATTATTGGGAACTTTCCACAATACATACAGTAATGGGACATTCCATTTTGGATTTTTTATTAATTAGTATCAGTGAAATTTACCATTCTTTAACTTTTGCAATTTTGCAGTTTTATTTTTATTTTGGCACAGTTGTTTATGTGTGTATATATATATACTTATATTTTTTCATATTTTATTGCAGCTATACGTTTACAATCTGTATGGGAGTTTAAACTATACCAACTGTGTCGGTAAGTTACTGGTAGTAAGATTTCAATTTTTACACTTTTATACATATTAATCTTTTTGTCATTTTAAAATTAGTTTTATTTTCTTTCTCAGTGTGTCCAGTTTTAGTTTTCACTCAATAGTTCTAGTATTTATATTCTCTATTAATTTAAAAGTACCATCTATACAATTCTTGTAATTAGGTAGATAGTGATGAGAAGATTGTATAATAATTTAACAACTGCTTGTTATGGCATATGCCATTTTTCTGATCAGCAGCTGTTTACACATGTGTACTTCAGTTTGACAAATGTAAATATCTTTTTGCATTGGATATGGCCCAGGATTTGGTGCATAAATGTTATAAATATTTACCAAGCAGCTAAATATATGATATTGGTCACATACTTGAAAAAACATAAAGGACATATTTTTCTTATATTCTAATTAAGTGACACCTGGAGATGTCATGAACTTGACAGATGACTGTCAGTGTAAGATTATAGGTGAATATTAGATGACATCATTTACTAGAATAAACAGCTCAGAAACTGCTCTGTTTTGTGAATATTTATTACAGACCCAATGTGTTCATTCAGACCCATATTTCAATATTTAGTCCGATTTCAGTTTTCTTCTGCTGCTTTCTCTCTCTCTCTCTCTCTCTCTCTCTCTCTCTCTCTCACTCTCTCTCTCTCTCTCTCTCTCTCTCTCTCTCTCTCTCTCTCTCTCTCTCTCTCTCTCTCTCTCTCTCCCTCCCTCCCTCCCTCCCTCCCTCCCTCCCTCTCCCCATATCTTCATAATGTACATATCTTAAAAATATCACAATTCATGAATCATGGAAACTGTCATTGACTGAACTTGCGATGTGTCACCCATATAATATTACATAACTACAAAATTATGACAATTGGTACATATTTTATAAGCATGAGTTTTAACATTGATTGCAAAGTAAAATAAAGTAGCAATACAAAAAATGGATGCAGCATGTGCTGCTGTACTAAACAATTTACGTTCGAATGTAGAAATAAACTAAATGAATGAAAATTGTTTCAAGTAAACACTCAATCATTCACATCTTTTTTTTAAAGATGTTACAGATTCAAGTCTGTCAGATATGAGATGTGTAAACATAATACAATTTCAGTTTTCATATGAATACAGTAATTCTTTAGACAAAACACACAATTGAACCATGATATATATAAGCTAAATTTGTAAAATGTTGCTGTCCCAAAATTGTTGTAAATCTTAGGAACTTCTTTTTATTGATCTAGTAATGCAGCTATTAATCAGTGACACAGAAGGGAGATAACCCATTCAAATCAATGGATTTTGAATTTAAAACAATATATAATAATAAGACAATCTACATTTTTTAAGTAGGGGTATGGAAATATTTCACTCATTTAATGGAAACATTTTGTTTTGTCACCTGTGTTTTGCCACTTGTGTCAGTATAATGTTTCAAATTCATTCATTTCATGATATATATATATATATATATATATATATATATATATATATATATATATATATATATATATATATATATATATATATATATATATACTGTTGAGCCACTAAAATGTAGAGTATTTTTGACATTTTAATATTGCACCTATAAGTTGATGCTTATAATAAAGTTTAGGCTTCATTCACTTCTCATTTAGGGTTTGTTTATCAGTTTTGTACAGTAGTTAAACACAGGCAAATTAAAAGCGTTTTAAGATTTAAGCAAGTTAATTGAAATAATATTGTATATTTAGTACTTTCTCACATTTAACATTAGTCCTACCATTAAAAACGTTTTGCATTATATTTAAATTTTGTGATGAAAGCAGTGTACAAGAGGCTGATGCTTGGAATATTTGATAACATTTTCTTCATGTTCTTGGTTTTATTTCTAAGAAGGTTATTTAGTAGACTCAGTACGTCTTATAAAAAAATCAAAGTGAAGAGTTGATGCTATACATATTTAGAAATAAAACCATTTTATAAGTATCAATTTGTGTTCATTAAACAATTTTTGTTGAGCCAGTGTTAGTGGAAAAATCACTTTTTTGCCAGTGTCAGTGATGTTTGTATTAACAGTTTAGGTTTTGGCTAAAGATTTCAATTTTCACATTTAGGTTTGTATATGTAGAAAATATTTTCATAATTTGGATTTTTACATATTGTACATATGAAATTCACATCTTGCAAGGTATTTTTAATAGTATATACAAATTGCAGGTCTGCTTTTGTGTGCTGGTTTCTTTGTGAATGGGCCATATGCCTTGATTACAACGGCAGTTAGTGCAGACCTGGGTACACACAAGAGTCTAAAGGGAAACTCCAGAGCTCTTGCAACAGTCACTGCCATTATTGATGGCACCGGAAGTATAGGTACTACTAATGTATTTAGCGTAAGAGTTAGCCCCATTGGTTTGTAGACATTGACATCTGTTTAGTCAACAGTGACCTTTTATGTCAGAAAATATGATTTACTGTTGTCTGAAAAACTTGCATAAGGTCAAGAGAATTTAAACTTGTCATAACGAGCAAATTAATTGATGCTGTTGACTGACCAGAAATGTTGACCAATATACTTTTAGGAATGCTACATTTGATAAAATGTTGCAGTCAAATAAGTCTACTGTACTTCTTGCTTATAAGTTTTGTCCAGATGAAAATAACGTAGACCCTGATCTGAAATTGTTAATGCATTGGCAGAACAGAGTCGGTGTTTGTTCAACTGATGACTCCTAACAAACTGCATTGATCTCGGATCTGCATGTGCATTATGCAATGGCAGATCAGGGTCTGTGCAATTTGTAATTGATCTAGACTTGTAAGCAAGTATAGATGTTAATCCAATGAAATCTCTTCATCAAATCTCCAGAGGATTTGAATATATTACAGGGATAGAATGACTAGTAACTGTGAATTATTTAAGTTTTGTGGGTACAGTAGTCCCCCTCTTATACGGTCACCTCTGCTGCACCGGCAAAGTGGCCTTATAAGACGGGTGGCCATTCCAGAGGGGAGCTAAATTTATTATGAGAAGTACATGTATATGTAATGTACGTAGTAAGAAAGCTACATACTTCAAAACATTAAATATCTTCGTCTAAATGAACATTAATCATTAAAAGGTTCTTTTTGTTATAATAACAAATTTTTTTCAACTGAATATACTTTACTAATATTTCTTTCTTGTCATAAGTGATATGCGAGCGGGTATTGTTGTCATGCACATTGCAAATGGATTCAAAAACGTCATTTACATCTTGGTACATACATAATTATCTTTCCATTTGCTCCATTTTCCCACTGCCGCTGAATAACCTTCTTATTGGTTTCAACTTTGTTTATTCAAATTATTTCAACATAAACTTGTTTTTTCAAGTCTTTTCTACATAAAATTGTTCGGCAAGTCCCTCCCCCCACCCCCATTCCCCGATGCCGTCGTGTAGAATAACCGACTTTCTTCTAAAATAATGTATCCGTTAACGTGATGACATTTCAATGTTTGGTAATGATTTATTCGGTTTGCTGACTGTATGTGATTTAATTATGCAGACAAAACTTGTGTCAAGTGTACGAAATACAGTCTTTGTGAAGGAAGCCATAATGTGTTGTCACTTGATTTTTCCAGTCTTTGTCTGGTACCCTGTTGTTTTTTTAAGGTTCTCTATGTGTGCCAATGTACAAAATCAATTTTTAGCATATGCTGACCCTGTTATGATTAAAACAATTACGTCTGGTTATAATCATCAAAGAGAAGAACTCGACATCGGTGTTAAACCCCAAACTCAATCATAACATTATTGAGCCCATTTCCTGTAAACATCAACTTTTATAGATAATGATATACTATAAATCTTTGGTCGACACTTTTAACGGCGACTTGACACACGGAGACGTGTATCTACGATAGAGATAATCAAAATCGCTTACCTTACATCAAGATTTGAATTAATTATTGGTTCTGGATACATTTGAAGGAAACAAAAGTGGCCGTTCATGAGGGGGACATTTTACATTTTTTGTGCTAAAATGCTGGTCGCGTTAGAGGGGTGGTTGCTCTTGAGGGGTATTTTTTAATACAAACTCGTCGGTGCCAAGGAATTATGGTCATAAGAAGTGGGTGGCCGCTGTTCAGGAGGGCCATTCAAGAGGGGGACTACTGTATATATTTTTGTGGGTTTTATTTTAATTTTTTTAAAAAGACATTTATTGGGCTCTTAAAGTCATGGAATGAAGAAGAGGTACTTTTGTTTCATGGAGGAAATGGGTCTTTAAATCTGTGGTTTGTAGTAGTCACAAAATATATGAAAATTGGTATTCTATGAAATTGTTACCCCATTAATGTTGATATCCCATGAAAATTGATATACCAAAAAAATTGTTATCATAGAAAATTTGGTATGTCATACAAATTCGTATCCCATAAAAACAGGTATGTCATGAAAAGTACAGAATTTGCTGTATATTCCACTTTGATCAAATGATCCCCCCCACCCAAAAAAAACAAAAAAAACAAACTTTCAACGGACTCATCATTTTAATCTAGATTGGGTATGTTTATAGAGCGCAAATTTATTTTTATATGAATCTGCTATCCTTGGATTAATGTTTCGTGTATTGATACCTCTTCCTTTTCAATACAAAATAATAATATAGAATGATTATGGCTGTGTCTTGTGAATGTATATGTCAGGAAACATCAAAGACAGAATGTCAAAAAGTACAGAATTTTGATTACTGTTGAAATGTTGCATGCAAGTAATTGGTTTAAAACCACTTGTCAAATAGGTAAATGTTATGAAACCACTTGACCTACAGGTATGAGACCAGTGTTTTAAGAAGATTATTATTATAATTTATTAGTCAAAAGACATATTGTTTAATCTTGAAGTCTTCATTACAATTTTTATCTCAACAGGTGCTGCAATTGGACCACTTCTTACTGGAGTTATCTCCCCATATGGTTGGGAAAATGTTTTCTATATGCTGATTGCTGCAGATGTCATAGCATTACTGGTGAGTGAAAGTGCCATCATTTTATTGATCTGTTCATCTAATATATAAAAAATAATACCATATGATAGTTCTTGGACATGATGCCCGTGAAATTCTTATGAACCTACCAAAAGAGAAAGTTTATAATGTTATGGCAGTGTTCATTTGTTATTATATCTGTCCTCTATGCCATCCCTTGTTTTTACAATCACTCCATCTGTGAATATATTCTTGACACCCACCCCTCCCAATTCTATAGAAATGGCCTATATTTAATCCATGCAGAAACGATCAAGGATTAATAATATTAACGTGTTTAATTAAAACTGACAGTCCATCAACATTGAATGTCTGGTTGCATCAAAGAAATAAACTGCAGAGCTTTAAAATGTTTGTCTAATGTCTGCTAAAATTCTAATGCTGACTGAATCCAGTCGAACAGGTTACATATTAGACAAATTATTTTTGAGGTTTTACCCCATTCTCTGTTTCCTTTGTGTACTTACATTATCAGTAGACCCCCCCACACACACACAAGCATGTGCATTTGATTTACCTCCCTCTGTGCATATATACTAAATGGATGGCCTCATATGGTTATTAAATAATTCATCACTTCCAATGCAGATTTTTTTCAATGTTGGTGTTTAGTTGATAATATTTATTTCAAACTCCCTCTTAAATCTTTTCATAATAACAATCTGCATCTCATGTGCCCCTAGAACCATGGTGAATCATGTTTCTGATCAATTTCAGTGATTTACTTTCTGTGTAAACATTCCCCTGTAATGTAATATGAGTAATCATTCATGGTCTCCATGTTTGTGAGCAAATATGGTGGATAGCAACACGTAACTATGCAGTGAAATCGATATCTACTTTTGATTGGTCAGTGTGTCCAGTTTGATTGATAGATTGGAATTGTCCATTGGACCCTGGAGGTCGAGGAAGTTAACATTCCCTAATGTAAATGTGATCAGTTAAGATATACCAGAAATTAATTTAAAATAAAAACATTTCCTTTCCATTATTATGTCTGTGGAAAGGAATATTTCCTTCAGTAAGATAGAGATTATTACATGTATGCATTAGATATCACATTAGATATCACAATACCATCTTTTTCTTCTTTTTTCAGCTGCTGACAAGGCTGTTTATCAAAGAGCTCATGAGAGCTGTATGCTGTCGTAGACCTAGTTATGATGTTTAATCATGACCACAGACTGGTTCAGTTTTGTTTTTATTTGTATGCTTGTGCCAAACAAAATACATTTATAAGCATTTGATAAATTAGTCTAAACTGCAGGAACAATACTGCTGAAAATAAGTTATTACCCTAAACTGCTGAATCTATACTAGTAAAAAGCAGTTGTCTTTTTTGATAAATTAAGACTCAGAGATATTTGTGATCATCTTGCTTCGGGTTTTACTTCCATCATATATATATATATATATATATATATATATATATATATATATATATATATATATATATATATATATATATATATATATATATATATATTATTTTAGGATAGTTCATTATCCATTCAATCAATATTGTCATTATCACTGAAATTTAGTGTTCCAGATTAACTTTACCATTCATTAAGCTTTGGGCAAGCATGTGTTGAAACAACTATAGCAAAATCCTTTTGAAATATCTTGTCCAGTCTGAAAATTACTGGTTTCATCCCACCTAAATGGTAATTATGAATGATGTGGACTTGGCTGTGTCATTATTAACAGCTAGATGAATATTTGTGGGCATTAACTTGTTTTGAGCAGTATGTGTTATAATGTATTTAGTATTAATTATGAATTCTTGACAGGTGAAACTGAGCAGAATGATAGTCGTGGGATAATAATCAAAACACTGTATATCATGGCAGTGTGAAAAACTCAGTTGTGCAGAGTACTTGTTTATCTTATTGTTACCCATTGATGCCATTTTATTATATTTTAACTTTACTATATAAGTATAAAGCATGACCTGAAAGTAGAAAGGGCAAAAATGAGATATCGTATTTATGAGGAATTTTTGTGTATCTTTGCTATTGTTTTTAAGCCAGTATGACAGGCATGTGTGCGAGAGAGAGAGAGAGAGAGAGAGAGAGAGAGAGAGAGAGAGAGAGAGATGGGGGGGGGGGGAAAGAAGGGGGAGGATAGGGGAGAGAGAGATATTTTCCTCACAGCACTTGTAAATCAGTAAGCCCCTGACTGATTCATTTCATATTTAGAATATTAAATCTTCACATATGTACATTCTCTTTATACCACTCCAGGCCCTGGGTGTGGCATGGGATCAATAATTATGCTGTATTATGAGTACACGTTTTGGTAAAATGGGGCCGTACATATATATAAAATGGGTTGTGTCCTTTAATATATTGATGCATTCTCTCTGGGATATATCATATATTTCTTAAAATACAGTTCTTGCTTTGTTTCAAAATGCATTAGTGATGTTCATTAAAACAGACTATGTGCAAACTTCACATGGTAATTGTCATGAATGCAATGTGCATGCCTCTATGTCCATCCATCAGTCAGTCCATGCCATAGATTTTCTGCCATCACTTGATGCCCAAAACAATCACTTAATTGAGTTGTTACTAAACTGCTCATGAATTAAATATATGGAGTTCTAACCATAATGTTTGGAGGGTTCAGTTTGGATCATTTGTTTGCTTGCAATAATCATATACACTGAGTCAATCCAAATATCCAGTGGATTACATTTGTCTAGTTGACTTTTATTTTAAAAGTCAGCTTGATATCAGTATCTTTCTTACATGGAAGTTATGAAAACCAGTCTTGCATCACCAGATACCAATATGGTGGTGATAAAGTGTAGCCACTTACTGTATGGCCTAGCAAACTTGAAATGTTGTTAGATTGAGTGATACATTCATACAATCTATATTTAAATTATTCATTTTCTCAGAAATTGTGCATATTAAAATCATTATGCCTTTAATCTGCTGAAAGACAAGATAAACCTATTTTGTTGATAAAATGTGTTGTGTTACTTGCAGTTTGCATCGCTAATCTCATGGCACAAATATATTAATCCACATTTTCAAAAGTTTTAGTGAAAGAAATATTAAATGAAAATTGTATACTGGTTGTAATAAAAAAAAATAAATAATGAAATAACACAAAATTCTCCATATTTATATATTCTGAGAACAACTTTTGGAGTTTTGTTGTATCACATGACTAATGTTGATGTGCTCTCTACTTAATAAATCAGACTGGCCAGATAGCTGGTTTTTAATTTTAAAAAAAGTATCTGAGTTTCATTTAATATATTTTAATTTTTGTACAACAACATTATAAAAGAGTTTGTTGTTGATATCATGTGACAATTGGACATCTGACGATGTCATTTAAAATTTATGAAAGCATGTGGCTAGTAATGCAGATAGTGAGTACTAGGTCAGGTTTTATCTATGCCATAGTTTCGTCTTGTCTGTCAGCAGATTTATAACAACGATTATGACACTTGCCATTTCTGAGAAAATAATTTTGCTGTCCATTTCATGCAGGTATGAGTCCATATAACATTAAATTTTCTAAGCCCATTGGTAAGTAACTACCATTTGTCGCTACCACATGGTGGTAAAAAATTCCAATATTTCAGTATGCAGTTGCACTGATACCATGCTAACGAATTGCAAGAAGATTAAGTGATTTTACAGAAAATTCAGTTCTTGTTTATGCAACAGTATATAATTTTTAATGACTTTTGTCAAACTTTAAATCAGCCCATTTGAAAATGTTTTTTAAATGGATTTTTAAACATTGTCTTAAGAAGATTAGGTTTTAAAAAAAACCCTGTTTGGGATTTTAATGGCACAGATAAATTCCAGGTTAAACTCTTTTCGTTACTAGACAAGATTCTAAGTATTTGCATTTCTTGTTCTTTTATACTATAATAAGAAGTGTTAGTTTCTATGAGATGCATGTGTGTGTGTTGTGTGTGTGTGTGTGTTGCTATATAATTCTTTAGAATAAGAGGTTTGAAAGGAAACAAACCATAATTTATGATCATTATGTTGTTCCCACTTAGCAACATAATGCAGCAAAATAAAGTTAGAATTTTTATTCTGTACATTGAAATGGCTTTGCATGCCAAATTATAGGAATATAATCAAACTTGTTTTGTGTGATACAATTTGTGGTTTTGTACATGATCATCTTTTCTGACTGCGATGATTTTGGAGTCTTGAAAGAGAAACATCCTTAGATTAAGAAAATGCATGTTTTATAATTAAAATGTTTTTTGATTCCATTCAGTAATGGTCATATGTGAACATTGTGAAAAGTAATTTCATTCTTGAAATTTATCTTTAGAAAAGCGTGGGAACCATGTTTATATCCCTGGTGATATCCATGTCTTGGTTGATCATATGCAACAATTGAAAATGTTTTATTAAGTTTTTTTTTTATTTTTAGAAATTGTAAATATTTTCATCTACTTTTTTTAAAAGTCTTGCACATTATATTGAAATGCTGAGTTTACAGTTTTGCAGCATATGCAGTTCATCTTGTGTTGTTTTAATGCCTGCTTTTCAAGTGTTCTTTTCAAAACTGTTCTGAGCTGTTGCTTCAAACTTTAAAATTAACGTCTTGAATGAGCTTTGTTTCAATCGTGCCATATTGGCAGGAGTATATGTGGCCTCAGGGCACATTGACACTTTTCTGTAAGCATATGGAGACATAAATATCTCTTTTCTGTAAAGCATATGGAGACATAAATATCTCTCTTTTTCCCCATGGACAGTGTTGATGTTTTAATCCAATATTAAGTTTTATCAAGTCTCAAGAATAAATGGGTCACAAGGTTGATGGGTCACAGTGACATACTTTTCACACCATGTTGAATACATACATTTTTTATCTTTACTTTTCTGTGACACATTTGCATGTCCATTCATCAAACTAGTAGATTAATTTTTTAGACTTACATTCATACCCTTTAAAGTAATGATAGTGACCTATTTTTGCTATATTGACCATTTTAGACTTCTTTTATTCATTCTGTGGCAATACAAGCGAGACATTGAATTTCGATTTTATTTATTAAATTTTATATGTAAATATCATATCCAATCTTAAAGCTTTTAGCAATAACAAATTAATGATTGGTCAGTCACTTATAAGATTTTCAGAGAAAAAGTCACATTCATACCATTCCCATGTTTTGTCTGTATTTCTGCTGTGTGTGTGGATATTATTGTCCCAATGAAGCCAGCTCATGAAGAAATTATTGAAATGTTTAAAATTTTGTAGTCATGAGATTTTGAATGTGTAGAATTTATTCTTATTACAATGCAGAAAATATAAATTTTCTCAACTGCCAGCAGACCCAAGGTCAATTACTTGTAAACAATATAAATTTACAATAACATTTTTTTTTTTACAGTTACAATTACTCTTTTTGGGGCAGAGTAATTGATTAAGAATGTAGTTGGTCTCTTTGTTTTCTTTTCATGTTTCTAAACAAGATTAAATATGTTTTAGTCAATATATTACACATTTTAGAAATAATGTACTCTTTCCTTTAAAATGACAATGCAAGTTCCAAATATGCATTCATTAAAATGTAAGCATGTAGTGAGAAGAAAATAAACGTGAACTTAATTATTCCTGGGTAGATTTTTTTCACTGTGATTGACTGAATTACAGTACTTTGTTTTTAGAAAATGTCAGATTACTATTTATTATGTTACCTCAAAAAATCAGTTATTACTTTGAATCACATAGCATCATGTTATGATTACCCAATCGATACATGCAAATGCTATTCTTTCCAGCTATAGGGTCATATATTACCAATAACATTGTAATACAAAACATTATATCATATAGGCTCCAATGCAATATATATATATATATATATATATATATATATATATATATATATATATATATATATATATATATATACACATAGGTCTCAATTTTGTATGTATACCTGTACATTATTTATTTTCCTACTAGCATATGATAAACGTCAATATTGCATCATATGTCAGTACCATCCTAGAATTACTTTAGTTTTGTAATACAGTCCTACCCGTTTATCTCGACATTCTCGGGACCGAGGAAATATTGTCGAGATAAGCGGATGTCGAGATAAGTGTTTGGGGGCGGGGGGGGGGGGGGTCTGCAAAAAAAAAAAATGCAAGTTAAATTCTTCAGTAAGGGGTAACCGGTCATCAGTGAGTAGTATTTACACTTTGAGAAAAACAATGTAAATTTTTAGTGTGTGAGGACAAAACTAGAGTGAAAAACACTTGTATATTGACAAATAACATTTTGGTTATTTTTGTGTAATAAAGTCCACGATAAAATATTGCATCGGTCAAATCCTGATATGAAAAACGTGAGAGATTCAATGTCAGCATTAGCACATGTGTGTCTAGTTGTTAGTTGCATGCTTCAAGTACATGTACATGTACTTAAATCAGCCTTGATTTCGGTCAGTCTGTTCCCATGTTGAGGCTACCAAGGTGATGGGGCTTTTCATGGGGAAATGAAAACCTGTCAACACGTTTGTTTAAACAGTACATGTATTTATTTATATATAAGTCATCGTGAAAAGTACATCAAAGAAAACAAGAGATACATGGCTGATATGATTAATGAAGGTATAATATTGTATTAATTGACCCAAAAAAAGTATTAAAAAAATTATTCTTACAATACAATATTATAACAAGTGGAATACATTTAAAATACGTCTCAGAGATAGCAGTTCAAAATACATATATGTAACAGTAAAAGATTTTAATGACAAATACATGTAAATGTAGTTGAAATTATTGTCTATAACATAATCAATGCAAAAAAATTACAATAAAATTTCATTTAATTTAAATAATTATAATTAAATGTTTGCACAACAAGTGTGCACGGAAGATACTTCATGCAAGCTTCTTCAGCTTGAGTCTTGATATCTGTTCTCTCTGGAGAAGACGCTGCAACTTTTCCAAGTGACCATGAGCTTCTTCTGATATTGCTAACGAGTTTGACTGAGCAAAATATCTTGTCAAGCCATCACACATTGAAAAAGCCTCTCTGCAAGAAACACATGGCAAAGGTGGTGTTTCCGATTCATCATCATCAATCATGTCTTCCGTGCCATCTTCTAAAACGTCATTTTTTACGGCAGCAATAATGTCATCATCTGTAAGAGCTGCCCGACATTGTTCCTTATCGTCCGTTTCAATAGCCATCCGAACAAAATCATCCATTGGAATTCCAATACCTTCATATAAGCCATCATCTTCTTCAAGATGTGGGATATCTGATGGGGAGAAGCCATGAAATTCTTCATTTTCAGGAAAGAACGCGTGCATAAAGCAGTTCTGTATTGTCTCTGGCTTCACTAATCCCCAAGCTTTCCTGAGGTTGTAGAGAGCCCCAAGCAAATCTTCCTTAAATTGTTCTTGCTGATCAATCGCAGCCAGCTTTTTATGGGCGAGAAGTTTTCGATAATGTAGTTTCAGATTCTGGATGATACCTTGATCCATTGGCTGTATGAGTGATGTTGTATTAGGCGGAAGAAAAATTAGTTGCACATGTTGAAGATTGTCCACATGTGGGTGTGCGGAACAATTATCCACAAGCAACGCAATTTTTCTTCCTTGCACTTTCATTTTTCTGTCCAGTTTTCTTATCCACTCCATAAAAATATTTGACGTCATCCAAGCTTTTGTGTTCGCATAATAATCCACAGGAAGATGATGCACATTTTTAAAACAGCGAGGCTTCTTGGACTTTCCAATAACTAGAAGTGGCATTTTATCATTGCCAATCATGTTTGATGTGACTAGAACAGAAATGCGATCTTTGGGTTGTTTCCCACCAACACATGGTTGACCTTTGATGCAGTACGTCTTGTCTGGAGTACACTTAAAGAATAAAGCGGTTTTGTCCGCATTATATATATCCTCAGACTTATAGTTCTGCAATATATCTTTAAGTTGGGTTTTCCATTCATCAAGCTGTGATGTGTCTGCTGAGTTTGCTTCTCCACAAATCCTTTTGTATCCAATATTATGACGATCTTTAAAGTGACTGAACCAACCACTTGTTGCAGCGAAGTTCTCCACACAAAGTTTTTTGCAAATTCTTTCGCTTTTTCGATGATCATATCACGATCTATGGATAAAGTTCGATTAATGAGTTTTTTATAGATATAACCGCCCACTAGGGGCATTTGTATATCTTTTATAGCCACCCTGACGGTGGCCATTTTAGGTCCTTTGGGGGGGGTCGCTACTCCCCCCCTCAGGATTTACAGTGCTTAATTGCACTATATTTTAAGTAGGGCGTTCTCCCGAATTACTAAAAGTAACTATCGGGAGAAATGAAGGCCCTTTGGGGTGGGTAGGAATAGTACCTACACACACCCACCCCTATCATCCAATCAAGCTGTAAACAAGGTAGCGAGGGGAAAAGTTTCCTCATTTCGCTAGTAATTTTGATGAGCGGATACGGCAAAGGTGGAAAGGGTCCAGGTCCAGGAGGCGGGGGCGACACAGCAGCACACACCAGAGCACGCAGACAGCCAGACAGCACAGCAAAGGACGCAGCCCACACCTGAAACAACAAGGTCATACTAAAGGTCAAATTCAGTCCAGTTATACTAATGGACAAATAACTTCCAATAATGTGTTAGCCACCTGTGCAATTATTCAAATATTAAAGTTGAAGAATTGTTATTTAACATCCTATCGTTCTAAAATTCTAGTACATAAGTGTACATATTTTAAGTCCCTAACAAATTTAGAAAATTAAAATGTCTAAACGACATATAGTAGTGTAGTCAATGGTAGCTTGTTTTTATTTATGAATTTTGCTGGAGGTACCAAAATAAGTCATATCAGCTTTTTAGGGCCACGGAAAAGTTATTCAAGGAGGGGTACTCGTAACCAAATGAGTCCCCTATTATTCAGGCAAGTGAAATGGCAATGTGAAAATCACATCTTGCTCCGCAGACATCGTCTTCGGGGTGTAGTAGTTGGTAGCCACAGAGTTTCTCATGTGGCCTCCTATCCCTGCTATCTGGCTAACTTTTATCTTGTACGCTGCTGAATTATGGTTGTCGAAACTGTTTGCTCCCCGTGTATCCCCTCCATTTTCGCCCAAACAATAGTGACGCCATAGCCTCGTGCTTGGGCGGCCATCTTGGTTCTCCACGTGGCGCCATTTCTTGGTCAGCTTTGTACAGATTTTACAGCAAACTAACTTCTGGTGGCTGATATCCTCAGTGGTGAAGTTAGCAGTAGAGTTTCCTCGATACTGCCTCTCCTTATTACTCCTATGGGTGCCTGCTTTGGGTCACTCCTAAATGGTAATATTTATCCACTGGGTCCATGCTCACTCTGGTCAGCTCGCCGTCCCGGTCCTGCCTGCTCCGTGTTCACCGCCTGAATGGAATAGATGAATGT
Source organism: Unio delphinus (assembly GCA_029339505.1). NCBI lineage: Eukaryota > Metazoa > Mollusca > Bivalvia > Unionida > Unionidae > Unio > Unio delphinus. The sequence continues at coordinate 3,933,769 of JAQISU010000033.1, forward strand.
ATCGATGGATAAAGTGGAATGTGCAATGCGGGTTTCATTGAACCATTTTGCTGTGGCTTCCTCCACCTCTACAAATTTAGCAGTCTTCTGCTTCTTCCTTTGGTGCATGCAGTTACCTTCAACATAGTCTTTCTTTACAGACTCAGCAGCTTTCATCCATCCTGACAGGGTGTTATGTTTAATTGAAAATTTTTCGCAGACGTCTTTGTGAGATGCTCCACCCTCAACTTCAATAACAGCCAGATATTTAGTTTCCAGAGAATGTAAATTTAATTTGCGTTTTACACTGGTGTTGGTAGCCATCATAAATATAAACTTATAAAGAAGACTTTCACAGCACAATACTCTTGTTTTAATCACTGATCACTTTGGAAAATGCAATAATCTATCAGGGATCATTACTTTTATGTTAGTTGCCGTGAGAGGCCAACTTAATAACTTTTAATCCCCCACGACATTAAAGCCTGGCGGCAAGATCAACTAATTGTTGAATAAGTACATGTTGTAACTGGCCTCTTGCAAATATAAATGGTTAGGCTGGAAAATTAAAATTGGTGGCAAGATCAACTAATTGTTAAACAAAGTATGGGCCGGAACTCGCAGCTGGTTGACATTAACGATTAGACGGTGAAATTTATACCTGGCGGCAAGATCAGACTGTTGTTGAAACAAAGTATGGGTTGGAACTCGCAGCTGGTCAACATGAACGATTAGACGGTGAAATTTATACCTGGCGGCAAGATCAAACTGTTGTTGAAACAAAGTATGGGTCGGAAGTCGCAGCTGGTCGACATGAACGATTAGGTGGCAAAATTGTATACTGGTGGCAAGATCAAGTAATTGTTAAACAAAGTATTGGTCTTAACCGGCAGTTTGTCGACATAAACGTTTTGAAAACAAAGGATTTGTTCAAGCTGAGACCAAGGGCTTCTGTCGACATAAACGTTTTTCTTTTATCTCGACGTCGACATAGGCATGACATTTTGATAGTAATAGTAGACAACGGGACCGGGACTTTGCTTTTTTGTCGACATAGGCGGCTTGTCGAGATAAGCGATGTCGATATAAACGGGTAGGACTGTATTTGAAAATTAACCATAACTGTATGGTAAAATTAACAAAAAAGTCAGATCGATTCAATATGAAATAAGCTAGTCTAGTCAGTAAATGATACAGTTGTGTCCAAATTTAAGTATGAATGAATTGATACAATTACATAATGACCATAAGGTCTAACGATGTATCATTTGTATCACACTATTGGTGTGGTGATGTGAAATGTGATTGCAATTACATATTACTGTGTAATAACATCAGTAGATTTAGCTGTATACTAACATCACTAGGCTTTGCTAAATACTATCGTCACTAGACTTTGCTGTACACTAACATCATTAGACTTTGCTGTACACTAACATCCCTAGTCTTTGCTGTAAACTAACATCACTAGACATTGTTGTACACTAACATCACTAGACATTGCTGTATACTAACATCACTAGACTTTGCTGTACACTAACATCACTAGTCTTTGCTGTATACTAACATCACTAGACATTGCTGTATACTAACATCACTAGACTTTGCTGTACACTAACATCACTAGTCTTTGCTGTATACTAATATCACTAGACATTGCTGTATACTAACATCACTAGGCTTTACTGTACACTAAAGTTCCAAGTTTTGTTTAGAAAATGATTTTCACAGCTTGCTCTAGAAGGAACAAGAATATTTTGACAGAAAGATCATTACTGGCCCAAATAATATAAAACCTGAAAATTGACTGTGCTAAAGATAGGATAAAATTCTCAATGCTGAGTGAAATGAACTATGTCACAAAATGCTGATCCATGCACAATGACTATAGACACTTCATAGCCTCCCAACTCTCTTAACAACTACGGAAAACTTAGTAACAGCCAGAAATGTGTTATGTCAAATATGCTTTATTCTAATTTTGTTAAGCAACCTGTGCTCCAGTTGAATAAAAAATATTCCTTGAATATTTAATGACAAATAATGCACTTATCAGCCAGAAGGAATCATTTATCTGGCAACATTAATCTAAAGGCAAATTTCACTGTTGCACTTGCCATATTTCCAAGACAGAAAAATAAAGTTTCAATGAAGCCGTGAACTTGAAAGTTTAGCACATGGTAATCCATTAGGGTCCGTATTTGGAGGGTCTTTTATACACGGTGGTAATTTTAAAGTCAATAATAAGGGCAACACAAGTACGTCAGTTTCACATCCTACAAAGATAAGGAGAATTACATATGATAGTGACACAGATCACTAATTATCCATGAATAACCCAAGCACAGACATTCCATAACAGAGGTATGGGCACAGTATCGTTTCATTGTTTACAATATAATTTTCTAAACTGGAACTGATGAAACTGAAACATTTTCTTGTAATAAATATTAACTATTTCTTGTTAATTTCATATGGCATTCATTTATTAAATGTGATAATACCTTAGTAGTATGAAACGTTTTATGTTGTTAATCTTTTGGCTCACGCACAAAAACTGTACTTCGGATGACATGATTATACCACAATCCTCGTTAACATATTATACAAGTGAGAAGTTCTTTTTTATTTTAAAGGAAATTATTGGGTGAGAAAAATAATCTGCATTGGGGTTTTGGACATAGACAATGAAATCTCAGTTGCAGGGTTACATTATATGTCATCCACATGGATAAAACTCATGGGGAGACAAATAATGTTAACCCCTTTGACTAAGACTTAATTGTCTCAGTCCAAACCTCAACATAGTTTCTATTTGTCCCCAAAAACAAAGCTTCGGTGTGGAGGTGCTGAGCACACTAGAGTTGACATGTACATCCATCTACCACAATGGCTTTTGGAGTCATGGTCACAGAAAGTCTAAAATTTGCATATATGTTTTTGGTTCCATATTTTAAAAAATTTTGCTTCTATTTTATAAATAGTTTGATAGATTTTTCTTCATTTCTTTAACAAATCATTATTATACTAAGTTTATTCTGTGATATACTTGCCTTTTAGATTTTGAGATAAAGGTCACATTCACAGAATTTTCAATAAGATTTTTGTTTTTGTATGCTTATATTTTCTAAACTCCTTGATGGATTTTCTTCATGCATTTAACTGTTTGATTTATCTTTGTTAATCATGCTCTAGAGTAGACAGTGTGTAATGTAAAACAAGTGGGCTCTGCTTAAGAAAGTTATCTTCAGTTTTTTTTTTAAAAATGTCATTCTGTCACATTCTTAACAGTTAATATATTCCAAGATATCTTCATTAAAATAAGTTTGAATTTATATCATGCCAAGAGTTAATTCACTCCTAAAAATGAACTTTCTCAGATTCTAACTTTTTAAGCAGGGTATTCCTTGAGCATTCACTTACTGATGGATGTAATGATTAATGGAGATGTTTATATTGTTGTATATTGTGTTGAAATAGGGTTTACTCTATGATGAATTTATATCCATTTTTTTTCCTTATCCAGAATGAGATTTAATGTTTGTTGCAGTATTTACATAGGGAACATGAAATTATGGGATTTAAAAAAAATTAAAAAATTCTGTTACTCAGATTCAGATGTATTTGCTTTGAATTCCGTGTACAAATATCTTTATGTGCAGGCCATTCATTCAAATTAGTTTTTCTTTTGTCATTTTTAATTATCAAATATTTGAAAACTTGATTCTAATATGCATTAAACAATATAAAATGTTAATTAATATTGATCGCTATTCATATCTTCCTTACAAATTAACTGTGGCAAATCAGTTATCATTAATTGGAGTAATTTTGATTGATACAAAAAAAAAATTCAGGCCTGTATATGGTGAATTTAACATACAGTCTAAACTTTTAAGTCAGTTTAACTTGTTTACATTTTTTAAAAAAACCATCCCATAGCATGATGCCCTATATACCATTAAGATAGATATAATACTGCAACAAGTAACCTGAATTTAAAAAAAAATTGTTCTTATGCAGATAAAAGAGTTGCCTTCTCTTGGTTAAGGTGTTTTTTTTAAAAAAAATTATGTATCACCACAGTAGTATTGTAATATTTGTTGTAATATTACATTTTAAAGTAGTAAAGTTATGTTTTACTTTTCCATATGTTATGTTATTTTTTTCATTTTTGGTTGGGTTAATAATATTGACTCCTGGACATGAATGAGGGGTTGACAGTCAGTATAGTTTAGAGATTTTAAAGCTTTTTGTGTTGTATTTATTCATAGACACTGCTGTAGTCAGATATATGGGATACTACAAATATTATGAATAATAATTGTAAAGATGAAATGATCTTCTTAGAAAATATTCCATTGTTACATTTATTTTGTCCAATTTTTCTTTCATAGTCAAGAGCAAGGATTCAAATGATAAATTTGATTATTAAATTATTTCTTACAGGTAAAATGTTTTGCAGTAATTTTAGAAGGATACTAATGAAGAATTACTTGCTGATCCTTGGTTAATATTCTTTAAATTTGTTTCAGCTTGTATGTTAAGATTATCTGGAGTCAACAACATAATTCGTTCTGAAATATTTTCACCCTTTTTTCTCAATGTATATGAATTAGAGTTTCCTTTGCTTGACAACAATTGTTACACAACTGTTGGAGGCAGTTTTCCATGGTTTTTGGTAAGAAATTGTTTGTAACTAAAATATGCTGTAGCATTTTTAACTAAAACTCTTAGGAGTTTTAGTTCTGTAATGTTTGATTCCCACTCGGCATTAGTCACATTATGTCAATCAATATCTCGCTTTTGAAATTAGGAAATTCGATTTACAGCAATAAAACTTTACTAGAAAAGCTTGCTTTCTTTTTTGTTCACAATTGAAATTGATACATATGTATGGATATTAACATTATTTGGAATATTAGTCTTTAGTTTTATTATTTATTTCAAAATTTTCCATTTTTTCCTTAAAAGACCAAAGTCATTTAGAAAAAATATGTTCAAGTTCAATCTTACTTAAGGAATCAGTTTTAACAATGTACATCAATGATAACCGATAAGTTTATTTTGAACTGGAGGAAAGTTTGTTTGGCTTGATTAAGTTTGTAAGATGGCTTCATTTCTGCTTTTCTTACCAATCATAGCCAGATAGGGCCCACCATTCCATAAAAATTATATGTCATTTTATTTATTATTAATCAAATGGTGGATCAAGTAAAGAAAGAAGTGAGCAAGTAAATCTATAGAGACCGAAAGATTTTATTAGTTATTTTAGAAGGTCCTTTTAATACAGCTACTAAAAATGTTTCATGTTTTTATGTTTTCTCAAATTATAAATATTTGTTGGAAAATATTGGATTTAAAATGGGTCATTATTCACTTAAGTTTTGCATTATAATCACATATTTTGTATTTGATGCAGACGGGTTGAGTTTAATTTTCACATGCAACCAACCTAAGCTTCAATTTTTCCACCTATATTAAAGAAAAATATTCCCTGCGTGTTTCGAACTTGCAGTGTTCTAATCAGACGTATAACCATGTATTTGATTAGTCCACAGAAAACACTTGTCTAATAAGTGAAAGTATCAGACTTGACATTATTAGGCTGATGGTGGAAAAACAGGTCAATGCAAATACTACTCCATTTTGATACTTGTAGCTGAACCCATGTAGCCTCCCACAGCCAACCTGTGACATATTGTGCTTGCCTTGTTCACCTGCACAGTCAATATTTGGAGGCAGAACGTGCTAATCAGTGTCTCCAAATCTTTGGCCTATGAAACCATTCAGATGGGAATGTTACCGCTGTGCCCGCACTTGATTGGATGCAGTTGTTTCAGGGTTAGCTCATGCATAATCTACACGATGCTGTACATCTGTCTGCAGCACATGCTAGTGCTCCTTTGTTTGCCCTGCAACAGTCTCCAACGCTGCTACGTGACCCTCCATGGGATTATTTTCTTTATGTTGGTCTTCATCTACAGGCATATATACCTGCATTGTCTTTTGCATCACTTCCTTTTCATGCACAATATGCTCTTTTTCGAGCTTTTATGGGGCACCATCATTTCCTGCAGTATTTATATCCAGTAGAATCTCTCTGTACCAATATTATACCTGTTCCTTGCCTCCTCGGTAGAGGTTTTATCACGATCATATTTTCCAGTCAAGGTAGTGAGATGACCAACAACTCAAATCATATGCATAAATCTCTTAAAAGCGAACACACAGTCCATGGCAAAAAAATGAAAACCCCTACAGCCAATTACCACATTTAAGTCATTAGTGTTGATAATGTTCAAAGTAAAATGGCAGTTAAGTATTGAAAACTAAGCATTGTATGTTCATGTGATTCAAACCACTCAGTACATGTATAGTTGGTGGATTTTAAACTTATTTTGCTACACACAAAAACTCCAATTTTTTAAAATATTTTTCTATTCACTTGAGAGTAATAAACAAGATGCTTCCTACTGGTTGGAATGAGAGCCAGACAACTGACTATAAAGGTGGGGGGAAATGTATTGCCCAGAATATTCATTTTGCAAAGGTCTTAATGCTAACCAATTTAAATCTTCCCTGTTCATGAATTTTGAAAAAGAAAAGAATGCATATTTTCACTAATTTCAAGTTAATTGAATTTGCATGTGTCTGCATTTTGTCCGTGATGTAATGTTTTTATGGCCTTGCCGCCTTAGCTGCTTTTTAAGAGTGTTGTTACTGGTCTATGATCCTAAAATAAGTAACTGAAAAGAGTAAAAGCAGCAAGCTTTGTAAAATTCAGCAATAATTTATTTTCCTAGAATACAAAGTAAAAATGAGAAAAAGAACTTTCGGTATTACAAATTAAATCCCCAAGTAATCCTAGAGTTACAGACTCAAGTCCGAACAAATTAAATTCCTGAATAAAATTCAGTAGAAGTCCAGATTAAATCCGAAACTGAAGATGATAATGTGTCTGTGGTAGCTCATAGAGTATTGATATGCCAACAGTCTTTTGTTGAATCACAGTAATATAATTCCAGGTTTGAATTCACTATAAATTCTAGTGAATGTCTCTATCCAAGAATTTTATCCATACACTGTTGTATTTCGAGAAAAAATAATCACTTGAATTAAATAATTTGTATCCTGAAATAATAATGGACACAGCACATAATACATCCTGATTGTGCTAGAACTGAAAGCACAAACGAATATTCCCATCAGTGACAAGATTATATAGTCTTCTACTAGACCTTGTGCAATTTGCAATTACTAAAAAAAGCTACATGTATTACCTAATAGAAAATAACCTAGAATGATCCTGATCTTTACAAAGGAAGCTTTTTAGTTATTATTAGAAACCTATTCGTTAAATGAATGCAGAGCCTGGACTTTCAAGTAATTTATACAATGTAGACCCAGACCCAAATAAACATATTTACTTCTATTAATAATGATCTTGATATTAAGCCCATATACATGGAGCATATTTTAACTATGTATTAGTTTTTTACAAATAAAATTTAAAAAATCAATTCAGGCCAAGTAGAAACGGAACTCAATTTTGAACAAGGTCAAGTCCAACATACAATGTTGCATTACAATAATATAATTAAAACAATAAAAACTATCAAATAATGCAAATTAAATATACATAACAGTTTAGTCATCAAATACACATCTTGTCAGTTTTGCACAAATTATATTAAACTACATCTATGTAACAAGACAGATTCAACTTGACTGAATATAGAGGTATAAGTTTAAATTTTGCTTTAAGTTTGTTAGTTTCATCATTTATGGAATCATTAGAATGTGATAGCAATGAGTCAGTTTGTATTCAATAATGCGCCTTGTTTTGCTGCAGTTTCTTGCTATATAAAGTTTCTAGCTGAGGCATAGGTACACAGATAGACAGTCATATCAAGTAATAAGAAAATCTGGTAAATATTGACTTTTGGACTAAATTAACAAGACTTTACTTTTTCATATTAATATCCTTAACAGCAACAAATTGCATCTTACACAGCTTGCCAGTTTTGGCATACAAGTGTGTTAGTCATGTTGAAACAGAATTATTTTTTGTTTTCATAGTCTTTTATTTATATGTTTGAAATTTTTTGGTAAATGTGAGAGCACTAGTCAATCGACCCACATGACATGGCACAAGTCACCATAACGGTTTTCCATTGTTATATTCTGCATGTAGTTCCTGTATCACTATTTGCATCTCTCTTTTTCTTCTCTATCCATCTACATATGAAAAGAGAGCTATTATTTATTGGAGATATATTTTATATTCATAAAAGTTATGTATTGGCAGTCATTTGTAAATGTATTCAATTCAATACAGACATCTCTAATTCTTTAGAGTTGTCTCTAATTCAACTATACAATTTAATTAGAGAGCTCTATATACTGAACAATGTATCAATTATAGAGTACTCTAATTCAATTTGAGACCTAGGTTGATAGTTATTAACATCTGTAATTGAATTGTAGATCTCACTAATTTAATTTGAGACCTAGGTTGATAGTTATTGACATCTGTAATTGAATTGTAGATCTCACTAATTTAATTTGAGACCTAGGTTGATAGTTATTGACATCTGTAATTGAATTGTAGATCTCACTAATTTAATTTGAGACCTATACAATATATGTATGTTTGTCAGCAGGTGCATATGATTTAAATAAATCAGTGTTCATGTTTCTGAAATTAATGTCAATAGAAGTTGGAAGAGTTTAGGTTTCTGTATTTGTAATATTAGAAAGCATAGAATGAGTTCCACAGGATTATGCATGATATATCTAATGGTTTAAATAGAGAAATAGCTGAACAGTCTAAAATCAATTACTCAGTAGTAATGTTTAGTGATGAAATTTAAGTTGTTTAAGTACAGATTAAAGTTTGGAGAAAACTCAATGAAGAAATCAAGCCAGAGTATTCTGTCTATAGTGCATACTTGCAATTCAAAATTATTTCCCAACTATGTGACTGATTCTAATTCTGTTACAGATCTCTCTGACATTACAGAGGTTTACAGTTTAGTTATAAAGGTCTACATATGGGACAAAATACTGAGGTCTTTAACTGAGTTTTAGAGGTATATAATTAAGAAATACAGCTCTCTGATTAATTGTTGAGCTAATTCAGTTAGAGACCTCTCAAAAAATATATATTTAATTGAATATATGTAAAACTGAGCCCATGATTATGTGACATTGTTTATGTAAAAACGAGGGGTGAACTGTTTCTTCAATATTATCACCAGAAGGCATACATGCTCAACAGAAAGTTTAGCACATCTCTCTCTCTCTCTCTCTCTCTCTCTCTCTCTCTCTCTCTTTCTCTCTCTCTCTCTCTCTCTCTCTCTCTCTCTCTCTCTCTCTCTCTCATGAATAACAGAACAAAGTCATATCTAAACCATCGTTGCTATATTACAACTAAATTCTGTCATTATTAATTATCTATTATCTCTATTATAAATTATTCAACGACAATGGCTTAGAAGTCTGATGTCCTACTAAAAGAGCTTGTCTTATGGTCTGTGAATTGACCTTTGAAGGAAGAAAGACAATAATGGCTAAGATGAGGATGAAAAGCAACAATAATAATAACAATAATAATAATAATAATATTAATAATAATGATAAGGAGAAGAAGAATATATTTACTTTGTCATCTAATATTTTAACAATTATTCATTAATGTCATCAAGTTTGTAATTATGATAAAGAGAGAATTGATAATTAGATGACAGCTTGGACAAAACTGAATGTACAATTTCATGCTGAACATAATAATAAACTATACTTACCCGATAACAAGAATATTTTCATTAGCAAGATGGAAATGAAAAGGAAAAGATAAAAGTTACTGGGAGATGCAGAAGTAGAGTATAAAAGTAAATCAAGTCTAGTGAATAGAGGGAACACTTTGATAATAAAATTATAGAAAACAATAAAGCAGCGATAATGTACAAAATGATAATAGAAACTCTAGCTTATCCACATATTACTAGATAAAATTGTTGCTTTAACTTGCTAAATTATTGTAACATGTTTATATTGATGCGATTTTTAAAATATTGTATTCAGTAATCTGCCATCGAGTTTTCAGTTAGCGTTGGCTAAATATGTAGATTGTGGAATATATGCTGCTGTCCACAGAAAATCGGTAGCTCACAAAGTCTGCGACAATTCAACTGAAGAAAAAAAATAGACTTGTGCGTAGGATCACTACGTCCGTGTTCGTTGGTTCACCAAGTGATTGGTTATGTGCTGGCCCGGTCCTAGGATGTGTGGGGCCTATGACAGCATGAGTGGCCTGAAGCACCGAAAAAAAAAATATGCTGCGAGTTGGCACGGGACCCAAGGCAGTTGCCTTGTTCGTCTTGCACTAGAGCCCGACCTGGTTACGTGATTCAAATCCTCATTGACTGGAACAATCTAACAACTGTACTACACGTACAGACGGATAAGCAGATTATACCACTTGTATATGTCTAAGAGACTCCCAGACAAACCGCGCAATTTAATTTTATCATTCAACTTTTGTTCCTGTTAACCAAAAATGGTTCTGAATTAATCAACATGTTTAAGTTTAATCTTGGTATATCCCTAAATTGTTTGATAGACATTGATCTGACATCTTTTTTAAAAAAAAAAGTTTTCTTTTATTTTCATTGATAAAGTCAGATAATAAGACAAGCATTTTGAATTAAAGAAGCTTTCTCAATGGCTAGGAAGGAAGCCTATGTTTATTTCCTTGTCGAAATACTATGCTTTCTTAGTATGAATACAAATGTTGATTTTCAATTAATTGTTGTTTAAAACTCATTTTGCTTGCAGCTAAAAAAAAGTATTTTGGATTGTTGTCAAGTTCTTACAACTTTTACATATCTTTTCATTTAAACATACAACTTTATGTTAATGTCTTCATGAAGTTGTGCATTATTATTTACTTCAATATTATCTAGCATACTGAATCATGTTTGTGTATTGCTTGTTCGTTTTATCCTACCAGTTATATTCCTTCCATTTATTTATTATACAGTTTGATTCAGTTCTTATAAACGAAGTTACTGTGTAATATTATTAGTAGGACGAAAATGTAGTGGTTGATTTAATTGTCTGTAATATCCTATTACTGGTTATGGTAAAATCCTAATGGAGAACAGGAAATCAATTTGCTGCAGAGAGATATGTTTAGAAAGATAACATGTTATAAATATGTAGCAAAGATGATATTTGACTGAGACTACAGCGGAAAAAATAAATTTATCAATGATGATACGTGCTGTCTTGCTTTCGACTTTTGGCAGTACATGATATGCCTCTTTGGACTGAATTGTCGGATAGGGTTTGCATGACTAGGCTAGCACTCGATTAAATGCGGCTTAAAGGCTGAAGTGAAACATGAGTAACTCACCAACCTTATATGGGTGACCACAAGTCCTTGCATTATATAAATCTAAAATCAAATCTTGAACAGAACAGATGAAAAGGAAACGCATTGTCCTAGCCGCTCTTGAATATCTCTGCCTAAATATTTTGCTTGTCGCAGTACGAATCCTGTTTTACTTTGTCTTTTGCATCCCATTACAAATAATGTTTTGCAGATATGTGTTTTGTGAATTGGATTCCAAAATGAATTTAGTTACACTTCTAGTAGAATTTGTTCATATAACATTTGGAAAAACACAGAAACATCAAAATTTGAATGAATGAATGAATGAATGAATGAATGAATGAATGAATGAATGAATGAATGAATTAATGAATTAATGAATGAACTGGTCACACAAACAAGTTGTGTAATTTGTAAAACTGGACAGTTTGATTTATTCTCCAAACATAATGCCATTGCTACCAACCTACATGTCTCCATGACAAAGCGAAGCAGGACGTTTTGGCGCCGGCCGGTTTGGCGTGACCACTTTGGCGCCTAGCAATTGTTATTCCTGTTGAGAGGTAACCATATATTAGTGGAGCAGGTAAGGACAACATTGATTACCTCAGCGATCAAAGAGATGTAGTGTGTAAGTGAAATATAAAGTGAAAAATAAAAGTAAAATTATTCAAATTATCAGCATGTGTGTTATTAAAATAACTTAAGCTAAACCTATGTTATTTTCATTCATCAGTATAATGAACTGGCCGTCATTTTTAGCTGTGTGAAGACGGGCTGAACATTCGTTTTTCAACTCGCATCGCCAAAATCTTTGAAGTTTATCGGCACTGTATTTATCAAAAAAGTATTGATATCCATCGTGCTCGTACTTTTCTTGACCACGCTTCGATTTCATAACGCTCATTTACGAAAAAAAAAAAAAAAAAAACTTTTACGTTAATACATTTGACAGCACACTTATATAAACAATCAGCTTTATAGAAGTGGGTTTAAGCCTGAATGGCAAAATCGTTAATCCTATGCGTGGACTTCTTTTATCTTATCAGTGCTTTCGTTTTCAAATATGAATAACACGTTAGACATTAAAATATTAAATTGTTAATCTTTAAGTGGTCATGACTCACAGGACAATATACCAATAGAGTCAATTATCTTACGCATCCTGCTTATATTGTTATTTCTAAATCCTTTTGTAAATGCCGACATGGCCTCTAATTATCTTAAGGATAATGTGTAATCTATTGATGCTAATCCTTTTGTCGGTGCCAAACTTACAGCGCCAAAACGTCCGGCGCCAAAACGGCCCACGCCAAAACATCCTAGCGCCAAAACGGTCGCGCCAAACCGGCCGGCGCAAAAACGTCACGGACCGAAAACAACGCTATGACTGTTGAAAAGCAAAAACATGTTAGATATTAACATAATATATACATGAATAACAAAAATTATTTGAATTTTTATTTTAATTGAAATTTGTTAAAGTTACACTCATTCAGCAACAGATTTCAGGCATTTTATATGTTTCCATGTTAAATGAAAGTAAACTCTTTTGTTATAGTATTATATGCCAAGGGTCCCTCAACTGAGCGAATCAAACACCTGTGTGGGTTTGGGCTGGAAGTCTCTTGTTTTCCCCTATTTCCAAGATCTTCTATAAAAAAAAAAAAAACAGTTGTTGTCAACCGAATGATTTAATAACATGCCATTACGACAAATAATTATTCTCAATCAATCAATTCAATGACCACAATTACCACAACTTCACAATTGCATTGCTTCTCCATATCAGTATTCCGTAGCACAACATTAGTACTTCTTACCATGAAATACAAAACTTAGCTCAAACAACCATTGCAGAAATTTATTTTCCAATTACATCCCTGGGTCAGTCCAACTCTGAACCACATTTCACATATGCACCTCCACCACACTGCTTTCACAGCAGCAATAAACGGTATCTCAAACTTAAATTATCACCTTCTCAAGGATTCCAGTGTACAGCATATTAGTCCCTGACACTGAAAGGCAAATCAATCATAACCTCTAAACTGAGATAGTTTACTTCTTATGCTAGTATTAAACTACTTCATGCCATCTTAGAATCTCATGAATACTGTACTCTATCTTAGAATCTCATGAATACTGTACTCTATCTTAGAATCTCATGAATACTGTACTCTATCTTAGAATCTCATGAATACTGTACTCTATCTTAGAATCTCATGAATACTGTACTCTATCTTAGAATCTCATGAATACTGTACTCTATCTTAGAATCTCATGAATACTGTACTCTATCATGTGTGTTCCTAGAAATAGTTCAATACAATACGGTATTCAATTTTCTGCCATGGATTATTTTTTTATTGCACATGTCATAATACTTTTAGGATCACAGTACAGATGCCTCAGACAAATTTCCTAAACCATTTTAAAGAAATGACTGACAATTTTAAATGAGTTTTGTTTTATTAAACTGCTATTCCTGTTTCATTAAGTCATCAACTGATACACACATCCACAGGAAACGGTGACCATGCTAACATATACCAATTCAAAAATTGTATAAATTACTTTTAAATTATTTCTGGCACCTATATAAGAAATAATTATTTATGTTTATCTTCATCTTTTGTAACATGAAATTAACTGTGTTGTCTATTGGTAGTGTAGAATTCAAAAGTGGTGCATATGGAAGCTTACTGCAGAAAAGGGTTAAAATTAAACTCAAGAACAAAATTAAGACTGATCCAGATTTTAAGATCCATTATTTACTTATCTAAAGTTCACAATTTTATAAAATTGAAAATTAAAAATAATGGATAGTAGATATAACATTGTTTCAGCATAGGGATTTAAACTCATGAATATTTAAATCAATGAGCTATTGGTTTCTAAGGATGCTATAGCCAATGATATGTGTTCTCGGGGTAATTGCTTTAGAGCTGGGTTCTTTGTTAATAAATTAATTTATATTGCTACATGTGGATAGGATGTTGGTTTTCATAAAAAAATAAGGTGATTTGTGACTTTTCTACAAATCAATACATCTGAACACTATTTTGTAGATAGTACGATGTAAGCTGGTTTTAATTTTTATACAAATGAAGGTAAGGATGCTTTTGGTTTACTTTAATAGCATATCTTCTTAACCAGGTAAGCAATTGTGAATAATTTGTGTAGATGTTGCTTTTAAGTTTTCTGCTGCAACCCTTGGCCTCAAGAATTTTTAAGTGGCCCATGGTGTCATAAAGATTGGACAGCACTGACCTAAACACCAACACATAGTGTGTCAGTTATCCCCCAATAACTACTTACTTGCTGGCAAAGATAAATAGATGACATCCAAACCATTCAACATATTTCTTTGAAAATGAAATAAATTTAATAAATAAAATAATGTGAATCTTACTGTCATACAAATATAAATATTTATATATCCATATATGATAAGAATAGAAGATATTGTAATACCTAATTCGACAAACCATCATAGTAGGCACTATTAAGAGCTGCATTCCTTTTCCGATAATAATAATAATAATAATAATAATAATAATAATAATAATAATACTGTAAAAACAGTTCACTATGCTGTAATACCTTAATGGTAGTGTGAATAGAGTTTTGCATGCAAAAACATTGTCCAATTAATGTGTGAAGCTTAATTGATGCTAAACATTGAGATGTGAGATAATGTTTGACCTACGAAACTTTATCATCATTGATAATGCCATTTTTATCTGTCACCGAAAACATACAACACATATGAATTACCTTTTCCATTCCAGAACGTATGTCACTCACACACTATAGCTACGATGTCATAGCCTCAACCTGATTTGTTGTGGTTGAGATACGAGTAGGGTACTAATATTAGTACTACCACCCGCCATTGTTTAGATGTCAGTCTGCATCTCTAATACATGTGTACTTTGTGTTTTATACTAAATATGAATATAAAACCTTTCTCTGGTCCTCGTAATGTCACGCTGTTGCTGTGGGCATTAATGAATTTGTCAATTAATTCATCTAAGACATCAACAGATCTACAAGCCCTGGCACATCAACATTAAGTAGACAGAAGTTCGCATGTTCGCAGTTAATGTGCCGTATTTATTTCCATGTTGGACCATGCGTATGTCGTGCAGATCTTTGTCATGAATAGTTTAGGATAGGAATTATTTCACCCTCCATGATTTTGGAATATCAAAGCCGGAAATATTATGCTAGTCCACAAATTAATGACTTCAACCGTTGAGTTTTGTGCTGAACAGCGGAGATGCACGGGTGTTGTTTTGTTGTTTGTCCGTCGATTCGACGAGGACCTCTCTAGTCATTCGAGGGTTGAAGAAGTTGGTTCTATTCTGTGCGTGCGCAGGTGACTGATGAAGCTAAAACCCTTACACGGAATGTTCGTTTGCATAAGAGACAGGTGATTAGTGGTACATCTCATGGAGGATTGATGGCACGTGCTTTCTGGCTTGCTTCGTCAACTCTTCAGCTGCTGTCCTCATAGATTCGCACAACTTGGAGCATGTGTGCACGCAGATACACCAAGTGACTCGATAACTTGCTGTTTGCTCCCTGGAATCACGGTTTATGTTGAACGCTTTCAATGCAGCTCTCAGATTATCTTTCAAGTGTTTCTTCTGACCTCCGTGGAATTACTACCTTGCAGTAGCTCGCCATAAAAGTGTTTATCTTTGGCAGTCGGTGGTCTAACACGTGTACAACATGCCCCATCCAGAGTAGAATGGTGTGGATGCTGGATAGACCTGCTTGGGCGAGTACCTCAGTGTCTAGAACCTTGTCCTACCACTTGGTGCTGAGGAGTTTCCTGAGAAACTTTGTGTGAAAGGGGTGAAACTTCTTGGAGTGGCGTTGGTACACCGTCTACGTTTCGCATGCGTAAAGTAGTGTGGGGGAGCACAACTGCCCTGTAGACCTTTAGTTTGGTCTGGATGCTGATGCCTCTTCTATTCTAGACGTTAGCACACAATCTGCAGAAAATTGCACTGGCTCTGGCAATGCGAAAGTTCACCTCGTGGTCAACAGTAGCGCTCTGTGACCTTGTGCTGCCATGGTAGGTGAAGTGGTTCACTATTTTGAGTTTTTGGCCGTTAACGGTGATTTTGGGCTCAACATGTCATCGGACGGCTGATGCAGGATTTCAATCCTCTTGGTAATGATCGTCAGACCAAAGCTTGTGCAGGAGCTGAAGAACTTGTCAACGCTTCATTGCAGGACCGCTTCTGAGCCAGCAGTGATGGAGCAGCCATAAGTAAAATAGAAATATCCGATGGTGTCTGTCATGATCTTGGTTTTCCTTTACAGCCTCCTAAGATTGATTAATTTCCATCTGTATGGTACCTGATGCCGACTCCTACCTCTCCGTTTCTGAAAGCATTAGTAAGCATGGCGGAGAACACTAGACTGAACAGTGTCGGTGCCAGAACACAACTCTGCTTGACGCCATTGGTTACTGGGAAAGGCTCAGATGTCTCTTTATTGTCCTGAACTCGTGCTCGCATGCCGCCATGGAAATGCTGCACCATGGATATACATTTTCTTGGGCATCCCTACTTGGCCGTTACCTTCCACAAGCCTTCTCTGCTGACAGCATAAAAGGCCTTTGTAGATGGAGAAAAGGTCGGTGTTTTGCTCTTGATATTTCTCCTGTTGTTGCCTCGCAAAAACACCATGCCGATGGTTCCACGTTCTTTTTGGAATCAACACTGGCTTTCTGGCAGTAGTTCCTGGTCAAGGTGTGTAGTGAGGTGGTTCAGTAGGATTCTGGAGAGAATCTTTCTTGGAGTATAGAGTAAGGATATACCCTATTGGTTGTCACAGGCCTGGTGGTTTCCTATGCGCTTATGTAGGTCGATTATGGAAGCGTCTTTGAGTTCCTGGGTGATCGTCTGATGCTGCCACATCAGTAAAAACAGTTGGTGGAGCCTTCTATCAGGGCTGTGTCCCCTTCCTTGTAGACTTTAGCTGGGATTGAGTCTGAACCAGGCGCTTTGCCACTGGGAGCAGACGTATCGCTTTCTGTGTCTCGAGCAAGGTTGCAGGGTCATCCAGTGCTCAATTGATGGGTAATCCAGTGCTTCGTTGATGGTAATTGGTGAGACGACTAATGGCTTCGTCGTTGATGAACGAATGGCGCTTCAGGATGCTGTCAAGGTGTTTAACCCATCTTTAAAGAATCTTATCTTTGTCAGAAATTAGCTGGTTCCCGTCTGCGCCGAGAATGGGGATGATCCAGATGATGTAGGTCCATACATGTATTTCAGAGCATTGTAGAAGTTCTTTTTTGTTATGCTGGTCTGCGTAGCACTGTATCTCATCATCTTTTTTGCTCATCCATGTGTCTCGCATCTGACGTAGTTTGTGTTGTACAGTTCTGCGTATATTGTTGTACTCATCTTTCCTATAGGTGGACATGAGTTGTTGCGGTAGTTTTGAAGGAGGCTGTGTTTCTCATACAGCAAATGCTTGATCTCGATGCTTGATACTTTCTGGTTGAGGCTCATATGATTTCTGAAGCTCAGCTGTAGACCATCTTTCTGAATGCCTCCCAGTCGGTCTCCACATTCTAATCGTCGAGAGGGGTAAATTTCAGACGTTTTTCCAAGGGCACCCACAAGAAAATATTTGGTAAGGTGCATTTCAGCTTGGTGATGTTTAGTCGTTTATGAGCCTTCTTTCCCTGTGGGCGTCTTTTGGGCTGAATGTAGATGCTGAGCTAGGTGATGACAAGGAAAGCAATCAGCGCCGCACAAGGAATTGGTCACACGCACATTCTGCCTATCCCTCTTCCTGACTAAGACGTAGTCGATGAGGTGCAAATGCTTACAGTGAGCGTACATCGATAACGCTCGGTTACGAGTGAGGATGCAGAAGACTATATTGGTGATCAGCAGTTCATACTCGACGCAAGTCTGGAGGAAAAGGAGACCGTTTCTGTTACAGTGACCCACTCCGTGCTTTCCTAGCACTCCATCCCAGGCAACGTGATCACATCATGCTCTTGAACTGAAATCGCCAAAAATGACGTGCTTATCTGCCATTGGAACGTCAGCAATAATTATTATGTAATTCTTTATAAAGCCGTTGCTCAAGTACTACACTGCTCAAGTACTAACAATAATTTTTTC
This sequence comes from Unio delphinus, assembly GCA_029339505.1. Taxonomy (NCBI): domain Eukaryota; kingdom Metazoa; phylum Mollusca; class Bivalvia; order Unionida; family Unionidae; genus Unio; species Unio delphinus. The sequence goes on from JAQISU010000033.1 coordinate 3,952,312, forward strand.
TTTGAGATCACAATACTATGAATGTGTTAAAGACAATATAATATATTTAGCTCTCACTATTCACAAGAATGTAATAACATAATTAATTTCACTATACTATGGTGTATTATAACGTTGTCGTTTGGCATTGAGACAAACAAAGTCTGCTCTATATTATCAGAAGCTGATAGTGATGTGACAGACACTGTATTGATGTGTTCATGTAAAGACACTATGTGATATTAAAAGGTATGTTTATATCACCTTTATTATTTATAAAAAGCACGTACATGCCGTGTTTATGTAAATTTACTCTGCGAAATTGAAAAACATTTTTTTTTATTATCTCACACTTATTATTTAATGAAAATCGTGACCGCTCAGATGGCCTATTGGTTAGAGCGCCCGCTTCGGATGCCGGAGGTCGTGGGTTCGATCCACAGCCGAGTCATAACAAAGACTTACAAAAATGGTACCAACAGCTGCCTCGCTTGGCGCTCAGCATTAAGAGGTTAGTATTATGAATGGTCGGCCTGGTGTCAGGGTAATGTGACTGGGTGGGACATCATGCTACATGTCTGCGGCATGACTTTAAACTGTCACACTGCAGACATCGTTTTGAGATGAAAGAAAAATTGTTAAGCACATGAAATACACTGTTTACATATTTGCGAGTAATGTATTTTATTATAGTTTTATTGTCAATATAATTGTCACTGCAAAATGTTTTCCCTTTCGTTGTTTTAAAACTAATTTCTAACATTTTCCCTCTTCTGTATTCACTAAACTAATCCTGGGCTCCATTTTATTTATATTGCTTTTGTTTGATCTTTCAATTTCTTGAGAAACCGACTTGCAAATTTAGGTATTTATTTGTCCATGCTGTCGTCTGAGAATCTTCATTTTGCACTTGATTTTGGCCATTAAATGAGTACCTATCAAAGACCACAAGTTGTTTTCTGCCTATTTTTTTGGTTGTATTTTCTGACAGTTATGTCCCCCAAAAAATGAGAAAGTAATTTTTAAAAATAATAATAAAAGGCGAACAACAACTGATATGTCTCGGAACAGCTAGCTAGAGAATTTTTCATAAATTGAATTGAACGTAATGTAGACATTTGGAGTATCCTCCCTTAGAAGCGTGTCATGCGCAGGAAACATAGCAACAAGGTAAATTGCAAGATGGACGAAGAAGAGAAGCCCACATCCCCAAAGCCAGAAACGGCTGGTAAACTTCCTCTTATGCTCTTTTTAAATTTGTAAACATGACACGAAAATAAAAGTTGTTGAAATATATTGTTAATCAGTTCACATTAAATCAACCGGGAACATCTATTTACTGAAGTCACGAAACTAATGCAGAACAACCCGATACAGTCAACCCAGTAGCGGCAGTACAGTACAGTATGACTTGAAAACAACTATTTAAAAAAATCATTCTTTTCACGCAGCATTAATTAAAACTATGAAAAGGAAGAAAAATACGCATGAGCGACATATGAAATAGCTAGACTGCCAGACTTTTCAACAAAATTTATCGTAGAATGGAGGTTTTTATGCCACTGCACCGGTCCAATCTAGTCCAATTCTGTAAAACATAGCACATGTTTTTATTTTAGTGTTATATCTTACTTTCCAAATATCGTCCTTGTATAGCTTGTTCCGATTTGGTTAACATCGGAATGAGTAGTACAATTTTCAGGAATATCTCACACACCTGGTAGTCTATATCGACACTCTTCCAATAATTTATGTGTAATTGATCTACAGTCATATTGTACTGTTTTTATCCTGGCGGACTGAAAATTTGATACTAGCAAATAGATGCATTTTTATGTTCAGTTGACATCCATTTGGATATGTTGCAATGTGTGATATTCCTGAAAATTTGACTTTCATTACACTTTTAGTCAACATCAAAACACGCTACACAGTGCTGTTATTTAGGCAGTAAGATCCATCACCTCCCAGAACAAAAATGTTAGGTGACGTGTCTTACATTGTAGGACTATGTACCAAGCTAACTCCTTGGATCAAACCCAGATGGGGGCTATTTTCCAGCCACGTACATTCTTGTCATCTTTTGAAATGAGGTACTGTCATTTTTTTTTATGCAGATCTGCCAGTTTAGGCAGAAGATTCCAATTTTTAATGTTTTACTTAATATTTTGTTAACTGCTGCTTTGCAGGTTGTCCCTTAGTCCTACAGTGTAAAGCCTCAACCTGGATATTTGTTTTTTGCGTCTGGGTTTTACTGCCAAAATAATGGTGTTGTATAGCGGTTTTTTATATTGACTAACACTGTAATGAAATTCAGATTTTCAGGAATATCTTACACATTTGGCAACATATGATGGTGCTTTTTCACAAATTAAAATAAAGTTTTAAGTAAAGTTTTAGTCATACTTTACTTACTTTGGTGTCATTTTTCTAATAAAGTAGAATTTTCACACAAGCAAATGGATCTTTTTTCAAGTTTCATTGGCCAACATTTCAGTTGGCTGCAAAGCAATGGAACCTGGTAATGCTGAAATCGGATTAAGTCAAAGTATTTTTCTTTAACGAAATAAATAAAAATATATTAATATTGAAGAAAGTTTAGATAGCTTAGTTTTATTCAAGATTCTTATCATCCATTTAACATATTTCAGTATTCCATGCTTCCAACATATTCATAATCTGCAGGATATTATATATATAATGGAAATAATATTAATTTGTGTCGATAAGGTATAAATTTAAACCTTTATACATGTCATTAAAATGGTAATACATTTTTAAATGTCATTGAATCATTTTGAAACAGATTCTTTGAAAGACATGGGGTGTAACAAAATGTAAATAATAATAATAATAATAATAATGAGGACATTGTATAGCGCCTAATCTTTAGAAGCTCTAAGTGCTTTACAACATCTATAATGATATGACTACACTACAGAAAAACAAAAAAAACAAAAACCATGAAATTGGAAAACATAAAAACATGCTGAAAACATACAAGATGCAAAACATTATTGGGTATCTAAGTTTGTTCCTGCAGTTGAAAATGGTGAGTATTAAGAGCACTCTTAAAAGGGACCACTGTGTCTTTGTGTCTGATTTCAATGGGCAATTCGTTCCACATCGCCTGGCCCTGGTATGAGATAATATGGTAAATTATCATGTTTGTTAAATATGTTTAGAAAAAATATATTTGCTGCCCATTAATCAGTACATGAAGAAAATTATTTGGCTAATAGATAAATATAAGATTCACTTACCTTAGACATGGTCAAAAATAGTCTTTGACAAACTGATTAACTGCAGGCTGTAGTGTCTGGGTAAGCTGATTACTTCTTTTGCAAGCATATGTTATGAATTTGTCAGGACTATTATTCGTGTTCTTTTTCAAATACAGTATTCAGTAAAATGGTAATTATAAAGTCTGGATGCTTGATTTAACAAGAGATTATTTTGGATTTGATTCCACATTGGATCTTTTGTGTTTGTAATCCGTGTCTTTACTTTTGAGTTTACTTTAATAATTTACAGTAAGGTGAATCCTTCCTTCTTCTTCCAAAGAATTGAATTCTATCCAACAGTTGGGATTTCTTGATTATAGTAACACAAGTGTTGCTTGGGGCAACAAATCCAATTTTTAGCATCCTGGCCTTGCATGTACAATCTGGCACAAGTGAGACAGTAAAACCGGTCTTATGTGACCTCTTCTGTGAGTGACCACCTGTCATTCACAGCAGAATGCAACCAGAAGCCACAATTCCTTTGCAAAATAAGTGACCTGAAACTGCTTTGAAATGCTGCATAGCAAACACAAAGATAAACACTGCTTACTATTTTTTGCCATTAAATAATATTACCATATTATCACTATATATGTTCATATATATTCAGATCAAGAGCTGGAACAGGCTGAAACAACTGAGCAAGAGCCAACAGAGACTGAGCAAATACAAGAGGATGAACCAGTGGAGGCTGAGCTACCTCAGGATCACCAGGAAGAGCCGCAAACAGAGCAATCAAAGGCAGAGGTTGAGCCAACAGTTGAAGAAAGTGAAGTAGTTACAGCTGATGACAAGGAAGGAGCTGGTGATAAAGATGATCAGGTAGAAGAATCACAAGGAAAAACTGAGCAGGAAACAATAGATAACCAAGGAGGAGAAGGAGATAAAAAGGATGGAGAGGAACAAAAACCTGACGTGAAAGAGGGTAAGAATAAGCAAAAATCGTTGGGAAAGGTCTTATAAGAACTAGTATTTACTCAATGTGCATTGTGGTCACAATGTACAGTGCTTACTTCATTCTCTTCCACCTGCACCATCATGTATTTCTTTAAATAATTTTCTCATTCAAGTAATTTTGTCATGGCATAGAAATGATAGACATTCTCAGCAATCATTTGGATAATTTAAATTAATATGAAGCAGTGGTTATGAATCTCTACAGCACCCAGAAAGAATATATAGATTAACATGTATGTTCATTGTATCACTCTTATTTTGCTTCATTCTTTTCCTTTTGAAAAATATCTTGAATGGGGATGACAATAAAAAAATTAAATAATTTTTTTCCCCAACACTTTTATACACTTTCTATTCTCTGTGTAATGGTTTCCCATATTCTGATACAAGGCATAAGCATACTGGTAAAATAAAATTAATTACAATTCTCACATTGGGGAGAATTCAGAATGTGATGAAGTTTATAAAATATACAGTCTAAAATATAAAATACTCTTGATAAAATGTCAGATGTGAAAGTTTGTTGATATTGGTTATATATTTAGGCTAGGATTTCTTTCAGATGTCATTGTTTCCTGTGATTTAAACAACATTGACAAAAAAGGAAATATGAAGCAAATGTCAAATTTGTGGTGTAATTAGTGCCAAATAAGGGTAAAGCCTGCATGTTTTCTTGTTGTTGAAGATGACAAATGTTTGTTTTAACAGCAGTTGGAAATTAATGAAATTATTGTCAGCAATTGTTGCATTATATAAATGTTAAGTTTAAAAACAAGGAAAGAATACATTTCTCATGATTTTCAAATGAAATGCCACACAGTATCAAAATTTTTGCAGTACACTCTTATACTTGTCTAGATGGAGAGCAGACAGCTGAATCCAAGGAGGCAGGAGGAAAAGAAATGGAGGGTGACACTAACCAGAGTGCTGTAGAAAAGGAGGAGCAGCATGGTGAAGGAGAAGCTGGTGAAGGGGAGGAAGAAGAAGCAGGTAATAGAATAAAACAAACAAAAATGAACAAGACTCCTTGAAAGACCACATTTGTATACAATAGACCAGCAGCCAGATAAATGCATTTCTTTCATCAAAGTTTTGCATTGTTTTACATTGGAAGCACAATCAGATTTTGTTGGCGTGAATTGTTTAAAAAGAAAAAAAATGTTTAAAGGGAAACAAAACTATTCTTTCTTTGAAGTACAGTATAAGGATTCTCTGGTATGCCTGAATTGGTGTAAAAAATACAAGAAAACACTGTATTGGAGTCCTAAAAATGCCTAACATGCTACATATACATGTTAATTATTTACATTCTGAAGGAATTGTGACTAATTTCCAGTCTTATTTAAAACAAATGCCTTGATAAATATCTAAAATGATTTTTAGATTATGAAATTGCGCACCATTATGAAAAGTATATTGTACATTGGTCTTAAAATTAAACTTATTGACATTTATTTTGGCCTGGAAGTTCACCATCTCCTATTTGCAACAGAGAAATTTGATGCATATTTCATTCATGTTGATGATCACTGAGATTGCTAGATGGCAAATGTTTTTTTTAATGAAAATTCAAGGTTTCTCCTCAAGTCAGCTGAATGTGATCGCAAACACACAGTTGACCTGCTAGTATAATATGGTTTTTGAGGTTGAAGTGATATTTGAGAGACTGGACTTGTGAAGGAAGATACTTGGAAAAAAGAAGTAATCTATTATAAACTCATTGAATTTTTTGTTTGAGAAGAAAAAACATATCAGAGATAAAAGTTTTAATTAATACAATGATAAATGATGAGCAAGACCAAAATGTAATGAGTGAAGAATAAATTTAAATTAGGACAAGATCTGAAGCAGAAAGTTCAACATTGCAACTCCTTAATGTAAACCAAATAATGAAACATATCAAAAATTGAGCAACCTTTCTAAGAAAATACCTAAAATAGCCATTCTAATAATATTTAAAGTGATGTTTGATCATTTTATAATTTGAATATTATAATGCATCCAAGATCAAATTAAAACACTAACAACTTAATAATTTTTCTTATTAGTCACACTTTCGACTTAAAAATATTTTTGTTGTTAGTCATAATGAAGTCAATTTTATGTTCATAGCAACATATAATCAAAATTGGAATTTACTGTCATCATATTAATGCTTAAATTTATACTTATAACATTAAAGTATTTCATAACAAAATAATGATTCAAGCTAACACTGAGTTTAGAATTGAGAGTCCTAATTGTTTCCAGGTTTTCAGATCTATCTTGTGGAATTTTCCACATATACTATTAGTTGATTTCACTGTTCTTGTTAGGACGTTTTTCTGCATTTAAAAATTGACATGTTAGAAAGCAATAATAATGAACAGGGTATATTGAGGTTCATTTTTGGTGCTCAAAGCACATATAATAATTAATTATACATGTAGTTTATAATAAAATGAAAACCAGAGATTGTTGGGCCCCAGACTGTCTTTTTCTCAGTTGTGATGATGTACATTTTCTAGTGCATGTATCAATACAAATTGTACAGTCAACTCTGCACTAAAGTTATGTTAAGCAGCCACATGTTTTAAGCAATACCAAAATATTGTAGAAATAAACCTCATAATGGCAACCACATTTCTTACTTTGCCACTTTTCTTTCTTTGTCACATTTCTTACCTTGCCACTTTTCTTTCTTTGTCACATTTCTTACATTGTCACTTTTCTTCCATTCCAGAGGTGACTCCTTAAAACATTTTTTTTATGATAGTAGTTGCTTAGTTTTTGTAAAGTATGAAATGTGACATCATAAGCACTATGGTTTTAGTTTCTTGTTTGATAGATTTTCTCTTGCTCAAATTGCTACTCCATTTAAATAATAAAAAATATAATTTTGTGAATTTGTACTTTTGATCAAGTCAAAGGTCACAAGAAAAGAAAAAGTATGTATATAGTGTTTATTTTAAAAAAAAAAAGATTTACTGATAATTTATACTCTTTGTCTGTTTACTGTGAAATCATTTTTTACTGTGCAATTGTAAAGTTGTACAAAGTATTACATTTTTGTCAGTAATTTAACTTGCAGTTAAACAATCGCACAATATACATGAATGTTGAATCATGGTTTCTTTATAGGAGAACCAGTTTTTAGTAGGTGTTTAAATTAGTCATTCCTGACAAGTACAATTACATGAAAAAAAATTAGAGCTTCATTAAAAAAAATGAGTTCACAGCACATTCATTTACTTATTTATGTTTTAAATTGTTGCTGGTTAATTAGTTTTGTTTGTTTTTAGGTTTATTCAATAATCTTTTATGTATTGTTAAGTTTTTGTCTGTCGGTCTAATAATTTGTGTCTAAAATTTGCATAACTAAAAAAATTTGACTGTTATGCTGTGAGTGTTTTCATTACTTATTTCCCTAGCAGCTGGCTTTAGTAATTTGACTGGCATTTAACATAACCCATATTGTCTGGAAATGGCATTTAACATACCCCATATTTTCTGGAAATTGTATTTAAAATATGCCATATTGTCTGGAAATGGCATTTAACATACCCCATATTGTCTGGAAATGGTATTTAACATATTCCATTTTGTCTAGAAATGGTATTTAACATATTCCATTTTCTCTAGAAATGACATTTAACATATCCCATATTGTCTAGAAATGGTATTTAACAACATATTCCATATTGTCTAGAAATGGTATTTAACAACATATTCCATATTGTCTAGAAATGGTATTTAACAACATATTCCATATTGTCTAGAAATGGTATTTAACAACATATTCCATATTGTCTAGAAATGGTATTTAACATATCCCATATTGTCTAGAAATGGCATTTAACATATTGTTGTCTAGAAATGGTATTCAACATATTCCATATTGTCTAGAAATGGTATTTAACATATCCCATATTGTCTAGAAATGGCATTTAATATATCCCATATTGTCTAGAAATGGCATTTAACATATCCCATATTGTCTAGAAATGGTATTAAAAATATCCCATATTGTCTAGAAATGGTATTTAACATATTCCATATTGTCTAAAAATGGCATTTAATATATCCCATATTGTCTAGAAATGGTATTTAACATATCCCATATTGTCTAGAAATGGTATTTAACATATCCCATATTGTCTAGAAATGGCATTTAATATATCCCATATTGTCTACAAATGGCATTTAATATATCCCATATTGTCTAGAAATGGTTTTTAACATATCCCATATTGTCTAGAAATGGTATTTAACATATCCCATATTGTCTAGAAATGGCATTTAATATATCCCATATTGTCTGGAAATGGTATTAAAAATATCCCATATTGTCTAGAAATGGTATTTAACATATACCCTATTGTCTAGAAATGGCATTTAATATATCCCATATTGTCTAGAAATGGTATTAAAAATATCCCATATTGTCTAGAAATGGTATTTAACATATTCCATATTGTCTAGAAATGGTATTTAACATATTCCATATTGTCTAGAAATGGTATTTAACATATCCCATATTGTCTAGAAATGGCATTTAATATATCCCATATTGTCTAGAAATGGCATTTAATATATCCCATATTGTCTAGAAATGGTATTAAACATATTCCATATTGTCTAGAAATGGTATTTAACATATCCCATATTGTCTAGAAATGGTATTTAACATATCCCATATTGTCTGGAAATGGTATTTAACGTATCAGATATTGTCTAGAAATGGCATTTAACATATTCCATATTGTCTAGAAATGGCATTTAATATATCCCATATTGTCTAGAAATGGCATTTAATATATCCCATATTGTCTAGAAATGGTATTAAAAATATCCCATATTGTCTAGAAATGGTATTTAACATATCCCATATTGTCTAGAAATGGTATTTAACATATCCCATATTGTCTAGAAATGGCATTTAATATATCCCATATTGTCTAGAAATGGTATTAAAAATATCCCATATTGTCTAGAAATGGTATTTAACATATTCCATATTGTCTAGAAATGGTATTTAACATATTCCATATTGTCTAGAAATGGTATTTAACATATCCCATATTGTCTAGAAATGGTATTTAACAACATATTCCATATTGTCTAGAAATGGTATTTAACATATTCCATATTGTCTAGAAATGGCATTTAATATATCCCATATTGTCTAGAAATGGTATTTAACATATTCCATATTGTCTAGAAATGGTATTTAACATATCCCATATTGTCTAGAAATGGCATTTAACATAGCCCTTATTGTCTAGAAATGGTATTTAACAACATATTCCATATTGTCTGGAAATGGTATTTAACAACATATTCCATATTGTCTAGAAATGGTATTTAACAACATATTCCATATTGTCTAGAAATGGTATTTAACAACATATTCCATATTGTCTAGAAATGGTATTTAACATATCCCATATTGTCTAGAAATGGCATTTAACATATTGTTGTCTAGAAATGGTATTTAACATATTCCATATTGTCTAGAAATGGTATTTAACATATCCCATATTGTCTAGAAATGGCATTTAATATATCCCATATTGTCTAGAAATGGCATTTAACATATCCCATATTGTCTAGAAATGGTATTAAAAATATCCCATATTGTCTAGAAATGGTATTTAACATATTCCATATTGTCTAGAAATGGCATTTAATATATCCCATATTGTCTAGAAATGGTATTTAACATATCCCATATTGTCTAGAAATGGTATTTAACATATCCCATATTGTCTAGAAATGGCATTTAATATATTCCATATTGTCTAGAAATGGCATTTAATATATCCCATATTGTCTAGAAATGGTATTTAACATATCCCATATTGTCTAGAAATGGTATTTAACATATCCCATATTGTCTAGAAATGGCATTTAATATATCCCATATTGTCTGGAAATGGTATTAAAAATATCCCATATTGTCTAGAAATGGTATTTAACATATCCCCTATTGTCTAGAAATGGCATTTAATATATCCCATATTGTCTAGAAATGGTATTAAAAATATCCCATATTGTCTAGAAATGGTATTTAACATATTCCATATTGTCTAGAAATGGTATTTAACATATTCCATATTGTCTAGAAATGGTATTTAACATATCCCATATTGTCTAGAAATGGCATTTAATATATCCCATATTGTCTAGAAATGGCATTTAATATATCCCATATTGTCTAGAAATGGTATTAAACATATTCCATATTGTCTAGAAATGGTATTTAACATATCCCATATTGTCTAGAAATGGTATTTAACATATCCCATATTGTCTGGAAATGGTATTTAACGTATCAGATATTGTCTAGAAATGGCATTTAACATATTCCATATTGTCTAGAAATGGCATTTAATATATCCCATATTGTCTAGAAATGGCATTTAATATATCCCATATTGTCTAGAAATGGTATTAAAAATATCCCATATTGTCTAGAAATGGTATTTAACATATCCCATATTGTCTAGAAATGGTATTTAACATATCCCATATTGTCTAGAAATGGCATTTAATATATCCCATATTGTCTAGAAATGGTATTAAAAATATCCCATATTGTCTAGAAATGGTATTTAACATATTCCATATTGTCTAGAAATGGTATTTAACATATTCCATATTGTCTAGAAATGGTATTTAACATATCCCATATTGTCTAGAAATGGTATTTAACAACATATTCCATATTGTCTAGAAATGGTATTTAACATATTCCATATTGTCTAGAAATGGCATTTAATATATCCCATATTGTCTAGAAATGGCATTTAATATATCCCATATTGTCTAGAAATGGTATTTAACATATTCCATATTGTCTAGAAATGGTATTTAACATATCCCATATTGTCTAGAAATGGCATTTAACATAGCCCTTATTGTCTAGAAATGGTATTTAACATATCAAATATTGTCTGGAAATGGCATTTAAAATACCCCATATTGTCTAGAAATGGTATTTAAAATATCCCATATTGTCTGGAAATGGCATTTAACAGACCCCATATTTGTCTGGAAATGGTATTTAACATATTCCATTTTGTCTAGAAATGGTATTTAACATATTCCATTTTCTCTAGAAATGGCATTTAACATATCCCATATTGTCTAGAAATGGTATTAAAAATATCCCATATTGTCTAGAAATGGCATTTAACATAGCCCTTATTGTCTGGAAATGGTATTTAACGTATCAGATATTGTCTAGAAATGGCATTTAACATATTCCATATTGTCTAGAAATGGCATTTAATATATCCCATATTGTCTGGAAATGGTATTTAACATATCCCATATTGTCTGGAAATGGTATTTAACATAGCCCTTATTATCTAGAAACAGTATTTAAAATATCCCATATTGTCTAGAAATGGTATTAAAAAAATCCAATATTGTCTGGAAATGGTATTAAAAATATCCCATATTGTCTAGAAATGGTATTTAACATATTCCATATTGTCTAGAAATGTTCTGCATTTATACATTTATGAATCTGATATATTTTTTTTAAAAGATTTTAATAGAAACTTTTTCTTTAATTTAAAATGTTTTGTCACTTAATTTAACACTGATAGAGAGTCATTTTGTGCTTCAGAATTAAATACATAAATGCCCCTTATTGTCAGAATCAAATACCTAAATAAATTATTTTATGTCAGAATCAAATATCTAAATAAATTATTTTATGTCAGAATCAAATACTCAAATGCCCCATGTTATGTCAGAATCCAATACCATAACCCATTTGATCCTGAATACGAGTATGGTTGTTGTAATGCCTCATTATATCCTGAATACACCTGCAGTCATAATATCCCATTTTATCCGGAATGTGATTATGGTCTTACTCTACAACATATGTGTGTAGTGTCTCAAGAAACACATGTTGTACGTCACAAATATTTGTGTACTTCTTCACCAACACAGGAAATGGGTATAGCATTGCATGTGCAGTGAAAAATACTTTAAAAAATGTGGTTGCTAAAGAAATTGTTGGCTTGAAAATCTATCAATAAAATAATGGACAACAACTCAGATGTAGACAGTGATGATAGTGATATTGGAAGTTGATGATATATTGGCTTAAATGATGGGTTAGAATTAAATCAAGTTGATGAAAGAGATGATGCATGGCTTCATGCACTTTTCGACGGAAAATGAAGCTGACTTTGAAGGCTTTCAAAACGAATGGGTCCAGGATGATTTTTCACCTTGATTGCAGCCACAGTTTATATTGATAGAATATTGTTAATACTGACATGGGCTTCAAAATCATTAAAAAAATATTGTATTAATTACCTTTATCTTACTGAAAGATTTCTAGGATTAATTTGTGACAAGGTTTCGTGAGAAACTGCATGCTGAAGTACATGTTCTAGAGTGTCAAGTAAACAAATTGTTCCAGGTGTTTGTTGTCCAATTTTAGTAAAATTATTATAACTTTTGAACTAACAGTACTAGAAACTTTAATTTTGGACCAAAATACTAGAATATAACTATCTGTATTTTATTCGCATATTATTATGATATACTTCATGAACAAAAGATTAACTGAACATAATGGTAAGTTTTTTAATTTATTTTTTTTCTTCTTTCAAGTCATAGTTCAAAATACAGTTTGATCATGTACATGGATAAATGATAACAAAATCTATATCACTGTGTTGCAAAGTTTGTTACCTTTTCAAAGATACATGGTTTTAAATGCTTTAAAATAGAAATGACAATGTAAAATGTTGCAACATTTTTAGTAAACATGGTGAAGGTCATCACAATTTATGCTGCTGCTGCTGTATTACGCTCCGTATTACCATAATGTATTTAGAATTGCTTCTCAGGAATTGGGCTCTGCAGTTGAAATTGGCAAATCAGATAAAATGGGTTAATGTCTTATTGCAGAATCCAATCCCTAATATACCCCATCTAATGTCAGATATGTGAATCCAATCCCTAATATACCCCATCTAATGTCAGATATGTGAATCCAATCCCTAATATACCCCATCTAATGTCAGATATGTGAATCCAATCCCTAATATACCCCATCTAATGTCAGATATGTGAATCCAATTCCTAATATACCCCATCTAATGTCAGATATGTAAATGCTTCATTTTATGTCTAGCTATTTTCTTGTTTTACCTCATCTTGTTAAAGGCTGCATAAGTAATAATGAAACAAAAATAAAATAGTCAAACTAATGCAAAAATAGATTACTGTCTGCAGCAGAAAATTGAATAAGTGGTTGCAAGCTTTGCTGGATCAGTTTTGATGGTCAAAATATACCAGTAATCTTTAATTTTCAAAATCAGCCATTACATTGCCTTTTGTATTTACAAAGATTTCTGCTTGACAATTTGAAGACAGTTAAATAGTTTCATTATTTCTGGACTGAAAAACAGTTTAAGAAGTATAATGGAAAGTTATGAAAGTCACAGTAAAGATAAAATTATTACAATTGGTTGCCTTTGACTTTTTATAATGAGTGGATGCTTTTCGGTAATTAACATGATTATAAAGTAGATGGCTACCTTAGATTGCATTTGGTTATAGTTAGTTACTAAGTATTAAAATTTACAGTTATATTAACATATTTATCTAATGATAAACACATCTCACTTCGAATAACTTTTAACGGGTAGTTTTTCTTAATATATATTTATTTGAAAATTTTGTTTGGCTGGCTTTCTCAGATATCATGGGAGAAATTCAGTACACATCGTTGAATCTTCTTATGTAGGCTCAGTAAAATAATGTGTTTACAAATCTCTGTATGATAATGTTTTGACAGAAAAACAAGAAGAAAAATATAACCATTTTCATATCAGATTAGGGTTGAGAGAAAGGAAAACATATTTTACACTTACAGTGACCATAAAGAAAGTATTAAAATTAGCTGATACATCAAATCGATAAATAGTTTATAAAACTAGACATCATTTCCTTAAGACATCACATGCGGCAGCCAAATATTCCAAGTACCTAAATGAAAATTACAAAAGTATCTTAGCATTGTACTACAAAATATTGATCTGTATCACTTTAATGCTTGGTAGCATTTCTATTATGTGAGCCAAAGAGTTTATGTGACTTTTTATAGAGAACATGTTCATATGATTGATATACTTTATGGAAATGGAATTTGTAGATGAGCTAGGCACAAATTTTACATACCCGACCCATTTATGTGAACAAAAATTTTAATGAAGATGCACAAAGTAATTTTATTACATTATGCATGTAGGAAATAGTGCAGCAAGATCAGAAATACAACATTTATGAAAAATGTCAGTGTACACTATGGTTTGGATATTGATAGATAATGTTTATCTGTAATTTTTTAAAATATACATAACATTAACCATACAGTATTACACTGAAAGATCCAATTTTGAAGGAAATGGGAGCACACTAAAAGTACCATCAATTGTGCAGACATGTGTGAAACTTTGTGCAGAAACCAAGACAAAGACATTTAGCTCTTCATGGGAGAAGATTTTGTTTTTTTTCTTTAGTGTTTAATTAGTTTGAACAGAGAAAAGCTTGTTTTTTTTTATTGATTTATATAACCTTTCTTTTATATCACACATTGAGCATTTGTTGCAGATCGAAAATTCTTATTGAACTGATACAGTTAATTATTATGTAAGAGTGACTTAAATAGAGGATCTCAAATGGGTAATGATTTACTATTAAATTTATGAAATGAGTTGAATAATGTTCAGATTTTGTGAGCCTTGGTGAGGAAAAGCTGGATATTATTCAATGAGTTAAAAAAATTTAATATGAAATCATTACCCATTTGATATATGGGGGTGAGGTGGGGGTGTAACATACCCATATTCAGATAGTCAGTATAATTTTTCCTCAGTTTTCTTTTACGAGTGGAGTTAAAAATTGGCCACCAGAAATGTTCATTTAAAACAAAACATTCCAGAAGGTGGGGTTAAACATGTTTTCCTATGATCCCAGCCAATCAGTATGGAAGATATTATCAATAATTTCATGATCTTCGTTTGGACCAATCAGAATCACATATCATACATGTGAAACTGCACATACTATAGGAAAATTATACCTGCTATGTGATAATGATTTTTATCAGCTGATTAGTGTAAAGATCCAGTCTTTTCATGGTAGGAAGTGAAAAAATATGTAATTTGTCATCGTGCATGTATATTTTTTAGAGTGTTTTATGGCTGTAAAAGTGTTTCTGTTGTATTTTTAACAGAGAGAAAAGTTAAGGAGATCCCTGAGGAAGAGAAGAAAATTCCAACAGATTTTTATTATAACTTTGAAGACTGTGTATCACGTCCTTTGATCACAGCAGAGTCAGGATTACCTGAGGACCTTCTAGTATTAGAATATCCTTTAAAGTGTTGCTGTACATGATTGGAAAAAAGCACAAGAGCTTTTTCCCAGCATTGATATATATAGTTATTGTTTTTTTGTTTTAAGAATATTCAGAAGTTGTACTTTCTTTTGTAATGAATTATTTATACATTTAAGAAATAAAAAATGGAAAATGGAGACAATACAGGAGGTATTTTGCAATGCAGTCTTTAGCTAAAGGGAGGATATTACACAAGTATTCATTTTATATGACATTTATGAAAGAAGTTTAAAAAATATTATATGCCATGAAATGCTTGCATGAAGTGTGGTGTATTATTATTCATTGAGTTTCAGTTTCATGTCAGAGTAACAAGGTAATGATTCTGTTTATCAATTACATAATGTAAAGGATCATGCCTACTCTATAACACTGATATCTGGCATTGAAAGTCATTATGACACAGTGTGGAAAATTATTGTTATCATGGTAGTAAAGGCAATTGTTATGTGATAGAGAATAACTGTCATTGGTAATAAACTGGGAAAACCTCTGCAATATCCTTACCGGTACTTCTTTTGGTAATCATATCTTTCTTCTGTAATTAAGCAGTTATATACTTACTATACATATTATACTTACTATACATATACTTACTATATACATAATATACTTGCTCTATATAATATATATATATATATATATATATATATATATATATATATATATATATATATATATATTACACTTGCCATACATATACTTACTATTGATATTATACTTACTATGCATATTTTACTTGAATTCCTACAGAATATACAGATCCCATCATATGATAGATTATACATTCAATACATTTCATGTGCATGTTATAAGAATCTGGTTGCATTTATTCTATATTGTGTTACATATCCTTAACCCAGTAAAGACATTCCTATGGTTACGACTGCACAAAGCGGGCCAATCTACATCTTCTTGATGAAAAGACTTTAATGTTCATAGCAGGTAATATGGTACAGCTCCTTGACATGCAGACACGTGAACAGCGATATATCCGTAGCACCAGTGGAGGTGGTATAGGAGCTTTGGCAGTAAGCTAATATTAAAAGTTATTCTTGAAGAAATTATTGATATTTACAGTATCTTTATAATCAAACCTGTCAATAAAGATCACCTATAAGAAAAGGCAAAACTGACCATTGTTCACAGGTGACTTCTGTAAACTTCTGTATGTACATTGAATATAATTATTGTTACTAGAGTTATTGTGGTTATTATTATTATTATGTTATCATGATTGTTTTTTGTGTGCTATACATTCCTTTGGTTTATTTGAGTCTCTCAACACTATTCGGCTCTTAGGCAGTGTTGACAGAACACCATTACTGCTGGTCAGCTTCTGATGTCAGACTACCTTATTTGTAGACGTTTCATTGATGTTTGTCACTATGTTACATTTGGACTGCCTCTCTTTCTCTTTCATTGTGTTGTTCATAAAGGTGCAACCCTGGGTAGTGCAGTGGAAGGCATTATGTGCACATGCCCCAACCATCTATATTGTCTTGATATCATCTTTGATTTGGTCCTTTCCACTCCAGCTGTTCTTTGGAATTCTTCATTTGAGACAGTATTTAGCAAGAGGATTCTTCTGATTCAGTGGAGAAATTTGGTTTGGAATGTTTCCAGCAGCTTTTTAATGGAAGTTGTTGCTTTCCAACATTCATTCAGTGAAATCATAAACTATGTGTATGTGTATGTTTGCTTCCAAATTCCATTCTAGATTACCGTATCCTGCTCACCTTAATTCATCTCATAAATAAAATCATCATTGACGTAAAAAAAATCACTGATCTTTGTTCATTTTTTTATAAAGAATATCTGGATTAGTCAGTTGCTTATCTTGCCAAGATCAAAAGGAGCTGATATGGCTATTCTTTGTGACCCTTGGATCAAACGTTTGCCTGCATTTACAGATAAGATTTATTGAATGACCTTGACAAGGACGGCAGGTAGATGACAATATCAAGCAGTACCTGTTACACTGGCAGGAAGAGTAACTCACATTTCGACTGCAATAACATGACTACTTTTCCCACCAACCAGCAAATACATTATTTTGATTCTCTTCTATAAGGATAAAAACTGACTCCTATTTAAATTTTGGACCTAGATGGGCTTTAGATTTCCAAATTGTTCCATTAAAATTTGACTGATGTTCGCTCCCGTTTTGGACCTTGAAATTCACTTTCTTTCTATGTTTGCTGAAGATGTCTTGTTTATTGGGAAACTTATGTTCTCATCTCTTTTTATACAATAAATGTTATCGTTGGCCAATCTTTAACAGCTTTAACAGACTGACACCAGTTTCACTGACATAAGTCTTCAAGTTAAGTCTGGACATCAGGCATTTCATCAGTCAATTTAAGCCTGATTTAATTTTCAGTCAATGAACTTTGACTCAACTTGAATATAAGATTGGCTGAAATTAAAATCTTTTAATAAATTGACCAATCAGATGTCTTAAGTCCTGACTTCACTTCAACACTTCATTGTATAGCCAGTAATGTTTTGAAAGTGCTATTTAAATCAAATCAATCAACCAACTATTATTAATCTTATACATTACAGCTTTATATGTTGATTAGTTTCTAAAGCTTATATTCATCAAAACAAAGGTCTATGATTATCTTATTGCATCACTGAGTGTGCAGTTTTGAAATTTGACTTGTTTTAGAATAGTAAAAATGCCATTTCAGCTGCATGATGCTACAAAAAAGTGTAATGACATCATGTCACTGTTTTAAAGTTAGAGACATTATAACAGTGCTTTATCATGAATTATTTCAAATTACATTATGTTAAATCATTAGATGAAATAACATCTCTGACAGGTATTATGTAATAAAATGTATTGCTTTAATCCAGGTTCATCCAGATAGAACGTTTTTTGCTGTGGCAGAGAAAGGGGATGGACCTAACATCAATGTATTTGAGTGGCCATCTCTCAAGCTATATCGTATCTTGAGGGGAGGGACACAGAGATCTTACTCATATGTGGACTTCAGGTAAATCTTGAGGGCAGGGACACAGAGATCTTACTCATATGTGGACTTCAGGTAAATCTTGAGGGGAGGGACACAGAGATCTTACTCATATGTGGACTTCTGGTAAATCTTGAGGGGAGGGACACAGAGATCTTACTCATATGTGGACTTCAGGTAAATCTTGAGGGGAGGGACACAGAGATCTTACTTATATGTGGACTTCAGGTAAATCTTGAGGGGAGGGACACAGAGATCTTACTCATTTGTGGACTTCAGGTAAATCTTGAGGGGAGGGACACAGAGATCTTACTCATAGGTGGACTTCTGGTAAATTTTGAGGGGAGGGACACAGAGATCTTACCCATATGTGGACTTCAGATAAATCTTGAGGGTAGGGACACAAGAGATCTTACTCATATGTGGACTTCAGGTAAATCTTGAGGGTAGGGACACAAGAGATCTTACTCATATGTGGACTTCAGGTAAATCTTGAGGGGAGGGACACAGGAGATCTTACTCATATGTGGACTTCAGGTAAATCATGCACAAAAGAATTTATTTTATGACACTAACTTCTTGACTTAAAAATATTGTTCTTTTTATTATGAATGAAATTAGTACAGATGACGGTGAAAGAGGTATACCATGTTGGAAATAGAAGGCACTTTTCCTAATTTCTTTCAAATGTTCATCTGTGTGAATATGATGTAATGAAAAGAATGTTGGCAAATGTACTTGGCTTATTATTTGATTATAATATTTATTAAAGATATACGATGCTATTTAAATCCAAGTAGTTTCAGAAATTATTTACTTTGTCTTGCACTTATTGTTTACAAAGGTGATATATACGTATGTATAGAATCACATAATTAATATTGTATATGTAAAAAGAAAATGTAAGTTAATTATATCCTGCCATTACTACAGAGTCATTTATGTTTACTTTTCAATTAAACCCTATTAAAACCTTTAAAATAAATACACAAATTTTATGCAAAACTTAATTGATTCAAAAGGAGACATCTGGATAGAAAACTTAATTGGTTCTTCTTACTTTTTCAATTGAGAATCACAGGGATTTTACCTCTTAAGGCCCATTGTACAGGATCATATTTTCTTTTCAGCCCAGATGGAAAGCTGTTGGCATCACAGGGAGGGGACCCAGATTATATGCTGACTTTGTGGGATTGGCAGGAAGAGAAGACTGTGCTACGGTCCAAAGCCTTTTCTCAGGATGTTTTCCGTGTCTCATTTTCAACCGAACTGGAGGGACAGCTCACAACATCAGGAACAGGACACATCAGGTCAGTTTGTGAATAATTAGTCCACTACAATAATATCTTTGAAATCTTCTCCACAGATGTTGAGGAATAAGTCATAACCTAAAATACTAGATACACATGTCTGTATATATAGATATTAGGGAGGAACCATTTTATATATTTCAAATCTGGTTTAAAATCTCATCAGGGTTCATGATACAAAGCTGCATTTTTGTATTTCTTAATATATGAAGGATTTTGTATGAATATAAGCATATTGAAAAAAATCAAAATCATGTTATGCTCTATTTATTTCCAGATTTTGGAAGATGGCTGACACCTTCACTGGTTTGAAGCTACAGGGACAGCTTGGTAAATTTGGCCGCACAGAGATTTCAGATATCGAAGGTTATGTTGAACTTCCTGATGGAAAGGTGTTGTCAGGGACAGAGTGGGGGAACATGCTACTTTGGGAGGGTGGACTAATCAAAGTAGAAATTCAGAGAAAAAATAAAAAGTCATGCCACACTGGAGCCATTCAGCAGATTCTTCTGGATGAAGGAGAGCTCATGACAGTAGGGATTGATGGATACATTAGGGTGAGCATTGAAAGGCAATTGTCCATTTGAATAGCATTAGGGTAAATAGAAGAGGCCAGTTTAATCCTTTTAGTATGTTGTTAAGAAATGTTGATTAGTGGATACATTCAGGTGAATATAAAAGTCCAGTTTATTATTTTAAAGAGAATTAAGGTAGTATGTTGTTAAGAAATGTTGATTAGTGGATACATTCAGGTGAATATAAAAGTCCAGTTTATTATTTTAAAGAGAATTAAGGCAGTATGGTGGGAAAAAAAAGTAGATTGATGAAAGCATTAAGGTGAGAATTAAAGGCTGTTTTAATTAAACAAAGAGAATAATAATAATAATAATAATAATAATGATAATAATAATAATGATAATAATAATGAGGACTTTGTATAGCGCCTAATCTTTCAAAGCTCTAAGCGCTTTACACCATCAATAATAATATGACTACACTACAGAAAAACAAATGACAAAAAAAGCCAATGAAATTGGAAAACATAAAAACATGCTGAAAACATATAAGATACAAAGCAGGATTAGGTCTCTAAGTTTGTCCCTGCAGTCGAAACAGGTGAGTTTTAAGAGCACTCTTAAAGGGGACCGCTGTACCTTTGTGTCTAATTTCAATGGGTAATTTGTCCCACATTGCCGGGCCCTGGTATGCAAAAGAATGTTGTCCATATGACTTTGTTTTCACCGTGGGAACAATGAGTATATGATTGTCAGAAGAAGAGCGTAAGTATCTAGCTGGTGTATACACATGGGTGAGGCTAGATAGGTATGTTGGACTGGAGTCTGTCAGTGAAACATAGCACAGAGAACAAATTTTGTATTTGATTCTGTATCGAATCGATAGCCATTATAGGGTACAGAGCAGTGGTGAGGTGTGCTCTGAGCGAGGTACTCTAAAGATGATCTGTGCAGCTGTGTTTTGAACTTTTTGAAGTTTCTGGAGTAAATATTGTGATGAACCAGACAGAATTGAGTTACAATAGTCCAGTCTTGAAAGTACTAATGAACTCACAAGTGTTTTAGTGGCATCAACTGAAAGATATTTACGAATGAAACTGATGTGTCTCAGTTCAAGATATGCAGCCTTGCATATGTTCATGACATGTTGGTGCAATGTGAGAGTACTGTCTAGAGTAATGCCTAGGTTTCATACTGACTGTGAGAATTTAATGTTGGTGTTGCTGATATTTATTGTCTGAAGTAAAGGATGTGAATGAGAAAGTCTTTGTGTTGTGATCAGAATAGCCTTAATTTTATCATCATTCATCTGCAGCTTGTTACATGTCATCCATGATTTCACATCAGAAATGCACCTCTCTTCTCCATGGATGTTAGCATCAACTTCAGTTGGGTTGCTAGACTTGTATGTTTGGGTGTCATCAGCATACAATTGGTGCGACACTGGGTGATGATCTATGACACTTGAGAGAGGCTGAGTGAAAAGAATGAAGAGAACAGGTCCAAAAACAGATCCCTGTGGAACACCACAACATACGTCAACTGGGCTAGAAAGTATTCCATTTGCAGATATAATTTGTGTCTTGTTGACTAAGTAGGACTTGAACCACTGTAAGGTTATATTCTGAATGCCAAATACATGCTGGAGATGGTGAAGTAATATATGATGGTCTATTGTGTCAAATGCTGAAGATAAATCCAGGAGAGTGAGGACCGTAATCTTTCCACTATCCAAAGCAGAGAGAATGTCATTAAATACTTTCAGAAGAGTAGTTTCCGTACTGTGGCAAGGGCGATATGCAGACAGTACAATTGCTGAAAAGACTGTTTGAATTCAAATGAGATACAAGTTGGGTTAGAACAACCTTTTCTAAGACTTTTTATATGAATGGGAGATTAGAAACTGGACGGTAGTTCTTTAAATCGTTATGGTCAAGTGTTGGTTTCTTCAGCAGAGGCTTTACGATGGCAGTTTTGAAAAATGATGGGAATTCCCCCGATGAGAGAGAGATATTAATAACATCAGTTAGTGAAGGCAATATTAGGTCTAAGCACTCGATAAGGGTAGTATAGTGTTAAGAAATGCTGGTTTACAGATATTTTAGGGCCAGTTTAGTTGCTTTAATGAGAATTAAGGTAGAATACTGCTTAGTGCTTAGAAATATAGATTGATGGATACAATAAGGTGAGCATTGGGAGGCCAGTTTCATTGCTTATAAAGTGAAATCAGTTATTATAGAGCTAACAAATGTACATTGACAGATCAGCTTAATTGATCTTTACCTGGATTTATGAACAGAATTTAAGTCTAAATTTAAATTAAAGATAAAGTTCAAAAAATTTCACCGCAGAACAAATTTTTAGTATGTTTCAGTACCATGAAACATATAATGGTAAAATTATTTTCTGAGAATATTATATGAAATTTCTAATTTCAATTTCTCTTCATATGCATGTCTTCGTTGTCTTGAAGGTTTGGGACTTTGAAAGCATTGATACAGCAGACACTGTAGATGAGACAGGCATGTTTGAGATGGAGCCAATGAATGAGATGAAAGTTGGACAGGATGTCACACTGCAAGGAATTGTCAAGTCAGTTGATGCAGAAAATGAACCTACAATCTGGTATGCACAGGTAAGTACCATTATCAGAAACCTCAAAAGCACAATAGTAATCATCTTTGCTAGCCAAGGTTCCAATATGATAACCCTGTCTAGACCTTGTCCTAGCAACATCTCTTGGATTTCATGAGATGTCTCCCTTAGTATATAATGCCAATTAACCAATAGCATGTAACAGTGGTGCATTGTACATTGACCGAAAATGGCAGAGATGATTGACTTAAAAAAAATACTTTGTAAGTTTAACATCAAAAGCATGACCATGTACTAGAGGGAAGCCATTATGGGTTTATTTGAGTAAAAGGTATTTATATAAACACAGACTGGCAGTGCAAAATTGCTTATTTATGAGTCCATTCAAGTTGTATGTTCCTGTTTTCTTTATCATTTAGGAACAGTGTTCAAATTTGAATAACTTAATTTTGATAGATGTTGTGGCTTCTTGCTGCATTCAATGAAATTCGTATACCTGAGACACAGACATATCATCTCAGTATGCCAAGGTGTAGATAGGGTTATCAATACAGCAAGGTGTAAATATGGTTATCATATCATATAGGAACCAAGATGAGTAGTAATAGACTTAAATACACCTGATTATGGTCATAAATTCAATCCTAGGTTCTGGCACATTCTCCTGAAGGATTAAGATTTTCTTCAGTTTCTCTGTGATCCCAGTTTGCCAGTAACTGAGTTGTCAAGAGAGTTTGTAAGATTTCAGAATTTATTTTAATATTGTCATCTTACAAATAATTATTTATCAGTAGAACTGAAGTTGTGCAGTCAAATCTATGTTGAATTTCCTGTGCTTGATAACCTTTATTAAATTAAATGTAGTGGTTTAGGTGCAAACTGCTGCTTATCAATCTGTCTATTTTGTCGGGACTTTTTGTTTGACCGTTGCTGCTCATGCCCGACTTTAGGCATGATATCCTTTTGATCAATCCTGACACCTCAGTATAAACTGAACCTGCATGTATTGTTTCCTATGAATATTAGAGTAATTGGTTGTAAGTTGAATTTAACATATTTAAATGAAGTTTTTAAATTGTTTTCTTATGTGTTTTGTGTTTTTATACATTGGTGATGAAGTTTCATTTGGTTAAGGAATGTAGTTAATTAGGGCACAGTGATTTATATGGGGAATCTTACCTAAGTGTTCATTTAAGTGAAATTTAGGAACAAATTGAGTTAATTTGTATTCTATGTAAACCTTTGGCAAGCAAAGAATAAGATGACCCTACCATTGTAAGTTTCCTGTTATCAGTTTACCATGCTAAATACTTTTTGCTTATGTAATGGAATCATTGGATAATTTACTTTATGACTTTTCTTGGAATAAAAAACAGATTCAATTAAGTAGTTTAAAGAATATAAAATATATTGTGAAATTATGTTGATGACTTCATAAAAGTCCATCTTTTTATCTAAATTTATGCAGGATGGCAGTGGAGGAATTTGGAGATTGGATCTATCATTTTCCCACACATCAAGTGCCCCCAAAAAGCTTTTTACATACCATGCTGGTGTAATTGCTGCATGTGAAGCTTCACCTTTCACTGACCTGGTGGCTACAACTGGTGCTGATCGTAAGTCGACTATTGTCAGCTTTTGTTCTTTGCGTATATTTCTAAAATTTATAATGAAAATTTGTTTAATATTCTCTGCAAGTAAGAAGTGTATTGGCTAATAGTGTCTTAAATTGTCACTGACCAGTGTTAAAAAACCAGCAGTTTTCACTGAAGGTAGTAGAGCAAGCACTTCCACAGTATGTGCCACTTGTTTGCCTGTGAGACAATTTTGAATGCAAAACACTTTACTATGCAGTTAAAACAAGTAGATCTCAGTATAGTTTTTCTCTCTCATTGATTTCACTGATATTTCCAAATTAAATTTGACATGATTTGGATTGAGTGAGCATAGGCTTTTCCATCGTAATTTTGAATAATTTTGTGTTAATATCATTCTTTGTAATGTTCTTAAGGTAGTTTTTAAACATTTGAGATGCATTATCCAAACTCTCAATGGATAAAAAAATGGGCACAATTGCCTTTTATACAAATTGAAGATAACGATTCAATAAAAATTTTGGTTTAGGGAAGACAAAAAATCAGGTAAATTGTATTCAGTAGTATATCTGATGTTACCTCTATGAGTTAGTCAGGGTGCTTTTTTAATGCCCTTTTAAAGTCAGACATTTGACAATGTTCTTCTTTAATGCCCTTCTTAAGTTAGACATTTGCCAATGACCTTCTTTGATGCTCATCAAAATTCAGACATTTGGCATTGTCATTTTTTGATGCCCTTCTAAAGTCAGATATTTTACATTGTCCTTTTTTGATGCACTTCTAAAGTCAGACATTTGGCATTGTCCATTTTTTATGCCCTTCAGATGTCTTGGCGTCATCATTTTTTGATGCCCTTCTAAAGTCAGACATTTGGCATTGTCCTTTTTTGATGCTCTTCTAAGTCAGACATTTGGCATCATCATTTTTGATGCCCTTCAAAATTCAGACATTTGGCATTGTCATTTTTTGATGCCCTTCTAAAGTCAGACATTTGGCATTGTCATTTTGTGATGCCCTTCTAAAGTCAGACATTTGGCATTGTCATTTTTTGATGCCCTTCTAAAGTCAGACATTTAGCATTGTCCTTTTTTGATGCCCTTCTAAAGTCAGACATTTGGCATTGTCCATTTTTTATGCCCTTCAAATGTCTTGGCATCATCATTTTTTGATGCCCTTCTAAAGTCAGACATTTGGCATTGTCCTTTTTTGATGCTCTTCTAAGTCAGACATTTGGCATCATCATTTTTGATGCCCTTCAAAATTCAGACATTTGGCATTGTCATTTTTTGATGCACTTCTAAAGTCAGACATTTGGCATTGTCATTTTGTGATGCTCTTCTAAAGTCAGACATTTGGCATCATCATTTTTTGATGTCTTTCTATAGTCAGACATTTGGCATTGTCATTTTTTGATGCCCTTCTAATGTCTAGGCATCATCATTTGTTGATGCCTTTCTAAGTCAGACATTTGGCATTGTCCTTTTTTGATGCCCTTCTAAAGTCAGACATTTGGCATGTCCATTTTTGATGCATTTCTGAGTCAGAGATTCAACATTGTCATTTTTTGATGTCCTTCTAAAATTAGACATTTGGCAATGTCTTTCTGTCCAGCCTTTAACTTTATAGCAGATTGAGAGGTGCCAAAAAATATATCTTAACTAGACGGTGTGTCATGTTCCATAGCCATATTCTCTGCCTCAAATGGAAAGTCATGGTAAGGGAACCACTGAAGATATTTTAATGAAACCTTGTCCAAATACACTTAATAGTTAAATAGTATGTTTGACATCATTGCAATGACTCCTGTCTCATTGTGGATGTTATGGCAAAGGGTAATATAATTATGTGTATCAAGTCTTGTGCATAACTTATGAATCATTGCAGTAATTTTAATTATACTTTGCTATGTACATGTCAAGTTGTTATGCATATACTCACCATAAAATATTGTTAATGTAATATTTATTGTATTCTTCTTTTTAAAATACTGTATATTTTGATTGGAAACCTACCTGTTAAGCTAGTTTGGTTGATCTGTTATGAGGCTGAACAGTGCTGCTGATTATCTGATTTTTTATTATGATTTTTATTATTTCAGACACTGTGCGTGTGTTTGATTGTCTGCAAAAGAAACAGCTGTGTGAGGTCCGATATCCTTCAGGGGGCACATTCATTCTTTGGGCACCACCAGTGGTAGGTGTTGATAAGTATCATGAAGAATCAAGATTTGTAAACATTTGTCAATTTCTCATGTTTGATTGGTCATTGATTTTAGATTAGCCAATCAGAGGAAATATGTTGGATCTGAGTTAGAGTGTGGCCAATAGAATCTTTTAATTTTGTATTGTATTTATACACATATTGCATTTGTATCAACATGTCCTCCATATATGTGTAAATCAGACTGAGATAGCTCATTGACCTTTCGCTAGAATGCATTTGTACTATACCCTTAACAATTACATTTAATTGATTTCCTTGTGTTACAAAACAGTGATTTTAGTCTCATTTGGTAAATGTTAAGATGTATTTGTCAGATTTTTAAAAAGTTGGTTTCATTAAAAAAGTTTACATGTCCTGGGGATTATAACAAATGGATTCAACCCTTTCTTTCTGATGCTCTCTTCTATCCAGATTAGATATGAACATTATCTTTCTAATGTATCATGTATATGCATATGTATCAACATGTCAATATAGTAATTTTGTGAGGGGAGGACTAAGCCAAGTTGAATATTGCAGTTCAGCCATAAAATCATTTGGTCATGTATGTCTATTCAGGATTGAAACTAACTTTTTTATTAACTAGTCAAGTGGACTAACAGGACAAAAGACATACTAGACCGCAGCAAAATCCATTAGTCCGTAAATTAGAACATCCAACTACAAATGAGCTTTTTTTTTTCATCCTCCGTTTTTTAATACTCTCTGCAGATGCTGCAAAAAATGGTATTTAATTTGGGGTTAAAGTTAAGTCACGGCCAACCGCTTTTCCACTTCTCTAGAAAAGTTGGGTTCCTACTTTCTTTATCATACTGTTTGTCGCGTTCCCTTTTGTTCTCTATATTGTCAGTCTTCTGCCTTTTGGCTGGATTTTCCACACCTTGAACAAATCGTCACAATGTTCTCTTTGCTCTCTTTGTTTAAATATGATCCTGGTCAGTGCAACAATAATGCTTTGCACACCATTTGTATTGCCTAATATAAAGCGCCTAGGTGATCTGGATTTACATATGGAAATTATAGTCAACAGATTACTGTTCTACTGTCCTTTGTTTTGCAGATGAATGCTGTATATAACAGAATTTTGCATTGTAGCTATTCCTGTAGTTACTGATGGTTCTAATGGTTTATGTTATTGTCATCATTTGCAGATGCACATGTAAAACAAATCACAGTGATCATGATATGCTTGTTGGATTTAATAATTTTTTGTACTTGAAATTGCATATAGCATAAAATAGAATTTTGTGAATTCCACAGGTTTGTAATGGCTGTCAGTGAAACCTGGTACATGTTATTGTCATCATAACATAAAACCTGACACAGAATTTTGTGAGCGCAGCTTGTATTGCAGTTTTTTTATTAATCATTTGAAAAACGGTATATATTATCATAATAATATAATGATGCACATATTGACCAATTTTTTGGTTTGAATGGTTTTTGTAAGTTATTGTCCTTTTTTACTTAGAGCGGGATGTACTTGTGACAGAGTTATCAACTGATATTGCTGTTTTTAGTGGAGTGCTTTAAAACTTAATACATTATCATCATGATCAGAAGATATGCAGATTGACCAATCCTTGTATTCATACTGCAGAAGAGCTTTGTTTTCTATTTTACTTTGTCCTCATCACAGGGTTTGAGTGGGAAGTGGAAGAAGTGGGATTATATTGACCAATCCCTTGTATTCATACCGCAGAAGAGTTTTTATTTTTTTTTTACTTCATCCTCATCACACGGTTTGGGTTGGATGTGCAAAAAGTGGGATTATATTTAACTTAGTAGATTGCTCAATATTCCTCTAGTCTTTGTTTTTTTTTCTTTAGATAATTCACTTATAGAGCATATTGTGTGCATTTTGTATTGGGTTGGTTTTCTATTTCAATATATCCTTGTATCTCCTATCCTCTCTATGATTCTTTCTGTCTCTCTATTTGTTTAAATTAAATATGAGATAACAGAACTTACGTGATAGCACTGCTCAGATGTTATGATGGAGATGATTATCTTGAAGGTATTGATGATAATGTAGTGGTAGAAGATGGCTGCTACTGCAAATGATAATTATAAATGTCATGAGAGTGATTATTATTTTTTAAAAATATTTTAATTAAATTTGTTCATATCATTTTAAAGCAAAATTAAATTTGCATTCCTTAAATTTCTTATTTGCAGTACAAAAAAAACAGTGGTATTTGTATTTTGGTCATTTATTTTATTCAATGATATCTGTTTAATTTGATACACATTTTTAAAGGAATTTGTACTTTAGGTTGATCCTAAAGGTGGGACCCTTTTGGTTGGGTTTGAGGATGGTGTGGTTCGTGTCTTTGCTGTTAGCAAGCTGACAGAGGGCAGTAGTGTTATTAAGAAGGGGAAGCAGGACTGTGATTTGGAACTTATTCAGGCCTTCAAGCCCCACAATAAAAAGGTCACATCACTTGCCATTGATGCCAGGGGTGATTACCTATCCTCAGGGGTAAGTTTTAGCAGAGAGGTGTACAAAATTTAATTAGATTCAAGCCCTGCATTCTGAAATAATATGAACTCCTTGTTATTTTCAGCAATGATGGCAAAATTGAATTTGGCTGTCATATTTAAATATACATGCGAATGACCTGACAGTTAGCATTTCCAGTTTCTCCTGGATCACATTTAAATGAGTAATGGTGCACACAATTATCTTATGGTATTTACATTGTTTTTACTTTAGGTCTTTAACTATATAATAGAGATATAAAAACAACAGGTTTAGTAAAATCAATTAATAATTTAATTCCTAGAATACATAATGAAGGTTTGGAAGACATTTAAAATATTCAAAGTTAAACCTCAAATAATTCTAAATATCCTGTCACAAGTCCAAAGGTATAGAATGTTCCTAATGAACTTCCAATAGCTCTGAATATCTAGATGTGCACCAATGATGTAATCCAGAATGTCTTTGAACGAGTTCTCAATAATTCCAAAGTTGTGTTTTAGTCCAAAACATCAACAAGGGCTTTATAAATTCAGTGAATAGTTTAAATAATTATATCCTCTCAGATTATATCTGAACACACTTACTAATGATTCCAGAGACTGATAATTTATATATACATCCGAACTTGACCTAGTTATTAGTCATTCAGATAAATAAAATCCATCAAATTGTAAGTATGTTTGCTTCTGGAACATTCTAAATTCAAAAGCTATGTCAGCATGTTTACAAATTACCATTATCTTAAAGTAAAATCTACAATTATGGAAAAAGTTAAGCACACAATAAAAAACAACATGCTGATGTATATAGTCATCAAAATTCAATTAGACAGTGAAGTAATTTTTTTTACTAAACAGGAACTTTTAATGTATTATTTATGCAAACATATTATTTAAAACATAATGAAAAGATGGTATACAACAGAGATTAGGATTTTTGCATAATTGGCAGCAGATTTTATTCACCATGTAGTGTTAAAAGCTGTAAGACTTGCAGTATGATTGGAGATCCTCTGGAAACTCTGATAAATCCATTCTCTTATCCAAGTTGTATATGCATGCACAAGGAAATGCACATGCTCCAATACTTAAAAAACACTTGACAGCAGCCAGAGGATTAGAAGAGGGTTTATGTTGAGAAGTAACTGTTTGACAATTGTGTAAGCTGTAAAAACAGTGTTGTGTATCATAATGCTAAGTTTCTTTCAACACATTAACAAATTTGTATAGATAAGCTTTAAGCATATCATTAGAAAGTAAGACTATGTATTTCTTAAGCATATAAAAAGAAATTATGATGGTGAATGTAAGATTCTTGCAGCTTCAGTTATCTTTTGTACAAAACGTTCAAAATCCCATCCCTTCTAAGATTTCTTTAAGTATCATAGTGTCAGTGTGAGTGCAGCATTTTATCACTGCAGTATTATAGTTCTTAGATATTGAAAATACAACAGTTGTTTTATTATTGCAGATTGTTTATTACAGAGATATGATCTTTTAGGCATGTGCTTCAGAGACAATTGATTTAGTCTTGCATTATTATGTAGGGCATTGGTTGAATCATTTATGATCTAAAATCTACACAAGTCAACAAAGTAATTTTAGTTCATTTTCAAAAATCACTATTTGTTTCAGGCACAAAAAGTTAAAGTCACAGTTAAAGTTAAAGGGCATTAATTGGGTCACAATGTAACAGAATTGTTACCGAGTGGATGGTGGATTCAATGAACAACACAAACACAATGTGAAAGATAATGTAAATTTATGAAATAAATTATTAATGAAAAATAATGATGTATCAACACAATAACTCATGCATTCAACCCACAATCTCACTTAACAACTATTCACAATTCAACAATAAATTAAATATTAATACAAAATAAAACACAGATACAAAGGAATCTCTTGGACTATACACAGATCCAAGGAACCTTTACAAAAGTTATATTACCGCAAGTATAAATTACGATAATAAACACAAGCATCAAACTATACTATCGCACGTATGGATTGCGACAACTAGCATGAACATATACATGTATTTAATCAAGTTGCTAACTTTTATTGAGATTCATGCAATCCCCTGAAATACTACTGTGATTTGAAGTAACTATGTAAATATAACAATGTATTCAATTGTACTACAATTGCAACACACACATGTGTCTCGACCCTGTATACCGTACGATTCACCAACTACTGAATTGCCTCCCAGCTTCTCCGAATACCTAGGGTTGACTCAATACTTTTATCAGTCACTTGCCCTTCACGGATCCACCACAGTTATATGTACAGACAGCATACAGCATCTACTAGAACCAACGTTCCCAAATACCTAGATGCCACCCCGGATGTTTACACCTCTAGACAGCTCAGACACTCAGACTTCTAGATTTCCGGATATTTACACATCACAACAGATGTAGACGGACAGACAATCCGACATACAGACAATCAGATACCTCAATTCGATTGCACAATTAAACAGCACAATCACAGCACAATCAATCACATTCAGCTGCAATTCAGAGACATTCAGAGACATTCAGAGACGTTCAGCTACAATATCAGAGACGTTCCGCTACAATATCAGAGACGTTCAGCTACAAATCAGAGATGTTCCGCAACAAATCAGCTACAATATCAGAGATGTTCCGCAACAAATCAGAGATGCTCCGCTACAATATCAGCTACGATATCAAAGATGTTCCGCAACAAATCAGAGATGCTCCGCTACAATATCAGCTACGATATCAAAGATGTTCCGCAACAAATCAGCCCTTTGGCTGGAGACAGAATGACGAGCTATCTATCCTGTGATAAGATACTTTTGGTCCTGTCATTATTATCAGAAATATTCTGCCTTATATATCCTCAAATAGATGAGCAGAATTCACGGCAAAATTACCGTGCACCCCGTGATTCTAATGTTCCTGGCTTCAAGTGATTCGAAGTCAGGCACATGCAAATCGTTACACGCCGCTTACCTTGGAAAAAAACCACTTATTCACCTCAGGTAACGCATGTACGACGAAACAAAAAAAATGGTGAAATTAGTTTGTAATTCAAGAAGAAATAAATTCAATTTTCGCCTAATTCTGTGACACACAAATGTAAGGATGATGAAGGGGACATGTAATTGGTTCACAAACATGGGGATGATGAAGAGGACATATAATTGGGTCACAAACGTAGGAATGATGAAGAGGACATGTAATTGGGTCACAAACATAGGGATGATGAAGAGGACATGTAATTGGGTCACAAACGTAGGGATGATGAAGAGGACATGTAATTTGGTCACAAACATGGGGATAATGAAGAGGACATGTAATTGGGTCACAAATGTAGGGATGATGAAGAGGACATGTAATTGGGTCACAAACATGGGGATGATGAAGAGGACATGTAATTGGGTCACAAACATGGGGATAATGAAGATGACATTTAATTAGGTCACAAACATAGGGATGATGAAGAGGACATGTAATTGGGTCACAAACATGGGGATGATGAAGAGGACATGTAATTGGGTCACAAACATGGGGATAATGAAGAGGACATATAATTGGGTCACAAACATGGGGATAATGAAGAGGACATGTAGATGGGTCACAAACATAGGGATGATGAAGAGGATTTGTAATTGGGTCACAAACATAGGGATGATGAAGAGGACATGTAATTTGGTCACAAACATGGGGATAATGAAGAGGACATAATTGGGTCACAAACGTAGGAATGATGAAGAGGACATGTAATTTGGTCACAAACGTAGGGATGATGAAGAGGACATGTAATTTGGTCACAAACATGGGGATAATGAAGAGGACATGTAATTGGGTCACAAATGTAGGGATGATGAAGAGGACATGTAATTTGGTCACAAATGTAGGGATGATTGTAGAAGGCATGTAACTGGGTCACATAGGTAGTGATGATTGTAGACGGCATGTAACTGGGTCACAAATGTAGGGATAATTGTAGAAGGCATGTAACTGGGTCACATAGGTAGTGATGATTGTAGAAGGCATGTAACTGGGTCAAACACATGTAGCATGCTAAGATGGTGGCAGCAAATGCCAATAAATCCTATTGATTTTCTAAGCCAGAACCATAAGAAGAGACAGTGACTTACACAGGAATATTGTTCATGGACTTGTTGTTTGAATATAATATACTATAACAGTGAATGCTTATACCACAATGAAGATGAGTCTTTCACATTATATTTCTAGACTTTATTTGGAACAGGAGAAAGAAAAAGATTGCAGTTTTGTTTACTGTAAATCGTCATATTTACTTATGTATTTGATAACATGTATATTTATGGAGTTCACAAATTACATTTAGCATGTTACTGTAATTTGGTGGTATGCCTCAATTTTGATAGAGCAAGTAGCCATCTTGTCTTAAATCATACATTTTTATTTATTGTGTCTTTGAATTTGTTGTTTTAAGGAACCAAATAAATCCTCAAAATGTGTGTACCCTATGATAAAAGGGAATTTATAGTATCATTTCTCCTTTCATTCTACAGTCTGAAGATGGGACAATTTTTTTCATGAAGATTGAGAAGACTTATGAGCCAATTGGTTTTCTGGAAATGCCAGCTTCTGTCCAACAAATACAGTGGTCTCCAGATAAATTTGTAAGTCAGCAAAGAAGCTTAAGAGAATATTGTTGTAACCTAATAAGTAGTTTTAGTCTTCCTTAGTAGGAAAATAAAATGGTCATGAAACTGTTTTGTCTGGTCTGTCAGTACTGAATGTCCAAATCTTCCAAAAGAAATTGTTGAAAAGATTGCACTTATATTTGTTTCTTTCTTTGTTTCCCTGTCAGACACCCATCTTGCTTTGCTCAATAGTATCCATCCCAAGGGCAACAACTCCAGTTTGGACTACTAATTCAGGAATGAGGATGCTGGTGAAATGATCATAATATTGAATGTTTTATTCATTTTTTTTTTTTATAACTTGGGTTAATACATGAAGTATTTTTAGTTGCCCAGGCAAGATAGGGAGTTTTCATCTTTTGTACGATTTCATTTAATAGGATCCCAAATAACACCTTCATTTCGGAAAAAGCATTTTGTCTTGATAACAGCTGTTGAGGTCAAATGTTTCAACAGTTTGTGTTATATTACACACCATATTTTTGTAGCATATGTTGTGCAT
Source organism: Unio delphinus (assembly GCA_029339505.1). Lineage (NCBI taxonomy): Eukaryota > Metazoa > Mollusca > Bivalvia > Unionida > Unionidae > Unio > Unio delphinus. Next base: position 3,986,828 of record JAQISU010000033.1, read on the forward strand.
CCAATTGCAATCAGGATAAACTTAAATCAGCCATCACATAACGTTCTGGCTGATCATGGTCTACATGGGTTATTCTGCTTTTTATATTGAACAAACAGAATATAGCCTGATCTTCCAATGCTTTATGTAATGAGAAATCTGGGTTAATGCTGTACAGTGATAAATACACTAGCCTGATCTTCCAATACATTATGTAATGAGAAATCTGGGTTGATGCTGTACAGTGATAAATACACTAGCCTGATCTTCCAATACATTATGTAATGAGAAATCTGGGTTGATGCTGTACAGTGGTAAATACACTAGCCTGATCTTCCAATACATTATGCAATGAGAAATCTGGGTTGATGCTGTACAGTGATAAATACACTAGCCTGATCTTCCAATACATTATGTAATGAGAAATCTGGGTTAATGCTGTACAGTGATAAATACACTTAGCCTGATCTTCCAATACATTATGCAATGAGAAATCTGGGTTGATGCTGTACAGTGATAAATACACTAGCCGGATCTTCCAATACATTATGTAATGAGAAATCTGGGTTAATGCTGTACAGTGATAAATACACTAGCCTGATCTTCCAATACATTATGCAATGAGAAATCTGGGTTGATGGTGTACAGTGGTAAATACACTAGCCGGATCTTCCAATACATTATGCAATGAGAAATCTGGGTTAATGCTGTACAGTGATAAATACACTAGCCTGATCTTCCAATACATTATGTAATGAGAAATCTGGGTTGATGGTGTACAGTGGTAAATACACTAGCCGGATCTTCCAATACATTATGTAATGAGAAATCTGGGTTGATGCTGTACAGTGGTAAATACATTTAGCCTGATCTTCCAATACATTATGTAATGAGAAATCTGGGTTGATGCTGTACAGTGATAAATACACTAGCTGGATCTTCCAATACATTATGCATTGAGAAATCTGGGTTGAAGCTGTACAGTGGTAAATACACTAGCTGGATCTTCCAATACATTATGTAATGAGAAATCTGGGTTGATGCTGTACAGTGGTAAATACACTAGCTGGATCTTCCAATACATTATGCAATGAGAAATCTGGGTTGAAGCTGTACAGTGGTAAATACACTAGCTGGATCTTCCAATACATTATGTAATGAGAAATCTGGGTTGATGCTGTACAGTGGTAAATACACTAGCCTGATCTTCCAATACATTATGCAATGAGAAATCTGGGTTGATGCTGTACAATGGTAAATACACTTAGCCTGATCTTCCAATACATTATACAATGAGAAATCTGGGTTGATGCTGTACAATGGTAAATACACTTAGCCTGATCTTCCAATACATTATGCAATGAGAAATCTGGGTTGATGCTGTACAATGGTAAATACACTTAGCCTGATCTTCCAATACATTATGCAATGAGAAATCTGGGTTGATGCTGTACAATGATAAATACACTTAGCCTGATCTTCCAATACATTATGCAATGAGAAATCTGGGTTGATGCTGTACAGTGATAAATACACTTAGCCTGATCTTCCAATACATTATGCAATGAGAAATCTGGGTTGATGCTGTACAATGGTAAATACACTAGCTGGATCTTCCAATACATTATGTAATGAGAAATCTGGGTTGATGGTGTACAGTGGTAAATACACTAGCCGGATCTTCCAATACATTATGTAATGAGAAATCGGGGTTAATGCTGTACAGTGGTAAATACACTAGCCGGATCTTCCAATACATTATGTAATGAGAAATCTGGGTTGATGCTGTACAGTGGTAAATACACTTAGCCTGATCTTCCAATACATTATGTAATGAGAAATCTGGGTTGATGCTGTACAGTGATAAATACACTTAGCCTGATCTTCCAATACATTATGCAATGAGAAATCTGGGTTGAAGCTGTACAGTGGTAAATACACTAGCTGGATCTTCCAATACATTATGTAATGAGAAATCTGGGTTGATGCTGTACAGTGGTAAATACACTTGCTGGATCTTCCAATACATTATGCAATGAGAAATCTGGGTTGAAGCTGTACAGTGGTAAATACACTAGCTGGATCTTCCAATACATTATGTAATGAGAAATCTGGGTTGATGCTGTACAGTGGTAAATACACTAGCCTGATCTTCCAATACATTATGCAATGAGAAATCTGGGTTGATGCTGTACAATGGTAAATACACTTAGCCTGTTCTTCCAATACATTATGCAATGAGAAATCTGGGTTGATGCTGTACAATGGTAAATACACTTAGCCTGATCTTCCAATACATTATGCAATGAGAAATCTGGGTTGATGCTGTACAATGGTAAATACACTTAGCCTGATCTTCCAATACATTATGCAATGAGAAATCTGGGTTGATGCTGTACAGTGATAAATACACTTAGCCTGATCTTCCAATACATTATGCAATGAGAAATCTGGGTTGATGCTGTACAATGGTAAAAACACTTAGCCTGATCTTCCAATACATTATGCAATGAGAAATCTGGGTTGATGCTGTACAGTGATAAATACACTTAGCCTGATCTTCCAATACATTATGCAATGAGAAATCTGGGTTGATGCTGTACAGTGGTAAATACACTAGCCGGATCTTCCAATACATTATGTAATGAGAAATCTGGGTTGATGCTGTACAGTGGTAAATACATTTAGCCTGATCTTCCAATACATTATGTAATGAGAAATCTGGGTTGATGCTGTACAGTGATAAATACACTAGCTGGATCTTCCAATACATTATGCAATGAGAAATCTGGGTTGAAGCTGTACAGTGGTAAATACACTAGCTGGATCTTCCAATACATTATGTAATGAGAAATCTGGGTTGATGCTGTACAGTGGTAAATACACTAGCTGGATCTTCCAATACATTATGCAATGAGAAATCTGGGTTGAAGCTGTACAGTGGTAAATACACGAGCTGGATCTTCCAATACATTATGTAATGAGAAATCTGGGTTGATGCTGTACAGTGGTAAATACACTAGCCTGATCTTCCAATACATTATGCAATGAGAAATCTGGGTTGATGCTGTACAATGGTAAATACACTTAGCCTGATCTTCCAATACATTATACAATGAGAAATCTGGGTTGATGCTGTACAATGGTAAATACACTTAGCCTGATCTTCCAATACATTATGCAATGAGAAATCTGGGTTGATGCTGTACAATGGTAAATACACTTAGCCTGATCTTCCAATACATTATGCAATGAGAAATCTGGGTTGATGCTGTACAATGATAAATACACTTAGCCTGATCTTCCAATACATTATGCAATGAGAAATCTGGGTTGATGCTGTACAGTGATAAATACACTTAGCCTGATCTTCCAATACATTATGCAATGAGAAATCTGGGTTGATGCTGTACAATGGTAAATACACTAGCTGGATCTTCCAATACATTATGTAATGAGAAATCTGGGTTGATGGTGTACAGTGGTAAATACACTAGCCGGATCTTCCAATACATTATGTAATGAGAAATCGGGGTTAATGCTGTACAGTGGTAAATACACTAGCCGGATCTTCCAATACATTATGTAATGAGAAATCTGGGTTGATGCTGTACAGTGGTAAATACACTTAGCCTGATCTTCCAATACATTATGTAATGAGAAATCTGGGTTGATGCTGTACAGTGATAAATACACTTAGCCTGATCTTCCAATACATTATGCAATGAGAAATCTGGGTTGAAGCTGTACAGTGGTAAATACACTAGCTGGATCTTCCAATACATTATGTAATGAGAAATCTGGGTTGATGCTGTACAGTGGTAAATACACTTGCTGGATCTTCCAATACATTATGCAATGAGAAATCTGGGTTGAAGCTGTACAGTGGTAAATACACTAGCTGGATCTTCCAATACATTATGTAATGAGAAATCTGGGTTGATGCTGTACAGTGGTAAATACACTAGCCTGATCTTCCAATACATTATGCAATGAGAAATCTGGGTTGATGCTGTACAATGGTAAATACACTTAGCCTGATCTTCCAATACATTATGCAATGAGAAATCTGGGTTGATGCTGTACAATGGTAAATACACTTAGCCTGATCTTCCAATACATTATGCAATGAGAAATCTGGGTTGATGCTGTACAATGGTAAATACACTTAGCCTGATCTTCCAATACATTATGCAATGAGAAATCTGGGTTGATGCTGTACAATGGTAAATACACTTAGCCTGATCTTCCAATACATTATGCAATGAGAAATCTGGGTTGATGCTGTACAGTGATAAATACACTTAGCCTGATCTTCCAATACATTATGCAATGAGAAATCTGGGTTGATGCTGTACAATGGTAAAAACACTTAGCCTGATCTTCCAATACATTATGCAATGAGAAATCTGGGTTGATGCTGTACAGTGATAAATACACTTAGCCTGATCTTCCAATACATTATGCAATGAGAAATCTGGGTTGATGCTGTACAGTGGTAAATACACTTAGCCTGATCTTCCAATACATTATGCAACAAGAAATCTGGGTTAAAGGTGGTAAATACATTTTTTTTTTCTGAAATAATAACTTATGTGTTGTATATCATACCACTGTAGCACCAGCTCTTTTAGATACTCTTTTGATAATTTCAGATTAGTTTGATTCAAAGCTAAGGCTTTCTCTCTCTCTCTCTCTCTCTCTCTCTCTCTCTCTCTCTCTCTCTCTCTCTCTCTCTCTCTTTCTCTCTCTCTCTCTCTCTCTCTCTCTCTCTCTCTCTCTCTCTCTATCTCTCTCTCTCTGTCTCTCTCTCTATCTCTCTCTCTCTCTCTCTCTCTCTCTCTCTCTCTCTATATATATATATATATATATATATATATATATATATATATATATATATATATATACATATATATATATATATATATATATATATTTCAAATCGTATTTGCATATTATTACACTCTATACAGCTTTTTCTAACTCCATTCATGTGACTTTCTTGCACAAACTTGTGACCAGTACTACTATTAATCTAATTCATGCTAATGCAGAGTCACATTATCTAAAATATTCACATTTTAAAACTTCATTTCAGTCAAGAATGAAATTACTAGTATTCTGTGTTGGGGGTAATGTTGTGGAGGTAGATTCGCCAGAGTATGGAAAATTTGACACCTCTCACACTTACAAGATTACGAGACTTCCAATGAGACATTTCCAGTTCCACAGCATAAAATCAAGGCTACGGGTAAATATGTTTGTGTTGTGATAGAAAAATACCGGAATGACTTTATAATAATTCAGATTTTGAGAATTTTTAATCACCATATTTACCATGTATGTTGGGACAACATAAATTAATTTTTAAAGTAATTGTTTGTCTACTGTATGCTCTGGGACACATCAAGGTGTTTTTTTAATCCTAAGTTATTGGACATTCGAAAATATCATGTTGGAAAATGCACTCAAACTGAAATTTTATTATAAAAAAAAAACAACTGTGTACTATTGATAAAACTCTTTAGTCTACTGCAGCATCATCTCATCAGCACAATCTCTCTCCTGGACATATGCGATTCATTCTTTCAGTGCATGAATATTTGTTTAGATTTCTCATGCTGTGAAAAATTTATCATTTGAGGCAATGCATCTCCTGAAGCAGAAACTGCAAGAACAAAAGTCAGATTTTATTAATCAGCACCAGTCGTGCTAATTCTCACACTTTTAACCCCCATCTTATTGTCATTACATCCAGCAATGAGATTAAAATACACTAGAATTTCATCCATGTTAATGATCATATTGTCAGCGAAATCATCATCTTCTCTTCTGGCTTTTACAAATTCATCAAATGATTTTAGTTTTTTCAAATCTTCTGGGTTACTCAGGGTCTCTGATGTCTTTGCATGTTCGACTCTTTCAAATTAATTTAAAAATTCCCGTGAATGTCAGTGAAAAGGAGCCAAAGTTAGCTTTCATATCTCAGCTGACCTTCCATTAAAAAAAAAATTGGCACACTAATAGATATGAAAGTTGGTTTCTGAGGTCAGCTTGCTTTGTAATAAATAACCTTTTGTCTTTTATGTTCTGTTGGTAAGTTCAAACAATGAGTTTACTGCTTGCTTGCCAGTTGTGTTTATTCACCACCTGGGCTTCTATTTGCTTGGCATATGTAATAATTAAAACAAAACAGCATTGATGTTTGTGGGTAAATAGTATACACAGCAATAATTTGCTTTAAAAATACTTTTTGTAACCTGTACTAGTGAAATGATTGTCACTTGCACTCAAGTGAATGTTTTTTTCAAATAAAGATTTTTATTTGAAAATACTGTCATATAGTTGACCTGGATGTAATTCAGTTTTGGTTATTTTGCACCTAACACTATGTGATGTGTGAATGGCAGATGTCTTTAAGCAATTAGTCGATAATTTCATTCTTATTTGTGACTTAGATCCAGTTTTCAGCTGGATAACATATTCAAACCTTTAAATACAACCAAACATGATATGTTTCTCATAGCGATACATGCTTCAGTATGGATGCCTATACCACATTTATTTATCTGAGTTTGTGGATATATTTGTTTTCTTTCTTTAATGCTCATGATAAAAAAAGAAGAATAAATGATAACAATACAAAGTTAGTTTCTTTTATTATCAGATAAGCATTTTGTTTATCTTTTATATTGCAATGTATAGTGGAGGAGGGGGACGTTTGGCCTAGTTGAATAAAAATTTCACCATAAGACGAAGAAAAAAAGGTTTGTTTTTATGTCCCAATATATAGGGTAATAAAATACATTTATAATCTGCAATATTTCAATCTTTGTGTATTAGATTAATTGGACTTGAGGCCAAGAGAGCTAATGATATGGTTGTCCTTTCCCATGCATTGTCCATAGTGTATTTTCTATTCACAATTGCTATTAACATATTCTTAAAAATCACTCAGCAAAATTAGACCAGATTTGACAGTGTACATATTCTTGGAAACCACTCAACAAAATTAGACCAGATTTGACAGTGTACATATTCTTAGAAATCACTCAACAAAATTAGACCAGATTTGACAGTGTACATATTCTGAGAAACCACTCAACAAAATTAGACCAGATTTGACAGTGTACATATTCTGAGAAACCACTCAACAAAATTAGACCAGATTTGACAGTGTACATATTATTAGAAACCACTCAACAAAATTAGACCAGATTTGACAGTGTACATATTCTGAGAAACCACTCAACAAACTTAGACCAGATTTGACAGTGTACATATTCTGAGAAATCACTCAACAAACTTAGACCAGATTTGACAGTTTCCTTACCTGAGCCTCATTTAGATTTGTTCAAATGATACTGATATGTAATCAAATATGGCTACAATTACTACAAATGAAATAAACTTGAAACAGCTTCTTCTCCAGAATTATTTAACAGAATTTAAGCTGGCATGAAGTTCATTCCAAATTTTGCTGCATTTACTCAAAGAAAAATCTTCAATGACATCTTTTCAAAACTACTCAACATAATGTAACCAAATTTTGCAGAAGCATCCTGCTATGAAACTGTTTCAAATTTCTTCAACTGATTCCTATCAAATGTGGCTGCTGTTACTAAAAATTGATAACTTGTCGGAATAGCATCTAATATTAACTGCTCAGCTGAATTTAACAATACTTGAAGGAAAACATTTTGGCTTGAAGGTGTTTTTGTCTTGTTCTAAAAGATACCCAATCAAACCAGGTGTTGATTGTATTTGTCGGAAAAGATGCATACCAATGGCAAGAAACCTCAGTAAGTAAGGTATTTGGGGATTTTGAAAACCTTAAAATCTAATTTGTGCTTGGACCATTCAAACTGGATGTTATCTTTGCTTCCATGATGCACACAAAGAATTTAGAATGGCACATTATTCTCATGACAACAAACAAGCTCAAGCTACTAAACACTTTCAGAAATGAGATCGTCATTATTATTATGTCTGAAGTATTTGATGTTTTATATCATTTCATGTTTTAAATACCATTAATTGCAAATTATTAAAAATATATTTTTTGTATTTAAGAAAACAAAACAAACTCCCCAAAATAACCCAATATATGTTTCTTATGAAACAGTTCCAGATTTAGGTAGTCACGAATCCTAAAATCTAGCCCCTCCAATTATCTGGATGCTAAACTTAGACAATTATTTGTTCATTAAAAAACAAAGAATTATTAAAGCAGCAACGAACAAACAGAATTTAGATTTTCTGCATGTTGTGACAAGACTGTATCATTTTCATTCATTGGTAACAGTATTAAACATGTTCATTCAGATGCTTACTGTTTCCCCCAGTATTTCTAAGCATCTACTTAACATGTACTTGAGAGCATGATTCTGTAGTGGCTACCCTTGTGTACAGTTCTCTAACTACTGTCAGTTCAAATTTACAGCAAGTTGTATCTAACAAAAATTATTTATTTAGTTATAAAGAGAATGCATGTCTAACATTTAACATTGTAATACTCAGTAATACTAGTAATGTCTTTTATCAGAGGAATCTAATTATTTATGCAGCCATGATTCACTTTTGGTTGAGAGTGAAAATGAGCAAAAACGAAATCTTAATCCGACTTAGCCCCCCCCCCCCAATGTCAACAGCCATTCAAAATCAGAGATGCCATCCATTCCAGATTTTACAGAATTATTTATAAAAAGTTTATTAAAATTCAGCATTGTAAACTATATTGATAAAATTCTAGACATTAAAAAGTTATTGCGATAACATTTTTGATGACTGTTTTATTTGGACACATGTAGGAAACAAAAGTACATAATCTCAGTATGATTGACAGGTACATCAACTGTATTATTTTTTATGTAAAAATAAGTGAGTCTCATTAAGCGAGACTTGTGTATGAATTGAGAGCGATAATGCCAACAGAGAAACTCATAAAGGTCACACATATGAATGTTACGGCTAGTCATCCCATGTTTAATTTTCCTTCGGTCCTAAAAATACAGGATTGGTAAAAATCCATCAACACTATGCAGACATATTTATAATATACCTAAGAAATGGTAAAAGGTATATGTAAATAAGTGGGTAGATTATGAGTAACAGTGCCATATTTTGAAGATTGCAAGATTTTCATACAGAAGTGAAACCTAGAGTACCTATGCATTGCTTACACATTGAGACCAAAACATAAGTAATTGTGCATATATGTGACCTTAGTTTCTATTAGGAATGCGGATTGACCTGTAGTCCAATCAATAACTTGAGCATACTTTAGTAAGTCTCATTTTGAACATTAAAGTTGTCCATATAGACCTTTACCAGACCCACAATCTCAAGGAACCATATGGGACATTTGGTTAACTGAAAAGCAATATAAACATAGCAAGAAACCATTCCATAAGACTGATGTTAGGTTAAAAGTGGTGGAAAAATTGAGGAGAAAAGATAGATTAAGATAATTCATATAGTAATTGTTTTTGAATAGAAATATTTAAGAAGATCAAAGTTCTAAATTTAGAGGAATGAATTCGCCATTTATTCTCATTGGACCTTCATTGTTTCTGATGGTGTATATAGAAGCTTATAGGAAGATAGAATGTGATTGGATAGTGTTTTACTCTTAATGAATGTATTGTCTGTTTTATAAGGGCTGCCTTGATTGTGTACAATTCATTCTAGGATTCCTAATAAACATGCTCATCGGTTGACATCTGACTTAACTGTTTGAAAAATCAAGATGTTGTGTGTATTAAAATCCTGAATAATTTGAGCCAGAGATTAAACATAGACCATAGTGAAAGAGGTTAACATCTGTCTTAAATTGTTTGAAAAATAAAGAATTCTACTTTATAGATTTTGGAATATTACCATGAATCACATTCATAATAAATTTAATCTTTATAAACATTCATAATTAAGAAATTAATAATGATGAAATGGAAGGAGAAAGCTAAATATTTATTCCTATCTAACTTAAAATAATAGTGAAAGTTTGAGTTCGATGGTTAAAATTTGTTTTTACAAGAATTATATTGACTTGGGTAAATATTTTTTCTCATGTATACATATAGATAAGGTATCACTTTTTTGTAATTATCATATGTAAATACAAATTAAGATTGATATGAAACAATTTAATATCCATGTTTGATAGTTTAGTATTTTGTATGTAGTAATTTAAAGGGCATACAAAACTTCTGTAATTATTTATTTTCAAAATTTATATTAGGTTTTGTTGTGGTGAGTATTTTGCAATTTCAAAATACACATGTACATTTATGTTTAAGTTTTCCAATGTCAGACCATAATGGAAGTAATCCATCCATTTTTTTTGCAATGCTTGACTAATATTAAATTCAGAATAATGTTGTGAACTAATTGGTAAAGAAATAACACTTGTAATAAAATGGATAAGGACCCCACATTTTCATTTATTTAGTCCATGTAATTAATTTTGTTAGCATGAGGAAGAATTGGAAAAGAAGCGTTTGGAAGAAATTGAGAGAAAGAAGAAAGAGGAAGAGGAGAGAAGAATGAGGATAGAGCGGGGCCTTGAGACTGAATCAGAACATGGAGAAGAAGGTTATAAACTTCTGTTTAAGTTCATTTAATTTAATGAATGATTAACTTTTCAATTTAATACTCATTTTAGTATGTTTAGTGTTTCTTATCCCTTCTGCATTCAAAATAAGGTCCATTCTGTCTAAAATTAATGTAACAAGTTAAATTCACTTTGATAGTATAAGTTATTAGCTGCATGGAGATAGAATTATATTTTATTGTTACAGGAATTACATAAATTTGTTGTATACTGAACATAAAAGTGACATGTTTTGTATCTTATCACTGACAGGACATTACTCAATTACAATGCCATGTAGTGAATCTTTATATCATAATTATAATATTTACTAATAATAAAAGTCAGATTTTGTTTGTTTGTTTGTTTGATTAGGATTTTTAACGTAGCTTTAACAATGTTTCAGTCATATTGCTATGATGTCTGCAGTGAGGCAGTTTATAGTGGTGTCTACCACTGGGGCATCATGCCGCAGACATCTATCATGATGTCCCACTCAGTCACATTATCCTGACACCAGGCTGACCAGTCCTAACACTAACCTCTTAATGCTGAGCGTCAAGCAAGGTAGCTGTTTGTACCATTATTGTAAGTCTTTAATATGACTTGGCCAGGGATCGAACCCACAACCTCCCGCTTCTGTGGCAGATGCTCTAACCACTAGGCCACCGGAGTGGTCATAACAGTTAGATACATTATTGCAAACTGCACAGATCTAGATCAGCTGTCGCATAATGTGCAACATTGCAGTGCAGTTGCGATTAATTGGTAGAACAAACATCTCAGAATTTGATCTTCCAGCCCATAATATAATGGCAGATCAGCATCTGTCATGTTTGAAGTGGATGTTTGAGTACACATGGTATGTAACTTGATGCTGTGATACTATAAAATGTGTTTAACTGATCAAAGCCACTAGCTTACTTTCATTTCCAATAATGATGGGCTACAGGAGAAGGTTTTCTTGTTATTTCCCATTGAATTGTCTGATTCAGAGAGACATTTGTATTGAAAGTTGCTTTGATAAGTAGAAGAAGTTGTTTTGGATTAGCTATTTGTCATGAAATGGGAGAAATTTGTATTACTGTTGTTTTTTTTTTGTTGCTTTACTGAACCCTTGTTATCTTCCTTTTTTCTTGCATTCCAAAGAAACCCTAAAATTTGTGAAGGTTTGTCTGCCTGTGTTAAGGTTGGTCATGTCTGCTTTAAATCTAATGGAACTGGCAATTTCTTTCATAAAAAGAATCTGGTCTGAAAATTGTGTTTTCTTTTTTTGGATATGTTTTAATTTAAATATCTTCATTTCTAGGAATCCATGTAAAGCTATATCCTTGTTCCTTTCTCCTGTGTTACTTGCTTGGTGTCTATCATTAACTGTGATGACATTACTAAACCTGAAACAATGGAACTATTACATGATGCAGAATACCTCATTTGGCCGTAAGTTACTGAAGCAGGAGGTCGTGGGTTTGATCCCCAGCCGAGTCATACCAAAGACTTACAAAAATGGTCCTAACAGCTGCCTCACTTGGTGCTCAGCATTAAGAGGTTAGTGTTAGGACTGGGTGGGATATCATGCTAAATGTCTGCGGCATGATGCCCCAGTGCTAGACGTCACTATAACTGCCTCACTGCAGATATCGTATCAATATAGCTACGTTAAAAATCCTAATCAAACAAACAAACAAACAAACCTGATGGAAAACGATATCTTTTAGCCATAAAGCATTCAAGAGGAAAAACAAAATTCTCTTGGTTGCCAGAGTTATCGGAGAGGTGCAAGTAATATATACCTAAATTATAATTATGACAATTAACAGTCCCAATTATATTACTGCCTGTTAAATTTATTTGACAAGTAGCTGTTGATGTAATCCATCACTTATGTGAAAGTAAAAAATATTTCTATCCATTGACGAAGGTTATTTCTCATAATTTTATCCCCTCTTGACACAAACTTGTACAGTATGTAAAAGCTAGGCTATTGAGTTTGACCTGTGATCTTTGACTTTCAGAAGAGAAGAAACCAGCAGAAGAAGAGTGGGTGCCTTATGTCCCAGCAGAGCCAAGTCCAATTCTGTCTGGTTTCTACTCAGAAGAGGGGAAGTTCTGGCTCTCTATGGTAAGTTAAATATACTTATGAGCTTTTTTTGTACTATTTTACAAAGTCAATACTTGAGCAGCATCTCTCCAAACTCTGGGAGGCCATTATATATAAATCTTTAGACTAATCTTTGATAATTGAGTTTCCAGGACCAGATGCTGAAATGCTTCATGGATTCTCATGACAGAGAGCCCTGAATGAAGCAAAATCCCCAACCAGTTGTGACAAAATATGCTAAAACATGTGCATGACTTTGTACGAACTTTCAAAATCCAGATGTTATTATTGCTGCAGTAATGAAGTATCCAAGCATTTTATCTTTATTAATACATAATTGTATTATTAGAGCTTCAGATATAGTTTAAAATACTCATTCCATGTCTGAATATATGGGTTTCTGTTATACACACAGACACACACACACACACACACACAATGAGAGGACATGGCCAAAATATAAGAGGCAACATATTTTTTGTCTGGCATACTACTTTGAACAGCCAGATGCTGTAGGAAAACTCTACAGCTTAATTTTAAGGTAAGTGCACTTTCATGGTCATTTCAGTTTTGAATTGTCTTGGTCATTTAAAATGTTAGTGCTGGCTAGAATTATAGCAGAGTGACATTCTTTTTTGTATCTTTAAAAGTCTAAATCATTCAGTGTCATATAGGCTGTTTATGCCAGCTAGAATTGATGCTTTTTTGTCTCATGAATTAAAATGAGGTATATGTTAACATTGTTTGAATACCTACACTGATGCTGGAAGGGGACTCTTGATGCCATTCAGACCTTTTTGGAATTTATTTCATGCAATTTCAAAAGAGAACCTGCATGGATTTTTATGGTACATTCAATGGGTAATTGTACAATTGGAACAAAAAAACGTAATGAAAGGAGAATGCAGAATGGATGCAAACAATTTCCACAATTGAAACCCCTCTTTTGTAAAATAAAATGTAAGAATAAATTCTTTAAAATTGTCTGTTTTCACTTCTTATAAACCATTACATTGTTAATGTCAAGGAAGACATAGCAATTGCGGTTGCTATTATCATCACCATTGGCTGTATCTGTACAATTTTTATTTGAATGAAGCAAATATTTGCTGACATATACTCCAGAAGTATATTTTTTACATTAAATATATGTTTTTATTTATAATAAATTCAATGCTGTCTTTTGCATTTTATGCATCAGCTCTGTTTATGTGCATGCAGTATTTCAGCTAGTAGATGTCCTTTTTTTTGTTTGACTTTTACATGCACAAAGACACTAAGTCTGCAAAAAACAAAAAACATTTAATGTGCCAAGAAAGTGAAACCCAAAAATTAAAAAGTTTGTTTTTTAATATACCTTTCATCTGATACAAATGTGCCAACCAGTCATCAAACATCTGTTGCGGTTGGTTATTGTTTTATGAAAATTAACAAAATCATCAAATTTCCCTTTTTGATTTCTCTGGTTACTATGCTTGAACTTTTGATTTTACCTCATTGTCCTAATATCATAAATGTCAGAGCTCTGAATTGCCTGAAATAATGTAAATTTGGTATATCCCGCAATATTTTTGGGTTGAGATTTTAAGAATGAGATTAGCATGTTACCATATTGAAATAGTTTAATAAAAAAACATATGAAACAAATTAATGTAAGCATTGAGGTATCTTCAACTCTTGCTTTACTAACATTTTTTTATTAAAATGAAAAGAATTATAGTCTTGGGAATTTTCATAAGCACATGCTTCCAGTTACAGTAAACTTTTTGTAAACTTGGAAAAGTTTTATAAGAGGTACTTGTAGATTTTTTGATAACTGATTTCTTTACCCCAGTATCATGTTCAGATCTTTTAAGCAATAAAAATCACTGCAGATATGATGCCTCTGGTGAAAAAACTGTTAAAACACAAAAACAGAGACAAAAACCAGACAGAAAGTGAAACCTCTGATAGAGATTTAGACTCCACAGTGATGTGGAAAAAAAGACAGACATAAAGTAAAACTTCTGATGGAGAATTAGATTCCACAATGTTGGGAACAAAGTCAGACAGAAAGTGAAACCTCATAATAGAGATTTAGACTTCACAATGTTGGGGGAAAAAAGATAGACATTATTGGCCCACATTTTCAAGTGAAGTGCTGTAACAGTCCCCATTATAACATGAATTTAGATATATGATCATGGCAGGGCTTCTGAAATTTCACATGTATTTTTCTCATAGACGAAAAAAAACCTTTGTTTCCTCATAGATGAAAAAAGAAAATCCTCTTAAAATTACAAAATTAACATATAAAATGTTTATTATGATTTTGGATAAGAGATCACATATGAATTCTAATACAAGACAACTGTAGTATGGCTCCTAAAATTTCATATACATGTATTTTTCTCTTACATGAAAGAATACCATTTCTTTTAGAAAGTATAGAAAAAATTATGCAAAAAATGTAGTCATGGATTGCACTGGGCATCACCAGTATTGAAAATTGTGTTTGTTTCCTTTTTGGCATCAAAATATATCATCTAGCATTGTTTTTTTTTTGTGACAACATTGTTGGCTGTTTAAACTTGTATTTACAATCTTGGTTTTGGAGTGGAGAAATTCAAAGGCACAATGAAGGGGAGCTGTAAAGTTGGATATAAATTAATATAATGTTTTATTTGATGTTGCTGTCGCATTTGTTTGACCCTCCAGATGTTGAATTCAGCGGTGATTTCAAAAGCACACGCACCCTTCATCACAGCAAGCTGACTGCAATCTTCATTTAAAACAAAGAAACTTTCATCAAAGGAAGCCAGCACCAAACTGAAACAAAAAACTCCAAATGGAATCTGGTGGATTATTGCACTGCGCTATGAATGTTTCCTCCTTTTGCAGAAAAATGTTTATGGTTACTATTGCTCCCAATGGTGGCATTAAGTGCAAATTAAATGTCCAATCTTTCAAAGCTGTACACATCTGGCTGTGAAGTTTTTTGAAAGTGGGGCATCACACAGATTAAACTGTTTCATTTTCCTATGAATAGCCTCATTTCCTGGGTAGCCTTGGCAAGATGATAGCTGTCTCCAGCTGATCAAGATCTAGGCCAGTTGAAGTATACATATATGTAGCATGTAAACAACCTTAGGCACATGCTGCTGGCAACAATATTGTAATGAATCGTTTAGTGACAGTGGGATATAGGTCAAAGGAGGACTACCATTTTTTACGTATGCATTATTTGGTTTTCAGTTGGGATGTGACTGATACATGGATTTTATAAGATGTGATTTATACTCAAATTCATGGATTTTTCTTATACATGTACAGTATTTAAGACATTATGGATGGTACTACACAAGTGTAAGTTGTCAATATGTGTGCATCATTTTCTTCAGCTAACTGATCTGGTTGGTTATAACATGGTTTGTACATAACACAGCCAGGTTATGTGGACCCCAGCCATCATCTTATAGTGTGGTCATACTGTGTTCACAATACTTTGTTACAAAGTTTTACCCAGCCTGCCTGTTTTATAATTTCTGGAGTGGTTTCTTGGCCTGTTCTTTTGCATTTCTATTACTTTTTTGACAACTGTGATTTATGTGTATGAATAAAGTCAAATAAGAGCATGTGATCTAACATCACAAAACATATATAATATATT
This sequence comes from Unio delphinus, assembly GCA_029339505.1. NCBI lineage: Eukaryota > Metazoa > Mollusca > Bivalvia > Unionida > Unionidae > Unio > Unio delphinus. The sequence continues at coordinate 4,003,148 of JAQISU010000033.1, forward strand.
TATTTTTATTAACATTCTTCATCTCAGGGTGGTTTTGATGCTGGCTACCTATACGAGTGTAAATTTTGGAGTGATGAAGAGAAGGCCAAGTTGCCTCCAGGGGCAGTAGAAGAACCACACAGAGCGATTGCTGTATTGGATTCAAAGGATACACCCATCTCAATAATCAAGTTCAGGTAGGTAACATGTTTGTTCATCTGACTCCAGTAATTTTTATTATAGTCAGTAGATGATAAAACTAAGTAAAACACAAGAAGCTATATGAGCTTTCCTATAGACTGAAAAGTTTCTTTTCAACTAAAAACTAGTACCCATTTTGCATCCACAGACTACACTATAATGAATCAGAACTATCTACTGGTATATGCTTGTTAAATATACCAGTGTGAAATTACTGTTATGTGTATGAATTTTTTGTCATTTTTTTTACCATGCTATTGGAGTGATTTATTTATTTTGTTTATAGAATCTTCCAGTTTAAAGTGCATTTGTTTATATGTAAGTCTGATATGATTGATGCCTATGTTCTTGACGTGCACTAAAAGTAGGTCACTGTTATTATTCATCAGTACAAGTGATGATATTAGGTCAGCCATGTGCTGATCAGTTGAGGTTTGTATCCTGCATTATTTATGACATACTTGAAAAGGTTATTTTAAAACTATATGCTCTGTTATGTAATACTATATTGAGTGTATAGTGTTACTGGCACTCAACCTTTTGCCATTTGGTACTAGTGTCCTACATGTTCTCATAGCAAACAGTTGTCATCATGGTCTTCACAAAGTAGAATTTGAAACTTGAATTCTTTGTCTTCAGTCACTATTCAAAAAAATTCCATCATGATTAAATTGCTTTGCAGAGGAAGTATGTCTTGAGTTTGCATGTGCACAATATGTCAATCAGAAAGGTGCATTGCATCTTGTGATATCAACAAACCAACTGTCAGAGAGTATGACATGCTGATTGCCACCAGTAACATGAAGGCATGTGTTTCGATCCTAGTGTATCAGTTCACATTTTTTACATCAAGCTACAGCCAGTAAATAGGCAATGCTTTGTGTAAAATATGCCCTCAGGTGAATTTTGTCATATTTGACTAAAATTGGGGAAATATGGTCTTTATGGAGAAGATAGATATGCAGAGCTAGGACAGCAGATGTATTTAATACCACAAGACATCAAGACATTTGTTTTCTTGAAAATTGGACCTTCGGAGACATACAGGTGGATCTCTGTGAGCAAGACACCTCGTTTCATGTGACAAAAATTAAAATAAAAGTTGTTTGTTCAGAGGTAGATACTTATTAAGACAGTTCCCATTAGTGGTTGTAGTAGTAAGTAGTAGGGAATTATCATCGTCAACAACAAAGTACTACTAAGACCTGTTGCAGGATAAAAATGTAGATAATTTGTATAGACAATCATATTATCATCACTATCATCTCAGCAGCTTAGTTTTAGCAGTGGTAAAAATCAGTTCTGTCAGCTTGGTGATGACTAAGAACTTGATAAATTAAATCCATGTGGCAGGGTTGAGAGGGATAAATTGTTATCATTATAATTATTATTATGGCTATTATAATTATTATTATTGTTATTATAATTATAATTTTCATTTTATTATTATTATTATTATTATTATTATTATTATTATTGTTGTTGTTGTTGTTGTTGTTGTTATTATTATAAATTTTTATATATTAGGTTTTATCACATTTAATGACAAATATCCATCCAAACCCATTCTTCTGACCTGAAGGCCCACCCTCAATTGTTGGATCAAAGAAACAGGTTTGCTGGTTTTTCAGAAAATAATTCATTTATATTTAGGGGTATTTCTTTGGAGCAACGTGGTTTGAGATTTTTAAAAAAGGATTTTTTATTATGATATGTCAGTCCTTCCATCAGTCTACCTGTTACCAATATCATTTCTGTACAAAACTCAATTTGCCCATCATCTAAAGTATCAAATATACAGGTAATTTTTGCACTGGTGTAAGTAAGAATCCTTTTGAGTTTGGAGTCCAAAAGTTCAACTGTTGCTGTGATGGTAAGATATATTTTTTCTGCACAATAACATTGGTTATTTGTCACCTACCTTGACCAAACATTCTGGATGATTTACTTATGGGTTAAGAAGAAACCTTTGGATTTTAGGGTCAAATGGTCAAATGCCAAGGTCACATTGAGTGAAAGAAATGAAATGGTTTTTGCACAATAACATTAGTTCTACATCACAGACCTGAAGCAAACTTTGTGAGTCATACCAGGGGTGAGGATTTAGTTTGGTTTGGCGTTGTATGGCACAGTAACACTAATAGATCATGTAGGCTGCTTCAGTCACGATTCAAACCTAGACTCTCTCAATCACAAGTCTAGCATTCAAGCCATTGAGTCCCCATAGTTCCTTGAGCTAAAGAAGAAGGCTATTGATTTTGGTGTCAAAAGGCAAAAGAGCATGATTATTATACAAGAAGAAAAGTAGATTTGTACAAAACTATCGGTTATGTACATAACAGACTGTTAAACAGAACAAATGTATAATATGCAGATACTTTTGTCCATATATGTTTTTGACCTGATAGAAAACACAGCTTGTATAAGCTTAGTGCAATGAAAGTTCTTTCAGCAAATCTTGGTTGTTTTAGGAGGTTTATTTTCAAAATACTCTTAGAGTGTTAAAGATCTGTTATATTTCTTATCATCAAGGCCAGCTAGAATGAATTACACCTAGACTGCCTTAATCTTAACAACCTGTAAAGGAAAACACTAATACTTTTGTTACAATTGGTAGTGGATGAAAATATTATTATAATTGGTATTGTATATGGCTGTTGTTCTTTTTTTCCTTATGATTACTAATACACACCCAAAAATAATTTTTTGCAGATTTCCTGAAATTTTTCAGACAAAGACTAGGTTAAAATTTTAATGATGTTTTTCATTTTTGATAAATTAAAAAATGCAAATTTTTAAAGCTTTTTCAGTACTAGAATTTAGGATATTTTATTAAGTCTAAGGAATGTTTCCAAATGAAGCTATATATGATATTTAACTTCACTGGCAGTCTTTAGAGAAACTTTTACTAACTTATATATGACTATTTCTGCAATTCAGCATTATGTATGAGAAAGGGTCAGTGCCTGGCAAGTGACATGCATGACATGGTACTCTAATTAAACGCATTTCAATAGTCATATTAAATATTTAACCTTTGTGAAGTTTTATTATTTCAAATTTTGAATTCTGAAACAAAATCTGATATTTTTTTGGTTTTAATTTTTCACTCGTATTTCTAACAGCAAAAATAAGAAAATTTTAATTGTTTTTTTTAAATGCAGAGAAAATTAGAGCATGATGTGGGAAATTTGCAATAAAAAGCCTGCAAACATTTCAAAAAAAAATTACACCTCTCTAAATAAATAGTTAAGAAGAAAATTTACTGAAATAAGGTCAGTGATTAATTAACATGGTTGATTTGTCAGGATATCAGGTATTAAGTACAAAGTTTCCATACCTAATTGAAACATTTAAACATTTTACTCAAGCCATTTTCAAGGTATATGATTGAATTGATGGAGAGAAATTTTTAATTGGTACTGTATGTGGCCATGATCTTGTGTCTATGCTGTTTGACCCAGAAACATTGCTAGCTATATCTAATGGTAGACAGAGCATTGTTGTTGATACTGGATTAGTGTATTAGAAACCAGTAAGGGGAAATAATAAAAATAAAAATCGCTTCTTATTCAGAACATGTATAAATAATGAAAATATAATGATATCTGGTTTTTTAAAATGAAATAACGATTGTATTATGAAGTGGAATTAGTAAGAATAGATAATTCAGGTTGTGTTTTGTTTCTTTTTTTTAATCCTGTACTGACTCTATGAACTTAAACTTAGAACATGAAAGAGTGAAAAACAACAAGTTTTGTAAATTCAACAAATAAATTTTTCCCCTGAAATATAAAGTAAAATTTAATAAAGACCTTATATTATTGTGAATGAAAATTCCAGCTAGTCCTGAAAGTTGTATCACTAGTCTAAATGTATAGAGTTCCAATTGGATTCCAGTGGTTTTCCAAATAAATTCCAATATTGAATGTGTTGATATGCATGTAGTTTTAAATGTGTTAATTTACCATTTGCCTAGAATATGGTGATATGTGAACAGTCTTTTGATGTATCACAATAATATAATTCATCATGTCCTTGACTGAATTCACTATAATTTCAAATTAATTATTTAGTCCAAGAAGTATTAATGAGCAGGGGCCCCGAGTGGCCGAGTGGTCTAAAGCGCTGTCCATTACGGACCACTGCCATCTCACCTCTGTCTGCGTGGGTTCGAGTCTAAGATTCGGCTAATATAGTTAAGTGAGAAAGCTTGCCAGTAGCTTCTCGTGGGTCGGTGGTTCTTTCCGGGTTTTTCTGGTTTCTTCCTCCACCACTAATACTGGCCGCCATGTATAGCCTATATATTGTGCTGAAAAATGGCGTTAAACCATAAAAAAAAAAAAAAAAAAAAAATTAATGAGCACTTTCTAATTTCAATGAATAATTTAAATAAATAAATGCACCCAAATTCAAAACTGAACACAACAATAAGACTGATTCCACTTTGGATGTTAAGGTAGGAATGAGTAATCCTAAAGTAAACATCCTTATATAACCCACCAATAGGGCACAGTTACTCTTTTCTGGAAATTCTCTGTCATCTTAATGTAAAATTTCCATTTTGAAATCTTCCATGGTCAGAATAAAGAGCGTAATTATAACGGAAGTAAACATGTTTGCAATTAATAATGTTGTAAATATTTAATTTGTAATTCTAGAGAAACATTAGCCTTGTATTATGTTGTTTACAAAATAAATGTCACTGGTTAGGTAGAGCATTAACTTGATTTTGGACTAAGGTCATTTACAAAATACAGAATACATAACATATAGGCAACAGAAAGCCAGCAAACAATACAAAAAAAAGAGAACTAACAGTCCTTACAGTCATAATTAACTGAAAATGCAAAGAAATCATGCAGTCTCATTTTTATAGAGGAAACAAAGAGCTGAGTTCAAGTTGTTAAAATGGCTATACAGGAAGAAATCTTTTCTTCTGTTGATTGTTACATTCTATAAATTTAGTTTTATTTAGTTTTAATAACAAGAACAGATATATAAGATATTAATCTTAGTTCCAAAATTATTCTCTAGAATACTTGTATTACTAGTGCATTGTAGTCAAGAGTGAAATTTAACAATGGTCCAATATAGGCTGATAATTAGCTGGCCTAAAGTAGGGCACTGCAGGTTCAGGATTGTCTAATCTGGTCTAGAGTGGGGCACTGCAGGCTCAGGATTGTCTAATCTGGTCTAGAGTGGGGCACTGCAGGTTCAGGATTGTCTAATCTGGTCTAGAGTGCTGCACTGCAGGCATGAGATTTTGTAATCTGGCCTTGATTTGAGTACTGCAGGCTCAGGAGTCTCTTATCCGGTCTAGAGTGGGGCACTGCAAGTTCAAGATTGTTTGATCTGGCCTAGAGTATGGCATTGCAGGCTCAGGATTGTCTGATTTGACCAATTGTTAGGGTACTTCAGACTCAGGATTGTCTGATCTGACCATGAGTATAGCACTGCAGGGTTGTCTACAACTCAAGTCCTACTAAATGAATGCAGAATTTAAGTAACTTGAATGAACTTGCAGCCTTTTGTGTTCTAAAAGTATTTAGAATATGGGATCAACAGCTATTACTACATAGTTTGGAGTATGATAGTGTGGCTTTAATATTATTAAAAAATTTCATCTGTAAATTTAGATTTATTTTGACATTTTCATGTCTGATTAGTCATAGATTTGACTTCTGCTAGGAGGTTAATATAGACTGGTATGATCAGAAATTAATGTAGTATTAGTTGTTTCATTCCAAGGATAGTTGAATCAACAGTGGTTTTATGAAGGCTAAAAATTGTTAAGGATGCAGTGATTTATTGGTTAGCATTGAATATTTACAGTCAGTTTGTTGCAAATTTAAATTTTATCCAGACCAGCATTAGTCAGCTGCAATGGTGAATCTTTGGACAAGGCAATTTACTCCATTGCCTTGGCAGTACCACAATTGGTCAGCTTCTGTGATGTGTCTTTGGGCATGGCAGTTGATTCCCATTGCTATGGCAGTAAATAATCTTGTGCCATTAAACATCAAATCAGTGGATTCAATCTTTTCATTACAGTAAGAATGGCAGGCAGGCTTTATTTGGTATGGAGAATGGAGTCATTCGCATTCAGAACCTGGAAGCCGTGGATGATATCTCAAAACTGGGCCCATATTGGCAGTTTAGTGTCCATGACAATGATTATGGCAATATCACGGGACTTGTACAGAGTCATGATGGCAAACGACTTATCTCAGTTGGAGCAGATGGAAATTTCTTCATCTTTACCTATATGGAACAGGAGAGGCTAGAAAAGAAGATAGCTGACGCAAAGGCCACACTGCCATCTGCAAAGGTTAGTGACATGTAGTATACAGTCATACTGAAATTTCATATTTTATCACATTATAGAGAGAGACAAATGAAATTTGATTTACCTGTTTGTATACTAATGTAGATGACACTGGAGACAGAGAAATAAAATTTGATATACCATTTTTTATACTTATTTTATCACATTATAGAAAGAGACAAATGAAATTTGATTTACCTGTTTGTATACTAATGTAGATGACACTGGAGACAGAGAAATAAAATTTGATATACCATTTTTTATACTTATTTTATCACATTATAGAGAGAGACAAATGAAATTTGATTTACCTGTTTGTATACTAATGTAGATGACACTGGAGACATAGAAATAAAATTTGATGTACCAGTTTGTATACATGTTTGTATACATGTACTTATGTATAGCACAATGGAAATTGACCATTTAAATTTTATTTACCAGAGAAATTATGTAGATTACATTGGAGATAGACAAATGAAATTTGAATAAACCACTTTTTATACTTTTTTTATCACATTATAGAGACAGACAAGTGAAATTTGATGTACCTGTTTGTATACTTATGTAGATGACACTGGAGATAGACAAATGAAATTTGATATACCTGTTTGTATACTTATGTAGATGACACTGGAGAGAGACAAACGAAATTTGATATACCTGTTTGTATACTTATGTAGATAACATTGGAGAGAGACCAATGAAATTTTATATACTTAAGCAGATGACATGATTATACTTTAATGACATTATTAAAACATCATTTTAAACTTTAACTTTTGATCTTTTGGACATTTTTGTCTTGGGTTACAGTGGGGGCATACATATTTTACAAATATAAAATCTTATTTTTTTTCTTTCAGAAATGAAGCAGCTTATTTGAGCAGTTGTTATTCACTAATGTTTCCAGTTACAAATGAAAAAGATTCAGCGTTTCTTAGTGTATAAATAATAATGTAATTCAAGGGAGATGGTAGAATATTTTAAGTATGAGAATGAATATCGGATGATCAGTACTTATTTTTGTTCTTTTTTAGATAAAAGAGAGTGAAAAGATTGCAGATGACATTGATGACCCCAATGCATACAGGTGAGTTTGGAATTGATTTAAAATCAGAGAAAATTATTTGCATAGAGACAGGTGAAGTTATACACATACCTCATAAGGATACATATTTTCACAGGTTAGATCTTATTCCTTTCTGATATACAGCAATACTTAAATTGCGATGTTTTCAAATTCTTGCAAAGTTTGCTTAGAAAACTTAAAATATACAGATATACCCATGCAGGTACTGGAATACATGTTACAGTGGTGTTTTATGCACTTGTATAATCACAAAATTATCATTAATTTCAAACCCATTATTTCACAAAAAGGCATTAAGTATGTATAATATTAGTATCAAATTAATGATTACTTTTAGGTAATGTTCAAAATTTATAAGTAACATATTATATTTTTAAACAAGAGTCAAATTTTACTTTGTTGGTAGATAAATACCTATACAGGTGATTGATCCATGCATGTGTATGTGCATACATACATACATACATACAGACAGACAGACAGACACATACATAGTCATAAAATTGTTGTAATACTTCAGCATTGAGGATGCTAAGCAGAAAGCAGAGTATGATAAGATGATGAAAGATGCAGAGGAGAAGAAGCGAGAGGTCCGACGTCAAGTTGCAAAGTTGCGTCGACAATTCAAAGCTTTACTAGAGCAGAATGATGGCTTACCTAAACATTTACAGCTACACAAAGATGTAAGAAAAGTTTTACTGTGTACTTTTTGTTATTCTTCATGCTTACATTTTTACTTCTACATTCTTTATGTTCAGAAGATGGATGCCTTAGGGCTCAGCTATTGGACTGGTAACACGATTTCATTGTATTTTTAGTAGTTCAAGGCTTGATAATAAGAGCCAACATGTGCTGGTGCTAGTAGATTGACATTTGAGATTCTGATTTTCTTTCAGCTCTCCAGTTTCTTCCAATGACGTTGTTGTTTTTGGGTTTAACACCATTTTTAAGCGCACAATAGGCTATACATGGCAGACAATATTATTGGTGGAGGAAGAACCTGGGAAAACCCCTGGAAAGAACCACCAACCCACGAGAGGCTACTGGCATGCTTTCTCACATAACTACATTAGCCGAATCTTAGACTCGAACCCACGCAGACAGAGGTGAGATTGCAGTCACCCATAATGGATAGCGCTTTAGACCACTCAGCCACTGGTGGCCCCCTTCTAATGACATTTACAAGTTCTATCACTGTAAAATATTTCCTCTGCCTCAGTTAGCTAGGTGTCATACCTTTAGGTAATGTAACATTATAAAACACTTTCTGGTCTACTCTGATCAATTTCAGTGAATATTCCACCTATACTGTATTGTGTCATAGGCAAGAATTTGTTTCTTGTATATAATGGCATATTGTACCATTTATTAATACTTCTGCTACAGCATTGGCTTTTGCTGCTTTTGGTTATTATTTTTATTATTTCATGTGGGTCACCAATTTTACATGGAATGCTTAAAACTTTTGGGAATGTTGGAAAGGTATAAAAAATATGAGAGTATTTTCAGTGGAACTAGTCACAAAAATGCAAGACCATATTAATGAAATACAATAAGATGCAATAATTTCATGTTTTTAATAAACCCACAATATGTGTACTGAAAGAACTTTGTAATATTTTGTTTTAGGTATATATATATATATATATATATATATATATATATATATATATTCTGGTGTTTGTTGTTATTGTTTTATTTATTGTGTAATTTCTTAAATCCCTCTATTTTTGTATGGGTATCGAATAAGTGATGAAGATCAAACTTTAGAATACTTCATTCCGAACAAATTCTCATTAGACTGCAAGAAAATAGTATTATTTTCTGGCACCAGAAAATTATTTTCAACTCTTGTTTAATGGTATAAGATGCCCTCCTGGATATATCTACCAAACTTGATTGGACTTTACACAAACTATATAGATTCATATTTGCTAGCACATTGTGCAATGGTAGACCTGTGTCTATGCAGTTGCAGCTGGATTTGACTAACAGGTGAGTATATTCAGTACCATACTGGGGTATATTACTTAGTTCATAGTAGCAGATAGTAACAAATGGAAGAATCAGGTCATACATTCTGACAGTTTAGTCAGTAATAAAGTAGACTACATATACACCATGATAACATTTCATATTTAATTCCTTTAAATGATAAGAATGTTGATCTTTAGTATTCATAGAAAAAAATTGGAGCATGGGTCATTATTATGGTCTGTTTGCTTTCATCCTAAAATTGATTCTGATGTTTATTATTGACATGAAAACTTTACAGTAGACCTCTGTCATATTTTTTGTACTATCTGATTTAATGATCTTAGGAAAAAACCATGACTTGCAAAATTTAAATATTTGTGTGGATTGTAATCAAACAGTCCGGCGGCCTAAGTGGTTGTCCACCATGGATGCAGGAGATTATGGATTCAAGCCCTAAAGAAGTTAGACCAAAGACTTATAAAATGTTATTAGCATCTTTGTCACTTGTCATGCAGCATTAAGAGGTTAGTGTTAAGACTGTTTGACCACTGGGTGTGCCATCATGCAATATGTCTTTGGCATGATGCCCAGTACTTGACATCACTATCAACTGCCACACTGCTCTCATCATACCTATATGCCTGAAAACTTCAAGAATACAGCAATTAATGTTGATTATGGTAAGACGTAAATTCAAACAGAATTCTCATAATTTGTTTAAAAATATCCAGATTCGTAATGATATGACTCGAATAATAGCAAGTAATATTGGAACTAAGTTCTTAGTGGAACAATAATTTAACAAAGTGAATCAAACTTGTACAGTCTTTTGATGCACCTTTTCAAGAGCAAACATTATGTGTTATAGTTTGACATTAATCATGCTGTAAAAAAGAATTTGTATTACTTCTTAGCATAATTTTTGTTTTTAATTGTCAAAATATGATACATGTCAATTGCTGTTGCTATATACACCTTTTGTATAACCTGAAATGTGTAATTACCAAGAATGTGTAAATATCTGGGATGTGTAATTACCAAGAATGTTTAAATATCTGGGATGTGTAATTACCAAGAATGTTTAAATATCTGGGATGTGTAATTACTGGGGATGTTTAATTACCAAGGATGTGTAATTATCTGGAATATGTTAATTACTGAGGATGTGTAATTATCAGTGCTGTGTTATTACCAGAGATGCATAATCATCTGGGATGTGTAATTACCAGAGATTGAGTAATGTTATGTAATATAAGTAGCCCTCTTAATTTCTGTCTATAGATAGGCAATCACACATAAGAAACCTACACAGCCCAGAAAATTGGCTGTTTTTTTTGTGGTTGGTAAAAAAAAGAAGACAATGAACATCATTGATTGCCTTATTATCTTATCCCAGCAGAAGTACTTGACTCATATTGAATTTGCTCAAAGCCCTGCCCTTGTTATCTGTATAAGTAAATCTCTATAAAATATTAAAAAAATACTTATATTTTGCATATATAACTTTAACTCAAATAAAGGTTTCTGATTTTTTATAATGAAAAGGTTGACAAAAACCAAGCCAGTGATTTAATCTTGAAACACATGCAGCTCCACATTAAATTTCTGGTTATATGAATCCCAATTCTTTAAACATTTTATATTCCTGAAAAGTTTGGAATGACTAAACTCTGTAATATGCACTGTTCTAGTTAATTATAAGTTGATGGGTGGTCTCCCTTTGTGCTCTTAATGCCTTTCCTAGTGTCCTAACTGTCCACCACTCTACTATTTTGCGAGTAACAATTCCAGTATAAAACTATGTTATTTTCATTCAAATCTTTATGGTTTTTATGTTTATTTACTCTAAAATACACAATATGAAAAGTTCAATTGTCACTTTTTCAATCTAGAAAGATGACATTCTATATCTTTCCACTTTTGGAAGGTCCTTTTGTCACAAAATGTTCTGTCCCCCTTCACCTCCATTCATAATAGGTGTTTTTTCACCAATTACTCTATAGGAAATTTCTACCAGTAATTAGATGATGGATACATAAAGGTGTTGAGTAGAAAACATCACACAATGGTGTTATAACTTGTTGGTTGGAGTAAAGTTTGCCAAGTTCCTGCCAACACATTGTCTGCTCAAGGGTGGGATATCTCAAATACCTCAAGTGCACACCATTTTTTTTTCTTATCCCATGTTTGGAAAATTTATCACAAAATGAATTGTATCTGATCATTATAAATGGAAAATATTTCTCAAAAGATTTCCCTTTGTTGAAGAGAGGAAGAAAAAACAAAGATGACAACAAAATTTTCAGGGTAAACATTCTTTGTTATTTCTATAATGGTAACTTTTGGCAATTTTACTATTAAAACTGCTAGAAACATACCAGATATAACTGTTGATGTCAGAGCATAGTAACATCTTGTATTGTTATTTTATACACTCAAAGATATATGAAACTCGGATACTATAATAAGACTAACACAATGCCCAGCAACCGAAATCACATCTTAACTATCAGAATAGAATTTGTTGCTCTAAAAGTCCCAGTTAAAAGGGAATGTGAGAAAATAATGCTCTTCTGCCTGTAGCCCTTTCAAACGATGAGTTTTTTTGTACATTTTATTGCATACCACTTCTACAACTAAAGATTATGCATGGCCTCATTGCTTTTCTTCTAGATGTTACTTTTATTTCTTTGTAGGAGTTTGAACTTGACAAGGAGATCAAAGAAGAATTACGACGCCAAAGGGAAGAAAAAATAGAAATAGTTCGGAAGGAGTTGGCCTGGGAATCAGAAAAGCAGAGAATAGCACTGGAGAAGTTGAGGAAGAGGTCATTTATATTTCACATTTATTGAACTGCATTGACCCAGACCCACCTATCAATATTATTCTTGTTGGGAATTTCAATAAAGTCTAAACCGAAATCTGTTGATACATTATGTGCTGGCAGATCTGGGTCTATCTTGTTTGCTAAGCTATAGTTCAACAACATTAAGTGGGTATATCTGTCCAGGTTTTGTGAAAAAATACTTGACCAAAATAAAATGAATACTCCAGACCTTGGCAAGATGGGAGCTAATTTATTCTGAGTTGGTAAATGAACATCAGTTTCAGCTAGAAAAATGACTTTTATCAGATGTTGGCATATGGAGAGTAATCAGCCACATCTTTATAAGTCATTTTGAATAATTTTCTGCAATGTATCATGGATATAACTCATATTTAGTTTTTATTTGTGAACATATTTTTTTCCATAGGGGGTAAACAAGTGAAATTATGTCTTTTAGAACATAACATAAAGATATATAACAGGCAAAATGACCATTTTCAATGAATGAAAAACAGCTTTTGATTGGTTACTATTTGAGGATATCAGGAAATATGTTTTTGAATATTAACACATTGAGAGCCCGTTGTTAAAATTTATATATACCACTTTAATCAGAATTTATTATTATGAAAGTCTTCATGTAATTTTTCTAATCTCTTTGCATCTGTGGTTAAGTACAAATATTTCACCTGTAGGCTTGGCTTCGCAAATATACTAATCTATTCTTTGTCATGTTTACCATGACAATACGCATACATATTTTATCTCTATGTCAGGTACAAAGATGTAGTTGAATGTGAGAGGATTGTTCTGAAGGCATTTCGGTCTCCACATGAAGTGTGTAGCTTCCGTGCAGCCAAATTGTCAGATGACTTCTACTCATTGAAGGCAGAATTTGAGCGGCGGAAAACAATGATTTCTAAGGATGACATGACTAGAGATCCCACAAGGGACCTGCTTACAGGTATTGGATAATTCCGTGCATTACTCCAATCTATTGCAAATATCATAAACTCATACCTGCCATTGCACAATGTTAATGCATATCAGAGTCTGCTCTATTTGCTTCAAATGTGAAGATTGCAGTGCTCCTGCTTTATCACAATTGTCATGGAAGCTATACAAAAACCCCACATAGAAAGTGAGAGAGCAAAATATTGAGGGATGTTCCAAAACATTGTGTCATAAAATTTTGTTAAAACAATAGAACTTACTGATGTGAGCCATGAGCAGTAGTAAAGTAAAAAAATAAAATAGTAATGATAAAACTAAATTTCACTTATTGAATGTGAGCCATGACCATAGCCACATTATAATAAGGGCAGTACTGTACTGAGGGTCATTATATAACGATGGGGCATTAGTATACAAAGGGCTTTATAGTGAGTGACATTGGTATTCAGAGGAATTTATAGTGAATTACATTGGTATACAATACAGAGGGCTTTATAGTGAATTACATTGGTATACAAATGGCTTTATAGTGAGTGACATTGGTGTACTGATGGCTTTATAGTGAGTGATGTTGGTATACTGAAGGCTTTATAGTGAATTACATTAATATAATGATGGCTTTATAGTGAGTGAAATTGGTATATTGATGGCTTTATACTGAGTAACATTATTATATTGATGGACTTTGTAGTGAATGATATTGGAGTAATGCGGGCTTTAGAGTGAGGACAGTGGTATACTGAGGGGCTATATTGTGATTATTGGTGGTGTATTGAGGGCTTTATAATGAGGTAAATTATTATAATGTAGGGCTCTATTATGCAGAAGGACTTTATATTGAGTGACATTGGTATATTGAGTGGTTTTATAGTAAATAGGAGTGGTATACTGAGGATTTTGTAGTGGCAACATTTGTAAGCAGAGTGGCTTTATAGTTAGTGAAATCAGTATAGTGAGGTGTTGTGGTGTGCAGATGGCCTATTTAGGGACAGTGGTATACTGAGAGTTTTTATAGTAAGGGACCACAGTAGATTGAACATATACAAAACTAGCAATCATGCTGCTTATTCAGAATGGAGGACATTTTTATACCAGAACTGATGATACAATATTATTTGGATTACCCTGGCCAAGTTTAATGTATTGAGGTTTTTTTGTTAGCAGACAAGTTATATAAATAACATAAAAGCTTAACATATTAATAAAAAAAACTTCAAATTCTACCAGTAATTAAATAAATACATCTATTAAAAATGGTCCTAGAAAATAATTTATATAAATTAAAATCAATCCCAACTGACTTGCTAGACTGGATAACTCAAAGTATTTACCAATACATCTATGTATAAAAGTGATAATTATATCAGTCTGTTTTTATTTTACTTACACTTAAACTAATTATGAATAGATCTCAGTGAGAGGTAAAATATTATTATGTTGTTAGATTATATAAGTGGGCTATATATAACATTTTACTGTAGTTTCTATAAGAGACTTAGCCAGTATCAAACCTTGTACACTTTTTATCATGTGGATGAATCCTCATTGAATAACAGCAATAACCAATCTTGCAAATGCTGCAAAAATATTTTTATCTTAGCTGTTACAATTCTCAAGCCCCATGATTACCACTGTAGTTATCAAAGCCCTCCCCAAAAAATATTTGATTTTTGCCACTCCAAAAAGCCCCCAGCTAGTCTTTCTGATTTTCAGAGTAGATGCAATCAATTCAGAGCCTTTCTATCATGGCCATATAGCCATGTAATATAATTGCAATCAATTCAGAGCCTTCTGTCCTGGCCATATATCCATGTAATATAATGGTAATTAATTCAGAGCCTTCTGTCATTGCCATATATCCATGTAATACAAATGCAAGGAATTCAGAGCCTTCTGTCATTGCCATATATCCATGTAATACAAATGCAAGGAATTCAGAGCATTCTATCATGGTCAAATATCCATGCAATATAGTTTAAATTAATTCAGAGCCTTCTATCATAGCCATAAATACATGAAATACAGTTGCAATGAATTCAGAGCCTTCCATCATGGCCAAATATCCATGTAATACAGTTGCAATTAATTCAGAGCCTTTCATCATGGTCATATATACATGTACTATAGTTTGGCCATATATGCATGTAATACAGTTACATGGAATTCAGAGCCTTACGTCATGGCCATATATTCATGTAATATAATTGTAATCAATTCAGAGCCTTCTGTCATGGCCATATATCCATGTAATAATGTTACATGGAATTCAGAGCCTTGCATCATGGCCATATATCCATGTAATACAGTTTGACCATATATCCATGTAATATAGTTACATGGAATTCAGAGCCTTGCATCATGGCCATATATCCATGTAATACAGTTTGACCATATATCCATGTAATATAGTTGCATCTAATTCAGAGCCTTCTATCATGGCCATATATCCATGTAATACAGTTTGGCCATGTATTAGAAAGTGACTAAGTTTCAGTTGCAGTTGTAACAGCATACATCCCACCATTTCAAGCTGGTTGCTTAATTAAGCCTCGATTTGCTACTGCATAATTTACAGGCATACTAAAATCTTAGAGCTATGTTCAAAACCTGAGAATACAAACCCATCATCTATCTCTGCAGGTACCCTTTCCATACTGTAAGTCTTGCAAACCTTAAATTTGGCAATAGAGCTGTTATCTGCTGCCATTTTATCACAGTTTATACTAAATTGTTTAATTAAATATGGGTTAGGGTTCACTGTGTTGATTTTATGAGCTGAGTCTTTGTCTGTACTTATGTAGAATGTTAAATTTGTGTTCATTTATTAGAATCTTCAGTTGTATCACTGAAGCACTAGAGAATGCTATAATAAATGCAGTTGAAGTCTGTATGATTATGGCTGCGTTAGTTTCACAGATCTTACAGAAATATGATTCACAATGGAATTTAGGGTTATTAAAGGCGATATAAAGTATCAATTAATGCCTTGCGTAGAACCAGTCTGAATGAAATATTCCTTATAATGGCTTTAGATATTATATAAAATATAATGTTTAATATTCTTGACAAAATATGCAGAATGACAACCTCATAAACAAGTTATGGAACATCAAATCTATCAGTGGAGAGTGCTATTTCTCATACATAATAAATCACACAGATGGGTTGGTATTATGCTGCCCATGTATTGGACATACATTCCTGATCCATGCATAGGACACACATACCTGATCCATACATGGGACACACATACCTGATCCATGCATAGGACACACATACCTGATCCATACCTAGGACACACATACCTGATCCATACATGGGACACACATACCTGATCCATGCATAGGACACACATACCTGATCCATACATAGGACACACATACCTGATCCATGCATAGGACACGCATACCTGATCCATACATGGGACACACATACCTGATCCATACATAGGACACACATACCTGATCCATGCATAGGACACGCATACCTGATCCATACATAGGACACATATACCTGATCCATGCATAGGACACACATACCTGATCCATGCATAGAACACATATACCTGATCCATGCATAGGACACACATACCTGATCCATACATAGGACACACATACCTGATCAATGCATAGGACAAATATACCTGACTCATGTATAGGAGACACATGTACCTGATCCATTAGGATTAGTTGGTTACAGTCAATGTGATTATTAAATCAGATAATTATGATGGTGCAGCATGCACAAGAAATGGATTATTCAACATTCTTGTGTTTTGGATGTTTTAGGGCAGACACGGATGACAGAAAGCTCAGCACCAGTTGGAGATAAACAAGAGGATGCTGCTGGGGCTAAAGTTTTGACCACTCTGAAGGGCAGCATGGGGGAGAGAATCACCAAAGCCCTCAACAAAGTGGAAGAAAAGAAAAAGAAGAGAGCTGCTAGAAAGGCACAAGTATGTGCAGTCTGTTTTCTTTAATCTGCATTTCCTATTGATGATGGAAAACGTTTGTTGCCATTATTGAAAATGTTACAATTTGAAAGGAAAACAAATTCTTATTTGTATATAGGTCCGGAATAATTTGCTAATTTGAATGTGGGCACATTTCAGTTTTAGCAGCAAACAACTCTAGCCTATGAAGTGCTGAAATTCAAATTATTTTATTGCTATTGCAAGATTGTGTACATTTTTGGTACAAAAAATAGCAATATCAAAGAATGAAAGGAAATATGATTTAATGCTATAATATATTTAAATATATAATTCAATTTCAGGTAGCTTGTCCATAGCCTTTTTTAGGTCCTTGGGCGAAAAGCCCTCAAATTCTGTATCATTATCATCATCCACATTGTTTAATTGCTTGTCATTTCTTATCAGCGTGTTTTCACTTCTAGTCAGATTGACACTGATGCTGCACACCTTGAATGATTTCATTATCATTTTATTCTTTCCTTGAATGTGCCCATGGCATTTACAACCCAGTTTTAATACAGTTTGTTTGCTGACTGTCTTGATCCGTCCATTGCTGCTTTCATCAGATGATTGTAATGCATTCGTAGCACTCCAGCAGTGACAGAGGTAGGTCTTGACAGACACCTTGGATGTGCAGCCTCCTGGTAATATTGCTGGCACAAAATTTCCATGCCACAACTGTTTCTTCGCGTCATCAGTGATGCGATCCCAGAATGAGTCCATAACTAATAGTGATCGCTCTCTTCTGATGAGTGGCAAATAAATTTCTTTGATCCATCGCAGCATTAGTGGTTCATCCATCCATGCTTTTTCTTGAACTGCGATAATCCACCATTTCAGTACCTTCCAATCTAGATGTCTCTTTCCCTTGAAAATAATCATTGGAGGTAATATGTTGCCAGAATCTGCAATGGCTAAAACAACAGTAATGTGTCTCTCCTCCGCTCCAGTTGTACAAATCAGAATGCTTTTCTTTCATTCTTTGTCCACTGTTTTCCCTGGTATAAGATCAAAGTACATCAGTGTCTTATCCATTGATTGATTGTCAGTGTAGACATTGTTACACACAAAACCATTTCAACAGGTGTGACAGTTATGGCTTTGATTAGAAACCATGATCCCTGCTTTATATCAAAAACAATACATGAGAGAGTTGGTATGGATTAGTAAAATTGGCATTGTGCAACAAAACAAACTCCTTATCCCTGAGGCATTATATGCAAAGGCTAAACATAGTTATTGTTCTACAGGTAATAAACCTTTGTGTAGATGTTCATTACATTGTGTGCTCTTTTAATGAAATCCAGATGGCTGCCTTTTTTTTTCTGAACACACCTATCAAAAAAATCCCACAAGTTATATTATTAACAATTATCACCTAGACACCTTGAAATCTTTGACATGCATCAATATAATCTTTGAGCAGTTGATTATTACAAGTCGGCAAGCTCTGCTCATTTTGAAACTTCCCTTGGCTAGGTGGGGAAAAAGAGAAAAGAGAACCACAACAAATAGATCACCTTTATTTTTTTTTAAAATACCAACATATTAATCATGTCAACTCGTATATTGCAACTTGCTTGTCCTTTTTACCCTTCTTAGGCATACATACAACAGTCACCCCTAATGGAACCTCTTATCCTTGGTCCTCTAAGATTAGCCATCATGCATGTACTGGTATTTCTACTCTCGATACTAAAACATTTTTCATAAATATCTTAAGAATTATAATTCCAAAATCTTTTTATTTAGTTTGTTCCAGTATCTTAATTACACAGAAATAAAGCTTGCATGCATTTGTAATGTAGATTTTAATGATCACTGATTAACAGAGGGTTAAACTGGATTGCAAGATTACCAATATGGCAGTTCTTTTGGATATTACACATAATAGTGGCTCTAATGCATGGGCTTTCACATTCTGGATAGCTAATTTGAATTGGAAATATAAACCAAGTGAAATGAATAACCAGCAAGAGGTAATTGGAACATTTAAATGTATTTACAGTTCATTTAAGTCATTATTATGATTTAATTAACATTGCTTTTGCACAAATGTCTATATCCTCCATTGCAAGCTTTCCTCTTGCTGTTGCTTCATTTGACTACATTTTTCTATCATTCTTTGGTCCAGAGACATTGTTGTATGACACAGGTGAAAATCTGCCACACTCAATTTAGATTTTAGCTGGTATCTTTCTATGAGGGTCCAGAGAGAGAGAGAGACAGAGAGACAGAGAAAGATGTGGTGGTGTGGCTGGGGAGACTTACCGTAAAGGCATTCAATCATTATCCATCCCTGTGTCTCTTTATTGGTCAGTTAGTCTACTGCTTGTTTACCAGTTCACACAGTGATTGAGAAATGTTGAGAGAGGGTAGACTAGTCTTCTGACATTTTAATGTTAAATAATGATTTTTTTCCCCATATTAATATGTTTTATAAAACACAAAGAAAGAAATCAAAATGAACAAGTAATTAAACTGATTACAGTATGTGTATTCCTTCTTACAAATAAATATACCATACAAATCTTGATAGGTTATTGCAACTTTGTATCATTGGTATTGTGAACACTGTATTAAAATCCCGTGTAACATTTAACCATTACAAAGTCCCAGGTTCTTGTGGGTTACTTGGTGCAAGTTCAGTTATCTCTTTTTTTTCTCTCACTCTGCATACTTCCCCATATTATCTCCATAATGCATGGGGGGGGGGTGAAGCAGAGAGGATTTCAATGAAATTGTGCACCGATTTTAATTCATTTCATACATACAGTACTTGGTCAAGATGTGTTTCATCAGTTATTTTGGCAGTAGTTGAATAGCACTGCTCATTTCTTATCTTCATAACAGTGGCATTGTTATATATATGGGCATGTGTGTGAGAGCATTATCAATTACATTGCTTATTTATACTGTCATTGCATCATTAAACTGACGTATTCTGTATGTGGTGTCCATCCATCAGATTTCTTATTTTCAACTTTTTCTCCTAAACCATACAGCAGATTTTGACTAGATTTCACACAAATCATTCTTGTGTCAAGTGTATGCAAATGAGCTGATTTATCATCATTTATTGCCTCAAAAACTGAAACTGTAAAATGCTTTAAACAACATTTTAGAAACAACGGTTGAACAGAATTTGATTTAATACAACAGAAAATACTCCAAGATGAAGTCTTTAAAATGTTTAGAAATTAAATCAATCTGCAATGAAATATAAAAACAGAATTTGACTAAATTTGTCAGAAAGCTCCCTGGGATAAACCTTTTACAATTAGTGCAAATAAGACCATGCCAGCTGCTGTTACTAAAATTGAGAAAACTTTGAAATAACATTTTCTCACAATACCAAAATAGAATTGGATTAAATCATACAGAAATACACTGGCATAAGTACTTTTTCAAATTTGTATATAAGAATGACGGTGATCTGCTATCCAATATGATGTCATTACTAGAAATAGAAAGTTCATGAAACAACTTTTTCTCCAAAATCACTCCACAAAGTTTTGTCTGAATTTTGCAAAAAGTAAATTGCATCAAAGGCATTTAAATCTGAAAAATGAAGTTACCCTATTACAAGTAGATATGTCTGTTTGTGCTAATAATAAAAGCTATAAAACTAAAATTCGTTCCCAAATTCCAGTTGACACAATTTTACCAAATTGAACAGAAAACACTCAGGCATTAACTTCTTTCAGTTTTATCCAAATAATGCAGATTCATCATCAAATATTGGTGTTGTTACAGAAAATCTTAAGAAACCTTGTAATCATTTGTATTTTGATGTCATCATTACCACTTGGTGAATTTGACAATTTTTATGATGAACTTTGAAGAACGAAGATCTTAGGATTTTTATATTGATGCCAATCCACCTTCAAAATATGGCCACCCTTCCTAACTGAATTTAACAGAATTAGACAAAAACAGAACCTTGCATAAAGGCTTTTCAATACACATGATGCTGTTATGCCATCAAATATGGATGAAGGTTAAGATAAAATAGAAAAGCCTTGATACAGTTTGTTTTAATAAAACATATAATCAATGGAATAGAAGGAAACTGATGTGAATAGTATATACCAATCCAGATTTCTTGGTGAACTATTTTTTTAAATTTTGTTTTTAGGCATATGTTGATGAGGTGAGTTATCTCAAGCACACTGGGACTTATTTTAGTTCATGGAACTGAAGACCAGAAAACTTAAACATTTGTCTAATGCCATGTATGATTTGCCTGTTGTGTCCCAGAGAAATGTAGGGATTGTTATGTAGCTTGGTGCAGGCCATTTCTTGAGACATGACAAAGTCTTAAAAGTACATAATCTTCTATCTGCCTCTCCATTTGTCTCTTTGCTGCACAGCCCACCTCAGTATTATTGATACTTTGATTTGTTATATTCAAAAACACAGTTTGACTTGGGGTCGGGGTGTTGAATAAATCATGACAGAAAAAAAATCTAGAATACTTATACTTAAATTTGCTCTTTCTCTTTTCAACCAAATAAAGTTAGATAGCAGTGATACCGATAAATATGAATTAAGATAATTTAAATGTAAAGCGTAATTAATAAATTGATTGCCAAAAAAATATAGTATGTTATAATGGTTTGTAGTTACTTTGTTTTCACTAAGTACAGGTCATAAGACTTTTTATTTAGATATAAATATAATCCCAGTATAAGCTACAGGTTATTAGATAAAAGTCTAGTTAATACATTACCTTGAAAGTAAATTACTTGCATCACACAGTGATTGCAATTAATTGTACCACAAAACCGTTCATTTCAGTCTGTCCCTTCCAGCTGCTTCCCCCCTCTGCATCTATAGCAGTGGGCAGGGGGCCACCAAGTTGTAATCTGGGGCCTGCAAAATGATTAGCATCACAAGATGCCATGAGAGATAACAAAGGTGGTGCAGCCCTTGAGCCATAAAAAAATGCCCTCATGTGCCCCCTCATGGTGCTTTAATTTGAAACCTCAGATCTAGAGGTATAACAGGTATGCATGAGTAGAATGGGGAAAAAGGGTTCTGTGTCAGTGCATTAAGACTTTTATAGGTGGATGGATTATGACAGCATGTCAGTCTTTTCAGGCATAATTTTTTTTTCAGTTATATTATTTACTATCTTACTTAAGTGGAAAACCCGTTAAAGCCTTATTATTTTAGGATTTGTATTGGCAGAAAAGAATATTATATTGTACCATGGGTATGAACACTTGTAGCTTATGATTTTATGAAACTTAGCTCAATATCTGCTGGTTATATTTGGGGAATTCTGGATTCCAAATCATAGTTAATACTGATGACTATTTGTCTTTTGTAGTGGGAGGAGCTGTTTGAGACCAAGCCTGATGATGGTTATGAGGACCCAGCTG
Source organism: Unio delphinus (assembly GCA_029339505.1). Classification (NCBI taxonomy): domain Eukaryota; kingdom Metazoa; phylum Mollusca; class Bivalvia; order Unionida; family Unionidae; genus Unio; species Unio delphinus. Next base: position 4,025,867 of record JAQISU010000033.1, read on the forward strand.
ATGTGGCAGCCATTAAAGAGGCAAAGGAAAACATGGGTGATTTCAAACTAAAGACAGCTAAGGATTACGTGGTCCCAGATCATCTCAGAATGAATGTGGATAAGGCACGGGGTAGACTTCTCATAATCAAGGATTTGGTAGGTATTATTTCAGTAATTCACATGGATTTCAGTTTCATATTATGATTTGTTCTCATTAGTTTGATATGACTTAGAATTTATAATTTTTGCTAGATTGAGTTATAATGTCACATTGTTTTCTGATTGAGTGCCAGTCAAGTTGTTTTTTGAAATGGTGTGACATTAAAGATATTATTCACATGTTGAATTCCACAACTCATTCCAAATTGACAGAATTTTAATATTTAACTGAAATGTCAAAGAAAGTATCATATTGTCCTTCCTTCATGTAATATCATGCCGATCATTAATTTAGTTTCTGCTTTAAAAAAAATCTGAAGGACTTAATTAATTGAAATCAAGTCTTTATATTAAAATGACCAAGGTCAAGTTTTTCCTCACAAAATATAAAATGGCATTTTAACCCAATTTGACTTTGTACTTTGCCAGTCATTTAGATTATATTGGCAGACACATCCATGTAGTATGGACACATTTCTAACTTTGAATAAAGTTAGACCTGTTTTATGTGAGTGTGTACTATTATTGTGACAAATTTACTTAATTTATAATCAGTAACAAATTAGTACATTTTCATTGAAATAATTGCTGTGATATATTTTCTTTTTCCTGCATTGATACCAGATATATTTCACTGTGTGGTATTTAACGAGTTTTTTTTATCAATCATATTTGGTACCACAAGATGAAATATCTAGTATTTACACAGGAAAAGAAGAATTTATTTTTACTGTGTTCCAGACTTGCTTCAGAATGACAATTTATTATAACAGATGATTACACTCACACTTAAACACTTTTCCCCCTTTTGTAAATTCAGATTCACCTCAATTTCATCGATTGATGATTTAAATGTCAGTTACTTATGTGAGCTGTAAGATTGGGAGGACCTCACCTGCCATAGTAAATTACATATTTGGCTTTACATAAACTACTTGATCATATCTGACCACAAAGCAATACAGTGAGTTAATCACTGTTATCAAGAAAGTAGGAGGAAATAAATTAATATTGATAAATTAATTTCCATGTCTGAAATGTATTGCAGTTTCTATTTGTTTGTCAAAGTTAACAAAGTACTTGTTTTTATTGCTACAAGTATAACATCTGTAGGCATTCACAGTCAGACATTGCATGCATGGCATTATGGGAAATCTTGTATTTTCACATGTGAAAATATAATTATATATTTTATTTATATGAATGAAAAAATATGAAGATTATTTTGCCAGTAATTCTCTATATTTCAGACTTAAGTATAATCTTAAAGTATAATAATAATAATATATATAATATATATAATAATATAATAATAATATAATAATTAAAGTATAAAGTATAATCTCTATATTTCAGACTTAAGAATAATCTTAGAATTAGATTATATGACATGAATGGTATATCTTGTCTTGGACGCAGTCTTCCTGTATTGTATTTAATACTTGCTTGTTACAGTATCATTGGTCTTTTTCTTACAGCTCCATGAGTACAAATATAACTTCAATCTCCGTTTCCTTGCTTTACGTGACAAGAAAATCCATGTCATTGAAGAGATTCGAGATTTAGTGGCCCAGCTAGAGGAAGTCCAGTCCAAATTATCTCCAGATAAACACAAACCAATTCCAGATGTCCCAGAAATGTATCCAGATGAGATGCCAGAAAAGTAGGATTTGCTGAAAACGTTTGATTACAGTCCAACTGCTTATCACATTACCCTTTTTACTGTCATAATGCCACATACTTACTGCACAGACAGTTTTCTTGGAAACATTTGCAGACATTTTATTATGACGATTTTTTTTTAGGAATTTATAACAAGATAATATAAGGTATGAAAATTTTCAAAAAAATAATGTTGGATTAAACATTGTTTTTTTTGTCATTTTAATTGGTTACCCATTTTTGATAAAAAGATAGTTTAAGAAAACATGATAATAAGCCACCAAAAACAACCCAGTTTCATGGGTAAATAGCCTTTGCAAGAGGTGATGTTTTTCAATGTCACTGTTTTGGTAGTTTGATGATCCTGTACAATTATAAACCTTTGTTGAGATGAATTTTATGAACCTCATATTATCCAGTACAAAGTAAATATTATCCTGATGGGTTTACTGGTTCATGAAACTTAATATTTATCAAAGCAAACAGTTACAACTGCTTGGTTATATTATCTGGTCTCAAAAGCTGCATTTTTACATTGTTTTAGAAACAGTTTGTGATGGGGATAAGATTTTTTGAATGTTCATTCATGTGTTTGTAAATTTGTATGTGTGTTCATTGTTACCCCATCAAAATATCTTGGTTTCCAATGTGCCTAGACTGGTGAATCTTTATCTCTGTAGCTTAATGTTTTGTTTCACTCATTTGCTTGAAAGAAACTTGATGTTGATTGAAATTAAAATGTATACATAGATTTTTATCAGTTTAGTTCGGTTTCAATATTTTTTCCGATACTATTTGTCAAGGATATTGAATACTTTTTTTTATACAAAGAATCTTTCATTGATCTGGAATACTGTGTATATATGGTGATGTCATGGCAGGGACCTTCAGTAGTTTCATGATTTCTTTTTCCCAGTTAGAACATAAATTCAGGAAAGGGTAGCTGATACTACTTATTCCCCATAAACCTTTAGTATCTGCAGTATTGTATTAACAGTATTAGGCTTTGTAAACCTTTAGTATCTGCAGTATTGTATTAACAGTATTAGGCTTAATTTGCCAAACATAGTTTGGACATACATATTCCTTTTCCTTGGTATTTTTAGATTGCTGTTTTTGACAGGTTTGTTTATAACTAGAATTCCTGATAATTATAAATCTATATAGGGGCTTGAATAGTGCAGTCTTAATGTAATACTTTGGAGTAATATAGTTCCTGGAATATTTCATAGCTCCATTACATTCAGGGATATAGTATATTCTATGATATAATGGATATAGTTTTCTCTCATTTCTCCATTAAATACATTCCCTGATCACATTAGTGATGGGATAAAAACCTGCTACCTCCTGAATCCAGGGAAAAACACAAAAATTAGTCTTTATCTTATAGATAAAGGGCAATAACGATTGCCAGATACCTCCTCATGCTACCATCATCATTCATTATACAGGTCACTTCCTGTGAATCCAAAGCCAAATTTGTGTTACATTCAAACCATCCATACAGAAATTTGGGTGTATTTGGATTAATATTCATTCCTAAACTCTTACAACCAGCCTACTCCTCCAGTGGTCCAGTGGTTAGAGCATCCACCTCAGATGTGGGAGGTTGTGGGTTCATACCAAAGATTTATAAAAATGGTACTTACAGCTACCTCACTAGGCACTCAGCATTAATAGCCTAGTGTTTACAGCTGCCTTGCTAGGCACTCAGCATTAAGAGGCTAGTGTTTACAGCTACCTCACTAGGCACTCAGCATTAAGAAGCTAGTGTTTACAGCTACCTCACTAGGCACTCAGCATTAAGAGGCTAGTGTTTACAGCTACCTCACTAGGCACTCAGCATTAAGAGGCTAGTGTTTACAGCTACCTCACTAGGCACTCCACATTAAGAGGCTAGTGTTTACAGCTGCCTTGCTAGGCACTTAGCAATAAGTGGTGAGGTTAGTGTTAGGAATTGTTGGCCTGGTGTCAGCATAATGTGACTGGTTGGGACAGCATGCTTTATGTCTGTGGCTTGATGCCCCAGTTCTTGACATCACTATAAATTACCACTGCAGACATCATAGTAACATGACTGGAAATTGTTTAAAGCTACATTAAAAATCCAAATATTACACACACACACACACACAGAGTCCAGCCATCTCACTAATTGATGAAGTTAAAAAAGAAGTTCATTACCTCCCACACCTAATCTTCATGGATTAAGTGGGCTATATGCTCAGCCTACTCTGAGTCAGTTCAGAGTCATGTCATGAAACTTTCAGCTCATGAAATAATAGTCATCTCTACAAGCCTTGCATTTGAACCAAAATATCATTAAAGCTTTTGACAGGCATGCAGCATTCCTGGTTTCCTTCAGGTTATGGTTTCTTCTGCCTCAAAGGCCACATTAAAAAGCAACATGTAAAACCTTGAGAGTAATAATATATATATATATATATATATATATATATATATATATATATATATATATATATATATATATATATATATATATATATATATATATATATATATATATAGCTTGTACAACCATTATATAAATAATTTGTATATTAAATATTACCAATCAGTTTTGATTTTGTTAAATATTCAGAAAGTTGGAGTACACACGGGAATCTCTGTTGGCATTCAAGAAGGATATGAAAGAGAAGAAAGCAGCAGTAGCAAAGGGAGATGATGGCGGAGGATTCGGTGGCTTTGGTGGCTTTGGTGGTGCTGAGAAACAAGCAGCCAAACAAGAGGTTAGCTTTAGAAAATTACTTTGGCTTTGGAATCCAGTTTAATTGGATAGTTTCAGAGATTTGTTTTGGTCTTTGAAGCCTGTTTAATTTATCCATTACATTTGATACTGGAACATAAATATGACTACCATGGCCTGTGAACAATGTTCAGTCCTAATAATGAAAATTAGATTGACCAAAATTTTCTATAAAATTGCTTGGTTTTGGGAACTTGCTGAATTTTTTAGAAGCTACAATAGAATATAAATTATGTTAGTTTTCCTACACTTTAATTTCATGCTCCATAATCAGTAGAAATTATTATTTTGTCTTCTGATTTTTGTACAATTTTTAATTTAAAAAACAATTTGGATATTAATTGTGTCTTTGGTAATGTTCAACATATTTTTGTTGATATTTACACTTTGATGATATTTTCCATCTCTTCTGGAAAATGAAACAGTGGCCACTAGAATTTCCTTTGCAAAGTAATTCATCTGGCATACAGTTTTTGCTGTTTGCAGGTGTAGATTAAAATGGATTCATATCAGATACAAATATTGTCTGCATGTATTTCTACAAATGATATCCACCCATTGCTATACTTTTTATGCATGAGATCAATATTTTAAAAATATATTATTGATTTATTCTCTTTTCTTCTAGCCAGCACCTTCGGCATCCCCACCTCCAATGCAAAAGCAGTCCACCACAGTGAGTCAAGCGTTGACAGGGGAAGCTGCGAAAGAGATTGAGACTGTAGAGGGTGAAGAATTGTCTCCCTTGGAGATCCAAATTAAACAAATGGAGGAAATCAGGTCATGATAGTGATGTGTTTTAGGGTTGAAATAACTGGAAAGATTAAGCTAAAATGTACCAATAAGTTTTAAAAAAAATGAAATTTATTAGTTTCTTTCTAGTCTTATTAAACGAGACCTCTCACATCGCTGAATGAGATTTGTAAAATATGAAATTGCTGTAAAAAGAACTGAAAGTAATTTTAACTTAGAATTCATCAACAGTTTGAGCAGAGATGCTAGCTCTTTTTCCAAGGACATTTGCAATGTAAGTTAAAAAGATGCACTTATTTCTAGACAAAAGTTGACAACATTAAATCACTCTGAGATATGCATTAAATGTCATGTAAAAATTGATTGACAGGGCAAATTTTAAGTTGTAGATATTATATAGTATTAAATAGAGCTGTGTTTTTTGGAAGTCCATCATATATAGATAGTGGAAAAGTTATCAAATAATAATGTATAGCCTGCTATTTTATTGCTCAGGGTTGGAAACTAATTCATGTCAAAATTGATTAATATATTCAGTGAAGATTGCCATTCTAGAAAATTTTATGTCTGTAATCTATATTCATATAAATATTGTATGTTTGTAATATGTATTCATATAAATATTGTTGGCGACAGTATTTAATCACGATACGATTTTTCAAAGTTTAAACTCTAATTTTATGATTTATTATGTTAATATTCCATTACTGGTACATATTACAGGCTGTCCTATGAGCAAGACCGGTTGTTGAAGCTAATTGACGAGCTGCTACAGAATTTTGATGCAGAATTGCATCTTTTGAGACATGACAAATTTAAGGTGGATATTGTCATGAAAAATGCTGACCTGAGGTAATTTTTTTTAGCTTCATCTACCCATTGTTTATTTGATTTATCACTCCTAATAAACAAGATCCCAGATCTGCCAGTGTATTATGTGATGGCGGATCTGGGTCTATGCAGTTTGCAGTTAGACCTGATTTGTAATCTTTTATCTCATAGTTTTGTCTGTTGTCATTGGAATACTGTGAATTTATCTTTTTTGTGTGTGTATTACCAAGGTTTTGGGATTTCTTCATTAATATATACCACAGATTTAATAAACTATTGTGTCAATTCAATAGGACTCATTCAAAAATTCCACAAATTCAGATACTCAGTGAACAGTCATTTTGTGGGTTCAATTGGACTCCTTCCAAAATTCACCAAATTTAAAACCCATATGAAGAGGATTTCCCAAGGCTCTTATACAGCCCAGTTCCCAACTCATCCCAAGTTTTCTTGATGTGTAACACTGTAACATAATGTCGCTCATGTTTGTGGACCTTATTGTGACAATTGTGTTATCTGTTTAATCATTCAGATTTTTAATGGGTACTCGTTGAAGTAAAGTAAATACAAATTTTGAATAATTCTTTGGATGAAGCCTCAAGTTTTACTGCAAAAGTAATAACTATAGTAAAATATTTGAACAATTGAGTTGTGTTATCTGTTAAATCATTCAGATTGGTAATGGGTATTCATTGAAGTAAAGGAAATACACTTTTTGAATTCTTTGGATGAAGCCTGAAGTTTTACTGCAAAAGTAATAACTATACTAAAATATTTGAACTACATTGGAATCACTAAACAAAAATTTTCAGCATCTTTTCAGATTCTTTATCCATGCTGAAAGCTTTTATATTTTTGTATCTTTTATCAACAGAATTTTAACATCTTTACCTTATCTTTTTTTTGTAGTACTCCATATTCTGTTTGTAGCTATGAGTTTACTTGCCTAAAGTTTTTCTTGCAGTTTTTAAAATTTTTATTTTTAGAATTTTAATGTTAATTGGTAACATTTAGCCATTACATTGCTGCTGTGCAATTAAATGAAAATAAATGCATATAAACCAGACATATTTTTATTATTACAATGGCAGTGAATACCGTAGCAGAGGAATTCATTCATTTCATGGAAATTGCATTGTGAATTCTATGCTCATTGTTCTAATCATAAAATGTACTGATTGATATGTCAGTTTCTTTCGCATGAATGTTGATCACAGTTCATATCAATGTAATATGTACATGCTCATAGAACATAATAACTCATTTGGTAATGTAATTAGCAACAGCATTGACCACAATTCATGTCAGTACATGTATATGCACCATAATAACTCTATATTGTTCCATTCTTTGATGCAATAAGAGTAACTATTTCTTTCACACTTAATAGAAACAAAGGATGGTTGGGGTCAGCATCAAGTAAGAAAAAGACAAGTCTGTTTATTGTTCTCTGCATATTAAAGTGTAATAACAGTTCACTTGATAAACCGTCTTTCTAAAGTTGACCCAGAGACCACTCTGGTGTTCTAAGTGGTTAGAGTGTCCACCACGATGCAGGAGGTTGCAGGTTTTAACCCTGGCCATGTAATACCAAAAATCTTATAAGACTGGTACAAACATCTGCCTCACATGGTGCTTCTTATATTTTGCTAAATAATACAAAACATGGTTTGGTCTAACTAGACTACTTTAATGGCTAAATTACAACTGACTAAAACAGAGAAAACACATACACACTAGTTTCTCATGCTAATGTTATAATAAGGCATATAGGGTTACTACTGAGTGAGAGCCTGGAGCTGACCATAGGTGACCTGTAACTGTCTGACCATTTGTAGAGCTACAGAGTGTTACCATCATATATTACCACAACTACCCCTAAAAATGAGTTTTGTGCTTTTCTTTTATATTCATATTTTCATTTCTCCTTTTCTTTTTAATAATTTGTAAACATATTCAAACTTGACAAAGTTCTATTCTACACATGAATATATATTTTAAATAGTTTCTCTGTGAGTTGTAAAAGGTCTACTAACTAGTTAAATTAAGCTCTATGACATTAACAATCATTCTTACACTCATGAAAACAAATGTGGTGATAGTATTGGGCATTGCCACAAAAAATCTATAGGCCTAATATTTTGTTCTTCATTCCAGTTGTTATCACTAGATATAAGCTGATGTTATATAACAGATGTATTATTAAGCTCATGACTACTTCCAGTTTATAAGATTCACAACTCTTTTCTTAGCATTTCTTTCTGAAGGACATCTGGTTTTTCTATCTTCTCTCCTTTTAGAACTAATTTGTCCATTTCTGAAAGATCATCTCTGCAGTTCCAGAAATTTCTGATTTCAAAAGGTATGAGATGTTTATCATTTGGCCATCCCTTTTGAATCATTTCTCATAATTTTATTATCACATTTAGTTCCATTCTTTATTACATCTGTGGATCTGCAGTCTGTATATTTAACATGATCATGTTTACTAGCACTTAATTTCACTATCCATGTTCATCTCAAATATGTTTGTCTTTCTGTATGCTCATGACAATGTATCTGCTACAATTAACTCTTTTCCCCGACAATATATTAAGTAAAAACAGTACTTCTACAGTCTTAAAAGCATTCTCTGAAGTCTAGGCGGTACAGCAGACTGAGGTTTCTTGAGGATTGATTCCAGAGGTTTATGATCCAATTCAATTTGTACTTGATGACCATAAGTATAGTGATTAAATCTTTCAACACCAAATAACACAGCAAGAAGTTCTTTTTCGATCTGTGCATACTTTGTTTTTGCACCTGTCAAAGACCATGATGCAAATGCTATGGGGTTTGCCTGACTGTATTAACATTGCTCTAAGTCCTGATTTTGATGCATCACAACTAACAATGACATGCTTTTTAACATTAAAGTATTTAAAAACAGGTTCTTTGCTTAGAATCTGTTTGATCTATTCAAAGGCATGGTTCTATGCAGTTTCCCAAACAATTTTGTGCCACTTTTTAAAAGTGCTCTCATTGGCTCTGTCACTGTAGTCATATTTCGGGATAAATTTCACTAGGTAGTTGACCCAGTAATCTTTCAGTTCTTTTCTTGTCCATAAGAGCAGGCATTTCTGTGAGTGCTAATACATTTTCTGGGTCGGGTTTAATATATGATGATGTCAACATGTGTCCCACATAGCACACTTCTATTAGTTAAAAATTGGCATTTTTCCAAATTCATTGTCAGATTTATTTCTGGGCATCTTTTTAAAACATTTTCAGTTTTCCATCATGATCTTCCTTGAAGTTCCCCATACAATTATGTCATCTATATCAATTTCCACCCCAGACAGGTCCTCAAAACACTGTACAATGCGTTTCTGGAACACTTGTTCAGCAGATTTAATACCAAAAGGCATTCTCGGGTAGCAATATCTACCAAACGGGGTGTTAAATGGTGTCAGTAACCGTCTTTCCTCATCTGTAGGTATTTGCCAGTATCCATGATTAGTATCCAGCCATCCTTGTGGTTATATCTTCAATTGTAGGAAGTTGATATTGCTCTCACTTGATAGCTTGATCTAAATTTCTTGTATCTAGACAAATTCGTAGTTTTCCCTGACTTCGGTTTTTCAACAACTACTAATGAACTGACCCATTCTGTTGGTTCATCTACTTTCTGTTTTACATTTTTCTGTTGTTCCATATCTTCTAAAATTAATTTAATTAGTTCTCATAAAGCTATAGGAACTGTCCATGGTGGCAATAACTGGTTTTAAATTTTTGTCAATTGCAATATGTCATTTTTGTTTCACGCATATGAGACCTTTGAACATACTGGTTAATTCTTTCATGAAATGATTGTCTTTTTTCCTGTGAACACTGCAAACAACTTGTATTAAGTGCAAATTGTGAGATGCTTTGAACCCAAGAATAGGTGGTTGGTTTTTGTGATATCAAGATCAAGTTCTTGATTCATGCATTTGCCTATGACAATTCATTTTTCACCTTAGTAACTTGTGAGACAAGTTTTGATTGATTTTATTTCAATGTTGTCAGCGATCATTGTTTCAAAAATGTGATTTGAAGTGATGTTTACTTGCGAGCCGGTATGAATTTTAAGTTTGACATCAGTACCATGAAGAATCAGAGTAACATATTATTCTTTGTCACTGATTTCAGTGTTTGCCTTTTGTCACTGTTCCTACAAAAGATGTTTCTTCCTCTTTGCTTAAGTATTTTTGCACCCATTTTGTTTTGCAGGATTTCAGAAAAGTTTTTTTATAAGCTCGACACCTATCTTTTGCATGTAATTTGCCACAGTTACCACAGTTGAATAATCTGGAGTCTGATTTCATAAATAACATTTTTTCTTTCTTTGGTTGTGCCATTTTCTTTTCTTTTTTCTTCATTTTCAAACCCAGACTTTCTGATGCAGCTGCTTCATTTTGCAAACTTTGAATCTTTGGATTCTTCATCTGCTCTGCGGATAGCCATTGCATGTTTGTAATGTCAGTTGATCTTTTTATAAAAGTCTTTCTTTTATTTTTTCAGAATTAGTCCCACATACAAATCTATCTCTAATCATTCCATCCTGTAGATTTTTGCAGTTCTTTGCAATCAATTAAGTTCTGTTACATATTGGTAAATGGTTTCATTCTCTTGTTTGATTCTTGTATTGAATCTGTGCCACTCTACTGTAATGTTCGTCCTCGGACTGCAGTGATCTACAATCATTTTGATCAGTGGACCAATTTTGTCCCAGCTTCATTGGCCAAAAATATAAATATGTTGTAAATGTCTCTATCATCTTGACCAATACTCATTAAGAAAGTACTAAATTTTTCTTTGTCTTCTTTATCAGCAAGTGCAACATCTAAGTAAAACTTCTCCAAGTTTCTGCTAGATGATGGAAATTAAAGTTTATTTCAGGAGGCTGGTTGAGTTTTTCCTTGATGTCACAACTAACACCTTAACTTGTGCCTACAAAATTCATTATTGCCATGGAGATATACTTCTTAATGGTATAAATCCAACTTATTCCAAAATGTTCACTTCTGACACCATGTTATGTTTTGCTATATAACACAAAACATAGTTTGATCTGGATCTTTGCAGTTTGACTCTTCTTGTAAGCAAGTATATATGGTAAGTGCCAATTTCCATTGTTTTATACAATCAAAACCTATTGTATGACCCAAGATTGAATAATGTCATATAATTATAGTTGCCCTCCAGCCCAGTTAGGGTTTGCCTAGCCATTTACATTGTGGTGTGAAGAGCAATACAGAGAAACATACAAGTATTTTGGGGATATCTGGGTACAGCAGATAAGATGATGTATGTGGCGTGCCAAAGATTTTAAAACTATCAGTTTATATGACATTGTTCATTAGCTATCCACTTTCTATGACATTCTATATATTGTATCTACACTTCAACAGGCAGGTAACCCTGTTTGAGGAGCTGGTGTTACTGAAAGAATATGAAAAGAGAGAAGATGTCCTGGCAGCCAAGGTCACAAACAAACAGCAGGAGAAACTGGACATGCAAGCCAAGGTCTGCGTCTGTAGTCATTGATTTATTCAAGTGATACTATGTTATTTGTTTGTATTTTATTGCTTTTTTAATTAAGGGCAAGGGATATTGGTCTAGATTTTATATACCTGCCATAAAATGTAGTTTGTTATGTGATGACATTGCCAATCTGTTTATTATTGTGTTAATTCCTGGTCAGTAATTTGAATTCTGGGTTGAAGAAGAAGCCTATTGGTTTCAGGATAAAAAAAAGTGAAGAGTACAGGTCACTGTGACGAATATAAAAAAAACAGGTGCCATGTAATATGATTAGTTCTAGACCAATGTAACATGCATGGCTTGTACTTTGGGTAAGGAGATATTTATTGATTTTGCAGTCATAAGGTCACGAATCATGGTTGATTTTACTTCAAGAAAACAATAGTTATTTGGCCTAATAACTTTCTCAAGTTATTTGACAAAACTTTATGGATGTCTTACTTATAGTAATAAGGAAAGCTACATCTTAAGCAATAAAATTGTCCTGGTAAGTTGAATTAGAAAATAATGATTTTTGTGCAATAAATTTAATTTAAACTTACATACCTTGTCCAAAGGTCCAGCTCTTTGAGACCTTTTGGTCAATATTCACAAGAATCAACCATGCCTTCTAGTTCCCACACAAAGTTCTGTTAAAATGTATTGCAGGTGAATAATATGCTGTTCATGATACTCTTGCTTCATTATAAATAATTTCATATCATTTTTTGCAGCAAAAAGCCAGCATAGCTGATTTATGTTAGGCCATAAGTTGTTAAGGCTTTGAAATGGTTTCATATGCTTTTTGTTTATTTTATCCTTTTCTTTTGCATGATTATCATTGCAGTTATTAAAATTGTGCTGCAGTTTCTTTTGTTTATTATTTATTAAGAAACTGAAATTGCAGCCATGTAATTTTGCGTTTAATCTTCTGCCCACTCCAAGTCTATGTGACTGACACATTGATGATGACATCATGTAATGATCACATAATTTCAAGCTTCAAAGTAGGTGTTAGTTTTACAAAATGGGGCTACCTTCAATTTTCTTATCATTTGCTTTCTGTAGATGGGTTTCGCTATAACTTTCCTATGACAATTGCAGATAGTGGATGTCCAGTCCAAGTTGGAGTTGAAGAAGAAGGACATAGAAAAGTTCCAGGATAAAGAACGAGCACTGCATGCTCAGTTTGTGGTCTCCTTGGGTGAAAATAACAAGTTTGCAGAGTACCTGACCAAAGTGTTTAAAAAGAGAATTAAGCGGTCGAAGAAGAAGGCTACAGAAGGAGAAGGTAAGTAGACTGGCAGCATTTTTATGAGATTGTGCTGTTTTTCTCAAAATTATCCTGGGATAAAATTGGATCTCAGACTTAATGAGCAAATATTTTCACTCTAGATTGCTTCACCAAGCATGGTTTAGAAATAATAGTTTCAGATATGTCATAATTTTGGTTTCTTGTCCAATGTTGATCTCTCAGATACAGTAGAATATGATGATTGATTTTGACATTGTGAGGCACTGATATTTGATAGCTCTATTCATCAGTCAACACCATCTTATCTAGATGGTTAGCCTATGATGGGCTACCATCTACTCCAACGTGAGACAGATGGTTAGCCTGTGATGGGCTACCATCCATTCCAAGTTGAGCCAGATGGTTAGCCTGTGATGGGCTACCATCTACTCCAAGTTGAGCCAGATGGTTAGCCTGTGATGGGCTACCATCCACTCCAAGCTGAGCCTTGTACTCTCAATTGTCTTGCATGGTATAATGTAGATAAACTCTGATTAATGGTCTGTATGCATATATGTTTTTTTATCACATCAGTACAAATAATAGCTATATGGTGCTGATTCTGGCTATATGAGTTACAACCAGTTTTGGAATATCTTGAAAGCTTATCCTTGAAAATGATTTTAAGCAAGATCACAAAGAACCAGTCTGGTACATTTTACAGAGGAAGAGTCATTACACGTTTTTAATAAAAATATCACAATGTACCAGACTTTTCCAGGGAAAGAGTCATTACATGCTTTTAATAAAAAGATCACAATGTACCAGTTGGGTAATTTTTCCAGAGTAAGAGTTATTACACACTTTTAATATAAAGACCACAATATACTAGTCTGGTAATTTTTCCAGAGGAAGAGTCATTATACGCTTTTTATAAAAAGATAACAATATACCAGTTTGGTAATTTTTCCAGAGGAGCAATCATTACATGCTTTTAATTAAAAGATTACAAATACTTTTATTTTTATTTAACTTGCAATTTCCATGCTACTACAGTGCTTGACCAGGAAGGGAACTAACTTTTACAAGTATTTCCTTGGGTTACTTGACTGGACAAACCAAACCTCAGAATTGAGAACTTTGGATTGATGTAGAAAGTTATCATTTCTAATTCTGATTCTAGGTTCAGATGAGGAGAGTGAGTCCGATGATGAGGATGAGTCAGACTGGGATGAGGATGAAGACGAGGATGAAGAGGAACAGGGAGGATTTGACCTTGACATCTGTCCACCAGGCTGTGACCAGGTACTTCCATGTTACTACCATAATTACATATTTCCCAAAAAGGACATAGAGCTTTTTTTGTATCATTTTTTCAAGATTCAATTTGCAAAATTTTGGTAGTTGTTGAAATAATTAAATGCAAATTAGTTAATTCCTCTTTAAGTCTCTGTTTTTAATTTTAAATTATTATGCACAAAATAAGATACTTTTCTGCTTTTAATTTTAAATTATTAAGCACAAAATAAGATACTTTGGTCTCAGAGAGGCCTTATAAGAATGCAACCACTGTACACATGAATTGTAATTTCCTTTTAATTTGCGCAGAATTTGTATGATGCCACCTGCCAACTGCGAGAAAAAAGGTTAGACATAGAAGAAGCTTTGGCTGAGGAGAAGAAGACCAATGAAGCCTTAAAGAAGGAATTGGAGAGTTTGACAAAGAAAGCCAAAGTTATTGATACTGCCCTTAAGACTGCTCAAAATGACCTAGAAGCATTCCAGGTAAACTGACTTCTGACACATATTCTGTGCCTACAATGTGGTGACATGTATGTTAGCATGCTGGATTTATAATGAATGGTTTATTGGTTTGAATCCTTCCCAGACCAATCTAAGTTGGCTGCCATGGTATAGATCTATGCAAGATACTTTATAGCTTGGTACTGGTCATTCACATGCAGATGTTCTGTTAAACATCAGTCAATCAGTTGATCTTCATTAGGACCTTAATTTATCATCTCCAGCTTGAAATATTATGATTTTAGAAGGAAGAGTTAATTTTGGGTCTTACCATTGATTCTTTGGTAATTTCCATAACTGGTTCACTCAATGAAAATTAATTGAACACTGATAATGACACCAAAATTAATCTGAGAGTTTTGTAATTGATTTGTTCCAGTGCATATCAGTAACTCTGTCAGAACACCATTTTGTGAGATATGATAAAATGTTATGTGCATTTTGAGTAGCTTCTTTTAGATCTGATTTCTTTTTCTATGTATGATCCTTATACATGTATGGGAAATGTAAGCAAACTGTCTTAAGGTCCAGATATTTTCTATGCTATTGGATTGTATAGAATATGCACACAGCCAAATTTGTCCAATTCCTCATAATCATCATCATTATCAAGATATTCTTACCTTCCATTCTTCTTGACTCCCTAACAGATGGCTCCTATATTGAACTCCCAACAGCTCTGTTACTGTGTGCTTCTGCATAGATAATGATGGTTAGTTTCTTACATGAATCATATTGATATTCTGTCTATATTCATTCCAATTCAGTATTGAATACATGTTGCTATTTGAAAGTTCAAAGTATTGATGCTTATTTGAAACCGCTAAAATATATGTTGGTCTCCAAGCTAGAATTTAACAAGATGGTTCATTGTAATTGGGTTTAACATATCAAAGCTTTAGCTGCAGAAGTTATCATTCAAACAGATTAACATGAAAAACAAAACACCACTTTATTGTAAGAAAGATGTGTAAAATACTGCAGATTAAGATGAGAAACAAAACACCACTGTATTGTAAGAAAGATGTGTCAAATACTGCAGATTAAGATGGTTTTCTATGATAGACTATGGATCTGAGACAGTATTGTTCTTTTCAAATGTTATTTCTTTTCTTTAAAGATATTGCTATGAAATTCAACATTTCTATGTAAATTTTCCTGCTAAATGCATCTGTGCTGTCAGATGTTTGCAGGTATAGTTGGTAACAAAGTTATAGAATATACTCATGTATAAGCCCATTCAAATATAAGCTGACACCCCCCAACTGCATAGGTAGCAACACAAAAAGTGTATGACTCACATATAAGCTGACCCTTAACTCCATGACATCATGCGGTAAGTTCTAAATACATTTATTTAAGCAAACATATCTTCACAAAAATTATTAAAAAGAAATGGTATAAACTTTTTTGTAAAGAAATTTATTTAATTTCCTGTTTGTTTTTTTTTTTGTTTCTGGCTAATTTATATTTGTGTATAACTTGATCAGACGATGACAAGAATTGAGCATGCCTGACTTGCTGTAACACTGACTCACTTATTGTTTGTTTTATGCATTATTGCATCAAATATTCAATATCAGTGCACCAGTAATTATGTTTTTATTTTGCCTTGAAATTGTACATACCTCACTCATTAAAGAATGATCCCAGTATGACAGCACAACAAATAACAATGTAGTTGGATTCATTGCTCGCAATTAAGCAACAGAATGTATTTACAGAATGGTACCACCACATGTACATTGTAGGTTTAAATATGCTCTGAATGAAGTACATCCCTTGGATTCAAATCATGGGCACCACTGCACTAAACTTTAACAATATAGCCAAAATACAATAATGAAGTTTCAGAAATAATGAACGTAGCTTTAAAACAAAATTCAGTCATATAGCTACGATATCTGCAGTGAGGCAGTGTATAGTGGTGTCTAGCACAGGGGCATCATGCTGCAGACATGTATCATGATGTACGACCAAGTCACATTATCCTGACACTATGCTGACCATTCCTAATACTAACCTCTTAATGCTGAGTGTCAAGCAACAAAGATGCTACCAACATAATAGTAACAAATAATATATATTAGAAATATAGTTTTATTGTTACTAACACATGGAAAGTACAGTGGCCATGTAAAACTTACAATTGACACACTCTCAACAGAGAAGCCTTGAAATCCTTATACAAGTATTTTGAAAGTTTTCTACCATATAGCAATTTTTAAAACTATTAAAATGCATTTGATTTTCCTTTCAGCTTGAGAAGCAGCAGAAGTTGAATGACCTTGATGTGGTTGTCTCCCTTAAGTTACACCAGATTCAGTACATGGTCAATGGGCTTCTGCCACAGGACCTATCACAAACACTTATATTTGACTCCTTTGGAGTGGTGCGACTTCAGGGCAGGATAAAGGAACTAGAACAAGAAAAGCATTTACAAAAAAGACAGATGAAGTTAGTGCATATTTTTTATTACTGTGAATTGTTTTATTTGAATATTTACAGATTTGGGAAGTCAAGCATAAAGACAATAAAAAGTAATATAAAAACAACGTAAATTCAAATTTGGTCTTGATGCAGTAATATTAGTAACAATAAGTACACTGTTATGCAAATTAGGTCTTGATGTAGTAATAGTAGTAACAATAAGATCAGTGTAAATTCAAATTAGGTGTTGATGCAGTAATAGCAGTAACAATAAGAACACTGTAATTCAAATTAGGTGTTGATGTAGTAATAGTAGTTATTATCAGAACAATGGAAATTCAAATTAGGTGTTGCGGTTGTGGTAGCAGTACATTGTCAGAACACTGTAAATTAAAATTAGGTCTTGATGTAGTGATAGTAGTTATTATCAGAACAATGGATATTCAAGTTTGATCTTGATGTAGTAATAGTAGTAATAACAAGAACACTGAATTGAAATTAGGTCTTGATGTAGTAATAGCAGTTATTATCAGAACAATAGAAATTCAAATTTGGTCTTGATATAGTAATAGTAGTTATTATCAGAACAATGGAAATTCAAATTTGGTCTTGATATAGTAATAGCAGTTATTATCAGAACAATGGAAATTCGAATTTGGTCTTGATATAGTAATAGTAGTTATTATCAGAACAATGGAAATTCAAATTAGGTCTTGAGGTTGTAATAACAGTAACAATATGAACAATGGAACTTCAGATTAGGCATTGATGTAGTAATAGCAGTAACAGTAAAAACAATGGAAACTTAAATGAGGTCTTGAGGTTGTAATAACAGTAACAATATGAACAATGGAACTTCAAATTAGGCATTGATGTAGTAATAGCAGTAACAGTAAAAACAATGGAAATTCAAATTTGGTCTTGAGGTTGTAATAGCAGTAACAATATGAACAATGGAACTTCAAATCAGGCATTCATGTAGTAATAGCAGTAACAGTTAAAACAATGGAATTTTAAATTGGGCCTGGGAACAAACTATCAATAATGTCTAAAATTTGTTAGGACATTAGCTCATTATCAGACAGCTAGAACACCAAAGGTAGTCCGTAAATTCTGAAACCATGAAGAGGAAGAAGGATTATTAACTTCATTTACAGACATCATTCTTTGTACTAATAAAGGAGATTGTATCCAATCTTGTCATTTTATGTACTCTCAAAACCTTTTGGACATAGTATTGAAAATTATTTACGTTCTTAAACTTCAGTTGGATTAATGTGAAATTGCAGTTCTTTCTGAATTATGGTAACTTTGTTCCTCTTTACATGCTTCATTTTCATGGTGGAAATGCACTGCAACTATTACAGCTATTGTCAGTAATTTTTGAGTTTTAAGATTTATTTTAAGCTTCCAGCTTATAAAGTTTCCTTAAAACAGGGCATGAAGTTTTACCTTCTTTTAACATTTGTCTTTGCAATTGTTACATTCTTTATTCTAATATTTCACTTTAAATATCCCTATATCCAACTGTATAATTCCTATTTTTGTCTTTAACATCCCTATATCCAGCTGTAACATTCCTATATTCATTTGTAACATTCATATATCCAGCTGTAGCATTCATTTATTCTGCTTTAAACATCCATATATCCAGCTGTAACATTCCTATACAGTCAGCTCTGCTTATATGCATGGCCTCGGGACCGATGCTATGATATGCAATTAGGTGGCGTATGCACTAAGTCGGCGTTCATGTTATGGCGTGTATCTGGTGCAGCATGCATACTGATACCCATTATTTCTCCGAAACAAACCCCCCATTTAAATAGATTCAGGGTAAACTGGGCATTTAAAAAAAAAAAAGACTATATATATATATATATATATATATGTATGAATACATACGCAGTGGCATTGACAACAATGAAATTGAAGGGAACAAAAACAGATTGCCATCAGAGGTCTCTCTCATAATAGGTAAGTAACTGCCAATTGCATCTGGCCTAGTTCGTTTAAATGTGACGCGATTTGCTCTGGTATCGTATGGAGGTAACTTTGTCATTAACTGTATCGCATCAGTAATTAATATGGTTTTCTATTATCGCGCATCCTGGTGATCAACGAAGAGTCAGAGAGCTAATGCCATCTTGTTAATATTTATGGTTACCTACTATAGCGCCTCCTGGTGACCAACGGAGATCTAATAGCTGTGATGTTGATATTAATAGACCTAATTAATCAGCCTTGACCGGCAATGTTCGGAATCAGTTTGTTTTCATTTTGAAAGGAACAATTTTGAACAATGCAGGTTTTTGAAGCAACTTAACACATAATAATGCATGTTCGGACCAGAGAAATCCATGCAATAATGCGAAATATGCATATAGACAATATGCAATTGTCCAAAATTGATATCCATTGAAAACAATGGTAACAAAACGGGACCGGCACAAAGCTATGCAATAAGGTGGAATATGCAGTTATACAATATGCATATATCTGGAGCCAACTGTACATGTATTCTGTTTTAAACATCACTATATCCAGATGTAACATTCCTATATCCAGTTGTAACATTCATATATTCTTCTGTAAACATCCCTATATCCAGCTGTAACATTCCTATATCCAGCTATAACATTCATTTATTCAGCTTTAAACTTTCCTATATCTAGTGTTTCTTTCCTATATCCAGCTGTAAATACTCCTCTGTTCAGTGTAAAAATGCTATATATTATTTTCCACCGCATTTCAGAGAGTCCAAGAAAACCCATGTTCAGTTGATAAAGGACAGAAAGATTTTTGAACAGAAGATTCAGGAAATGGAGGCAGAATGTGATGAGATGTTGATCAGCAAGTTTGGCAGAATTGTAGATCTTGAAAAATTGGAAACAGTCACTGTGAACCGCACAATAGAGGAACTAAAAGAAAAAATGCGAATGACAGAAATGCAGTGTTCAGAAGAACTTATTCAGTGGGATGTAAGTAATTTAGGCAGTAGAGAAAATAATGGGACTAGTGATTTATCTTGGTTAATAAACCCATATTGTATTTTTAAAGTATATACAGATACAATAATACCTCATGGCATCACAAATAATTTCATTTAAGGGAAAACTGGGATAGCCGAGGCATCTGTATTTATTTTTAAGTCAGTTCACTTCACGATTTTGCTGTTTTATTGAAAAAGTCAGATTTATGTGATAAATTGAAACTTACTCTCTTTGGTTCAAATGAAATTTGTGAAACTTAGGGAGTAATTTCAGACTTTTACTCATCAAAAATATAATTGACAGATCTTCTATATCTGATAGTCATGGTTTGATAGTCACCTACCTGAAATAATTGTAAATTATTAGTAGATCCTTGTACTAATGAGTCTAATAACTTTGACAACCTGAATTAAATTGGGAGGTAATTTTAGTGATTCTTCACAGATTACTTAGGTTTCAGCAATGAACATCCACTTAGATGTACAAAGAATAGATCCATATAAAATGACTGGTGTTAAAATAACATTCAAACACATTTCAGTCATGAGTGAAGTACATGTACTTCAAAGGTTTTATGTTAGTAATGCAACATTTTATTTAAAAGGAAAGATGTTCTTTTGTGTGTATAGTCTCAAACGTTTGTTACATTGCTGTTAGTGAAGACACATCAAGTCATTGTGACATCAACAAATTACAATTTAATAAAATCCACAGACATGAGGCCTGTTCAGAATGGCCACTATTTACATCAAAAAGTCTTTTTCTAACATGCGATGCCCAAAAAAAAACGATTTTCCAAGTGGATTTTATTATCATATACATTCATCAATGTCTTCTGTCCAGATTGACTAATTAGATTTACTTTGCTTTCAGAACTATTAGATTTACTTTGCTTTCAGAAATAGTAGATTTATTTTTCTTTCAGAACTATTAGATTTACTTTGCTTTCAGAGCCATTAGATTTACTGTGCTTTGGATCTATTAGATTTACTGTGCTTTCAGAGCTATTAGATTTACTGTGCTTTCAGAGCTATTAGATTTACAGTGGTACCTCGGGTTACGAACACCTCAGGTCACGAACAATTCGGGTTACGAACAACAACTTCGAAAATTTTTTGTCTCGGGTAACGAACAGTGCCTCGGGTTATGAACGATGGCGAGATAGATAGAGCAAGGTTTAACGTTGGAGACAAACGATCGCGTACAGTACAAACGAAGGCCACGCTAACATCTAGCTAACATCGCTTAGCGCTAGCCTAGTTGCCTAGTTTTGCATGCGTGCGCAGCCTCGTTTTCATTGGCCTTACTACACAGCAGCAAAAGTAGCAGTCGTCCGATGATGAGGAGCCAGTGACCTTTTCAACTGCCAGGATTAAAGAAATTTGCAGCAAGTGGGCAGACGTCGAAGACTTCATTGTGAACCATCATCCAAACAAACTTGTTGCTAACAGGGCAGTAAACCTGATGAATGATAACGCGATGGCCCACTTCAGAAAGATTCTCCAGCAAAGGAAGCGACAAATTTCCCTTGATAGTTTCTTGGTGCAGAAAGATTCCCAGTTTTCTGCCAAGAAACAGCGACAAGAAACTCCTGAAACTAATGATTCAGAATAGCAAACAAAGTGACAAATTTCCCATGATCGTTTTCTTGGTAAGAAAGATGGACTAAATCTTTTTTTATTATTTTACATTTAATTTATTTGGTTGTTTTCTTTCTCTTTATTTAATACGTGAAGTACACGTATACTTTGCGTTTTGTCAAGTTGTTAATAAAAAAAGAACGATTCTTTCATCTTGAAACGGATTGTCATTGATTTCAATGTTTCGGGTTATGAACGTTTCGGGTTACGAACCGAGTTCTGGAACGAATTAAGTTCGTAACCCGAGGTACCACTGTACTGTGCTTTCAGAGCTATTAGATTTACTTTGCTTTCAGAGCTATTAGATTTACTTTACTTTCAGAGTTATTAGATTTACTGTGCTTTCAGAGCTATTAGATCTATTTTGCTTTCAGAGCTATTAGATTTACTGTGCTTTCAGAGCTATTAGATTTACTGTGCTTTCAGAGCTATTAGATTTACTTTACTTTCAGAGCCATTAAATTTACTTTGCTTTCAGAACTATTAGATTTATTTTGCTTTCAGAGCCATTAAATTTATTTTGCTTTCAGAACCATTATATTTACTTTGCTTTCAGAACAATTAGATTTACTTTGCTCTCAAAACAATTAGATTTACTTTGCTTTCAGAGCCATTAAATTTACTTTGCTTTCAGAACTATCAGATTTACTTTGCTTTGGATCTATCAGATTTACTTTGCTTTGGATCTATTAGATTTACTGTGCTTTCAGAGCTATTAGATTTACTTTGCTCTCAAAACTATTAGATTTACTTTGCTTTCAGAACTATTAGATTTACTTTGCTTTCAGAGCCATTAAATTTATTTTGCTTTCAGAACCATTATATTTACTTTGCTTTCAGAACTATTAGATTTACTTTGCTCTCAAAACTATTAGATTTACTTTGCTTTCAGAGCCATTAAATTTATTTTGCTTTCAGAACCATTATATTTACTTTGCTCTCAAAACTATTAGATTTACTTTGCTTTCAGAGCCGTTCAATTTACTTTGCTTTCAGAACTATTAGATTTACTTTGCTCTCAAAACTATTAGATTTACTTTGCTTTCAGAGACATTAAATTTACTTTGGTTTCAGAAACATTAGATTTTTTTTGCTTTCAAAATTATTAGATTTACTTTGCTCTCAAAACTATTAGATTTACTTTGCTTTCAGAGCCATTAAATTTACTTTGCTTTCAGAACTATCAGATTTACTTTGCTTTCACAAACATTAGATTTACTTTGCTTTCAGAACCATTAGATTTACTTTGCTTTCAAAATTATAAGGTTTACTTTGCTTTCAGAGCCATTAAATTTACTTTGCTTTCAGAAACATTAGATATATTTTGCTTTCAGAATGATTAGATTTACTTTACTTTCAGAGCCATTAAATTTACTTTGCTTTCAGAACTATTAGATTTACTTTGCTTTCAGAACAATTAGATTTACTTTGCTTTCAGAACTATTAGATCTATTTTGCTTTCAGAGCCATTAAATTTACTTTGCTTTCAGAACTATTAGATTTACTTTACTTTCACAAACATTAGATTTATTTTGCTTTCAGAACTATTAGATTTACTTTGCTTTCAGAAACATTAGATTTTTTTTTGCTTTCAGAACCATTAGATTTACTTTGCTTTCAAAATTATTAGATTTACTTTGCTTTCATAGCCATTAAATTTACTTTGCTTTCAGAACTATTAGACTTACTTTGCTTTCAGAAACATTAGATATACTTTGCTTTCAGAACTATTAGATTTACTCTGCTTTCAGAAACATTAGATTTTATTGCTTTCAGAACCATTAGATTTACTTTGCTTTGATAACCATTAGATGTGCTTTGCATAAGAAATAATAGGAAAAATAATGTCTATTGGGCAAGAACTCATAGGAATATAATGTTAATTGGATAAGAAATCATAGGAAACAAAATGTATATTTGATGAGAAATCATAGAAAAGAAATAATAGGAAAAAATAATGTATATTGGACAAAAAATAATTGGATATATAATGTATATTGGTTAAGAAATCATAAGGAAAAATGTATATTGGCTGAGAAGTCATAGAAAAAAAATACTAGGAAAAAATAATTTTTATTGGGCAAGAAACAGAAGGAAAATTAATGTATATTGGATTAGAAATCATAGAAAAGAAATAATAGGAAAAATAATGTATATTGGACAAGAAATAATAGGAAACATTATGTATATTGGGCAAAAATTAGTAGGATAAATATTGTATATTGGACTAGTAATAATTGGAAATATAATGTATATTGGATAAGAAATCATAGGTAAATGTATACTGGAAAAGGAACATTAATAAGTCTTTTTGAGAGAAAAAAATTGAAAATTTAAAATTCTGTTTGATCAAAATTAGTTCTGTTTTTTAGTGATCTAAATACTGAATCATGTAATATCACATTTATTTTCATCTTCTGCCTATCATTTATCCTTACTGTGCATAGGATTGTCATTATCTGAAAATTCATCATTTTTTAGGTGATTTTTTTAAGCAGGAGTTGCACTGAAATTTGCATTTGTAATATATATGTTCTGTCATTGTTGTAAGATATCTTTCCTAACATTGGAAATTATACATCATGTAAATTTTGTTTTCTTGCAGGAAAAATTATCAGAAAAGAAGGTGAGAATAACAGAACTGATAAAAGAAAACACAAAAAGACTTAATCACCTTTCAACACTTGTAACAGACAAAAAGAAATTTGAACAATCATTGGATTCAAGGCAGAAGAGTTTGGTAAGTCATAAAATATTTAGAACAGTGCCTCTAATATAAGTCACTGTTAAGTTGCATTATCTATTAGACTTAGTTTATCCTTTAAATTATTTTTTTCCCAAGGATTTCTGGACAATGATTTAACATTAACACTGTGTTGATGGATTTTAATTAGAATAGTGAAGAAGTTTATCTATTGGAATCAAAAGTTCAAAGGTCAGAGTAACTGACCATTCAAAGGTCGGTGTAACCGACTGAAAGAAGCAGAAATGATTTTTGCACAAACATTTCAAGACTACTAAACATGGGGCATGTGTATAATGTGCATTTTATCATCCTCATATTGTATGTGTTTATTTTTTAGTAGTTCAGCTGTTGATACACAAATGTTTTTTCTGTACTTTGTTTAACAGGGAGAGGAGTACTCAGGTCAGCGTAAGTCCGACATTCATGAACGTCAGAGGCTGATACAGCTTGTACAGCTTCAAGCTCAGGAAATTGATGCTCTTAAGGAAGAGATCATGTTGTTATCACGGAAAGGAGGGCATATTCTCCCACCAGCTCAGCCACCCTTACCCCAGAGCCCACCCAACATGAGAACAATCAGCCAATAGAATGTGTCAAGCAAATGTTTGGTGCCAGTGTTGGACTATAACTAATCTGTGATATTGTGTTTGTTTTGTGATGCTGGCACATCTCTCGTATGTATCTGAACCTGAAGAAACTGAACACTTTTAGTTTAGGTAGTTTGGGATTTCTGAAATGATGTGGAATTATAGTTGTCCATCAGCTTATAATCTTAAGAAAATAAAGTTTTCTGATATGAGACATGATAGGAAAGAAATACAGTTCGATCTCATTAGCTTGAAATGTGGCTGACTTGAATACCTATCACTACTTGATCTTGTTTCTAAGATCAATAAAAACTCCATAATTGTTTTAAACCTTGTTCATTCCAATTACAGGTATCTTGAACTGAATTGCTAAGCCCTGTGAGTGTTTACGCTATTATAATTTTAATATAGTTAAAAGAGAATAATATTTCATAAGGTGAACCTAACTTTAGAAAGTGCTTTTCATTGTACTAAATTTCCTTTTAGCATACAGTATGTAAAGGGAAAAAGTATTATAAATTGTATCAGAACTGTATAAAGGAAAATTTTAAGTAAATTATCATTTTTGAGCTTCAGTCATTTAGATGTAAAAACTAAAAATTGCCATCATTCAGACTTTTAGACAAAAAGGCAGTTTTCTTCAAAGAATTCTCTCCAAATAAATTGATGAGTTTAAATATGGTGCCCATGTTGTTTGAATACAAAATGTATTTGTACTTTTATGAAATCCATCCATGTATTTTCAAAAGATATATTAATTTAATGCAAATAAAACACATAAGTCAAAACCAAAGCTTAATCTTTTTTTATTCCCCTGCATCAAATGGACAAGTTGACCTAGAAAGAATCATTGCGCATCCACCTTTCCATCCTTGTCAGATTCTAAAATCATGACTCCAGTAAAATAGCCCAACAAGGGCTTAGAGTTTTATAGCAACAATCAGCATGCCAAAAAGGGTTTCAGCAGTTGCTATATTCAACTGAAACTTTGGGATAACATTTTTATATATTTATTGGTCGTTGTTTGTGCAAAGTCAGGTATCTCAGGCAGATGAGTTGATTGGCAAGTGGCTGATGAGCTTGTGCAAAATCGTAACAAGCATCAGTTACAAGATCTCACGACATTACCATGAGAAATCTTTATGAATATTCAATAAATCTGGCTTTGACTTTAATGAATGGTTTCTCTCTCTCTCTCTCTCTCTCTCTCTCTCTCTCTCTCTCTCTCTCTCTCTCTCTCTCTCTCTCTCCCCTAGTGTCACGGAATTGTATAAACCCGTTTTATTTATATAATAAATTTGTGTACTAGAGTTTTGCTTTTGGCATACAATGATACCTGATTGTGATTAAGGTATATTGTGACATATTTCAAATTAGTGAGTTCGGTTCATCCTATGCCACACGTGTGAAGTGCTTTTGATGAGATAAACCGAATGCCTTCAATGCACATACAATATCTGTGTATAAATACCTCACCACATGTAAATCTCTTTACATTACGTAATGTCTTGTAAGTCGGCAATCTACTATAAGGGATTGCACTTCTCTGGCTGTAGAGGTATGTAATCTTAGATCATTTCTTGTACATCCGATAACACTATTGTACTACGAAGTCAATGTTTGCACGATTTGTAGCTCTGGTTTATGCAGAATAATGCACACATTTATATTCTTGTTTACAACTTAGTGAAGGATTTATATTAATAATATAAGGCTACATTTTTAAGTATTGTTTAGTACAGTAGGATTCTTATCAAGCAGGGTTAGGTTTTTTCTGAACTTGTCATTTTGTAATTATTGTGCCGGTAATATTATCTGTATATCTTATCATGTATAACATTATTACGTTTTTATGCCCGTGTCATGTATAGTACACGGTGTTGGATATGTTTTTAGCTGTCCAGTGTCTGGAATGTCCAGTATCTGGATGTCGGGAATGTACAGTATCCGGTGATGTCCAGTATCTGGAGTGTCGGGAATGTACAGTATCCGGTGATGTCCAGTATCTGGAGTGCCTGGTGTTGTTCGGTGTTTTCCAGATACTAGTGTCTGGAGCATGAGGAAAGTGTAGAGCTGTCTGGCAATGTTCCCGCTAAGCTGTGCGCACGCAGCTTGTTTGATGTCTTCACGCAGCTAATGTATTCTGCGCGCAGAGATAATTCTTTTGATTACTCATGAATACAATTTCTTCTAATTTGTTGTTGTATTAGGTTTTAACTCCATTTTCAGCACAAGATAGGCTATACATGGCGGCCAGTATTAATGGTGGAGGAAGAACCTGGGAAAACCCCGGAAAGAACCACCGACCCACGAGAAGCTACTGGCAAGCTTTCTCACATACCCACATTGACCGAGTCTGAGACTCGAACCAACGCAGACAGAGGTGAGATGGCAGTGATCCGTAACGGAGAGCGCTTTAGATCACTCGGCCCAGGCCCGCACCTAGGAAATTCTGGGCCCCAGTCAGCTGACAGAGTTTGGGCCCCTTTCGTGTTTCAAATATGTGCATATATTTTAAAACGCGGGCCCCTATCTAGCTCGGGCCCCTGACAAGTGCCATGGTTGTCCCCCCTAGGTGCGGGCCTGCTCGGCCACTCGGGGCCCCTGCTTCAAGTGTAGTTATGCAGCTGCGTTGGAAAACACAACATAACTCAGCCAGTTCAGCTAGAACATTATTCAAAACCATCACAGAAACATGAACTTGAGGATCTTTCAACTTTTTCAAACATTGTTTTGCAATATGATCATTATCCTCATCAAATCCCACCCGGTTATCTTGTTCCAATCAGTCTGAAATTAATACTCTCTTTTAATAGCCCAAACAATCGACCTCAAGATGGTGGCTGCCAAAATATCAGAAGTATCTTTTAGAAGGAGATAAAAACAACTGAGCAAAGGAGTTTATCTTGATCATTCCAGAACAGTACAGTTGTTTAACGAGCTACCGAAGGTAGCTGATTTTTTTCCCTGCTATTAACTACAGTTGACAAAGTAGAGAGATGAAATTATTATTACCATTAAAATGTAAACAAACTTTTTCCATTGGCCAAACAAGAACTCTTCTATACTGATGATAGGGAGAGGAGGAAGAATTTTGTCATGGTAATGTTTTGAAGGAAGCTTTACTCAGAGGTTCATAGGGATTTTGTTAGATAATCACCAAAGAACATTCACAAGGTTCCACTTTGCCATTAACAAGCGAGATTTGTCTCAAGTTCAAAGTGGGTGATCAGTTGTAAAGGATGTGGTGTGAAATCTATATTGGAGCCATAGAAAATTTCAGAGAATTGAGAGGACTGCTATGTAACTATTTTTAATGTATGATGAGCAATCTTTTATCAATGAGAAAAGGAAGTAAACATATAATTGCTAAAAGGATGGCATATAAGATCAACATATTTCCTAATACTAGTTATACACAATGATCTGTCAATTTTGCATTGCCGTCTAATGCATTTGGCAACCTTGCTCAAATGCTGGTCCTGGTGAATAGATCGTTTGATATGAGCCTGGTATGAAGGTGGAGAATTTGAAGAATGATGTGGATGAGGGGCCCTATGTGCTGTGATAGCAGATTCCTCCACAGCAGTAATTTCCTGGCAATGCTGACCAACATGTTAAGATCAGTGAGCCAGAATCGATGGGCCACACCGAAGCTATCAGGATGAGCCATGACATGGAAGTCATAACTCAATGAAGAACATGAGGAATTATTCTGAAAGGTGGGAAGGCACAGGTTTACAATCTATTCCGTTATAGACAGATGATGTCCTCAGCTCATTCTGTCTGTTTGGCACTTGAGAGATATAAAGATGGAGCTTGTTCCGCTCTGGTTGTGTACAAGTCTACCATTAACCTCCTAGAAGACGAAATATCATCTCAGTTACTGAATGGTATAGAGAACATTCAACGAGTACTATCCCCCACCCTGTCGGGAAAACCTATCTGCCATAATATTTATCTTGCTTGGAATGTGAATGAATCCATCCGAGTCTGTCTAATTGAGGATGTTTCAGACACCTAGTAAGCAGAGAGTAGGGGCATGAGTGCCTCCTTGATGTCTGAGGTATGTTATGTCAGTGCCTTGTGCGGCCATGATACAGTAATTTCGTATACAGCAAATGCATCCTTTATGTTCTAGAAAAACAGTGTGCAGATCTAGATTATAGTGTTGATTTGAAAAGACAGTTCTCACAGCGACTTCAGGCCCTACAGGACTACTCCTTCTTCAGGCTCTAGATGAATGCCCAGCATTAACCAGCGGCATCATTGTAAGGAAAGAGTGAGGTTCCAAAGCATGAATCAGAACTATGGAAATAAACCTGTTCTGATTTTCTACTAGCTCAGGTGATGGTGCAGCTAAGTTGATCCGAGCAGACAGTGGTCAGTGTGATGTATTTACTTGAGGAGCCACATATGAAATCTTCCCATGGAAACCAAAATCCACTGCTGTGTTTAGAATCCCTAGGTAAGAGAGGTAGAGATAAGCAGACAGTAACTTCTTCTTGTATAGTCTTGCTAACATAGCAAGTACAAATAATCGGGAGATTTTATTACGAAGAACACTGCTCTTCGATGGCTTGGAAAATTCATCCACACGTGAATGAAAGGAATCAGATCGACTTCTCCTGATAGGGATTATGCCTTAGAGAGTACCTTTTCTCAGCAGATGGACAGAACCATCAAAAGTGCAAGTCTGATGGCATTTTTTTTTAATCAACCAGTTGCAAAGCTACTAGAGGGTCTTAACTGCTAAGTACTTTAAATGAGCAGCTATTACATCCATTACCATTATGAGGGCTCTGGGAGCAGAAGCTAGGGAGAACGGAAGAATCCGAAATTGGAAGATATCCTGTCACACTCTAAAGCACCAGATTTCACCATGATCTGAGAATAGGATAAGTGAGCATAATCATTTTGAGGTCAATGGAGACCGCGTTTAGACTGTTTTTCCATGAAGAAGTTTTTCAAAGGATCGAACCGAGAATACAATTCCGGACTTTATATATTCTAGACCAGTTCTATTGCACCCTTAAAAGGAAATACTCATATTCCCATATATACTGCTTGGGACTGGTAGAAAAATATGAGTTCTTGAAAAAGGTGGTGGATCTCGCAACCAACGTTGGTAACTTATTATTGTGGAAAGGGCCCACGCATCGTCTGAGCGATTCGACCATGCCTTAGCACAAAATCTTAATCTAGCAACTATCTTGACGTTTGGGAGAGGTTTAGCTTCGCAGGAGAAGGTATGACTCACTAGGAACGATTGACTCCCTCCATAGGAAACGGGGAAGGATCTGTAGACCTCGTACCCGACCTTTCCTCCGGCTACTAATTCGTGAGAAAGACGGGTTGGCAAGGAGTTTTAAACTGAGACTGGTTGGATTCTGAATTATTTTCCTGTTTAAAACATGTTAGACGGGTAGCTGTGGACCTTTCTGAATGTGGTGTTTCCTCGCTGTTTCAACCATGCCCTATACCGCAGTCAGGGATTGGTGTTACAGTTCTTTCAGATCTTGGGAGACTGTTGCAGGGATTAACCCTCTGCATCAATTAGGACGCACACAAATGCTTTCGCCATACTCCACGATAACCTTTTATGTCTCCAGTCCATACAGAGATTTTTGAGCTCAGCAGAAAGTTTAATGGGCATCAAGACCATGTGTGTCAATGACTTGGATCGGTTTCTGAACATGATAATTCCTCCTTCAACAGATTGAACGAATCAGCCAAGAAATGATCATCATACAAAGTTATGGCAATTTGTGTCCACGCCTTTAGTTCCAAGACCTCATGAACTCTGACAGGGAGACGAGACCAGGAACTAGTCGAAATACAACCTGGGAGACATCCGAGTCAAAAGTGCTTAAGGGGTTAAGTGGATTAATGGACACTGTATATGGAGGCTATATCCAGAGGCGACGAGTCCAGTAAGTGACAGGTCATCCGTTTTGCTGTCTGGCCCTCTCTTGACCTGTAGATAACATTGAGTCACCTCACTCATCTAATTTGAGTGAAAGAGCAATGGCAAATCCGACTTAATCTTTCACCTGCAAATTCTATTCAAATTGGAGATTATTCAAGTATCTGAAGATCCAGAGGACTTGGGACTAGTTTCTGGCAGAAGTGGGCTGTAAACTTCATTTATTGCCTTCAAAAGTCCGAACCGATTAGAACGTCTAAACTTAAGAATAGATCAAACCAACTGTAATGTCTCCAAACATAGCATTCAACAATTTTGATCAGAAAATGAATCATTAAAAGTAAAAATTGCGGTCTCTCATAAACAACAGCTCCATCTCGGAAAAAGCAAGATATAATTATATTGTATGTCTACAGTGTCATTCATGTGGTTGACGCGTTATCTCACAAGAGGATGATGAACTCACAAGTTCGCAGTGCCAAAACGAAATTTTATTAGACCCCTACAACAACCTCATTTTTACAGCCAATATTTGATAATGATCAGTCAGCAGACCTTACATTATTTTAAGGGATACTATACAAATATTCAAATACGTATGCTATTTTCATTTATTACTCAACTTATCAGTTGTATTCATAACTTGCCCAAAAATATTGAGCGAGCTGGATAACGTTATAATGAAAATCGTATGACGACATATTGTCTTATTAACGGCCTATACCATTCTTCGAAGACGTTTACGGAAAATACTGTTCAGTGACCGCCAGTGTGAAGTCCATGGGAAAGTTTGGGGTATCTGTTACGTCTATTGGATTTAAATTATTTATTTTTAATTGTCAGATCAAAATTTGTCATTTTGGGTTTAAATTCATTAATTGGGAGATTATTCTAGAAAAATCTCTATGACCATACTTTATCTGTAAACATGTTTTTGACCTTGGCTTGTTGACCTAATTTCTGACCCTGCTTCAGACAGTGTCAACAAGCTTCTAAAACTATTGGTTAATTTCAAGGACAACTTTTATTTTTAGTTCTTGGGGGTGAGAAATGACTGATTTTCCTATCTGAATCTTTCTTTGTGTACGTGTTTAAATGATCATACGCTCTTTCTTTGACCTTCTATGAACTTCCATAAAATCACGTGATCACTTGTTTACGTAAAAAAAAAGGTATTTAAATTATTGTTTGGGATAGAACAAATTAGTAGATGTTGGGCTTTATTATTATTAAGTTGTGTCTTCTGTTTGAGTTACAATTTTAATTACCTTGTACTGGGAATTGTGTAAATTCATTGGAGCAAGAGAATTTATTGTATTTGTATGGAAAAGAACATGTGCTCATAATTTCATTTGGATGATTATAAAACAAGAACTGCATCACGTGACATCGTCAGCCATTTTGGATTACATCGTCAAGATTCGAACCTGGAACTATTAGAACATTTATCAGGACTCTTGCAATTCCATTAGTGGATTATTTTTGTGAATTCTATATTTGATAAATGTTGGATTTGATTCTCTAAAACCGTAAGTTTATTTATTTTATGAAAATAATTGTACTTAATAAATTCATTGTTAAAGTTTTACAAGATTGTTAGTTTTCACTCTTTCTGTGTTGCTGCTTATTTGAGCCTAAGCACGCAACATATCTAATAAACCCAAGTAATGTCAGGAATTCCTCTATCACCTGCATACGCACAAAGCTGGTGGTATCGTGGGTAATTAACCTTGGTACATGTAGAATGGATGACTCTACACGTGTATTGTGCTTTGTTAATCAAACACAAAGGGAAGAATATGCTATTTCTAATATTGATATTTTTTTTTTGTATTTTATAGGATTTATTAAAATAAAACAAGTTTTGTAATTTATATACTCCCCCCCCCCCCACACACACACAAAAAGCCTGGTACTGAAAAGATATCTACACCCGAGAAAATAAAACGTTTGAGGAACAATTTCTTTTTTGATTTCTTTGTTACGGTATAACATCAAACGTTTCTTCTTGAAAACCTTGGTTGTGGTCAGTAGCGTACTAATGTTGAGCGGGATGGGGCTATTGTCCCTTGCGCCACAAGTCTTGGGGTGCCAAAGCCACGGGCGCCAGGTGTCTTGGGGTGCCGAATTCCCTTTTGGCCTTCGTCGTCGCCCCAGGATTTTACCGTTAGCACGCCACTGGTTGATGTACAAAGTTGCTGATTGTTCACTAGATTACTTCTTTTGTGATCTACTAATTTGCCGTAGATCGTAAGAGACATCCTATTAACAGGAAAGGGAATGACTGAAGTTAATTAGAAGTAATATTCGGGCGAAACATCATCAGCAGTTGTGAAATCTGCGTACATTGCAAAATGAGTTATATCCATTTACCATTTGTCTGATATGATTTTATAAAACAAAACCAACCTACTCATATAATTTAAATAAGCATTCCACTAGATAACATTATCTCGTATTTATATTATTTTGATCATTTACCTATATTATTTAATGATGTAGATAATGTTTCCTCAAAATAAATAAATTTGTCGATGATGATGAAAGTGATGATGATTTGTTTTCTTCTCACCCCACGGGTACAAGCAGCATCAACTGCTTTAGTGGTAGCAGCGCCACTGTCATTGACTTGTAGGTTCAAGCCATGCCCAGAACAACTGCCATAATGTGTGTGGGAAATTCACAACCACTGCTTCGTCCCTACATTGCACGGTGACGATTGGATAGCACAGTGGTAATGCGCTCGCTTGGTATGTTCCAGCCCAAGCTAGATATGTCATGTAAGTTGTATAACTCGCTGAGCAAGTGATGTTCAAGAAATAAAGTTCAAATAGTTTCAGCATTTTAATAGACGATAGTTGGCCAATGTAACGGGAAAGTATACAGGCTTTATTTGCATCAATCGTTTTTACATGACATTGTAACGAGAAGGTATGTCAGCTTTATTTGCATCAATCCCTTTTCATGGTCAGTGTAACTGGAAAGTGTGCAAGCATTATTTGCATCAATCCCTTTTCAAAAACGTATCAGTACTGGTGTGTGTAATTAAAGAGGTTCGTGCATCAGGAGCCTTGTATTTCTTATTAAATGAGAATGAAAACACGAACATATTAAACAAAATTATTGTTTGAATCCTTGCCACAGTTTCATAAATAAATCATCGACAAAAGCCCACAATATGTAGTAAAAATAACAATCGGACAAAGAAAGAAAAATTAACACTCACATCAGATGTTCGACTCAACCTTCCCCACGCAAAACAGAGACCGTAAGCATTCTAAAAATAAGCAAGCAAAATTTTAGCTGAAACATTAATGATACGAATACATAAGTATGAAACTATTTGTAAGATTTACTTATAATAATAATTACGGTAATAATGATAAGAAGTAAAAAAAAACATAGAAGGAATGATGAGAATAAAAACAACAAAATACTACTACTACTACTACTACTACTACTACTACTACTACTACTACTACTACTACTACTACTACTACTGTCCGCTTGACCTTCAGTGGAATATTCATGAGAATATGAATGACAGCGCATGAATATTATAAGCATGGATTGGAGAAATTCCATTTCCCACTTGCAGTTTGCACGACGCACGCTGACACATGTTCGTATTTCCTGGGTGGATTAGGTCCCTAGCAAATATCCTGCTGAAAAGCTTAAACGGATAAGTTATGTTGGTCGGCCTATAAAAAAGGATTTCGATCACAACATCGTTAAACAACAAGGAAAGAAACAATACCTGCACGAATAAGCCAATACAGGTACACTCGGAAACATGCATTCACATACGATTTGTTTACCTAAGAAAAAAATATTCTGCCGAAAGAACAAAAACAACAAAAACAATAACAAAACCAACCACAACAATATAATACCAAGGGCACAAACAATGATATATGGATAAGCGGAAGACTATTCTATCAATCGGATTATAACCGTATACCGTAGAACCTGCTCAAAAGAATTTCGAATATTCTAACAATAATAGAATTAGTAGTTTTAGAGAAAGAGATCGCGAGTGAAATATTGTATAAACGTAACTTCAAACCAAATGAAACATTTTCCTCTTTGTTCATGGTTATAATTGGATGGATACAAATATGAAGGTTTGATCAATGAATGAAACAACATGAACTTCTGTTGATGGAGACTTGCTTTCTTTGTTTCTGCAGCGCGTACACACGTAAGGAGTCAGTCTATTAAACGAATCAAACTCCTGCATGAATTGAGGTACATTAATTTCCCTATTTCCAAGGACCTCAAGATAACAGTCGTTGTCAACTGAATGGTTCTTAAACACACAAATACTACAAATCCCCTTAATTTACACATTAAAAACACTAATGTTACCCATGCATTGTCTTTCGGGATTCACGTTTGTATAATTCATCAGTAAATATTTCTAATCCGAATATTATTCATGCGTCAAAAAACGACTAAAGAATTGTACTTATCTCAAATTACAAAAGAACTAATACATTAGAATAATCCGATTATTCCTTATATTAAGAAAGTAGAAAGGCTCCATTTTACAAAAATAAACCATGCCACCATACAATCACGTGAATACATTGTGACGTCTGCTCATACAAGTTGGTTAATTACTCCGCTTGAGAAATATCTTCCCAATACAGACTCCCCTTGTCAATATATAATCACTTAATTCCTATAATCTATAAACTGAGACATAAATACAAATAGCACGTACCCTGGGTTTATTCAGTACTCAATAACGTAAATTTTCACTCGGTAACACATTGAATGGATATCACGATCACGGTCACATAGCAAATGACTTGCTCTGTCCATTACTTAAAAAATTGCGAATCAAAACGATTTCATCCCATCTGCGATAGTATTATATTACCACAAAAAATGAGCGTCTCAGATTACACACTTAGGAGTCATGTAGCCATATTACTCGTAGTCACGTGCTTTCTACTAACGGACAAACCCCTGCGTATGTTCCAATTTTTTTTGCGCGATTTTTGGCCTTTTTACAATAAACGTAATCCTTCTTTCACGCTTTTGCGACATTTTGAAAAAAGTCAAAGTAAAATTGGAAACAATTCATAAAACATTGGTACTAGAAGTGTCTCCCGCAATTGAAGCTGCTGTTGCTAATAATAATAATAATAATAATAATAATAATAATAATAATAATAATAATAATGCAAATTAACATCAATCTCTTTTGCGTTGACTCTATAATACGCTCAGAAACTATAAACTCCATCTCTGGCTGGAAAAGAGGATGTGCATGGAAGAAATAAAATCCATGCAATTTAATGTAAAACTGCTGTTTTCCAGCAAGGAATAAGACGAGTATGAGTTCTGAGGAGCGTGTCCCTCTATGCAAGAATAGGAAGCGTAAGGGGGCATGATAGCATTGATAAAAAGTAGATTCTGTTTGAGTACACTGATTTTGTGGATTCATTAAACCACAGCCTTCCATGGCATCAAAGAGCGAAAGACAGTCCACTATTGTCGGGCAAAGAATTATGTTTACATCGTACATGCTTGGTATACCATTCTGCTATTATGGTATACTTATGTCACGAAGATGAGAAAGACAGTCCAATAAGGAAGTTTATCGTTTGCTTCAAGACATAAAACAAATTCAAAATACCCGTACGAGAAAATACCAATTTGATAAAGATTACGCTATAACGTCCTCTAACAAGTTATAACATGGTGTTGTTTATTATGCTCAACAGCAGCAAGTTAGCATTTCAATTTCGTTGTTAAGAAACTAAACATATCATAAGCTGTTCATATAGCTCGAATGCTTCTTAATTATTTCAGTGAAATTCAGTCCGCACCATCTTATTCGTATTAGATACAAACAAGACTTGAAAGAGTTAGATAAACGATATTCAGTTAAATATGCAAGGTGTTTATCTAGGACTTGTCTTTGATCGAAATAGTGTTTCAAAGGGACGAATGCAAATCAATTGCAAATGTCATACTTTATTTGATAAGGAAAGAGATGATAAGAATATTTAAGTTTGTATTATATTTTATATCAATGCCACTGTACAACAACTATAAATTCGTGTCCAAGTTGGTTCATTGTCAATATTACATTGCTAGAAATTGTTCTTTTCTCTGTAAATCGTTAACCTTATTATACTGTGTGTCAATGTTTACTATGTTTACCTCACATGTAATGTTTGAAAGTTTATTACCCAGAACAATTTGTAATAACGTTCTTACTCAATTTATTACCTTCATACAGCCTTAGAGGTATTCTTTCAAAATAATTGATAATCAGAAGGCGTGTTTGTGTGTCTGTGCGATTTTGGATTTTTAATGAAACTTTAACAAATGTCCACATACCGATACGAAGTCTGCAGTCTGGCAGCTTACAGGGATGTCTAGCACTGGAGCATCATGCCGCAGACATGTAGCATCATGTACCACCCGGTCACATTATCCTGACACTAGGCCGACCAGTTCTAACACTAACCTCTTAGCGTTGTGCGCCAAGTGAGGCATCTGATAGTACCATTTTTATAGTTCTTTGGCATGACTCAGCCGGAGTTCGATCCTGCGACATGCCGCCAGTTGCGGTCCAGTATTGTAAATAGATGCGATCTTCTGTATTAGGGCACTGTATAGGGATTGCTGATTTTTGGAAAGGAGAGGTCAAGTAAAAGCCGGTCAAATCAATCAATGCTGAATCCAGCACAATGCGAGAAATCAAGGAGAACAAAATGTTGGCTTTATTCACCACGACTTTATATATATATATATATATATATATATATATATATATATATATATATATATATATATATATATATATATATATATATATATATATATATATATATATATATATTACATTTTGCTGTGAGCAGCTCCGGTGGCCTAGTGGTTAGAGTGTCCGTCACCGAAGCGGGAGGTCGTGTGTTCGATCCCCGGCCGAGTCATTCCAAAGACTTATACAAATGGTACTAACAGCTACATCGCTCAGCATTAAGAGGTTAGTGTTAGGACTGGTCGGCCTGGTGTCAGGATAATGTGACTGGGTGTGACATCATGCTACATGTCTGCGGCATGATGCCCCAGTGCTAGACATCACAATAAACTGTCTCACTGCAGACATCGGAAAGATATGACTGAAAAATTAATCTACGTTAAAAATCCGAAGCAAACAAAGAAACATTTTTTTCTGATGCGGGGACATAAACACAAGTTAATGCATGTCTCACCTAGACGTCACAGTAGTTAAAATATTGATCTGTGTGGCAAATATTGCCTGCAAAATGGGATTGTTTTAAAGTCGAAAATGATTTAAAGTTATGTGGAATAATGTACAAATCCATATGGTGTGGTTAAGTTTACATAATATTGCATACATTACTAGGTCGCACACCATTATCTTTCAAAATTGTTTCTGTAGTTGTCCATGATCTGGCACTCGCCACATTCAAAGCATCCTTTGCCACATCACTCTTTGGATCCCATATGTGATGCCTTTGCAAATGCTCAATGAACATTTTGACGGACTCATCTCTGTTGTCGTAGTCTGAAATAAGATGGGACATTTGGTCGATGGAGCTTCTCGCTTTCGCTCTCTCAAGCATCACCAGGCAGTCTGATTTGTTCCTTCTGCAAGCGATTCTAATAGCTTTTTTGGCTGATTCTGAGTTTGGATTCCAAACTTTGAATCTCTTCATGTGTTTGATGAAAAGTAAGAGGCGCCATCCACAAGACGTGTTCGACACAAGTTCCTCAAGTTGTTCCATTGATCCTACAACGCCCTCATTTTCCAGAATGCTTAATACTTTGAGGTTGTTCTGTTTACATGCAAGTGCCAATGATGATGTGGCTTCCTTACATTTGGGGTCAAAAACGGAACATCTTTTCAAATGCTCTATGTAGAGTCTAATTTGTTCATGTTTCATCTCAGAGTCCTCTACTGCATCCTGTAGAAGATCCATGGTTCCCACAGCACCCTCTGCCTCTAAGATTGACAGAACGTCCTTGTTCATATTTTTGCAAGCAATAAGTATGGCAATCTGTGCATATTCACTATCAGGATTCCATGCATTGCGAGACTTCATGTGTTCTATATACGTCTTTGCGCGCTGATGCGGAAGGTTTGGGATGGAAATCACATCGTTGAGCATTTTCATTGAGCTAACAACACCTGCTTTTTCTAGCGCTTGAACAACGTCTAGGTCGCACTTTCTGCATGCTGTCGCAATCAAACGTTGAGCAACAACACTTCCAGGGTCCCAAATACCGCACCGAATCATGTGATCCATGTACAAATATATACTAGACTTTCTTTGAGACACTGCATACTCTAGCAACTCCATCGTTCCAACTACGCCTTCTTCTTCCAAAGCCAGAAGCAGATCTTTCCTGTTGCTGATACAAGCGTATGCAACAGACTTTGGAAGGCTTGGGTGATAATTGTTCCAAGTATTTGATGATTTTAGCAGTTTTATGCCAGCTACTAACTGGTTCTTTTGGGTATCTTTGCTGATGTTCTCTACAAGAGATTCAACAGGAAGTCTGAGACCTTCAGCGACTAGGATGTCCCAGTTGACATCATTTCGGAGTTTGAAACTCTGCTCTAACACATGCACCATGCTATCGTCTTTTAGATCCCATATCCCCTCGTCTTTCAAAACACCGATCGCATATCGTAAAGTCTGACCTTCTAATGTCCACATGTTTTTCTTGAGACTTTCGATTGAGCTTTCTTGAAGCAATAAATTCCAAACATCCCTCCTTACTGCGTGTTTCAGGGCGTGGAAGTAGAAATCTAATGAGTGTGGGTAAAACTGCCCATTCTTTTTCAAAGTTGTTATTACTTTGCTAGCCACTGCAACGTCTCCTTTCTTAATGATATGATTCAAGTCCTCCATTCGTAGTCTGACTCCCGCACCTTCTAATATATCAACCAAGTTCTGGCGACCTAGAATATAGGCATGCACCAGAGCTTTTCGCTCCGTACGTCCCTCCTTGTCAAACAAGTTTAAATCAATAATTCTTTCAAGTACTATCTTAACGAATGTTTCATTTCCATTTTTTACGCTGCAACAGAGGTGAATTGATGTAGGGTTTGTATCTTGCAGAACCATAGATGCAACCTGTCCGTGACCATACAGTAGCGCATTGGTCAAAATCGCCTTCTTAGTTTTGTAGCCCCAGCAATTTCTCGTATGTCTATCGTCAACACTATGCTGACAGACTAAATACATGAGCAGCAATTCCCAGACAGGCTGTGGTGGAACGTTGGGACTCATACACAGTGCTGGCAGGAAACAGCTCGACGTTCTTCTAAATTGTTTAATGACAATGTTTCTGTGCATGCAGTAGTGGCACGTATCGAGCTCATTCGTGGTCAGGAAATGGTGCACGATATTCCTCTTTTGAAAAACAATTGACAAATATTCTACAAAATCAAATTTTCTGAAAGCCTGGAGACAAGCCATGTTGATCACATTTCTATTTTCAGTAACTTCTTTGTAAACTCTGTCAATTAGCACTTCGTATATCTTCGTTGGGACGCAAGCCATCATGCTAGCAAAAACAAAGTTATCTCCGTTACTAATCTTTTCTCCTACGTAAACACGTTGACACAAATAGTCAGTTGAACAATATCTGATAACAACTGCGCAATTTCTTACACTAAGAATCAAACCAACTGCTTCATGAATAATGTCATGGGAGAAGGAAATGCTAGTTTCAGTTGTCGTGAGGTATGCTCCTGCCATGCGTTTGAACTCTGCCATCAAAATAGTCTCAACCGATCTGTGGCTGATACGAGCACCAAGGAAAACTCTAGCTATGTCATTTGCAACGAACTGGATATTCTCTGGTAAGGAGCCATCGTCTAGTTCTATGACACCTTGAGAACAAAACAAGACTGACAGTGCAAAAAATTTTGTACCATCGAGTCTCTCAAGGGCATAGAGGAAATATTCCATCGGAGACTTGAAGAAATTGTGCTTTCTTTTAAATAATGCATCATCTATGCAGAACAAGTGACACGATTGAGGAAATCCCAATTTCCCCATAAATGTTTCAGCACATTTAATCATCTCTTCACTGGATATATCAACAGAATGAGAGTTGAGAATAGCATGCATAATTTTCTTCTTTTCTTCCTTGTCCAATTCGTCAGAAGAAAGAGTCACTCTTGAATCTGTCATGAATATATGATAATTCTTCACCTTATCCCATATTTGTCGCATAACAGTCAAACCAATGGTAATGACAATACGTAGTTTGCCGTTCTTTACGCATGTGTCTATTTCTTCCATGTGCATGTTCCATTTCAGGAACATTCCTTCATCTAGGTCGAATCTGCCGGCCATATCTTCTATTAATATAAAATCCATCTTCTCAAGGTTAAGAGCTCTCCAGTCGTAAGAATTGTGTAAAATGAGTCGCCTTCCTGGAACAGAGAATTCCTGAAGTAGGTACAAAGCATTGGCGGTCTTTCCATTTCCGGAATGTCCTACCAGAACAACGCAGCCTGTGGTTCTAAGAGCTGTCATCGCAGCTTTTGTTTGGCTGGTAGGGATGAAAGTCCTTTTTGCATCTAGGATATCCTCTGTTTGAGCTGAAGGAAAATGAATTATGTGATTAATGTACGCGTTATCTATTTGCTACGATAAGAGGAAACTAAAACTGAAAGTGGCATTTCAGATAGAAAGATCCGGCATACTCGAAAAACATATCTGACGTAAAAAGTAAACATGCTCGATTTTAATTGAGATTCTGGGTCTGTTGGTCGGAAACTTTAGTTTATTGTGTATGGAATATTAAAAGCAACAAAACACTGGAAAAGTAATTTATAATGTGCAATAGATGAAATGTATATGTATGCCGTGTTTATTATTTGATTTTAGGTCTTTATGATTTCAATTTAAACTAAAGCCATTTTAGTAGTATTGCTTTCATAAATTCTGTTTTGCCAGAGCTATATAGCAAAATCACACAAACTAAACGGTCAGTAATAATTTTAAGCTCTTCTGGGCCTTTTTTAATAACAATCTGCATCTATACCAATGTCTCGATTACAAAAAGTTTTATCAGAGCTACCAGATTTAATAAATGATCAAGACAGTTTCGATTAATTAAGCTTGTTTCATGTGATTTGTTTTTGGTGCAGTAATTGCAATCCAAATTTGAGTCCGTTTAAAAGAAACACTTTTGAGGGGAAATAAGCTATCTTGACCAAAGTTTCTTGTTTTAGTTAACCCTCTGTCACAGAGTTCCTTTCTCTGTCAAGTTTTCACGCAGTGGGCAATCATGATGAGCTTATGGATTCATCCAATATTGTAAGTGAGGGTTATGTTTGTAGATTCCAGTGGCATTATTACTATTGATATGAAAGCAATTTTGGGATGTCTGTTATGTGATCAGATTGTGCAAACATTCTGCAAAGAGCATGTATATACTGAGCATTTGGAAGCTTTATCGCTTCAGAGAATAAGAACTGTATAATTCTGACACTGGATGGTCGCAGTAACATAGATTACATCTGTTAACGTTTGGTTTTGTGCTTCTATATATTAACCACGAATAACATATATAACATACCTTGGATTGTCTTATATTCAAGCTTCTTCCTTGAGTTTAGAAGTTAAGCATTCAGACAAGACCAAGCATGTCACTAAAATCTTTAGAACTGCATCCAAAACTTACTTGTTATTTTTCAGTCCATAAGAGCCAGAAAAAATAGTATACAATATCCCTTAATGTCAGAATACATAAGCAGGTTTTAGATAATATAGCTCAAGTTTATCTAAGTCAAACATATATACGATCATCCATAATGCATTTCATGTTGATATGACGTACCACTTATTTTTATAAACGATTTGCTAATTATGTACTTGAAGAAAACAAAATAAGATTGGATTGGACAAGAGTGCACATAAATAGAGAACAGTATGATAAAGAACAATAGCAAAAAGGCATTCCAAATTGTGAAAGACATCACCAGATTGAAGCAACCAAGAGTTAGTACCATTTAAGACGAAAATGGAAAATGCCTCACAGAAGCAAGTGTTATTGCAGAAAGATGGACTGAGTATTGTAAAGAACTCTACAATCATCCGTCCACAGGAGACGCAGAGGTGCTTTTAGGTCCAAACTCCACAAATGAAGATGATTTCCCCATTCTCAAGGAAGAGGTGGAGTCAGCAATATTAGCATTGAAGAATGGGGAGGCAGCTGGAGTAGACAACATCCCAGCTGGACATATCCAGTATGGTGGTAAATCAGTGATAAAGCTACTAACAAAAATCTGCTACAAGATCTGGCAGACAGGCAAATGGTCAACACAGTGGACCCAGTCACTGATTATAACACTTCCCCCCCCCCCAAACACGGCAATCTCCAGCTGTGCCAAAATTACAGAACTATCAGTTTGATCATCCATGCTAGTAAGGTGATGCTGAAGATCATCTTGAACAGACTGAACCCTCAAGCAGAAGAAATAATTGCTGAACAACAGGCAGGGTTCCAGAGTGGAAGAAGCACAACAGAGCTAATATTCAATATTAGGGTTCTATATGAAAAGTAATCACAACATAAACAAGACATCTGACATGTGTTCATAGATTTCGAAAACTCTTTTGACAGAGTGTGGCATGAGGCATTGTGTTCCACAATGAAGAAGTATAACATGGGTCAAAAGTTGACCAATATCATCAAGCAGCTGTACGCCAAGGCTACCAGTGCAGTAACTGCTCAAGGTTCTGTGGTGGACTGGTTCAATACAACAGTTGGAATACGGCAAGGCTGTCTCCTGTCACCCACGCTTTTCAACATCTACTTAGAGCGCATCACGAGCGAAGCCCTGAAAAACCACTGTGGGACAGTCAGCATTGGAGGACGTAATATCACCAACCTCCGCTTTGCAGACGACATTGATGGGCTGGCAGACAGTGAAGATGAGCTTGCCACCTTAGTGACGAACGTGGATGGAACATTTTCCAGATTTTACATGGAGATAATTGCCGAGAAGACAAAGCTGATGAAAAATAGTGGCAAACAAATCTCATCCAAGATTAAAGTCAGAGGACAGGAACTGGAAACAGTGGGCGAATCCAAATATCTTGGTTCCATAATCACCAAAGAGGGATCAAGAGCAGAAATCTTGTCACGAGCAGCACAAACAACGGCAGCTATGTCAAAGCTAAGACCCATCTGGAGAGACAAGAATACCTGTTTGAAAACTAAAATCAGAGCACTAGTCATCTCAATCTTTCTGTATTCACGTGAGGCCTGGACCCTGACAGCAGAATTACAACGAAGAATCCAGGCACTTGAAATG
This sequence comes from Unio delphinus, assembly GCA_029339505.1. Taxonomy (NCBI): domain Eukaryota; kingdom Metazoa; phylum Mollusca; class Bivalvia; order Unionida; family Unionidae; genus Unio; species Unio delphinus. The sequence goes on from JAQISU010000033.1 coordinate 4,070,256, forward strand.
ATATGCTACCATCCCTTGCATCTCTTACATGGACCACATCATAAATGAAGAAGTGCGTAACACCATCAGGCACAAAGTAGGCCATTATGAAGACCTTCTCACCACTATCAAAAATAGAAAGCTGAATTGGTAGGGCCACGTCACTAGAGCCAATATTGACTTGTTCAAGTTCATCCAATGACCTTGGCTGCTGTATTATGAAAAACACTCCTTTTACCACATACCACAATTGCTCATCAGTTCTGCCCTTAATCGACACTGTGTAGCCATGATTGTGCTGATATGACATTCAACTTTGTATATACATATACACTGTACTATGCGGTCAATAATAACATTAGGGACACATATTGCTTAATGTTTGGGGTTAAAGTTTGATCGTGTATATTTTGAAACTCCTAACTCATTTCTCCTGATATGTGGACTATAATTTGATAACGATTTCACACTTTTCCTGTATCACTTCTACAGAAGTGTAAGTTGGCAAGATTCAACTTGTCGAAGGACTAAACATTACAGCTTAATGACATCTTCATCCTATATACAACGCTCGATCCTCCGCGAATACACATTCATTAAATGTGACTATGATTTTCAGAATAAAAACAATATTATCTGAACGCAACATAGTCATATCTCTCAATGCATTTTTGGTCCAGTTTTCTGTGCAGCATGTCTCAAACGTATTTTTTTTTACTTGGAATTCCGCACCTTATCACATACGTTAAATTTCTGTCTTAATTAAGTTACAATCACAACTCGGTCTTTATTGAACATTGACTATTTATGTATTGTATTCTGCCCAAGCCAGTTTTCAAAGTTGTTATTGCAGAATTCGCTACTGCGATCAATCCAAATCTTTAATGATATGCGTGCTCTTGTTGTAATTTCGAAAGCGTCTCTGACTTTTTAGTGACAAGCTTAATGCCTACTTGCTAAACAAGTTAATGATGTTGCGCAAATCTTCGTTGAAACCTATCAGTTCAACAAAACAAATGTTGTGAAGGCATTGGCAACAACTCTTGGAAAAACGCTTTCTTACATGTTTCTGGAACTCATCGTCTAATCCGATTCCAAGCTTGTACTTCAATTCCATGGTGCACCTCACAAGTGTTCTGTATTGGCGTTCTCTAATCCCGCCTGACCTTATTACTGCTAGGTAATCAAGTGTATTTGTATCGCACCGACTTTTTAAACCCTGTAACGTCTCTGTAGCAAATGTCATGCCGCATAACCATACAGGGTTCTTGACCAGGCATCCGTTGATCATCAAACTCGATTTGCTGATACAGACGATTATTAGGAGTAGTTTACTTATGTTATAGCAAAGAATAACCACTCTTGAACTTCGAAGGTCTTCTGTTGAGCTTGTGCAAGTAACAATCTACCACCATACAGTATACATCGTTTACAGAGGGCGCAGTGTTCAACTATTTATGACCATGACTACACATATCATCAGCACAAGCTGATCGATCACTTTACAATCACTTTACTGCATACCAGCAACGTGTTTCTGCTTGATATCAAGGACATGTTTTCCAAGCAAATATGCTGGCAGCTTTATGAAGTCTTCAAAATAATAATCTGGTACAAGCATAATACACAGCTACAATTGCCATTTCACTAAGGATGAAGGAACTGTTTGATGCTATACAACTCACTTGTATTTTAGATTTCCTGAAGGAAGTAAATCTTTATTTTAAACTATAACTTGTATGCCATCACCTAGAATATTTTTATCTAATGCAAATACGGCCTCTTATTTTCAACATCTTTTCATCAACATACACCATTTACATCTCCCATTGATTGGGAAGCTTCATATTTTACTGTTACCACACATTACCATTTTACTTTGAACTATTTGGTTTTCTATGTCGCTGGTCGATATAAAACCTTTTAGTATTTTAAACATGTATAAATACAACCTATTGTATGGCGCTAAATAGCCTAAGTGTGCTGAAGCGCCGTTAATAATCAAACAAACAAACTAAGCATCTCATTGGAACGTGCCGTCAAAATTGGCTTGTCAAAATCGTAGTTTGTTCTTCGAACCGAGCATGTTGTTCTCTTCTCCTAGTATGTGTCTATTGTATTCTAATTCAATGAAGATATCCGCATAGAAGTCAAAGTGCTTTATTCTTTCCTTAGAGACCTTGTAAAACATTTTTATAGAACTCTTCACAGACCGGTAAGTTGCAGTAGTCATCGTCTTGTGGGAAACCATTTTGAGGACTCTTCTGAAGCCATCCAGCTGGAAGCACAGTCAAAGCATCTCCTGTGATTCTGCGACATTGAATGCAGCCACTATTATTTTTAAGTATAAGGCATACATGCTACACAATATTATTTTCTTTAATTGCTTTAAAATCTGTCTAATATTGGACACGGTATTCTAAATCATTTTGCCGTAGCCTAGTTGACGATCGATGTAGTTCAGATGATCTTAGAATCATTTTCCATAGCAAGATAGCGACAAGCTGGCAATGGAATCAATAACATGTGAGATAATATAATTGTCTTTTAAGGTCTACAATAATGTAGCCATGTTCTATGTGTAGGTATCTTTTCAATTATGTTGTTAACCCCGTATCTGCAGACTCGCCTACGTCAGCGAAATCATCACAGTCGCCACATACGCCAACAATGCCAATGTCTATTGGATCCTTCACGTATCGACAATAATCTCTAGTATGGAATTATCTGTCATAATCCTGGTAAAATCCGAATTATTTAAAAGAGGACATTAGAGAAACGGTATCAACCAGCAATGTGAATGTAACAACTACTGAGACCTCTAAGCGGTATATTCTATGCAGTATGTTATAATCAGGCAACATTTCAACGTCCCGGACAAAAATGTCACTTGAACCTCAAAAGAAAAATCTTGTCTCGGTGGACAATGCACCGTCATAAAAATATCTAAAATCACCAATGCAGAAGTTGTTTCTAAAGATCTTTCTGCATATCTTCTGATGCTCGTCATACCAATACCACGTCACCCTGAATGGCCTCTTATCAAACCATCTTTGGCGGTAACAATTGGGTAGACTTATAAACTCTAAAACCAATTCTGAGCCAACAATAGTGGGCGACATCACTTGACAACACTCATTGATCGAAAACAACTTCACAAGTAGTTCCATTATTGCCTGCATATCCCATATTATACAAAAAGGCTTTCATTCAAATCGACAACATTTCTATCCAAACAGGCAGCAAACATCAGTTGTGTGTAAACATTACAATATATTGCTGCGATTTCGCATATATGCAATCTTGAATATGGATAGCAATGGTCACCGGTACACAAGATGGAGTCCTTCTATGCGTATTAGAGGAAAGATGGGTCTTGGGATTCAATGACATTTGCAATGGGATCAAAGCTTTTCTTTTAGCAGAAAGTGTTATTTAAATCACACATATTAGCTTTACAGACAAGACTAACGTGATGAATATGAGACATTCAAATATATGTAGCCATTTTTTCTTGTTCTAATTTCTAATAATATGAGTTGAAATGGAAAATTTAACTGATGTGATTCAGCAAAACAGCGATGGCAAAAACAAACTTTGTCCCAAATGACGTCATAATGACCTTAAAACTAATACCAATTTGCGAAATACATAAAGTTGTACCTGGAACATCTAATATATATCAACTTTGCTTAATCGCTAATAACTTCCATGCACACTCGACTACAAACGGACCCGGACTATGATATCGTCAATACCTGAGTGATGTAAATTAATCACGGATTTACCTCTAATAACACCAGTCTGAGATTACGCCTGGAATTCACCAACCGAGCTCAAGACTAAAACTTAAATTTAGCACCTGTTGATATGATTTGCTGAAATTTAAGTCCGACATATAATTCACCAATCGGATGTTATAAATTTCATTGTAGCTTCTGTCTTGGTGAAATCCATGCCAGCTCAGTTTTGTTTAGGTTTGGTGTTTCACGACACTGCAACACAGGTTGGTTATTTAATGCCGAGGCTTTTTGAGTAAAATGTCTTGCCCAGTGATGCACTGTGGCAGCCATCACAAAATATATGGTATGACTCGTCTAACATGCACGCTAACCACTGAGCGTGTGCTGTTGTACTTGCCCCCATCAGTAATATTCAATGGCAACTGTATACCGTCGAGGACGGAATCTCCGTACCTTTTTCTCACAATGCACCACCCTATATAAACCTTACAACCAATCACTGTAGTTCAAGTGGAAGTTTCGAAACTAACTGTTATGAGAATGACGTCACTGCTATGAAACAATTACATCCAATCGGGAGATACATACATACTAGTGACTCGCATATGATATTGGTTTCCCAGTTTTAGCCCGGTATCAGCAAAGACCAGTCGTTTCTTACGAGGAATAAGTAAACACATCAGGCCTATTCTACTTGCCGATCATGCAAGCGGTCGATGCTAGATCAATTATAAGAGAAGAGTACTCAGTCGTCAAGAACACTATAAAGTACAACAGACCATCCATGATTGTATTGTGCTTTATAAATAAATGTTTTCGCCATGTATATATGTTGATGTTGATGTAGGGTTTAACGCCATCTTTCAGCACACGATAGGCTATACATGGCAGCCAGTATTATTGGTCGAGGAAGAACCCGGGAAACCCCCCAGAAAAAAACACCGATCCACGAGAAGCTATTGGCAAGCTTTCTCACATAACTACATTAGCCGAATCTTAGACTCGAACCAATGCAGCCAGAGGTGAGATGGCAGTGATTCGTAACGAAGAGCGCTTTAGGCCACTCGGTCACTCGGGGCCCCCATGTATGTATGTATGTATGTATGTATGTATGTATGTATGGATGGATGGATGGATGGATGGATATATATATATATATATATATATATATATATATATATATATATATATATATATATATATATATATATATATATATACACACACACCTTTGGGGTATTTTAATCGCCTTGACAGTCAAAGAAATAAAGGGATAAAACCGAGTCAACCACAACTTCCAGTTCGCTAAACAGCCGTTTCCTATTTGACAAATACTAGTAATGAAGTAATAATAAAATTATGGATATGTTGCATTTTATTTGGTCTCATTTTGTCTTTATTTGTCTCGTTTCATTACAAAACGACAAGAGTCAGGTAATATTCTTGGAAGAAAGGATTGGGTTCCTGTTAAATATTAAATGTTCGTCGCACTTTACTGACGTTGAATTTTACGTATATTTATGTCATTAATACTATTCAAAGGGGTGATACATTAAATATAATTATTTAATCATTGCTGATATAAAAACCAGCATATTAAAGTAACATGCTTTTTACGCGTTATTTATTGCAATTGTATTTTTTCTAAGCGACCCATCATTTTTATGAAAATCTTAAGTAGGTTCCTGTATCCCATTAAAAAGCAATGATACAGGACATTAATATTATCCCAGTCTGGTTCATATTTGTTCGTCTGCTTGTATACCTGTCCTTCGGAATGCATTGGTTGTATAGCAAGAACGATGTACCAACCCATTAATTCATCAAAATGTTCGCTCAGTCTTTTGGCTTCCTCATCTGATGCTGCTACGTCCAGACCTATGAATCGGCAATAAGTCAGTACTTGGTTATTATCTTTACGTATCAAAAACTAAACTATCATCAACAGAAATCTTCAGTGGAAACTAACAATGTTGCAAGTCAGGAGAAGACCATCACGCGTTGAAGGGAGAAAACGTTTACTTTATTATAGCAAACTAAGTCAAACCATGGAATTCTATCCATTGACCATTGTCGTTAGTCCATTATTTTTTCATAGTACATGTTTTATGCTTATGCAGAAAGTTATAATAGAATTCATTGCGTAGAGTGATTCCAGTCTGTTATAACCTGTCTTTTAATTTGTAACAATATGTCCTTTAATCTGTTTTTATCTGTCGTTTAATGTATTAAAATCTGTCGTTTGAATTCTCATGCACTACAAAATTTGTGTCGAAATGAACAAACATAGAATGCTATGTACTGGGTTTTTTCATGAAGTGCGACAATGAATGTAATACATAATGAAGAGAAAACATTAATGAATATGTCGTCATTCTATAACGTTTCATACCGGATACAACTACTATTTCATGACCAGGGCCGCAGAGAGCAATCGCGGGACCTGGGTTAACAAATAATAGGTAATAATAGTATTTATTTTGAATATGCCTTTCATCACATGTATTTGCATATTATGTAAAATGTATATCAAAATGTAAGACTAAGAGGGAAGGAAGATTCTAAAAGAAGAAAGATATCCTCAGAGGCAAAACTGTAATGGACATATACCTCTGGATTCGAATGTCATCGTGGTAGCCTCCGTGTGTTTCGTAATTGTTGTCATCGTGGTCGTTGGTCTTGTATTGGGACTCGTACTTTTTCCTTGCCTTTTGTTCCTCAAGGTTTTTAGCCCACCGAGCTGTGCGTCTACTTGTTGGCTAATATCTGCCAAATGTAAAACTGTGATTACTCAGAAATCTTGAACTTGAAAACCGCTAAACAAGGAAGAAGAAAATACAGATATCACCTATTGTTTGCTAAGTTTTATCTACAGGAAATTTCATCTCCGTTTTCCATTGTTGCAAGATTTTGTCTCGCACCAAAGAACAGGTCTATTGCAAAAATTAAGCTCTTTCTGTCAAATTATGATATGTGTTAAATAAATAAATTGTACTCGGTAGCATGCACAAGAGAACTGGAATTTCTGTGTGGCAGACATATAAGTATATGCTAAAGTTTTTCTACCAGGGGCGTGGTACACCTTAAACTATGGATTTCATTGACACCACGACCTTCTCAACGCACACTATGCGGTACATATAGCAGTAATACGACATTCGTTTTGTTTCATTTGTATATATCTTAAGAAAATTACCTTCTCTTTGCCAGCATTCCAATCTATTCAACAGCACTTCTTCGCGACAAAAATCAAACTCTGACTGAAGCTCCAAAGCGATGAGATCCATGAGGTCCGAATGCAAGAACTGTCCGGCTGGCAGCCCATTGGTCAGTCTGCTGAAGACCTTGAGCAATTCAGCCTTAACATTTGCAAATGTTTCAGAATCCATGGATGGTGAATCCATATAAGAATGACAGTAGGTGTCCCTAATGTTCCTTAACCGGGTAATATCTGCCTCCAGAGACACATCTCCAGGAGGTGGCTTCCGCGTCCAGACGAGGTCATAGGCTGACCTGGAGTGGTGCAAATTCTGAAATAGCACACATAACAGAGCTAAATCAACGTTCAGGAGACACGGATTATCCGTTTCCGGAAAGAGTAGGTCATAATTTTCTTGCTTAATAATGTTAGACTTGAGCTTCGACAGTTTCCGTTTGTAGTATTCTAGAAATTCTCTCAATGACTTCCGCGAGGCTGCCACATAATGGTGCTGGAAGACCTCTCTCAGTACTTTGTTCCCTACGTCCAATAACAAGATGCAGAAGTGGAAGAAGTTAGTGCGATTGGTAAGTTCTTGTGGCATGTCATCACTACCCATCCTTTTATTTCTCTGCTCTAGCATCATGTAGCAAAATTAATTGGAACCGTCCTCGTGCAGCTCATGTTAAATAATGTAATTTGGTCATGTAAGAAGCTCCACTCATAAAACACGGTACCCAACTGAACATTGAATGGTGCATTTATATAAACTGTCAATAATAAGATCGAAAGCATTAGATGTCCTATATGCTTGACATGTATTTACTCTTTTGGATTATATAATCACGACTTTCTTTTGGATTGTTGCTCCTGGTTTTCTTGAGTATTTTGATCTGTAAAACCGATAATATACCAGAAGTAAATTAAAGTCTACCAGATTCGATATATTCTATTATTAAATAAATGGTTTTACAAACACTGTCGGAAATTGCATTTAATACGATCAAATTAGACCACAATAGGCAGTCACATGGAAACGTCCATTTAACAGAATTTAATCTGTTAAGTCGTAAATGTTGCCGCCACTTTTCTTACGGTATCATTCACGAGGCCGTCGTCTGCACAGTCACGAGCATGCTGCTATAGGAAAAGAATATTCGCAATTTAAGGTATTACGCAAATATACCAAGAAAGAAAAAGAACTTTAAAAAAAGAAAAAGAAATTGACTAACAAATATAATTTACTTTTGTTGAGGTGACGACGACCCTGATGCAAAGTACTAATATTTGTCTAAGGTATTTCATATCCATACGTCCTCAAAGATGGCTATGATCCTGACGAGATTTTGCTGTTTTCCCCCCGAGATTCTGATACATTTTTGCACTCGCGTATAATGCCACTTACTTATTGTTTTTTTAATTATCGGATATTGATTACTGAACAATCTTCCATGTTTCAGAGATCGATTTCTGAATATGTGTACATGTCTCGTAACAGTGCAAGGGAATTTAAAAAAATAAAAATAATAAACAGAATAAAGGGATATTACAACGGATATGATGATATATAGAAATGCAAAATAATTAAGAGATTACAGACATATTTCCCTATATAAATCATCCAATAATACAAATAGTTTCCGCACCAAAAACCAAAGAAAAATTAGAAACACAAAAGTTAAATAACATATGTTACTGTTTTGTTGCTTTAACACTTAATTAAAACTACTTTATTTGTAAAGAAAGCATTAAACTTTAAGCAAAAACTTCTATTATATGCAATATCTCGATCTACTATCGATCTATATATAGGTAATGCATGGAACACTAAGAGATTTTTGATCAGTGGCATATAGTTCAGCATTTCGATACGTGTGAAATGAACCCGAAATCTGTTACAGCCAGAAGATAAAGTCACTAAAGTAGAATCGTATTATGTCTGTCATTGTATCTCAATACAAAATCATCGAAGCAAAGAACGACTCCTTTTATTGATTCTTTCTGTGCTATTTAAAAGTACAAATTATACATTTCGCGACGCTTTATTGCCTATGTTCATTGTTTAAACATAAAGTATAATTTAATACATACATACATACATACATACATACATACATACATACATACATACATACATACATACTAGGCAAGTAGATCGATACAAGTCTGGGATGTCTTTACTGGAAACTTAGCGTGTTCTTTGTATTATTGTATGAATATCTGAATCTATGTTAAATGCACTCCCATCGCCCATGCTATGCGTGTGTGTGTGTGTGTGTGTGTGTGTGTGTGTGTGTGAGAGAGAGAGAGAGAGAGAGAGAGAGAGAGAGAGAGAGAGAGAGAGAGAGAGAGAGAGAGAGAGTACTTACACAGAGATGTCTCGTCAACTTCGCTCTAAACACTTGGCCCCTCTGTTCGAGCATTTCTGAAACTCAGGCTGCATAAATCTTCCGCTTTGAGGGAAAAGACAAAACGCTTTCAAGAACCGTGAAAAGAAGAAATCTGACCAGTTCGCTATACATAAAATAAACAGTTATTGGATACTGCCAGGAATTATTTTAAGTTCCTTACAACGACTAAAAGAGTTAATGAACCGTTACAAGTCAGACAGATTGCCAACGAATCATCGCAAACATTATACTTCGTAACTATAAACATGAAAATCACAGGAGAATATAATGTTTTCTAGCACTATTAAGCAGTTAATCCGTTCAAAAGTAATGCACATGCTGTAAACCAATATCAATAGATTGTATTAGCAAGGTCCCTTTAAATAAGATTTAAACAATTGCTGAAAATTAATATTAATGTGTTGTATTACTATGGTACGATTTAAACATATACTGTAAATTAATATCAGTGTTTTGTATTATGAAGGCAAAATCAATATTTACTTTTGTTATTAGCCATGAAGTAAACAGTCAAGAGTCGCCCCTTACCCCTCCACCCCCGTTGTAATTCCAGTCACAAATATTTTGTATTCCAGAGTAGATCTTGAGTTTTCATTCGGTAAAGGTGGGTCCCATCAATTATCGATATGTTTTGTAGTATTGCCAAATCATTAACACAGGACGGCAATGTTCAAACGTTTTGACTAATCTTACTGCTTTGTACTTAAAACGTATTTAACAACAAAAACACATGATAAATCAAAGAAAAACAAAAAAGTAAAATATGGTTGAACATCGTTGAATTAAATAATTTGTATTCAAAGATTGTATGTATGTATGTATGTATGTATGTATGTATGTATGTATGTATGTATGTATGTATGTATGTGTGTGTGTGTGTGTGTGTGTGTGTGTGTGTGTGTGTGTGTGTGTGTGTGTGTGTCCTATCTCCCCTGAAAAATTTAAATGACGTTCCTGACTCCATGTGCAGTATTTCTGATAGAGAGAGTTAAATTGTAGAATGGAGTAACTGAGAGATGACTATTGTGAAATACTGGCGCTACGTCACTGAAATGTAATAAGGAGAAGACATGCAGTTGGCAAATGTGAAGTTGTGATATTTGTGATCATGCATTGATTAGAGAAAAATTAGTTATAGCCTGGGCGCGTTAGAATTACCAGTTTACAATGGTAGTTGTATTATCTTCCTTAATCCAAAATCGGAATACGATTTACATCTTTTTTGCGATGCAATATCCGAGTTTATCGGTTTGGTAACATATCTGACAAATACATCAATAATAGAAATAAACTATGAGTCCACTGTATGTACCCGTGTATCGTAAAGGTAATTGTGAATGGTGTAACCCAGGCTCAGCCCTCGCTATTCGCTGTTTCCATTAAACCACATCTAAAACCAGCATCGTAAATACTGGTGGCGAATTGTGAGGTGGCGGAGCTGCGAGTACGGTAATTGAAATTGGTCAGCGTTATACACAAGTACCAGAATGTAAGCATGTACAATGTTAACTATTGGACATAAAAAAAAATATTCGTGTCATCGATAGAATCACTGAAATTAATCTGGCCCCAATTGTCAATTATGCATGTGTCTGTGTTTGTGTCTGTGTTTGTGTGTCTGTGTTTGTGTGTCTGTATATGTGTGCAATACAACAGACCTCCAAACATGTACGAGATTAAGCATGTATGGTTGTTTAGTTTTCGTAATGTAATGCAAGTAGTTGCTATTATGAAAGCATAATCGCACAGTTCAATAAGTTTGTTAATAACAAAAGTTACCATATAGTTTTGTATTACATTTTGTAAGACTGAAAGTTTTGTACTGGGGATTTACATTCAATCCGAAATCAAGCAATCGATTCAAGTTTTAAAAATAATTGGCTTTTATATTAGTGATTTCCCTGATAGCTATTCATTTTGAGAGTTAAGTATTAGGAAGCACAATAAAGATAGGCAATTAATATTGTACATTTTCCTTTAAAAACTTTGATTAGGTCGATAGTCTTCTCTAATTAATCTGAAACATGTATTTCCTGTAAAATGCTATTGATAAAACCAACAGTCTGATAAACAATTATGATTTTGTGGAGATCGTGTCTTATGTAGTAAATAAGGCATAACCGATTAGCATTTTTCTACCGATTTCCGATTCCGGATTTTGGGCATGAAATTTTTCCGATTCCGGATACGATTCGATTAATCGGAAATGCTAAATCCGTATTTTTTTTTCTAAAAATTTCATCTTCCGTTTCCGGGTTTCTGGTATCTGGTTTTGCCGTGTCTAGCATGTTACTTAGTACTTTACCATATCCGGCTTCATTTCCGGTTTTCACCCGTCGGTTCAAATAGATTGTCTCACAGCGTGGTTGTGTTGACCATATTGGACTTTTCTGACTTCTAATTTAACTTTATTAACGCACTGTCGAATGACACGCAGTGTTAGACACGGTGCTATAGAAATTCAACTTTATTATTTTTATTATCCGAATCGGTCGTTCCTGCCTTGTCCGACTCCGATTAATCGGAAGTTCATACTATCCGGTGGAATCCGATTTCCGGATCAAAAGTCGGTTATGCCCTAGTAGTAAATCTAGGGTACACGCCATTTTTTTTACGTCTCCATTTTATAGATTTCAGTGATGAGTTGTTTGATTATGGGAAGTCGGTATTGGGGAAATATTCCTCAGCCTAAGTAATACGCCAGTATCTATGAGCAAACGTAACACAGTGCAGTATTGATGAGATTTCATGATGACATGGTTCAGTTTCGTAATGTGTTCCGGTCAGAGCTGGATAAGTGAGCATTTAGCCAAGAAGTTCCTATGTAAATCTAAAGATGTTGAATGATTTTGTATCGCCATGTGAAATATTTGTAATAGGGACTGATAATTTGTACATCGGAATAATTTAGAAGAGACAGTTTCATTATCTGGAGACTCCCTTTATTCTTGTTATGGTGATAACTATGGTGCAGCAATATAGGTGAAATTAGGTTCATATTCATGATTCGAATGACCCATTGATATAATAGGAAGATAGTTCTCTGTTTTCGGTGTTAAGAGTGGTGATTTGTATTTTATGGTATTTATGTACTGGCGCTACGTTCTGGAAATCTGACAAGTGAAACCATACAGTTGTGAGGTTGCCACACAATTGTGAAGTTGTAATGCAAATGTAAAGTTGTGATATTTGTGGTCCTTCATTGACTAGAGGAAGATTATTTATAATCTTGACGCGTTGTTGGAACTTCCAGTAAACAATGGATGTTGTCGAGAAGTCCTTGGATATAATGCGAAAATAAGCTACAACTAATATAGTTCCCGCGAAAGTTGCATTCGCCTGGCAAGAATGCCCCTTTGCATATTACACTGTCATAGCGTCATTCAATTGCAAAACGTGGAGGAACGGAAACTCAGATTTATATTTCACAGGATGTATTAATTCATATACAATGCATAATTTATACCCTACTTTCACATTATTGATATATCCAGCTGTATATTCTCTCTCTCTCTCTCTCTCTCTCTCTCTCTCTCTCTCTCTCTCTCTCTCTCTCTCTCTCTCCCTCCCTCCCTCCCTCCCTCCCTCCCTCCCTCCCTCCCTCCCTCCATCCATCCATCTATCCATCTATCTATCTATCTATCTATCTATCTATCTATCATGCAAATTTGTACGTCTGTACGTTTTCCTCCACTCATCAATCTAACCAACTCGTTACTTACAGAACGATACATTTAATATGAAAACTACAGAACATACAACACCCCAAAATAATGTGACAAAAATAGTGAATATAAACTGTACAACTTTGCAAACTAACTAACTAACTAAATAAAAAAATAAAAAATATAGACGATATTGCTCGTATTCACATAGATTCCTTAACTTATTAGAGTAATATTTTTTAAATGTTTCTTTAAATAGCCAAAGGTTTAGAAAATGTCATAATTTAAATGTATTTTGATGCAAATGAGTAATGTTGGGTTTGATGTTCAAAGTATCAAGATCTGAGATTTAAAAAAAGTTAACGCCCATGAAAGTTGTAACTATAAATGAGGTCTCTGTCTTGTCTATAATTTACGTCAAGTAATGCACTTTGTCAACCAGTGTTCTTTCTAACCTCCATGCAATGGTCCGTCCGGATTTTGGTATAAGGGGTGCGATAATGACAGAAAATGCCCCAGGTGCAGACAGGACACGCCCTCAAAGATTGTAACTACCAACCATCAGTATCACCACAACCAACGACAACAACATACGCAAACATAATCAGAAAAGAGACTGACAAATCCGCAAATAGTGAAAATATCATTACACAGATAAGAAGTGAGATGGGGGGTGGGGTGTAAATGCAAACAAAGTGCAATAAAACTCTGAACAATGATAGCACAGCACGTATTGGATGTTGGAAATATGGGGGGGATGCGAACCAGGGCCGGCGCTTCCGCTAGGCTAACTAGGCAATCGTCTAGGGCGCTGGGCTAAGGGGGGCGCTAGAAAAAAAATTGCAAATTGGGTTTTATTTCATGATGAGCGGGTGGGGGAGGGCGTGAGTGGGAGGGGGGGGCAGATATCTGATCTCGCACAGGGCGCCAAAATGCCTTGCACCAGCGCTGATGCGAAAGCTGTTGCAGTGAGCTCTGAACAAGTGACTGCACAGCAAGCATTATAAAGTGCAAACATGGAAATCTCCCAGATAAACCCTGAGTGGGCTAATTTTCTCAGTCCTAACAAAACGGGAAGAATGCAGACCCTTGCAAAGAACCCGTGAAAGTTGGTAACAGGTTTGCCCTCCTTCAAGAGGAGCCCCCTCCCTCTTTCCAGGAGGAAGAAGAAGAGATGAAAGAGGAAGAGAAGACGGACGTTTCAAACTCCCTTGTCCACACCACTGCCAAATAAATTTAAAAAAAAAAAAAATCAAAAAGAGGAAAGCCGTATCGGGATCCCCTTCGTAACAAGAGGGCATTTTTGATGACACTGAAAATGACACCCCGAAAATGGCGCACGACAAAAATGTTAAAACTTAAACAAAAAAAAGAAACGGTTGGAACACATACATGAATCGGACACACAGAGCGAAAACGGAAACACAACGGACGAAAGCGATACAAGTGGAGAAGACAGCGAAGACTTTGAGACAGGCACTGAATATGACAGTGCATCGGACGGCACATAACGAACTGACAATATCGAAACAGAAACGGAAACGGAAATCGACACTGAATCTACGATTGACCGAACAAAAAAAAAAACCGAAGAAGGATCAATAGACATACCAACAAACAGTACAATAGGGGGAGACCGAGTGCTCCCCCCCCCCAACTCAATTAATAAATAAAAATAAATATATTAATGCAATGTAAATGCAACCAAAAAAGCGGCAACCTGGAGAGAAGGCAGAAATGGAGGGGAAAAAAACTTCCGTTTATTGTCCATAAATATAAATGGGATTAATAATGATAAGATGTTAAAGTTAAGTAATATCACAAACTATGAAATGATTTTAAGGGGAAAGACACTTGGGGGTAGACTCACTAATAAAAAAAAGGGGTTTAAAGGAGAAAGACAAGAGGAGGTTTTTCATTTTTAAAGGGAGGTATTTACATGTAGTAATGGAAGGTACGCATCTCGTTAATGTTTATATACCATCTGTAAAGTACCAAAAGCAGTTATTATTAGAAAAAGTATCCAAATATCTAGAGCGAAAAAAAAACAATGGAGGATCTAATTTCAAGGGGAGATTCAAATTGGGTAAGGGACAGTATTGATAGGATCTTTAACAATAAATGATATACGTTTCAGCCCTGAAACGGAAAATTTCATGAAAAAATAAAAATTTATAGACATTTATAGACGACTAAATGTGCCTAGAAGAGATTTCACTTATGAATATAAAACAGAAAAGTGAAGCATACTGGATACATTACTAGGCACAAATTTTGGGGAAAATATATACAAAGAAGCAGGTATTCTAGATTTCAAAGTATCCGACCATAAACTAATTTATTTTGAATTAGAGAATAAAAATAAAATTAAACGGGTTAGGGGAAGTTGGAAACTGGATAATAAAATATTAGATGAACCAGAATTTGTTAGAGAAATAAAGGAGGATATTAAAAATTTTATAAATAAAGGGAATAAAGTTATCATTGAAGAGGAAAACTTTAAGAATACAGCAATTAAGTTTGTGAAAATAAGGATAGCAAAATGTAAAATGTAAAAAGATGCGATAGAGAACTTGTTAAATTAGGATAATACACCAGAAAAAAAAATCATTCAAAAAGAGACACTAAATAAATTAATTAAAGAAGAACAGAAAGGAAGAGAAATAAGAGCAGGAAAATTTGCTGAAATATATAAAAAAGCAGATGGACTGAATCTACGATTGACCGAACAAACAAAACCGAAGAAGGATCGATAGACATACCAACAAACAGTACAATAGGGGGAGACCGAGTGCCCCCCTAAACTCAATTAAAAAATAAAAATAAATATATTACTGTTACGTGCTTAGACTCGAAAAAGCAGCAACACAGAAAGAGCGAAAACTAACAAGCTTATATAAATTGAACAATGAATTTTATTAAGTACAATTATTTTCATAAAATAAATAAACTTACAGTTTTAGAGAATCAAATCCAACATTAATCCAATATAGAATTCACAAAAATAATCCACTAATGGAATTGTAAGAGTCCTGATAAATAAATGTTCTAATAGTTCCAGGTTCGAATCTTGACGATGTAATCCAAAATGGCTGACAATGTCACGTGATGCAGTTCTTGTTTAATTTATCATCCAAATGAATTATGAGCACATGTTTTCTCCTCCGAATAGATAATAAATCCTCTTTCTTCAATGAATTGACACAAAGTCCAGAACAAAATAATTAATATTAACACTCAGACATGAATTACACAACTGTTAATTTTAAAGTCCAAAATTCTACTGAATCTCTCTTCGAGTACAATGATTTAAATACCTGTTTTTAATATGTAAACAAGGGATCACGTGATTTTCTAGAAATTGATAGAAGGTCAGAGGAAGAGTCTACCTTCACCAAGTCACGTATTAATGGAATGATCTAGATATTTCCTACCCCCAAGAACTAAAAATAAAAAGTTGTCCTTGAAATTAACCAATAGTTTTAGATGCTTGTTGACAATGTCTAAAGCAGGGTCAGATAAAGAGGTAACCAAGCCAAGGTCAGCCTGTTTACAACTAGAACCCAGGTCAGCCTGAATGTTCCAGAAAAAAACCAAACTAATGAATGTTAAACCCTAAATGACAAATTTGGATTTAACAATAAAAAATAAATAAATGAAATCCAATAGCCGTAACAATTACATGCAATGTAAATGCAACCAAAAAAGCGGCAACCTGGAGAGAAGGCAGAAATGGAGGGGAAAAAAACTGCATTCGTCCGTTGCGTTTCCGTTTTCACTCTGTGTGTCCGATTCATGTATGTGTTCCAACCGTTTCTTTTTTAGTTTAAGTTTTAACATTTTTGCCTCATTTTTGTCGTGCGCCATTTTCGGGGTGTCATTTTCAGTGTCATAAAAAATGCCCTCTTGTTACGAAGGGGATCCCGATACGGCTTTCCTCTTTTTGAGTTTTTTTTTTATAAATTTATTTGGCAGTGGTGTGGACAAGGGAGTTTGAAACGTCCGTCTTCTCTCCCTCTTTCATCTCTTCTTCTTCCTCCTGGAAAGAGGGAGGGGGCTCCTCTTGAAGGAGGGCAAACCTGTTACCAACTTTCACGGGTTCTTTGCAAGGGTCTGCATTCTTCCCGTTTTGTTAGGACTGAGAAAATTAGCCCACTTAGGGTTTATCTGGGAAGACCTACGGGGAGATGTTTTAAGATTTTAAAATTAGACAATAATGATGAAACCATATTAAAGTTATATATATATATATATATATATATATATATATATATATATATATATATATATATATATATATATATATATATATATATATATATATATATATATATATATATATAAACTTATAAAAATCCCAAGAGATAGTGAATACTACAATAGATGAATACCTGCAAGAGATAGAATGCGAGAACTTATGTGAGGATTTCATCTCGATAAACGAAACCTAAAAAAACTATCTAAAGGGAAATCACCAGGCAGAGATGAACTCACAGCGGAATTCAGGTGGCAGGGTCCAGTTTCGTAAATTGGCCCCTGGCAAATTTCTTAACTTTAGGGTATGGTGTGAGTTTTTGAGCTACTATTGTGTAATAATTAAAGATATGGATAAATTTGTGAACTAGGTGTTTCAGGCTTGTGTTGTTCTTGAAATTGATGTCAGACATGTACACTTTCCATAGTTACTCTGCAGTATGTTGATTGTGAAATACCAATAGTCGGCTAGGAAGAAGAGCTAGCCTCCCATAGCAGTAGACACGTGGGTTCAAGGCAAGTAGAATATCTCAAAAACGGCATGGATGACAACTATTATGAATTGCATCAAGCTATTTAGTAGACAATGTTTTTCAAAATTTTCATCTAGGAAAAGGCCTTGCGTTTGCACTGTGAGCACCACATGCTGTCAAAAATGGCCTTCGGATGTGAAAAATGCATGTATAAAATAGGGGTTGGGGTACATAAATATTTTATTCTAAGAACTTCAGTAGACTTGTCAGGTCATGTGTGTGATATGATTATGTTGCACTACATAATACCTATCCAGAAATATGTACCTTTTTGACCTCACTCGCGTATTATATTTTTAATGAATTTTTATATTAGGCAGGTGCATGCGACATTAAATTTGTACATAAAAACTGGACCCTGCCCCCTCAACATGAAGTTCTGCGGCGAGTTATTGCCCATTTTAGAATGGTTGTATAAGAATATTTTATTAAGTAATAATATAATGACAAATAGCACGAGTGAAGGGATAATGACACTGATATACAATGAGAATGGAGATAGAGAGGAGGATTGAAAGAACTGGAGGCCCATTTCCCTCCTAAAAAAAGATTACAAGATTTTAAGTAAGATATTGCAGAACGTATTAGAAAGGGAATGGACAAAAAAATAATATAAACGAAACATGTGGGGCAAAAGGGAAGGATATCCAAACTAACATATTAAATATTAGGACAATAATAAATTATTTCAACGATTCTGTCCAAAAAGGTGCTATGGTACCTTTTGATCAGGAAAAAGCATTCGATAGATTGGAACATAACTACATAAAAAAAAGTTCTAGAGCTGGAGAAGTGCAACATATGGCCAATCAGATAAATGTCATATTTATAACTTATAAATAAGTTGTTTACTGATATTCGAGTTCATGATCTAGATTTGTCTACACGTCGATGATTTAGAAAATAACGTTTTACCCACTTCCTGGTCATTGTTTTGTATCTCGAGATTATATTCTGTCTCTATTCTGGTGCTTATACTTGAACATGTAGTAACCATAAATAACGCGCCCATTCGTTTAAAAATAAGCGGTTATTTTTTTATTGTGTATTAGGGTTCATATAGGGTTCTGGTTGAAAACACTTAATTTAATTCCAAGATTAATAATATTTTCATGGAAATGATCATGAAAAATCATCAAGTAAGTTACATCCAATAATTATTTCGTTTCCTTATTCAACTCCGAATCATATTTGATTATTTCACATTTTAGTCTCCCTATTCTATCAAAGACAGCAACATGACCGTGTAATAAAGATTAGATTTAAAACTTGTTACATGGATTCATCATTAAGTGAAACCGCTGTCAAAACAAATTAAACTTCGTGAAAAAACATATAGTTGTATGAATAGATGCTAAATCAAGATTAAAGACATGACTGCGAAATACTAAAACTATTACTAGAGGCACAATTACTATTGAACCAGTACGTATATACATTAAGAACGGCATAGCATTGAAGCTTTCACTACGTCTGAGTTTCGGACAAAACCATTAAATCAACATTACCACACTCAGGTGGACTGGTATGCATATATGTTTATCGGGTGTGTAAGCTGAATTTGTTACAATATACAAGTCCAGTATTCTCAATGCCCGGATAATTAGGTCCGATCTTTCCTTTTTATTCATACAGAGCCGCAGAGTATCCATTTGCCATCAATCGGCTTCGTTGATGATCTCGTAAGCAGAGTGGCATGCTCAAACAAAGGCGTATTTCCATTGTTTTTCAATTTAGCAAGCATCTGCGTACTTTGATGAGCTCTGAACACACGTGATTGGTTCATCTGAAGACTCATACAATTATCCAAACTAACGTGCTCTAAGTTCATTTATATCACTCCATGACAGTTTTAAATCAGCTCGTGGTGCAACTTTATGGACAAAATTTGAAGGAAGAGATCTTAAACATGTCCTTTAATAACTATTTAGTTGCTAGGTGTTGTTGACTGCGTCGGCTTCCTTTGATGCTGAGTGCAAGTGGTTTATCTTTAAAGGTTTTCATTTGGGCTCTTAAAATCGTAATTGTACTGTTTTAGGCCTTAAAGCTACCCTTGTTTGTTTCCGCATAGTTTTGTTCTTTTGTATTTTTTGGAGGTACTTGCTGAGGTCAATCCACAAAATGAAATACTTTCAAATATTCAAATTTTGACAAGTAAATCTACTTCTTTAAGTATCACGAAAATTGAGACCCACGAAGATAAATAATACTACAGTAATTGAAATCTATTCTCATTTGTTCGTCCATTTAGCTATTGTGTCAAGGTTACATTACAACAAACGGATGCTATTGACCTCTTCTCGACCAACACATTCCATTGCGACTGTTTTATATTATTTAGCCTCATCCTAATTTTTTGTTGTAAAACTCAATGAGCGCAATATCTTGTGTCATTGTGATAGTATGCAGTTAGTAAACCGTTAATCCCGACAGCAATATTTTTAATAACGGTAAGAAGAAGGATACGTTACGTATGTGATATGTGTAAATATTTAAATTTGTATTAGGTTAAATTTACAAGGTCAGTGTACAACAAAGCAACAGAAAAACAGAGATGCGATTCATGAAAAATAAATTTAATTAAAAGCAAATCATGTTTCATATCAACAGAATAATGACAAGCCGGGACAGGTATCTGAAAGTTGGGTTTTTGTTAATTCCAGATAATTCGTCAATAGCAGATCACCGGAGGTTGCCTTTGCAATAGCAAGTCGATGGACAGTCTTCAATGTAATTTTACTACGATTCTGTAAATACAGTTGCTTAAAAATAAACTATACTAAAACTATTGCTTGAGGCGCCAATGCGAATGAAACACTTTTCATTGTTTGCAAAGACCCTGTTATAAAATGTATAATGGGCAAGTATACAGAACTAATAGGATTGGAGTTGTATGATGGATAGTAAAGCAAGCAGTATATACCAGGCAGTGGACACAAGTAATGAGAATTAGACACAAACATGGATGGGGCACAACATATGTGGGAAAAGAAGATAATTCCAAATTGTGCAGATGGGAAAGATGAAAAGAACGCGAATACGTCTGAGAAAGGTATGTTTATTTGCATAGCATGCATTTTCTTCAGTGTATATAATAATAAAAGAAAAATATGCCATAATTTTCCATAATCCATCTGCCATTATGGCCTAAGAAATATAATTATATCATAAAATATGAAAATGTTATAGCAATGGATAATAGCGACGCGAGTGGGAGGCAATTGTTTCCAGGTGATGTGACATGATCTTACGTTACATCTCTTCAAATCTTTACCTAGCGGTTCCTAATTATAATCCATTCATTTCCTCGAAAAATAAAGGTTTGCCATTGCAGCTATCAATTTATGGTGATCCTAACCCATACGTCAATATTAAAGGCTACGTGTCACACTGACCACGACAGAGTGTACTGGGGAGATATCTACAAGATATGACACCATTACAATGCTGTTTTTATTTATTTTTAAACAAAGATTTGTGCTTATAACACTACAGTTACTTCAAATTCTTGCGTGGTGTGGGTAGAGTATGTATAGTATAGTCTATTACAAAATTTTAACTTACTAGTTTCCCGATAATGGTTTTCAAATATGGAAATTCAGGTAATATTAGATAGTTATCAGATTTATATACACAATATAAATCTTTAAGATTTCAATCTACGTTTATGAACTATAATAAGCGATCTCCGAAAATAGACGTTTACTTTTCTTTGTTTTCAATACAGGTATTATTTACATCAGTAAGCTTTTAAATTTTCAAACTTTTGGCAATTGGGTTTATCCTACTTTTATGATTAGCCTGTTAATGTATCAATGGCATCGTTAGGACACTATCAAATATATAATAACATTTTTGTTTTATAAGACAAGGGGTATTTTAAAATAGTCTTTCTATCACATGATCAGCTATACATGTTTTGATTTCAAAATGCATTATGCTAATCAGATCGATCAGAGGTACTTAATTTTTACAACCAATCCCGCGTTGTATATGAAAAGGTCACTTCAGTGGTTGCACAATAAAAGGAGAAACCGTAATGTCATTAGCCAATAACTTGGAGCCAAATGCATATGTATTGTGGGAAAATACCTTGGTAGGTTTTCCTGTAGATGTTTGTCAACATATACAATTTTGAATAATACTAAAGTAACATGCAAGTTATTAATATAGACACGTTCTTAAAGACAGTTCTATGCTTTCTAATGATGCATGTTTTCTTGATATTCCAAGAATTGCCACGCCTTATATCCCTGAAATCTACTAATTTGACTACCAGTGGCGTACTGTATATCTGTTTGTGTCTTCTTTTCGTGTAACAGTTTTCTTTGTTCGCTCGTCCCCCTTTCTCTCTCTCTCTCTCTCTCTCTCTCTCTCTCTCTCTCTCTCTCTCTCTCTCTCTCTCTCTCCATCCTTCTGTGAATCCAAGATGAGAATGTTTCCTTTATTTAAAAATTTAAAAATAATATTTGTTAATGTTGATCGCAAAAAGCACTTGAATCGCCATGAATCTAACTAACGGTACGCCTCACATGGATTTTAAAGTATATCATGTCGTCTATATTTCTCATTTGGTTACCACCTAGTTGTTGATCTCATGTTTCTATTATAGCTATATTACTGGAACGTAATCAGCAGGTCTCAGAAAAGACTGTCGCCAGGTTACGTAATGCTGCAATCTTCATTTCTTGGATATCTGTTATATCTGCCTTGGGTCTTGGCATTGTAGCGACATGTAAGTACATCTTTCTCAGAATTAATGTTCACCTCGTCGAATATCACAAAATGACATAGCAATTGCCTAATTATCCCTGTGATTCCTTTATTAGTGAATAGTACTTCTCCCCTTCGTTCATATCGGTACGTACGTCGGTATGACTACGGTATTCGGTAACTGGATGTGTGAAATTATTTAACGGCGTATGTTGATCCCTTAGTAGAAGAAAATAAAATTACGACACTGTGAACGCTGTTTGAGAATGTTTATAAAAATTAGATAGAGATAGATAGATTCTAATGTGATAAGACGAAGAAGTAAATTTTAATTTAAGAAAGTGTCTTTAAACGATGATTTTTTTTTGAAAATTTTAATTTTCATCAATCTACGTATACAACTTTAGACGAACATGAGTATGCAAAATTAGGCTCAGTATCCAAGTCATTTGTAACGTTGTCATTCGTTCATGAGAACTATTATGTGATGGGTGTTCTCATAAGTTCTCATAAACTCTTGGTCGTACTAATTTTCGTTTGTCGTTTCTATCTGAATGTTTCCATCAAATCAGAAAGATCACATACACCTGAAACGTTACTAGCATCAACTAGACATTATTAAACGATTTTCAAAGATTTAATATTAAAAAATGACCCATCTTAGATCTTGTTCATCACATAGTTTTTTTTTTTTAAATGGAAATAAAAATAAAGAAAACGAAATAGTTTCGTTCAATCAAATTCAGATGTGCAGCTTTTCATTTTTTGGCATGTAATAATAGTTACAAGTGCTTGTCGATTTCCTTGTGAAGTATGTGTTACGTGCTTAGGCTCGAATAAACAGTAACATAGAAAGAGTGAAAATGACAAGCTTGTAAAAACTTAATAAACAATTTATTGAGTATAAATATTTTTCAGAAAAGAAAAATAAACTTACGGTTTTAAGAATCAGTTCCAAAATTAATCCAAAATAATTCAAAATATTATCCACTAGAGAAATTGCAAAAGTCCTGGTAAGAAAATGTCCAAATAATTCTAAGTTCGAATTCCAGCGAAGTATCCAATATGGAAGACGATGTCTCTTGATGAAATCAGTTCTTGTTAATGAAAATATATGAGGACATATTCTTTCCAGATAACTAACAAAATAATTCCTCTTGATCCAAACGAATTGACACAATTTTCAGTACACGATAATTAAATATAACTAAAAAAAGACACACTCAACTTAGTATTTTAAAAGCCTAAAGTTCTACTGAATAGCTCGCTCCCAAAACATAGTTTATATCTTTGTTTTTACGTAAACAAGGGGTCACGTGATCTTCTAGAAACTATCAGAACGAATTTACGTTCAAAAACTCACGTACCCAGCGTATCACCAAACTAAATTAGAAAGATGTTTATACAAAACTCCATTTTGTCCTTGGAACCAACCAATCATTTTAAAAGCTTTTTTACAACTCTGAAACCTGGTCAGAAATGAGGTCAACACCTGGTGTTTATTCTGTAAAGTAAAGGTCATCCCCTCTTCAATGAACTAATCTTAAAACTTAAAATGCCAAATTTAAATCTAACAAACAGACAATAAAAATAAATATAAATGACTTATATAAAATATACGTAACATATGGTAGTCAATTACATTTCAAAAACCTATTTCTTTTACAAATTAAAATTAAAAGAGCAATTGTCCTTCGATAAGTAGACCATCTGACTCAGAATAATTTTTCATCAGAGAATGTATATGGCAATGATATATTCATGTATTTTAATCTAAAATATATTAAACTGAAGACACTATTTGAAAAGTTTATAGGCTAAGTGTGTGTGTGTGTGTTTAACATAATTGAAAAAAAAAACAACCTAGAACGCTTCACATCTATCTATCTATTTATCTATCTATCTATATATTTATTTATCTATCTATCTACCTATATATATAAATATATATATATATATATATATATATATATATATATATATATATATATATATATATATATATATATATATATATATATATATTTATGTTAGAAGGTTAGCTGTAAAATTACTTTTGTTTATATAAAAAATATTCCTTTGTGCTGTCTTAAATCATTGTATTTTATCTTTGATAGAATGAATAATGCATTGTTTAAGCTTGAGTTTAACAATGAGTTTATTGCAATTTTTCATTTTTAGATTTTGCCTGTGAAAACGAGAGTCAGTCTATGTTGGGCTTCGGGGTAAGTTATATATAGAAAGTGGCCCACACCATATTTACTTTGCATTCAAAGAAGTAAATGTCACAAATTATTCATCGTATAGCTGCTTCACGTGTTTATGAGAGAGAGAGAGAGAGAGAGAGAGAGAGAGAGAGAGAGAGAGAGAGAGAGAGAGAGAGAGAGAGAGAGAGAGAGAGAGAGAACAAATTAATTGCCTTGTAGTTCAGGAGATGAAAGCAATAACTGACAATTAAATAGAGCGCCCGCCCATTAACTAATATTTTAGAATTGGTTTCTTCCCGTTAATTAATAGCGATGATGCTCAGCAAGAATATACCCAATTTGACAATTTTTATAATAAAATTGAATCAGATAACTTTATCCTGAGCATGAATTTATCGGCAAACGTTCATTTTGAAAAGTATTTGTTTTGACATTTACACAATAAATATATGATCAAGGAAGCAACGAGCATTTTGGAGCTTTCATAACGATTTTGGTCGCAATACATTGTACGATGTGTAGGGACTAATTTTGTCAATTAAACGTACACATTTAGCAGCAGAGAGGGTGAATCCTACAACGTTTTTAGACAAAATTTGATTGAAATCCTAAAACGAGCCGTTTTATAATCTTATTTTAACCAAAAAAAGGCGAACCCTACAACGGTTTCAGACAAAAAAATTGATTGAAATCTACATACGAAATCATTTTAACTAAAAAAATGAAAACGATTTTTTAATCAATTTTGGTCGCAACTTGTTGTCATCCACCCTCTCTGCTGCTTAGTGATTTCATCACTGGGTTAATAAAAATAATAAAATTATTTGATCTAGTCTTTATGATGAAAGTCTTTAGGACGAAAATCATTTATGATTTCACAAACAGACTAATCGCTAACACCTCTTCTTGTAAATCAATCAGATTATTTGACTGGTCGGTGAGTTTGAAATTAATTCTGGTTAATGAATTATTATGGCATCGCATGTAGACAGGATTAATTGGGTTTTCAATAATTAGGAATCCTGGAGGAGCTGTTGGTGCAAATGAATAAAGAATATATCCCTGCTGAGCTTGATTTGATTGCTCTAGATTAATCTGATAGCTTCCTTCGATAACATCACACACTAAATTGAGCGCAATCACTGAGGATATATTCACATTGAACGGAGCGATATGCCTACCACCACCATCTGGATCATTATTATGTTTGAGGAGGACAGTTGAATCTGATTTTTGTAGCGCTTTGATGATATCGGTTTTAACAATTCTTACTAATTCATCAGCGTTGTATTTCGGAAACCTGAAATTACGCAGATTGTTCTCTGTGATATTGTAATCGGTTAAGAATCGTTGTTTGTTGTCGCTGTTGTCATTAATTATTGTTTGAATAATTAGTTCATAGATATATTTCATGTCCGATATAAGCTGATTTATTATTTCAACGTGTGTTTGCGATCTTGTTTTCCGTAGTTGTTCTAGTTGTGTGTCATATAATTGTTTAATCTCATTAAAATAACCACGGACGTCAGTTAGCGTAAATGAAATAGTAACAGATGAGTCGGTTGTTCTTTTAATGATAAAATCCCATTGCAATGTGTCTTTGTTGGTAAATATAAATTTTTCGGCGATTCTTCCTTTTCTTATATCAGATAAATTATCTCGATAACTGGGATTGATTTCATGATATGATTGTACATCCGTGGTTAAGTCGGTGGTGGATTTTTCCGGTGGTTTTTCAGGCCATCCTAGTACGGTTCTTATCGAGCTGTTATAGATATCTACGACGTATCCTTCTGTGCTTATCTCAATTGCGGATGATAGCGTCGGCTCATGAACTGTTATAGCGATTTTCGATTCTGTTTCAGTAATCGATTTTATTCTACGCGCGAATTCATTATTGATTTGTTCTATTTGGTATGACCCTGTTGGTATCGAAACGACGTTCCAGTCTGGGGTTCCGTCGGGTTTATTCTTATTTGCAAACACTAAAGAATTATTGGGTTGTTGACCACCAAATGATTTTGATCTGATATTAGGCCAACTGTGATACACTCGTAGTTTTGCAAGCGCTATCTCCTTCACCGGGACCGGAGAGGGGAAATTCACACTGAATTCTGGATTCGTTGATGTTATTGATATCATGCTTGTTTGTACTGGGTTCGTGTTCTCCACTATTCGTTGAAGTAATTCCTGCGGTGTTGTCATTATACTCATGATTTATTTCTAATTTTGGTATCGAGGAATCATAAATACTGACCATCACTGAGAACTCACAATCTGGTAATGTTGATATTATTGAGATCATTTTGTTTTTTGGGTTCGTGTTTTCTGATTCCATCGGTGTTGTCATTGTTATTATATTCATGTTGTCGCTCTAATTTCGATATCGCAGAATCAAAAATACTGACCATCGCTGAGAATTCACTATCTGATATAATCGTATTATCGAGTGACGACGATATCATCAATGATAACTGCGAATATGCGGTTGATGCAATATGAAATTGAAGTAAGTAATTCTGCAGTTTACTCTGGCTGCATGATGATATCTTTTTTGCTATCCCGGTTAATATACCCCCGATTGTAGCCACCGCAGAAATGCAAATTGGAACTACGACCGGGGCAATCATTGTAACCGATGCAAGTATTATTCCGGCACCAGTGAGAACGCTTGACACCGAGTACATAATAACATCAATTGCGGTGATTCTTCGTCGGTATTTTTTTATTTTTATTTGATACTCCTCAGTGAGGGTTTTGAGTCTATTCTGAAATTCTCTGACCTGATCATAGCGACATTGCGTCGATGACAAAGTCATTGTTGTTTATTTTAAAAATACTAGCGTTTTCAATTGTGAAATCCTTTCAATTTAGTTATTTACTTCGCATATGAATTCTAAGCACCAGGATATTTTTGATCTAATCGTATTATCAACCGCGACAATCTCAAATTCTTCTTCACCCCGGATAATTACTGTTGCGGTGCCACCAAAATAGGTTTTACCGCTTACGATGATATCAAATTGCTTGTCAGAGATTAACGTCATCCTGTAGATACCATGAGGCCACTTCTCGATATTGACTTTCAATTTAGCATTAGATTCTTTTATCCAATCAAAGGTCCCATGCTTTACCCTTTCAGAGGTTTCTTTTAGTTTAGCAATATCGTCATAAACGTCGAGATAGGTTTTTTTGATTTCAGTATATTTCATCAACTTTCCATCGCGGAGTTTAAGAAATGAAGCCAGCAGGATGTCAAGTTCCAAACCTTTTCGGGTTAGATAATTCTTGTTGAGTTCAGAATATGTCGTCGTGATATTGTAACGTTCAGAGCCCTCAAAGAAATTTTTAGCCATTTCGCTGATGCGTTTTTGTTCATCAATAGCTTTTTTAACTTCAGCGAGAGTCATTCCTGCCACAAGCGGGGTTCCAAAGAATCTACCAACAATGTCGTTAGTGGGTTTTTGATCTTCTATTAGTTTAGAAATCTCGAGATAATTTGCCTTGAATTCTGGAGCAGTCATTATCCTTCCAGCTTCCTTGTTAGCGAAGAATGAATTCAACAAGTCTTTAATTTCAGTGAGAGTCATGCCAACCACAAGCGGGGTTCCAAAGAATCTACCAACAATGTCGTTAGTGGGTTTTTGATCTTCTATTAGTTTAGAAATCTCGAGATAATTTGCCTTGAATTCTGAAGCAGTCATCATCCTTCCAGCTTCCTTGTTAGCGAAGAATGAATTCAACAAGTCTTTAATTTCAGTGAGAGTCATGCCAACCACAAGAGGGGTTCCAAAGAATTTATATATAACATTTTTGCGAAAAGAATTATAACCTCGTATATGATCATCCAGCTCACGGCCGTGGGTGGTAATCTTGTTGTCTTGGGTGGTAATCCTGTTGTCGTTGTCGGTAATCATCTTGTTGTGGGTGGCAATCGCGTCTGTGATCGTAGACACAAGTGCGCCTGGTTTAAGTCGTCCGTCGTTGGAATACAGCGCAATAGAGTTTTCAGCGGCGTCGCGCTGCCGTATCAAAATGTCATTCAATGACACATCACTGGATTTCAATTTACCCTGTTTGTCTTGAAATACAACTATTTCATTAGGATCAACACTTGTTAAATTTAACGTCTCAGCTATTTCATCTTCAATTATTTTTTTTACATCCTTGATAGAATCAGGTGGTGCAGTGCCATCGGGTTAGGGTTTCAAAGATCTCCCCCAAATATCAATCATGTTATTGTAAAACTCTTTCTCTCTCTAAAATCGTTTCGATTTCCAGCGATTGCTGGTGTAGTCATTTACGACAATATGAGGTGGTTTTCCGCTTGGGTTACTCAAGAAGTTAGAAATAGCGTCAAGGACATTTAATACTTCGCTGCCACATATTGGTGGGTCAATCATCGTTTGTGTTGGTAGCGTAGAATACCAAGTCTTCATTGGAAGGGTTTTTATATACCGCATAAACTCTTTTGGTGGGGCTAATCCATATGAATCGAAATAAACAATCCCACGTGGATCAATAGCGTATGCAACCCAGTGAGTTCCAGGTCCGGTGCTGTTATCTAAATTAATGATTCCGGTTTCAACGCTGTTTGGTTGATGTGGTAATTGATCTTTCATAAAGACACCTCTGAAGTTTTTAATCGCGAGTTTTTTAGCCGCATCCATTAAATCAAAATTGGACATGGGAACCATAGGTTCGGAAATCGAAGATTTCTGAATTAATAAATCGTTCCTGGTAGTCTTAGACCCTTTCCGCTGTACCACGAATACGGGGTTCCTGGTAGTCTTAGACCCAATCCGTGAACGGATCGTCCCTTTTTTTATATCCTTTCCCAGTTGCCTTCTTTAGTGCCATTCCTGCTGCAGTACCAACGGCTCCTAACGCTGCCGCTTTAGCCACCGCTGGGGCTGCTGCTGCAATCAATGCTGGAATCGCAGCTAACAACGGAAATATACCGCCTGTTTTAATCATATTTTTGATAGCAGCCGCAGAAAGAGTAATCTGAACACCTTTTTTGGCTGCAAGTGCATCATTGAAATGTTTCACCTGACGAGTTGTCAGCAATAATTTATTTGCACCACCAGTCATTTGATTAGGTTTCAACGTGATTGTGGTTCCACATTTTTTAGCTGATTCCGATTGCAATTTTTTTAATTGACCGGGAGTTAACGTAACACTAATAACACTATATGACATTATACATAATAGATTGATTCTAAATCGTTTACAATTTCAATTATATGTTTTCTACTGGTGCATCTACCACTCTCATTCTTCCTCCAACACCTTCGAGTAGCATTGATTTGTCGCTGAGAATGACAGCAATTGCTCTATAATTAGCAATAGCACCACGAGTCACATTAGCTCTAAAGTGTATATCAACGACGGACTGTCTTGTTAAATCGAGATGTTCCAGTGAGAAGTAATAGATCGGATACAGATTTTTAAAATCATATTGTGATATTTGCAAACCAGTATCGACATTTTGATCACGTGCCATAAATGACAACAGACGATGATACACGCGTGCAATATGATTTTCTGTGTAATTAAGTTGTATATCCTCGGATGGTTCCTGTTGGCCGTTTATTCTCAGTGAGATGTCTTTCACACCTAACTGATCAAATATCATATGACTGAAACGTTGATCGCCAACTCGTGTGTTATCCTGTAACGCTACGAATATATGACGTGGCGCAGCAACACCTTGTTTTGATGCTAGATTCCACGTGAATAACCCGTTGAGATTTGATTGTTTAACATCTGTACTCACGGTTAACCAACTCAACAACGACTTTCCTCCTTGGTCCATAAATGATAGTAATCGTTCTTCTGCGGTGATTGCTGGAGTCAACACTGGCATCCACAATAATATTTTTGTTAAATTGACTTTACCGGCATCAGCATTGGGATTTGCAACATCTGCTGGAATCCTCCAGATTGCGTCATTATCATCACTCTTTCGTACAAGCGATACTGTATGCTTCGCCCCATAAATAACTTTTCGGACGTTTCTACAGAATCCAAATATGTGATGCAGTGGAATCGCGCATGAAAATGATTTACGCGCTCCTTGCAACATTGAAATACGTGTTGCAGCTCCTAGATTGAAGTTAGGATCGTTGTTTATAATCATATTCTCGACATCAACATTAGCAGCACCAGCATTATTCTGTGGTCGTCTTATAATAAATTGATTTCCTCCAGCGGTATTTTTAACATCCTTTGCAAACATCATAGAGGGTCCTGCTGATCTTGTATAATCATCGGAATATCTCGCTAACCCGATTATTGTTGTAGCCACATCAACGTCACGATCTATGGACTCAATTTCTTTTCCATCAATGAGATATCTAGCACTCTCAAATAACGCCATAATACCATTATTGACAAAACCGACTTGAGTACCAGCTGGATACTCTGTATCATTTGTTCTTATAATCTCTCCTTCGATTTCGATAAACGCTTCACAGGGCAAAAAGTATTTACTGGTATCATGGACTTGAAGTTCAATTCGCGATCGACTATTTGCGTCTATTGCATGATAAGCGTAATATTGATAATCGCGTACAGAATCATCCTTGCCAACTGGGGCGTCTATATCAAACGCCGGATCATGTGATTTTTTGAACATTTTATTCTATTTATCAGAGTCTAAATCGTGAAATCATAAACGATTTTCATCGACGTAGTTTTTTAAAGCCGCTTCCTGCTATCATATTTGCAATATTGCTTTGGTCCCCTTGATTTATCAAGGGAGTTAAAGCCATCGACGCTAATTTTTCGTCTACTGCGTTATTTATAATTCTACTAACACTTGCAGGCATTTCCGCTGTAGATGGTAACGGTTTCTTTGAAAATCCTTTGGATTTTTCTCGTAAATCACTTCGTGATTTCACTAATGATGTTATTTTATTCTTCGCAGTTGAAAACGCTTTTCCAGCAAGATCTCCAACAGCACCAATACCCTTATCACGAATAACTTCAATTGCTTTCATTCCTAGTTGTTTAGCCAACGGCATCACTTTTGGAGCCATTCTCGCAAATAACCCTGCAATGGTATTGCCTAAACCATCTCCGTAGTATGCTCTATAAACTGGAAACCGTGAATTAACTACGTAGACGGGGGTTGGTTTATCATGATTGTAGTGTATGATCATTATTTGAAATCAGAAACCATTTTTCAATTGGAAACGCTAGCGTTTTTATTCAGTCTCGGTGATTAATCACTGTGATACCCACTTTCGACTAACTCGTCAATGAAATCTCGATATGTTTTGATATCCATGATACCGCCGGCAAATAATCGTCTACAGATATCAGCTGCTTCATTAATAATTTCCGGTGAGTTATTTCCAGCTCGGAAACCTCCTACAAGAACTTCTAATCGTGATATATCATTGATAACACTACCAGGGCAGAAACTCTTTGAGTTTCCAATCCTTGGATTCTCACTGGAATCTTGCAATCCACTTCCGCTATAACCAGTTGCTTCATCCTGTTTTTCTAAATCGGCTTCTTGTAATAAATAATCAAGAAAATCATCATTAGGTGGTAGTTGTTTTTTAGGTGAAAAAGATATTTTCTTTGCAGGTTGCTGTCGCTTTTGCGGTTTTTGTTTTTCATATTGTTTATACACTATATCCACCGCATTGATATATTCAATGTATGATGCACTATCTGTCTTAATTTGACTTTTTTTAGTTTTGATTTTGTAGAATATATCAGCCCAATGAGTGAAATTCTTAACATATTTATGATGTTCTGGTTTCAACATTTTTTTTCTGTTTTCATAAGTCATAACAACAAGCGCAGGAATTTCTGGTGGATCAGTCTTATCAATTGCTGCTAACCCTTCCTCGTTAAATCTCACGCGTAAATCATCTACTGTTCTTTTTGATTCCATTTTTTGTACAGTCTGTTTTGTTTGTTCAGTTTTCGCTGCTATTTTTTCAAGTTCACCGATAACAGATTTCCCCGTCTCGGGATCATTCCCCCGTATAGCACGCTCTACCCCGTACGTTGCTGTGGTTACTGGTTTAAACAATTCTTCGGATCCCGTAGCAAAATCAGTTTGTAAACTCTGTCGTTGTTGCAGTTTATTTCTTACAGAGTCACGAATTGGTACAAATCTCCTGATTGCATCCAGTCGTT
The DNA here is from genome assembly GCA_029339505.1 of Unio delphinus. Classification (NCBI taxonomy): domain Eukaryota; kingdom Metazoa; phylum Mollusca; class Bivalvia; order Unionida; family Unionidae; genus Unio; species Unio delphinus. Next base: position 4,103,120 of record JAQISU010000033.1, read on the forward strand.
CACGAGCCAATCGGGTTGTTAATGCTTCATTGACCATTATTTGAAATCAGAAACAATTTTTCAATTGCAAAACACTTTTTCAATCCGACCTAACACCATCGGATGATTTTTGATACGGTCATGGAAGTGTTATTTCATCGTGAGACAGCTTTGTTCATCGATGTTGAAACTATCAAAATTGTATATATAAATAAATAATACTGATAGTTTCAACATCCTAGTTTTGATCAATCTGAACCGTCCATCAATTTTTATTCAGTGTGAAATATTTTCACTGTTTTTGACATTGTCAATCAAAAAATGCTAAAAAAAATTAAAATCTCTATGAGGGACGGTCACAATCAAATAATGATAAATGGTCGGGCAATCAAAATTGTTCATTTTCTTGAATTAACGCCCGTAGGTTTCTAACTTTAGAATTAACCTCCTTTTTCAATTCGTATTCGTACCCCAATTCTTTTCGTATTCGTTCTACGATGGTATACAACGGAGCGAACACACTTACGTCACTGGAAAATGCGAGAGAGTCCTTAATAGAATTCTGAATTCTTTTGATGAGCGCATACTTCTTTGGTAGCATATATTTATTGTTGTTAACTCCGTATTCTATATCCTGAAAATCAGACATGATTTGATCAGGATTTAACCCATCTGATAGTTCAATATCCCAACCTTTCAATTTTGAAATCTCGGATATGATGCTATTCATGTTTTCAGAATTCATTATTCTATAATAATGATATATTTCTAAATGAAAAATATGACGCATTAGACATAACTAAATTGAACTTTTTGTCCCGTCCTTTTTGAAATAGCCGTCTTGGTTATTCCCTCTGCAACATATCGTACTGAGGCTCTACAAATATCGAAGTGCCTACCGGCTTCATTCATTGATTGAAATATTTTTTCCTCGTTAGTTATCGTATTCAAAGATTTCACAGGTCTCGCTTTTTTCGAGTATTTCCCAGTCCCCCCTCGTTCGGTATTCTCACTTTGTGTAACAGCCTGCAGATTTGATAAAGAATTGTTTTTCGGATTAGAATCGATATGATCAATGACAGAATCATCCTCGATCAATCCATGGAAACACTCGTACACGAAACGATGATTGAGATATTTCTTCTTTCCAGCACCAAACACCAAATACCCCATACCATTGTCAGCACCAACTGATTTCTTCAGTCTGCGGTTTCTTACAACACCATCACTGGATGCTTCATAATTTGTGATCACAGGGTGTTGTCTGAATTCTTGGTTCATTCGTATACATAATACTATTGTTTGTTTAATTCATTGTTTGGTTTAATGATAAATCTTTCGATGTAGTCTTGAGGAGTTCTTATGATTTTATCCTTGATACTGACTTTGTCAGCGTCAAGGATACTGACTTTGTCAGCGTCAAGAATACTTACTTTGTCAGCGTCAGGGTCATAATTTCTGATTGATTGTCCATTTTTTATTCTTTTATCATAATATCGCTTCAACTCCCTGTATCGCTTACCACCGCAATTCAAACACAACTGAGATTTTCCCCTAACCCCAACTCCACATCGTATGCACGGTAACGGACCAAGGCTTCCACGACGAAAGCTTTGCATATGATACCCACAGAACTCGTTTCTGCATGATTTGTTACACGGGATTACTGATCCAATCATAAGCCACTTGCAGTGATTCATATATAAAAATCTTTCATTTAAATGCTTGTTTTAATTATAGCATGAAGGAGTTCAAGAGATTGACTTCGAAAAATGCTGAATTCAATGCTGATAAGGAGTTTAAGAGATTATTAAAAATCAATCCTAGATTTAATCTCGATAGACCAAAAAAACGTAACAAACGTCCAAGAGACGGAAACATGAAAGAGTTTAAGAGATTATTAAAAATCAATCCTAGATTTAATCTCGATAAACCAAAAAGACGTCCAATAGACGGAAACATGAAAGAGTTTAAGAGATTATTGAAAATCAATCCTAAATTTAATCTCGATAAACCAAAAAGACGTAACAAAATCAATCCTAGATTTAATCTCGATAAACCCAAAAAACGTCCAATAGACGGAAACATGAAAGAGTTTAAGAGATTATTGAAAATCAATCCTAAATTTAATCTCGATAAACCAAAAAGACGTAACAAACGTCCAATAGACGGAAACATGAAAGAGTTTAAGAGATTATTGAAAATCAATCCTAGATTTAATCTCGATAAACCAAAAAAAACGTCCAAGAGAGATTACCCCTGGAAAGATGCTCAATTCAATCTCGATATAGTTTCTAATACACCAAAGAATACAATTCTTGATAAAGCCATGATTAGTAAAATCAGAGACTGTTTTAATGAATTCAAGCGTGATGGAGCATCTTATTGTTGGTCAACATTTCGAATTGATGGTGTTGTTGATGCTACCATGACTGATGAAAAAGCAGCAGTGATAATTTCACGTGTTGGGGAAAAACGGCATTTTTTCCGAATCAAATTCATTATCGAAGTCGATGGCAAATGGATTATTAAGGATAAATTTGAACCAATCCTCAAGAATAAAAAAGCTGTCATTGTGAGTAGAGATTCCAAACCAGGGATTCTAACCGGCATTGATAAACCATACTACGAAAGATCTTATCCCGTAACAGCAATGGTTTATGGGATATATCCGTTAAATGATAAACCCGATATCGCAAAACTAGCTCCTATGAAATATTCGTCAGGGCTTAATTGTGTAGCAGAACGAATAATAGAACACTTCACAAATGCATCCCGAGGAAATAAACTAACTGATCTGCGACGTAGGAAAATAACCGAGTGGGAACTGACAGTGAAACAGCATGGTGCAAAGATTTCTGATATAGCTAAATTAGAAACATCATTACGATTCCCAATAACCGTTATGACGATAACCGGAGAGGTTTTATACGAACCGAAATATAACAAAAATGGAGCACCAATACAGATTATTCATCATAACAAACACGCGTGGACACCTGCGGTAACAATATTTCCACGAGATAGAACTGTGAAATATATCCCTAAGGAGTTCGTCGGGGATGTTTTCTATGAAGAGAGATTATTCGATGCTATTCATGCGTTGTGTAAAGATGATCCTGTGTCAGTGTGGTTACTTAGAAGTGATGAAGAATTCGATCAATTTGTAAAACCAAATGGTGAATTATATCGCGTTGAAGAATTAGATAACAGAATGAGAAAAATCGCTAGTGATTTTTCACCGGAGAATTCCCATGAAAAACTACTCACGGATAGTTTTACTATTCCATCAGTGGTAGCTCACTTCGCAAGAGAAAAAAACTCATGGCGTCCAACACGAAATGATTTTCTCGAGGATGTTAAATTGAGTTGCGTCGAATTCGGTCATGGAGGACTGTGGAATACAAAATACCATCGTGATGGTATGATTTCAATTGATATATCCGCGTGTTATCCCGGAAGTTTTCTCGGGTATGGGGAATGCGCTGAGTACTTCAAACGATTTGGACACCCCACGCATGAAATGACTCGTGTTGCGATTAATGGACCATTGCCTGATTTTGATTTAACCGGATTCGCTCGTGTGATATCATTCGAATTAGCTACAGGGTTACATCGGTGTAGTTATGTTTGGCTCGGTAGACACCTATCTGAAAAGGCCTGGATGCCAATAGTGCTATTGAGATATATGATTGATTGTGGTATGCTAATATCGTTGATTGTTTCCGAGGCTATTATATGCTATCGAGCTCAGAAAGAAGTTTGGCTACCACAACCCAATCTAGATAGAATAATCAACGAACTACGAAAACAGTTTCCAGATTTCAGTGAAGAAGAAATCATAAATTGGTCTAAGAAGTTATTTGAAATTAAAAAAGAACAAGCAAAAGATCTCGGAAGAAGAATAATCGGTAAATTTACCCAGGGTGGACGATACGACAACGCGAAATACTCTTCGCGGTTGATTATAGATGTCGCTGAATACGATTTTATTGTAGCGGATTTAATGAAACAGGGAAAACTTGTATCCCGTAAGGATGCTTTTCTATCCAATGGTGAGAAATTAGGTACGGTTGTTACCTACTGTGATGGATATAATTCCCAGTACACACATTTGAGAAGTTCAATGCTAGCCTATGCTTGCATTAATCTATTTTCGATGATAAATAGATTTCCTAATACCGCGGTTAGAGTAGCCACTGATTCGATGTATATACACAATAAGTACAAATCAGCTGTAGCGGCATTCACAGATCCCGAAGAAAATTGGGGGCGTTGGCGATTTAAAAAGGAGATGCTACATGAGTATTGTGAATCCGCAGACGTTGCCATGGATGATAAATATATTTGTTGTAACCGTATTGAAATTCAATCAGAATTTTCTAATGCACCACCGGTATCTGATCCAGTATGTAGATACAAGACAGTTTATTTAAACGGTTGTGGTGGGTCAGGAAAGACAACTCGTGCAATTGAATTATTTCGTGGTGGTGGAAATACTTGTATTTCTACTAACATGATTGTGCTAACACCGACTCATAGACTCGCCAGAGAGATGATACAGCGAGGGGTAAATGCTTGCACTTATCACAGCTTCTTTCGATGGAAGGGTGACAAATGGACTCCTGATCGAATGGGTGATAAATTCATTCCTGAAATCATAATCTGGGATGAAATATGCACAGTGTCATTAGATGTATTAAAAACATTTCTTGAGTGGTTGTTAACCAAAAACACAAAAGTCGTCATGTGCGGGGATCAAGGCCAACCACCACCATTTGTCGGTGCATCTCCACATGAATGGCTAAAGGGTTTTGTAGACTACTATGAAGAAATCACCACTGATTATAGATCACTTGATGAACGATTACGCGAGTTCAAAGCGCTAATTAGATTACAACCGGATAGAATCCAATGCGAAATAACGCGTGAAGTGATTTCAGAAACCCCAATGAATGATTTCTGGGAAGCGTGGAGACCAAACGATTTGATCATTGCAAGTAGAAAAATAGTCAGGGATACACTTCAGATGAAGTTATTTGAATTGCATAAAGAAAAATTTGCAACGCTTCCAGTACCCCTTTGTTATAGGCCATCGGATACACGAAAACAAAATATTGAAGTTGATATTCCAGGACAGAATGAAAAACAAATTCTGGTATTAAATGATATTGTGCTGGTTGATATCAATGTCGTTGAAGATGCATTGCGTGCTAATAAATCCCCGTGGACGCTAGGATACGCAGCAACAATACACTCTTCACAGGGATTGACTATATCGGATACAATTGTTTGGATGGTAGATAATCGCATCGAATGGTCAAATTTAGTCTATCTCGCAGTATCCAGAGTACGAAACATAAATCAACTTCGAAGAGTTGTTTTCGATGATAATGACACAACAATAAGTGATATTGATGTTAGCATCATTAATAAAAAACTCTCCGGTTACAAACAACAGGACAAAAAAAAAAACAACGAGAATTTGATATTGATGCTAAATTAATAATCACTTTGAAGAAACAACAGAATAATCACTGCGCGAGTTGCAATTGTATAATGCGTTGGCAGTATTCGGATAAGGATCCTCGCCAATTCACCGTAGACAGAAAAAATAACAATCTCGGTCATGTCAGAAATAATGTGATGTTGACTTGTCTTGAGTGCAATAGACGCAACGGCGCTAGTTAAGACCATGCGGTGGCAATTGAGTATCCTCGGGAATTACCTGTAGTTGTTGTCGAGTAAAACCCCGCTGAGGGGCAGTTGAATCCAGTTTATAGACTGGAGGTCTACCAGTTGATCGTGTTATACTAGATATCTTATGCGTAGTGACGCTCCAAATAGGATCAGTAGCCCTTTTTCTACCCCCTTCAAGCTCTCCTGGTTCGTATAAGTACCTCACAATGACATTACTATCAAGAATTGGTTGGGAAACGCTAGCGTTTCTAGGGAAATCTTTTTGTGGTTGTACGGGTATTGACTTCTTTTTAATCGCGTTGATAGGTTTCATGTTGATTGTTCTAGTAATCTCGTTATTCAGTGCAGTAATCACAGATGGTAATCTTTTAACCCATTCACTGGATCGCTTTTCTTGAATGAATTCTTTTGCGTATTGATATCCAAATAACCGCTCAGCAATCGTCCGATTAAATCGTTCTACAATGGCCTGATCGCGATGTAGCGCAGTATGCCCTCGTCGTATGGTGACATTATGATGTTTCATTGTAGATAACACTGCACCCTGAAATTCCTTGCCAGGATCAACCTGCAATAGATTTGGCCAACGCAGAGGACCTCGTCGATAAATCCTTTCAAATGCAGAAGCGACTTCAGTGGCTGATTTTGTTTTTAACGGTTCTGCTTCTTTGTATCGACTTGCAATATCAACTACGGTTAACGCATATTTGTAACCACGATCATGTGGCAGAAATAATATATCAGCCTGATGAACTTCATTAGGAGCGGTCACATCAAAATGCGAGAATTGAATTTGTTTAGGCGGTGGTAGATAAATTTGCCATAGTGCCTGTTTGGATAACCAATGAGCCGCAGTGGTTTTTTTCACTTTTGCAGCTCTAGCGAGTTTATTGATTGCAGCGTTACCCCTCCAGTATCCCCTCGGAGAATAATAAATTGATTCCATATTATTAATTACCGGCACCTAACATCAATTTACTTTTCATAGCCGATTTTATTAAAAATGAAGCCAATTTTTCTTTGAAGGATTTATCAGGAATAGCATTTAACGCATGAATTAATTTCACATCTGCTAGATGCCTGTGTTGCAGATTGCTGCTTTTATAAGCAACATCATGAAGGTGACAGGCCTTATCAATGGCGTTTATTGGTTCTTCACCGGGGTTGGGTTGATTTTGACTATTGAGTCTGATATCAAGTCTGGTTCCCGGTCCACAGTAGCTATATCCTGGGAGGTGCTTTTCTCCGGGGTACTTTGCCCATGGGGTTCCAGGGAGCTTTGCCAATTTGGCTGCGATATCACCTCCTCGTTTTTTTTAAATCAGATTTCATAGACATAAATCTAAATTTCTTTGTACCACATTGCACGCATTTACCAGAAAGCGCTGATCGGTTATTTTTAGTTGTAATCGTCGTCACATCATCTGTGCCAGTACGCGTTTTACACTTCACACAATATAGATCCATAATTTATGTATAGAAATATGGATATAATTGATTTTTCAGCGACGAAAACAAGAGAACCAATTAAGCATCATGCAGCGCTACCAAACTCTATCCGGATGATTATAATCGGGCCATCTGGATCCGGTAAAACGCAATTGTTGCTCAATTTAATAATGAGATGGATGAAGTGGGATAAGTTGTATTTAATTGCCCCTAGCGTAGATGATCAACGATGTTATGAAGTGCTAAAAGATTTTAACGACAGCGCGGTAGAAAAATCCGGAGAGGGTATTATTGAGTTTATAACCGATATCGATGAAGCACCGAGCATTGATGATATTGATGGAGATATTAACAATTTAGTCGTATACGACGATATAATATTAGATAAACAAAAAAATCCTGCCAGGATCTTTTCCAGAGGCAGGCATAAAAACACTGACGTGATATATGTCACTCAACGCTACACTCAGGTTCCAAAAGTCATCAGAGATAACTGTAATTTATTGTCTGTATTCAACGGAGTTGATACTCATACGCTACGAAATATTTGGCAGACATGGTGTTCTGATATGGACTTCAATCAATTTCGAGATTTCTTTAGTTATGCTCAGTCGACTCCGCACGGATTCGCAACAATAAATCTACATGATCCTCGGACACGATATCGTATCGGACTGGATCAAATATTCGGTTAAAATCATTTTATTATTTTTATTAACCCAGTGATGAAATCACTAAGCAGCAGAGAGGGTGGATGACAACAAGTTGCGACCAAAATTGATTAAAAAATCGTTTTCATTTTTTTAGTTAAAATGATTTCGTATGTAGATTTCAATCAATTTTTTTGTCTGAAACCGTTGTAGGGTTCGCCTTTTTTTGGTTAAAATAAGATTATAAAACGGCTCGTTTTAGGATTTCAATCAAATTTTGTCTAAAAACGTTGTAGGATTCACCCTCTCTGCTGCTCATTTACATATTTTGAAAACAAATGTTGTAAAAAAAGATAATTGCACGAAATGCGAATAGGTTATGGTTCTTGAGAAAGAACACATATATAAATATAACTGGTCTTATTAGCAAATTAAACTGTCGCTCCATGGCTTCAAACACAGGCTAGAAACTGCTGGCTGAAGTTTTTGGAACAATATAATTTCGATGGCGATATTCTTCTTTAAGTTTCTGAAGTTGTTTCACCGGGAAAAAAATAGTGTAGAAGCTTAATCGTTAAACCGCTCCTTTTCTTCACGGAACCAACTTAAGATGCAAACTGCGGATAAGTATTATCGTATGACTCAGCTTTACATTATTAGAACCAACGGAAACTATTTGTTTCAATTTGTAGAGTAGAGATCTTAAAGTAAGTGTTTTCCAAAATGAAGAGTGACGCTCTGCTCACTATTACAACAGTGGTTCCCTAACCCCCCGAGTCGCGGCCATAATCAGGGTCACGAAGACGTTCTGGTGGGTCGCCAGGGTATTTATCTTTCAGGGTGGCGAAATTAAAAATGTGGAAACGGGGTTGTGAGGTTCAGAAAAAATATTTGTTAGTTTGGCTGCCCAAAAGGTTGGGAACCACTTTACTACCAAGTTTGCCTTCGACGTTGAGCGTGACGGATTAATATGGTCGACTACCGTAATATGTCGTTTAACAAGGCACTTTATATTAGGTTCCTCGGCACTAAATATGCTAACTGTTTTGCCGTGTCGAAAAACATCAAAATTACACCTTCCATTCCAGCTTGACGCTCTACTTGACAGCTTCTCTTCGATAGTAATCTTATGGCGGTTTTACGGTAGCGTCCTAAACTCCGAGGAGAAAGAAAGAAGGTACGTTGATTTTTTTTTAAACAGCATTACGTCTAATGTTTGAAAAAAAACACATATATCTGGAGGTTCTGTATCACTTTTAGAAAGCATCATTCAACTTGATGGGAAATATGATACGATAGGATCAAGTAGGATACAGTGCATTGGTGTTAGGTAAATCTTTTTAATTTATAGTGGCACATGTCACAGATTCAAGTAGCCAAGTAGTTCCTATTTAAATCTAAAGTTGTTGATTTGTAATGTATTTTCATCAGAAATATTTGCGATATTTTTCACAATGAAATAATTGATAACCCCCTCTTACACTATTTAGAGATTCCTTTTATTGTTAGAATGAAGGTAAATATGGTATAAGGTCGCATGTGAAATGAAGCTCAAAATCGTTGTTCGACTGACCCAGGGACAGAGTAGTGTTTAAGTTGTGATTTGCATTTATGGTATTTAAGTACTTACGTTACGTTTCCGAAATATAAAAAGGAGATGTCATGCAGTTGTGAGGTTGTCATGCAATTATGTTGTGATGCAAATCTTAAGTGGGATATTTTGTGGTCATTGATGTATTAGAGGAAAGTTATTGATAGCCTTTGCGCGTTATGAGAATGTCCAGTGGACATCAATTATTGTCAAGAAGTCTTTGGAAAGAAAGGGACAGCAAGTGACTTATAGCCGAACTCACGCGAGTGTTTGATTTTCTCGGTAACGAGACCCTCTTGTTGTGTGCGTGTGTTCTCGGAGTTGATAAAAAAAAATTAAAAAAGTACAGAGAGTTAATATTGAATAAACAATAGCCATCGATAGTTATTCATGCGATTAGCGTGCAAAGTCGCTGTTGATGTTTTCATTTGTGGCTTCTTTTTTATTCTTCTTTATTTATATATTTATATATTTCTTTTTCTATCAAAATCAACATATTTGCATGAAAAGAAAACAAGTTAGATTATTTTTACCTGCGTCCTAGCGTCTTATACACACAACGCAAAAGACGTGACTCTGTCGCAAGAAGACTATTTTCTTTTCTCATTTAGGCCGAATGTTTCTAGCAATTGTTTTCTTTTTTTGTGCATTAGGCTGCTTCCATTTACATCTTCTTTGTTCGTGGGTCGGGGAAATACGTTAAGAATGGATGCCATCAATAGCACAGTAATCTAGTATTTACTATTTGTTTTGAGCTACCGCAGTCCCAGGCAGAATCATTAGTTCTGTGGTAAAAGCTTCATTTTCTTCTTTCTTAACGACAACAATACATCAGCATTCGAATAAAACTCGTCGTGTAAGTGGCTATAATCCAATTCACTTTAAACAAATAAATGAAGCTCCATGATGATAATTATTGTAAAAAATGCTTTCATTGTTTTTTTCAGAGCATGTGGAATTCTTGGTGTTCTATTTTTAATATCATTTGGTTCTCTGGCGGGTAAATCCATTTACGCACTTGTTGTTCACAAACCTATGGAAGGGGTATGTTTATAAATTTCTCCCACTTTTTGTAAGATTGAGCTGTTGTCAGATTTCACTTTTTAAATCTATGATTAGTAAGCTGATTGGCTGAAATACTGATTTTTATATTAATAATTGTATTTATAACAGACAATTTAACCAACTAGGTTTTGGTATAGCTCTTCATAATACATTGTGTTAAAGCACATTAGTAACAAAGTTGTATGTGCCAGTTGACGTTAGAACAGATTATTAAATATCAGATACTCAGAATCTGTAATATAATTTCTTTAGTTAGTTAAACCAGACTGATAATGTGAGGTTTCCACCAAGCGTATTTCTGATATCTCAAGTCTCAAATACGAGTCCAGTTGAAGGATACTTGTGGTAGGCATGATGTGTATACGTCAGAGGTTTAGCTTATTGTTATATCTTAATAACTTGATCTAACTGTGATTCGAAGAATATCATTCATTCACGCAACGAATCCTTTGCCGTGAAGCACGTTCTGATACTATTTCTATCTCCAAATTACATGCGAACATTTTTATATAGCAAATCTTGTCTTGTGTTTCAAATTTCTTGAAGAATGTTAACAATTATTCCAAGATATGTTGTGAGCAACCTCTTTTCTTTAACCAACATGTGTACTGTCAATCACATTAATTGTCTGTTATTAACTTATTACCTTTTATACCCAATAAACATTAATGATTTTGTTTTGAAGGTCAGCAGTCGTTGATATTAAACTCTCTGACATAAAAAGGATCACGTACAGTGTAGTATATACGGTAACATCTGGATCAATATCATTGTCGCCACTCAATACATCTGTTTAACATCTAGCTGAGTTTACCTGTAAATACAGGTTCTCAGTACTTGCCGTTACAACATTTACAATATACACCACAATACCACGGAGTTATCCACTCCTAGCTCCGTCTGGATTTATGTTAGTGATGTTGGAGCAAAGCGACGAGGAAACATTTGCAGTGGAACCCGAAGAAAACAAACTCGGCTTGATTTACCATTGGTGTCGAATTAGTCACTAAACAACCACGTACTTAAAGTATAACGAACCTCACAATCAACGTGCGACGTTACACACACAGTCATGTACGTGAGTGGCAAACCAAACTGACAAATATCGGTGACAAATATATAGTAAATATAAAAAATATCTCAGACGTGTAGTTGTCGTTGATATAATTGTGTATTCTGTGTTCCTTCTTATTATCGCTGGAACCAGCGTATTGATATCAAGAGTAGCAATGACATCATCGGTAGTTATATACAGCGACGCTAACATATTCTAAATTATCATCATTGATATCAACAGGACTTAGTGATTGAATTCGCAGAAATTAGTAGGATTTACAACGACGAGGCAATGACGATATCAGAATAAATGTCTGATTTAGACAATCGGGATATTTGAAAAAGATGTCGTCATCGCAAGAACTACTGCACCAGATCGTCGTTAATATAACTCCGTCAAAAGCAACGATAATATCAGCAACCTCGTCCAATCCTGAATTTAGCGTCAACTTTCCAACTGTAATTCTGCAATCCCTCGTTTTTGCAAATAAAAATAAACTATATGAAACTCCTGTTTGGCAGGTTGTCAGTATTCCAACAGGTATATATCATATCGAAGAAAAAACTGATGAACCTTATCGCAGTATTAAATCTATTAAATTAAAAGATTTAAAAAATGGTTATTACTGTTCACGAACCAACATTACCAACTGCAATAGAAATATACTCTCTTGATTACGCCGTCGATATTTATCAGTTATCAAACAGATTAGTGTTAGGATGGCTGGCGATTTCGCCAGAACATCATGGACCATCTGAACAACCATGTGGTGATTTCTCAGCAAACGAATGTATTTAAAACATCCAGTATATTAAGATGGTTTGTCATGGGGTGTTCAAAAAAAGTATATATTGACTTCCGACGGTAAAATAATCGAAACATCTAAGCACGTAAATCAAATTATATCAGATCGTGACTTATTTATTATTGAAACAACAAGCGATAGTATACCCCCAAAAAAACATTAGGCAAATATATGCTAGCTATTATAAAAAAGCAGATGAAGATCTACTAAAATGTGTGCTGGCAATGTTTAAAACCGACGAACTAAAAACAAATCAGTCAACGACGTCATCGTTGAATACGTTCTACCAATCATTTCCGCACGGAAGCAAATAAATCCATCAGCAACTATTCTCAAGCATTAGCATAATCCGTATGGCGGCGGCAGACATAGTTCACCAGGAATTGTTAATATAACATCATCTATTGCAATCATTCTTCTATGTGATGATATTGATGGCAGCTATCAAACAAATCTTCAAGAGTCCACTCAGGCCCAACATGGAACTATTTTATATACATTTACGCCTCAAGTAACTCCTGGATATTTTATTGCACAAGTCACCCATGAACCGGCATATCTACGATGTCATAATTCGTTATTATCAAGGATACATTTGAAACTTACCGACTAAACAGGACACTGGTTTGATTTAAGAAACGTAAACTTAGATTCGAAACTTTACGTAAAATCTTTAGGATTTTTAATCATGAAGATATTTTTGTTCAGTCGAAGTTGGTGCTTTAAGAGGGAGTTATTTTATCATGCTGCTAATTATCATTGTCGGCGGTGAAAGTTGACAATTACTATTTATAATTATTAATATTGTCCGGTTTTCTAGTAATAATATTGGGAGATATATTGTACTAAACGATAGAAAATCTCATTGAAACAAATGTATAATAATAATTTTATGCAAAAAAAAAATTGATTTAGACGAGAATTTTTTTCTCTGTTGATGTTTGTTAATTTGATGTGGTAAATAGTACTAAAATAATGAATACCTATCCGGTTATCGTTTTCACCATTATTGGAAATTTTTGATTTCTTTCCTAGCTCGCTCCGATATCTTTAACTATTTCTGCCCACTCGTTTATGTTTCCACATCTTATATCCGTTAAACCATTTCCACGTACCACGTTTGTGAAGATTTATGTAACTCATTTGTCTACACAATTTATTTTTGAAAACTTTATTGGTTTTTATATCAGGAACGCTTGGCTTATCATTTATCGGATATATTGCATAAAAACCTCGTTTACAGGTGCTCGCTTGTTCGTAATACGGTTTGTCAATACCAGTCAACATTTCTCTTTTGTAATTTTTATTAATTTTAGAGTATCTCCAACGCTGTGGGCTATGTTTGTCATTGATAATCCAAGTATCGTCTACCTCTACAATACTTTTTACTCTAAAAAGATATCTTTGATTGTCGGGCTCAATAATAAGCGTTGTTGTTCGTTGGTCGTTCATTGTAGCATCGATGCCTTCGTTATGCGCATGAATCTAAAGGTTGAACTTACATGAGTTGCAAAATGGCGACGATGTAATATGTAACAGTTAGTTAACTCTAGACAATGTGACATACAAATAGGCACGATTCTGATCTTGACGCTGGATTTAACATGAAATTAAAACAACGACATAATAATCATTGTACGAGCTGTAACACAGTAACGTTGTGGAAATATTCAAAAAATAATTCAAGACAATTTACCGTAGACAGAATTAATAGTAGTCTTGGTCACACACGTGAAAATGGAATGCTGACCTGTCTTGAGTGCAAAAGACGTCGCGGCGCTATTTTACAAAAGTGAAGACGGTAGTAATTGTATGTTTTCAGGAATTACTTGTAATTATTCACATACAAATCCACATTGATGAGCAGTTAAATCATATCTATAGATTGCAGGTCTACCTGTGGATCTTACCACGCTTAAAATTTTAGTTATCGTCACACTCCAAATAGGATTAATCGCTCTTATTTTTTTAACCACTTTCAATTTTACCAGGTTCATATAAATATCTTACAGTAACTGTACCTAATACTGGTTGTTTTGAAAAATCATGTCGTTGAGTTAGTATACATTTTTTTTGGATCGCATTAATGGATTACATAGAAATGACACGATTAATTTCATTATTTAACGCAGCTATCATATTCATGGATATTTCCTTTGCATATTGATATCCAAATCACGCCTCAGAAATTATTCGGTTAAATCTGTCGATTGTCAGAGATGATACTGCACCAAGAATTTATTTGCCAGGATCAACCTGTAGTAGTTGTGACCATCGCAAGGGTCCTCGTTGAAAAATTCATTCAAATGCAGATGAAACTTTAGCAGCTATTTTCGTTGATAGCGGCTCTGCTTTTTATATCTACTTGCAATGTCAACGGCAGTTAATACGTATTTGTACGTACATCACGAACGTGGCATGCATGATCAATGGCATTTATTGGATACTCTCCAGTTGTTGGATAATCTCGTTCGCCAAGTCGAATATCGAGTTGGGTTCTAGAACCACACTAAGTATATCCAGGAAGATGTTTTCTCCAGGTAAATGTTCTAATGAAGCAGCGATATCACCACCTAATGTTTTTAATTGTCAAGAAAGACAAATGTATATTTTTGTACCACATTTCACACAATTACTTGTAAGTACACGCTTTTTTGTTATTAATGTTGTTAATCCACATGTAGGGTGGATCTTCTGCGTCGAATATAATATAAATTCATATTATTTGTTATATTTCTACAAAACGGATGTCATTGATTTCTCAGCGACACGAAAATAATTGCCAATCAAACATCATCCAGCGCCACAAAATTCTATGAGAGCAATTATATTATCATAGGCCCATACTGGTCTGGTAAGACGCAATTATTACTTAATCTGATAATGAGATAGCTCAAGTTTGATAAGTTATATTTAGTGGCACTATCCGTAGATGATAAGAGATGCTACGATGTGCTTAAAGATTTTAATAAAAACGCAAAATTGTTGAATGCAGGCATCAATGATACTGATGTTATCACCGATATTGATGAAGCCCCATCTGTAGATGACCTCGATGGATTTATTAAATGTCTCGTAGCATATGATGATGTAATGCTGGACAAGCAATCAAATCCGGAAAGAATATTTTCTCAAGGCAGGCATAACAACACAGGCGTGATTTATTTTACTCAGTGATATACACAAATGCCTAAAATAATCAGAGACAACGGCAATATTTTAGCCGTATTTGATGGAGTCTATACATACACTGTGCGAAATATTTATCAGACTTGGTGTTCAAGGTATATGGGTATAATAATGTTTAAAAACTTCTTTTCACGTGCACAAATTAGCCCACACGGATTTATAACGATAAATTTACATGATCCTCTATTGCGATATCGTATAGGTCTTAATTATTTTTTGTTGTTAGCAAAGACATTAATCATCCTTTATTTCTAAACTCTTGATTAGTATCTTCAGAATCCGATTAGCTCTATCTCTCGTTTATAATTATTTATAATTCGTTGATCATTTTATTTACATAATTTTCTCTTGCTTCACTTATAACGTTTAAAATTCATTTAATGATTCACTTTCGGGATTAAGAGACATTATAATAATTCATAGTTCAAATTATTTATCTAAACTTAAACCGATACGGCATCAGAGAAGGCGCGACCTCGATGAAGGGTCTCGTTAGTAAGCGAACGTGCGTGCACATATAAATTTAAAAAAAAACATGAGCGAATGGTTAAAGTAGCAAAATGAGCTAACCGAATTAGAGAAAATTCTCGGGCAGTTAGAGGCTTTGATTTGACGTTATTGACCTTATATTTTTCATTTTCCTTGGAAGTTTTTTTTTCTCTTAAAAATGACGTTCCATCAAAAGGTCGGTTCACCCTCGCTGCTGCTGTTCTTTAAATTTTTCACCTTTCCTAGCACACAAGTTATCCCAAGTGGATCAGTGGTTAGCGTGCCGGATATGCCTCCTGAAGGGCGCGTCTTCAGACCCTACTATCAGACGATTCAGCCTCGGTCAGCTACTGTGGTGTGTCTCTGGCTAATGCACAGTACTACAATTACCTAGAATGCATGATATAACCTTCCAATGTTGCTGTGCCGTAAAACACCAAATCAGAAGAAATATAGGTCATAATGGAGATACATACATTTGCATTTAACATAAACATTCATAAAATCATCTGAAGAGTGGGGTGGGTGTTATTTCGCAAGTTACCCTTGATTCTCTTCTTTTGTTTTAGTTGACAGCAACCTTAGCAATAGTTAATGGCATCATTTGCTCTATCCTTGGGTTCACAAAGATTTACATCGGCTTTAAACTGGACAGCAGGGCTCTAAGAACAGACAGTGAGTAGTTACGATAAATACATTATCTCCATTGTAATAATCATACATATTCACCTCGAATGGGTAACGGATTTAATATTGAATTTATGCAACGAGTTTCATAAATTTACTAAACCCGTTTGGGATGGTTTTATCACATAGTTTGATTTTAGTAACAATTATTTAGATAGAAAGAATAAAGAATAATTCCGTTCATTCTGACAGATGCTGTACGTTTCAATTGTTTTGAGTAAACTATGTTCCAAACAAAGTTGAAATAGGAAAAGTATATTATACATTTTTGATAAATATAAATCAATGAATAAACGTCCATCCAAACAAACATAACATGTTACAAAAGGTAAAACATTTGTCAACACAAAATGTCCAATCCGTATGATGTAACATTGTTTGATACGGTGCACAGTACCGGTTTGATTTGACCGATCCGTGTGATGTAACATTGTTTGATATCATGCACAGTACTGGTTTGATTTGGCCGATCCGTGTGATGTAACATTGTTTGATACGGTGCACAGTACCGGTTTGATTTGGCCGATCCGTGTGATGTAACATTGTTTGATATCATGCACAGTACTGGTTTGATTTGGCCGATCCGTGTGATGTAACATTGTTTGATACCATGCACAGTACTGGTTTGATTTGGCCGATCCGTTTGATGTAACATTGTTTGATACGGTGCACAGTACCGGTTTGATTTGGCCGATCCGTGTGATGTCACATTGTTTGATATGGTGCACAGTACCGCTTTGATTTGGCCGACACAACCCAGTGACAGTGTTGACGTCGAAAAATTCCAGATTATAACTAAAACGTGCATTGTTGTGAAATGTTTGTGAAAAGAAGATTACTGGATGCGGAAATACACATATTACTGTAATGTATATGCAATCGGATATTTGCAGTATTGATTTGAAGCATTAGATTGTACAGAAGACGTAATCAAATTGTTTGAGTCGGACTTTTGCATCACATATTTACCGCGTACATATTCTGTGGTTGGATAAAGTTCTGTCAGCTGGGGAGACTGGTTTATATCTACATTCTTCTGTGAACAAGGTGATTTTACTTACTTTAGTAAGTTCACATTTAAACCAAGCTTGTGTATTTGGGTGGATTCCATGCTACAGATAGACCACCCATCCATCCCCACCCCGACCCTCGTATCATCTTAGCAAAAATGGTGGTTTTACTTGTTATTGTTTTTGTCTTGGGGATTTTACCATTTTCACGATATAACAATCCCTTGTGGTGGAATATATATACATACATATATATATATATATATATATATATATATATATATATATATATATATATATATATATATATATCGGCTGTAATATACAAACAAACCTTAGTCTGCAAGGTTGAATGGCGTATCTTAGCTCGGGATTTGTTCTGATTTACTCTTCGTTTAGCACCATGAATATTGTTAATATCTGAAAAAATATCTAAGATATTTTTGCCTTTTAATCAAGGTGATTTTTTAAAAATGAACTTTACAGTATTTTTATTTTAACATGTTCAAAATCTCTTCAATGAAAGATGATTGATACAAATTTGTTTACTTGTTTATATCTAGCGATCGTAATTAAATAAAAAAAGAAGTAAATGTAACATATCTAAATAAAATTAAATAATTTAAATCACATTTTTTTTTTTTATCAGGTGTCATTACTCTATCTGGAGCAGTGTTGTCCTTCCTGGGTTTAATCTCAATAGAAGTTTATCATTTTAACGAAAACCTCTGGTACCTTGACGATATTTTCGGGTTGACTTGTAGTCTATTTTTCTTAGGCTACGGATTGTGGTGAGTGTTTATACAGTAAACAAAAACAATGCCGGATTATATCATGTTGATGCCCTACGACAGTCCTTTAGCAGTCGAAATCTTGCCCCTCCCCCTCGTTGTAAAGTATATCTTATAAATATTATGTTGATCCGTTGTCGCGGGGCCCGTAAAAGGGGCGGGCCTATAGGCAGGTGCCCAGTCGGCCTATTGGGTAATCCGGCACTGAACGCGGTGAATGTGCAATAGAGCGCAGGTCAGTTTATTACAATTGTATTGGCACTAAATGACCTACATCTTCTATTGTGCCATAAAATATAAAGAAAGAAACAACGACAACAGCTTCTAACATTCAAAGTTCATATAAATTCTAGTTTCTACCTGTATAATTTTTAGAGCGTATTGTACGGATATCGTAAATAGATAATGAAGACTGAACATGGAACATTGATGAGGATTATTTAGTCCTTTATGACCGCTGGGCGTCTAATTCAACTTTTTAAAACTCATCTTCTGAACGAAATCGGGTTCGATTATATTTTTGATAAAACCTCTAGTGTTGAATCTGAAGTGAAGTTGCTGAAATCTTGACTGGTTAGTAACAACTCTATCCTTAGAATGGTATCTGAAAACAACGTGTTTAAAACCAGTATAAATTGCGTGCAAATTCAGCACCAACGCTTCTTCTGTTGAGGAACATCAACTATTATATCTTTAATACTTTTATCCTAAATGAAAAACAGTAATGGACGCAAAAAAGACTACTCAAGTCAGCAAATGTGTTGCCTGTTATTACCTAGTCATATTTTTGTGTGCTTCTCTGCCAAAACAACAGTCCATTCGTGGGCGTATGACGGGCAAGACCATGACATTATCAACTTTTAGACCGTGCATGTATATCTCTAAATATGTAAAGTATGTAGACAGTTACACATATTTAGGACAAGGCGCAAATATATCACCCAGAATGCAAAAGACACAATGCAGCATATACGTTGATAGAAATTTGACAACCCTAAGCACATCTTTAAGGCTGGGTACTTTGCACATGCTCCTCCGAACTCCGGTGTATCAGAAGATTTTTCGTATTCTCAAGAAGTCCAAAGAAACTACGTCCTGCCGTATTAATTTTCTAAATTTCAGAATTCTGAACTTTCGAAAGCCTCTTTTCTTTCTATGTATGTCTAAAAAATTAACATCTTAAAGACTTAATTTATATGCATCTGGATTTTATCTCAAGGATTTCATTTGATTTGCCATTGAATTAGTAAATCTCTGCAGTTGTAAGCATAAAGCAAATGTACTCATATTCTGATTTTGGATTTAGAAAAGAAACGCATAATAATTATTTTACCGCGAACAGAGAGACCTTTTCGGTCACATGTGTATGTGACATCCCTCATGTCAAGCTGACTCGTATTTTTTGAAATTACAAATTATCAAGATTGGAAGTCGCCGTTCTTTGTCAACTTTACTTGCTAATACTACTAATTACGTCACTATTTCTCTGTGAGGACTTCTTTCTAAGAATAGCGTATTGGACCTATCTATGTTTATTAACTATTGTATTATTTGTAGTTCAGTGTCTGTCTCTCGCTGATCCCTGTTGACGCAAGTCAAATTTCTGAATGAACGCTTCATTTCCGTCAATTTATTGGTACATGAGAGATGGTGCTTGACTTTGAATACATATTACAGTTTAGAAAACGGCGTGTCAGCGTAGAAACAGGTTATGTACTAATTCTAGACTCAGTGTATTATCTAGCATTTTGAATTGCTGTTTTTTATACTGTTTACACATAATTCTGGCAATTATATCCACGAAAGTTGTGCTTCAAACGCGCAGACTTGTCGACATTGTCTTTATTTGTTTACAGCAGATAGGACAGACACGCCATTCTTTTTAAAAATAGTCATGGAAGGGATATATTGACGTAATTAGCATTCTTCGCAATTAATAATTTTTATGTTAATATTTCCTTTATTTATATTTCAGGGTTCTATGGGTGGTGTTCAGAGAGTAACGGCAGGATAAATCGGAAAAACTCTAACAAAACACTTTGCCATAACATCACAAAAAATATATACAGATTTCAATGACTTTATATCTCATGAAGACAATTTTCATACGCCATTTTGGAATGCTAGTTACAACGACAGAAAAGTGTTAAGGCATGCATGATCATTCTAGACTGACGTTTGTATAATATATTATGTTGGTAAAGACAAAGTTAAACTTTGGAATTTAAAAACGGTAACCATATACAGAGTGTTATGAATATTTAATTTGAACTGCGTGCTTGACCTTTATCCATGACCGAGGACAGAGTTTTGGTGTATACCCGTTTTTGTTATGTTTATAGAATATAAAAAGGTATCCTCAGGGGTTTTATAACGTTGACAAATTTATACGGCGATGTTTTATACTGTTTTCTGGATTTGAGAATGTTGATGTGAGAAATATAGCAAATGAGCAATGCAGTGACGAAGGCAAAGATGAATTTATTGAATTTTATCATCAAGTTACTGCGGGAAAATATATCTTTTTTGATAAACTAACACGTGATCTTATTAAATCCATGTCTATTTGCCAAGTTTTGTTTGTATTCGAGGAACGGCTAGTATTGCGTCACAATACAACGTGATATGTTGTCTCGTCAAAAATCGGTAAAACTCGGCAATTTACGGAATCGTAGTATCTTCCGGCAATATAAACACTATCCGCCGATGATACATGTATAAACATTACCGTCTAATTAAACTTTGTAGAGAACTACTTATATGAAAGGAATTTTTTTATTATTATTTCTGGCCTTCTTTAAGAAGACACCTAATAACAAAAATCAGCTTTTAACTGGCTTTTCACCAGGAAGAACTATTGCGTTCTTGTTAGGCTTTAGCAAGAAACAATACGGCTCAATTGCAGAACAAACTATATCACATGATGGTGTTGTTCAGGTAAATCTTTCGCAAGTAAATACAATTCTGATTAATTGGCCAATTGCGTCCTGTTCTTATTCTGCTCGGGGCAGTCTAGGACAAATATTGGCAAGCTTGATGGTCTCAATCTAGTCCCTGTTGCTGTCACTTCATCGCTTAAATATTGGTGTACTGCTCTTCTGTCGTGGTGGGGAGGGAAGAGGGCATGTGAATAGGTGAGGCCACAACTCCTCCTTCATGCTAGTGATGGTGCATTCACTCACCCTCCCTCTGTTTTTGGAAAAGGCACTGCTCCTCCCTCAAGAAAGTGCATGCCTTACTCTCAGCCGTCCGGACATGGGAAAAGGGCTAGATGTTATAACATATAAATTGTGGACTTTATTATATGCCACAGTCTACAGTCAAGGGTCTGAAGGTAAACATGCAGTTTTGAAAATCACTTATATGACGCTTTGACTTACTGTTTGTAAATGCAAGCTTCGTTTGCTTTGTCCGCAAAAATAAATCTGCTAAATAGGTGACTTTCATTGAGCATATTGCATGAACATTTGTTTGGGGAAATAATCCAATATGCTCGTTGACTTTTTCTCACAATAGAGGTGGTCCCAATTTTAACTGTAAAATAACAATGATTATCAGTATTTTACATTATTTAATTTTATAAGTTTTGTACTTTTTTAATTCTTTAATTATATTGCTAAAACAGAATCCGAAGTGAGATTGTGTAACAGGAGGAGTTGATCACCTTCAGCGAAAATCCATTAGCAACAAAGACAAAAATGTTTTTGACACAATCGAAATCTTTTCACTTGATCAAAATAATTAGCTGTTTAATATCTGACAATGATTAGTTTGCATCAGTCTTTATTTGGAGTAATTAAAGAGGTATGACAATGAAATGTATACCTATAAATATGCAAACTTTGACAGGCAAAACCAAGAACTTCAGAATCCCCATAAATGTCATTTTTTTTTAATACTAAAACGATTAAAGTTTAGTCCCACGAAAATAAATGATAGTAATGTACGTGTTATGTTTTCTTTGCTTGTATTTCCCAAACCCTCTAATAGATTTCATAATATTTGTAATAAATCATTTAGATGGTAATATAATTATATGGCTCGTGCACTTGCCCACTTGACCTTGAGATCAAGGTCACAATAGAAAATTTTGTTAAAGTTTATTCTTTTGCATATGCTTGCTCAACATAATTGTCTAAATAAATACTTATAATGCTAAGACATTTTATATGTTTAACATGTTTGCTGAAACATGTGAAGATTAATGTCACAAATTTTGCAAGAATGCTTTGTTTATGGGCTCGACAGGCATGACCAGGTCTTGTTATGATACACGTGTGTATACTAGCGATTTGTACCACCAGTTTCAATTATACTTTTTAACTTGCATCATACTACATCAGTTTTTAATCCGATAATCCTTAAATCTGTCAGTCTTTATGTTTAATGAGATCATTACAGCTGCACATAAATGAATAAAGTATAAAGGAAGAAAGAACAAACTATACATAGATCTTCAAAATTAAGAAACAATAAAAAATAAAAATATCTCGATTTCCAGTATAGCTGCTGTGGCTATGTGGTTAAATCTAAACTGTGACCAAAATGATAGAGGTCTGATTTCTACCTTTGGGTCAACAGTGTAGGAATTGAGTAGGGAACAGAGCAGACTAAAATGCCAAGATAATTTTCTGAATACCTCGGGAATTCTAGAATCAGAATGTAAGCAGAAGAAATACTCAAAAGTTACTTCCCTTTACAAGTATATCAATGTGATGGAAGACGATGCAACAAATTATGATCTAAACCAACGTTTTGATGCATACAAAGTCAAAATCTAAGGCAAGGTTTGTCTTTTTTAACATGAAAGACACGGAGTTCAATTTTTGGAAAGTTGGGTATGTGGCAATTCTCATTTTGCATTATACTAGGGGCAGAACTAAATACACTTGGGTTTGAGTATGCTGCATGAGAATATATATTTGCTTGGACTGTTATTCTTTTGGATGAAACTATGAATTCAGTCCTTGTATATGCTGAAATTAAGGTTGTGTGTCTCATCATCATTTCATAAGGTCAAAGGTTACAGAACAGTCTGTGCTGCAGAAGCTTAAAATATTTTTGAAATTTTGTACACTATATCAGTATGATTTATTTATTGTATCACTGCCATAGTCCTCTCTGCAAGAACATGGTTAAAAGTAAAAACAAATTATGTAGCTGACCTTAATCTGAAGCAAGACAGTGCACAGGCACTTTTCTTTTCAGCAGTTATCCTCTGCATCATCTTTTTTCCTTTGTTACGTATATTTGATTTAAATTATTTATTTTTAATTGTCAGATCCAAATTTGTCATTTTGGGTTTAAAATTCATTAATTGGGAGATTATTCTAGAAGATCTCTATGACCTTTGCTTTTCTTGTAAACAAAAAGATGTTAACCTCATTACCTCATTTTCTGACTTTGCATCAGAATGTAAACAAGCTTCTTCAAGGATTGGTTGATTCCAAGGACATTAGAGCTTTACTTCAAAAATGATTGGTTGGTCCCAAAGACAAGATAGAGTAAAATATAAACATCTTTCTAATTTTAGTTAGGTCATATGATATTTAAGTGATTTCTTGAACGTAGGTTTGTTCTGTTAGTTTCTAGAATATCACGTGATCCCTTGTTTACGTAAAATCAGGTATTTAAATTATTGTTTGGGAGAAAATAATTCAGTAGATGTTGGGCTTTTAGAATATTAAGTTGTGTCTTCTGTTTGAGATATAATTTTAATTACCTTGTACTGGAAATTGTGTCAATTCGGTGGAGCAAGAGGACTTATTTTATTTATCTGGAAAAGAACATGTGCTCAAAGAATTTTTTATTTGGATTATTATAAAAACAAGAACTGACTAAAGCACGTGACATCGTCGTCCATATTGGATTACATCATCAAGATTCGAACCTGGAACTATTTGGACATTTATTTATTAGGACTCTTTCAATTTCATCAGTGGATTAATGTTGTGAATTCTATATTGGATTATTTTTGGACTTGATTCTCTAAAAGCGTAAGTTTATTTATGTTCTCTTATAAAATATTTGTACTTAATAAATTTATTGTTAAATTTTACAAGCTTGTTAGTTTTCACTCTTTCTGTGTTGCTGCTTATTCGAGCCTAAGCACGCTTCTTCTTCTTCTTCTTCTTCTTCTTCTTCTTCTTCTTCTTCTTCTTCTTCTTCTTCTTCTTGTTTCAAAGTTTTTCATTTGTGTACATTTTTCCGAACCACTTGAAATATTCTCATCATACTTGGAACAAGTCACTATAAAGCTAAGACAATTCATTACACAGCAAGTTCACAGAGAAAAGATTTGGTTAAGAGTTTTGGGCAAGTTTTTTTTAATTTACTTATATTTTCTAAACCCAATGAAGAATGTTTATTTTTCTACATACATCGGACGCATCTTGATAAGGCATGATTTTCTTTTACTTACATGGGACTCATCTAGATAAGGCTTGATTTTTTTTTACAGACGTGGGACTCATCTTGATAAGGCTTGATATTTTTTACGTACATGGGACTCGTCTTGATAAGGTTTAATACATGGGACTCATCTGGATAAGGCTTTATTTTTTTTACGTACGTAGGACTCATCTTGATAAGGCTTGATTTATTTACGTACATGGGACTCATCTTGATAAGGCTTTATTTTTTTTACGTACGTAGGACTCATCATGATAAGGCTTGGTCTTTTTTTACGTACATGGGACTCATCTTGATAAGGCTTTATTTTTTTACAGACATGGGACTCATCATGATAAGGTTTGATTATTTACGTACATGGGACTCATCTTGATAAGGCTTGGTTTTGTTTTACAGATATGGGACTCATCTTGATAAGGCTTGTTTATGTTTGGACTGTAACTCTGAAGCTAAAAAAGATCATGTTTTGTCTAAGTCTATGATGTAAAGTTAGCAATGAAATACCATTAAAAGTGTCTTTTTAAACACATCCAATTTGTCATTTACTTTATTGAAGATAAATCGTAGTTTTATAAAAGTATGTTTACTTTAAAAAACAACAACCAACCCAATGACACAATTGTAACTGAATTTCAGTAAAGATTAATGTTCCTATGTGATGCCATTGGTTCCAGCCTTCATTATTAATTACAACTGATTATCTACACTGTTAATAAGGTCTCTTAATACAAACTTTTAGGCCATCCGATAAGATGAAATTGTTTAGCTTCCAATCTCGGTGCTAACTTTGCCCTTAGAAACTAGTGATGACAGTCATCTGAGTGACTTGTTCTTGCCAATTTTTATCAGTAGTTTGAATCACATCTGAGTGACTTGTTCTTGCCAATTTTTATCAGTAGTTTGAATCACATCTGAGTGACTTGTTCTTGCCAATTTCTATCAGTACAGTTCTAATTATATCTATCAATTCTACACTTTATTAGATTCTTTGACACCTTTGTACCATGTACGAAGAATATCCCAAGAATATAAAAAAACAGATGTTGCAGATTAAAACAAATGACTTTTTTATTTGTAAGCGTCAGACAAGGCCCCGTATATGTAAGTGCCGTAAGGTACTCACCTTCACAAATCACTGGCATCCCATCTCTTTTGGTTTGGTTTCAAGTAAAGACTTTGGTATGATAGAAAGCTTGCCAGTGCTTCCCATTGGTAGGTGGATCTTCTCGGCTTCTTCATCCATCAGATATACTAGCTGCCATGTATAGTCTATTTTGTGCTGACAAATGTCATGATTAAATCCAGAAGAAGAAAAAACAAAAACCATTATTACATCAAGTAAAATAATGTCAGGCAATCAGTTGAATGTCTGCATCCAAAAATGACATGTGAAAATGAGAATTATTTAGTTCTCTGTATAACAAAAACATTAAAACTGATTCTCAAAAGGAACACAAGTAATTCGTGTAATTTAGACCTGACTGTATTTCAAATCCTGGTTTTACTATAATCAAATTTTACATGTGAAAAACATGATCTTTTCATGTCTATTCTCATTTTTGTGCATTTATATATTTTAATTCCATTATATGTCAACAACAACAACAACAACAACAACAACAACAACAACAACAAAACAAATGGGTATTGCCCTTTAAAATAATTCACACATCACACCTTTGCCTTTGTGAGTTGGAGTCACGGTTTGACCAGTATATGTATGTGAGAAAGTCTGTCAGTAAATTCCTGTGGGTTGGGAGTTCTTGGCGTTTTCTCCACCAAATATACTGGCCACCTACATTAGCCTATCTTGTGCTAAAACAAAATGGTGTTAACCCCCACAAAATCAAACCAAACTATGAGTTCCATAGCTATTATCAGTTTTGTACACTTTGTTATTTTGTCTTGTATTAGGAGGTAATTATCAAAGGTTTTTATTTTAAATCTACTTACAAGGTTAATCCATGTATGATTTAGATTGTCAGTGCCTTAGATTTTGATTTTTGTCCGTAAATAGTAAATAAATGGTATCATAACTAACTTTTTTAATTTGTGGGAAGATAATTGTAATCTTGTATTACTTGTACTTATTCCATCAGGCCAACTGACTACATGTAAATATCAAATAAAATTGATGTTTATGATCAGTTTATTTTTAATGCTGACAAAATATAAGCACAAATATTATGGGGCAGTCAATGTTTTCTTCTTAAACCTAGTTGAATTTTGACTTTGAAAACTTACCCTCTTGCGCATACATTTATAGATAAAACCATCTGTCTTTTTGTTGAGCGGTTTTACTGTATCGAAATTGATTCTTTTTTGGGAAAAGAAGGGATAAAGAATTTTCAGGAAAATGTTTGCCCAGCGAATTAAAATCTCAAAATGATTTCTTTTCAAAAAATCTCTCTCTCTCTCTCTCTCTCTCTCTCTCTCTCTCTCTCTCTCTCTCTCTCTCTCTCTCTCTCTCATATCAAAATAGCATTGCAGCTGCCTCGCTTGGCACTCAGCATGGAGAAGTTTGTGTTAGTATTTGTCAGCTTCATGTGTCGGGACATGATGTCACATGACTGTGTGGGACATGATTCCAAGTGCTAGGAATCCCTATAAACAGTGCCGTCTTTGTAGTGATGTGACTGAAAAAGTATTAAAGCTGCATTAAAAATCCAGATTACACACACGCGAACACACAGACACACACCATCTTACAGACTGCAAGGAAAACTATCAGAAAAATTCAGCCTAGACTTTTCTGATCAAATTCCAGAGGAAAAGGGTATGTTGTTGAGATCATATATGATAGTTATTGAGATCATGCGACACAGTTATTGAGATCACATATAACACTATTATTGAGGTCAGATATGACACAGTTATTGAGATCATATATGATAATTATTCAGATCATATATAATACAATTATTGAGATTATATATGACACAGATATTGAGATCATATATGACACAGTTATTGAGATAAAATATGACAGTTCTTGAGATCACATATGACAGTTATAGAAATCGCATTAGTTTTCCACAATAGAAAGCCAGAGTGGCTGATTTATCACATTTTATAAATCATTAAAGATTTCATAATATCTGGTAAACCTTTTGTTGATTTTATTATTTTCTTTCAATGACCCTGTGTTGTAAATACTAAAATTATATTTTTTAAATGTTTTTTTCCCCATTATTTAACAAGATACAAAAGTAATGATCATGTTACATCAAGACTCTCCAAGAGTTCAATGTAATACAAGTTAATTTATCAGTGATGTAATAAAATAAGAATTATGTCATATTAAGTTGTACTGATAGCATTAAATTTAGATTACTTTGATGTCATTTATAATGACTACCTCTTAATCTATTGGATGATTGATGTTTGCTTTTAGGTGAACGTTTAGAAGCAGCAAAGTTTAATATTGTGTGTATGATTTATAAGCAGCAAAGTTTAAGATTGTATGTATGATTTATAAGCAGGAAAGTTTAAGATTGTGTGTATGATTGAACTAATTTGTAACAATGTTTATATTTGTGTAGCATATACTGTACACAGTTGTGGGGGTACAGAAATATAGTTGATACATTGCAATGGAATTGGGACATAGCGATACTTTACATTCACATGAGAGACACGGACATAATCGGGGTAGGGTAGGGTGGCATTTGCTTATACCACTTCCACACACGACTATTATGGTGCTGTTATTGAACAGCGCTCGGTACTATGAAAGTTTTTCTTGTACACGTTTACTGCAAATATAATTTTTTGGCATTAGTATTTGTAACCGCTCCTGTTGCCTAGTGGTTAGAGCGTACTCCTCAGAAGCGTGACGTCGTGGGTTCAAGCCCCGGTCGAGTCATACCAAAGACTTAAAATAATGGTACTAACAGCTACCTCGCTTGGCGCTCAGCATTAAGAGGTTAGTGTTATGACTGGTCGGCCTGGTGTCAGGATAATGTGACTGGGTGGGATATCATGCTACATGTCTGTGGCATGATGCCCCAGTGCTAGACATCACTATAAAATGAAAAACTGAAGACATCGTAGCGATATGACTGAAAAATTGGTAAAGCTACATTAAAAATCCCAATCACACACACACACACACACACACACACTTATTTGTTAAAGGTCACCTGCCATCTATTTTGTAAAAAACTGCAATATCATTATAGTCATAATAGAAATGCATCTGCTATATATGTACACCATACAAATGTTTAATTAGACTAAAAAAAATTTTTTTTTAAATGAAAAATTTTACTCGGCAATCTCCGTAAACAATCGGTAATTTCCGTGTGCCAAAGACGGATATGACGTACATTTATCCCTTCGGTTCAACCTAGCCATTCATGCGTTGAATTTCCACGCGTATATGTCTATCATCTGCGTGATACATTTTAAAGATCGTGATTTTCTACAACAAATATGGTACACTGTGCTGCTTACGGATGTAACCAAAAGAGCGATGATGGGACAAAAGGGTTCTTTCTTTTTCCGAAAGACCATGTTTATCGGAAAAAATGGATTGAAGCTGTTGGGTCCAATAGAGAGAGGGATGGGAAAGTTGTACCGTTTGTACCAACTGCAACATCCCGCTTGTGCATACGGCATTTTGAGGACAGTTGCTTTTTACACCCTCCTTCCGTGATGGTATCAATTGGTGTTCAAATGAAATTGAATTTGTTAAAGACGGCAGTGCCTACAATTTTCCCAGAGACTGTCGAATATAAGAAGAAAACCCTTCCGTCACCAGAGAAGTTTAGACCACCTAAATCCCGTAGAAAGCTCTATGGTGCATATGAGAAGAGGGATAGAAAGAGGGTAAGTAAAATACATCAAATAAAGATTACAGTACAGCATTGTTATTGCAGATGTAAAATATTAATGTTTACAAAATTCATAATTTCTGAATGTGTAAATTGTTGATCTCGAAGAAACTATTTAGCATTATTATACCGATTATGAACTCGAAATATAAGGTATTAGTGTATGACGTTTATCATTACAGTAGGTGTACAAATCTGTTGAATCAGTGTCTGGTTGAGTGTTTCTGCAGAAACCAAGGCTGTTATGGTTGTAACTTTAAAGACAATTCGGCCCAACTCGAAAGACGATTCGGCTCAATTATAAAATACAACTGGCAAGTATTTATATTTTGACAATTCTTATATAATACGTTTTAAAATAAATGTTGGAACATTTCGTGAACAAGATAAATGTTTTCCGAAGTTATAATTGTTAGGAAAAACCGGAGAAAGAAAGGAGTATAGAAGAGCTGTACGCTTGGTCTCCAAAACTTAATTATCAAGCAAAACATTATAACAATGCATTGCTATGAAATACTCGGTTATTTGTTATAATATAAGCCGTTTTCTGTATAATTTCATTTAATTAGTTTATATCCAAAAGGCAGCTTCTTAAAGAATGGTTAACATTAACCTCAGTCATTGATATCATAGATCTATATTTGAATTATTTAACTAATTTTATCCATTGTGAACAAAAGAATTTTCTTTTATTGAAACTACCCTTATCAATCATACCAGCAAGAATGTGTCATAAGATTATATATTGTGTATATACTTGCTTACAAGTCGTGTTCAATTACAAAAGTAAGACAGGCCCTGATTTATCATCGCCTTAGGCGCTGGCTGGTCAGGGTCCATTATGTTTGTTCTAATGATAAGTCTTTAACAAACAACATAGACTCAGTTCTGCTGGTGTATTATGCGATGGCAGAAATGGGCGTGTGCATCTTGCAGTAGGACTCGACTTGTAAGTGAATGTACATGGTACGTACAATAAATAGTATTAAAGAAAGTGCTACATGTTCCCCAAAACAAATTATATAACCAAAGCATATCTATCTATCTATCTATCTATCTATCTATCTATCTATCTATCTATCTATCTATCTATCGATCCGTTTGTCTATTTGTATGTATGTCTGTCTGTCTTTCTCTCCCTGTGTGTGTGTGTGTGTGTGTGTGTGTGTGTGTGTGTGTGCGCGCGCGTGTGTGTGTGTGTGTGTGTGATAATATATTGAGGAGATACGAGGAGAAAAATAACTGAGTGTGTCAACTGTCTGAATATTTAATTACTGGGGACGGTTTGAGATAATGTGTCGGGTTTCAATTCAGTGCACATAATATTTGAATGCTGGTTTTAAATTTTTTAAATTGCATTTTAAGTTTAATGGACAGATGGGTTATTGCTATAATTTCCTGTGTGAACACTAATTCTTTAGACGTAAGTGTAACAATTAAAGTATCATTTTTTTTCTTTGTTATATTCTGATGTAACTATTTACATTTGTGTTTTAAAGTACAGATTTGATGATTTCAGCGAATTTTAAATCATGACAATAAAAGCATACGTAATGTCTCCGTTTTTAGTATATCTTTCTCAGGTCCGAAACGTATAAAATAACCTTCATCAGGACATCAATGGCAGCCTTGCCATAAAGTGACATGTGACGACCAGGGAGAGGTAAAGGTGTATAGTGTTAGAAATTTCCATCATTTACGTACATATAAAACAAATAAGCAAACTTTGTAAAAAAAAAAAAAAAAAAAAAAAAAAAAAAAAAAAAAAAAAAAAAAAAGCAAAGAAACTTGTGAAATTAGCGGATTTGAGGATTAACTTGCCTGACAATTCTGAGGAAATCAATGGCAAAAGATGGCAGAATGTCTAATGGTAAAGGCTGACAGTTCAGACATATTTGTAAAGGATAACCAAGGTAGATAATTGAATGTAAATTGGTCATTTTATACCTAGATGCACTGGTGTCTTATCAAAATATCTCGTGTATGTCAGATGTAAAATTTAGGAAGTTGATACGTACATTTGTTACGTGTTAGTGACTGCAGATCATGGACGGTTTAATATACGAGAATAAATTCCAGTTAAAAGTAATTTGCAATCATTTAGATTTTAAAAGATTTAAGTATCTCATTTGTTAATAGTTGTAATCTTGATGTGGACAGAAAATTTCCAGGAAGGCCTATGCCTGTTTTTATCCCTTACATCTATTCTTTTTATAATAATTTCTTACACTATGTGCCTATTTTGAATGTTTTCCAGTAATCATCAAAATGAACAAATTATTGAATGGGGGAAAACTCTTGTTCTGGCTTTCTCATTGTTTATCTGGAAACGGTTTGATTTCTGGAGCTTAACTGCGAGAACGCTTATGTTATCTGAAAGAAACTTGAACCAGTGTCTGTATATATATATATATATATATATATATATATATATATATATATATATATATATATATATATATATATATATATATATATATATATATATATATATATATATTTGAAACTTAGTACATCTGGCATGCTTGTCCACGCATGCCATTGATATTTAACATCTCTCAGTTTGAGTATATATTATGAGTTTGTCTAATTTTCTCGACATCTATTAATCTATCCATTAACCACTTTTTTGCGTCTGGAATACATTTTTAAAACTATCCGAGGTAACTGTATGAAATTTATTTGAACATCAATGATTTATATAAGTTGTGCACGGCATTTAATATAGATATTGTCAAACTAGGTTAAGAACTAAAATGCTTATATCCGAGTTAAATACAATGACGACTCGTGCGTTTTGCATTTTTAAACAAGTGTTCCTGTTGTTTTAGTAGATATCCCATGAAAATTAGGATTTCAGCAAATTTGACAATGCTTTTGAGATCATTGCATATATTTATGAACTTACCGAAATTTGCCAGGTAACCAAAAAGGAATATACACTAATCCATGATGACATTTGCTAAATTACTTTGGAATTACAAAAATAATAAAATAAAATTATGTTATAGGTCCAAAATATAATCTAGAACATTTATTCAACAATACACTGACACTATGTTCTTCGTTTTGGAACACAGCCTATAAGTGAAATAGTCTTCCTTTTTTTCCGGGCCTTTCTTCGTTTTAGTTTCCCTTCCGAAACTATCTTGAGTTGCATAGGTATGGAGATCGTGAAACAGTCATCTCGTACCCGTTAAGTCGCACACTAGTAACGTTATGTCGCACCCAAATATATATCCAAGTCGCACCCATCTGTTTGTTGTTTGATTAGGATTTTTAACGTAGCTTTAGCAATTTTTCAGTCATATCGCTACGTTGTCTGCTGTGAGGTAGTTTATAGTGATGTCTAGCACTGAGACATCATGCCGCAGACATGTAGCATGATGTCTACCCAGTCACATTATCCTGACACCAGGCCGACCAGTCCTAACACTAACCTCTTAATGCTGAGCGTCGAGCGAGGCAGCTGTTAGTACTATTTTTGTAAGTCTTTGGTGTGACTCGGCCGGGGATCGAACCGACGACCTCCCGCTTCCAGGGCGGACGCTCTAACCACTAGGCCACCGGAGCGGTTCGCACCCATTTGTAATATATCACTATACCAAATGATTTGTTACCATGTCATGATTCCATAGCATTATTAGCCTTTATTAATTAAATGTATTAATTCAGTAATTAGGTTTTTTTATATAATTAATGGGGCCAAAATAGATAACATTTCAGACATCACTAATTACATTTTGTTTCTGCATATATAGTTAAGTTACTCTAACGTTAGTAATCCATAGAGAACAGGGGAATTACTCATTGTGGATATACCTATGGAAATTCAATTAGAAGCCACGGTTGCAAGTCCAAAATTCCTAATCAAATTCATAAGATCAAGAATGAACACTATCACTGGATATAATATCAAGATAGGAATTAGAATACTGGAAGAAGAAAAAAAAAGAACAATTGCACACAATTTAAGAAAATGTTTTCCCTACACGGATTTCTAGTCAAGACGTGGTTTGAAGGGTGCATTTTCCACAGATTTATAGTAAAGACCTGGTATAAAGGGTACATTTCCCACGGATTTTTAGTAAAGACGTGGTATAAAGGGTACATTTTCCACATATTTCTAGTAAAGACATGGTATAAAGGGTGCATTTTCCACAGATTTTTAGTAAAGACGTGGTATAAAGGGTACATTTTCCACGGATTTTTAGTAAAGACGTGTTATAAAGGGTACATTTCCCACGGATTTTTAGTAAAGACGTGGTATAAAGGGTACATTTTCCACATATTTCTAGTAAAAACGTCGTATAAAGGGTGCATTTTCCACAGATTTTTAGTAAAGACGTGGTATAAAGGGTACATTTTCCACGGATTTTTAGTAAAGACGTGTTATAAAGGGTACATTTCCCACGGATTTTTAGTAAAGACGTGGTATAAAGGGTACATTTTCCACATATTTCTAGTAAAAACGTCGTATAAAGGGTGCATTTTCCACAGAAAATACCATAAATGCGGGAAAACATGGCACACGCCCAGGAGGTGTAAAACACAAAAAAAAGTAACCATACAACAGCGACAGGTACAAGAGATACACCACATAAGCGAGATCATGATTTTCCATAACCAAATAAGATGACAATCACCAGGAGAACAAGAAAAAGCGCAGGAGAAACAAGAAGAAAATCAGGTAACTATTTAAAAATAAAATAACAAACAACAACGACAAACTCTTGGAAAAGAAAGGGGTAGATTCCGGTTCAGTTGAGTCCTGAGTTTCCTGAGGGGGCGACGGAAGTGAGACTAGCAGAGCAGTCGGAGTTGACCACAAAGTCCTGTCGGTGGAGACATGTAGGAAAAGGAGTCGACGAGGAGAAAGTGGAGAAAGAGGAGAAGGAGTATAGAGAAGGTGAGGAGAAGGAATTTGGAGAAAGTCAAGAGGAAGAGAAGTAATTAGGAGGAATAGGAGAGAAGAATACACGAAATAATAGAATACAAGGACAGGTGGACATCTATCTCACACCACTAATCAAATAAGGCAAGAGGCTATTACAGGGTCAAGCGGACGGAGAGTACATGGGAAATATCAAGCACTTGACTATTGATTTGCTATTAATTTGTTTTTCACTGAATTTCACTATTTATATATTTAATCATGTAACCGTTGGCTTTGCTGACTTGTGGTTCGGAGCTGTACATCTACCTTTCTCTAATTTAACTTCCTACCAGAAACTAGCCTGATAGTTTAGATAAAAGCTTTGGAGCACCCCACCCCAATCCAACCATGACAACCCGCCACATATACTAAGTCCATTACTCCTAATTTGCTTTGCAAAAATTACATCAAGTTTTTATTACTTGGAATTTATTTTATTCCTGTACCAATAAAAAAATAACCAGGGTCATAGAGAGCGATAATAGGCCCTGGGGTAAGAAACTCCCGAGCCTCTCCTAGTTCTTGCTCAAACAAACTTTTTCTTTTATAAAATTAAAAAGTGTTGATCGGCCCTGGCCTGTTATGGGCCAAGACCAAGGGGATATTATCCCGATTTGACACCCCACCCCCACTCATATTTGCCCTGAAAATAACCATCAATGGTGTACAGTAAAATGCAATTCCTTTTTCAAGAAGTTAGGGACATTGTTTTCATGAAAGAACTGCCAACATCAAAGTCAATTGTTTTATTATTTTTGTTACTAAAATATTGATGCCGTAATTTCATTGCAATTAACTGTGAAATGTCTTCTCATCCTTGATGATATCTATGAGTGCCAATTCAGGAAATGCAAGTTAACAAACCCTAAAACTAGCTTTTGCATAATGGACCAATCTGTGAATTAAATCTTTATTTTTTATCAAGTGTTCATTTACTTGGTTGTTTTTCTATCTTTATTTCTTTTTTAGCGGCACCAGACAGATTCCCCCCCCCCTTTCGAAATAAAAGAGAAAAAAAAAATGTTCATGTGGTGTTGTTACCCTCCCCCGATGTGTAATTCTGTATTTATTTTATATATATTTATCCTCTAAAGAGTTTTAATTTATTTATTTTTTAAGTGGGTATTGTTTCCTAGTATTTCTATAGACTTTGTTTACCTAAATTCGGAATCCCTTCCCTAATTTGTTTTGTCAACCTTGACTAGAAATGACCTCTATCCCGTGTATGCTATTTATTTTTGTGCTCTTTGTGTATTGCTATATAAATATTATATACATAGTTTTTTTTTGTTGTGATAGCAAACTAGATTCAATTCACCCTTTTGTCTTATTTGTTTTTTGTGACCCTCCAAATTTGGGATCAACATTTCTTTAAATTTCTTATAATTTTATTTTCGTATTTTATTTGAATTTTGAAAAAAGTACGGTGTAATAATATGTTTGAATTTTTTTTTTATTGATTTAATGTTTGTATATCCGTGTCGTTCCTCGTATTTTCTTTTTTTCCATTTATTTCTTTTTGAGTACGGGATGTGCTTGAGTGGTGGTCCATCCATATTTTATTTAAAACTTGTGCTTCTCCCGACTCGAGTGGTGTCGTCTCCTTTTATTTATTTGTTTATTTGTTGGTTTGTTTCTTTGTTTGTTTCTTTGTTTGTTTATTTATTTTAACTATCCAAAAAATTTCAATTGTTTATTGTACCTTTAAGCTGGGTTCACTTGTGCAGTGCTTGAGCTGCACAAGGAGAGTAGTAGATATAGTAAGGTAGAAAATTCTTTGTATCCTGTGTATATGTAAGTGTTTTTGTTTGTATGTTTTTAATTTCCCTTCTATCTTTGGTCACATTTGTGAATGAACTGGCTAGTTTAAAGGAGTTCAGTTTTTTTTAAATGTTTAAATTAGTATATATCTTGATTATTTCAGTAATATTGTCCCGTAGCTTCTCAAGCCAAGCTCACTGATACTTTTGTGCCTGGACTCCCTCTCGAGGTGAAAAACCAAGAAGTGGTATGTAAGATAGAAAACAACTTTCAGGCAAAAGTTGACAGACCGTAAACTAGCCTCAGTTTGGGGTTTCTAAGAAATGAAATCCTGAGAAAGGGTAATGACTACATTACAATAAGATGTGAAGAAAATTCCAACATTTTTCTATGTTATTAGATTTATATTCAGGTCCTGGTACAGGTGGGATGAATGGGATCGAAAATGCACGAGGTGTCAACAAGTAGACCACATCTCAAGATATTGTAAGAACCTAAATGGCAGCCCCAACTTACGCTAGTAACGCGGTGGGACCACCATCACCTATCATGAGAAAACTCCAACAACCAGACAGAAAGAAGGAAAACTAGATGAATTGGACAACGCTGAAATCGAAAGGACAAAAGACAGGACGCAGTGGAAGGACATCATCAGTACCACCAAAACGGATGCAATGAAAAAGCCAATAAGAGGAAATACTATCGCACTGCAAAACGAATATCATGCACTTTCAGATGACACACTAGAGAGGAAAACGACTAAGAAGAATCAGTAGAGTCGTTAGGAATAAGACCTCTCACCTCAACTCCAATGACACAAACTATAAAACCAACGAAAATCACAAAAAAGGAAAATAGTCTTATCCCAGATCATAGAAAACACCAAGGTCGACTTTGAGTCACTTGAGATAGCACATGTCAAAAGCTCAAAGAAAATTATTAAGACATAAAAAATAGGGAGGAAGAAATCACGGATGAGAGTGAACGAAAAAAAGACGGAGACAATGGAAACATAAACAGAGGAGAAAGACGAGGAGAATGACACTGGTAACGACAAAGACAACACAAATTGTAATGACAAAGACAGTAAAGACAGCGAATTAACGAAGGAAAACACCGAAAAGGAGGAAAACACCTCCGATCCCGTACAATGAGAAAATTAACATAACAAATATAATTACAAGTAATAACATTTAAGCTAAATCAAATTTTACAAAATAGAACTATAACGGATAATCAGAACTATGTTGCTCTGCTCATAAAAATGTGTACAAAATAACACTTTTAAAACCAGATTTAGTAGTTAAAGCAAATGTAGACTTTGGAGAAGAAAAAGAAAAAAAAAACAGAAAAAATAACCATATTAAATAGCAACCTTTGTTCATTGTGGTAATTTCCATCTTTGAATTCGCAATTCTTCTATTTGTATACCTTTTCTAATTTTTTTATTCATTCAATCATTTTATTCTGAAGTCTGCTATTTTAGTTAGAATTTATATGCATCCTTTTGTCGTCCGTTTCATTGTACATTTCTTTTCATTTTAAGACATTTCGAAACTTTAGCATTGGTTGCGACATAACTGGATTAGTGTGCGACATGACTTGGTTGCGACATGACCATGTACCGGAATTTGCTCGGTCTCTCTAAATACCCCAAGAACAACCCAGAATTGCACATATTCGCACCAAATCTCGCAAAAAAAAAACGTACCAAGAAGCGGAAAAAGAAAAGAAAACACACATGCGGACATTGTTACTATCAATGATGTATGTTATCGGTTGATGACCCTATTTCCGATAATCTACGGAAACGAACTCTTCAATGACAACGCACCATACTTCTCTCATTTATTTGATATGTTTATCCTCCTTGTTAATAATTGTAAAAATAAAGGATAGGAGGAATAGTTAAATTGTTATTGAGATAAACAAATAATTTTTATATACAATAAATTTGCTATTTCGTTTAACTTATTTAACGACTTATTTGTGGTATTGCTAATTATTCATAAATGTTGATAAATATTCAAGTTACGGTGCGGGAACACTATTCTTCAAAGTGGGAGTTACTTCCCTTGGCAATTCCTGACCTTACTAATTTTCATATTACACAAAATATCGCTATATATTAGCCTTTTTTGGGGGGGGGGGGGGGGGGGGCAGGGAGAGGGGCTGTTATTGAAATTTAAAGTGGATATTATGTAAAGTGTAAGGTGTTCTTGGAGAGTCTTGGGGAGTTTAGTGAGACCAGAGTTTGCTTCTTTGTACAGGAGTCAATTCCAGAAAATAAGATCCATCGTTCGTGTATTCAAATAATTCGATAACCACAATGTGGCAAAATCTTTGTTGCCAACAGTATAGTTCTAAAGTCTGAAGTACACATTGCTACCTTTAAAATAACTTATTTATTTCAAAGATAAATATCAAAAAGGTTTTCTGAGGATAAATTTTGGGATGATTTCGCTAACCATTTGGAGCGACTACTTTAAATATTAGCAGTTTTTAAAAAAAATCTACAAATAATATGAAATATATTTTGAATCTATTTCTATCCACAGATCCAAATGACATACCTAGTTTTTGCGCTTTGGATCTTTCAAAGTTGCCACCGGTATCTTACAATTATGTGGACATGTCAATTTTATTGAAGGACATGGAAAATGTGAAACATTCGGTGGACATACTTAAGTCAGTACAGGCGGAGACGTTATGTGCAATGCAACGATTATGACATGCTTGACAGTCAAAAGTACATTACCTCCCCATGTAGACAATTCGAACACAGTTCAATCTGACATTGTTCTCACTGAGAATTCATCTGCAATCGGAGGCTACAGTATAACAAATCACGAGCTGAATGGTCAACCATGTAGGTCAACGAGGAATAGTCCTGATCCCAGCCGTTCAAAAGAAAAAAAGAGCGTTACTAGTAGCGCACGCGAAGATGTGCAATGCACGGATTCAATCAGCCAAGAGATTCAGGTTAGTGCAAATAAGATCTGCTCTGCTTTATGGGATACAACTGCAGAAAGTCATGAGAATAATATATCTAATGATGATGAATTAAACCACAGCACAACCGCATTAAAAATGATCGCATATTCAGAAGACACCAACGCTCGAGAAGAGGATTTGGAAAACGACAAAACTTTTGCTAAAGTTTCAAGATCTCTGCGGAACAATGACTCCTCTGTGGCCGCATTTACACATAAAACGTCGGGCATAAATCTGCATCAACGACGGCTTAATAAGTTTACGAATGTCCCATCCACACACCAGTTTCCAAGAAGGCGTGGAAGTGTAATAATAGGAAAGGCAGCTTCTTCAAATGTGCGTACAGTGCGTCCAATGCGACAGCGATGAATATTCGTGACAAGACTTGCCCCCGAAACGCAGGAATCGGACATTTCTTCACATTTTGAGCATTACTCTGGAGTTAAGCCTACACAAGTGAAAAAAAAACTAAAAACGAAATTTTATGCAGATGCCAGCTTCAAAATCACATGCAATAACCCTACGCACAAAACGATGATTGAACGTGGATGCGTGGCCAAGAAACGCTTTAGTTAGAGACTACTATCTAAGTCGGAATTGAACCATTGTTGGACTCAAATATACATAATGGATTCTTTACGCATTTCTTTTATAGCTATCGGTCATTAACAAGAAATATGCAAAATGTAAGAGTTTTATGTAATATTTCCGATATTTGTTTCCTGCAAGAATTGTGGCTTTTCGACAGTGAGTTAGGCTGTCTCTCATCCGTACACGACGAGTTCTTTGGATCAGGGGAATCGCCGATTAAATCTTCTAACGATATTCATACCGGTAGACCTTATGGAGGTGTCGGAGTACTTTACCGTAGATCTACCGCAAGTATTAATGAAGTACAACATCTCGATGATCCAGATTAATATGTATTACTATCCATATGGGGGGTCCTCCCTGCTTTTTATAAATATATATTTACCTTGCGATCTTGCGGAAAATTTTTGAGAATTTGTAGATTATTTGGGCAAAATTAATTCTATTGTAGAAAATGCTAATACGCTAAATGCTTATGTAGTAGGAGATTGGAATGCTAATACGCTCAAATCCACTTTCTTTGGAGATGAGCTTTGCCTATTTTGTGACGAATATGATTATATCATATCTGACTTAAAACTAATTGTAGACCACACAACTAATTTTACTTACGTCAGTGATTCACACAATACAGAGTCTTGGTTGGATCCTTGTGTCTCTACACATTCTGCTCATTCCGCTATAAGTGATATGAGAATACTTCACACCCTAGTAGAGTCCGACCATCGTCCTACTTTAATGATTATCAAGACTGAATTGCTTCCTAAATTTGATTCATGCCCCCAATGAACTCTTAAACTTGAAATACGACATCAACTGGTCAGACCTTACTGCTGACGAAAAACTGAATTATACTGACTTCTGCATTCCTATTAAACAAGATTGAGATCCCACATTGTGTTGCGATCTGTAATGACCACGGCTGCACTAACCAGGTGCATATGAAACAGATAAATGAATTATACACTGATATAGTAAAAGCTTTGTCAAACTCCGGTAATAGCTTGACTAGTAAATCCAAACGTAGTCACCGGATTATACCAGGTTGGAATGACTGTGTCAAAGAATTACATGATTTCGCACGAAGTGCTTACCTTACGTGGCTTGATAACGGTAAACCTCGTCACGGTCATCTCAGTAATCAAATGCGTCAAACAAGATCACAATTTAAGTATGCTCTTAGATTATGTAAGAAGGAGGAAGTAAAATACAAAGCAGACTCACTAGGACAAAAATTTGAAAATGTCGACCAACGTAAATTCTGGAAGCATGTTAAACAACATACCACGACAACTTCCAAAAACTACAAATTTACATTGATGGAAACCATGGTCAGAATAATATATGCAACTTGTGGAAAAATCATTTTGAAGACTTACTCAATAGTATAAAAATGAATCGAATAAGAAGCATGTACTTTCAGCATTGAATACACCTCCTGCTAGTATTGAGGTAATCACATTATCTGAGATCCAACGTGCTATAGCAAGAAAAAAAGGTGGTAAATGTCCAGGTTCAGATTTTTTTATATGTGGAATATTTAAAATTTTCAGATATTAGACTTCATGTGTTATTGATGATTTTATTTAACTGTATGTGTGTGCATAACTTTGTACCAGATGATTTCACAAATGTTACCATTATGCCGCTACTTCAAAGTAAAATTGGTAACAAAGCGGACAAAAGTAACTACAGACCTGTAGCTCTTACGACTATTATTTCAAAAATATTTGAATGCATAATGCTGCATAGATGTGAAGTTACAATCTCTGATAATCAGTGTGGCTTTAAAAAGCAGCATTCAACAGATTTATGCATATATGCTTTTAAGGAAGTTGTCAGTTGTTATGTGAAATAAGGAGAAAATGTGTGTATACTCAATGATGACAGGAATATCTAATAGTAAGAACTGTATTTTTAAATCTCTTTAGAACTATGACAATCATGTAAATTCTCATATTATTAGTAGATGGAACAAATTACTCTTTAAATGTGTAATTTAATTTTTATTCTTAATAATGCATGGCACAGTTGATAATTGTAGATGTTGCTGTATATTTGTAGGTTTGATTAGATATATATATATATATATATATATATATATATATATATATATATATATATATATATATATATATATATATATATATATATATATATATATATATATATATATATATACATGTGTGTGTGTGTGTACTTTTATGTTTAAAATGTTTTTTTTTAAACTTTATATTTAAATTTAGAGGTATTGAGTTTGTAGTCTGAATAAAAAATTCTTATCTTATCTTATCTAACCAGTCTGGAGCGACTTTCCCAGATACGTTGGGGCGAGTTCTCCAAATACCGTATTCGATTAATTAATAAACAATATCAACATAATTTAATTGCTCAACTTGCCCTCCTTCCTTCTCAATTATTATTTATAAAAAAAAATGAATTTGTTGAAAATATTATGCAATCGTGTAGCTTGAAAAATTAAACAATGTTAAAGCACAAATTTCTAAGGACTGATAGTATTCTTACTATTTTTTAATATACTGATAGTTCTAGGTACAAAACCCTTGTGAAATAGTTTCAAAGTGATTTGTATAAAACTGTATCTTGAATTTTGTGTGATACTGAAATTTGTTTCAGAGAGAGAGAGAGAGAGAGAGAGAGAGAGAGAGAGAGAGAGAGAGAGAGAGAGAGAAGGGGACAAGCATGCAAAATGAAATTTGCTCAAACTTTTTATATAATTTGCTATATGTATATAGTTCACTTTCTGAAAATTTGTACCTTTCATTCTTACTCGTTTCGAAGAAATTTATGAAAAACCAATCACATCTCCCGATCCGTCTTGAATAAAACAGGGCGCTTCCCTCCCCCTCACAGATAGCGGAGGTGATGTCATTTGAGACACTACACACCGGCATTGTTGATAATGAATTATGAAGAACTCCCCCCTTAGAGAACTGGGAGAAGGATCCTATATACTAATTGTGAGATGTCGCCACATGGTTGTTAGGGTTTTATTTATTGTTGTCTTTCTTCAACTTAATAACTTATTAAAGCTATATAATTTGTAACTTGTCAACGTTTCCATTTGATCAACTCAGCTTCTCTACTTAACGATCATCTTTAACAACAAATTTAAATGTCACGTTTAAATCCAGGACAAAACTGAATAATATTTCACATGATCCGAATCATTTTGGAAGTTTGGAGAATCAGCCAGATATCTGGGCCGAATCAGTCAGCAATTTGTATCGAATTAACCTGGATCGAGTTTGAGAGTAATTACCAACTTAATGAATATTGTTAGTATATATTTGTATCAATTAAGAAAGTTAGTAGCAACATTTGTTTAATTTTTTTTATCTTGGTGCTCCGTCATGTGTTGTTATAAGAAATGTAATGAGATTATATGAACACACAGACTTTCAATTATTAGTGAGTTATTTTTCTATTATCGACATTACACAAGCAAGATGAATGCAACATATAATCTATCAAATTTATTCAACAATGCACATACACTTAGTTTTTCGTTTTAGAACATATCTCACAAGTGAAATATTCTTTTTTGTTTATCTTTTGTTTTTCTGTCTGACTTTGTTTCCCTCCCGAAACCTTTTGGAGTTGCATAGGTATGGAGTTTTCTTCCTTGTTCAGGAGTTCCTCCCGATATGTAGTTTGGTGTTTTTTTAGTCTATCATCCGATTAGGTTTTAAAATCTCGAAATTCTTTCCCTAGTTACTTTTGTGGACCTTGGCTAGATGTCACCTGTACCACATGTATGCTGTTTATGTTGGTGCTATATGTATGTGATCTATAAGACTTTTAAAAAAAAATTTGAACGAAGTACGGTGTATTATCTTTATTTAAGTGGGGGCTTATTGTTTAAATGTTTGTATTTTTTCTCTGTGCAGTACCGGAGCTGCCCAGATGTGTTATAGAAGATCAAAATATTCTATATGTTCTTTGCTTTTCTTTCTTCCTAAAAGATTAATTCGCAAGGCATATATTTAGAGACACTTAATTTGTATAGTTGATTCACACAATTTTGAGCTGTGTATTGAACCATCTGGTTTCTACTTGACACTTCGCTGCTCAAACTGAATACAACTCGTATACGTTAATCGTCTCAAATGACGTCACATCCTATGTATATCAAAGAGAGCTAACAAATTCGCGGGAGGGTCTTTCCGTTTGATGTCGGAAAACAGGACAGTATACTTTTATGAAACTGAATTGCAAATACATAAGATGCAATTAAACAAAAAGTCGGGATAGATTATATACACAAACTACTAAATATCCTTCTATTTACAATAAACTTATGCAGGTCTGGTTTTTGTTTCCTTTAAAGAATGAAAAAGAAATAGCAAGGTCATGAGAGTGATAAAAATAAACTACCTAACTCTATATAAAGGTGCATTAAACTAAACTTTTATTAGCATTGCATGTGAATATAGTGTATATCTGAAGAAAACACATTTTACAGACATAGGAAAAGCAAATTGCTTCTCTAACCAGTTTGGAGCGACTTTTCCAGATACGTTGGGGCGAATTCTCCAAATACCGTATTCGATCAATTAATAAACGAGATCAACATAATTCACTTGCTCACCCTGCCATTCTTCCTCCCCAATTCGTATTATAAAAAGAAATATTTTGTAGAAAATATTATGAAAATGTGTAGCTTGTTAAAAAAATTCAATAGAATGTCAAAGCACAAATTTGTAAGGATCGATAGTATTTTTAATATTTTTTATTACTGAGAGTTCTAGGAACAAAACCCTTGTAAAA
Organism: Unio delphinus; assembly: GCA_029339505.1. Taxonomy (NCBI): domain Eukaryota; kingdom Metazoa; phylum Mollusca; class Bivalvia; order Unionida; family Unionidae; genus Unio; species Unio delphinus. The sequence goes on from JAQISU010000033.1 coordinate 4,147,901, forward strand.
GATTTTCAAAGCGGTTTGTATAAAACGATATCGTGAATTTTGTGTGATACTGAATTCTGTTTCAGAGAGAGAGAGAGAGAGAGAGAGAGAGAGAGATTAAAGAATGAAACAGAAATAGTGAGGTAGTGAGAGTGATACGAATAAACTACCCAAATCTGTATAAAGGTGCATTAAAATAAACTTTTATTTGCATTTCATGTGAATATAGTGTATATCTAAACACATTTTACAGACATAGGAAAAGCAAATTGCTTCATAATTTACTCACTACTTAAATTTGATTTGCATAAAAACACGAATATTCACTTCTCAAGGAAAGATCGTCTGTTATTTCCAATTAAACTAAATTATTTTATAACCTCTGTGACTAATAAATACCTTAACATTTCAGTTATCTTGTAAACTGGTTAACAATTATGGCCATTTAATGGAGCTATAATTGGCATTCAATTAATCCAAAAATATAGGTATTGATTTCATTGCGCAGATTACAAAGGTTATTTATAATAACCGTGTTCGGCCATTTTCCAGAATTGCACTACACTATCCTCCGTCACAGAACAGATTACCAAGGGTTCAACGGGATTCCAGGAGAATTCCAAAATCTCGCCAGTGTGACCGCAACGAACAAATAGCAGCTCTGGTTGGACACCTCCAGCATCTTCTGCATATTGTTCCAATCCAAGTTTGCTTATATCCCAGATGTATAGCCTTTTGTCTCTGCCACTTGATGCCAGGATTTTCTCACTGTGAGGGGACCACTGAAGCTGGCATAATGAATCTTTACATGTCTCTATAGAGTCCAGCTTCGATTTTAAATTCCTAAGATCCCACAATGCAATTGTCTCGTCCTCAGATCCAGTGGCCAGAAGAAACTCCTGATAGGGATTAAAGGCCAGGCAGTGGGCCTCAGCAGAGTGGGCATGAACAATGAGACTGCAGTGGTTGGAGCGAATGTCCCAGAGCATAAGTGTCTTGTCATCAGATACAGACCCAAACATATTTTGGTGTGAGGGATGCCATGCCACATCATTTACAATTGATGTATGATCTGTAAAAATGGTCATTGCATCAATAACTCCTTCTGTAGACATGGAATTGATATCCCATAAACAAATGACGTCGTCGTCCGATGCACTAATAAGATGGCCATTTAGAATGGGACTCCAAGACAGGCCATATCCTTCTTCCTCGTGACCTTTCAATGTCAGTTCTGGACTACATTTTCCACTGGGATCTGGTTCGGATGGTTGCTTTGTATAATCAAATATCAGCACATCACCGTAAGATGTCTGTGTTGCAATGATGCAAGGATTCTGTGGCATGTAGCAAGCCTTATTCACCTCACCATCATGATTGATTTTCCTATTTATTTCGATATTCCAGTTTCCTGTTTGATTGTCATAATGACAATCGTTAAGCTGATGATTTTCACCGGGCACCTGTACACTCGCTATCAGCAAATAGTTTTGTTCATCCCAATTTGTGTGTGTACCCAGTATTAGACTTTGCAAACTTGAGTCTTCTCCGTGTACGCTTGTAACATTGGGCAACCACTGTACTGTAAGACATGGCCATTCCAGGATATGTCTAACCACGGAGTCATTGAAAACATGTTCGTCCGTATCAAATAGTTTGATATCTTTACCGCTATATATCTCTTCTTCTGCGTCATGAAAACATCCTTCTTGCTCCATCGTGGTTATAGATACGAAAGTTTGCAGGTTTTGATTCAAGTAAAGCAAATATACTCAACTTAGCTTAGTTCTTTCTCTGGTGAAAGGTTCTTACTAACTGCTATGACTAGGATGGCGGTAGAGATCTATATTGTTACTACTTTTTATATTGTAACCTTTGCATGTCCTTATATATAATTTCGCAACAAGCTAATTAGATATCAAACTGACCAATTAGTACGTCAGTTTATAGAAGGATTAGTAGTTTTGCCTTCTAGCATATGCCATAGGTCGGATTAGTCACGCCCCATTGTTTGACATCTGGCATGAACTAATTTCCAGTGGCTGACTTACCTGCATAATTAACTATTACGAACAGTTTCCAAGTTATATCGATATAGATTTGAATAATAATAATAATAATAATAATAATAATAATAATAATAATAATAATAATAATAATAATAGAAGAAAAGTTATATTTCATATTTTTAAAATATTTGACTTTTTAGACCGGCCGTTCTTTACTCTTAATGTTAGTAACAAAATTTAATCAAATAATATCTACGGATCGGAAATATTCTTAAAAATATACGTCATTGTCCATTGAAATTAGACACAGAAGCAGTGCTCCCTTTCAAGTGTGCTCTTAAAACTCACATTTTTCGATTGCAATAACAAACTTAAAGACCTAGTAATGTTTTCCTACCTTAAATATTTTCAGCATTTTTTACGTTTTCTAATTTTATGGTGTATTGTTTGTTAATTTTTTTTAGTCGATCATTTTAGATGTTGTAAACAGCTTCGAGCTTCTAAAGATTAGGCGCTATACAAAGTCATCATCATCATCATCATCATCATCATCATCATCATCATTATTAAAGGGACCAGCAAATGTTTGGTAGAATTAATTGTCTTAGCTTTCTATTGATTTATGTCAAGTGTGATAAGAATCTCTGAAAGTTTTTCGGAAATATATGCAACGAATTATACATTAATCCAAACCTTACAACAATTTGTTACGACTGTGACCTTGATCCCAAAGAATGAAGGAAGGAATAAATGAATGAACATTTTTTTCGAGGGGGGGGGCAAGGTTTTGAGTTAGCTGACACGTTTTGTATTCCTATTTGTTATTTTGTCACATGTCAAAGTAATATCCTGTAGGAAATGCGTTTTGGTTAATCTTAGCCTCAGGGGTAGGAACTACTTTTATTAGCGATATTTAATGAAGTGAACACCTTTGTAATGACAGGGTGACAATTAGCTATAATTCTTGAATTAAACCTATAAAACACGGATATAAAATATTGTTGAAATAACAGTAAGAAACAAAGAAACAAATAAAAGAAGCTGAGGGTGACTTCTGCAATTTGCTATAATCCTTTAATCAAACATATAGAACAAGGATTGAGTACAATAGTTGTAGTTACCATAAGAAATGATAAGGGAGGGTGAAACGATCACAATTGGGATTATAATATAGGTACAAAATATTCAACAACAATATAAGTTAATCTCTGGCAAACAGGAGGAAAATCACATAAACATTAAGTGATGTGATTTTATAAGAGATGTAAAAAGATATTAAAAATACAACTAAATCGTTTTCTTAACAGATCTGGAAAAATATTTATAAATATATAAACAAACTTTTTGCGGGAGATTTAAAATGTACTCTAACTGACTAGGACAACTTGCTGATATCAATTTTACTAATATGGGAAAAAGTTCAAACTAACGAATATGAAGAAACTTGAACAATAAAAAAGTAAAGATATGTGTGAACCCTACTCGAGCCCAGTTATACTCTTTGATAAATACATAAATATACGGAAAATGATACAAAAAAGGCAGACAGATAATACAATAGGAATATCTCTCGAAGAAACAAATAGCACATCATTTATTCCGTCGAAATTCAAAATGTATCATGCACAAAAAAAATAATTTTTTTAAAGCAAATGATTCCATTATGAAAGAATCATAGGTAAATAAGAAAAAACTGGGAAAAATTAGATATAATAAAGGAAAATGCTTTCTCAACATATATATATATATATATATATATATATATATATATATATATATATATATATATATATATATATATATATATATATATATATATATATATATATCACACAAAACAAATAGCACCAAACATAATAACACACATGGGATACAGAATACAAGACCTCTAGCCAGTGTCAGCTAAGAACAACTAGGGATGGAATTTAGAAACCAGGTGAATAAAACTTAGTCGGAAATCCAAGCCTATAGAAACACTAAGTATAAAAGATACCCCATTTTGGAAAATAAATATTATATTATTTTTTTTAACACCAAATTCTAAAAAAAAAAATAAAAGAGAGAAATAAAAAACACATTTCTACATATCGGGGGGTTCACTCCCGGACGTAAAAAACTTGTATTTTTTTTCTGGAAGGTGGGCGGATTTGTCTGACGCCCTTCCCCTCCAAAAACAAAATAGTAGTAAAAGAAAATACATGTACAATTATGGTAAGAAAAAACGATGTAGGCTTGATGCATTTGTTAGGCAAAATATTAGAAAAGATGTCAATAAATATTTAAACATCGATTATACATTCTCGTATGATTTCCTGTTGAAACATATTTATCTAATAAAGAGAACAAGATGGGACATAAGAGATAGACAACGAAACCAATAATATGCTACCCAAAAACCTATGCCAACAAACATATAGGAACATACAAAATATGTTTTGTTTTATTCACATTTTGTATTGTTCCGGCTTTTGTTTTACTACAGGTTTCATTTATGACAATAGGATTAAACTTGTTAAGTCAACTAAAAGGGAAATAAGGATGTCGTACATCGTAACCATTGTAATACAATTCCTGTGATTAGGATGTGTATTTGTATAAATGCTTTACCTACTGTCAGAAATAATATTATCTTTAGAGATAACATGCAACTATATCAAACGAGATAACGTCTTTCTAATCGTATCTAGTATTTCATAATTCATCGTGTCCGTATTCAATAGAACTAAGTTGTATATCTTTAAGAAATTCCTATCGTACAGGCTTCCATCAATTTTCTTTTAGAGTAAAATGAGCAACAACTGACGGAACAGTAAAAAAAAACATAATCACTAATTGTTCAAGATGGTCGTTGGTATATTTAATCGCAGGATTTTTAACTTTTGCATACAGAAATTCTTTACGAAATATTTCACCATTAGTCTGTACAAACTGATCACACATGTTTTCTTCGATACAAAATACTTTCATCTAGTCAAAACAGTTTATCGTCGTTTTCAGAATTCTAAAATATACATTCTGATAAAGGATCGCTTCTTCTGATATTTTTGATAAAATCAAACATATGTCCTCGATAAAATTTAACAATTCGATTTCGTGGAAAAACTGTTAATGCATTAGTCAACGAATGCGTATTATTATGAGTAATTTTAATCCAAATTCCTTTCGATTTATATTTTGATTCACACAAAAATATCCCCGGTTATCAATTTTCTTTCCTTGCTCTTCGACGTTTTTGATAGACGTTCCGGTATCTTTAACTATATTAGCACACTCATTTATTTATTTTACGTCTTAAATCCATTTAATCATTTCCACATGTTGCGTTTGTGAAGTGTTCCGCTACTTGTTCGGCTACACAATTATGTGTGGCCGAGTGGTCTAAAGCGCTGTCCGTTACGGACCACTGCCATCTCACCTCTGTCTGCGTGTGTTCGAGTCTAAGATTCGGCAAATGTAGTTATGTGAGAACGAGCTCGTCAGTAGCTTCTCGTGGGTCGATGGTTCATTCCGGGGGTTGTCCGGGCTCTTCCTCCACCATTAATAATGGCCGCCATGTATAGCCTATACTGTGCTGAAAATGGCGTTAAACCAGAAAAAACTAAAAACACAATTATGTCGAAAACTTCATTGGTTTTAAACCATGAACGCTGGGTTTATCATTCACAGGTTATATTCCATACATAACCGCGGTTACATGATACGCTCGTTCATAATACGGGTTGTCAATACCGGTGAACATTTCCTGGTTTAGAACCTTTATTTAATTTTACAGTATCTCTCAACGACGTGGTGTAATCGGACACGGTCATGTTTGTCACGAATAATCCAAGTATTGTTTTCTCATGCAGTATCTTCTATCGCTACAATAAATTTTACTTTAGAAAGATAACTTTGATCGTCGAGATAATTAATAATTGTCGCCACTCGTTGGTCTTTCATTGTAGCATTGCTAACTTCGTTATTGCTCATAATTCTAAATGTTGACCATGCATCAGATGCACTATCGTTGCGAGATTCTTTCTTGGCATCACGAATACCTTGATGCAGAGTTTCATGCGCATGAAATTCTTTCTTGGCATCACGAATACCTTTATGCAGAGTTTCATGTGCATGTAATTCTTTCTTAGCATCACGAATACCTTTATGCAGAGTTTCATGCGCATGAAATTCTTTCTTGGCTTCACGAATACCAGAGCTCGCCTCTACTTAGACAAATGATATTATTATATAAACGGAGCAAAATGAATTTGTAAAGCATCCTATTAGCAAGAATTAAGAAGCATCTCGTGATGGTATCATCAGGAATTGCCGACGAAATATACCAGTCGCTTTTATTAATAATACTGGTTATTTAATGTTTGGTGTTAATATATAGGAAAAGTGTTTTCACGGAGTAATCGAAGCTGGCCTTGTGATCGATCATAATAATTCAGATCAGAAAGTTAATTACTTGGGGAATTTACTGGTCGTTAAAGAAGTAAGTAAATTTGGTGGTAACAGTTTGAGATTTATCCTGCTTCAATGCATTCAGTTGCAAATCAAATATATAAATCTGCATTGTTGAAAAAATGTAACAAAAAATAACACTTCATTATTATTAAGAGAGATACTCCACCAAGCAAAGATATCTTGGTATACTAATTATTCTCTCTCAGGAGTACACTTCTAGGCAGACTGGGAAAAGGATTATATCTTTAATAGGCATGATAACGCCTACGCAGAATCTTATTTTTGACAAATTTATTATAATGTATTACCCGGCTGTTTGTTACTTTATTGTTAGTAGGTAACCGTGAGAAGAAGAAATCTCTGATATTTGCTTAACCTGTTCCTCGAAGAAAGAAGTAAATTCAAGAATTATGGGCGATTAAAGCAATTCTTGTTGCATTGTAGCATCGCTGAATGAATGAATGAATGAATGAATGAATGAATGAATGAATGAATGAATGAACGAACGAACGAACGAACGAACGAACGAACGAACGAACGAATGAATGAATGAATGAATGAATGAATGAATGAATGAGTGGATTTTGTTGGATATTAGCAGCATAATGGCATTTATCTCAAATATTACTTAAACAGAAATAATATCGAGCATCTGAGAGTAGTGTCAATTTATATCTCTGTCCTAAATGTTCTTACTGAAATAACTTAAGTCCAAGAAGTATTAAACATTACTTAATTTTCACAAATAAATTTTCTGGATATTTTTAAAAAATGTCTTTGGTATTCATATTTCTGAAAAAAATGTAAACAAAACATTATTTTCTTTCAAATTATGGAAGGAATTTTACTATTAGTATGAGGTGACTACCTTTGATGGAAAAGTTGAAAGATTCTTATATTGGTTTTTTTAACCGACCTTCTCTCCTTTCTTAATTTTTTTTTACAGTGTTGTTCTAGGAAATTAATTTTTGGTATATTTAGTTCGTTTTCTCTTTCGTTTTGATTTTTTTTGAGGGTGCTCTCACGGTTGATCTTCACACACAACTTTGGTGAGGCCCTCCTGCCCCATTGTTTTGTGTTTATGCTATAGATTGAATAAACGTATTTTGTTATTATTATTATGTTTATTATTAGTGTTGGTTTTTTTTCTTGTTTTGTTTTTTGTTTGTTTTTTGTGTGTTTCTTTGTATTTTTATTTTTCTTCATGTTTTTCTTCTTTTAATCAATTATTTCCAAATCATTCTTTCAAACATTCATCTTGGTATAGACTTCATCCATTAATATTTTGTCTTCTTCCCTTTTTTTAGTCTTTTGTTATTCTATTTCTATTCTCTGCAGCTGTTTCTGTTTCTGCGTGGGTAATTGCATTCCAGTTGTTTGCTGGTTTTGTGAAAGTGTCTCTGAGTTTTCAGTGTTTGTTGGTTCTATTCCTTCGTACCATGCCTTGGTTACATAACCATGTAGGTTAAATTCTCCTTTTATTGTTTTGAGTCTTGTTTTTTCAATTTATAATATCCTAGTTCCATTGTAAATTGAGAAACCAGGGATAGTTCCGCATCTTGATTTTACCACTTTAATCTAAAACAAATTCCTCAAACCATTTAACTACGTCTTCTAAAGGTATATTAATATGTATATCCGATAAATGTAACTCCCCTATCTCCTGTTGTTGTGATGTTTTATTTATCTCCTTAAGATTTGCATTTTTCTTCTCGCCATGTTGTTTTTGTGGTATCTTTCTCTGTATTTCCTGTTCTTGGCTATTGGATATCATCAGTGTATTTGCGTTTGGTTGTGTCTTTTTTTGTCTTTTGTTGCTCAGTTTCTCTTCTATGCAGCTGGTTCTGTGTCTGCATGGATATTTGCATTTCAGTTGTTATTTGCTGGTTTTGGAGTGGTGTATCTGGGTTTACGATGTTTGTGGGTTCTACCATTTGTTCTACAGTTTTTTGGGCACTTGTGTGGTTGATAGCCATTTACTTGTTTTCCAATATCTTTCCAGATTTTTATTCGTTTCATCCCCAAGCTTAAAAGTATAATTCAGAATTGGCATGTATTCCTTTCCTTAGACACTGCGCGTTAAGGTCTGTTAAATCTGCATTGCATGTGTATAAATTAATTTTCAATTCTTACCGAAGATCGATATATTGTTATACTTGTCGTGTATGTCCGATACTAGTGGCGCTATTATTGATATTATTGATATTGTTATAATAATAATAATAATAATAATAATAATAATAATAATAATAATAATAATAATAATAATAATAATAATAATTATTATTATTATTAGTAGTAGTAGTAGTAGTAGTAGTAGTAGTAGTAGTAGTAGTAGTGGTGGTGGTGGTGTTGCATATTGGGATTTAGGCATTTGTGTATTTGTCATGGCTGGCCTATTTGGCTGTACCTCTATTTGGGAAAGAAAAATATATTTGTAGTAGTTTGGTGAGCGGAATATTTGTAGCCTATAATATTTGATGGGCTGGTAAATGCATTATATCCCCTAGTGGGTCTCATACAAATTATGATTTTACGCTATTCTAGGCTAAAATAGTTTGTAGAAACAAGATTTTACACTTTTTCCAACCGAGAACGTGCTTGGTTGGAGGTGTGTCCTCTGCTTGTTGGTGTGTAATCAATTGAGTGTCCTCGGTTTACACCAAATGCAAACACATGCACAGACATCTAATGGAATAAATATATGCGTACCTGTTAGCTACAATATTACATACTTAATGTTTATGAAATCGCTACTAGGACATATTTTAAAAGGAAATTTCCTTTTTTATATTATGACCAACGTTCTCTCTAAGCGAATGGTAGATGTGTGCACAATGTTCATTGTGCAAACAGTACGCAAACGAGCAAGCTCTAATGTTGGATTGACAATTCAGCTGCGCGGGGATGTCTTTTTTTTTTTTTTTTGGAGAGGTCTCTTTCCTCTGATCTTCACAGACCATTTAAAGGAAAGGCTCTCCCCTTTATTATTTTTTTTGTTGTGTGCTATATTATTTCTTTCTATATTATTTTTGTAATATAAATTTTTTTTTCCCTTAATTTTGTTTTTGTTTTTTTTTCTTCAAAATTTATAACAGGCATTCCTCGAGATACAATTCTTTTTGTCTTTCAATTTGGTCTTTTCTTTCTCTTCTTCTTTTTTCGCTTCTCCTTTGCTTCCTCCCTTCTAAAAAGATTTCTTCTGCTGACTTATCCATTATCGTTTCGTCATTATAAAGATTTTCCCTTTCTTCTGTTTGTTGTTCCTCCGCTGTCACTTCATCATTATAAAAAAATTCCCATTTTTCTTGTTCTTCTCTTTTTCTTTCACTTGCAAATATTTCCATTTGTTCCACTATTTCATCTTCTGTGATTATTTCTGGTTGTTCTTTTGCCGCTATTTTCTGCTTCTCTTTTTCTTGTGGTTTAATAGAGTTTTCTGTGCTGTTTCTTTTCCTATCCATTTTTCCGTCTCTTTTTCAATTGTTTTGTTGTTAGTGGTTGTTCTTGTTCTTGTTTTGTTGTATGTTGCTTTAGTTGTTCATCCGGTTGTATTATTTCTTGTTGTTTTTGTAGTCCTTGTTGTTCTTTCTCGTCTTTATCCTGAGCTGTGGTTTGCCTTAGTTGTGATTTTCGGGGCCTTGGTTGTGGTTTGTTAGGCATTTGTTTTTCCTGATCCTGTGTTTCTTTTTCATTTCTTGTCTGGTTGGTTGTTACTTGAGGATTTGTAGTATCCTTGCTCAGGATGAGTTGCGGTACTTCTAGGTTCCTCTTTTCTGTTGTTGTTTGTTCTATTGCTATCTTGCAATTTCTTGGTGTATGTCCTGTTTTCCTGCACTTGCTGCATTTTCTATAATAGATACATCCTTTGTATCAAGTTGTGATCATAAATCCCCGTAGGAAACACCTTCTTCTTATTGTCCTTAGTTTTGTTCTTTCAATTTCTAATATCCTTGTTTCAGTAAAAATTTCGAACCCCGGTATTTTCCCTAAGCGAAACTTTTCCACCTTACTGCCAAATTTTTCTTCTGCCCATATTGCCACAATTTCAGTTGGAATTTCCATAGGTATGCCGTTTACGTGCGATTCCCCCATTTGTTTCTTTATTTTCCGCATGATTGGTTTTGGACTTTGAATTATTGCTCTTTGGCCGCATATTGTAGTTTCTCCGTATTTCAATGCTGGTATATTTCCTCTATATCTGATGTTGTATCCGTTTGCTGCATAATTTATTGAGTAGATTTTGGATAAGATTTCTTCATCTGTGATTTTAAAATGTATCAATACTGATGTTGTGCCTGGTATTTCTCTGTTGTTCAGATCTGGAAATATTATTTGCTGTGTACCTTCTTTGTACTTGCACTCTATATAGTCTCCATCATCTACTGTCACTCTCTTTGTTCTAAAATATTTTTGAAGTTCTGTCATGGTTCTTCTCGCCGACGCCATTTTTTCTCGTACTGTCCGTTTGTTTCCGTCTGAGCTCAACTCACTTTTCTCCTTGGTTTTTGTCTTCTTCTTTCCTTTAGTTATTCCTTGGTTTTTTTTTGTCTTCTTCTTTCATTTAGTTATTCCTTTTGATTCATTGTAATAGTCATCTATTTTGTTTCGTTCTGTTCCAAAGCAGACCGCATTTAAACTGAGTCATATTTTCCTGATATAAATATTTGTTTTCTCGTATCAATAGCTCATGCATTTTCTTTGGCTACATAACATTTTATCCTCTTATGCTCTTTTGCAAGCTAGCTTTTGTTCATTTCTAACGTGCGCATTCGTAGTATTCAGCTTGGAGGGAACGTTGATTATGACTTCTTCAAAGCTTCTACGCCATGATTTTAGTCCACAATTTGTATCCATGATTTTAACAATGAGAAATTTTTTTACCGGGACTTTCCCAGATTTATCATATACCAGTTATATCGGACCATTGGCATGGTCTATCTTTGTGCTGGAAAATCAACATCACCACCACCATTTTTATTTGAGAAACTTTGTATAATGCAATTACACACGTATGATTTGGGGGGATTCAGTAAAATTCCAGAGCTTACGAACACTGTTTCCCCAACAATAACAAGAAGGAAAGTATAATATTAAATATCTCAATGCTGGTACCAACGACTTTACAGAAAATATGAATACACTTACATACAAAAAGATAAAAAGGATAAAGAACTTATTTATTGTGATTCAAATACTTGTGAGTTCACCCAAATAATTAAATCCCTTGGTCATCCAATTACAATTATGCACAGCTAAAATTATTTCTGTGTTTTGTAATGTTAACATAGAGTTGCCAAATAATAGTGTTTCAGTGCTAATAGCTAAATGAAGTGTGTATAGGATTTGATCTCTAAGATATGATTTTTCGCGTTCCTAATTTACTTTGGATTTTAGTTGTATATCCGGTAGATTAAATCCTCCCGTTGCTTTATCTTTCATTAGATTTTCGCTATTAATATGACGTATTCCGTCCTAATACAATCTAATACTAACTTTTCTATAACATCTGTTATGACTTTAAATAGGTCTGTAATTTTCAAGATTTTCTTTTTCCATGCGAAAATTGATATTCATTTTATTCTATTTAAAATATATTTATAGTTAATCAGTACCTTTGAGCATTGAACGTTTGAAGGCCATTGTGGCTTCCTTGCCAGTTTTCAAAATCATTCGGATTTCTTTTTTAATTTTTTTTTTATAGATTACGTCCCCTCGTTTGTTTATTCAATCAAAACATCCTTTTCTTATTTGCTCTTCCTCTGAGTTAAAACTTAATTTTTTTGATGGGATTGCTTTTTCTTTCCTGTCTTTTCTTTCCTAGAATTCTATTTTATTCGTTCTTCAGAATTTTCACTACCATTGTTAAATTTTACCACATCGTTGACTTAGCCCTATAATTTATGTTGGTTTTTTTTTTTTCTTCTTCTCCAAATACTGTACCATGTCTTTGCCCAGTTGTAATTTTTATTGACACTGGTTATTCTTTTCTGTATAGTGTTGTTTTCATTTCCCTTTGCCTCTGCCCAAACTCGTTTTCTCTTTGTTAGATAACATAATTTTTCATTAAAAAAATAATCTTGAAGGTATACTCCGGTATGGTACATGAATTAAACTCTGTTTCTAATGTTTTGTTTTTAAAAAAATGAAACGAACATGTTTTCTGCTTTTTCCTTGCCATAATCGTTAGTATACTTTAATTTACTAGTATTTAATTTGCTCATGATATCGCTTATGTTAATGGGCAAAATTATATTAGCAAGCTGCTTATCTTTGTCTAGCAGTCCGTAAGTCTTGTCATGGTCACGTAGTATATTTTTTTTAATTATATATTTTCAATGTTTGCAACTTGTTTCTTGACATTGATTATTTATGTAGTATAGTGCTGTGTTTTTTTTCCATTTACCTTTGCATCGTCTATTTATCTCCTTTTCTTAAATAAATATGATTCTTCAGGAAAATGATCGAAAAGGTATTATCCATTATAATACACGCATTAACTACTTTTTTTATTTTTTTTAAAAATATTTATTTAACTGTATAAAGTCTCCTTCCGTTTGTTCTTACAATAATTTTACGTGTATTTTCAGTTACTGGTATTTTATATTCTGAAAGCATCATTTATGGTAAGAAGCAAATTATATTATCAAGCTGTTTATCTTTTTTTGCGGTCAGTATGTGTTGTAGTCAGTTAGTATATGGTTTAAATCTTCCTCATTAATTTTTTTATAACTAATTTTTCAAAATGTTTTTCTCCGTCTGCTGTCAAACCAACGTTTGGAAAGCTTTTTGTCGGTGTGTATATGTTTATGAAATAATACAACTCAAAGTTTATGTGATTCATTTATTTTTGGGGTTATTGATTAACTTTTATATTTGTCAAAGATTTTGTTGATTTAGTTGAAGACATTACTGTACTAACTCATTCTCTTATTATTTCTTATCTTAACTACAATTATCACATTCAACCCTTGTTTTGTATGTTTATTTAATTAATTAAAGGATTATAGCTACTTTCTGAATTCCCACCTGTTATTACAAAGGTGTTTACTACATTCATTGTCCTCAATAAAATATGGCTTGCCCATAGGTCGAGTATCCTGAGGCATCTAAATCGTATCTATTATGGATATCACCTAGACCGGTGAAAAGAACCGATTGTGAGTAGAACTCATATCATCCGAGTTTAAGCCTTGATCAAAGGCCTTGGAGTCTTCCGACCGCAAATTAAATTGTTGACCATCACGCCCGGAGATTAAGATCAACTAAAACAGTTCTATTACAGGTTTTAGTATTGCGTAGAGAAAAAATAAACGGAACAATACAATTATAGATCAACAATAAATCAGAAGTATTTTTTAAATTGCACTTGACTGCAAAAACTGTAATGCAGTTAAATATTTTTGTTTATAAATTTACAAAAAGTGTACGATTGTTTCAGGAAATCGTTATAATTGCAAATTAATAATTTCAAGACAAAAATTCCATTGATCAGGATCGGGAGAACAGTGTGTGTGTTAGTTGCGTCACTAGGGCTGTACGGTGGATGCGGACCGCAACGGGTGACATCAGCGGGTGTGACACCAAAATGGTAGGAAGGACGTCCAATGGGTGACACAATGAGATTACCGCACTAGATGACACCAACCCTATTGACAGTGTGTGTGTGTGTGTGTGTGTGTGTGTGTGTGTATGTGTGTGTGTGTGTGTGTGTGTGTTAAAGAAAGTATTGCTTTTGTCTAAAAATATTTTATCCAACCAATTGTGAAATCCAAACAACCCCAATATGTTTGATTTCCCTCTGTCTCAAATATGAAAGAGTGAATTAAATATATCAATATAATTCAAAACAGTAGCGACGAATGACGAATTTGTTTCAAATATGTCAATGGTCTCAGATGCATTAGTGTGTGAATAGTGCACAACAACAACAACAACAACAACAACAACAACAACAACAATAATAATAATAATAATAATAATAATAATAATAATAATAATAATAAAGTATAACCCACGATTATATTACATTCGCGAATAGGACAAATATATATCGATTTCAGTCTCAGTTAAATATCTTACATTATCTTTTAGAAAAGTTGTTGAAACGTGTAATGCTTGAGAAGGGGAGTACTATCCAGTTCTTAGTTCAAATGTAAGCTTGGGGATGGAATTAATAGAAATGGGGGAAGATGAATCTAAAAATGAACATCTCTATCAAAATGAAAGCAGGACGCAGATCAAAACAAACTTTAAGAAATTATCTAGATAATATTATTGTTCAATTTTTAAAAATGACCACATAATCACAAGGGGTTGGGTTCGGAGCGATTAACACAGAGGCTTGCGAAACTTTACACTTTCCATGAACGGTTGTTACAACTAAGTATCTCTCGGTGTTTTCCTTTCCTGTAGATTATATATATATAATATTATATATATATATATATATTATCTCTAGATTATAAGAAATGATAGATTGTAAGGTGACCTTGGGATGGTTCCCCGACCCAGTGGTCAACTTATTACGGGCATATTAAATAATAAAACATATACAAAAAGTATCTCTGTGGTTTCTATTATTACGAGATGACAGTGACGTGTCCACACTAACAAACAAAAAATGTCAATCTTTGACTGAACCAGCGAAAGATTCAACTTTAATGACTAATCTATCAGAAACATAATTGGCAAAGACGTTTCAGAAAATGGCTAGAACACACACATACCTTATAGTTCTAAAACCCTAATTAATGTTTAATATTTCACACAATGTCACTTATTTATAACACCTGTAAACAAACGGTGATCTCTTATCAGGTAACATTTAAAAGAAGCTCTGATACACGAATAATATACAGATTGATTGATTGATTGATTGATTGATTGATTGATTGATTGATTGATTGATTCATTCATTCATTCATTCATATTATTATTATTGTTGTTATTATTATTATTATAGTTTCACACACACACACACACACACACACACACACACATACACACACACACACACACACACACACACACACACACACACACACACACACACAGATGTATATATTGGAAACTAATGGTAATAGTTAATTATACCGGTACGTTTACCGCTGGAAATAAGTTCATGTCAGATGTCAACTAGTGGGGCGTGATTACTCTGACCTATGGCATGTGCAAGAAAGCAAATCCGTTAATCTCTCTATGAAATGACGTACTATTGGTCAGTTTGATGTCTAATTGGCTTCTTTACGGAATAATGAATAAGGACATGCACGGGGGATAATATAAAAGACCGTTACTATATATAGATCCGTATCGTTGTCCTAGTCATTGCAGTGAATCTTTCATCAGAAATATAACGGAGTTAAACTGAGATATATTTGTGTTGTTGGAAACAAAACGTGCAACATTTTATATTTATAACCGTGATGGAGCAAGTCGGATGTTTTCGTGACTTAGTGGTGACACATACACTAGAATGGCCAAGTCTTACAGCACAGTGGTTGCCCAGTGTTACAAGACCACAGGGAGAAGACTGCATGTTCCAAGGACTAATATTGGGCACAAACACATATTTGGAGGAGCAAAACTACTTGTTGATTGCTAACGTACAACTGCCCAATGACAATCCTCAGTTCAACAAATCAGGTAATTGGAATATCAATATAGATAAGAAAATCAATCACAGAGGCGAAGTGAACAGGGCTTGCTACATGCCACAGAATCCTTGCATCATTGCAACAAAGACATCGTACAGTGATGTGCTGATATTTGACTACAGAAAGCAACCATCTGAACCAGATCCCAGTGGAAAATGTAGTCCAGAACTGACACTGAAAGGTCACGAGGAAGAAGGATATGGCCTGTCTTGGAGTCCCATTCTAAATGGCCATCTTATTAGTGCATCGGACGACGACGTCATTTGTTTATGGGATATCAATTCCATGTCTACAGAAGGAGGAGTTATTGATGCAATGACCATTTTTACAGATCATACATCAGTTGTAAATGATGTGGCATGGCATCCCTCACAACAAAATATGTTTGGGTCTGTGGCTGATGACAAGAAACTTATGCTCTGGGACACTCGCTCAATAACGCCTGTCACATTGTTCATGCCCACGCTGATGATGTCCACTGCCTGGCATTTAATCCCTACAACGAGTTTCTTCTCGCCACTGGATCTGCAGATGGGAGTATTGCATTGTGGGATATAAGGAATTTCAAATGGAAGCTGTACTCTTTAGAGACATATACAGATTCAGTAAGCCAGATTCATTGGTCCCCTCACAATGAGAAAATCCTGGCATCAAGTGGCAGAGATGAAAGGCTATATGTCTGGGATTTAGGCAAACTTGCATTGGAACGATCTGCAGAAGATGCTGAAGGTGGCCCACCAGAGCAGCTATTCGAAATTTGCGAGCATACTGGCCATATCTTTGAATTCTCCTGGAATCCCATTGAGCCTTGTGTAATCTGTTCTGTGACAAAGAATAACATCGTGCAAATCTGGCAAATGTCGGAACACCGTTATCAGAAACAACCCTTAAAATTAGGTCATTGAAATTAAGACTTATATACTTGTATAATTTAATGCCAATTGTAACTCATTTAAATGGTTAAAGACGGTATTTAGTTTAGAAGATAACTGAAATTTTAAGTCGTTGATTACTAGCAGAGGTTTAAATCTATTTTCTCTATTTGGAAAAACCAGAGGTTTAAAGCTCTATTCATTTCTTGGAAATAACACGTCATCTTTGCTTGAGAAGTGAATTTGCGTGTTTGATGCATGTCTAAAATTAGTGGTCACTTATATTAGTCGTGCTAATATAATTTTATCCAGCTAGGCATATCTGAGTTTCGTTTTCTGCAGTTGACACAGGATTGCCAGATAATAATGTTTCAATCGTAGGAGTGAAGGGGGGTGGGTGAAACATTATTATTTGGCAATCCTATGTTAACCGCAGAAAACAATACAGAGATATTTTTAGCTGTAGATGACAACCTTATATTAGAATAGCCAAGAGATTTACTAAATTCACCGAGCTTATAATTATTTGAATCGGAATTAATTAGTTCTTATTCCATTCCTTGGTATAGTTTGTATATAATTGTACGATTATTCTATCTAAATACATTTTTAACGTCAACGAGATTCTTGATGTTTTATTTTCAGTCTTGCTACTGTTAGGGAGGAAGTGTAATAGTCTTATACTTTCTACTGAATACCCCAAATCATAGGTTTATGATGGCACTAGACGAAGTTTCTCAAATGAATATGGTTGAAACTGAACTAAACTAAGTCGACAACCCTGACTAACACGGTCATTTGCATCAAATGCCTTTGAAATTATATTTATCAGGCCGTCTTCTTTTTTTCCTCTAGTATATGGATTATTAAGATACATTCCCTCCTCACCCACCATCCACCAAAACAGAAATCTATTACAATATTTTCATATTTAAGTAGGTTTGCCTTGTTTAAGACATTCTATAAGTGACTACAGATCTGTTCTGTCATGTACATAGATAATAATCTTCTCAATTATTTGTATTAATTTAATTTTAGGATATGCATGTGGATAAATTATATCAAGCTTTCACCCCTTCTCTCATATATTCAGGAGAGCTGAGTGGCTCTATCTATTTTAACTGTTAGGAGAATGTTTGTTTAGGGTTGATTTATTGGCAAATATTGATGCTTTCTCAAAAGATTCGTTATGATTGGGGTTTTCCTCGTAAATATGTAAAAAAAAATCTTTTTTGAAATAAAGTTTCTAGTTATTAAAGATTCGTAATATTTTAATTTCTTCTGACATTTTAAGTAGTTTTATTTAATGTCTAATTTGTTATTGTTATATTTAATTGCCTGAAGGAGATTGGTTGTAGTTCATGTCAAATATTCTGAGTTCTTTCATTTTGAGTTGATCTTAGCCTTAGTGCCTGATGTCCAGTTATTTTTTATGTCCGGTCTTATGAATAGAAGTGTCAGGGCTTTATTTACGACTAACTGGTCTGACATGAGTTCTACTCAACAATTAGTATCTTATTGCAGGTCAGGTAATATCCTGTAGTTAATGAGCGTTAATTAATCTTAGCCTCAGGATTTAAAAAAACAACTATCGTCCAACTATATATGCGATTATGAATCGGATGAACGCATATGTAATGATATGTGAGATTTCTTCAATTGGCCATAATTCTTTAATTAAATCTAAATTTAGGTTAAATGCGCCGTTTTAATTGATGTTAGAAATGTAAATCAAAATATTGACTAAATTTTATGTTTAAAATATTGTACAAATGTAGAAGTTGACCTGCTGCTGATTACAAAGTTCTTATACAAACACGAGCTAACACTAAAGGATTGCCTTCATTTTAGTTTGTCCGTTAAATATATAAATTCATGTCAGAATTAAAAATTGTGAAATTAAGTAACAATTTTGGTAAATTATAATAAGGGAAGGAATTAGCTGGAGAAAGAAATCAAAATATTGTTTGAAAATAATAAACATACGTGAGTAGAGGAAACTGAAATGTGTGTGTGTGTGTGAGAGAGAGAGAGAGAGAGAGAGAGAGAGAGAGAGAGAGAGAGAGAGAGAGAGAGAGAGAGAGAGAGAGAGAGAGAGAGAGAATTTTTGAGGAACTAATCTATAAAGGACAGGAATATAATAGAAAGGTGAATACAAGAATGTAGTGTCAATTTAGCAAAAATACATAGTACGGCAAAATATTATAGAAATTTTTTACTAATAATCTTAAATTTGTCGGCAACACAAAACATAGACCCATAAGTAAAAATGCAGAATATGAAAGTGTAATCGTCTCAGTAAAATTGATGAGTGAAATAAAAATGCCGTGACATTGGCATTATTCACACATAAATGTTACTCCATAGCTCGTGATAGAATGTCTCAGATCATGCATGACATGTTAAGAGTAAATTATAGTAACTTAAATTACGATTTATATACGAATATTGTACGTATAACATTAATTGATCCTAAGGTGAAATTGAGTATGCAAAACACTTCTAAACTGTTCTAAATATTCGAATGTTAGAGATCAAATCCTATACACACCCTTTTGCTAAAACGACCCAAAATTTATTTGTCAACTTTATGTTAACTGTAGATCAAAGACACATACACATTTATAACTGTGCAAAATTATAGTTTGAAGACCAAGAGATTTAATGAAATGACTGAACTCAACCTTTTGAATCATAATTAATTAGTTCTTATTCATTGTTAGGCGTCCCGGTAAAAACCACAGGCCTATGGAAAGCTAGACCAAGCGTTCTTACCCACATTGGCCGAGTCCGAGATTAGAACCCACGAGCACAGATGCCATATGGCAGTGAACGGTATAGGCGTGTGCTTTCCGGTAACTTAGTCTTAATAAAAGCATAAGAGATGCAACGCTGTTTATTTTTAGTGTGTTATATTTATATGCACTGGTTTTGATACTGTTTAAAATTAAGCACAGAAATATATTAAGATAAGTAACTAACAAAAGCAATAGAAATACCCAAGAGATATAGGAAATGCAAATATGTCATTTAAATTCGTAAGTACGTACGCAGGCACACACACACACACACACACACACACACACACATACACACACGCACACACACACACACAGAGACATGCATGCATCCATGCATGCACACATACATACATACATACATACATACATACATACATACATACATACATACATACATACATACATACATAAATACATACATACATACATACATTTGGTGAAAGTATATGCTATTAGAGCTAGTAAATGGGAAATAAAAAAGTCGAAATGGTCTAAGCAAACCCCTGCAAGTTCGACACAATTTGAAATGTTTTAAAATTATATTCGATTTGAATTTTTGCTAAAGAACGAGGCCACCAGTACAAGTGGAATTTAAGATAACCACAAAAAGTCTGTATTCACTATCGATCGCATTGGTGGGTTGGTCGTAGTGCAATTCAAAGTACATTAGCTTCATATAGCTTGAGAACAGAGAGATACTTTCAAATAACCCAAAATTTTGAAAAAGACAAAATTATAACATTTTATAAATGAGCTGAGGGGAAAATACACGTAATGTCTGGGAGAGGAGGGGGATGGGTAAACGAGTCGTACTATAAGGATTGGTACATTCACCAGCCCATCCAACATTACGGCTAAAAATATTCCACTCACCCTTCTACCACTGCCGATAAAATACATGACCCAAATATGTTTTTCTTTCCTTCCCTTATAAACAATCGTTGCATAAAAAGATTAAAATTAAAAATACTTAACTAGGGTTGAACAAAATAAGCCAGCCATTACAAATGCATAAATGTCACCATGCCAAACAAACAAACACCACCACCACCACCACCAATAATAATAATAATAATAATAATAATAATAATAATAATAATAATAATAATAAGAAGAAGAAGAAGAAGAAGAAAAAGAAGAAGAAGAAATAGACCACTATTATCTTACATACATGAAAATAAAAACATACACCGATCTCTGGTAAGACTTACTAATTAAATTATACACGGAAAACCTACCTTAACGCCCAATGCCTAATTAAAGGAGTACATGCCAATTCAGAATTAAACTTTAAGTTTGGTTATGTACCTCATGAAAAATCTGGAAACGATGTTCAGAATAACGTAATAGGCTATCCGAACGAAGAGGAATCCCAATACCAAAAATACATATATTTCATTTTCCAAAACTAAATTCTTTTGGAAAAAAAACCCCACAAAAACGTCTACATCTGCAAAGGTGTTGGGGTAGAGGATCGGGGAAGAAACATGTATAGGATCAAAGGTAGTCACAATAAAGATCGATATTTTATTTGTGGAAATTGATTTATATTTACGACTTCTCCGAATTAAGTTATTTAAGTAAGAGCTTTTAGAAGGACATAGATATACATGTACATTACTTTCAGATGATCGGTGTTACTTCCGTTTTCGTAATATTTGAGATATATGCCATTATGCTGTTAATAGTCATTCATTCATTCGTTGATTCGTTCGTTGATTCGTTCGTTGATTCATTCATTCATTCATTCATTCATTAATTCATTCATTCATTCATTCGTTCATTCGTTTATTCACTGAGCTATGCATGGATTAAACAAGAACAGGCTCTGTGTCGTCGATAGTAGTTTAATCAAATAATATATTTTAGAATTTTCTTAAGCAACTTCTGACCCATAGAGATTTTATCATTAAATTTACCTTTAATTAACAAACAGACGGGTCTAAATAAAAATAAATTTGTTAAAATTATCAAAATATATCATTTCTGTTTTTATATTATTATTATTATTATTATTATTATTATTATTATTATTATTATTATTATTATTATTGTTGTTGGTGGTGGTGGTGTTGTTATTTACTTTTATGCAAAAAGAATTTGAAAATTATCAGAAATAGTTAATTGTCCATGTTAGGTTAATACTGAAAATCAATTTATGCCGGATGTTGAACAATGGGGAGTAATTACTCCGACTTATGACACAAATATTATTCAGGAAACCACTAATCCTTCTATAAACTGACGTACTTTTGGTCACTTGTATATCTAATTAGGTTTTTAAATGAATAAGGACTTGCAAGGGTGACTAGGAAATACTATACAAGACAGCTAGTTCTGTATTTATATATAGTGACTGCGATTCCTGAGATTAGACTGCGTGTCCCAGCGTCTATGTCATGTGCATCTGAATAGTTTACCACAAGGAAGTCGACTTAATATTTAGTGACATTGTTTTATTTGAACCACAACGTGTAATATTTAGATTTTCAAACAATGATGGAGCAAAAAGGATGTTTTCATAAGGCAGAGGGAGAACAAATGTGCAGTGAGGACAATAATATACTTGATATGGAAGAAAATGTTTTCAAAGACTTATTGGTGAAACATGCACTGGAATGGCCAAGTCTTACAGCACAGATAGCTAATGTACAGATACCTAATGAAAATCCTCAGCGTAATGCTCTTGATTACGACTACGAATCAGTTAATTGGAAGGTTGAGATAAATCATGAAGGTGAGGTGAATAAGGCTTGCTTTATGTCACAGAATCCTTACATCATTGCAACACAGACATCGTACGGTGATGTGCTGGTATTTGACTGCACAAAGCAACCGTCTGAGCCTGATCCCAGTGGAAAATGTAGTCCAGAACTGACTTTGAAAGGTCATGGGCAAGAAGGATATGGACTTTCTTGGAATCCCATTCTAAATGGCTATCTAGTTAGTGCTTCATATGACCACGCCATTTCGTTTTGGGATGTCAATTCCATGACTGCTAATAGAGGGGTTATTGGTGCGATCGCCACTTTTAAAGAACACGCATCAGTTGTAAACGACAATATGTTTGGATCCGTGGGTAATGACGAGACACTTATGATCTGGGACACTCGTTTATACAACACAACTCGTATTATTCGTGCCCATACTGCTGCGGTCAACTGCCTGGCATTTAATCCCTACCAAGAGTTTATTCTGGCCACTGGATCTGCGGATGAGACTATTGCTTTGTGGGATCTAAGGAATTTGAAATCGACGCCGTACTCGATTGAGTTGCATAAAGACGCAACAATCCAACTTCAGTGGGGGCTCAGAGCTGTACATCTATTTCGTCATTAATTTTACTTTACAACTTCACGAGCCAGGGTGGAACTTCCATAATATTTTAATTAATATATTGGAAGTACCCCACCCCAACCTTTGCAAACGCCACAATAAATTTTTTTAAACTTTTTAAATTCATGTTTATGTAGTTTCTTAACATCCTTATATCTCTATTTATGTTTTTTTTTAAAAATAAACAAAATCAGATTTTGAACGTTCAGTCACGTGATAGGCTATTGTCACAGTAGTGTGGTTAGTGGCATTGATGATGACGCTGTTTCTATCTGTTTTTCCTTTTGCTCTATATCCTATTTCTATTTTCCTCAATATTTCTCTTTTTCTACGCATACGTACTGACCACTAGGCAGAGTTACAGAATAGCTCATCCTGACTGTTTCTAATCATTTTGCTGATAAAGCAGATAAAAAGCAGTAGTTCCAGTAGCTGTTTACATGTAAATCTCTCTCTCTCTCTCTCTCTCTCTCTCTCTCTCTCTCTCTCTCTCTCTCTCTCTCTCTTGTGAATTGATCGTAGTTTTACTCTCAGTCTTTAGGGATATCTTAGTCCTGAACCCAAATGCAAGAAAAAACATGTTGGTTACAGGTGCTCATCATATATCTACAATTACGGAAAAAAGTTAGGTGGGTAACATTGCATACATACATACATACATACATACATACATACATACATACATACATACATACATACATACATACACACATACATAGAGTGAACTGTATTTACAAAAAAAATACGTACGGACGCACAGAAGGACAAATTTTAAATACAAGCATAATTGCTACATTTTTGTGGATAAAACATCGAAAAAGATATATTCGATCTTTTTTCCTGAATAATATTATTTATTTTATTTATCCAAGAAATATGTAGTTAGACGATGCAAAGGCAAAATAGAAAATAGGCATAACTATACATTATAAATAATGTATGTCAACTTTTGGGGAACGTTTACAAAATGTTACAATTGAGCATAGCCATACCACAAATGTGTGGAGAAATAAGGTCAGAAAGAAATTGTGAATCTAATTAAACAAAATGGTAAAGTTGACAAATAAAAAGTAAAAGCTAGTTAACGGATTCAGTGAAAAATCAAGAAGATGCATATAATGCAAATTCATAAATTTAAGATGTTTAAGGATGGGGAGAGCAAATAAAGGACAGAATATTTTGACTAACTATTCGAGGTAGTGAAAATTAAATACTTGTAAATTAAAGTATACTATCGATTATGGCAAGAAGAAAAAAGAAAATAGGCTTGATAATTTTTTGGTAACAAAACACTAAAAAAAGAGTTTATTTCAAGCAGTATCTAAGTTTATAGCTTCTCGAACATTTCCCTAAACAAATTATATTATCTATAATAAAGCGAGATAACTTAATAGGGCAGAGGTCAAAGGAAACTAAACAGCAATATAAACAAAAGAATAACCAGTGTGAATAAATATTTTTTAACACACACAAAATAATACAACTGAGCAATGACTTGGTACAATACAGGAGAGTAAAAGAAGGACAAAAATTTGAATTTAATTAAACAAGTTGGTAAAATTTGACAATGAAAAGCTGGAAACGAATACTATAGAATACTAGAAAATAATGGATGCGGGAAAGAAAATGCAAACCCGTGAAAATTGTAGTTTTAATTTAAGTGAAGAGCAAATAAGAACAGCACGTTTTGACTGAAAGAGCAAATAAGAACAGCACGTTTTGACTGAAAGAGCAAATAAGAACAGCACGGTTTGACTGAAAGAGCAAAAAAGAACAGCACGGTTTGACTGAAAGAGCAAATTAGAACAGCACGGTTTGACTGAATAAGTAAAGGAGTGGAAGTAATCTAAAACAAAACAACGAATGCTTTCGAAAAGCACCAAGATTGTAAATAAACCAATTATAGACAGAGTTCTCATAATTGAAAAATGAGTAGGAAACCGCAATGCCTCAATATATAAATAAATGTTTAAAACTCTGGGGATTGGTAGCTAGAAAACATATTCTAAATAGAATAAAAACATGATCTGTTCATGTCTCTTCTCATTTGTTGTGCATTTATATATTTTAATTCCATTATATGTTAACAACAACAACAACAACAACAACAACAACAAAGCAAATGGGTATTGCCCTTTAAAATTATTCACACATCACACCTTTGCCTTTGTGAGTTGGAGTCACGGTTCGACCAGTATATGTATATGAGAAAGTCTGTCAGTAAATTCCTGTGGGTTGAGAGTTCTTCTTGGCGTTTACTCCACCAAATATACTGGCCACCTACATTAGCCTATCTTGTGCGAAAACAAAATGGTGTTAAACCCCACAAAAACAAACCAAACTATGAGTTCCATAGCTATTATCAGTTTTGTACACTTTGTTATTTTGTCTTGTATTAGTAGGTAATTATCAAAGGTTTTTATTTTAAATCCACTTACAAGGTTAATCCGTGTGTTATTTAGATTGTCAGTGCCTTAGATTTTGATTTTTGTCCGTAAATAGTAAATAAATGGTATCATAACTAACTTTTTTAATTTGTTAGAAGATAATTGTATTCTGGTATTACTTGTACTTATTCCATCATGCCAACTGACTACCTGTAAATATCAAATAAAATTAATGTTTATGATCAGTTTATTTTTAATGCTGACAAAATATAAGCACAAATATTATGGGGCAGTCAATATGTTTTCTTCTTAAACCTAGTTGAATTTTGACTTTGAAAACTGGCCCTCTTGCACATACCTTTATGGATAGACCATCTGTCTTTATGTTGAGAGGTTTTACTGCATCGAAATTGATTCTTTTTTGGAAAAAGAATGGATGAAGAATTTTCAGAAAAATGTTTGCTTAACGAATTTAACATCTCAAAATTATTTTTCTTCAATTAATCTCTCTCTCTCTCTCTCTCTCTCTCTCTCTCTCTCTCTCTCTCTCTCTCTCTCTCTCTCTCTCTCTCTCGATCGATCGATCGACACACACACACACCTTTAAGACCGCATAATTTTGTATGGCTTTATTTTCTTGTCCTCTTCTCTTGTATGTTTAATATTTTCGAACATTATTTTGATTTCTTTCTCCAACTTTTTCCTTTATTATGATTTAACAAATTGGTTACTTAATTTCACAATTGTTTTTAATTCTGACATGAAGTTATATATATATATATATATATATATATATATATATATATATATATATATATATATATAATGGGCAAACCAATATGAAGGTATTGTTTTGTGCTTATATGCAGTCTTTTTGCCGTAGCTTAGTCTCTTAGTATAAGAATTTCTTTAATTAGCAGCAGGTCAACTTCTACAGCTGCCTCGCTTGGCACTCAGCATTGAGAATTTTGTGCTAGTATTTATCAGCTTCATGTGTTAGGACAATGTGACTGTGTGGGACATGATGTCTCATGACCGTGTGACATGATTCCCAGTACTAGGCATCCATGTAGACAGTGCAGACTTTGTAGCGATATGCATGAAAAAGTGTTAAAGCTGCATTAAAAATCCAGATCACACACACGAACACACAGACACACGTCATCTTACAGATTGCAAGGAAAACTATTAGAAAAATTCAGCCTAGACGTTTCTGATCAAATTTCTGAAGAAAAGGGTACGTTGTTGAGATCATATATGATAGTTATTGAGATCATACGACACAGTTATTGAGATCATATATGACAGCTATTGAGATCCTTCATGATCAGTTATTGATATCACATATGACACTATTACTGAGGTCAGATATGACATTTATTGAGATCATATATGACATAAATATTGACATCATATGACATATATGACACAGTTATTGAGATCATAAATTATAATTATTGAGATCATATATAACACAATTATTGAGATCATATATGATAAAGATATTGAGATCATATATGACACAGTTATTGAGATCATTTTTGACACAGTTATTGAGATCATATATGTCGGATATTGAGATCACATATGACACAGTTATGAGATCATATATGACACAGTTGTTAAGATAAAATATGACAGTTCTTGAGATCACACATGACAGGTATAGAAATCACATTAGTTTTCCACAATAGAAAACCAGAGTGGCTGATTTACCACATGTCATAAATCATTAAAGATTTCATTATATCTTTTAAACCTTTTGTTGATTTTATTATTTTCTTTCAATGACCTTGTGTTGTAAATGCTAAAATTATATTTTTTTAAATGTTTTGTTTCCCATTATTTAACAAGATTCAAAAGTCATAATCATGTTACATCAAGTCTCTCCAAGAGTTCAATGTAATACAAGTTAATTTATCAATGATGTAATAAAGTAAGGATTATGTCATTTTCAGTGGTACTGAAGTCATTCAATTTACAATTGTAGGCTACTTTGATGTCATTTAGAATGACCACCTCTTAATCTATTGGATGATTGATGTTTGCTTTTGGGTGAGCATTTATAAGCAGCAAAGTTTAAGATTATGTGCATGATTTATAAGCAGCAAAGTTTAAGATTGTGTGTATGATTTATAAGCAGCAAAGTTTAAGATTGTATGTATGATTTATAAGCAGCAAAGTTTAAGATTGTGTGTATGATTTATAAGCAGCAAAGTTTATGATTATGTGCATGATTTATAAGCAGCAAAGTTTAAGATTGTATGTATGATTTATAAGCAGCAAAGTTTAAGATTGTGTGATTGAACTAATTTGTAACAATGTTGATGTTTGTGTAGCATATACTGTACACAGTTGTAGGGGTACAGAAATACAGTTGATACATTGTAATGGAATTGGAACATAGCGATACTTTACATTCACATGAGAGACACGGACATAATCGGGGGAGGTAGGGTGGCATTTGCTTATACCACCTCCACACCTGACCATTAAGGTTGTTGTTATTTAAAAGTGCTCGGTACTATGGAAGTTATTCTTGTACACGTTTACTGCAAATATCTTTTTTTTTTGCATAAGTATTTGTTACCGCTTGTGTGACCTCGTGGTTAGAGCGTCCGCCTCGGAAGCGTGACGTCGTGGGTTCGAGCCCCGGTCGAGTCATACCAAAGTCTTACAAAAATGGTACTAACAGCTACCTTGCTTGGCGCTCAGCATTAAGAGGTTAGTGTTATGACTGGTCGGCTTGGTGTCAGCATAATGTGACTGGGTGGAATATCATGCTACATGTCTGTGGCATGATGCTCAGTGCTAGACATCACTTTAAACTGCCAAACTGAAGACATCGTAGCGATATGACTGAAAAATTGTTAAGCTACGTTAAAAATCCCAATCACACACACACACACACACACACACACACACACACACTTATTTGTTAAGTCAACAATGTATTGCTATGAAATACTCGGTTATTTGTTTTAATATAAGCCGTTTTCTGTATAATTTCATTTAATTAGTTTATATCCAAAAGGCAGCAACTTAGGGAATAGTTGACATTTATCTTAGTCATTGATATCATAGATCTATATTTGAACTTTTTAACTAATTTTATCCATTGTGAAAAAAAGAAATTTCTTTTTTTTGAAACTACCCTTATCAATCATACCAGCAAGAATGTCATAAGATTGTATATTGTGTATTATTTGCTTACACTTCGTGTTCAATTACAAGACAAGATAGACCCTGATTTATCATCGCCTTAGGCGCTGGCTGGTCTGGGTCTATGATGTTTGTTCTACTGATAAGTCTTTAATAAACTGCATAGACTCAGTTCTGCTGGTGTATTATGCGACGGCAGAAATGGGTGTGTGCAGCTTGCAGTAGGACTCGACTTGTAAATGAATGTACATGGTACTTACAATATATAGTATTAAAGAAAGTGCTACTTGTTCCCTAAAACTAATTATGTAGCCAAAGCATAAACATTTTCAATATTTTAACTAATCTTAGAAACTTGTGCATCAGTCCATTGTATTAAAGTTTTCAAGGAAAGGAAGAATGTACTCATAATGGCCATAGTACAGTGTGCGTGTATCTGTCTGTCTGTCTATCAATCTATGTATGTATGTATGTATGTATGTATGTATGTATGTATGTATGTATGTATGTATGTATGTATGTATGTATGTATGTATGTATGTATGTATGTATGTGTGTGTGTGTGTGTGTGTGTGTGTGTGTGTGTGTGTGTGTGTGTGTGTGTCTGTGTGTGTGTCTGTGTGTGTGTGTGAGAGAGAGAGAGAGAGAGAGAGAGAGAGAGAGAGAGAGAGAGAGAGAGAGAGAGAGAGAGAGAGAGAGAATATATTGAGGAGATACGAGGAGAAAAATAATTGAGTGTATCAACTGTCTGAATATTTGATTAATGGGGACGGTTTGAGATAATGTGTCGGGTTTCAATTCAGCGCACATAACATTTGAATGCTGGTTTTAAATTTGAAAAAAATGCATTTTAAGTTAAATAGATAGATGGGTTATTGCTATAATTTCCTGTGTGAACACTAATTCTTTAGACGTAAGTGTAACAATTAAAGTATCATTTTTGCTTTGTTATATTCTGATGTAACTATTTCCATTTGTGTTTTAAAGTTCAGACTTGATGATTTTGAGCGAATTTTAAATCATGACAATAAAAGCATACATAATGTCTCCGTTTTTAGTATATCTTTCTCAGGTCCGAAACGTATAAAATAACCTTTATCAGGACATCAATGGCAGCCTTGCCAGAAAGTGACATGTGACGACCAGGGAGAGGTAAAGGTCTGTAGTGTCAGAAATTTCCATCATTTACGTACATATGAAAACAAATAAGCAAACTTTTTAAGAATAGAAGGCAAAAAACTATTGTTGTGAAATTAGCAGATTTGAAGATTAACTTGCCTGACAATTCTGAGAAAAGCAATGGCAAAAGATGGCAGAATGTCTAATGGTAAAGGCTGACAGTTGAGTCGCATTTGTAAAGGATAGCCAAGGTAGATAATTGAATGTAAATTGGTCATTTTATACCTAGATGCACTGGTGTCTTATCAAAATCTCTCGCGTATGTAAGATGTAAAATTTAGAAAGTTTATACGTACATTTGTTACGTGTTAGTGAGTGCAGATCATGGACGGTTTAATATACGAGAATAAATTCCAGTTAAAAGTACTTTGCAATCATTTAGATTTTAAAAGATTTAAGTATCTCATTTGTTAATAGTTGTAATCTTGATGTGGAAAGGAAATTTCCAGGAAAGCCTATGCCTGTTTTTTTTCACCTACATCTATTTTTTTTATAATAATTTCTTGCATTGTCTGCCTATTTTGAATGTTTCCCAGTAATCATCAAAATGAACAAATTATTCAATGGGGGATAACTCTTGTTCTGGCTTTCTCATTGTTTATCTGGAAAAAATTTGATTTGATTTCTGGAGCTTAACTGCGAGAATGCTTATGTTATCTGAAAGAAACTTTGAACCAGTGTCTGTATATATATATATATATATATATATATATATATATATATATATATATATATATATATATATATATATATATATATATATATATATATATATATATATATATATATATATATATATGACTTACTACACCCGACAGGTTTGTCTACGCATGCCACTGATATTTAACATCCCTCAGTTACAATATTTATCCGAATTAACTATATGAAATTTATTTGAACATCAATGATTTATATAAATTGTTGGAGGCATTTATATAGATCTTGTAAAACTTGGTTAATAACTAAAATGTTTATATCCGAGTTAAATACAATGACGACTCGTGCTTTTTGCATTTTTAATCAAGTGTTCCTGTTGTTTTAGTAGATATCCCATGAAAAGTAGGATTTCAGCAAATTTGACAATGATTTTAAGATCACTGCATATATTTATGAACTTACCGAAATTTACCATGTAACGAAAAAGGAATATTAACTTTGCCATGCTTACAGTTGTACCATTACTTTGGAATGACAAACATATTTTTAAAAAAATTAGGTTATAGGTCCAAAATATAATCTAGAACATTTATTCAACAATGCACTGATACTACACTCTTCGATTTTGAACACATCTTATTAGTGAAATATTCTTCCTTGTTTTTCTTTTTTTCCCCCGGGTCTTTCTTCGTTTTAGTTTTCCTTCCGAAACTATCTTGAGTTGCATAGGTTTGGAGTTCGTGAAACATAGTTATGTCGCACCCGTTAAGTCGCACACCAGTAACGTTATGTCGCATCCAAATCTATATCCAAGTCGCACCTATCTGTAATATATCACTATACCAATTGATTTGTTACCATGTCATGTTTCCATAGCATTATTAGCCTTCATTAATTACATGTATTAAGTCAGTAATTAAGTTTTGTTATATAATTAATGGGGCAAAAATAGATAACATTTCAGACATCACTGATTATATTTTGTTTCTGGATATATAGTTCAGTTACTCTAACATTAGTGAATCTATATAGAATGGGAATTACTCATTGTGGATATACCAATGCAAATTCCATTATAAGCTACGGTTGCAAGATTTAGTCAAAGATTCTAAATCAAATTTATAAAATCAAGAATGAACACTATCACTGGATATAATATCAAGATAAGCATTAGAATACTGGAAGAAAAAGAAAGAATAATTTGACACAATTAAGATGCGCACGGCAGTTAACATAGATATTGTCAAAATAGTTTAAGAATAAAAATGTTTTTATCTGAGTTAAAAACAATGACGACTCGTGCTTTTTTTTAAACAAGTGTTCTTGTTATTTTAGGTGATGCCCTTGAAAAATAGGATTTCAGCAAATTTGAAAATGATTTTGAGATTTGACAATGATTTTGAGATCACTGCATATACCTATGAACTTAACAAAAGTTACCAAATAATCAAAAAGGAATATACACTTAGCCATGATGACGTTTGCTCCATTACCTTGGAATCAGAAACATAAGAATATAGAATTAAGTTATAGGTGCAAAATGTAATCTAGAACATTTATTCAACTATGCACTGACACTTAATTCTTAGTTTTTAAACACATCCCAAAAGTGAAATATTCTTCCTTGTTTTTCTTTTGTTTTCCGGGTTTTACTTCATTTTATTTTCCCTTCCGAAACCATCTTGAGTTGCATAGGCATGGAGTCTGCGAATCAGTCATCTCGCACCCATTCACTCGCACACTAGTAAAGACATGTCGCACCCAAATATATATTAAAGTCGCACCCATCTGTAATATATCACTATTCCAAATGATTTGTTACCATGTCATGTTTCCATAGCATTATTAGCCTTCATTAATTAAATGTATTAATTCACTAATTAGGTTTTGTTATATAATTAATGGGGCCAAAATAGATCACATTTCAGACATCACTAATTACATTTTGTTTCTGCATATATAGTTAAGTTACTCTAACATTAATAAATCCATAGAGAACATGGGAATTACTCGTTGTGGATATACCTATGCAAATTCCATTAAAAGCCACGGTTGCAAGATTTAGTCAAAAATTCTAAATCAAATTCATAAGATCAAGAATGGAGACTATCATTGGATATAATATCAAGATAAGCATTAGAATACTGTAAGAAGAAAAAAGAACAATTGTACACAATTAAGGTGTTATCCCTACACGGATTTTTAGTAAAGATGTGGTATAAAGGGCACATTTTCCACAGGAAATACCATAAATGCGGGAAAACATGCCACAAGCCCAAGAGGTGTAAAACTGTTACACACAAGAATAAGAAACCAAAACAACAGCGCAAGGTACAAGAGATACACCACATAAGCGAGATTACAATTTTCTACAACCAAATAAGATGGCAGTCATCTGGAAGCCGTCAGGCCGACGACCATCGTCTCCACCAGGACCACCACTACCATCGGTACATGGAACGTGCGTACCATGTACGAGACCGGAAAGTCAGCGCAAGTAGCCGCAGAGATGAGAAGATACAATCTCACCATCCTGGGAATCAGCGAGGCAAGATGGACTGGTTCTGGGCAGAAACGACTGGCTTCCGGCGAGTTATTGCTGTACTCGGGACACGAGCAGGACGACGCTGCACACACCCAAGGCGTGGCACTGATGCTGTCCAAGTCAGCTCAGGGAGCACTCCTAGGATGGGAAGCACACGGCCCAAGGATAATGACAGCCTCTTTCAGTACCAAAAAGAAGAGGATCAACATAGACATTATCCAGTGCTACGCCCCGACAAACTACAGTGAGGAAGAAGAGAAGGATGATTTCTACGACAGGCTGCTAACCATCATCCAAGACCGACCACAGAGAAACATCATCATCGTCATGGGTGACTTCAACGCTAAGATCGGCAGCGACAACCGAGGCTACGAGGAGATCATGGGGCAGCATGGGATTGGCGAGATGAATGACAACGGAGAGAGATTTGCCGACCTGTGTGCCACAAGCAACCTGGTCATCGGAGGAAGTGTTTTCAACCACAGAAGGATACACAAGGCAACTTGGGTGTCACCAGTTGCTGACGGAAAACCAAATAGACCACGTGTGCATCGGGAGGACGTTTCGCCGCTCCCTTCGGGATGTCCGCGTTAAGCGAGGAGAAGACGTTGCCTCAGACCATCATCTACTCGTTGCCTGGATGAAGCTGAAGCTCAAGAGAAACTGGACAGGAGGTTCCAATCAATGCCGTCGTTACAACACCACGGCGCTGAGAGATAACAACAAACAGGAGAAATTCAAGATCACCCTCTCCAACAAGTTCCAGGTTCTAGAAGAGCTGCGTGAAGAAGAGACCATAGAAGACAGATGGAAAAGAGTGAAAGAGGCACTCACATCAACATGCCAAGAAGTACTGGACCCCAAAACATACACGCACAAAGAATGGATTTCAACAGAGACGCTGAGGAAGATTCAAGAAAGAAGAGAGAAGAAGACTGCCATAAACAACAGTAGGACAAGAACGGCAGAAGCAAAAGCAAACGACGAGTACGCGGAAGCCAACAGAAGCGTCAAGCGCAGCATCAAGAAAGATAAGAAAAACTACGTAGAGATGCTGGCAACAGAAGCAGAAGAAGCAGCTCACCATGGCAACACCAGAGACCTGTATGCCACCATCAAGAAACTTTCAGGAAAGTTTGCCAAGCCAGAAAGACCAGTCAAGGACAGGAATGGAAGAGCGATCCCAGACGAGGAAGGACAGAAGACCAGATGGGCTGAGCATTTCCAGGAACTGCTAAATAGACCAGCGCCTGCAAACCCACCAGACGTACAGCCAGCGGAAAGTGACCTGCATATAGAGTGCGGTGCACCGACAAAAGAGGAGATTCGCAGCTCCATCAAGCAACTGAAGAGCGGCAAGTCTGCAGGACCCGACTGCATTCCGGCAGAGGCGCTGAAGGCGGACGTGGAAACCAGTGTGGAGCTCCTCTACCCGCTCTTCTGCATGATATGGGAAGACGAAGAAGTACCAGCAGACTGGAGAGAGGGCTACCTCGTCAAACTACCTAAGAAAGGTGACCTCATTGACTGCTACAACTACAGGGGGATTACGCTGTTGTCCATCCCGGGGAAGGTGTTTAACCGCATCTTACTGAACAGGATGAAAGAGGCAGTTGACCCGCATCTCCGTGACCAACAAGCTGGCTTCCGAAAGGAAAGGTCGTGCACGGACCAGATAGCGACACTGCGCATCATCTTGGAACAGTCTCTGGAGTGGAATTCGCCACTCTACGTGAATTTTCTCGATTATGAGAAAGCGTTCGACAGCGTTGACAGGCAGACCCTCTGGAAAATACTGAGGCACTATGGAGTCCCGGAAAAGATCACCAACATCATCAGGAAGTCCTATGAAAGAATGACTTGTAGGATCGTCCACGGCAGGCAATTCACTGATGCCTTTGAAGTAAATACAGGGGTGAGACAAGGATGCCTTCTATCACCATTCCTCTTCCTGCTGGCCATCGATTGGGTCATGAAGACATCGACAGATCAAACAAGAAACGGCATCCAGTGGACGCTGTGGAAACAGCTGGACTACCTAGATTTCGCTGATGACCTGGCTCTCCTCTCACATACCCAACAACAAATGCAGGAAAAGACCAGCATTGTTGCGGACAACTCAGCCAGCCTGGGCCTCCACATCAACAGAGGAAAGAGCAAGGTTTTCAAGACAAATGCATCCAGCAATACACCCATCACAGTGGAAGGCGATGCGCTGGAGGAGGTGAATAGCTTCACCTACCTTGGCAGAATCCTGGACAAGCAGGGAGGAACGGATGCAGACGTTAAGACACGCATCGGCAAACCAAAGGCAGCATTCCATCAGCTGAAGAACATATGGATATCAAGGCAGCTTAACATCACCGCCAAGATCAGGGTCTTCAACACCATCGTGAAGCCGATATTGCTGTACGGAGCAGAGACCTGGAGAACCACCGCTACCACCATGAAGAAAATCCAGGTCTTCATCAACACCTGCCTCAGGAAGATCCTCAAGATACGCTGGCCAGAAAGAATCAGCAACGACGAACTGTAGCAGAGAACGAAGCATTAGCCCGTTGAGGATGACATCCTTCAGAGACGCTGGCGATGGATTGGCCACACCCTCCGCAAACCTGCTCCCAACATCACCAGGCAAGCACTCACATGGAACCCTCAAGGAAAGAGGAAAAGAGGAAGACCCAGAAACACCTGGCGCCGTGATTTGGATGCAGACGCCAAGAAGATGGGCAAGACGTGGGGACAGCTGGAGAGACTCGCACAGAACCGAGACGCCTGGAGGGAGCTGGTTGGCGGCCTATGTCCCAAACGGGGCCACAGGCGGAGATGATGATGATGAGATGATGAAATAAGATGGCAACCACCAGGAGAACAAGAAAAGGCGCAGGAGAAACAAGAAGAAAATCATTAAACGACTTAAAAACAAAATAAAAAAGAACAACAAAGACAAACTCTTGAAAAAGAAAGGGATAGATTCCGGTTCAGTTGAGTCCTGAGACTCCTTGAGGGGGCGACGGAAGTGAGACTAGCAAAACAGTCGGAGTTAACCAAAGTCATGTCGTTGAAGAGAAGGAGGAAAATGAGTCGACGAGGAGAAAGTGGAGAAGGAGTACAGGGAAGATGAGGAGAAGAAATTTGGAGAAAGTCAAGAGGAAGTGGAGAAGGAATTGGGTTGGAATAGGAGAGAAGAATACACAAATTAATATAATACCAGGACAGGTGGAATTCTATCTCACACCACTAATCAAATGCTGAGATAGGCCATTGCAGGGGCGAGCGGACGAAAAGTACATGGGAAATTTAAAGCACTTGACTATTGATTTGTTAAATTGTTTATCGCTGAATTTTTTTTAAATTAGATATTCAATCATTTAACCGCTGGCTTTGCTGACTTGTGGTTCGGAGCTGTACATCTATCTTTCTCCAATTTAACTTCCTACCAGAAACTAGCCTGGGTGGAACTTTCATAATAGTTTAGATAAAAACTTCGGAGCACCCCACCCCAATCCAACCATGACAACCCGCCACATAAACTAAGTCAATTACTCCTAATTTGCTTTGTAAAAATAACATTAAGTTTTTATTACTTGGAATTTATTTTATTCCTGTACCAATAAAAAGAAAAACAGGGTCATAGAGAGCGATAACAGGCCCTGGGGTAAGAAACTCCCGAGCCTCTCCTAGTTCTTGCTCAAACAAACTTTTTCTTTTGAAAAATTAAAAAGTGTTGTTCGGCCCGGGCCCGTTATGAGACAATGCCAAGGGGATATTATCCCGGTTTTACACCCAACCCCGACTCATGTTGGCCCTGACAATAACCATCAAAGGTGTACAGTCAAATGCAATTCCTTATTTCAAGAAGTTAGGGACGCTGTTTTCATGAAAGAACTGCCAACATAAAAGTCAATTGTTTTATTATTTTGTTAGTAACATGTTGATGCCGTGATTTCATTGCAACTAACTGTGAAATGTCTTCTCATCCGTGAGGATATCTATTGAGTGCCAATTCAGGAAATGCAAGTTAACAAACCCTAAAACTAGCTTTTGCATAGTGGACCAATCTGTGAATTAAATCTTTATTTTTCATCAAGTGTTCATTTTACTTGGTTGTCTTTCTATCTTTTGTTCTTTTGTAGCGGCACCAGACAGATGCTCCCTCCCATGTTCGAAATAAAAGAGAAAAAAGTGTTCATTTGGTATTGTTATCCCCCCACCACCGCCGCCCCGATGTGTAGTTCTGTATTTATTTTATATATATTTATCCTCTAAAGAGTTTTAATTTTTTAAATGGGTATTGTTTCCTAGTATCTCTATAGTCTTTGTTTACCTAAATTCGAAATCCCTTCCCTAATTTGTTTTGACGACCTTGACTAGAGGTGACCTGTTTCCCGTGTATGCTATTTATGTTTGCGCTATATGTGCGTTGCTATATATGTATTACATGCATAATTTTTTGTTGTTGGGATAACCAGCTATTTTCAATTCACCCAGTTGTCTTATTTGTTTATTGTGACCCTCCAAATTTGGGATCAACATTTCTTTAACTTTCTTATAATTTTATTATAGTATTTTATTTAAATTGTAAAGGAAGTACGGTTTAATAATATGTTTAAAAAGAAACTTCTTGATTTAATGCTTGTATATCGGTGTCGTTCTTCGTGTTTTCTTATTTTTTATTTATTTCTTTTTTAGTACGGCTGTGCTAGAGTGGTGGTCCATCCATATTTTATTTAAAACTTGTGCTTCTCCCGACTAGAGTGGTGTCGTCTACTTTTATTTATTTATTTATTTATTTATTTATTTATTTATTTATTTATTTATTTATTTCTATCCAAAAATTTATCAATTGTTTATTGTACCCTTAAGCTGGTTTCACTTGTGCAGTGCGTGAGCTGCACAAGGAGAGTAGTAGATATAGTAAAGTAACAAATTCTTTGTATCCTGTGTATATATTACTGTTTTTGTTTGTATGTTTTTAATTTCCATTCTATATTTGGTCACATTTGTAAATGAACTGGCTAGTTTTTAAAAAAAAATGTTTTAATTAGTATATATCTTGATTATTGAAGTAATAATGTCCCATAACTTCTCAAGCCAAGTTCACTGATGCTTTTGTGTCTGGACCAAGTAGTAGTAGATAAGATAGAAAATAACTTTCAGGTAAAAGTGAAAGACCATTAACTAGCCTCAGTTAGAGTTTTCGAAGAAATGAAATTATGAGTAAGGGAAACGACTACATTAAAATAAGATGCGAAGAAAATTCCAACATTTTTCTATGTTATGAGATTTTTTTTTTTAAGGTCCTGGTACAGGGGGAGCGAATGGGATCGAAAATGCACGAGGTGTCAACAAGTAGACCACATCTCAAGATATTGTAAGAACCCAAATGGCAGCCCCAACTTAACGCGGCGGGACCACCATCACCTATCATGGAAAAACTCCAACAACCAGACAGGAAGAAGGAAAACTAGATGAATTGGACATAGCTGAAATCGAAAAGACAAAAGGCCAGACGCAGAGGAAGAACATCATCAGTCTCACCAAAACGGATGAGATGATAACGCCAATAAGAGGAAATCCTATCACACTGCAAAACAAATATCAGGCACTCTCAGACGACACACTAGCGAGAAAAACGACACAGAAGAATCAGTAGAGTCATTAGGAATAAGACCTCTCACCTCAACTCCAATGACCAAAACCATAAAACGAACGAAAACCACAAAAAAGGAAAACAGTCTTATCCCAAATCACAGAAAACACCAAGGTCGACTTTGATACACTTTAGACAGCATATGTCAAAAACTCAAAAGAAAATTATTAAGACAAAACAGAGGAGGAAGAAATCACGGAAGAGACTGAACGACAAAAGACGGAGACAATGGAAACATAAACAGAGAAGGACGAGGAGAATGACAGGTAACGACAAAAACAACACAAATGGAAATGACAAAGACACTAAAGGCAGCGAATTAACGAAGGAAAACATCGGAAAGGAGGAAAACACCTCCGATCCGGTATAATGAGAAAATTAACATAACAAACATAATTACAAGTACTAAATTTTAAGCTAACTCAAATTTTACAAAATAGAACTATAACTGATAATCAGAACTATGTTGCTCTGCTCATATAAATGTGTACTAAATAGCACTCTTTAAACCAGATTTAGTAGTTAAAGCAAAGGTAGACTTTGGAGATGAAAAAAAAAAGAATCAGAAAATAAATAACCATATCAAATAGCAATCTTTGTTCATTGTGGTAATTTGCATCTCTGAATTAGCAATTCTTCTATTTATATATTTTTTCTTTCTTGTTATTCATTCAATCATTTTATTTGAAGTCTGCTATTTTAGTTAGAACTTATATGCATCCTTTTGTCGTCCGTTTCATTGTACATTCCTTTTCATTTTAAGACATATCGAAACTTTAGCATTGGTTGCGACATAACTGGATTAGTGTGCGACATGACTTGGTTGCGACATGACCATGTACCGGAATTTGCTCGGTCTCTCTAAACACCCCAAGAACACCCCACTATTGCATATATTCGCACCAAATCTCGCAAAAACGTACCAAGAAGCGGAAAAAAAGAAAACAAGCGGGAGTTACTTCCCTTGGCAATTACTGACCTTACTAATTTTTCATATTACACAAAATATAAAATTTTACACAAAACATAAGATGTTTGATTATGTGTGTGTGTGTGTGTGTGTGTGTGTGTGTGTGTGTGTGTTCGTGTGCGGGGTTGGGTGGGATGGTGCTGCTGTTATTGAAATTTGAAGTGGGTATTATGTATCGTTTCAGGTGTTCTTAGAGAGTCTTGGGGTGTTTAGTGAGACCCGAGTTTCCTTCATTGTATAGGAGTCAATTCCAGATAATAAGATACATCGTTCGTGTATTCAAAATAATCGGTACCAAGAATATGGCAAAATCTTTGTTGCCAACAGTATAGTTCTGAAGTATACATTGCTACCTTTAAAATAACTTATTTATTTCAACGATTAATATTAAATAGGTTTTCTGAGGATAAATTTTGGAGTGACTTCTCTAATCATTTGGGGCGACTTCTCTAACCAGTCTGGAGCGACTTTTCCATATACGATGGGGCGAGTTCTCCAAATACCTTACTCGAGTAATTAATAAACGAGACCAACATAATTTAATTTGCTCAACTTGCCGTCCTTCCTCCTCAATTATTTTTTTATATATAAAAAATGAATTTGTTGAAAATATTATGTAAACGTGTAGCTTGTAAAATTCAACAGAAGGTTAAAGCACAAATTTATAAGGACCGATATTATTTTTAATATTTTTTAATACTGAGAGTTCTAGGTACAAAACCCTTGTAAAAGATAGTCAAAGAGGTTCGTATAAAACTGTATCGTGAAGTTTGTGTGATACAGAAGTTTGTTTCACACACAGAGAGAGAGAGAGAGAGAGAGAGAGAGAGAGAGAGAGAGAGAGAGAGAGAGAGAGAGAGAGATTACAGAATTAAACAGAAATAGTGAGGTAGTGAGAGTGATACGAATAAATTACCCAAATATGTATAAAGGTGCATTAAACTAAACTTTTATTTGCATTGCATGTGAATATAGTGTATATCTGAACACATTTTACATACATTGGAAAAGCAAAATGCTTAAGAATTTACTCACTACTTAAATTTGATTTGCATAAAAACACGATTATTCACTTCTCAATGAAAGATCGTATGTTATTTCCAAGTAAACTAAATTATTTTGTAAACATCTGTGAGTAATAAATGCCTTAATATTTCAGTTTTCTTGTAAACTGGTTAACATATATAGCCATTTAATGGAGTTTTAAGTGGCATTCAATTATGCAAAACATATTGCTATTGATTTCATTGTATAAATTACAAAGGTTATTTATAATAACCGTGTTCGGCCATTACGATGCTATCCTCCGTCACAGAACAGATTACCAAGGGTTCAACGGGATTCCAGGAGAATTCCAAGATCTCGCCAGAGTGACCGCAACGAACGAAAAGCAGCTCTGGTGGGACACCTCCAGCATCTTCTGCAGATTGTTCCAATCCAAGTCTGCTTATATCCCAGATGTATAGCCTTTTTTCTCTGCCAGTAGATCCCAGGATTTTCTCACTGTGAGGGGACCACTGAAGCTGGCATATTGAATCTTTACATGACTCTATAGAGTCCAGCTTCCATTTGAAATTCCTTATATCCCACAATGCATTAGTCTCGTCCTCAGATCCAGTGGCCAGAAGAAACTCCTGATAGGAATTAAAGGCCAGGCAGTGTGCCTCAGCAGAGTGGGCATGAACAATGAGACTGCAGTGGTTTGAGCGAATGTCCCAGAACATCAGAGTCTTGTCATCAGACACAGACCCAAACATATTTTGGTGTGAGGGATGCCATGCCACATCATTCACAATTGATGTATGTTCTGTAAAGATGGTCATTGCATCAATAACTCCTCCTTGGGTAGGCGTGGAATTGATATCCCATAAACAAATGACGTCGTCGTCCGATGCACTAATAAAATGGCCGTTTAGAATGGGACTCCAAGACAGGCCATATCCTTCTTCCTCGTGACCTTTCAATGTTAGTTCTGGACTACATTTTCCACTGGGATCAGGTTTAGATGGCTGCATTCTGTAGTCAAATACCAGCACATCACCGTACGATGTCTGTGTTGCAATGATGTAAGGATTCTGTGGCATGTAGCAAGCCTTATTCACCTCACCATCATGATTGATTTTCCTATTTATCTCAATATTCCAGTTTCCTGTTTCGTTGTCATACTGACAATCGTTAAGATGAGGATTTTCACCGGGCACCTGTACACTTGCTATCAGCAAATAGTTTTGTTCATCCCAATTTGTGTGTGTACCCAGTATTATACTTTGCAAACTGGAGTCTTCTCCGTGTACTCTTGTAACATTGGATAACCACTGTACTGTAAGACATGGCCATTCCAGGACATGTCTAACCACGGAGTCATTGAAAACATGTTCGTCCGTATCAAATAGCTTGATATCTTTACCGTTATATATCTCTTCTTCTGCGTCATGAAAACATCCTTCTTGCTCCATCGTGGTTATAGATATGGTGAAAGATTCTTACGAACTGCAATGACTAGGATAGCGGTAGAGATCTATATTGTTACTGCTTTTTATATTCTAACCCTCGCATGTCCTTATGCATTATTTCACAACAAGCCAATTAGACATCAAACTGACCAAATAGTACGTCAGTTTATAGAAGGATTAGTAGTTTTGCCTTCTAGCATATGCCATAGGTCGTACCAGGTGTTAGAAGAGCTGCTTGAAGACGAGGTAGACAGCGTGAACAACAGGTGGAAGACAGTAAAGGAGGCAGTAAAATCAACATGCCAAAAAGTACTCGGCCCCATGAAACACCAACAAAAAGAATGGATTTCAGCCAAACATTGTGCAAAATCCAGGAGCGTAAACAGAAAAAAGCAGCAGT
Source organism: Unio delphinus (assembly GCA_029339505.1). Lineage (NCBI taxonomy): Eukaryota > Metazoa > Mollusca > Bivalvia > Unionida > Unionidae > Unio > Unio delphinus. Next base: position 4,190,412 of record JAQISU010000033.1, read on the forward strand.
AAATAACAGTAAGACAAGAATTAAAAAAGAACAGGCACAAAAAGAGTACACTGATGCCCACAGAGAAGTGAAAAGAACCATCAGGACAGAAAAGAGAAACTACCTTGAAGGACTGGCAGTAGAAGCAGAAGAAGCGGCTGGAAGTGGAAACATGAAGAAGCTGTACGACATCACCAAGAAGCTTTCCGGCAAGTACAGTAATACAGAGAGACCCGTAAAGGACAAGCAGGGAAATACCATACCAAGTACAGAACACCAAATTAATGGATGGGCAGAACATTTTGAAGAACTGTTGAACAGGCCAGAACCACCAAATCCCCCAGAAATCCAGCCAGCCAACGCAGATCTCCCTATAAGTTGTAACAATCCCAGCAGAGACGAGATCAGGAAAGCCATCACCCAGCTGAAGAACGGCAAGGCTGCTGGGCCTGATGACATACCAGCAGAAGCCCTCAGAGTAGACATATAGACTTCAGTGGAAATGCTATACCCTCTTTTTGTGAAGATATGGGAGGAAGAAGAAATACCAACTGACTGGAAGGAGGGACACCTCATCAAGATCCCAAAGAAAGGCGACCTCAGCAACTGCTCCAACTACAGAGGAATCACACTCTTGTCAGTACCAGGAAAAGTCTTCAACCGGGTCCTCTTGGAGAGGATGAAGGAGGCCGTCGACCCCCAGTTACGAGATGAGCAGGCGGGATTCTGGCAAAACAGATCGTGTACGGACCAAATAGCTACTCTTAGCATCATAGTCGAGCAGTCATTGGAGTGGAATTCTTCGCTCTACATCAACTTTGTCGATTATGAGAAGGCATTTGACAGCGTAGACCGAGAGACACTCTGGAAACTTCTTCGTCACTATGGCATTCCAACCAAGCTGGTGAACCTGATCAAAAACACCTACAACGGAATGTCATGTAGAGTTGTTCATGCAGGACAGAACACAGACACCTTCCTAGTGCAGACTGGCGTCAGGCAAGGCTGCTTGCTGTCACCATTTCTCTTCCTTCTTGTCATTGATTGGATTATGACGACGACCGCCAGTGGGCGGAGAAATGGTATCCAGTGGACATTGTGGAGTCAACTTGAGGACCTGGACTTTGCTGATGACCTAGCTCTCGTGTCCCACAGTCAGCAGCAAATGCAGGACAAGACCGACATACTGGCAGCCACATCTGCACAGGTGGGCCTCAACATCCATAAAGACAAGACCAAGATCCTCAAGATCAACTATACCAGTAACAACCCAGTCACACTGCAGGGAAGTCCCCTGGAAGAGGTGGAGTCCTTCACGTATCTAGGCAGCATTTTCAACCAGCAGGGTGGCACAGACGCAGATGTCAAGGCAAGGATCGGAAAGGCGAGAGCAGCTTTCATTCAGCTCAAGAACATCTGGAGCTCCAAACAAATTTCCTTGACTACCAAAATCAGACTGTTCAACTCCAACGTGAAGTCAGTCCTACTGTATGGGGCAGAGACTTGGAGAACCACCAGGTTCACAGTAAAGAGAGTTCAGACTTTCATCAACAGCTGCCTAAGAAGGATTCTCCAGATCCGCTGGCCAGACACCATCAGCAACAACAACTTGTGGTAGAGAACCTCCCAGCTTCCAATAGAGGATGAGATAAAGAAGAGAAGGTGGGGTTGGATAGGACACACCCTACGTAAGCCGCGAACCAACATTACCAGACAGGCATTGAGGTGGAACCCTCAAGGCAAGAGGAGAAGGGGACGACCAAGAAACACCTGGCGACGCGACCTTGAGGCAGACATCACTAAGATGGGTTACACCTGGAGTCAGCTTGAGGGGATGGCACAGGACAGAAGCCTCCGGCGATCTTTTGTGGGCGGCCTATACCCTGGCAGGGGTGACGGGCAAAACTAACTAACTATATACCATAGGTCGGAGTAGTCACGCCCCATTGTTTGACCTCTGGCATGAACTGATTTCCAGTGGTTAACTTACCTGCATAATTAACGATTACGAACAGTTTCCATGTTATATCGATATAAATTTTAATAATAATAATAATAATAATAATAATAATAATAATAATAATAATAATAATAATAATAATAATAATAGAAGAAGAAGAAGATAAGTTATATTTCATATTTTGAAATAATATGTCTTTGTAGACCCGGCTGGTCTTTACTCTTAATGTTAGTAACCAAATTTAATCAAATAATATCAACGGATCGGACATATTCTTAAAAATATATCTCATTGCCCATTGAAATTAGACACAGAAATAGTGCTCCCTTTCAAGTGTGCTCGTAAAACTCACATTTGCGACAGCATTAACTAACTTAAAGACCTAGTAATGTTTCCTACCTTAAATATTTTCAGCATTTTCTGTTTTCTAATTTTTTGGTGTTTTGTTAATTGTTTATTTAGTCGATCATTTTAGATGTTTTAAAGCCCGTCGAGCTTCTAAAGATTAGGCGCTATACAAAGTCATCATTATTATTATTATTATTATTATTATTATTATTATTATTACTATTATTATTATTATTATTATTATTATTATTATTATTATTATTATTAAAGAGACCAGCAAGTGTTTGGTAGAATAAATTGTCTTGGCTTTGTATTGATTTATGCCAAATGTGATAAGAATCTGTAAATGGTTTTAGGAAGTAAATGCAAAGAATTATACTTTAACCCAAACATTACAACAATTTTTTTTTATGAATGTGACCTTGTTCCTAAAGAAGGAAGGAATGAATAGATGAATGAACATTTTTTCGTGGGTGGGGCGATGTGGCAAGGTTTTGAGTTAGCTGACACGTTTTGTATTCCTAATTGCTATTTTGTCACATGTCAAAATAATATCCTGTAGGAAACGTGTTTTGGTTAATCTTAGCCTCAGGTGTAGGAACTACTTTTATTAGCGATATTTAATGAAGTGAACACCTTTGTAATGACAGGGTGACAATTAGCTATAATCCTTGAATGAAACCTATCAAACACGGATATGAAATATTGTTGTAGTTACAGTAAGAAACAAATAAGAAAAGATGAGGGTGACTTCTACAATTTGCTATAATCCTTTAATTAAACATATAGAACAGGTATTGAGTACAATAGTTGTAGTTACAGTAAGAAACGATAAGGGAGGGGGGGGGAGTGAAACGATCACAGGTTGGTTTATAATATAGGTACAAAACCTTCAACAACAATAAAAGTTAATCTCTGGCAAACAGTAGAAAAAAAATCACATAAACATAAAGTGATGTGATTTTTTTTAAGAGATATAAAAAGATATAAAAAAAACAACTAAATCGTTTTCTTAACAGATCTGGAAAAATATTTATAAATATCAATATATAACAAACTTATTGCGGGAGATTTAAAATGTACTCTAACTGACTAGGACAACTTGCTGATATAATTTTTACTATTATGGGTAAGAGTTCAAACTAACGACATATTGAGAAACTGGAATAATAATAAAAATAAAAATGTGTAGACCCCACTCAAGCCCGGTTATACTCACTTATAAATATATAAATATATGGAAAATGATACAAGGAAGGCAGACAGATTAAACAATAGGAATATGTCTCGAAGAAACAAATAGCATATCATTTATTCCGTCGAAATTCAAAGTATATCATGCAAAAACAAAAAAATTGAATTATTTTAAAGCAAATGATTCCTTTCTGAAAGGATCATAGGAAGAGAAAAGAAAACTGGAAAGAATTAGATATAATAAAGGAAAAGGCCATCCCGACAAAAGTAATATATATATATATATATATATATATATATATATATATATATATATATATATATATATATATATATATATATAAAGATAACAAGATGGGGCATAAGAGATAGACAACGAAACCAATAATATGCTACCCAAAAACCTATGCCAAGAAACATATAGGAACATACAAAATATGTTTTGTTTTATTCACATTTTGAATTGTTTAGGGATTTATTTACTGCAGGCTTCATTTATGACAATAGGATTAAGCTTGTTAAGTCGAAAAAAAAAGGATGTCATACATCGAAACTCTTATAATACAAGTCCTGTGATTAGGATTTGTATTTGTATAAATGCTTTATCTACTGTCAGAAATAATATTATCTTTAGAGATAACATGCAACAATATCAACCGAGATAACATCTTTATAATCGTATCTAGTATTCCACGATCCATCGTGTTATTCGATACAACTAAGTTGTATATCTTTAAGAAATTTCTATCGTACAGACTTCCATCAATTTTCTTTTTGAGCAAAATGAGCGACAACTGACGAAACGGTATAAAAAAAATAATCACTAATTGTTCAAGATGATCGTTGGTATATTTAATCGCAGGATTTTATACTTTTGCATGCAGAATTTTTTTAAGAAATATTTCACCATAAGTCTGTACAAACTGATCACACATTTTTTTTTCAGTACAAAATACTTTCATCTAGAGAAAACAGTTTATCGTCGTTTTCAGAATTCTAAAATATACATACTGATAAAGGATCGCTTCTTCTGGTATTTCTGATAAAATCGAACATATGTCCTCCATAAAATGTTATAAGTCGATTTCGTGGAGAAATTGCTAATGCATTAGTCCACGAATGCGCCTTATGATGAGTAATTTTAATCTAAGCTCCTTTCGATTGATATTTTGATTTGCACAAAATCTCTTAAGTGCTCATTTTTATCATTATTAGGAATTTTAGTTTCTTTCCTTGCTCCTCGACGATTTTGATAGACGCTCTGGTATATTTAACTATTTAGCTCTCTCATTTATTTATTTTACGTCTTAAATCCATTAAATCCTTTCCACATATTGCGTTTGTGAAGTGTTCCGTTACTTGTTCGCCTACACAATTTATGTCGAAAATTTCATGGGTTTTAAACCATGAACGCTGGATTTATCATTTACAGGGCATATTGCATAAATAACCGTGGTTACATGATACGGGTTGTCAATACCAGTGAACATTCCTGGTTTGGAACATTTATTTAATTTTACAGTATTTCTCAACGTCGGGGTGTAATCGAACACGATCATGTTTGTCATGAATAATCCAAGTATCGTTTCTCATGCAGTATCTTCTATCGCTACAATAAATTTTACTTTAGAAAGATAACTTTAATCGTCGAGATAATTAATAATCGTTCGTCGTTCATTGTAGCATTGCTAACTTCGTTAATGCTCATAATTCTTTCTTGGCATCAAGAATACCTTTATGCAGAGTTTCATCCGCATGAAATTCTTTCTTGGCTTCACGAATACCTTTATGCAGAGTTTCATGCTCATGAAATTCTTTATTCTTTATTGGTTTTACGAATACCTTGATGCAGATTTTCTTGCGCATGAAATTCTTTCTTGGCATCACGAATACCTTTATGCAGTTTCATGCGCATGAGATTCTTTCTTGGCTTCACGAATACCTTAATGCAGAGTTTCAAGCGCATGACATTCTTTCTTGGCATCAGGAATACCTTTATGCAGAGTTTCATCCGCATGAAATTCTTTCTTGGCTTCACGAATACCTTTATGCAGAGTTTCATGCTCATGAAATTCTTTATTCTTTATTGGTTTCACGAATACCTTGATGCAGATTTTCTTGCGCATGAAATTCTTTCTTGGCATCACGAATACCTTTATGCAGTTTCATGCGCATGAGATTCTTTCTTGGCTTCACGAATACCTTAATGCAGAGTTTCAAGCGCATGAAATTCTTTTTTGGCATCACGAATACCTTAATGCAGAGTTTCAAGCGCATGAAATTCTTTATTGGCATCACGAATACCTTTATGCAGTTTCATGCGCATGAAATTCTTTCTTGGCTTCACGAATACGAGAGCTCGCCTCTACTGGTCGAGTTCTTCTTTCAAGATCAAATCTAGATTTAAAAGGCTCGATTGCATAGAATCTCTCAAACGTCTCCATAGTTTTATTATGGCAAACATATATTTAAATTGATATGTATATAATGATTCAAACAAAAAATAATTGTAAATGGATAATTATAGGATCTGCAAGTCGCTGCGTAAAATAATTTTGTGGATATCATCTACAAAATATGGGTTAGACGAGGAACGCAGTTTTGCGTGTAGTTTGGTAGTAAAAACCACAGAGAGCTGAAATGATGTTATGATAAAAAAATGACAATAATGACAAGGTTGTAAAAAACGCTGAAGAGTATCTCGATCGATTTTCAAAACATTTACTTAGACATATAACATTATTATATAAATGGAGCAAAATGAATTTGTAAAGCATCATATCATCAAGAATTATGAAGCATCTCGTGATGGTATCATCAGGAATTACCAACAAAATATACCAGTCGCTTTTATTAATAATACTGGTTGTCTAATGTTTGGTGTTGATTGATAGGAAAAGTGTTTTTTACGGAGTAATCGAAGCTTGCCTGGTGATCGATCATAATAAGTCAGATCAGAAAGTTAGATACTTGGGTAATTTACTGGTCGTTACAAAAGTAAGTAAATTTGGTGTTAACAGTTTGAAATTTATCTTGCTTCAATGCATTGAGTTGCAAATTAAATATATAAATCTGCATTGTTGAAAAAATATAAACAAATAATAACATTTCATTATTGTTAAGGGAGATACTCTACCAAGCAAAGATATCTTGGTATAGTAATTAAGTAGTTGTCTCTTTTGTCACTGCGTAATATTATTTTTGTTATGGCATGATTCAGTCCAGTATTTATTTGCAATAATTTTTACATCTATGTGGTAATCAACATAACATATTTCAAGAAAATATTTTACTTATTTCTGTTCACTCCCACGAATAAATTTCCAGGCAGACTGGGAAAAACATTTTATCTTTAATAGGCATGATATGTTATCATTAACAAATTTATTATTATGTATTACCCGGCTGTTTGTTACTTTATTGTTAGTATGTAACCGTGAGAAGAAGAAATCTCTGATATTTGTTTAACATGTTCCTCAAAGAAAGAATTAAATTCAACTATGGACAATTAAAAAAATTCTTGTTGCATTGCAGCATCGCTCAATAAATGAAGGAAGGAAGGAAGGAAGGAAGGAAGGAAGGAGTTGATTTTGTTGGATATTAGCAGCATAATGGCATTTATCTCAAATATTACTTAAACAGAAATAAAATCGATCATGTGAAAGTAATGGAAATTTATATCTCTGTCCTTCTAAAAGTTCTTACTGAAATAACTTAATTCCAAGAAGTCTTAATCAATACTTAATTGTCACAAATAAATTTTCTGGATATTTTTTTTTAAAAATGTCTTTGGTATTCATATTTCTGACAAAATTAAAACAAATCATTATTTTCTTTCAAGTTATGGAAGGAATTTTACTATTAATATGAGGTGACTACCTTTGATAGAAAAGTTGAAAGATTCTTATATTGTTTTTTTTAACCGACCCTCTGCCCTTCTTTAAATGTTATTAACAATGTTGTTTTAGTAAATGAATTTTTGGTATTTTTAGTTCGTTTCCTCCTTCACTTTCATTTTTTTAGGGTGCTCTCACGGTTGATTTTCACAGACAACTATTGTGAGGCCCTCCTGCCCTATTGTTTTGTGTTTATCTCTGCTATAGATTGAATAACTGTATTTTGTTATTTTTATTATGTTTATTATTATTGTTTTTTTTGTTTTGTTTTGTTGTTTGTTTTCTGTGATTTTGGTGTCTTTATTTTTTTCTTACTTTTGTCTTCTTTTTATCAATTATTTCTAAATCCTTCTTTTAAATATTCATAGTGGTATAGACTTTCCTCCATTATTATTTTGTCTTCTTCCATTTTGCCTTCTTGGTTTCTTTTCTTCTTTTTTCTCTTTCTTGAACGAATATTTGTTCTTCTGTCATATGTTCTGTTGTACCATTTTTATCGGATACTTCTTTCTCATTTTTCGCTGTTAGCTTTTGTTGTTATTTCTCCTGGATTTTGTTATTCCTCTTTAAAGTCTGTGGTTTCTTCCGTAGCTCTTGTTATTGTTGTGGCATTTCCTGTAACTCCTTGATATTTACGCTCGGTTGTATCTTTTCCCCTTTTTTAGTCTTTTGTTATTCTATTTCTATTCTCTGCAGCTGGTTCAGTATCTGTGTAGATAATTGCATTCTAGTTGTTGTTTGCTGGTTTTGTCAAAGCGTCTCTGAATTTTCGGTGTTTATGGGTTCTAATCCTTCGTACCGTACCTTGGTTACAAAACCATGTTGGTTAAATTCTCCTTTTATTGTTCTGAGCCTTGTTTTTTTTTTTTTTTACCATTTCTAATATCTTAGTTCCATCGTAAATTGAGAAACCAGGGATCGTTCCGCATCTAGATTTTACCACTTTGATCTAAAACAATTCCTCAAACCATTTTACTACGTCTTCTAGAGGTATATATTAATAGGTAAATGTAACTCCCCTATCTCCTGTTGTTGTTGTGATGTTTTATTTATCTCCTTAAGAGTTGCATTTTTCTTCTCGCCATGTTGTTTTTGTGGTATCTTTCTCTGTATCTCCTGTTCTTCTTGGCTATTGGATATCATCGGTGTATTTGCGTTTTACACTTGGTTGTGTCTTTTTTTCTTCGTCTTTTGTTGCTCAGTTTCTCTTCTATGCAGCCGGTTCTGTGTCTGCACGAATATTTTCATTTCAGTTGTTATCTGCTGGTTTTGGAGTGTTGGATCTGGACTTACGATGTTTGTGGGTTCTACCATTTGTTCTACAGTTTTTGGGCATTTGTGTGGTTGATAGCCATATACTAGTTTTCCAATATCTTTTTCAGATTTTTATTCATTTCTACCCCAAGCTTAAAAGCTTAATTCAGAATTGGCATGTTCTCCTTTCCTTGGACGTTGCACGTTAATGTCTGTTACCCCTGCATGTGTATAAATTAATTTGTAATTCTTACCAACAATCGATATATCTTTGTACTTTTCATGTATGTCGGATACTAGTGGCGCTATTACTGATATTATTAATATTGTTATTATCATTTTTCTTTTCTTCTTCTTTTTCTTCTTCTTTTTCTTCTTCTTCTTCTTCTTCTTCTTCTTGTTATTATTATTATTATATTATTATTATTAAATAATAATAATAATAATAATAATAATAATAATAATAATAATAATTAGTAGTAGTAGTAGTAGTAGTAGTAGTAGTAGTAGTAGTAGTAGTAGTAGTAGTGTTGCATATTGGGATTTAGACATTTGTGTATTTATCATGGCTGGACTATTTGGCTCAACATGTAGTAGTATTAGCATTAGTATTAGTAGTAGTAGCAGTATTAGTAGTTAGTCACGTAGTATATTTATTTATTTATTTTCTTTATATTTTCAATGTTAGCTCATGTTTTAACAAACAATTTGTATTTTCTTATTGATATATTACATCCCCTCATATAATTAAGCAGCCAAAATGTTTTGTTCTTTATTTGCTCTCCCCTATATTTAAACATATGTTATTTAGGGTTCGTTTTCCAAATTTTCATTATGTTGCATTCGACTGTAAAACTTATCGAAAGGTATGATTCAATATAATACACGCATTAACCTCTTTTTGTAGTTTAAAAAATATTTATTTAACTGTATAAAGTCTACTTCCGTTTGTTCTTACAATAATTTTACGTGTATTTTCAGTTACTGGTATTTAATATTCTGAAAACATCATTTATGATAAGAGGCAAATTATATTATCAAGTTGTTTGTCTTTTTTTGCGGTCAGTATTAATTGTAGTCAATTAATATATGGTTTAAATCTTCCTCATTAATTATTTTTATAACTAATTTTTCAAAATGTTTTTCTCCGTCTGCTGTCAAACCAACGTTTGGATAGCTTTTTATCGGCGTGTATATGTTTATGAAATAATACAACCCATAGAGTTTATGTGATTTATTTATCTTTTGAGTTATTGATTAACTTTTATATTTGTCAAAGATTTTGTTGATTTAGTTGAAGACAGTACTGTACTAATCACTCATTCTCTTATTATATCTTATCTTAACTACAATTATCGCATTCAACCCTTGTTTTGTATGTTTATTTAATTAATTAAAGGATTATAGCTACTTTCTGAATTCCCACCTGTTATTACAAGGGTGTTTACTCCATTCATTGTCGTCAATAAAATACGGCTTGCTTGTAGGTCGAGTATCCTGAGGCCATGATTAGTTAAATCGTATCTACTAAGGATATCACATAGACCGGTGAAAAGGACCGATTGTGAGTAGAACTCATATCATCCGAGTTTAAGCCTTGATCAAAGGCCTTGGAGTCTTCCGACTGCAAATTAAATGTCTGACCATCACACCCGGAGATTAAGACAGTTTTAATACAGGTTTTAGTATTATGTAGAGAAAAAATAAACGGAACAATACAATTATAGATTAAATCAAGTAAACAATAAATCAGAAGTATTTTTGAAATTGCACTTGACTGCAAAACCTGTATTGCAGTTAAATGTTTTTGTTTATAAATTTACAAAAAGTGTGCGATTGTTTCAGGAAATCGTTATAATTGCAAATTGATAATTTGAAGACAAAGATTCCATTGATCAGGAACGGGAGAACAGTTTTTTGTCAGTTGCGTCACTAGTGGTATACGGTGGATGCAGACCGCAACGGGTGACAACATCAGAGGTTGTGACATCAAAATGATAGGAAGGAGGTCCAATGGGTGACACATTGAGTTACCGCACTAGGTGACACCAACATTATTGACAGTGTGTGTGTGTGTGTGTGTGTGTGTGTGTTCAAGAAAGTATTGCTTTTGTCTAAAAATATTCCATCCAACCTACTGTGAAATCCAAACAACCTCAATATTCCCTATATGAATGAGTGAAGTAAATCTATCAATATAATTCAAAACAGTGGTGACGAATTTGTTTAAAAAATGTCAATGCTCTCAGATGCATTAGTGTGTGAAAAGTTCACAACAACATCAACAACAACAACAGCAATAATAACAATTATAATAATAAAATTAATAATAATAAGAAAAATAATAATAATAATAATAATAATAATAATAATAATAATAATAAAGTATAACCCACAATTATATTACATTCGCGAATAGGACAAATATATATCGATTTCTGTCTCAGTTAAATTTTATACATTATTTTTTAGAAAGGGTGTTGAAACGTGTAATGCTTGAGAAAGGGAGAACTAACCAGTTCTTAGTTCAAATGTAAGCTTGGGGATGGAATGAATAGAAATGGGGCAAAATGAATCTAAAAATGTATATCTTTATCAAAATGAAAGCAGGACGCAGATCAAAACAAATTTCAAAAAATTATCTAGATAATATTATTGTTCAATTTTTAAAAATGACCACATAATCACAAGGGGTGGGGTTGGGAACGATTAACACAGAGGCTTGCGAACCTTTACACTTTCCATGAACGGTTGTTACAACTAAATATCTTTGTGTTTTCCTTTTCTATATATATTATCTAGATTATTAGAAATGATAGATTGTAAGGTGACCTTGGGATGGTTCCCCGGCCCAGTGGTCAACCTATGACGGGCATATTAAATAAAAAAACCAAATATAAAAAGTATCTCTCTGGTTTCTTTTATTACGAACTGTCAGTAACGTGTCCACACTAACAAACAAAAAATGTCAATCTTTGACTGAACCAGCGAAAGATTCAACTTTAATGACTAATCTATCAGAAACATAATTGGCAAATACGTTTCAGAAAATGGTTAGAACACACACATACTTTTTAGTTCTGAAACCTTAATTAATGTTTAATATTTCACACAATGTCATTTGTTTATAACACCTGTAAACAAATGGTGATCTTTTATCAGGTAACATTTAAGAGAATCTCTGATACACGAATAATATACAGATTGATTGATTGATTGATTGATCGATTGATTCATATTATTATTAATATAGTCACACACACACACACGCACACACACAGATATATATATATATATATATATATATATATATATATATATATATATATATATATATATTGGTAATAGTTAATTATACCGGTACGTTTACCGCTGGAAATCAGTTCATGTCGGATGTCAAATAGTTGGGCGTGATTACTCTGACCTATGGCATGTGCAAGAAAGCAAATCCGTTAATCCCACAAAGAAATGACGTAACTATTGGTCAGTTTGATGTCTAATTGGCTTCTTTACGGAATAATGAATAAGGACAGGCAAGGAGGATAATATAAAAGGCCGTAACAAACTATACATCCGTATCGTTGTCCTAGTCATTGAAGTGAATCTTTCGCCAGAAATATAACTGATATATATTTGTCTTGTTGGAAACAAAACGTGCAACATTTTATATTTATAACCGTGATGGAGCAAGTCGGATGTTTTCGTGACTTAGTGGTGACACATGCCCTAGAATGGCCAAGTCTTACAGCACAGTGGTTGCCCAGTGTTACAAGACCACAGGGAGAAGACTACATGTTCCAAGGACTAATATTGGGTACACACACATATTCGGAGGAGCAAAACTACTTGTTGATTGCTAACGTACAACTGCCCAATGACAATCCTCAGTTCAACAAATCAGGTAATTGGAATATCAATATAGATAAGAAAATCAATCACAGAGGAGAAGTGAACAGGGCTTGCTACATGCCACAGAATCCTTGCATCATTGCAACGAAGACATCGTACAGCGATGTGATGATTTTTGACTACACAAAGCAACCATCTGAACCTGATCCCAGTGGAAAATGTAGTCCAGAACTGACACTGAAAGGTCACGAGGAAGAAGGATATGGCCTGTCTTGGAGTCCCATTCTAAACGGCCATCTTATTAGTGCTTCTGACGACGACGTCATTTGTTTATGGGATATCAATTCCATGTCTACAGAAGGAGGAGTTATCGATGCAATGTCCATTTTTACAGACCACACATCAGTTGTAAATGATGTGGCATGGCATCCCTCACAACAAAATATGTTTGGATCTGTGGCTGATGACAAGAAACTTATGCTCTGGGACACTCGCTCAAACAACGCCTGTCACATTGTTCATGCCCACGCTGATGATGTCCACTGCCTGGCATTTAATCCCTACAACGAGTTTCTTCTCGCCACTGGATCTGCAGATGGGAGCATTGCACTGTGGGATATAAGGAATTTCAAATGGAAGCTGTACTCTTTAGAGACATATACAGATTCAGTAAGCCAGATTCATTGGTCCCCTCACAATGAGAAAATCCTGGCATCAAGTGGCAGAGATGAAAGGCTATATGTCTGGGATTTAGGCAAACTTGCATTGGAACGATCTGCAGAAGATGTTGAAGGTGGCCCACCAGAGCAGCTATTCGAAATTTGCGAGCATTCCGGCTATATCTTTGAATTTTCGTGGAATCCCATTGAGCCTTATGTAATCTGTTCTGTGACAAAGAATAACATCGTGCAAATCTGGCAAATATCTGAACACCGTTATCAGAAACAACCCATGAAATTTGCTCATTGAAATTAAGACTTATATACTTGCATGATTTAATGCCAATTGTAACTCCATTTAAATGGTTAAATAATTTATTTAGTTTAGAAGATAACTGAAATATTAAGTCGTTGATTACTACCAGAGGTTTAAAGCGCTATTCATTTCTTGGAAATAACACATCTATGCTTGAGAAGTGAATTAGCGTGTTTGATGCATGTCTAAAATTAGTGGTCACTTATATTAGTCGTGCTAATATAATTGTATCCAGCTAGACATATCTGAGTTTTGTTTTCTGCAGTTAACATAGGATTGCCAAATAATGGTTCAATCGTAAGAGTGAAAGGGGGGAGGGTGTTGACGCATTTTTTGGCAATCCTATGTTAACGGCAGAAAACAATACAGAAATATTTTTAGCTGTAGATGACAACCTTATATTAGGATAGCCAAGAGATTTACTTAATTCACCGAACTTACAATTATTTGAATCGGCATTAATTAGTTCTTATTCCATTCCTTGGTATGTTTTGTATGTAAATGTACGATTATTGTATCTAAATACATTTTTAACGTCAACGAGATTCTTGATGTTTTATTTTCAGTCTTGCTACTGTTAGGGAGGAAGTGTAATAGTCTTATGCTTTCTACTGAATACCCCAAATCATAGGTTTATAATGGCACTAGACAAAGTTTCTCAAATGAATATGGTTGAAACTGAACTAAACTAAGTCGACAACCCTGACTAACACGGTCATTTGCATCAAATGCCTTTGAAATTACATTTATCAGGCCGTCTTCTTTTTTTCTCTCTCTTACGAGTATATGAATTATTAAGATACATTCCCTCCTCACCCACCAACCACCGAAGCAAAATTATATAACAATGTTTTCATATTTAAGTAGGTTTGCCTTGTTTAAGACATTCTATAAGTGACTACAGATCTGTTCTGTCATGTAAACAGTTTTTAATCTTCCCAATTATTTGTATTCATTTAATTTTAGGATATGCATGTGGATATTTTCATTTCCTCTTGCGTCTTAACAAGAGAAAGTATATCGAGCTTTCACCCCTTCTCATATATTCATGAGGGAGTTGAGTGGCTCATTCTATTTTCACTGTTAGGAGAATTTTTGTTTGATTTATTGGAAAAAAAACATGATGCTTTCTCAAAGGATTCGTTATGTTTGGGTTTTCATTGTCAATATGTAATAAAATATTTATTTGAAATAAAGTTTTTAGTTCTTAAAGATTCGTAACATTTTTATTTCTTCTGACATTTTATGTAGTTTTATTTAATCCATACTTGTCTTATTAGTTATTGTTATACTTAATTGCCTGAAAAAGATTGGTTGTAGTTCATGTCAAATATTCTGAGTTCTTTCATTTTTAGTTGATCTTAACCTTAGTGCCTGATGTCCAGTCTCTTTGATGTCCGGTCTTATGAATAGAAGTGTCAGGGCTTTATTTAGGATTAACTGGTCTGACATGAGTTCTACTCAACAATTAGTATCTTATTGCATGTCAAGTACTAGCTTGTAGTTAATGTGTGTTAATTAATCTTAGCCTCAGGATTAAAAAAAACCCCAACAAACAAACAAACTATCGTCCAACCATGTATGCGATTATGAATCGGATGAACACATATGTAATGATATGTGAGATTTCTGCAGTTAGCCCTAATTCTGTAATTAAACCTAAATGTCGAGAGAATTTTTGAGGAAATCATCTATAAAGGACAGGAATAGAATAGAAAAATTGTACAAGATGTAGTGTCAGTTTAGCAAAAATACACAGTATGGCTAAATATTAGATTTTTTTTACAACCAATAATCTCAAATTTGTCGGCAACACAAAACATAGACACATAAGTAAAAAATCAGAATTTGAAAGTGTAATCATCTCGGTAACATTGATGAGGGAAATAAAAGTGCCGTGAAATTTGCATGATTCAAACATAAAGAAAACAAATAAATGATACAGCTGAACGAAGACAAATCGCTTGGGGAAAATCCTACTCCATGTTACTCCATAGCTCGTGATAAAATGTCTCAGATCATGTATAATATATTAAGAGCAAATTATAGTAACTTAAATTACGATTTATATACGAATATTGTACGTATAACATGTATTGACTCTAAGGTGAAATTGAGTATGCGAAACACTGCTAAACTGTTCTAAATATTCGAATTTTAGAGATCAAATCCTATACACACACCCTTTTGCTAAAATGACCCAAATATATATTTCATTTTGGAAAGCTAACTTCTTGTTGAGAAAAGACACAAAAAACTTCTACATATGCAAAGATGTTGGAGGAGAGGATCGGGGAAGAAACATGTATAGGATTAAATGTAGTCACAATAAAGATCGATACTTTATTTGTGGAAATTGATTTATATTTACGACTTCTCCGAATTAAGTTATTTAAGTAAGAGCTTTTAGAAGGACATAGATATACATGTACATTACTTTTAGATGATTGGTGTTACTTCCGTTTTCGTAATATTTGAAATATATGCCATTATGCTGCTAATATTCATTCATTCATTCATTCATTCATTCATTCATTCATTCATTCATTCATTCATTGAGATATGCCTGGATCAAAGAAGAACAGGCTCTCTGTCGTCGATAGTAGTTGAATTAAATAATATATGTTAGGATTATCTTAAACAACTTCTGATCCATAGAGATTTTATCATTAAATTTACCTTTAATTAACAAACAGACGGATCTAAATAAAAACAAATTTGTTCAAATTATCAAATATATCATTTCTTCTTTCTATATGTTAAGAATCGTTATTATCATTATTATTATTATTATTATTATTATTATTATTATTATTATTATTATTATTATTATTAATTTTATTATTATTATTGCAGATTTACTTTTATGCAAATAAAATTATGAGAAATAGTTTATTGTCCATGTAAGGTTGATACTGGAAATCAATTTATGCCGGATGTTGAACAATGGGGCGTGATTACTCCAACTTCTGACACGAGTAATATTCTGGAAACCACTAATCCTTGTATAACTGACCTACTATTGGTCACTTTGATATCTAATTAGGTTTTTAAATGAATAAGGAATTGTAAGGGTTACTAGAAAATACTATAAAAGACAGCTAGTTCTGTACTTATATATAGTGACTGCGATTCTTGAGATTAGATGGCGTGTCCCAGCGTCGATGTCATGCGCATGTGAATATTTTACCACAAGGAAGTCGAATTCATATTTAGTGACATTGTTTTATTTAAACCAAAACGTGTAATATTTAGACTTTAAAACAATGATGGAGCAAAAAGGATGTTTTCATGAGGCAGAGGGAGAACAAATGTGCAGTGAGGACAATAATATACTTGATACGGAAGAAAAAGTTTTCAAAGACTTATTGGTGAAACATGCACTGGAATGGCCAAGTCTTACAGCACAGTGGCTGCCAGATGCCACAAGACCAGAAGGAGAAGACTACTCTTTGCATAGGCTAATATTGGGTACACAGACGAATTCGGATCAGCAAAACTACTTGGTGATAGCTAAAGTACAGATACCTAATGAAAACCCTCGGTGTAATGCTCTTGATTATGACTACGAATCAGTTAATTGGAAGGTTGAGATACAGATGAAAATGAATCACGAAGGTGAGGTGAACAAGGCTTGCTTTATGCCACAGAATCCTTGCATCATTGCAACACAGACATCGTACGGTGATGTGCTGGTATTTGACCACAGAAAGCAGCCGTCTGAACCTGATCCCAGTGGAAAATGTAGTCCAGAACTGACTTTAAAAGGCCACGGACAAGAAGGATATGGACTTTCTTGGAATCCCATTCTAAATGGCTATCTAGTTAGTGCTTCAGTAGACCATGCCATTTGTTTTTGGGATGTCAATTCCATCACTGCTAATAGAGGGGTTATTGGTGCGATCGCCACTTTTAAAGAACACGCATCAGTTGTAAACGATGTGGCGTGGCATCCTTTCTACCAAAATATGTTTGGATCCGTGGGTAATGACGAAGCACTTATGATCTGGGACACTCGTTTATACAACACAACTCATATTGTTCGTGCCCATGATGCTGCGGTCAACTGCCTGGCATTTAATCCCTACCAAGAGTTTATTCTGGCCACTGGATCTGCGGATGAGACTATTGCTTTGTGGGATCTAAGGAATTTGAAATCGACGCTGTACTCAATTGAGTCGCATAAAGACGCAACAATCCAGCTTCAGTGGTCCCCTCATAATGAGACCATTCTGGCATCTAGTGGCAGAGATAGAAGGCTATATGTCTGGGATATAAGCGATCATGGGGCAGAACAATCTACAGATAATCCTACAGATGGCCCACCAGAGTTGCTGTCTATTGGTTGCGAACACAACGGCGAGATCTTGGAATTTTCCTGGAATCAAAATGAACCCCGTGTAATCTGTTCTGTGACAGAGGAAAACATAGTGCAAATCTGGAAAATGGCAGAACACGATTATTATATAGAACTTTTGAATTCTGCGCATTGAAATTAAGACTTTGTATACTTCTATAATTTAATGATAATTGTAACTTCTTTTAAATCCTGGTTACAAATGTTTTTTAGTTTACAAAATGAGTGAAATTTTAAGGCTTTTTACAAGCAATCATTTTGGAAATACGAGACCTTAATGCTGCATAAAGAAGAAATTTGTTTATCAATGTAAATAACAAGCCTTCGTAAATGCGTTTTCTTCATAATGATGATCATGTGAAATATTAATAAAATTTTAAAGTTTTTAAATTCATATTTATGTAGTTTCTTCTCATCCTTATATCTCTATGTATGTTGTGTTTTTAAAAAAAATCGGATTAAGAACGTTCAGTCACGTGACAGGCCTTTGTCTCAGTAGTGTGGTTAGTTGCATTGATGACGACGCTGTTTTTATGTTTTTTCCTTTTGCTCTATATCCTATGTCTATTTCCCTCAATATTTCTCTTTTTCTGCACATACGTATTGACCACTAGGCAGATTTACAGAATAGCTCATCCTTACTGTTTCTAATCATTTTGCTGATAAAGCAGATAAAAAGCAGTAGTTCCAGTAGCTGTTTACCTGTAAATCTCTCTCTCTCTCTCTCTCTCTCTCTCTCTCTCTCTCTCTCTCTCTCTCTCTCTCTCTCTCTCTCTCTCTCTCTCTCTCTCGTGAATTGATCGTAGTTTTACTCTCAGTCTTTAGGGGAATCTTAGTCCTGAACCCAAATGCAAGAAAAAACATGTTGGTTACAGATGCTCATCATATATCTACAATCACGGATAAAAGTTAGGTGGGTAACATGTTGTTTACAAATGATCCATGCAATCAACAAGCATGATATAGATTCACATAAATTCATCTATCTATTGCAACCAGGCAATGGAATTATATATAATGAATGTCACATTGCTATGAATGATTTATACTATCATGATGCGATTTTTATTTTCTACCAAAAATATGGAGCTTTTGTTTGATATAATTGTCTTGTTGGATAAAAGAACTCTTCGATAAAGCCTTTACCGACGATGGTAAATATGTAAATATCTTGTATGTACATACACACACAAGCGCACACACATATGCATGCATGCACGCACGCACGCTCGCACACACATACACACGCACGCACTGACGCGCACACACATACACATATATTAACTGAAGGAAATCTCTTTTAAAGAGGAAATAAAGTCAGTCAGTAAGTTAGTCAGTCATACGTACGTACGTACATACATACATACATACATACATACATACATACATACATACATACATACATACATACATACATACATACGTACAAAATCTTGGATAAATATAAAAATTAACCTGTATTGAAAAGTAGAATGATTACATAAACCTTCAGTCTTATAAGAGAATAAATTTTAAATATCAAAAAAATATTTTAACCAACAACGTCATTAATGTGGGAGATTTAAACCATATCCTAGTGACAACAACACACACCGCAAGGAAAATGACAACTTGTTAGTATAATGTTGTTTATTAACATCAACGATGTCTTCAGATTATTAAATACTAGTAACTGAAAATACACGTACCATTTTTGTAAGTGCAATCATACTTGCTACATTTTTTTTGTGGGTAAAACATTGAAAAAGATATATTAGGTCTATTTTTTCCTCCTGAATAATGTTATATATGCAATAAATATGCAATTAGACGATTCAAAAGCAAAATAAAAATTAGGCATAACTATACCACATAAATAATGTATTAAATAATGTATGTTAATTTTTTTTTTTTTGGGGGGGGGCATTTACAAAATGTTACAACTGAGCAAAGCCATACTACAAGGCTGTGGGAAAAAACTGTAAGAAAGAAATTGCGAATTTAATTAAACAAAATGGTAAACTTGATGAATAAAAATTAAAAACTGGTTAACTGATACAGTCGAATGGAAAATCATGAAGATGCATAAAATGCAAACTCATAAATTTAAGATGTTTAAGGATGGGGAGAGAAAATAAAGTACAAAATATTTTGACTGCTGACTATTCGAGGTAGTGTAATGTATAATAAAAAAACCTACAAATAATTTGGAAAAGCATCAGCAAACATTGAAAACGAAATAAAAATAATTAATATACTACGTGACCATGACAAGACTTAGGGACTGCTAGACAAAGATAAGCAGCTTGCTAATATAATTTTGCCCATTAACATAAGCGATATCATGAGCAAATTAAATACTAGTATATTAAATTATACTATCCATTATGGCAAGAAAAAAAGAAAGAAAGCAGGCTTGATACATTTTTCAACAACACACTATACACAGAGTTTATTTCATGCAGTATATAAGTTTATAGCTTCTCGAACATTTCCCTAAAAAATTATATTATCTAAAAAAAGCGGGATAACTTAATAGGACAGAGGTAAAAGGAAACAAAACAACACTATAAAGAAAATAATAACCAGTCTCAATAAGTATGTGTAACACACCCAAAATAATAACCAGTCTCAATAAATATGTGTAACACACCCAAAATAATAACCAGTCTCAATAAATATGTGTAACACACACAAAATAATACAACTGAGCATAGACTTGGTACAATACTGGGGAGTAAAAGAAGGACAAACATTTTGAATTTAATAAAACAAGTTGGTAAAATTTGACAATGGAAAGCTGGTAAACGAATACTATAGAATACTAGAAAATAATGGATGCGGGAAAGAAAATGCAAACCCGCAAAAATTGTAGTTTTAATTCAAGTGAAGAGCAAATAAGAACAGCACGGTTCGACTGAATAAGTAAAGGAGTGGAAGTAATCTAAAACAAAACAACGAATGATTTCGAAAAGCACCAAGATTGTAAATAAACCACTCCCAGACAGAGTTCTCCTAATTGAAAACTGGCGACGAAAATACAAAGGCATCATGCCTCAATATATAAACGAATATTTAAAACTCTGGGGATTGAGTAACTACAAAACATATTTTAAATAGAATAAAAAGGAATATAAATCATCGGAAGAAAAAGGAACTCTTAGTCCCAAAAAATATACTGCACATAATAAACACAAATATCCGATGTCAATGTTGGTATGTGTTGACAAAGCTATTGAAAGTCACAAATAATACACTGCACATTATAAACACAAATATCCTATGTCAACGTGGTATGTTTTGAAAACTACAAAGCTATTTCAAGTCACAACAGGTGCTATAGAAAAATTAGTACTAGGTTACTCTGAAGGAATGCATCGTATTAATAGAGAAAATCTAATGAAATATAAAGCAATTACAGACTGGTTATTCTTTTCTTTATAGTGTTGTTTAGTTGATTTTATCAACCGGATATAGAAATAAAATCCAAAGTATTGCTTCTGCGTTAAAATGGGGAATGCAGAATAACAGAACTTACTCAAAAATTTAATCATTTGTCTATTTTTGTTAAATTTTTTTTTTCTTTTTGTTTTATTAAAAAAAAATATTTTTTTTTAAACGTTAAAAAAATAAATAAAAAAATAAAAAATAAAAAAAGGGGTAAAGTACATATGAGGACACTGCAGGGCTATATCACATGGCGCTACGCGAAGTGAACAGGCCTGCAGAAGAGTGTGGAAGAAAAACCCAATTCAAAGAATTAATATTAATATTATTCTGCTTTACTCTTCATAATTTGCACTTTTGCTATTTCATTTCTTTTAAACATAAATATTAAAATTATACATATATAGCATGATTTTTAATATTTCTCTGGAATCTTCTCCCATGCTTTTTATGCCATGACTGCATCCACAGCAGCCATGGATCCCAAATTTTTTGGATAATAAAACTTTTTGGAAATTTTTTTTTTTAGTGAAATAAATATAAAACATGGCCGGACTAATTGAGGTAGGAACTGTACAGCCAAATAAATTTGTACAGATTCTACATCAAGGAAACCGGACCAATTTAAAACAAAACTAGATAAATTGAGACTCATATAATCATGTCCTAAATAACGCACCTCAATTTATATCAAAATTCAAAATTTACAATAAAATTCTTCCTTAAATTAAAAAAAATTATCTCCCCTTTTGGTGGGAGAAAAAAATAGATAAGACAACTAGTATGATTTGATCAAAGGCTATCCTGAACACTTATACAAGTATATAATATACTTATATAGCAATCACACAAATAGCACCAAACACATAGCAAACACCAGGATGTAAAGAGACCACCAGCCATGGTCTATAAAATCAAAAGTGACTTTCCTGAATGGGTAGATCAAATCCCAACTAGAAATGAACACTTATATTAACACTAGGGAAATAAAAATACCCCTTATCAAATTATTTTATAACCCCGATGGGGAAAATTAAATGGGGATTTAGAATTAAAGAATTAATATAAAAAAAACAACATAAAAACACTGGGGGGAACACACTTACATACAAACTTTTCAAATTTTTTTTTGATGGGGGGGGGGGATCTGTCTGGTGCCCCCCCCCCCCAAAAAAAAATGGGGAATGCGAACTACACAAATCTTAGATATCAAATCCTACATAAACCCTTCCAATCTTGCTGCTGAAAACAGTAATATCTGGCAAACTGTACAAAACAAAAAACAAATAGCATGGGTTGTGTACAATTTTATTAGGATCACTAAAAGATTTAATTAATTGACTGAACGCACAACCATTTGAATAGCAATGAAATAGTTTAGATTCATTGTTATGCTTTGTATATATGCGTGCGTGCGTGTGTCTTTTACATTTGGATTTTTAATAATTTTTCAGTCATATCAATGCGATGTCTGCACTGTGGCAGTTTGTAGTAATGTCTAGCGCTAGGGCATCATTCCTCAGACAGATAGCATCATGCTCCACCCAGTCCCATTATCCTGACATCGGGCTGATCGGTCCTTCCATTATCCATTTTAATGCTGAGCGTCAAGCGAGGCAGCTGTTAGTACCAACTTTTTTAAATAAATCTTTGCTATAACTCGGCTCGAGCCCAAGATGCCCCGCATCCGAGGCTGACGTTCTAACCACAATTCCATTGGAAATGTCTGTTTTGTATGTATTTTTTTTCTCTATAAAATCGTTGGTGCCGGCATCGAACTTCTTAGTGTGATACTTTCTTGTTACTGTTGGGGAGACTTTTTAAAAAGCTTAAGTTATCTACCGAATCCCCCAAATCATATGGGTGGAATTGTATTAAACAAAGTTTCTCAAATAAATATGGTTTAAACTAAACTTTTTAATAAATACTTGTTGTTGTTTGTTGGTGGTGGTGGTTATGGTGGTGTTGATTCAATGTCATTTTCCAGCAAAGGATAGACCATACAAATGGTCCGGTATAACTGGTGAAGGATAAACACGGGAAAGTCCCAGTAAGAACCTTCTTCATTGTTAAAATCTTGGAAACAAAATGGCGATAATACCATTACGAAAAACAAACATTATTTAATATTTTTAACTGAATATACATAATAATTAGGTTATGAACAGATAAGCAGAACTGGTGATATAAGAAATAAATTCCCGTATAAAATAATATACCCTATTTCATATTGAAAAACATTAGGAATCGCAATATTGTGCTAAACGTGAACTCATATATTTAGGCAAACAGGTGTGTATGTGATACGTTAATTTCCAAGGCCCAATACATATCAAATACACATATACATATATTTGATAACTATCTCGAATGCTTGTCTATTGGTCGATGTATACATATCAGAAGGACGATGATTGCATGAGAAAGCAAATGGATTGAGGAAAACAACATACCCATGGCAGTGAAAATAAGTGACTCGTTTAGCGTCATATCCTCAATACCCCACAATAACACCAATTCACGAGAAAATTTCCTTAGGCACACCAACTTAATACTAAAAAAGTTAAACCCAAACAGTCAACAAATATAATTTATGTGATACCATCCAACATTAACATACCAGGAAACGATTTAGCCGAATTAGCAGCCAACCAAAAACTTAACGAATCAGATTATATACAACTCAATTAGAGTATTAGCGAACTCCATATATATAGTGGAGCCTAGTTAATCCAGACTCCGTTTACCCGGAAACCTTGCTATCCGGACATAATTCAACGGGAACGGAATTCCTAAACGTTAATTTGTTCCGTTAATCAAGAAATCCACGTTCCGGCTCAGGAAATCAAAAGCGGGGACAAAACAATAAAAAAATACGTTAAAATTTGTCTCGATAATCCGGAAATAATCTGTCCAAAAATAAGAAATTTATATCAAACTAGTCAGTAGAATAATACATAAAACTCAATAGCCCTTGATAATCTATGGCCACTATCAATAACTAAGTAGCATGACCATATTGTAACCAGTGATTGTATAAACAATGTCTGTTTTAGCTTGTCACCGACGGGGGTGTTAATAATTAAATAAACACACTGGGATCAAATCGTCCACGCTTTTTACCTAACATATGGTAAATAAATTAATAGTGTCATTAAGCCTTTTTGCCTATTGTATGTAATAACCACAGTTTATTGATGGCTGTAAAAATACAGTTGACATATTTAAGCTGTTGACAGTATAGGGCTTCATTCCGAATAAATTGTCTAAACTTATATTTACTGTTATGTATGTACAACCACATGTTATATTAATGTAAAATAAACACAAATCAATAGATTTATTCATTAATTTATTAAAAAAATTATTAAAGATATAGTACATCACCTATAAAGCTAGCATATACATGTACATGAATACGGTGTGATGATATCATAGTGTACAAAATGTACATGATCCAATTATCCGGAAAACTCGGCACCTTTAATCTTTCCTTATACACTCATCTGTTAAATTTCACTCCCAGTTTGGACACCTGTCTTTTTCTTAAAACTTCAATCTGACCCCCAGTTTTGACACTAAGAGGAACTTGACTCTCCGTCGTGCGCCCCTAGGGGAGACACTGTATGGTGATCACTTCAAAGAACTTCTATTTTATAACTTACATCGATGAAAAATCATCTCTGTGGCCAAACTTAAGGTTCAAAACTGACATCTGATCTTGTACACAAACGGCGGTTGCAAGAAGAAAAGAAAGATGCTTTAATTCAAAAACAAGAAATAGCGGAAGAAAGCAACTTTCTGTATAGTAACGAGATCAATGATGATAAACTGTATGAAGACTTAAAGGATTTTATGATCAACATAATAAACTCCAAAAGATGAGATATGTTTTAATTTGATACACCGTTAGGGTGTAAAATTATAAGGGTGAGGTGGACAGGTGATGGTTGGATGCTGGTTTATCATCCCAATTGCGGGGTGGGGGTGGAGTGATTCCATCCATGAGCGGGGCCAGTGTCCAGCTCCTTACTCTCCCCACTATACCCTCACCGCCAATATACTATGATCAAAATTGTATTTAACTATAGAAGCCAATACAGTTCATCACATTACATGGCACAGAGTTTTAAATATAAATATGACTACCTCTTTAGGAAATTGAATCTAATAAAATGAGAGAAGAGACAGGAGACGGGTGGCCTCATTCCCAACTATTGTATTCAAATTTCAATCAAGAATATCTTTTTAAACTATATTAATTTTGACTTAAAATTAATCCATAATAGACTTTAATTGAATAATTCAATTTTAATACTACTAGCTCGTAGTAACCTATAAGAACTTTAGATATACCAAACAAAAGGGACAGGGTAGAGACCGTACTGAGTAAGGGGCGCATAATGGTGTGATACAGCAGCAGAGAGGGTGAACCCGCCACTTTTTTCTGTACGAATATTGTTACAAAATAAATCATATCATATATCAAAATGGTAGGAGAATCATCAACAACCTGATTAGCACGTGAGCGACAAGCTGCAATGAAGAAATTTATACCAATCCGTGATGCTGTCGGGAAAAATATAACAAACGTGGCAAGAAGCTCAAGTTGATTCTGCAGCAGGTGCTGAGTAATTATTTCACCCTGTCACAAAAGCAACGGAAACAGTTACAACTGCAATTAAAGAGGATCTTCTTCCGGTGTCAAAACAAACTGCTAAGCAAACTGCAAAAATAGCAAAGAGAAATTAGCAAACAAAATAGATTTTACTAGATCTTCCAACTGGTATTGCTACTGGTACTGGATTTTCTCCGAATGAAACTCGCGGGAGAATCTTGTTGTATGTTCTAATACTATTCTCTCTGACGTAGCACGATTAGAAATTCTCATCGGAGGAATACAAGCTGGAAATAATTTTCATGAAATTATTAATGAAGCGGCTGATATTTGTCAACGATTATTTCAGTGAGGTATCATGGATATCGACATGTATCGAAAATTTATTTATGAACTAGTTAATGGTTGTCATAGTGACTAATTGTCTGATTATATATAAATTATAATAAATAATACGATTATACATCTACAACATCATAAACCAACCGTGGTCAGAGTAATAAATTCACGATTACCCGTCTATCAGACGTTTTACGGAGATGGTTTTGCTGATGTTAATAACTGATTATTTGCGAGAATGGTTCCTAAAACATTACTGTTTTTAAAACAATTATTTATGAAAGCTATTAATATTATTGGTGGTTTCGGTTATATTGTCAGTACGGCGCTTTCTATGACCAAAGAAAAACTATAATGATTGATTCGTCGAATACGACGAAAATCACAAATTCCAGTAAAATTACCGTCTACGTAAATCATGCCCGAGAATGAAAGAAAAATAATAAACAAAGCCGTGAACCAAAGACTAACAGGGATGAATCAAGAATCCGAACAATTACAAAGAAATATTACTGCAAATTTAATAGCGGGTAATGGTTTGAGTCGCGATTTAGATCGAAAAATATATAATAAATGTTCAAACAGTCACTTGACATAGCATTTGGTATAGCCGCACCTGTTGTCAAGGATGATTCTGTACGTGATTATCAATGTTATTCTTATAATGCAATACAACCAAATCAACGAAGACGAATTGAACTTCAAGATCAGAATACAAGTAGACATTTCTTACCCGCTGAAGCATTTATTGAAGTAGAAGGAGATCTTGTAACAAATGTCGCAGCAAATACACCATATGAATTAAATACACTGGATGGTTTTGTTAACAATAGGATTATGGCGTTGTTTAGTAGCGCTACATATATGATTGATGGAAGAGAGATTGAATCTATTAAGAAGGATGTTGACGTTGCAACAACAATATTGGGTTTAGCGGGTTATTCTGATGATTATACAAGATCTGCTGGTCCATCTATGATGTTTGCTAAGGATATTTGGAGTTGCTGATCAACCATATGACTTTGAACATACGCCTAGGCCAGGTGCTCCTTTTGATATTATAAAAGGCGTTAGTACTACTTATAATCTAGGATTTGCAACCCGCGCGGTAATTTACGAGGACCGCGTAGAATATTTTCATGTGCAATTCCAGTGTCTTATATATTTGGTTTTGTAGAAATGTACGAAAAGTTATTTTTGGAGCAGAACACAGTTGTCCTCGTGCGAAAAGGTGATGAAAATGATGCAATCTGGCATGGTGCTGGTGTTGCGGATGGAAAAGTAAATATAACAAAAACATTCTAATTGTGGATGCCAGTGATCGATCACCGTAGAGGATAAATTACTGTCATTTATGAATTCAGATGGTAAATCATTACTATCATGGCTAACAACAACTACAGATAGTATTCAGAGTAATATTAATGGTATATTTTCATGGCATATGGCATCACGGCAGGGTGTTTCTGCGACACAACATATATTTGTATCGCTACAGGATTATAAGTGATTAAATTATCAAGAGCGGAGTCATATGATATTTGATCAACTAGATGTTTCTGAAGTCTCATTAAGAATAAAAGGTCAACAAGAACCATCCGGAGATATTTTATTTAATTACGGACAAAACCAAATAGCACGAGCATATCATCGTTTGTTGACATTTATGGGACGTGATCTAAATGTTGATACTGGTCTGCAAATATCACAATTAAATTTTAAAAGTCTGTACCCGATTTATTACTTTTCGTTGGAACATCTTGATTTAACTAGACAGAGGGTCGTCAATATATACTTTTGAGCTCGTGTACCTCTTCCGGTTGCTCTAGCGCCACTTATTACTAGTTATAGAGCAATTGCTGTCATACTAAGCGATACATCGATGTTATTTGAAGGTGTTTGTGGACGAATGCAAGTCATTGATTGCACCAGTGGAAAATGTGTAACACTATTAGATCACTCGTATTATTATAAATGTCATTTAGTCATGTTAATGTTACTCTGACTCCTGGTCAGATTAAAAAGATACAATCAAATTCGGATAAAAGAATGGGAGCAAAAATAACATTAAAATACAATCAGATCACTGGTGGTCAACATAAATTATCCTTGACATCACGTCAAATTAAGCATTTTAATGATGCAAAAAAAGATAAGAAGGGCATTCAATTTACTGCGGGTGCGATTTCTGATTAGTTAAATCTGGTGGTATATTTCTACTTCTCGTAGCTATACCAGCATTGATTTCCGCGGCCGCCACAACCCCCACCACGCCCATTTCCAACAAAGTTGTACTTGGTGCTGCAGGAGCTTTTGGTGGACTTGCAGTGAAGAAAAAAAAAGCTCTACGGCAAGGATACCAAACAAACGGACGCGGACTAAGATTACCAGAAAGTATTTATTCGTAGTAAATCTAGCATAATTCCAATGTGAAATTTAGATTTGATAAATGCCGCTAAACAATTACATATAAAAAAAAATTCAAAGAAGTGTTTATGCGAGATCAATTACCGTAAACAACCAAATTCTGTTGAAACGGGAATTATTTATCTTGATGATTCTAAAGGATCAGGAACTCACTGGGTTGCATACGCGATTGATAAACGTGGAATTATTTATTTCGATTCGTATGGGTTAGCCTCTCCGAAAGAATTTCTAAAATATATAAGTGATACGTGAGTTCCAATCTGGTATTCCATGCTACCAACTCAAACAATGACGGATCCACCAATATGTAGCAAGGAAGTAATTAATGTACTTGATACTGTATCAAATTCAATGAAACCGCCCCATAAGTCTGTACATGATTATACAATTCAGCATTGGAAATCTTCAAAAGATTTTATCTAAAGAATTTAATATAATGGTAGATATTTACGGAAGATACACCTCGAGACAAAAACTCACTGAAATATCAAGCAAAAATGTGAGAGAAGAAAAATCATCAACGACGAATTATCCGAATTGTTAAATTTTGCAAATGTAGATCCTAATGAAATTGTTATTTTTCAGGATAAACAAGGAAAATTAAAAATGAGTAATCTTTCATTGAATGATCTCATTGTTAGACTTAACGGAGTAGCTGAAAATTCCATAGCGTTATTTGATTCCTCTAGCAGAATTAAACAAGGGTTCTTTTTCAAACTGTATTAGAAAATATCGCCGCATGAGTACAAAAATCCGGTGATACAATGACAGGAATTCAAATCAAATAACATCACTTGGTAATTCAACATCTGACACTGACGCGGTAACAAAAATCTACGTTGATATCAAAGACGGAAAACTATCAACGCTACATTCCGAATATGATGTTTATGTAACAGCGTTTTCGAATCTCCGTAGAAAGTTTAGAAAAATTGATGAAACATCAGATATTTTCTTTGGAAAACCGCCAAATGTCCATATGAAACTTTCTGAAATTAAGACGTCTTTTGACACGATTAAAGAAAGGCAGGATAATATCGTTAGTATTATATTATATTCTGTGTACTGGATTCAACATGGTTCTTTCGCCTGGACACCTCGAAAGAACACCATTCAAGTTACCGCATCTGTTCGAGGTATCTATAGATTAACTCTGATTTCAACATTTCAATTTAACATATCATCAAGTACATCTACCAGTATTAAAAGTGTAAGTGTTAAAAGCGTAAGTGTAGTAAAAAATTCAACCATGGAAACATTTGCAATAAGAGCCAGCGTTGATAATTTAGTATCACTATCTCTCACATGGTACGTTGAAATTGTAATTGATTTAAGTAAATAATAATACGAACGTCCAACAATATCGATGCAATCAAGCACTGAATGGCACACTAAATTAAAACCATCGTTGACGCGTACACGATAAAAACAAAAATATTTCGAGGTATAATTGTCATTTATATGATCGTTTATTCGGTGTCCGCGGTCGTTGCTGGAATCGGACATATACTTTCCTCAGTATCAATGATACCACCGGTGATTGTAACAATTTGTGTTTCAACAACAACAACAATAGCTGGCGTTGCTAATACAATTGCAAAGAAATTGTGTTAATGCGCGTATACAAAATTACACGATTATATTGTTCGATTACACACTGGGACGGAAGCATGTTCTAAATTATCCTTGCTAATATCAACGAGTCTCAATGATGGTTTGATATCAGATATTGATTAATGCTTATTTAAAAGATACAAAAATAAATAGCATCGGCAACATCATTGGAACTACTACAACAAATTGCCCTAAATACAACTCCGCCAAGAACAACAATGATTTGAATAACCTCATCCAGCCTTGAATTCAGCATGAATTTCCCAAACGCAATTCCCGTAAAAGAGATCGCGCTTGCCCAATTGCGAGTATACTACAGTTGGCCGAAGATCAGATAAAAATTATTTTCGGGTCAACAACCAAAAAATTTGTTAGTATTTGCAAATACCAAAAAAAAAAACAAAACAGATGGAACACCTGACTGGCAAGTTGTCGGAATATTTAAAGGTAGTTACGATATTGAATATATCAATAATAAGCTCAGTTGCAAAATAAAATCAATTACAGGAAAAAAATAAAAAAAATTATAATTGTTTATGAACCGTCCTGATCAGAAGCGATTGAGATAAATATTTACCTTGTTATGTCCTTGATATTTACCAGTCATCGATCAGAACTGTTTTCGGATGGCCTGAAATTCCTCCTGAATGTTACGGGTGATTTGATACGCATATAATAATAAATACTATTATATATCCCACCCCTTTTGGTACTAGGTATCTAGGAGATGACTACCCTCGATATAATTATCCCGGTTCGAGTAAATATAAGTGGTGAAACTTATAATTGGAAATATGTATATAGAGATATGAGCAGATATAATGAACAAACAAACACGAGCCACCGTACAGATAAACAAACAATTTAATCAATTATATAAAACAACTGTGATATATCCTTACATTAGGGATATACTCTGCTTTTATAAATAAAACTTTCACCGAGTTACAAGACAACGCAAATAGATTTAAATAAAATAGCCGATCTGTTACTGATAGCTTTAGTTCATCATATGATCGAGTGAAACAATCGAAGTCAACGCCTTGTACGATTTCATAACCTGCTAGTCCCCAGTTGTTCTGCCAACTCTGTAGCTGTTCAGAACTTTTAAATCTCAGGATGATACTTTCTACCATCCGTCTTAGGATGCTCTCAGAATACGTTAGGAAATTAGTACGAGGCAGAATTGAGTCACAGGATTATACGTCTCGTTGCACTTCCCTCTATTTTTCCGCAGCATACGTCTCAAGGTAACGTCACATCATACGTCCCAGGAGCTATTTTCTCCCTTTGGTGTACAAGTCGATCCAAACAGTTCGGCGGATTACTTGGACCGCACTTTTTTGCGAGGAAATTTCTTACAAATCCCACGGAGTCCTCTGATTTTGCCTTTGTCATCTTGCAGGAAAAGTTTAGACTAATTACAATTCTTGAAAAGACAAAAAAAAAACTAGGTAGCTTCTCGTGTGAACACCCATCCACCCCTTAACTAGCGTAACCAATCAGAATCAAATATCTCGACCGCCTTTTTTTCAGAGGTGCCAAAGTCGGGTCAGCTTGACCAGGTGGTTTGAGTAACAGAATTTCTGCATTTGCTCAATTTTGACAACTTTACCATACAAATGAAGTTTACCGTGTCCCTAATAGTCCGTCTGGCTGCTGGATAAACAAATGTTTGATTAGAAACAAAATTCTCACTCTAAAGGACATTATCGAACACGGTAGTATGGCGATATGATACGCGCTTGTCTCCATAAATCTAATTAATGGTTCTCTGGTCTCAACTAATGTATTCCTGATAGATCGCCAGAAATTGCCCCTTCACGGAGGCCCCTCCTTGAAGAGTAAAATCGGGATTTTACTGTCAGAATTTTTAGAGATCTAATCTGGTTCAGTTACACGTCCTCAAGTGACCCCTTCACCTCAAACGTCCCTATTCTACTGAAGCAGTCAGCCGCTAGATTCTCGCTGCCTTTAATATATCGTACCTGGACTTGGTATTGTTGTAGAAATAATGACCGTCTCATTAATCGTCCATTTGTCAACTTAGCTTGAGCTAAATCGGCGAGTGGTTGAGCAGCAGAGGGGGCGAATCAGACAACTTTTTTTTGTTTTTATTTTTGATTATACCCCCTCCAAAATAACACTAGACCCTTCTCGCGAAAAAATAAGTCTCCGACCCTTGTCTGAAAACATTCGCGTCGCAACGTCGTTGTCACTCACCCCCTCTGCTGCTAGAACTTTCAGTTCTAGGTTTACGGTGATTTTAACCGAATATTTGATCCAGTCCTTAGGACGAAAATCATTTATGATTTCACAAATAGACTAATTTGTAAAACCTCCTCTTGTAAATCAATCAGATTATTAGACTGGTCAGTGAGTTTGAAATTAATTCTGGTTAATGAATTATTATGACATCGCATATAGACTGGATTCACCGGG
Organism: Unio delphinus; assembly: GCA_029339505.1. Lineage (NCBI taxonomy): Eukaryota > Metazoa > Mollusca > Bivalvia > Unionida > Unionidae > Unio > Unio delphinus. Next base: position 4,223,090 of record JAQISU010000033.1, read on the forward strand.
GACTCAATTATTAAAAATCCTGGAGGGGCTGTTGGTGCAAATGAATACAAAATATATCCCTGCTGAGCTTGATTTGATCGTTCTAAATTTATTTGATAGCTTCCTTCGATCACATCACACACTAAATTGAGCGCAATCACCGATGAAATATTCACATTGAACGGAGCAATATGCCTGCCACCACCGTCTGGGTCATTATTATGTTTGAGGATAGTTGTTTGTGGTTGTGGTTGTGTTTTTTTCCACGTATCATGGATTTTTTTGAAACCTTCATCGATGGCATCACTGAGAGATTTTTGTAATTCTGAGATATTATATCCTGGTAGTTTGAATGTGGGGATATCTTTGACGCGTATATTATACTTCGTTGCAAATGTTGTTCTCGTTTGGGGGTTATTGTGATCTAATATATCCTGAATAATTTTTAGGTTAAATGTTTCCATGTCATTGATGATTTTGTTACATGTTTCTACAACGCTGATAAATTCATCTCGAGTGAGAGTACCGGATTTAAGGGGTATTAACAACAATGAAAAATCTTTATTCATTGCTGTGAAATTGTCAATGATTTTAGGTTCGTTAACAAAAAAATGATGATGCTCCTTTACTTCCTCCTCTTCTCCAATTGGTCGATATACTAAACTAAAAAACTCTATAGTAAATCTATGATCTTTATAACTCTTTACTGGATTATCAGATTTTGTCCTGTCGGTGATATAATCAGTTTTTTGTGGTTCTGGTAATTTAACGGTTTTTCCACCGGGTGGTAATTCAGGCCATCCCAGTACGGTTCTAATAGAACTTTGATAGATATCTACGACATAACCCTCTGTGCTTATTTCAATGGCAGATGATAGTGTTGGTTCATGAACTGTTATAGCTATTTTTGACTCTACTCCAGTAATCGATTTTATTCTACGCGCGAATTCATTATTGATTTGTTCAATTTGGTATGATCCGGTTGGTATGGAAACAACGTTCCAGTCTGGGGTACCGTCGGGTTTATTCTTATTTGCAAATACCAGTGAATTATTGGGTTGTTGACCACCAAATGATTTTGACCTAATATTTGGCCAACTGTGGTATACTCGTAATTTTGCTAGCGCTATCTCCTTCACTGGGACCGGAGAGGGGAAATTCACACTGAATTCTGGATTCGTTGAGGTTATTGAGATCATGCTTGTTTGTACTGGGTTTGTGTTCTCCACTATTTGTTGAAGTAATTCCATCTGTGTTGTCATTGTTATTATACTCATGTTTTTGTACTTCTAATTTTGACATCGCAGAATCATATATATCTACCATCGCTGAAAACTCACTCTCTGATATAATTGTATCATCGAGCGATGACGATATCAATGAGGATAATTGCGAGTATGCAGTGGACACAACATGAAATTGAATTATGTAGTCTTGTAGTTTCCGTTGGCTGCATGAGGATATTTTTTTTGTGATTATTGAAATTATTCCAGCGATTGTTGTTGCCGCAGAAATGCAAATTGGAACAGCTATCGGAGCCATCATTGTCACTGAAGACAGTATAATACCAGCTCCGGTGATTACACCACTCACAGCGTACACAGTAACATCAATTGCGGTAATTCTCCTGCGATATTTTTTAATTTTCAATTCATACTCCTCAGACAAGGTTTTGAGTCTAGTTTGATACTCTCTGACCTGATCATAGCGATATTGCGATGATGAAATCATTTTTTATTTTAAATACGCTAGCGTTTTCAATTGAAACCGTGAGTGAAATTGCTTTGCAATTTTCAACTTAAATCCGCTACGAATTCCACATACCACGTTGTTGTAACCCTAACCAAATTTTTATCAGTAGCTATTAACGTGAACTGTTCAGTTGTATCCTTGTCGATGATCGTTGAAATCGTATTATTGACCCCGGATGAACTGGACGATGAAATATTAAATTGAGTCGTTCTCACTATTGTTAATCGATAAATACCCTTAACTGTTGCAGTGATGTCTAATTTGTTGTTTTCAGGTGTCCACTCAAATGATCCGTGTTGGATTGTGTATACCACGTTGTTGGTTTTCTCATGAGGAATTTTTGTTTTTTCAATAACTGTTATCATCCTCGAAAGATCACCTTTGACGGCTTCGATGAAGTTTTTCGTCTCATCGATGGATTTTTTAATATCAGGGAGTTTTAGTTCAATTTTATCGAATGTAGTTCCAATAAATTTATCAATGATATTTCTACGAAATGCGGTAAACTGTTTTATGTGTTCTTCGGTTTTAGATTGAAGTGTTGCTAGTTCTAACGCAGAATCGTTAAGAGTTTTAAATCGATCTGTAATCGTCGAAAAAAGTACACCCGGTTTGAGTTTACCCTGATTGGAAAATAACGCGATAGTATCCTCGATTGCGTTTTGTTGTTTAACCAAAATATCATCCAGAGAAATATTACTGGTTTTCAATTTACCCTGATCGGAAAATAACGCAACGGTGTTCTCGATTGCCTTTTGTTGTTTAACCAAAATATCATCTAGAGAAATATTACTGGTTTTCAATTTACCCTGATCGGAAAATAACGCAACGGTGATCTCGATTGCGTTTTGTTGTTTAACCAAAATATCATCCAGAGAAATATTACTGGATTTCAATTTACCCTGTTTGTCTTGAAATACAACTATTTCATTCGGGTCAACACTTGTTAAGTTCAACGTCTCAGCGATTTCATCTTTAATTTTTTTTTTTATATCCTTGATAGAATCAGGAGTTGCAGTGTCATCGGGTTTGGGTTTCAGAGGTCTCCCCCAAATATCAATCATGATATTTTATATATCTCTCTCTAAAAAGCGATTACTAGTGTAGTCATTTACGACAATGTGTGGTGATTTTCTAGATGCTGAAATAGCGTCAAGGACATTTAATACTTCACTGCCGCATATTGGTGGGTCATTGATTTGTTGTGTTGGTAGCGTAGAATACCAAGTCTTCATTGGAAGGGTTTTTATATAACGCATAAACTCTTTTGGTGGGGCTAATCCATATGAATCAAAATAGACAATCCCACGTGGATCAATAGCGTATGCAACCCAGTGAGTTCCAGGTCCGGTGCTGTTATCGAGATTAATAATACCGGTTTCAGTTTTGTTTGGTTGATGTGGTAATTGATCTTTCATAAAAACACCTCTGAAATTTTTAATCACTAATTTTTTAGCAGCATCCATTAAATCAAAATTGGACATTGGAACCATAGATTTCTGAATTAATAAACCGTTCCTGGTAGTCTCAGGCCTGATCCGTGAACGGATCTTCCGCTGTACCATGAATATGGGGTTCCTGGTAGTCTTAGACCCTTTCCGCTGTACCATGAATACGGGGTTCCTGGTAGTCTTAGACCCTTTCCGCTGTACCATGAATACGGGGTTCCTGGTAGTCTTAGACCCTTTCCCTTTTTTTTATACCCTTGACCTTTCTTCGGTTCATATGATTCAGCAATGCTCTGTACCGCTTTTGTTCCCAAGCCTCCAACTACCCCCAATGCGGCCGCTTTTGCTACTGCTGGGGCTGCTGCCGCAACCAATGCTGGTATTGCAGCAAACAACGGAAATATACCACCTGTTTTTATCATATTTTTGATAGCAGCCGAAGAGAGTGTGATCTGAACTCCTTTTTTATCCTTGAAAGCATCATTGAAATGTTTCACTTGACGAGTTGTCAGCGATAATTTATTTGCCCCACCAGTCATTTGATTAGGTTTCAACGTGATTGTGGTTCCACATTTTTTAGCCGATTCTGATTGCAATTTTTTGATTTGACCAGGAGTTAACGCAACACTAATAACACTATATGACATGTTATACATAATTGATTGATTCTAAATCGTAAAACGATTCAATGGAAATATCCTTCGGATTTTCAATTACATATTTTCCACTGGTGCATCTACCACTCTCATTCTTCCACCAACACCTTCAAGTAGCATTGATTTATCACTGAGAATGACAGCAACCGCTCTATAATTAGCAACACCACCAGGACGGGTTACACGGGTTCTGAAGTGTATATCAACGACAGATTGTCTCACCAAGTCGAGATGTTCCAGCGAAAAGTAATAAATCGGATAGAGGCTTTTAAAGTCGTATTGTGATATTTGCAAACCGGTATCCACATTTTGATCACGTGCCATAAATGACAACAGGTTATGATAGACACGTGCAATATGATTTTGACCGTAATCAAGTTGCACATCTTCAGATGGTTCCTGCTGTCCGTTTATTCTCAGCGAGACTTCATTAACACCTAACTGATCAAATATCATATGACTTCGTTGTTGATCACCAACTCGCGCATTATTCTGTAATGCAATAAATATATGACGTGGAGCTGAAACCCCTTGTTTTGATGCCAGGTGCCATGTGAATGTACCATTAACATTGTCTTGTTTAGTATCCGTAGTCACTGATAACCAACTCAATAACGACTTTCCTCCTTGGTCCATAAATGATAACAATTTTCCTTCTGCTGTGATTGATGGAGTTAACACTGGCATCCACAATGATAGTTTTGTTAAAACGACTTTACCATCAGGAACAGCAGCATCACGCCATATTGCATCATTATCAGTACCCTTTCGTACAAGCGCTACTGTGTGTTTAGCTCCATAAATAACTTTTCGGACGTTTCTACAGAATCCGAATATATGATGCAGTGGAATTGCACATGAAAATTGTCGACGCTGTCCTTGTAATGTTGCTACACGTGTTGCAAATCCTAGATTGTAATTAGTAATAGTATTTATGACATCAAATTCAGCAGGTGGTCTTACATATCCGGCTGGTGCTGGATCAAGTGCTGTAACTCGTGTTGCCTTGACTCTAGAATACTGGTTGTGTTCAGGGTGATCAGTAATATCCTTTGCAAACATCATAGATGGACCCGCTGATCTTGAATAATCATCAGAATATCTTGCTAACCCTATGATTGTTGTAGCCACATCAACTTCACGGTCAATGGATTCAATTTCTTTTCCATCAATGAGATATCTAGCGCTTTCAAATAACGCCATGATACCGTTATTAACAAAACCAACTCGGGTAGTTGGGCTAATGTCATATGGAGGATCATTATGTGCAGCATCATTTGTTACAAGTTCTCCTTCTACTTCAATAAACGCTTCACAAGGCAAAAAGTATTTACTGGTATCATGAACTTGAAGTTCAATTCGTGATCGGAGATCTGGTTGTACTGCGTGATAAGAATAAAATTGAAAATCGCGTACAGAATCATCTTTACGCACTGGGGCATCCATATCAAATGCTGGATCAGATGACCTTTTGAACATTTTATTCTATTTATCAGAGTCTAAATCGGATTTTCCATTTCATCGTGAAAAACGCTAGCGCTTTCTACGTGGTTTTTTAAAGCCACTTCCTGCTATCATGTTTGCTGTCATGTTATTTTGGTCCTCTTGATTTACCATCGACGCTAGTTTTTCATCTACTGCGTTATTTATTATTTTACTAACACTTGCAGGCATTTCTTCTGTAGATGGCAATGGTACCTGTTTCTTTTTTCGCCTCACTAATGATGTTATTTTATCCTTCGCAGTTGAAAACGCTTTCCCGGCAAGATCTCCAACAGTACTAATACCCTTATCACGAATAACATCAATGGCTTTCATTCCAAGTTGTTTAGCTAACGGCATCACTTTTGGGGCCGTTCTTGAAAAGAATCCTAAAATGGTCTTGCCGAGGCCATCTCCGTAGTATGCTCTATAAACTGGAAACCGTGAATTAACTACATAGACGAGGGTTGGTTTATCATGATTGTAGTGTACGATCATTATTATAAAACCAATAGTGTTTTCAATTGTTATTTAATCGCTATGATACCCATTTGCTAACTCGTCAATGAAATCTCGATATGTTTTGATATCCATGATACCGCCGGCAAATAACCGTTTACAGATATCAGCTGCTTCATTAATTATTTCTGGAGAGTTATTTCCAGCTCGGAACCCTCCTACAAGAACATCTAATCGTGATATATCATTGATAACACTATCAGGACAAGTGTTTCCAATCCTTGGATTTTGCAGTCCACTTCCGCTATAACCAGCTGCTTCATCTAGTTTGTCTGTATCCGTGGTTTGTAAATAATCAAGAGTATCATCATCATCATCATCATCACGTGGTATTTGTTGTTTTTTAGGTTCTTCTTGTTTTTTTTTGTCTCCGTGTTGGTGTTTGACGTCGTTCTTCTAAATCATCATCATCAGGTGGTAGTTGTTGTTTTTTTTGTCTTCTTGTTTGTCTACGTGTTGGTGTTTGACGTTTTAGTTCTTGCCGTTCTTCTATTTCTCGTTGTCGCTCTTCTATTTGTTCTCTTTTATAATTACTAATTCCCTTTTTAAATTCCTTGTATCCTATCTCATCCTTATTCAAACGACCAATCCCTTTATTTAGTTTATACAAATAATCGAACCAATCATTACTTGATATTCTATCATTTTTATACTCGTCCTTTAAAAAATCTTTTTTTGAATTATAGCTTTGAGCAGCAAAATTACCAAAGGCTTGATAATCCTTTGATTTCACTAAACTAGGTTTTTTTATTAATATTTTAGCATGATCAGTAAATTTATTCAACAGAGAAACAGTCGTTTTTTTCGGATCAGTTTTTTCAGTTTGTTCAGTTTTCGCTGCTAGTTTTTCAAGTTCACCAATAACAGATTTCCCCGTCTCGGGACTATCTCCCAGTAAAGCACGCTCTACTCCTTTCGTTGCTGTGGTTACTGGTTTAAACAACTCTTCAGACCCCAGAGCAAAATCAGTTTGTAAACTCTGTCGTTGTTGCAGTTTATTTCTTACAGAGTCGCGAATTGGTATAAATTTCTTAATTGCATCTAGTCGCTCACGAGCCAATCGGGTCGTTAATGCTTCATTGACCATTATTTGAAATCAGAAACCATTTTTCAATTGTAAAACAATTTTTCCCATCGATGATTCCATCCTTAACGGTCCAATTTTTTATTGCTGTGAAATATTTTTATTTTCGCAGTGTGAAATATTTTCACTGATTCAGTCAAAAAATGACAAAAAAAAATGAAAATCTCAAGGAGATTTTACTGTCTGACAAAATCTTTTGAGGGGCCGGTCAATCAAAATAGTTCATTTTCTTGAATTAACGCTCGTAAGTTTCTAATTTTAGAATTAACTTCCTTTTTCAATTCATATTCGTTACCCAATTCTTTTCGTATTCCTTCCACGATAGTATATAACGGAACAAACACATCTACTTCACTGGAAAATGCAAGAGAGTCTCGAATAGAATTTTGAATTTTTTTGATGAGTGCATATTTCTTTGGCAACATCTACTTGTTAGTGCTAACTCCGTATTCTATATCCTGAAAATCCGACTTGATTTGATCAGGATTTAACCCATCTAACAATTTAATATTCTGATTTTTCAATTTTCCAATTTCAACTATGATGCTATTCATAATTTCAGAATTCATATATGATAATACATATTTCTAATTCATTTTTCAAAAATAAAAGAGCCGTCAATATTTTTAAAATTCAGTCTGTATATATAAATATCTTTTTTAAAATTCAGTCTGTATATATAACTATCTTTTTTAAAATTCAGTCTGTATATATAACTATCTTTTTTAAAATTCAGTCTGTATATATAACTATCTTTTTTAAAATTCAGTCTGTATATATAAATATAAATGCAGACAAAAATAAATATCAACCATGATGAGCAATTATCAGTCATTTGGCCCCCTTGATATAGGCCGTTGTGGTTCTATTTGCATTGATTGGGTCCCTTATTAGGCCTTTGTGTCTTTCATAGGGTTCCTTTGTTAGAGCATTTTTCTGTTTCTGTTTTATATCAGAATGTTTTTGCTCTTTGAGATATGACCCTATGACCTTTTCTATTAGCCTATAATTCATTCTGGGGTTACCCAATGTGCATCCACGTTTTGGCCGGTAATTCATTTTTGAACACCATACGGGGTAACCCAAATGTGATGGAGAGCTAATTACATCCATGGATGGTATTTATTTTAGGTCATTTATATTTACATTCACCGGAAACATATTCCCCTAAGAGTGAATCTAACTCGTCAAATAACGGGTTATAATCACAAGAGGGTATGTTTACGTGAAATGACCTAGAGGTTACATATATACGACAACACATCTTTGGAACTCCTTGGTTGCCTTCACATCCAAGTAAGCCCAAGGGAAACCCAAAACATACATCTCCGAAAGGGGAGGCCTAACGTGGCAAACGCCATCTTAGACCGCCCAGAAGATATGCTTGGGGTGACGTCACAACATATACTTAATTAAGGACAGCACAAATACCGTATATATTTCCACTGAGTGTTGTGGCAAATTGTAGGTATACATATACTTAATTAACTTAATTAAGGATGAATTATAATTCAATGTAGGGCATTTATGTGTTTACATTCAACATGCAACCCATGAAATCAAATTCATGGTTGCGTAAGTTGTCAAAAACCGACAACCCACCGCTACCGTAAATTTGATAGCATGGGTTTTGCATGTTATGTGAATGTAAACACAGAGGGGGTGCCTCCCTCCCCTCAATTAAAAAAAAAAAAAAACATCCACCGTTTCACCATCAGACAATTGTCTGCTATGGGGCGCGAACATGTGAAGAATAATTGTCTGGGTTTACAAGCCAAACACGATACCGTTAGACCACTGTTCACGTCTATAAAGAATAACGTTTTTTAACGTATATATGTTGTAACTATTCATATGGTATATAAAGGGAATTAATACATCAATCCGCAAGTATGCTATTTTATTTTCTTGAATTACTTATTAATGGTGTTTCACAGTATTTAAATGAGACAGAATATTTGACTTAAACACTAGAACAAAGAATATAATTGTTTGAAAACATGTCTTTTCTTACAAAACAATGCCCAGCGCTGAATCACAATACCCATTAAACAAGTTAACACAATCTAAGGGAGAAAGTATACACGTGTGTTATCCTGTAACGCCTGCATCTCCGGATCACATCCTATGTTTATGAAATACGCATTAATCGCACATAAGACAGAATATTTGACTTAAACACTAAAAAAAAAGAAAATATTTCTTTTCCTATAAAACAATACTCAGAAGCTAAATCACAATGATAACTCCCTTGGTTATATCATTTAAGAGTTGCCTCCCTTGGTGTTATAGACACATACGAAAATCGAATTTTCTGATAATACCATTACGGAATGCTTCATAATTAACAAGCACGGGTGAGGTCTGAATTCTTGGTTCATTTGTATAATAACACTATTTTTCTAATTCATTGTTTGGTTTAATTATAAGTCTCTGTATATAATCTTGAGCAGTCTTTATTATTTTGTCATCGTTGGGGTCAATGACAGTATTTTTTATTTTTTTATCATAATAGCGTTTTAGTTCCCTGTATCGTCTGCCTCCACACATAACGCATAATTGCGACCTCCCCCTGACCCCAACCCCACATCGAATACAGGGTAACGGACCAAGGCTTCCACGACGAAAGCTTTGCATATGATACCAACAGAATTCAATTCTGCATGATTTGTTACACGGTGTCACTGATCCAATCATAAGCCATTTGCAATGATTCATTATACTTAAATATTTCATTTAAATACTTGTTTTAATTATAGTATGGAGGAGTTCGAGAGATTATCGAAAATTAAGCCCTGGAAAAGTGTTCAATTCAATCTTGATAGAGTTTCTGATACACCAAAGAATAAAATTCTTGATAGAACCTTGATTAGTAAAATCAGAGACTGTTTTAATGAATTCAAGCGTGATGGGGCAGCTCATTGTTGGTCAACATTTCGAATTGATGGTGTTGTTGACGCTACCATGAATGATGAAAAAGCAGCAGTGATAATCTCACGTCTTGGGGAAGAAAGAAATTTTTTTCGAATAAAATTCCTTATCCGTGATAATGGAAAATGGATCATTAGGGACAAATACGAGCCTATTCTTAAGGACAAAAAAACTGTCACTGTGACTCAGGATTCAAAACCAGGAATTTTGACTGGACTTGATAAACCCTACTACGAAAGATCTTATCCTGTCACAGTAGTTGTTTACGGGATATATCCGCTCAATGAAAAACCTGATATTTCAAAACTATCACCCATGAAATATTCGACAGGGCTCAATTGTGTAGCAACACGAATAATAGAACACTTCACAAATGCGTCCCGGGGAAATAAACTAACTGATCTAAGACGAAAAAAAATAACCGAGTGGGAACTGACAGTGAAACAGCATGGAGCAACAATTCAAGATATAGCCAAATTAGAAACATCATTGAGATTTCCAATATCGGTAAGGACAATCACCGGAGAAGTATTATACGAATCGAAATATAAATCACAGGGAGCTCCCATTGAAATTATTGATCATAACGCACACGCGTGGTCATCTGCAGTAACAATATTCCCACGGGATAGAACCGTAAAATATCTGTTTGGAACCGAAGAGTTTTTTTCAGAGCAGAAATTATTTGATGCTATTTACCATTTGAGTAAAAACGATTCTGTGTCAGTGTGGCTATTTCATAGTACTTCAGACGAAGAATGTAGATTTGATCAGTTTGTAAGGCCTAACGGAGAATTGTACCGTACTGAAGAACTGCATAATCAAATGAAACAACTAGCTAGTGAGTTTTCTCCCCAGAGTTCTCTGGGGGAAGACAACGATCAATTATTAGCAAACTGTTTCACAGTACCATCAGTTGCAGCACATTTTGCTAGAAAGAAAAACGCGTGGAAACCAACCCGAAGTGAGTTCTTATCAGAGGTCAAATTGTCCTGTCTTGAATACAGCCATGGAGGATTATGGAACACAAAATACACCGCTGATACCGTTATTTCAGTTGATATGATTGCATGTTATCCAGGAAGTTTTCTTGGGTATGGAGAGTGTGAGAAATATTTCAAACGATTTGGACATCCTACACACGAAATGACCCGTGTTGCTATTAATGGACCACTGCCACATTTCGATTTAACCGGATTCGCTTGTGTAGTATCATTTGAAATGGCTGAAGGACTTCATCCGTGTAGTTATCTTTGGATTGGTAAACACATGTCTGAAAAACACTGGATGCCAATAGTGTTATTACGGTATATGCTTGATTGTAAGATGTTAAAATCATTAATTGTCAGTGAAGCAATTATATCCTATCGAGCACAGAAATCAGTCTGGTTACCACAACCTGATCTTGAAAAAATAATTAGCGAAGAGCGAAAACTGTTTCCTGATTTTAATGAACAACAAATCATGGATTGGTCCAGACAGTTATTTGAAATCAGAAACAATGAAGCAAAAGATCTTGGACGAAGAATAATCGGTAAATTTACCCAAGGTGGCAAAGATGATAATACGAGATATTCTTCACGATTGATTATAGACAATGCTGAATACGATTTTGTAATCAAAGATTTAACGAATAAGGGCTTATATGTCAATCGTAAGGACGCATTTATGTCCGATGGAACCAAATTGGGTACAATTGTTACTTACACTGATGGATACCATCCGCAGTACACATATTTGAGAGCTTCTATGCTTGGTTATGCTTCTATCAATCTGTTTTCAATGATCAATAGATTTCCTACCACCGCAGTTAGAGTTGCTACTGACTCATTTTACATAAATAGCAAAATGGCTGATTTTAAGGCTACTGGCAACGAGAATTGGGGGTCATGGAGAATTAAGAAGGAAATGCTTCATGATTGTATTCCATCAGCAGATGTTACCATTGAAAATAATTACTTAGAAAGCAATCAGTGTTCAGAATTTTCTAGTGCACCACCGATTTCTGATCCAATCTGTAGATATAAAACAGTTTATTTAAACGGCTGTGGTGGGTCAGGAAAAACAACCCGGGTAATTGAGTTATTCCGTAGAAACGCTAGCGTTTCTAACATGATTGTGCTAACACCGACTCACAGACTCGCCAGAGAGATGAAACAACGAGGGGTAAATGCCTGCACTTATCATAGTTTCTTTAGATGGAAGGGAGATAAATGGACTCCTGAGCGCATGGGAGAGAAATTTATTCCTGAAATTATCATTTGGGATGAAATAGACACAGTGTCCGAAGATGTCTTAAAAATATTTCTTGAGTGGTTGTTATTGAAGAATACAAAAGTCGTCATGTGCGGTGATCACAGCCAACCACCACCATTTGTCGGTGCATCTCCCCATGAATGGCTAAAGGGTTTTGTAGACTATTATGAAGAAATTGATACTGATCATAGATCACTTGATAATGAATTAAAAGAGTTTAAGAAATTAATTAGATTACAACCGGATAAAATCCAGTGTGAAATAGCCCGTGAAATAATTTCGGAAACTCCCATGAATGAGTTTTGGGAAGCGTGGAGACCAAATGATTTAATCATTGCAAGTAGAAAAATAGTCAGGGACACACTTCAGATGAAGTTATTTGAATTGCATAAACAAAAATTTGCAACACTTCCAGTACCGTTATGTTATAGGCCATCGGATACACGAAAACAGAACATCGAAGTTGATATTCCAAGACCAAAAACCGAAGGATTTCAAAGACAGATTCTCGTATTAAATGATATTGTGCTGGTTGATATCAATGTCGTTGAAGATGCATTGCGTGCTAATAAATCCCCATGGACGCTAGGTTATGCAGCAACAATACACTCTTCACAGGGATTGACTATATCGGATATAACTGTTTGGATAGTAGATAATCGCATAGAATGGTCGAATTTAGTCTATCTCGCAGTGTCTAGAGTACGAAAAATAAATCAACTTCGAAGAATTGTCCTGACAGAGTCAGGCGATGATGAAATCATTGGTGGCGATGATGAAATCATTGGTGATGATAATGAAATCATTGGTGATGATAATGATATTATTGATAAAAAAACTCTCCGGTTACAAACAACAAGACAAAAAAAAAACAACGAGAATTTGATATTGATGCTGAATTAATAATCACTTTGAAGAAACAACAGAATAATCACTGCGCGAGTTGCAATTGTATAATGCGTTGGCAGTATTCGGATAAGGATCCTCGCCAATTCACCGTGGACAGAAAAAATAACAATCTCGGTCATGTTAGAAATAATGTGATGTTGACTTGTCTTGAGTGCAATAGACGCAAGGGTGCTAGTTAATCCCATGCGGTGGTAATTGAGTATCCTCAGGTATCACTTGTAATTGTTGTCTAGTAAAACCCCGTTGAGGGGCAGTTGAATCCAGTTTATAGATTGGAAGTCTACCCGTAGATCGTGTTATACTAGATATCTTATGTGCAGTAACACTCCAAATAGGATCAGTAGCCCTTTTTGTGCCACCCTCAAGCTCTCCTGGTTCGTATAAGTACCTCACAATGACATTACTACCAAGAATTGGTTGGGAAACGCTAAAATCTTTTTGAATTTCCATTTCAGGTATTGACTTCTTTTTAATCGCATTGATAGGTTTCATGTTGATGGTTCTAGTAATCTCGTTATTCAGTGCAGTAATCACAGCTGGTAACCTTTTAACCCATTCACGGGATCTTTTTTCTTGGATGAATTCTTTTGCGTATTGATATCCAAATAACCGCTCAGCAAGGGTTTTATTAAATCGTTCTACAATGGCCTGATCACGATGCAGTGCAGTATGCCCTCGTCTGATAGCGACATTGTGATATTTCATTGTAGATAACACTGCACCCTGAAATTCCTTGCCAGGATCAACTTGTAATAGATTTGGCCAATGCAGAGGACTCCTTCGATAAATCCTTTCAAATGCAGAAGCCACTTCAGTGGCTGATTTTGTTTTTAACGGTTCTGCTTCTTTGTATCGACTTGCAATATCAACTACGGTTAATGCGTATTTGTAACCACGATCATGTGGCAGAAATAATAGATCAGCCTGATGAACTTCATTGGGTCCGGTCACATCAAAATGCGAGAAATTGATTTGTTTAGGCGGTGGTAGATAAATTTGCCATAGTGCCTGTTTGGATAACCAATGAGCCGCAGTGGTTTTTTTCACTTTCGCAGCACTAGCGAGTTTATGGATTGCTGATTTACCCCTCCAGTATCCTCTTGGGGAATAATAAATAGATTCCATGTTGTTATTAATTACCAGCACCTAACATCAATTTACTTTTCATAGCCGATTTTATCAAAAAGGAAGCCAATTTTTCTTTGAAAGATTTATCAGAAATAGCATTTAACGCATGAATTAATTTCACATCTGCTAGATGCCTGTGCTGCAGATTACTGCTTTTATAAGATACATCATGAAGGTGACAGGCCTTAATAATAGCGTTTATTGGTTCCTCACCGGGTCGGGGCTGATTTTGATCATTGAGTCTGATATCAAGTCTTGTTCCCGGTCCACAGTAGCTATATCCTGGAAGGTGCTTTTCTCCGGGGTATTTTGCCCATGGAGTTCCAGGGAGTTTTGCTAATTTGGCTGCGATATCACCTCCTCGTTTTTTTTTAAAGGTTCCTTGAGTTCCTTGGGTTTAGAAACAAATCTAAATTTCTTTGTACTACATTGTACGCATTTACCAGAAAGCGCTGATCGGTTATTTTTAGTTGTAATCGTCGTCAAGTCATCTGTGCCAGTACGTTTTTTACACTTCACACAATATAGATCCATAATTTATATATAACGGCATGAATATAATTGATTATTCAGCTACCCGACGACGGGAACCTATTAAACATCATGAAATGTTGCCGAATTCAATAAGAATGATTATAATCGGACCATCTGGAAGCGGAAAGACACAACTGCTACTTAATTTGATAACGAGATGGATGAAATGGAACAAATTGTATTTAATAGCCCCGAGTGTAGACGATCAGCGATGCTATGAAGTGCTAAAGGATTTTAACGAGAAAGCAAAAGAATTTCAAATCGATGAAGATTTTATTGAGTTTATTACTGATATAGAGGAAGCCCCTTCCGTGGAAGACATCGATGGAAGTATTAACAATTTATTGGTATACGATGATATCATGTTAGATAATCAAAAAAATCCTGCTAGAATATTTTCCCGAGGCAGGCATAAAAACACTGATGTGATCTATGTCACTCAACGATACACACAAATACCAAAAGTGATCAGAGATAATTGCAATGTGTTGTGTGTATTTAACGGCGTTGATACTCATACGCTACGAAATATTCATCAAACTTGGTGCAGCGGTGATATGAATCATAATCAGTTTAGAAATTTCTTTAGTCACGCTCAGTCAAAACCACACGGATTTGTGACAATAAATTTAGCAGACCCTAGGACACGATATCGTATCGGACTTGATCAAATATTCGGTTAAAATCACCGTAAACCTAGAACTGAAAGTTCTAGCAGCAGAGGGGGTGAGTGACAACGACGTTGCGACGCGAATGTTTTCAGACAAGGGTCGGAGACTTATTTTTTCGCGAGAAGGGTCTAGTGTTATTTTGGAGGGGGTATAATCAAAAATAAAAACAAAAAAAAGTTGTCTGATTCGCCCCCTCTGCTGCTGGTTGGTAGTCTGTTTCCAAAATAAATTTTCGGCCATACAGGTAATGTTGGAATTTAGATATCCCAAAGATAATATCCAAGCATTCTTTCTCAGAGACCGAATAATTGCGTTCTGCAGTTGACAATTTCCTGCTACTTTATGCAGCTGGGAATAAGCTTTTGTCATGCTCTTGCAATAACACTGCCCCTATAGCTTTATCACAAGCGTCCGTACGTAATACAAAATCACATCAGGCAATTTCACTATTGCATCTGCGTCAGTCTGTCCTTTAACGTATGAAATGCTTGTTCACATGCGTCTGTCCATCCTACTTTCGTCGGAGGTTTTTCCGAGTCAAGTCATTCAATGGGCTCCCAATAGCGCTGGGGTTAGCAACATATCATCGATAATACCCTGTCAGTCCCAAGAATGATCGAACGTCCGCATTAGTTATCGATCGTACTGCGTCCTTAAGTTGGTCGACCTTTGAACTATCTGGGGTAAGCTTGTCTTCGCTCAGGGTATGACCTAGGTATGTTAGTTTCCCATACCCAATATAGAACTTAAATGGTCGTGCGGTCAGTCCAGTTTATCGAAGTCGCTCTAAAACGTTTTTCAGGAAAATGATATGTTCGTCCCATGTAGCTGTCGCTAAGAGTAAATCGTCCATGGAGTCCGAAACTCCAGTCCCCCTTAATGGTTCAAGTAATTTACGCATCATATGGGTGAAAACAAGAATAAATTTTAAAGTTACGACCAGAATTCTAAATATCATTTTAAAGATTTTATTTCTGTTGATATGATCGTTTGTTATCCTGGAAGATTTCTTGGAATGGGTGAATGAAATGATTATTTTACATGATTTGGTCATCCAACATATGAATTGACGCGAGTATCGACTAATGGACCACTGCTTGATTTTGAGTTAACAGGATTTGCAAAAGTTATATCATTTGAATTTGATTTATTCATTTTACATCCATGTTGTTTTGTTTGGTTTGGTAAACAGTTCTCTAAGAAGATGTGGGCACCAATAGTATTATTGCGATTTATGCCTAATAAATCGATATTATTCTCGTTGACGGTTAGTGAAACGATTATATCATATAAAAAACAAACTGGTATTTGGTTACCAACACCGGGACTTATTCCTGAAGTATATTTTGAATCTGTAATAGAAAATGTTAACAGAGATATCGCAATGAAATCTCTCGGTAGAAAATTAATTTGTAAATTTACTCAAGGCGGATCATATGACCATAAACGATGTCACACACGATTAATCTTAGATGATGCCGAACGAGATTTTATAATCGCTGATACAATAGCAAAAGATCCGAGAAGATGCTTATTTATCCGACGGAAAAACAAAAACTTGAATTATTATTAGTTATATCGAGGGAGAAACACCTCAATATACTTATTTAAGATCATCGATGCTCGCTTAGGTGTCTATTAATTTATGATCAATGATAAACAGATTTGCTTATAGCGCAGTTAGAGTTGCCACGGATTCATTTTACATCAACATAATATATAAAAAATTAGTAACTCAATGTAAACCACTTTCTCTTTGTGGTTGGGGCTTATGGAGAATAAAAAAAGAAACTCTACGCGAATACTGTGAATCTGCTGATGTTACGATTGAAAAGGAATATTAGTATAATCAAATATCAGAATCATCAAATGCACTTTCCGTATATGATCCTGTATCAAGACATAAAACTGTTTATTTAAACGAACAAGCAGGATGTGGTAAAAGAACTCGTGTTATTCAATTATTTGGAAAGGATTCGGATATGATTGTGTTAACACCAACACATAGACTAGCCAGAGAAATGAAAAATCGAGGAATTAATTCTTGTACTTATCATAGTTTCTTTTGTTGGAGCGGTGATGCATGGACATCTGAAAGAATGGGAGAGAAATATATTCCTGCGATAATTATTTGGGATGAAATATGTACAGTATCATTAATAATATTAAATATGTTTCTTGAGTGGTTATTATCAAACAATACTGCCGTAATAATGTCCGGAGATCACGGTCAATCACCACTATTTACAGAAATATCTCATCATCATTGGTTAAGGAAATCCGTAAATTATTACGAAGAAATAAACGATGATAATAGATCACATGATGAAGAATTAAAATCATTTTAAAAAATCAATAATATTGTAATCAGATAAAATCCAATGCACAATAGCGCGTAAAATAATTCCCGATACTTCCATGAATGAGTTTTTGGAAATATGGAGATCGAATGATCTAATAATAGCAAGTAGAAAAATAAGAGGAGATATAATTCAAATCAAATTAATTAATTTACAACAAGAAAAATACCCAACGATGCATATGACATTGTGTTATAGACCAATTGATACACGACAACAAAATATTGATGTTGATATTCCAGGAAAATCTACGAATGAAAATTTAGTATTAATTGATATTGTTCTTGTTGATATTGATTTTGTTAAAGACGCAATAAATGCTGAAAAATCCCCATTGAAGTTAGGATACGCAGTAACAATACATTCATCTCAGGGATTAACAATTTCTGATACACTAGTTTGGATCATAGATGATTACATCGAATGGTCAAATTTGGTTTATCTCACATTGTCACGAGTAAGAAGAATATTTCGACTTGGTCGGGTTGTTGTAAATTCAACGATAATACAATCAATTCAATAGTCAGTAATGTTATAATAAAAGAACTCGGTAGTTATAAACAGCGTGATAAAAACATAATCGCTATTTTTATATCGATGTTGAATTTATAATGATGTTAGGATAACTACAAGATAATCGATGTTCGAAATATAATTTTATAATGTTATGGTTGTATTCGGAAAATAATCCAAGACAATTTACCGTAGATAGAACAGATAGTAGTTGTGGTCATACACGATAAAACACTATATTGATGTGCCTGGAATGTAATAGACGCAAGGGGGCTAGTTAAGCGATCGTGGTGATAATTGTGCATCAGGAAATACTTGTAATTGTTCACGTGTAAATCCTCGTTGAGAAGCAATTGAATCTATTATAAATATTGCAGGTCTACCCGTAGATGTAACTACAAAGGAAATTGTATGCGTAGTGATACTCCAAATGGGATTAGTTGCTCTCTTTTTACCGCCTTCAAGTTCAGCTGGTTTATATAAATATCTAACAATAACATTACCAAGTATTTGTTGTTTTGAAAAATCATGTTGCTGTATTGGTATATATTTCTTGTGATCGCGATAGCAAGTTTCATGGAAATTGCTCGAGTTATTTCATTATTAAATGCCGATATTACACTTGGTAATCTTACACCATATTTACGAAATCTGTTATCACGAATAAATTCTTTCGCGTATTGATATCCAAATAACCTTTCAGCAAGTGATCGATTAAATCGTTCAACAATTGCTGATCGCGATGAATCCCAATATGTCCTCGTCGTATTTTTACATTATGATGTTTCACTAATCATGATACCGCACCAAGAAATTTCTTACCAGGATCAACTTGTAAATGATTTGGCCATTGTAAAGGTCCTCGTTGATAAATTCGTTCAAACCGAGAAGCAACTTCTACTGATGTCTTTGTAGATAATGGTTCTACTTCTTTGCATCTACTTGCAATGTCAACGACAGTTAATGCGTATTTGATTGTCTGTGAATTGACAGTATCATGAGGTTAAAAAATATCAGCCTGATGAACTTCATTTTGAACGCTAAAATCAAAACGTGCGTATTCAATTTTTTTAGGCGGTGCAAGATAAATTTGCCATATTGATTGTTTTGCTAACCACGATGATGCAGTGGCGCGTGTAACATTTGCTGATGCGGCGAGTTTATTAATTGCTGCTTTACCCTTTCAAAATCCCCTTGTAGAATAACAAATCGATTCCATAACATTAATGACCAGCGCCTAATACAAGTTTACCTTTCATTGCAGTTTTATTAACCAACTATCTAAATTTTCTTTGAAAGATTTATCAGTAATAGAATTCAACGCATGAATCAAATTCACATCTGTGAGATGTCTATGTTGTAGATTGTTACTTTATATGCTACATCATGAACATGACAAGCTCGATCAATATCGTTTATAGGATTGTCACCGGGTTTCAGTTGAATATCAAGTCGAGTTCCAGAACCGCTGTAATTATATCTCGGGATATGTTTTTCTCCTAGATATTTAGCCCATGGAGCACCTGGTAATCTAGTTGATTTTGCTGCAATATCACCTCCATTTTTTAGATTAAAAATTATCAGATAATTGTGCAGAAATAAATATAAATTTCTTTGTACCACATCGTGTGCATTTACCAGTTAACGCTGGTCTATTATTACTCGTTGTAATCGTTGTTAGATCACCTGTTGAAGTACGCGTCCTGCATTTCACACAATATAGATCCATGATATTTATTATATATTTTATGGATGTAATTGATTTTTCAGCAACACGAAAACAAGAACCAGAAAAACATTATCCAGCGATACCAAATATTTTATCAGAATGATAATAATAGGGCCATCTGGAAGTGGAAAAACATAATTGCTACTTAATCTAATAATTAGATGGCTCAAATGGGACAAACTATATTTAGTTGCACCCTCAGTCGATGATCAGCGATGTTACGAAGTTTTTAAAGACTTTAATGATAATGCAAAGACGATAAACGAAGACAATAGTGTTATTGATTTTATAACTGATATTAATGATGCACCGTCCATTGATTATATTGATGGAAATATTAATAATTTAGTTATTTACGATGATGTAATGCTAGACAAACAATCAAATCCAGCAAGAATATTTTCTAGAGGAAGGCATAAAAACACTGATCTGATTTATGTAACCCAGAGATATACACAAATTCCAAACTTAATTAGAGACAATCGTAATATTCTTGCTTTGTTTAATGGAGTTGATACATATACACTGAGAAATATGCATCAAACTTGGTGCAGCGGTGATGTGGATTATAATCGTTTTAGAAATTATTTTAGTCATGCTCAGTCAACCTCACATGGTTTTATAACAATAAATTTACACGATTCTAGATCAAGATATCGAATTGGTATTGATACATTTTTTGGATAAAACTATAGCAGCAGAGAATGTGAACACACCATCGGTAGGATTCCAACGAGAAATAAAAATATCATTATACGAGAAAACATAAATGACAAAAAATATAGTAATAAACTAACCAAATGGAAAATCTCACATTAGTTAGAAATTTTATTTTATGAAATGTTTGTAGTTCTATTTTTCTTTTCTTTCAGTCTTGTAGGAAGCATTTATATAACATGCGGACCCTTCTAAAAAAAGAGGGGCGGGTTCATCCTCTCTGTTGCTGATACCGATGCTACGCGGCTAACGCGAGGTAGTATGGGTCACACCTGATCTCCCCAAAGGGACGGTCATTAATAATAAAATCACAAACTACAAAAACAATGGGATTATAGAAAATGACTAACACTTACGAGATAGTAAAACATATATCGAACATGCACTCATGCAATTTATTTGAAATCTATCTACTTTATTTTCATTTCTCTTCTATATTCTCATTAATAACCAAGATAGAAATCTTATAGGAAAATATAAAACTACCATTTGTATTTCTTTTTTTGCTGAATAGCACTTTAAAAAAAACCAGACCACAATCATAAAGATTTGATTTATCACTATGCCGCCATACAAAAATATGATAACACATACAACAATAAAGCATTAAACATATAACAAACACTGGACAATTCAGATCTAATGCAAAGATCACTAAGTATATAAACTCAGTAAACCAGCCTAGGTTTGCTATACGAGTCTAAAATCTAAATAATAAATTAGTTTAAGGCGGTACAACAAATCCTAATAATACAAAAAATCTATAAAATAATCACAGTTCTAAGCTTTTTACAATGCACAATATCACAATGAAAGGAAAAGAAACAGACATAAAACAATTTAATCAATCGGGATAGGGTGCTCATTATCTGATTACAATCTGTGAGGAACCGCACCAATAAAGAAAAAAACTCCCAAGTCATTTTGAGGTACAATACTTAGTACTGATAACCATGACTGACCAAGAAGGGCATTTTCACGACTCAGCGGAAGAGATACCTAGTTGCAAGGCAAAGAAGGCATTTGAGGCGTTAGAATGCAGATGCCTAATGACAATCCTCAATTTTATGCTTTTGATTACGAAGACGAATCAGTTAATTTTAAGACTGAGACTGAGAAGAAAATCTATCAGGAAAGCGAGGTGAACAAAGCTTGCTACATGCCACAGATTCCTTGCATTATTGCAACAAAGACTTATTTCGGTGATGTGTTGGTATTTGACTACACAAAACAACCATCTGGACATGATTCCAGTGGAAATTCGCCATTCATTGCATAACCTATATTATATGCATCTATAATTACTTTTTCTGTGTCAGTTTTTTTGTACATTAATCTACATATTCGCATTAACATCACACAAGAAAGTTGTAAGATCTCGCAAAAAGAAAAACAGATTCCATGTGTTGGATACTGTAGTTTCAAATTTCAATATTTATCCATAAATATAAACCATAGATTATTCTCTAAATTGGAGCGGAATCGAACTTAAAATATATGATCTCTTTTTAGTCCACCGAGCTCATATTATCTTATCTAGTTGAGATTATCTGCCCTTTTTTCTTACAGAATGCTGTGAGGCTAATGCCTCCGTTAAATTAAGCACTGTCTTCTTCGGTTACTTGCTTGCATGTTTTTGTTGCTGTTGGTTTTTGTTTTCTTAAATGTTTCATTCTGGTCGATAATTTGAAAATGATTTACCTAATTGGTCATGTAATAATGACCATAACCCGTATGCGTTGTTGGTCAAGTTGACATAGTTACTTTGTGCAAAGATAAAGAACGTAGAGCTCTCAGACTCATAATCTTACCTTAATTTTAAAGATTTTTTGTAGTTTTACCTCTAGATATTTAATGGTAAAATACTTTGTGTTATTTAGAGTAATATTGTATATTACTTCATGTAATACTGGGCATTATTTAATTTAATTCTGGGTATCATTTCATGTAATACTCTGTATTATTTCATGTAATACTGGGTTTTATTTTACATTATACTGGGCATTATTTAATATAATTCTGGGTATCATTTCATGTAATACTGGGCATTATTTAATTTAATTCTGGGTATCATTTCATGTAATATTGGGCATTATTTAATTTAATTCTGGGTATCATTTCATGTAATACTCTGTATTATTTCATGTAATACTGGGTTTTATTTTACATTATACTGGGCATTATTTAATATAATTCTGGGTATCATTTCATGTAATACTGGGCATTATTTAATTTAATTCTGGGTATCATTTCATGTAATATTGGGCATTATTTAATTTAATTCTGGGTATCATTTCATGTAATACTCTGTATTATTTCATGTAATACTGGGTTTTATTTTACATTATACTGGGCATTATTTAATGTAATATTAGGCATCATTTCATGTAATACTGGGCATTATTTAATGTAATATTAGGCATCATTTCATGTAATACTGGGCATTATTTAATTTAATTCTGTGCATCATTTCATGTAATACTGGGCATTATTTAATGTAATATTAGGCATCATTTCATGTAATACTGGGCATTATTTAATTTAATTCTGTGCATCATTCCATGTAATACTGGGTATTATTTAATGTAATTCTGGGTATAATTTCATGTAATACTCTATCATTCCATGTAATACTGGGTATTATTTAATGTAATACTGGGTATCATTTAATGTAATGATAAATAATGGGTATTATTTCAATAATTTCATGTAATATTTGGTAATATTTCAATGATTTATGTGATACTTGTATTATTTTATGTGATACCGGTTATAATTTCATGTAATAATAAATAATGGGTATTATTTAAATAATTTCATGTAATACAAGGTATTATTTCACTAATTGCATGTAATACTAGGTATTATTTCACTAACTGCATGTAATACTAGGTATTATTCAATAATTTCATGTAATACAAGGTATTATTTCACTAATTGCATGTAATACTAGGTATTTCACTAATTGCATGTAATACTAGGTATTATTTCATTAATTGCATGTAATACTATGTATTATTTCACTAACTGCATGTAATACTATGTATTATTTCACTAATTGCATGTAATACTAGGTATTATTTCACTAATTGCATGTAATACTACGTATTATTTCAATAATTGCATGCAATACTAGGCATTATTTCATGTGATATTGGGCATAATTTTATGTAATAATACAAAATGGATATTATTTCAATAATTTCATGTAATATTCGGTATTATTTCATGTGATACGGGGTAAAATTTAATGTATACCTTGGCATTATTTCATGAAACATCCAATTAACAGAGCTATCTCATGATCACGTTTAGCACATGCTTTTAATCATTTATTCACCTGATTGTTCAATACAAATGGGATCCATTGAAGACTATCTGGTTCATATCACCGTGTAAGACATTATCAACTGTGAAAATCAAATATTGTGTACAGACTGCACATATATAGAAGTTACTGTTGCCATTGTAGGCTGGTAATAGCTAGGTGCAAATTCACTAAAACGTGGTTATTTAATTTTTGATCGTGCTATAGTTTGTTAAAGGGTATTTTTTTTCCGCCCAGAAACGAAGAAAACTTTGGAAGGTGATCAATTGGTTCAATTTACAAAACGTTAAATGTAAGTTTCAGAGGTCGATGTTGGTCTAGCATTGTCTAATATTGGTGGAGACGGCGTTTTACAGTATTTTGGTAAAAATATAAAATGAAGGATCTCAGTAAATGTAAAAGTTCCGTTTCCAACTTCTGAAAGTATATGGGACTCATTTGCAATCTCAAACGGGAATTTAGTAATTTCCAAAATTGGAATTTATTTATTCTTTTTTCTATTCTTACAGGAATGTTTAATTTCAATTAAGTCAAAATAATTTAGTTGTATTATTGTAATTTTATTGGAATAAAACTTCTAAACTGGTTACAGAGATTCAGATAAAAGTGGCACAAAATCGACTTTGCTTACGACATTTTTAATTCTTTCGTAACGTTGATTCGTAACGCTTACAAGCTCATAAAATAGACACAATGCCGACCAGAATTCAAAATGATGTAACCAATTAATCTTGCAGTAGGAGATAAATAAATGGAAACAGACGGGACTGTGACTGTTTTTTGAAAATATGGTTGTTTATTCTGGGGTTTCGATTCTGAGCATATTTCGTTAAAAACTGGAATTGCTGTAGCATCGGGCAAACTTTTGTTGGATTTCTGAACCACTCTGACTGTTTATATGACTTCGGTATTACTTTGTTTTGAAACGAAAACATGAATAACATCAAATCATGTAGACGGACGGTTAAATGTATTTTTGTGTTAGTATTCCTAACCATTGGTACAGCAATTGTAACTATTAACTCGACGTTTCTTTCCGAAACATCAGACACCACACTATTACCGTGTTTAAATTTCATCAAGGCTACCAAATCCAACAACAGTTCATGAAAACGAAATTCTTACCGTAGCAGAAATTATATTATGGCCAGCCAGTCTCTAGTCAATATCACGTAAATGTTGAACGATAGTGGAATATGTGACGTCTTTAACAACGCAACAAATATACTTTTTGACATATCCATTGGACAATCTACTGAAATACTTTTTATTTCCCGGAGTTAAATTCTCTAACCGCCAAAAAAAACCTAACTCCCATCGAAGTCAGAAATATCATCCCTATTCCGCCATTATTGATAATTGTTCTGCAAAATATCTTTATACGACACCCTTTTCAAATGGCTGAAGATTCCCTACAAAGTTTTGCTCGTTTGGCTCAACTACCAAAGGTCACTGTTCGCTATTGACCTTACACTAACATAGCTGTAAGTCAGTTATTGAACGAACTCTAATTAAAATTCAATTTATACCATAAAGAGAGCAGATCCAATCCTTTGCAGTCAGCATTTTATTGCTAGTCTAGCTCATACATCAAACTTAATGGTGACGTATCATGCTGATTACGACAGAATATACTACCAAATTATCCCTACAAAATTTGCACCCTTACAATATATAAGGTAAGCCAATTTACGGTAAAATAAAATTAAACCGTCAAGATCGACTTTGAGATCACCTAAACGGCCAAAGGATGTGCATGTAAACAATTTTGGAAAATTTTAAACCCGATTCCTTCTGTCCATTTCTGAAGTATGTTTATTTTAATACTGCACTTTTCGGGAGGAAATAAATGGACTATGGACTGAGAGCACATTATAAATAAAGTGGGAAAACAGCCTGGGCGACAGACCCACACGACATCGAATACAAGATCTATATCTGTAAAATATGTGGAAATCGGTCTAATTCCTATATACAGAAGAGAGAATTCAACAGAAATTTAACGTGGAAAACAAGTAATGCCAAATGGCAAGCTATAAAATCAACACTACAATGTAGTCCGGGACAATGATCCTACACATGAAAAATAAGAGCATTCCGAGAGACAACATTCTTATATATATATATATATATATGGTTTCCTCGTGAAATCCTGGTACATCCATTCAGTCCCGGATTACCCATTAGGCAGAGTAGGCAACTGCCTATGGGCCCCGCGACTTTTATGGGCCCCATGAGGGGCCCCCATGAGACCGTGACCGTGGGTCTGGGGCCCCAAAAGTTTGACTGCCTATGGGCCTCCACGGTGCTTAATCCGGCGCTGCATCCATTGCTATAAATGTAAGTAATGCAACAAGAAAAAGGGCATGATTAAAGAGAGTGCACTCCAAGAAATGAAACTAATAGAACAGGACGTAGCAAAAAGGAACATACAAACAAATAGTTTATCAAAAGAGAATATTCCTGGTGAACACAAGCCAGAGAAGAAAGAGGGAAACATCGAAATGCACAAGAGATACAACTTTTGTTTCAAAAAACAAGAAAGTCCTCAAAAGAAACAAGATAGAGAACATAAATAGAATCGGCGAGAGAAAAAAACTAGATAACATAGCAGAAGAACACCTAACATTGACCCAAATAGAAATAACTGAAAATGGAGAGAAAAGAACTGTCAAACACCGTCACCTTGTATGGCCCCAATAGAAACAACACAAACTGAGGAGAGAAAAAAAACGTAAAACTGAAAACAAATAACACAACAGAAAAACACATAGAAAACCACCAAATAGAAACAACACAAATGGAAATAAAAACAAAATGCCAAAAAAATAACTAAATGGAGGAAATTGATACAATTAGAGCAAAAAAACAAATACCAAATAACGCTGAAAACATTGGTACTGTCCCCAAATTGAAACAACACAAATTTAGAGAAAATACAAACTGAGATTGAAAAGAAATGATAAGCATCATAAACACCCCTTACGAAACAAAAACAATACAGAAAGGTGAAAGACTGACCAGGTAAAGTGGAAAGAACATATTACAAATAAAATAATCATAGCCAAGCACAACTAGAAAGGCAATTCACTTAGCAGAAGAACAAAAAAACAGGTAGAAAGAGATTCTAATTTTGACTTATTGACTTAAAAGAACCGATATATATACATATATATATATATATATATATATATATATATATATATACACACACACACACACAAATATACAGGTGGGTTTGCATTTTTGTGTTATTGCAAATGTGTTCATACTTCTGATATCTGGAAGATATGCATATGCATAGCAACAAAGCAACACCATTCCATTTTAGGTTAATTTTCTTTGCATCATAAAGACAAACAAAACAAAGTTAAAGGCGTCCTGCACTTTGCCAGTTAGGGATTCTAAGAAATTCAAGCTCTTGTTTTAGTAAGAATTTGTCAGTACCCTGCAATTTTATATTTTTATTTTTGGATGCTAGGAATGCTAAAGTTACTTCAAATATGAGACAGTCATCAAGTGCCTGAATCTAGGTCAGTGTCAGCAGACACTCATCAAGTGCTTGAATTGAGGTCAGTGTCAGCAGACACTGTCATCAAGTGAATCTAGGTCAGTATCAGCAGACACTGTCATCAAGTGCTTGAATCTAGGCCAGTGTTAGTAAACACTGTCATCAAGTGCTTGAATTGAGGCCAGTGTCAGCAGAAACTGTCATCAAGTGCTTGAATCTAGGTCAGTGTCAGCAGACACTGTCATCAAGTGCTTGAACTGTGGCCAGTGTCAGCAGATCTCTTGCAAATTTCCCCTTACCCAGCTTACTTAAAAATACACAAGGACCCTCCTTATTTACATAAAAGACATTTTTCCCCTTCCAAATTCAGGCATTTCATGAAAATGTTTCTTCTATTTTTTGATTGGAGCAACCTAATTTCAGCAGCATGTCAGGTTTCAACTTGTGACAATCATTTTGGAAGTTTATAATCCCCCCCCCCCCATCCATTTAATAGGCATTCAAAAATTATTCAAAAAAAAAGCAGGAAAGATGCAATAAATGAAAGCATGTTTATTGCTTTGAAAAGTCAGGATACTTTGTATGTAATTTGTATATTCATTTGCTCTCCTGTATGTGCAAGAATCATTGCAATTCAACTCATTATATCCATGCATATCCACCCAAAGTATCCATACAATTATACAGAGTATCCATGCAATTACACTGACAGTATCCTTGAAATGACACTAATATTATCCATGCATTTACACCAACAGTATCCTTACAATTCCACTTTTATAGTATCTTTGCAATTCAACTAGAATCTATGAAAATCCACTCAAAGTATCCATGTAATTACACTAATTATATCCATGCAATTACACTAGTAGTGTCATTGCAATTACACCAATAGTATCCTTACAATAACAGTTGTAGCATCAATGCAAATAAAATTGTATCTTTGCAATTGCACCCATAGTATCATTGTAATTACATTCACCAGGTCCTTGTAATTACACATTTTCCTTGTAATTTCACTCATAGCACTGTTACAATTGCACTCATATCATCGTATATACACTTGTAGTATCCTTGCAACTGCACCAATATAAAAAATTGCAAACTGGTGTCAATATTTGCCTTGCATGTATTACATGAAAAGTAGATTTGAGAAAACACTGTTGATTATCCGACGGAATACAGTCCATTTACAAAATAATTTCTTTTGGGGATTTCGGAATAACGAGAGTGGGTATTTTGTAGCT
Source organism: Unio delphinus (assembly GCA_029339505.1). NCBI lineage: Eukaryota > Metazoa > Mollusca > Bivalvia > Unionida > Unionidae > Unio > Unio delphinus. The sequence continues at coordinate 4,251,844 of JAQISU010000033.1, forward strand.
TGGTGAGCATGTTTTATACAAGAAACTACAATTTTTTGCATATACACTTGTCTGTTTGTCTCTCAATCTTAATTATGTTGGGCTTCATAAGGAACAAGATCAAGATATTACTAGCATCTGATTACTACTACAGCTTTTTGTTACCTGTTCACCTAGTGTGGTGGTTGTGGGAAGGGCAAATGAAAAGACTAAAGCTACAGAGAACTGATGGATGATATATTCGATGACATCTTGTTTTACCTTTTATCTTTATCTGAATCCAACATTTTATGTTATGCAGATCACTTCCATCTTCCCTCTTCCATTCCAAATCATATATACAAACATAGACAGACACAAAGATGAACATGATATTATATGATGTAAACATCATTTACACTTAAGTTTCTGATATTTGGAAATAGAACTTGCAGATATATAATGAAAACAGTACAGTGAAACATCTAAAAACTGAAATAATTTCAACCAGGAAAAAAATAATTTTACAGGAATTTTTTAGTTTTCAAAATTTGTTTTCAGATAAGAAATAAAGTGATCAGGTGTCTGGTTCAACACAGTTCATATTTAAAAATCGGAACAAAACATCAGTGGCCAAGAAAGGGTACCATATAGGCCACAAGTGCACAACCTTTCATGGCCCAGGGACAGGTTGCATTTTATAAGACCATTTGAGAGCAGCAAACACTAATTTCTTTAATACAATTACTGTTCACAGGCCAGATTTCTGTGTTATTTTCATTTGCCCTAAGGGCTGGACAGAACATGTTTGTAGGCCGGGGGTTGTGCACTCATGATATAGATATACATAACCGCATAATGTACCAGCAACTCTTGGTCAGTAATGTCTGTTACTAGTAACCAACGACATAAACCTTTCTCTGTCTGGCACATCAGGGTCTAAGTTGTTTGCAATTGGACACATCCTGCAAGACTGTACAGTATATAGAATATTAAGGATTTTTCACTGAATTTTAATTTCTTTCAACACTATTATACTTTATTTCACACTGCAAGACTTTTGGCTCTTACCAGACTATTGGCTGGCCACCTAACTTTTTTGAGAGTTTTGTGTAAAACTGACTTTTGAGACTGCACATTTGTTTTATTTTTAGAACGGAAAGATGGCAGTTTACAGTCATAATTAGATGACGCTTAAAGGAAATATTTGGGACAAGTCATGTGATAATTAGATGACGTTTAAAGGAAATATTTGGGACAAGTCATGTGATAATTAGATGAAATTGAAAGGAAATATTTGGACAAATCATGTGATTTTGTTACAAGGAGACATCACCATACTATGGTTTTTTTTTTGGAAGATTATCCTGTGCAAACCCAATATCCTTTAGATATTTTTAAAAAAATTGAGCTCTGATATTTTTTGGGAAATCTGGACATCTCAGCAACTTTATTTGACTTGTAATAAGTACAAATTATTTTTACATATGTACTTACAGATGATAATATTATGATTAAAAGAATGCAACTTCCTGTGATGAATCATCTAAAAACTTGTTTAACTGCGAAATTAAGTAAAATGTTACATTCTTTTCCAAATGGAGACTTTGAAACAATCATTCCATTTGCTAAAAAGGCTAATATATCTGTATACATCATAAAAAGCAAGCTATCTTTATAACAAAAATCAGTGAACTTTAGTTGATATTAACTCCCAGTGTGCAAAATAAAATTTTTAAGTGAAACAGTAAGAGAACAATTCTAATCTACACCACCATGTAGAAAAAAATTTAAACAAATTGAAAACCAACAAGTTTCTCTTCACTTCATTTCAACCAAATTATACATTATACAAGAAAATTGTTCTATATTGACCAATTATAGTTATTTCATTGAATTCAGTGTCAACAAGTAAAACGATATATTTAAAAAAACTCATCCACATGAAAAAATGTGATAGGTTTTTTCTCAAATAGAAAAGTGTTTTTTCTTAAAATAAATTGTTACAGAATTCACTACTATAGTCTGAGCTTTCGTTGAAATAATTCAATTCCATTTAAATTTGATTTTCTTCTTGTCCTTCACTGTGTTTGTGGGCTTTCAGAAAATTCTTCAGCAGGATTAACAAGAGATATCATTTTCAGCAATCTTGTCTTAAGAATCTAAATATTTCAAGATTGATCTGTTTCAACAAGTTCAGCCACTTTTCTTTGGCGGTGGCCTGAAAAAAAAAACAACAAAGAGAAATTACTGTTTATGGCTACTATATAACATAATGCAAGCTAAATAAATCCTTTACCTCAAACAATATATATCAGCAACACCAACATTAAATTCACACAGTCAGCATACATGCCAACCCTTAGACAAGGAAAACGCATAACCCAAGTGGTCAAAATGAGGAACCCAGGCAGAAAAAGCATAATCCACATATAACATGCTAAAATTTCAATAAACAATGCTTTATTTGCCCCTCTCATCTTTTAACATCCTTTACTGTTTCAAGTTTTCAAACGTTGCACTTTTAGCTTTACACGCATCAACTAGAAACCATCTTAAGACTTAATGGCAAATATTAAAATTCTATCCACATGACAGGAAATAGATGCCATGTGATGCTGCACTCTTGTCTTAATATTTAGAGGATTCTGTTATTTTTTGTTTCATTTTTTTTGTTGATTGCCTTTTTCTAATTTATCTGGGAAATTTTTAAAGGAGATATTTTTGCTCACATAAATGAATAGACTAAACTAAAATATACTTCTTAGTGCCAAATATCTTGAGAATGGTTCTGCAGTAAATATGAATTTGAACATGGAATCTGCACATAAAGATTAAATTTAGAAAACCAGTCTGCTTTCTCCTCACTAAGCATACAAATGCTATAAATAGTATTCGAGGTCGATAGTAGAACCAGATTTGCTATAAACAGAACATAATACTGTTAGGAAAGTCCACGGTCAAGTGTACTCTTATATTGTGGTTATGTAAAAACCGCCTTTTCTAAAATATGGTCTGTGAGATGAATGGAATGTTAATAATGAAGAGAAAACAAATAACTGATTTTTTGGGGAGGTGGATATACAAAAAAAGCACACAAGTCATATAAGTTTAAGCATAACGCGTAATTTAGTGAAAAAAAGAGTAATGATTATGCCAAAAGCGTAATGGTTGGCATGTAAGAGTCAGTATGAAACGGTGGTGTTACCCTAGACAGTACTCTCACATTGCACCAACATGTCATCATGTCATTAACATATGCTGTTTGTTTGATTTTTAACGGCGCTCCAGCACACTTAGGCTATTTAGCGCCATATAATAGGTTGTATTTATACATGTTTAAAATATTAAAAGGTTTTATATCTACCAGCGACATGGAAAACCAAATAGTTCTGAGTAAAATGGTAAGATGTTGGTAACAGTAAAATATGAAGCTTCCCAATCAACAGGAGATGTAAATGGTGAATGTTGATGAAAAGATGTTGAAAATAAGAAGCTATATTTGCATTAGATAAAAATATTCTAGGTGATGGCATACAAGTTATAGTTTAAAATAAAGATTTACTTCCTTCAGGAAATCTAAAATACAAGTGATTTGTAAAGTATCAAAAAGTTCCTTCATGTCATGTACATTATAGTATTTATCATGCATAGGTTGCAGGTCAGAACACTCGGTCATAAAGTGCTTAACAGTTTTTTTGTTTGATTTGATTAGGATTTTTAACGTAGCTTTAACAATTTTTCAGTCATATCGCTACGATGTCTGCAGTGAGGCAGTTTATAGTGATCTCTAGCATGAGACATCATGCCGCAGACATGTAGCATGATGTCTCACCCAGTCACATTATCCTGACACCTGGCCGACCAGTCCTAACACTAACCTCTTTATGCTGAGCGTCAAGCGAGGCATCTGTTAGTACCATTTTTGTATGACTCAGCCGGGGATCGAACCGACGACCTCCCACTTCCGGGGCGGACGCTCTAACCACTAGGCCACCGGAGCAGTAGTTCATTGCAAGAAACGCACTCTGGTGGATCTTCACCTTTTAGTATGTGGGAATGGGTAATGTATGTATGACCGATTCTGATTCTTGCAATGACAACCTCCTCCCTACAGATAGTTCTGTAGGAAGGAGTCCATTCTCCCAGGGTTGGTTTGATGGCATGAAGTTTGTTATTGACTGCATCATCCCATGACACCTGCCACTTCTGACATAAATACTTTTTGATACAAGGTTTAAAATCAGAAAACAGTAATTTAAAATCCGATGATTCTTGGGATAGAGCCATCTTAGCAGCCCAGTCTGCTTCTTCATTACCTCTAATACCAATATGGCTAGGTAACCAACAGTATATTATATTGTAGGAGGTACTAAGCTCAAGAGTTTTTTAACGAGAATATTGACTAATAATGGATTATCCAGTTTTCTATTGTGTAGCGACTGAAGCACTGATAGTGAGTCACAGAAGATAATGCTATTTAAAATGCGTTTTTGTTCGATAAATTTCAGAGCAAGTTCTATTGCTCTGATTTCCGCTGAAAATATGGATGCATCGTTTAGCAAGCACACCTTGGTTATGTGTTTGTCACTAACGAAGGCTGCATTAACATATGCAAGGTTTGAGCTGAGTGAGACACATCAGATCCATTCGCAAATATCTTTCAGTTGATGCCATAAAACACTTAGTGCTTTCAAGACTGGACTACTGTAACTCAGTTCTGTCTGGTTCATCTCAATATATACTCCAGAAACTTCAAAACACAGCTGCTCAGATTATCTTTAGAGTACCACAATCAGAGCACATTCTCGCTGCTCTGTACCCTACAATGCCTATCCATTCGATCCATAATCAAACACAATTTTTTTTGTTTTTTTTTTACTGACGGACTCTCAGTCCAACATACCCATCTGGCCTCACCCATATGTACACACAAGATATGTACGCTCCTGTTCGGACAATTGTATACTCATTATTCCCACTATGAAAAAGAAGTCATATGGACAATGTTCTTTTGCATACCATGGCCCAGCAACGTGGAACGAATGGCCCATTGAAATTAGAATCAAAGACACAGTGATCCCTTTAAAGAGTGTTCTTAAAACTCACCTTTTTCAACTGCAAGAACAAAGTTAAAAACCTAATAATGTCTCCTACCTATATATTTCCAGGATTTTTTGTTTTCTAATTTCATGGTGTTTTTGTTTTTTGTAGTGATATCATTATAGATGTTGTAAAGCACTTGGAGCTTCTAAAGATTACGCACAATACAAAGTCCTCATTATTATTATTAATTATTAAATGCATATTTGGATAATCACCCATTTCAAGATCTCTCTCTATAGCTATTAGTGATAAATGCATACTCAATAAGAGAAAATTTGTGTAGGGAAATGAAGAAAAAAAAGTAAATTAAATTCATGGTCTATGTTTTTACAAATGAAGATGTTGGAAATCCAATTCATTTTAAGGCATAATTAACATAATGCTGAAAAACTGGAAACGTTCTGACATCAAAATACATAATTAAGTACCAACAGCCAAGAATGTAAATCTGTATCATTAATGTGCCAAGCAAATTATATATTAGTTTTGTTCAACAGTTGTGATATATGTAAGAATGTAAGACTATACCTGTATTCACTTAGCTCAGTTCAAACTGATGAGTCAAGCCTGAAAGTTTATTGAGTCAATTTGAAAGTGCTGATGCTTTTATTTTTTTAAATAATTTTTGTTTGTAGTAACTGATTGGAGTTTGCAAATTAACTGGATTTATGATTCAACTGCAAATTATCTAACCAATATCAGGGATTTTTCATCCTTTTCCTGTGGCCAGAATTAGCACTTTAACAAATGTTGTGCATCAGAAGAGGAGTATCAAACAGTTTGAGTTCCTTGCATTCGATGTTTCAACAACACAAAATGCAGAAAATATAAAAAAAGGGTGAAATTTATTCAGAATTTACCAAATTTATACCTACATCAAGGAAATTGCTTAAAACACAGAAATCATTTCATCATCCATTCTTCTCAATCGCCCATTTCATGATCTTTCTCAATCCCCCATCTCATGATCTTTCTCAATTCCCCCATTTCATGATCTCTCTCAATCCCCCATTTCATTATCTTTCTCAATCACCCATCTCATGATCTCTCTCAATCCCCTATTTCATGATCTCTTTTGCTGTATATCCATTCTTCTGAGACCAAACGATGACCACTTTTATGGAAGAAAATAACTGGGTTGTTTAAAAGTAAATCATGTTTAGATTTCAATGCCACTTTGAAGAGTCCTAAAAACCTATTTTTTATGAATGTATAATCAAGTAGGAATTATTTGCCATCTGAGCTGAAGATCTTCATTTGAATATCTATGTCACAGCTTGTTTTGGGTATTTTTCATTGTGCAACTGCATATCTGTAAATTTTACTCCCCCCAACCACGCTGCATGGTAGTAGTGGTATACCAATCTACCACCTTATTTTTCTTTAAGCAAACCATGCTATTTTTTCTCTGTAAAGGTAAGTCAGTAGTTTATTTCATTATAGAAAATTCCTGAGAAATCTTGCTAGGTAGGACTAATGATATTAACCATGCATTTTCATTATTCTTAACAATATTAAAAATATTATCTAATTTTTCCCACAAAACTGCTGTATTTTTCATAAATCAATGGTGAATTTTACATATATATTTATTATAGAATCCTCTGATCAATTGTGTCACTTATGCCAACTCTGGTCAAATGGAATGATGTGAAACATATTCTGGCCATTTTCAACTTTCAGAATAATTTCCTATTAAAAAACACCCATACAAACATGCATATATGAATGTGTTAAATTAATGTATTCCTTTTCAAGACTGCGAGTCATCCTATGATTTTTACTGGCACATTTCTTTTTTGTCTGAACCTATTCTAATCATTTAAATCTACTAAATATTTTCTCATTGTCTGTGTAAGCGTGCTTTATGTTTACTGGCCCAATCTGATAAATATCTTGCTTGAGCATTGGCACCCCAAAGTTTCCAAGCCAATTTTGTATCAAAAGTGTAGCTAGTAAAATTGGTGGCTTCAGTTTCAACACTTTGAAATTTTATAAAGTCTTTCTAATGTCAGCATGATATATTTAACAGTATCGGCTATAGTGTAAGCTTATTCATCCTAATTTAATACAGCTTTTACATTACAACTTATACAACAATACACATCAAATGCATATACTGCAAGGTACTGGACATTTAAAGGTGGGGGGGGGGTAATTCTACTTACTTCAAATATTTACTAATATTTACTTTTCTGTTTTCTCATTTTTCCAAATAATATCCTGGTTATATTATGTTGTTACTTTGCAATAAATTGGAGCATGATTTTCTTCTGACAGCTGGAAATTGAACCAAAAGAGATAGGCCACTGCCCCTAAAAGTTACATGTCCTTGATATAATGCAGTATAACATGTTACACATCACAGTATATTCAAAAGTACTGCTGCATATTACAGTAAAAACTTTTTTATGGTAACCAATACCCAACAAAGAAAATGCATAATCCAAGTGGGCAAAAAGTGAATCCAGGCAGAAAAAGCGCAATCCACATACATGTATAGCATGATAAAATTTCAATAAATAATTTTTTATTTGCCCCCTATTGTATTTTAACATCCTTTACTGTTTCAAGTTTTCATAAGTAGCACTTTTAGCTTTACACACACATCTACTAGAATCCATCTTAAGACTTTTAACGCCAAATATTAAAATTCTTTTCACACGGACTGAAATAGATGTCATGCTATGCTCCACTCGTGTCTTCATAATTGGAGGATTGCTATTTTTTCGTTTCGTTTCTTTGTGTTGCTTTGACTAATCCATCTGTTAAATCTTTTGAAAGGAGATATTTCTGATCTTACATATGCATCAACTAAATAAAATAAAATATACTTTTGAGTGCATAATACCTTTAGACTGGTTCTGCACAAAATATGAATTAGAACAAAGTACCAGGATGTTTCGATATTGTTAGGAAAGTGCACACAAGTCCACGGACAAGAGTACTCTTATACTGTAGTTACGTAAAAGCCATCTTTTCTAAAATACGGTCTGTGGGATTAATGGAATGTTAATAAGAATGAGAAAACAAATAGTTGATTTTTGGGGGGAAGGTGAATATATCGAAAAAGTGTAATCCATATACGTTTATGCGTAACCTGTGAAAAAAAGTGTAATGATTATGCCAAAAGCATAATGGTTGGCATGCAAGCATCACACACCTTCACTGTAAAACTTATGATGGGTTGACTCACAAAATCTGTCTACAATCGGGTTCAAACAAGGATAACCAATTAATTCCATAACCTTGAAAAAGTACGGCCAAAAACAATAACCATAACTAATAGTTCTCAGGAATACCCTGCATCATTCTTTTCTCTTCTTCTCTGCCACCTTATTCATGTTTCACCTACTTAATTTTGTTATTTCTTTGAATGGCTCTTTTAAGAACATTGGCTACATCATGCAGAGAAAATGGAAGATAAGCAAGTACCTTTCTCGACCTATACTAGCCTGGGTGAGTAATAAACTAAAGGATTAAGGAGTTAATGCTTTACCAACTGAACTACCAAAGATACTTCACCTAATTACTGTCCTTTACACTGAGAAACTAAATTCGCTGTACAAATTTATCATTTTGGTATGCAAATACTTTGACACCATCTACACACAGAAACTCAAGTTAAATTGATTTATCTTGTACAATTTTTGTTACCTAGAATTCATCAATTTGGCTAGAATGGTGAAATTTTTATAATTGGGCACAATCGGAAATGGTTGCAGTATATTTTACACACACATATCTACTTACCGGTAACAACCGACTACCACGGCATGGTCTCTTTCGTAAGGCTCCAATGTAAGCTGTTCCTGTGGTTTAATCTTCTCTGCCTTCAACTTGTTGACCTCCTCTGCAAAGACTGCCTCTGGTGCTGCAGTTGAGTCAATGCAGTTAGCCTGTAAAAGAAGTTACAATACTTTAGAACCACCTATTTCTATATGAATTTGTTTTTCTTCTGAACAATGAATTTGAATAACCTGGCCTTTTTTTTAAAAAGCCACATAGGATAAAGAATTTGCCCCCTACCCCTTACCTGATTCATTCTTAAAGAACAACAAATCTATATGATAAATTAACGTCAACTGTATAATATATTAATAAAATATTAGTGTGGTCAGTTTTTATTAATTTTAATACTTTGATCAAAGAATTATGTAACATTTTATATTGTTTCAATAAACACATATCTCAGTATCGTATCTGGTAAATGTAATGGGGCCCTGAGTGATCGAGTGGTCTAAAGCACTCTCCGTTATGGATCACTGCCATCTCACCTCTGTCTGCATGGGTTCGAGTCTAAGATTCGGCTAATGTAGTTATATGAGAAAGTTTGCCAGTAGCTTCTTGTGGGTCGGTGGTTCTTTCCGGTAGTTTTCCCGGGTTCTTCCTCCACCAATAATGTATAGCCTATTGTGTGCTGAAAAAAGGCATTAAACCCTACAACAACAAGAAGTAACTGTAATGTGCACTCACTGCCATAAATCTATCTGTTGTAACGTAAGGATCCACAAAAAATGAGAAAATGCATTAAGCATTTGAACATAATTGCTACTGAAAATCAAAGAAGTGATAACCAAATGATACTAGTATATGAAAATTAGATGTAACACTTATTAAAATTGAATCTTCAAGCGAAACTTTTACTGAAAAAATTAAGTCCTTCTAAAGGCAGAGTTAAATTATCCATGCATGCCTAACCCCAATGAACAACAGGACTGTAAAAATACAAATATTGCCCAAATCACAAGATTGTCCAGATGGCAGCCAAGGTGGTCATACCGAGTGTCAATAAGTACCTATCATATTGAAGACGACCAAAGTTGTTAAAAAGTCTTCTAGTGAAAAGCCATGTCGGCATTATAAGAAATCTTTGAGTGAAAATCGCACACTGATACGTCTTTCCATTCAGGTTTGGCAGCAATAATAACATGTTCATGGTAGCAGCTGTGGTGGTGAAGGTCTGAGCAACACATTTTCATTTTAGACCAACATATAAAATAATCAGCAGCTGAAACTGCCAAAAATGGCCACTGCAACAACCCTATTTGTTTATCCAAGCACCAATGTGATTTGGATCAACTTGATACCAATGCCATAAGAATTCTAGTGAAAAGCCTATTCAATATAACTTTCCATTGTGGAGAAGCAGTGATAACAAAAATTTCAAGAAGGCTAATGTGCTGGCCATACTGGATGGCCAATCAGCAAAATATTTTTAAATTTAATACTCGACATCATAATTTTTCTTCTTGCAAAAGCCCCATGCTGATATGATAATCCATCCAAGAGGATTAAGGGAAAGATTTTCAAGATGTCCACTATTGTGATCATATTTAATGTCCAAGCTGCAGCAAGACCATCACATTATTGTGTGTTTGAAGTTTCACTGCAATCCACAAAATAGTTTAGAAACGTGTTAATGGATGAATGACGGGAATCAGATGATGGACAAGATTCTGGTCTATAAAAGATACTGGTTTCCAATAAGTAGAAGGCCAAGGGTTCAATATATATATAATGACATGACTTTAGGTAAAATTGAGGAAGCAGCGATGCTGTTCTGCCCATCATGACATGCTAACCCATTCATACAGTAATCTCTTTATGGGCACGACTTTATAAAAGGGGAAGAATTGTTTGGTTACTGTTGTTGTTATCGGGTTTAACACCATTTTTCAGCACAAGATAGGCCAGTATAAATGATGGAGGAAGAACCAGGGAAAGATCCAGAAAGAACCTATGACCCACAGGAAGCTACTAGCAAGCTTTCTCACATACCCACATTGTCCAACCCTTAGACCAAATCCGATGCAGACAGAGGTGAGATGGCATGATCTGTGAGTGGTTTAGACCACTCTGCCCCATTTTTGGTTATTAATAAGTGACTTAAATAATTCTCTAATCATGAATAAAGAACTGCACCCTCCCACCTTTTTTGTATTGTACAAATTACCTGTATATTATTCTGCAGATCAAAGAGCAAAATGATGATATGCTACTGTTTGAAATGGGCAAAATATTTCCTTTATTACCTTGATTGAAATTACAACATGGCCTCCATTCTTGAGAAAATGGTGGGCATTGATTGCTACAATTCTGGCCTGATCTGGCTGTGCTACATCAGCAAAAACTGTATCCACCATGCCTGAAACAGTGAAAATAAAAAAAATAATTTGTGGTGTATCAAATTTTGGTGGAATGAATGGTAGCTGCTAAAAAAAACAAGGTGTTGGGCATTTACAAGCAACAAACCACTGCCAGATGCAAAATTTAATTACCAATAAAACAATGGTTCCATGAATGAATCCATGCTCTAATGGGTGACAAGAATTTCTTGGAATTCACATTATAACCATTTCTTTTTTTTAACTGCAAAGTGTCCAAACCTGGTTCAATATTCTTGGTTAATAAAAGATTTTCAAACGAGTTGCTGTGGCAACCATATTAGGTATCACCTCTGCAGCATTTAAATTTAGGTCCAACTAAACATCACTTGAAACCATTTGGTGACAACTCAGTCTGAATACAATCATCTTTTCTGGGGGAGTAACAGTGACAAAAGTTTTTCCTGATGACCGCCATGATGGGCACATTGGCTATCAGATCAGCACCATTTCCCTTTAGGACAATGCTGTCCAACATGTGCCCATGGACTGATTTTAAATGGCCCGCCAGAACACAAGCAGTTTTTTTTTTGCATTTATGTATATAAAAAAAGTCCATGACCTACTTTCATTGTATTTCTTCCAAAACAGATAAAAAATTGTACATTTTTTTAAATAGTTGCTGCTTTAAAGTTTTTTGCTGCTGACATCAGCTTCAAGAAAAACAATTCAGTTGCCCATGGTGTCAAAAAGGTTGGACAGCACTGATTTAGGACCAAGTAAACAGGACAAGATGGCTTTGGTGAAAAAGTCTAAGTTGTTATGACCATCTATCTAGGAAAAATAAGAATAACAAGATTTTCAAAATGGTTACAGTAAATATAAATGTTTACAAGACACTGTAAGGTAACATGTTTACAAGACACTGTAAGTTAACATGTTTACAAGACACTAAGTTAACATGTTAACAACACACTGTAAGTTAACATGTTTACAAGACACTAAGTTAACATGTTTACAAGAAACTAAGTTAACATGTTTACAAGATACTAAGTTAACATGTTTACAAGACACTGTAAGTTAACATATTTACAAGATACTAAGTTAAAATGTTTACAAGATACTAAGTTAACATGTTAATAAGACACCAAGTTAACATGTTAATAAGACACCAAGTTAACATGTTTACAAGACACTAAGTTAACATGTTTACAAGACACTGTAAGTTAACATGTTTACAAGATACTAAGTTGACATGTTTACAAGATACTAAGTTAACATGTTTACAAGACACTAAGTTGACATGTTTACAAGATACTGTAAATTGCATGCTGTTACCATGGAAATTGGATCCCATCAATATGGCACTGTTTATGGCTCCCATGAAATACATTACAAATAAGGAAGCAGGGATCTATTGCTGCAAAACTTATTAACTAGTCAAGGGTCTAGTGTATTTTAAAAACCAGAGTTTCAGAAAGATATTCAAGTTACCAGAAAGCTGGTGCAATGAAATCTGTAAAGTATTGTCATGTTAAGGCATACATATCCAGAGTACCTAGAGAAGGCAGGCATTTTCAATACCCAACAGCCATACACATCTTGACAGAGGTCTCGATGGGATTTGAAAAGTTGGAGTTCAGAACTTTTTTTGTGTGTGTCGAAAAACAGGAGTCCCACCAGCAAAAGTTGTAGTTCCCTACCAGAAGCAAATTGGGCATGCCTGAAATTACTATATTTTCAGATGAGTATCAACAGTGGCTGCCATCAAGTTTAATTTTCTAACTTCTTTACTGCAATGACATGTAACCCTTGTTTGTCCATTAGAGAGTGAATTACAGCAATGACATGTAGCCCTTGTTTGTCCATTAGAGTGAATTACAGCAATGACATGTAGCCATTGTTTGTCCATTAAAGAGTGAATTACAGTATTGACATGTAGCCCTTGTTTGTCCATTAGAGAGTGAATTACAGCAATGACATGTAGCCCTTGATTGCCCTTTAGAGTGAGAGTGAATTATGTCTGGCCAAGGAAAGATCTTATTCCAAGCACTAAGTTACACATCACACATAGTGTTCCACGCAAAATGTCAGTTCTAACAACTTATATGACTCGCTTGAATTTCATTACAATCTTTGTCAATTTGTCATTTAACTCCAAAATTCTTATCTAAATTTGCAAACAGCATTTTGTCAAACTCTCAACATGTCTTGATTTTGAAATCACATGCACTACTTATTTGGCTACAATTGGAAACGAACACAATAAAGAAAACTAAAGTTCTTCATTTGATGTACTCTTATACTCAAGTACATCAATGGGTTATTCTGCTTCTGAAATAAGTCATTGTAAATATCAGCACATTTTCTCACCAAACTGCAGCTAGTCAAGTCTTTGAACTTGCTGCCAAGTTTTTGGGTCATGTTCTTCAGATGTAATCTTACAATGACAACATGTACATCTGGGAGTCTTTCAGCCACTAAATTTTCTAAACATCAGCACAGCTAAAATGATCAATTGATCAAAACATATTTTCCCACTCAACAGGTGGTTAAAGTCGACTAGCAAGACCTTGAATTTGCCGTCCAGCAAATTGTTGTGTATGGTGGACGCCTGTATAAATGATTTTCTGCGTCCCCGATATAAAAAATCTGCATCACATCCAAATACTCGTGATTAAATGTTTCTGAGACCTCTGCTTGAGTACCTAGTGAAGGTAGGCATTTTCAATAGACAACAGCCATACAGACCCTGAGTACCTAGTGAAGGCAAGTCATTTTGAATACCCATAAGTCATATAGATCTGGAGTACCTAGTAAAGGTAGGCATTTTCAATACCCAACAGCCATACAGATCTTGAATATCTAGTGATGGCAGGAATTTTCAATAGACAAACAGCCATACTGATCTTGAATAACTAGTGATGGCAGGCATTTTCATTAGACAAACAGCCATACTGATCTTGAGTAACTAATGATGGCCGACATTTTCAATAGACAAACAGCTATACAGATCTTGAGTAACTAGTGATGGCAGGCATTTTCAATAGACAAACAGCTAGATCTTGAGTACCTAGTGATGGCAGGCATTTTCAATAGACAAAAAGAGCCATACAGATCTTGAGTAACTAGTGAAGGCAGGCATTTTTTCAATAGACAAACAGCCATACAGATCTGGAGTAACTAGTGAGGGCAGGCAGTTTCAATAGACAAACAACCATACAGATCTTGAGTAATTAGTGAGGGCAGGCATTTTCAATAGACAAACAGCCATACAGATCTTGAGTAACTAGTGAAGGCAGGCATTTTCAATAGACAAACAGCCATACAGATCTGGAGTAACTAGTGAAGGCAGGCATTTTCAATAGACAAACAGCCATACAGATCTTGAGTAACTAGTGAAGGCAGGCATTTTCAATAGACAAACATCCATACAGATCTGGAGTAGCTAGTGAGGGCAGGCAGTTTCAGTAGACAAACAACCATACAGATCTTGAGTAACTAGTGAGGGCAGGCAGTTTCAATAGACAAACAGCCATACAGATCTGGAGTACCTAGTGAAGGCAGGCATTTTCAATAGACAAACAGCCATACAGATCTTGAGTAACTAGTGAAGGCAGGCATTTTCAATAGACAAACAGCCATACAGATCTGGAGTAACTAGTGAAGGCAGGCATTTTCAATAGACAAACAGCCATACAGATCTGGAGTACCTAGTGAAGGCAGGCAGTTGCAATACCTAACATCCATTCAAATTTTCAATATCCTGACATTCATTATGATGCTTGATCACTGTATTTGTGACAATCAAATGTACTGTTATGTATTTCTGATTTGATATACATTTTAAATTAATATTTTTTTCAAATTTTAAATTCTTTTTATTTTTCATTACATGCTATTGTATTGCAAATTTATTCACTTGAGATGTTTTTTTTCTTCAGAAAATAGGTTAACCTAATTACTCTTTGGTAAAAGGTTAACGTTAGCATAGATCCCGTCTTTGAGTCAAGGTTAGTGGAAACCACAGAAACATGTCTTATATTTATTTTTAAATGATTGGTTGTTGTCAAGGTCAAGATGGTAATAGTGAATTAGAAGTAAACAACTTTTATTCTTAAAGTAAAAATGATTGGTTGAGTTCTTTAAGGTGTATGTGGAATAAACAATGACATGACTCCTCCCCCCCCTTGTAATTTCGTAATTTGATGATTTTTTTTTTAAAATTAAAAAAAACTGTGTATTAGAATACGATATAGACTTTGTTTTAGTGAAAATTAGTCAGTTCTGAGCTTTTACAAATGATGTAAATTCATTTTCTTTTGTTGTAGGCATGTTTTTGAATCAATGTTAACAATTCTTTAGTTCATTTGGATTTTAAAAGATTAATTTGTATTTCTATTTATTGATGTGATCATATAAAATTCTTGGACAAAGACAGTTTATCAAATTTGTATTCAGATTTCCAACACCGGAGTGTTAAATTTTGTGATCCACAAGGAACTATAAACACAAAACAGATTTGAGCATACATCATCATTTTCCATCATTATTAGGACTTTTTAATTTCATTTGTGGATTATTTTTTTAATTAATTTTATTACTGAGTCTTCAAACTGATTTTTTTCTCTCCATTTTTCAATCTTTTTCCAGGGAAATAAATTAACTGTTAAATTTATAAAAAAAGCTTGTTGCTTTAACTCTTTTATTTGTTACCATTTATTTAGAGCCTAAACTCGTAACAGTACCCATGATCAGAATATTGGTAACATTCTCTAACAAGAGTCAGAATTTCATTAAAAAAACTTTTTGACACAACCGGACATATTGAGAGTTGTCATCTCTCATTTTCTTTCTTGTTTTGTTTTACTTTTAGTTTTATTGCTTCTGTCACTAGTCCATTCGATTAGTTACAAGCAAAATTCCACTAATTCCAAAATAATTTCACAAGCTTTTTGGGCTAATGTACTTGTATAAATGTTGAACCAGAAGGATATTTATTCTTATTGGCAACATAAACGTAAGTATTTCAACCTTTGCTAAATAGCTTTCTGAGAAAAGAACAGATAACCAGTCTTACCAACAAGCATTCTGTATTTATGTGGATGTCTGGCATCTTCTATGATGGGAATGATGTTGGTTCTTTTCTTGGCAACATTGATTAGATCTCTTCCACTTCTGTGTGAAAATTCTACAGCATAAACCAGTCCTTCCTGTGGAAAAAAATGTGTTATTTTGGATATCTTTTTTTTTGGCACATGGTATTAAGATGCCAACAAAGAAAAAAAAAGTTAGCATAAATATAATAGGATCACCTTAAAATATACATATTATTTGATCTTATTGTTAGACTCATGATGTGATATTATGTTTTGGGCAAGTTCATATTTTCCAGCCAGCTTGCACTTTGGTAAGCAGACTTTCACAATTGACTTTTACAAAATTTCTATATCATTTAAAATACAAGGTTTCAACAACACAGGGTCACAACCAAGTTTGATTAGTCAAGCCATAATAGGCTTAAAGACAAATGACCAATACCAAAACAAGAGGCACAAGTGGACTTGAGATTGCTCACTTGGCTAACATCTCTCTGAAAGACAAACACAAGTAGCCAAATTAGATAATGTATCAGCACCATTTTTACAAGTTATAAAAACCTTCATGCCAGGATGATTTCAATCAAATTTGTACAAATTCGCAACAGCATTTTGTGTGAAGTCTTTTTGTTTGATTAGGATTTGTAACAAATGTCAGTCATATCACTACAATGTCTGCAGTGAAGCAGTTTATAGTGGTGTCTAGCACTGGGGTATCATGACGCATGATGTCCCACCCAGTCACATTATCCTCACACCAGGCCTACCAGTCATAACACTAACCTCTAATGCTGAGTGCCAAGCGAGGCAGCTGTTAGTATCATTTTTTAAGTCTTTGGTATGTCTTGGCCGGGGATCGGACCCATGATCTCCCGCTTCCGTGGCGGACGCTCTAACCACTAGGCCGTTCTGATGCTATTTCATATATTAGTAATTACTGCCATATTTGATGGCAGAACAGTAATATGGATACAAAAACATGAAAGACCTGTATGTCTGGAGTGTGAAATCTGATCATGATCCATTCTGCAGCTCCTGAGATAAAGTTGTTTCAATTTTCTTTTCTATTAGTAGTAACTGCAGCTGCTATATCTGATTGTGGAGTAACATTGTTTTTATCTGGATAACAAGTAACACGAATCTGGGACCAACTGAACTTTACAAACTGATCAAATTACTAAAGTAAAAAAGAAAACTAAATATACCACAGGAAGTGTATGCATGTATCTACAAATAAGTATAGAGGCACTCATTAGTTACGATGTACTTCTGAGAGAGTGACATATGTAAGGTGAAGTTGCATTTGGAAAATGCCCATTGGAGAGAATGTTGGCATACCTCTTTGCTACTTAATTAATGTGGCTGACATTTCTTTGGATATTGTATCTATGGAAATTGTACATGATCTAAGCACACTGCTAACTAAAATGATTTCTCCCTTGTGCTATATAATCAGCATGAATTAGTCTAAACACACCATCTTTAGCACCTATTAAACCTGGGAAAATAAATTTTGCCCAACTAGGCAATACAAGCTTCTGAAAGTGCAATAGATGAATTACCAAATATATAAAATGTAACAAAAGTTATCTGCTCTTTCTTTACAATTTATCTATTAAGTCCAGGAGGTTAAAATGACCAAGTGGAGCCAGCAGTTTTTTGAAAGGTGCACATCTGGAGCAAGGCCAAGCAGTATACTCTATAACCCATATTACAACCATCAATCATACGCCAAAATAAAAGGAAATAAAGGTTTGTCGGAACAATATCTAAGATGTACAAGGTCTTTTATTAAATAGCCAGTATAATCAGTAATGAAACCCCAGGAAATTCTTTTTCTTTAAAATTCGAACCCTATGCAAACTACAAAATTGCAATGCACCACATGTCCGGCAGTTAAGTGATGTCTAGCACTGGGGCATCATGCCGCAGACATGTAGCATCATATTCCACCCAGTCATATTAACCTGATGCCATGCTGACCAGTCCTAACACTAACCTCTTAATATGATGCACCTTGAGAGGCAGCCGGTAGTACCATTGTTATAAGTCTTTGGTATGACTTGGCAGGGGTTCGAATCAACAACTTCTCCACAACCTCTCTAACCAAGATGCCAGCAGTGGGTACATATAAACACTAGGACAGTAAAGGAATTGATTGCTATAACAAGGTTAAAAAACTAAAAGACCTTTATGCCAGGAAATGTTTAGTAAAATTCTGTTCAACAGGTTTTTCTGAGAAGATGCTTAACATTTATTTTGAATTGTGCCTAATGGCTAGATGAGTAGAATCTTCATTACCAGCCAATCAATTCAAACCAAATCTACAGACTTACTGGCCCCACAATGTCGGAGACATGGCTAACAGTTGTGCCGGAAGCTGCACCCAGGTAGAGAACCTTACTGCCTGGTTTGATGTGAATCTTGTCCACCCCTCCCAAGATGGCTGCAGCTAACTTGGATCTGAATGGGTTCCAGGCTCTGTACTCAATTTTCTTTTCCCCATCCTGCAAGGATAAGAAAACGTTTTATCGGCTGAATCAGAGTGTATATTAAATGTCGATATCAACTAACGATACTTGTTTGTTTGTTTGTTTACTTGAATTTTAACGGCGCACCAGCACTTTTAGGCTATTTAGCGCCATACAATACGTTACATGTTCAAAAACAAGAAAGGTTTAACATCGACCAGCGATATATATAAAAAAACAATAGTTAAATATAAAATGGTAAGATGTTGGTAACAGGAAAATATGAAGCTTCCCAATCAACGGGAGATGCAAATGGTGTTATGTTTATGATAAGATGTTGTAAATAAAAGGTGATATTTGCATTAGATAAAAATATTCTACGTGATGGTATACAAGTTATAGTTTAAAATAGAGATTTACTTCCCTTAGGAAATCTAAAATACAAGTGGTTTGTATTGTATCAAAAAGTTCCTTCATGTCATGTACATTATAGTATTTAACACGCGTAGGTTGCAGGTCGGAACACTCGGTCATAAAGTGTTTAACAGTGAATGGCTCATTGCAAGAAAAGCACTCTGGTGGATCTTCACCTTTTAGTATGTGGGAGTGGGTAATGTATGTATGACCGATTCTGATTCTTGCAATGACAACCTCCTCCCTGCGGATAGTTCTATAGGAAGGAGTCCATTCTCCCAGGGTTGGTTTGATGGCATGAAGTTTGTTATTGACTGCATCATCCCATGACGCCTGCCACTTCTGACGTAGGTACTTTTTGATACAAGGTTTAAAATCAGTAAAAGGTAATTTAAAATCCGATGGTTCTTGGGATAGAGCCATCTTAGCAGCCCGGTCTGCTTCTTCATTACCTTTAATACCAATATGGCTAGGTAGCCAACAGTATACTATGTTGTAGGACTTACTAAGCTCAGAGTTTTTGACGAGAATATCGACTAGTAATGGATTATCCAGTTTTCTATGGTGTAGCGACTGAAGTACTGATAGAGAGTCACAGAAAATAATGCTATTTAAAAGGCGCTTTTGTTCAATAAATTTCAGAGCAAGATCTATTGCTCTGATTTCCGCTGAAAATATGGACGCATCGTTTGGCAAGCGCACTTTGGTTATGTGCTTGCCACTAACAAAGGCTGCAGCAGCCTTGTCATCAACTTTTGATCCATCAGTAAAAATTTTTGTGTAGTTTTTAAAATCGTTGAGGAGTTCATGATAAGAGTTCTGGAAAACGGCAGGATTCGTCTCAGATTTTCTCCCATCGTGCAACGTAAAAATCACTTTGGGTTGCTTAAGGAGCCAAGGTGGTGTTTCCGAGACAAACGTATTCTGAACTGTAGGAATATTAATTTTGATAGTGTCAAAACTGGATGATATTCTGATGCCAAATGAAGGTATGGCATTTGGTTTGTTTTCGTACAAAGTTTTGTATTTTGGTTGAAAAACAACCGAAAAAGCAGGGTTCAG
Source organism: Unio delphinus (assembly GCA_029339505.1). Classification (NCBI taxonomy): domain Eukaryota; kingdom Metazoa; phylum Mollusca; class Bivalvia; order Unionida; family Unionidae; genus Unio; species Unio delphinus. The sequence goes on from JAQISU010000033.1 coordinate 4,272,061, forward strand.
AGGATTTGATCTTAACCTAAGAGCGTACTGTATAGAAAGCATTTCTCTGCGGTGCGATAAGGGTGGTTCATTCGCTTCCGCGAGAAGGCTTTCGCATGGAGATGTCTTGAATGCTCCTAGAGCAAGTCTTATTCCCTGATGATGAATTGGGTCAAGCATTTTCAAATAAGACTTCCTAGCTGAACCATAAACAATGCATCCATAGTCTAGTATAGAACGGATAAATGTTCTATACAAATTGAGGAGGACTTTTTTATCAGCACCCCAGTCAGTGTGCGCAATTACTTTTAGTAAATTTAAAGCTTTTAAGCATTTAGCTTTTAAATTCTTGATGTGTGGTATAAAAGTCAGTTTTCTGTCGAAGATAATACCCAAAAACTTCGTTTCCTCAACAACTGGAATAAGTGTTCCGTCCAGCGTGAGTTTAGGGTCATCATGATGTCTTCGCAATTGACAGAAATGCATGCATACTGTTTTCGATTTAGAGAATTTAAAACCATTATTACTGGCCCAATGGTGGATCTTATTGATATTTTGTTGAAGTTGCCTTTCAATTGTATGCATGTGCTTTGATCGATAACAAATTAAAAAATCGTCTACATATAAAGAGCAGTCCACACCGGGAGTTAAGCACTTAGTGATGCTATTGATTTTGATATTAAATAGCGTCACAGATAAAATACTGCCCTGGGGCAACTAACGATACAATGTTTTCAAGAACCTGATGTCTCATTATAAAAAGACATCTCCATTGCTTGCTTTTTGAACAATAATTGTTGTAACGAGAGAAATTTAACTACTTTTTTTAAAATTAAAAGTAAACAGCTGCTTCACAAGAGGTTTTTTGAGAGATGGTCTGAAAGTCTGTGGAGTAAGTAAGAGTTCATTATGGTAGATAGCTTGTGTAATGCTGGAGTATTGAATTTTAAGATTGTGGGACAGTTCCCTCACTTACAAGTACCGATAATGCAGATCAAATGATTTAATCAAAGATATTTCAATAAAGTTTAAAACAAATCGTCCACTATTTTAAACCTTGAACAGCCTCTGTACCTCAACTGAAATCCTCTTCTCCCCATACACAGATTCACCTGGGACCATGTTCAGGGTCACCAATGCATCTTCCTTCCCTCGTGAAATGAATACTCCTGAAAATGGAGGGGAAAAAACTACCATGAAACTAAAATTAAGAAGCAATATAATATACATAGATTAAACAAAGTACACATATTCTTTTAAAGGCTATGGAGCATGAAACTTTGTAGTATGATTGCCGATACAGGGTAACTAGTTTCTTGTGTCTATATAGGGTTTAATGCAACTATTTGGCATTATGATTGCTGATAAAGGGTAACTGTAGTTTCTTGTGTCTGTATAGGGTTTAATGCAACTATTTGGCATTATGATTGCTGATACAGGGTAACTAGTTTCTTGTGTCTTTATAGGGTTTAATGCAACTATTTGGCATTATGATTGCTGATACAGGGTAACTAGTTTCTTGTGTCTTTATAGGGTTTAATGCAACTATTTGGCATTATGATTGCTGATACAGGGTAACTAGTTTCTTGTGTCTGTATAGGGTTTAATGCAACTATTTGGCATTATGATTGCTGATACAGGGTAACTTGTTTATTGTGTCTTTATAGGGTTTAATGCAAAATAATCGGCATTTTGATTGCTGATACAGTGTAACTGTTATTTCTTGTGTCTTTATAGGGTTTAATGCAAAACAACTGGCATTATGATTGCTGATACACGGTAACTGTTGTTTATTATGTCTTTATTGGGTTTAATGCAACTAATTTGCATTGCTGATACAGGGTAACTGTAGTTTCTTGTATCTGTATAGGGTTTAATGCAACTAATTTGCAGTATGATTGCTGATACAGGGAACTTTTTTCTTGTGTCTGTTAAGGGTTTAATGCAACTATTTGGCATTATGATTGCTGATACAGTGTAACTGTTGTTTCTTGTGTCTTTATAGGGTTTAATGCAAAATAATTGGCATTATGATTGCTGATACACGGTAACTGTTGTTTCATGTGTCTGTATAGGGTTTAATGCAACTAATTTGCATCATATTGATGATACAGGGTAACTGTACATTCTTGTGTCTGTATAGGGTTTAATGCAACTAATTTGCATCATGATTGATGATACAGGGTAACTGTACATTCTTGTGTCTGTATAGGGTTTAATGCAACTAATTTGCATCATGATTGATGATACAGGGTTAACTGTACATTCTTGTGTCTGTATAGGGTTTAATGCAACTAATTTGCATCATGATTGATGATACAGGGTAACTTTACATTCTTGTGTCTGTATAGGGTTTAATGCAACTAATTTGCATCATGATTGATGATACAGGGTAACTGTACATTCTTGTGTCTGTATAGGGTTTAATGCAACTAATTTGCATCATGATTGATGATACAGGGTAACTGTACATTCTTGTGTCTGTATAGGGTTTAATGGCTTAACAGCACAATAATGGGTACACAGTGCCAATTAGTAGCTCAGTTAAAAAAAATTATATAAATTCAAAGATGTAAACATACAGTTAATCAACTTATTGCCTTCCTTTACATGTAAAATTACAGGATGAGATGCCGAAGTAGGCAGGGAGTTTGGGTGCTCTCTTACAAATGGGATATAGGTTTATTTTATAGCAGCTGGGTGTAAAATAAAATGAAAAGCCAGTTAAATTCTTTCCAGCTGATTAGAAAAGCCCTGTCAAGATAAAGAGCAAATCTCTTAAAAAAAATCGAAAACATTTAAGATCAAAGATGTACAAGTCAGATTTCCCCTCACTTGTCTGTATCCTGTCAATTACTGTTAACTTTGAAACATTCATTGATACTTCTCACAATTTTTAAAGTGAAAATGAGACAAGACTTTGAAATTGTAATTAGTAAGGAAAATACAAGCACCTTCATG